>OY660874.1:6586250-7972500 GCA_962446985.1 Xyrichtys novacula
AGCAGCTCGTTACTGAACGAGGCTCAGCATGAGGGATTTCCTTCAAGATTGGGGCTTAGATGAGTGCAATAATGTATGCCTGAGATCGGACAGTGGATCTGCTGCTGCTGTTCACTCTGTGTAATAAGAGTTTTCAACAAATGTTGAAAGTGTTTTCACCATAACCTACCACTGTAACTTGTGGTTAAGTATCTTATTTGATTATGCCAACTGGTGTTCTCAAGACAAAATCAGTCGAAAACACAGATTGGAATTAAAAAATATATATATCATGACTTTTATCATTATCACCAGAATGGCAAAACTTATCATGATAGATCTTTTTGCCCATATCGCCCATCCCTAGTCCCAACTGATTAGACCAAAGATGGGTAAAAGAATCAGCTAAGTTACTTTTGCCTTCTTCTTGTAGCATTGAAAGACCCACGGATAAGAAAAAGGAAGAAAAAGAGTCAACTAGGAAAAGAAACAAACAAGGTGAATCAATGACTGAGGAAAAGAAAGTGAAAATGGGTGAATCAGGGGCTAAGGAACCAGGATAGGAGACAGATGAGGAGAAGAGGGGATACATTTGACATTAGATTACGCCCCGAGCCTCGGTCCTGATATGAACCTCTTTCTCTCTTAGTGGATGGGCAGCATTAGCCATGCCTTTTAGACAAGGACGAGCGGGACTAATTTAAGTTTGCCTGGGAAACCAACAGATTAATCTTTTACAACACATGCTCTGCAGTTTAATAAGCTCTGGAGATATCAGACTTAGAGGGACGAGAAAGGAGGGGGAAAAAAAGACCTTTCTTTGTACAAAAACGACTGAGAAAAATTTCTTTTTCGCGTGTCAAACCAGACTTCTTGTGAGAAAATGCGTCGGTGAATGGGGAGCGCGGTAAATTGCTTTGGGCCCTCGCAGATAATGACAAGTGCATTAAATAGTTAATCTGGCCTGTGTTGGGGGGTGTTTGATAAAGAGGGAGAGAGTCTCTGAAAGGGAGGGAGAGGGAGACAGAGAGACCCAGAGGGGGAGAGAGAGAGAGGGAGGAAGAGAGAGATGGAGGAAAAACGGAGGGGTAAAGGCGCGATAGTGAAGGAGTGTATTAATAGTTAATAGGTTGAGTGTTTGGTGGTGTTTGATAAGCAGACGGCACCTAAAGAGCTGATAAACTCTCCTCATTACCACTCCTATTCTTCTGCTGCTTTTTCCCACAATCCTCCACTTCAGGGTCTGTCTTTAACCTCTTTCTGTCTCACTCAGTCACTCAGTCTGTCTGCCTCCACCTCAGCTCTCCATCTCACCCGTCTTTCGTCTGCGTGCATCTGTTTCATCCCTCTCCTCCACCCATATCTGAGTCTTGATGTGATATTTTTTCATCTGTCACTACAACCCTGTCTGTCTTCATCTTTAAGTTCTCCCTACCTTTTTCTTCCTCAGCATTTCTCATCCCTCTTGTTTGGCCAACTATCTCCAGCGTGCCTCTCATCCAACATGACAAGTGTCTCTTTTTCCCCAGAAAAAAAGAAGCAGGGGGCGAAGGTATCAAAGAGAATATTGAGCTCACAACCGCAGGCATTATTTCCACATCCGCCACTGCATTATTCATAAAACCAACAACAAAGGGAGGGGAACTGTTCCCCGCAAAACACAAACCTTATTTATCGCACAGTAAGGGCAAGTGAGTCTGTGCACATGCCTCGATCACTCGGTGCTGGCATTTTCTGTCTATCACTGATGCCACCTTCTTGACATCCTCTCAGAGGATAAAGACTCTGCAGGTGTTAGAAAAGGTCTTTTGCACCTGCTTGTTAACAGACCGTCAAACAACAAAGAATAAGAGTCAAAATTTATTTCTTAAAATGATTTTCTGCCCGTTCATTATCATTTCCTGGACCCCAAATAAACCCGCAAGCAGGCCAGAAAGTGACACGTGTTATTTTCCTGCTTGTTAGGAATGCTCCTGTGTTTGATAGTTATTCAGATTTGTTTGCTTCCAACAAACTTGCATCTTTCATCCTCCAAAAAATAACTTCAAAGTTTGTACTCCCGAACCCCACTTTCAGAATTCAGATTAGACAAACGAGGCTGTCGTCAAAACGAACAGGCAACAATGTTTTAAAATACTTTTAATGAGAAGATTAGGCCAAATTAAAATGCAGAGTTTCACTGTACTCTCCACTTAAAAGAAACTGTTGCAAGGTTAAAAAAAGAAACATGGCTAAAATGGGTGGAGATGCAGTGTTTATGAGCTTTAATACAGCAGCATGAAGACCCAGATCTTTACTCCAGAGGAGGCAGGACATGAGTTTCAAACAGAGATTTGGACCACATTTACACGTGCCCGGTTACTTTCATAAATGGACATTTCACCCCCTCCGTTAACAAAAAAATAAATAAAAAAGCACCACTTTGTTTTCAGAAAAGTTTTCCTTAACACAAACCTGTATATGCCGTCAAAAGCATGCCAAACCTGTAGGTGGCAGTGTAGCGAGAAGCCCAATCCCACGTTAGCCAATCAGAATCCTGCATTGCAGCAACAACAACATCTCTGCTCCTCCAAATAGCTACAGCACTTGTCTTTGCAAATGCAAACAAATACAAAGGTATTGCACCAGCATAAATGGGACTGCTATTCTGCATGCATCCATGATCACCATAGATTGTAAACATAGACTGCAGGTTGTAAACAACGTCGCATTTAACCCAGTTTCCGGCGCAATAATCTGCTGTCAGCTACCCAAATCTCAGTTTTTCTCTGTTAATCTGCAAACGTGCAAAAAGAGTTTTCCAAAAAAAGCATTGATTTCAGGGGCGAGTCCTCTGTTTGTATCTAAACAAAGGGTGTAAATGATGTTTATTGTCCCCGTTTTTAAAAATAACCAGGTATGTAAAAACAAGGCTTAAAAGAGAGAGTAAAGTTCAGCATGGGCTCGGTGAAAGATGTAGACCACGGGCCTGTTCTACGAAGCAGGATTACAGTTTAGCGAGGTAACTTCGAAGATAAGTTTGGGGTTTCCTTTTCTACGACGCAGGTTCACGTCTTGGTGAGGTGGCAACGAGGCAACGTACGCTGAACGGCTAACCTGCTCCGGGGCAGGTTAGGTTCCAGATTGAACTCACCGAGTAAAAAAACCCCACCCATTGACCAATGAGCTCTCTCGAAAAATGGCTTGTCTGTTCTTGGAGGATCCTATAGACCTCGGTGCTCGCATTATCCGAGGAGCACTCCGGCGCACAAGAGTTTTCAGGGACCGCATGGACCCACTTACTTTTCCGGATGACCACCTTTATGAAAGGCTCATATGGCCTAAATATCACACAAAAAATGTAAACACGATAGAAATGAACAAATGAATGAATTCAGCTCCTCGTTTGTAAAGTACGCGGTCCTTCACTCTCCGGCCTGCTCTGACGCTCCAGACTAGTCCATGATCGCAATTGGTCAGATGCGTCGGGCTCCGCCTTACATGCGTGCACACACTCATAGCAAAGCTGGATCCACTTACGAGGTTGATAACCAGGATTGTAAGACCGTTTAGCGAGACCGCTGGCTACTGCGTTAAGTTGAGCGAGGTAGCTTCAAGGCTACCACGCTAGGTCGAACTTGCTTCGTAGAACAGGCACCTGGTACTAAGGTTTATGCTGAAGAGCCTTAAAGCTGCATTCTTTCAATGGTCTCCAGGGGGCGGCACTCCTGATTGCAAATAAAGTAGGGTTTTTTTAACCCCCACGACTCACTTTTCTGTTTGCTCAGGCGCGAAAAATTGATATATATATATATATATATATATATATATATATATATATATATCACTTATATCACTTATATCACTTAAGTCAATTAAACAAATACAACAGAGCTCCCTCTAGAGTCAAATCAGGCTTTTTACAACTTTCCTCCCTCTTGCAGTTGTCCCCAATCTCAAGACAGCTGCATACAGGCTTTGATGTATAACCTTATTTGAGTTCCCTTTGTACATGCTCTTTGATATCAAAAGAAGAGTATTAGATAGATCTTGAGGCACTCTCAAGACAAGTAAGACAAAATGATGCTCTCTACCCACATGAAGCCCTTTTTAGGAACTCTTCAAACACCTTAATGTTGAGCCAAGAAGCTGTCAAAAGTGAAGACAAAGAAGAAAAGATTTTTTTTTTTAAAAAGTGAGTTTACCCAGTATGGTCAGTATGCAGAGGAGGATGGCAATCAGGGCATGAACGCTCACTCCCATCCTGCGAGCACCAGCTTTACACTGAGTAGGAATCCTCCTTGCATCACATCGGCAAGACTGTAACAAACAAGCACAATCGTCATGTCCACCAAATCTATAAATGGCACTTAATTTCATGTTCGGGGTTTTTCTCGTTAAAAGACATGCCAGGTTTTATTCATGCAAGAAACAAAGGGGGTACCAGTTTCTTTAACTACAACAAATAAAAGGTGCACATATACCTTGATTGCCAGTTTGTTGATGCTGGTCAGGAGGGGTCGCCCTCCATCACTGATGCGCACATTCACGCTATAATCCTTGGGATCATCTAGGTTGAATGGCCCCTGTTTCACCATGAGCTCAGCTGTGCTGTCTAGAGAAAAAAAAAGCAGATTAACACACAGTGCGGGTAGAAAATATCACAACCACCTTGACTACATAAATCTACCTCTCCTTTCTGTAAAATCTGTGTCTAATTTGTCTGACTCATCACAACTTTTCTCTCCGAAGCAGATCTAATGTTCACCTGCTCGGTGTATAGAAGCTTTAAAGTCTATTTATACAGCTGGTGTCTGCTCCCAAGATAAAACAAGATATGGAACAAGAGGAGAATCGTCACATAAAGGCAGACACATCACTTGTGATTATCTGTCAGTTTCCTGCATTTTGGATTTGAGTCATTTGGGATTATAGATAATGGCAGTACCTTAAAACCTGAAATTGTGGCATCCTACACGAGCAGTTTTTAGAAAGGCTCAAATGAAGACACCCATGTACTTTTGTTGGCTTTGCAGATAAAAATGTCATGACCGTAAATGCCTGTTCAAAGACAGCAAAGACCTTAATCCTTTAGTCGTATTGTGGTCAGTGGGTGGCTGGAGAGATTTGAAAAATAAAGAGTGAAAATACACAAAAAGTCTAAAAGCACCACAAAGGATTGTAACAAATCAATCCCAGAAGAGACACAACAAAGAAGTGAAACATGTTGAGCAGTGAGCAGTCCTGACCAACAATACAGTCATTAGTCAAACCCCCAGCTGGCAGGCCTTTCCTGCTGAGACGAGGGGGAGAGCCTTTCCACACAATATCCCACCACTGAAGGAATATCAGAGGACACAATGGCAGGAAAGGCCCTCGCAAACACTCAAACATACCTAGACACACTCTGGTAAACTCTCACACAAAGACACATGCAGTATCGCTCTGGTTTGAGGGCAAGTTTAAATGAAAACAATACGGGTGTTGCTGATGTCTGCACTTTGGACGCAGATTATATCGGTCATTGGAAAGGAGGCAAAGATAATAACTTGGCTGAACAGATTTATTCCTCCTGATAATTTAGATTTTTGTCAAATGAACTCTTGTTCCACCCTTCAGACTGAATATCAACACTAAAGCAACTGACTATTTGCGCATTTGGAAAATCCTGCTTCAAAGCAAATGCCTCGTATAAGGACAAATTTCACTCTGAAAGTCAATTTGTCTCCATAATAGAATTCTGCTGGATTGTCTCCTAAATAAATACTCTTTATATGGTAATTTATGCATTTTTTTATGCTGACACAAGACAAACCCTTTGCCACAAGCTATTTTCTCAAATTTCTGCCCCGGTCAACTTTAAGTGACCCTGAAGTGGAAGTGCCCAGAGGCCACAACAGCTCAACCACAAAGACCAAGCAAACATACAGAGCAGGGACAACAAGCGCTGAAATTTGTATCATGTCATATTGTCCATCGTCCTTTGAATCCGTCTCTACAAAAATACAAACTGCTTCTTGAAGCAACAACAGCACAATAGCTGTCTATCAGGCACCTCATGGAATGCAGTTTCCATGAGTCAGCAACAGCAACAGCTGCAAAAAGAGGCAAGTTCGAGAGGTGTAAAGCTCACTGCTGCTGCTGTTGTGCTGTGAAAATGAGTTCTTTGGAGTGATAATTGGCTCTGGATTATGAGGGAGTCTGATAATGAATGTGGGTTTGATGGATGTCAGGAGGGTTGTACTCATCTGGGTGCAAAGTGTCTCCTTATGAAGTTGGACGGGTTACTTTCTAGGGCACCACTTAGACCCTTTAACTCAATGATCAAGCAGTAGTGGAAAACAATGACCTATTGACCTATATTAGCCAACAAATCTATTCAAAGGATTTGACTGAGCTTAAGCTGAAAACATACACGATCCATATCGAGCGCGTTCCATCGGCGTCGTGTATCTGTTCCGTAGAGCAGCTCTGTTTATTGCATACAGGATGCATATTTGGAGCGTAGCAGCAGCATAGTGCAGCCTCGGTCAGCTGGGCTCAGCCTAGAGGAGACAACATGCTCACAACAGGTTGCTTTGCCTGTCTGTGGTCTATTTCCTGCTAATTTGGATATAATTCAGTGACCGTTGAGCCTGTACTTTATGTGAAAAAGCAACGTAATTTTAAAGTTTCAGTTTTTGCAGGTTTACCGTTTAACAAAGTAAACTATGTTCCTTTATGCTGTGCTGTGACCGTCAGACAGAGTTAGCAGGTCAAAGTCCTGTTGGGGTCCACATGGATCAGGGATTGACCATCAGACTGTTCTGTGTTACTGATAAATCCATAACCAGGAAGAATTTCTCGAACTGATACACGGTCAGGAGTTCCCATATGGTGTTTTATTTTGAAACACCAGATGAAATGTGCAGTTTCAGTGCTTGAAATCCTGTCTAGAACGATCTTCTCTGTGTGGATTGACGCACACTGGAAGCATAGAGCAGCAAAATATTTGCTGCGTAATACACAACACTGACAGAACACTCTCAATATGGATCCTGTATGTTTTAGGCTTTACAGATATAAAGTTCAGATTTCCAATGTTTTATGACTGTAGCTTATAAAGCCTCATAATTCCTTGGTACTCAACTGGTTCAACTCCAAATTGCCTACAAACAGACAAAATTTCAGTCGATTAGGCACTTGGTGCCTTTCATGGATGGCTGTTTGCTTTTCCAACCAGACTGTGTCCCTGTGGACGAAGAGAGTCCATTAAGACATAGCTGGATAAGTTGTAGCTTGTAACCCCACTCCAAAGAAACACCTTTGGGATGAACCAGTACACAGCTTTCAAGCTAGGCCTTCTGGTCTAACATTCCTACTTCATTTCCCAATTGCTGTCTTGCCTTCATTAGCGAAAATTCCCAAATACTCCATAGAATCATACAGAAAGCTCTCCCAGAATAATATCTAACTACTTAGTGTGTATGCTTTAGGATGTTAAAAATATTTTAAAAAGATATGAAGATCAGGTGCCCGCTAAGTTTTTTTCTTATGGTGGAGCAGGTTTGCATAACTGCCAATCACTTAGCTCATTAGCTTGGTCGCTAAGGGCACAAAAAGTTCACACACCTCTCAAATGGAAATGCCAATTCCCACCCTCGAACTAATTGCCTGGAAAGATACTCCTGAAAGAAAGTGAAAAAAGTTGTTTCTTGCATTTTAGGTTCAAAGAATCTGATACCCAAATTTGGTTTATACAACCACCTCACTGGGATCATGTTGCTGAGACACTGAAGGTGTATGTGTATGCGTAGGAGGACATGGATACAGATGAAGCCTTAACTAACTGAATAAAAGATGAAAACAGCTCTGTCCTCCCTTCATCTCCTGCTCTTCTGTCGTTTGAATTCATGTCTATATTGTCTCTCTGGATTTCTGTCTCTTTTTCACTGTCCTCTCTCTATTTCTTTTGTTCTCTCCATTTCTCTCCTCATGCATCTCATTAGTCTCCTTCTCTCTTCATCTCTTTGTCTTCCTCCACCTCCTCCTCCTCCTCCTCCTCTCTTGTCTGTCTGGTATTAATGCAGCGAGCTTCATGTAGCCGCCTGATCCCAACACCAAGTCCTGTCACTTCTGTGAGCCGCTACACTGTCTGCTGAAGTGTGTGTGCATGTGTTTCAGGATCCAGTAATGAAAGCATGGTTGTTGTTTTTTTGCAAGTTTTAAAGAGCTGGTAGTCAATGAATATTTTAAAAGCCCTCACTTTGCAGCTCTTGTTGCATGTCCATGTGGGTGTGTGTTTGTGTGTGAGTGTGTTAAGTGATGTGAGTTGCTGTCAGAGAAATTTTTTTTTTTTGGAGGGTCAACACTGATCCACAAGGGACAGCAGAGGTTCACATGGACAAACAGCACTTATCAAACAACTCTTCACCTCCTTCTCTTTTCCCTCCTTCCTCAACATCTCGTGTGTCAATAAAATTTGTCTTTTTCCCCTCTCAGTTTCTCTGCTCCTACTCTTACCCCTTTCTTTTGAATATTTTATTCAGCATTCGTCTTTCTGATGTCATCTTTCCTTCTTTTATCATGTCATCTCCTCTTCCTCCATATCCTCATTTCTTTTATTCCCTTATCCTGTTCCCTTTTTTTCCCCTCATGTTTAAACCTCTTCTCCCGTTTGTTTGTTTATCCTCCTTGCTCCCCCTTTCTTGTCTCATTTCCCTCTCGTCTTCCCTTCTCTTCTTCCAAAATTCATGTTTTTGACATTGTTTGCTCTCTGTTCTCTCACTTCGTTTTCTTCTCTCTCCCTACCTCCTTTTCCCCTTTTAGTACCCTTCTCTATCCTCTCACCTTGTCATTTCCCCCTCTCCTCACTTTAACACTGTCTCACTTTAATATCCCCCTTCACCCTGATTCCTGATGTTTTCCTCATACCTCCTTTTTATTTTTTCTTCCACCTCTGCTTCATCTGTCTTTCTCTCTCTCTCTCCTTCATCTCCCTTTTCCTCCTTTCCATCAGTTCAGCATGTCACCCCTCCAGGCATTAGCAGTGAAGAAAATGGATAAGGCAAGTTCATGCCTTTTTTCCCTCTGTTTATCTTCCTCTCAGTCTGTTTCCAGTCTCACTGAAATTAAATAGCAACACTTCACCTAAATCTTTCATCTGACTACCTTGGGCTTTCATCTATTCACTTTTAATATTTGACTGGAACAGTTGGTAAGACTTTTCCTCTTGCTTTCATGTATAATAAGGGCATGGGGTGATCAAAAATAATGAAAACTGTTTTACTCGTACCATTTTGTGTCTCAAGTTAGATAACCAAAAAATAGGCTTTGTAAATGTGATGCAACAGCGTGTCAACCTTTGCCTAAATATCATTGTGTGATCAAAGAAAATTCCTCTGTAGAGTTCACATCTTTATTTGCATCACAGTCTGTTTATTTAAACTGACATTGTTAACTTCCACAACCACACCATCGATATCTTTATCCTCAAATGATGCCAGATCATCTGACAGCAGGCATTACTTTCAATTGAGGGTAATGTGTTTTGGTGGAAGAAAGGTACAAATTTCACACTGGTCTCACCAGTCATCAAACACTGATGCTCTGACACACCAATATGCCTCTAATAAAGACTCACTTAAAAGGATATTCCGGCGTAAATTTAGGTTATGGTCAAACACACCATAACACCAGGTAAGACACTCCCTTGGGAGATGAATGAGAGTTGCAGACTGCTTGCCTCTTTAGTTACACCAACTAGTAATACACAATGGTCTGCGTCTCCACACACAAACCTCAACCAAAAAGCCACAGTATAGCCACAAATAATGCTCAGAACAGCACCTAACTTCATCAACAGTACATATAGGGTCCCAGCCATAGTACTAGCCATCAAACATTTTTTAAGCGTTGCCTGGTTTCCTTAGCAAAGAGACTAAACACAACTCTTCCAGCAGCCGCTTGTTTGTGGGGGAGCGCTGAAGAGTCGAACACCAAGTGCAGTGGATCATTTTTATAAAGTAATAATCATCATAATATTCATTTTGCACTGCAGATGCAGGCAGAAGAACTATTGCGTCTGCAGTGCAACATGATTATTATGATGATTATTACTGAGTGGAAATGATCTGCTGCACTTGGTGATGGTTTGCGCGTGGAGATGTAGGCCACTGTGTACTGCTATTGTGCGGTCGTTAATTAAGTCGGTATAACCAGAGAAGCAAGCGGTTGGCAACATTCATCTCTCGAGGGGTTGTCTTACTCTGTGTTACAGTTTGTTTGACCCTAACTTCATTTTACACAGGAATATCCCTGAAAGTATTTGTGTATTCCTCAAGCTTTCACAGTTCCCCTGTTCAAACCTATTTGTGACAACATTAGGAGTGCAGAGCAGCTTCTTTAGCCATTTAGCACGTGACCATTTGGATGACAAATGAAGAGCAGAAGTGTCAGCACAGCGGAGAAAATAACAGCAGTAGTTTTACAACTTTGGCTAAGGGTCAGAAAAGGACAAAAAATAATTCTTAAGGGTAACTCGTACATCTGCAGAAGATCCTAAGGGCTATGGAGGCATCAAATTTATTGATAACTGACTGAGGAAAGTTAAACTTTTATACACACTAACTTCTTTAATTGACAAATCATCCATTTCCTCAGGGGTGAATATTTATTTATATGTGTGTTCATATTTAAGACAGGCTGGTTACTGACCATGCAAACCTCGGGAGATGAACCACGCAGATCCCCTTTTGTATCAGTGTGTTTCAACTTTGGTTTTAAGTCCCAGTAGTATCATCACCTAGCATTTTAAGCAGGAAAAGGCTGTATGCATGAAGCCAATTCCTGTGCACAGCAAAATGGGCATACATAATTTGCAGTCCTGTAACCTGTCTATGGTCTTCCAGCCAGGATTTAACTGTAATTTATATCTGGGAATGCAGATCTTAGCACAAACCTTCACTGAGCACAAAGCCTCATTGTCATCTGAAGGATTTTTTTTGGTAAAAGCTGTGAGTCTCGAGTACAAGTTGACAGTCTATAAATACAGTAATCTGTGTTTAGTGTTAGGGTGTTCAAGCGCTAAACTTAGGCAGAAAATAACTGTTTTTTATTTTCTTAAACATTTATGCAAAGATCACGACTAGATCTTTACAGGAAATAAGTAAAAAATTGATCAGAAAAATATAATGTAAGCTGAATATATTCAATGATTTATCCACAGCTGTTGTTTTAGTCAAGGTTTTTCTAAAAGCTTAAACTATAACATAATGCATAACAAACTCATTCATGGACCCTGCAGGTATAAAGATGTCTTGGTGCAGTTTTCATCCACACTTGTTTACAGTATTTTAGTGTAAAAAGCAGCACAGCGGCTCTGTATGTGTTGTGTGTCTCTTTCACATTTTCAGCTGGGCTGAGTTCAGTGTACATAGAGAGTCATCTGCAAGTCCACTGAGCCACTTGCTTTCATTATTTTCAATATTTGCTGTTGTGCATTCTAGACAGCACTTACGGTCCCAGACAGGCTCTCTAAATCCCCCGTCTGGCTGGGGGAACCAAAGCACGCTTTGAGAAGTTAAAATAATTTCAACTTTCAGCAACAAAGCACTGTGCCTCAAATGGAGTTTCAGTTGTTGCATAGCAACAAGTGCCAGGGCGAGCGCTTTCCTCTGAGCGCCATTTAGAGCAACAAGCAAGAGGAGAGAGGTAAATATGTGCTGGGTGCACACACAGACTTACTGCTGTAGTCTTTGATGGTGAAGTTGGAGCTCTCACTGGCCAGGCTGAAACTGAAGGAGGCTGGCTGGTCGTCTTTATCAGTGGCTCTCAATGTTCCTATCACCTGGGGACAAACAAAATGGCTCAAATGCAGTCTCGATATACACTATATGTATAGTGTTCATGAAATTAATATCAATTATTACAAATAACTAATTTAAATACAACTATCAGTAAGAGAATAAAACAATAATGTTTGGGCTGAGCAAAAGTGAACCATACTAGATAAACATTCAATTCACACATTATCCAAAATAACCTATTTTCACATGATTTAGAAGGTGAGCCGTAATAAAAACTATCATTTCTAGAAGCATCTGTATTTGCAGAGCACACATCAGAAAACTATTGCATCATTTTTCTGCTCTGAACCCCAAACTGTGTCTTAACAGGAGGTCAGCACTTTAAAACTGCACGAAAATGTTTCTGTTGGTCTGTCTGTGTTTGTTGCTCCACCCTTGGGGTAAAGCCACTAAAATAGTAAATGCAGCCCATTAAGCATTGATGCCATGTGTTACATGATAATATTGTGCTGTTTTACTACTATCTTTTGCAACAGTTGTACTCGTTTCTCTGTTCTTCAGACAGACAGTAAAGCAGGTCTAGCACCATAAAACACAACTAAAATAATATACTGTTCCTGTGTTACTAAGTGCCTTAAAGTGCTACTGTCAGCTTGAGCTTTCAGAGATGCAACAAAAATCCAAAGCCATATAAATCAAGACTTAAAGGGATATTCTGGTGTAAATGTAAGTTATGGTCAAACACACTGTTACACCGAATTAGACACCACCTCGATAAAAGAATGTTGCAGACTGCTTGTTCTCTGGTTCCACCAACTTCAGCATGACCACACAATAGCAATACACAGTCTCAGGGCTTTCCCAGGAGGAGAGTGGAGGAGAGTGGGTGATTTGTAGCTATAGAGTGGCTTTTTGGTTGAGGTTTACGCATGGAGATGTAGGCCTCTGTGTATTGCTATTGTGCGGTCATCGCTGAAGTTGGTATGACCAGAGAGGTAAGAAGTTGGCAACATTAATCTCTTGAGGGAGTGTCTAACTAGGTGTTACAGTGTTTTTTACCGTAACTTAAATATATGCCGGAATATCCCTTTAACCTGCTGTACATGCTGTGTTTCTCTTACCGTGCCAGCGTAGTCATTCTCACAGACATAGATCTCATCAGCAACAAGCTCGGGTAAGTTATCATTGACGTCCTGAACTATAATGTTGACTTTTACAAATGACTCCAAACCTGCGGAGGACAGAAAAAAAACACAAAACAATGATGCACTCAACCTGATCATACGTGTTATAACAAATCAATCTTTACAAAGGAGTCAACCGCATTTCAAATCTGCCTGTCGACACTATGGCAAATCCTGAGTTTCTGTCTCAGGCTGGTTTAAGAAGTCAGGAGATAAAGACAGTCATGAGGGACGGATGTGAGAGCATCCTGATGAGCTTTATCTTGGATTAACTATCTCACAACTTGGCCGGAGGATTGAAACTGTAAATAGCAATCAGCTTAAGTTATTGAGAATTCATCCCATTGACCCCAAATTTTGTATTCTAGCATTTTATTTACTTTATCATAACTTCTTTTCCCCCTGTATCATCTTTCCACACATCACATCTGTTACTGTGCTTTGCTGTGACGCTGATCAGGCATGTGCATCTCATCCGTAAATTAAGCTGATTAGGGTCAAGTGACTCAAAGGATATCTATTTAAGAGCTTTATGTTTGGCAGCTGTTTTGTCACACTAAAGCAGCTTTTACATTTGTTCTACGCACATCACCGCCATCCCTTTGAATCCTCATCTTTTGATAAACGTGAGAGTCTTTTTGCTGTTACTTGCTCTGAGATTTTGAAACTATCTTTAGTTCAGTGCATGTACTGTATATCGTGGACCTTGTCAAGCTCAGGGGACCATTGTGTTCCTTAAACATCGTGACAAGCCACTAAAATAGATCTCTGGATTTCATTCATTGCTCGTCTAAAAATATACAGAGTTTGGTTAAGAAGCTGCAAGTGAACAAAGAGACCCTCTAATGTGATTTTCCTGCTTACTCTTTTCCCTGTGTGGGTCGACCAGGTGTTGTAGCAATATGTTAAACCCATAAAAATCCCCCGTTAAGGTGTCAAATCCCCATCCCTCAATAAATCCACAAAATCAATACAAGAACACACTATCTTTTTGGCCTTCCCTGTATGCATGTGTGAGAGAAAACACATGGTTTCGATTTTTGATCTGAGGTTTTATTGTTTAAAGGATTAATTGTGTGACGTACCACTCGGCTCCTCCTGCGCTCTAACTTGAAACATGTGTGTGGCCTCCAGCTCTCTGTCGAGCATCCTCAGGGTGGACAGCTGACCTGTGAACGGGTTGATACCGATCGGACATTCCTTATCTAAGATAGAGTACCTGAGCAGATGGAAAAAAGACAGATGAGTGCAATAACCACTATGCAGGATTTATCACAGGATTTGTTGTTTTTTTGTTTTGTTTTTTTTTTCTTCTGTAAATTTACCGTATGCTTTTGTTCGCTCTGTCAGGATCTCTGGCTGTAACTGTTCCTATGTTGGTTACAAGGCGTTCTTCCAGCACTGTAAACGTGTAGATGGGATGGGTGAACACCGGGGGCTCGTCCACATCCAACACTCTGATGTTCACCTGTCAATTTCAATCCGTTTGTAACAGTTAAAAACAGTCTTGGATCAAAACGGCACACATGTGGTACACATTAAAGATTTAAATGGACTTGAATTGTTAAATTTCTTTGTTCTGCTTGTCGACGGTGTCGCTCTGCAGGCTCAGTCTGTCACTGAAATCCGCCTACTAAAGACTGCCTGGTAGTGCTGATGATTATTGGAAGCTGGTCTACAGCTCTGCTTGTGAATATACAGCAAAATGACATTTAACAGCTTGAAAGCTTACAGATCAGCAGCTTTTATCTTAAATTTTTCTAAGTGTATGTATTTGGAAGGGACTCGGACCGAACAATTATTTTAAAGTTTTATTTAAATACACAGTTATGAACATCTCTGCCCTATTAATCTCTCTCCTCTGTCCTTCTATAACTCAAAGAAGATAAACTGATATTTACCTGAGCTGTGGTGACGGCGCTGTTCACATTGTCAGCAGGGAAACGCAGATGTCTGAGGTTCTCTTGCACTTGGACGGTGAAAGTGTGGCTGTCCTTTGTCTCAAAATCAAGAGGCTGAGGAAAAAAAGAAGGAATTCAATCCATGGCAACCATAAATGAAGCGTGATTTATTTGATTAGTTATTTAAGATCTTCTCTTATTTATATTAAAGGTGTTCAGTTCGGTCTCAGTACTCAGAACAGTATGTGAACCAGAATCGTAGACAATTAAAGGGTTCAAAACTCGATTATACAACTCATCTGCAAATATTCATGTTATTTTCTCTGCCTTGTTGACATGAGCTTTCTTTTCTTCTTGATCTACTGCACATAAAATATCAGAAGTATTCTATGTGACTCTCTCTACTTACATTTCAGCATCTACCTTTGTCTCTCGAGTGAGCACATCATGTTCAATGTCACTCAAGTAACTCTGTCTCTTCAGATATGTATACCCTCTCGTCTTTGTCGTCTGTTTTTAGACTTTTGCAGACATTGGTTTCACACTTCACTTTATTTCTGCACAAATGCATCCCCTGACTTCCTCCTCGGTGCATTAACACCTGCGTGTATTCACCGAGGACAGCGGTTGATGCCAGGTGTAAAAAGGCTCTAAATGTCACGTCTCAGCTTGAACAACCTGGTTAATCTCATAACTCTGGATTCCAGAAACATGATGAGACGCAAACTTTCTCCACCATGCTAATAAGATGTGATCATGCATGGAAATACCTTATTTCTTGAATTTTGTCAACTTGCACAGTATTTTACTGTTGCATGTTGCATGTTCATGGCAGTGCATATATGTTAGCAAACACTTCTTATGGTCAGATTTTTGCAGGAATTATTTTCCCCCTCTTCATTTTCAGTCGCTGCAAAGTTAAATGTTATTTTTCCTGGAGGCCTGTTTTATCAGTGGACAGGACACCGCAGGTAGACATAATCTGTTAACTGGATTATTCATGCTAACAGGTATATTCAGTGGCAGGGTATCAAAGGCATGTGTAAACAGCTTAACAAGAATAAGGCCTCAACCGCAGTGTGTCCGATAGCCGGCTTACTGTGTGCTTGTAAACACAACGGCTGAGAGAGATGAGAAGGGCTGCAGAGCTGAGGGGCGAGTTGAGCAGAGAGAAGATTCGATTCAAGGCCTGCTCTGGTGAGAGCTATTTAAGAGCTCATTTTATTAGTGTATATTTCCAGCTCTCTGATGTCCTAAATACTTTATCTGAAGAGCACAATCCAGAGAAGCAAGAATACAGGAAATCCTACAAAACGAAATAGTCCCCCTCACTCGAAGGAGACACAAACTCTAGGGTTTTGTATTCTTAAAAATAATAGTAATAATAATTAGTTATTGTTTTTTTAGTTAATTAGTGGCCAATTGTTGATAAGCAACAAACACCTGTTAGGGGTCAGTCTGCAATGTTCATAATATTGCAGATGCTGGAATGAAAACCTGTTTATCTGCCTTTTCTATGACATCCTCAATAAAAGCATGACTGAAATACCTCAAATTTAAAACGAATATCAAAACCACCTTGTAATTCTGCTTTGAAATAAGTTTCTTATCGGTTTTGGATCTGTGATTCAGAAGCGTGGGTATATTTTTTCAAACTAAACTACTCTCTTTCTTCCAGTTCAGTGATAAAAATGTTGCCCTTGAGATACCAGCTCTTCACTCACTGCTTCATGAGCCTCTTACCTTTTTGAGCATGAGGTTACCGTCCTTGTTCGGGCTCGGTTCAATGTTAAACATGTTGGTATTGTCACTGAGGATGGTAAAAATTGGTTCCTTGTTCTGAATCTGATCTCTGTCCTCCAACTCCAGCGTGCCAATCTTCTCATTCAGCTTGTGATCCTCTGGAACATGCAGGTCATAAACCTCTGCAGACAGAGAGAAAAACACCAATTACATTTCGTAATAGAAAAGTTTCGGTAAATTTAATGAATATTTAATGGGCACATTTTTATATCAATGTGTGACAGAGAGCCATTTCAAAAATTTCAATCACCACTACAGATTTTCACAGTCCTTTTTGCACTCTGTATCTTACTTCGGGTGAAAGAAGCGATGTTGTCGTTGGTGTCTGTGATGGTGATGGTGACAGAGGTGGTGGCTGTGCTGCCAGAGGCCATGCCTCTCATGTCCTGAGCTTTAACAACCACCACATACTGCCCCTTGGTCTCCCGGTCCAGAGAGTTTATCTTGCAGCTGATCACACCTGCAGAGAGACAGTTCAGAGGGAAAAAGAGAGAGGTGTTATCTCTTTGAGGTCAGCTCTGACTCATATTCAAGTCGAAATAGCTTCAACATCTACTTGTTAGGGATTAAAATTACAATGTTGCTGCAGGGTTAAGATCATGCTGGATGTTGTAGCGGCAAACTTACCTGTGATGCTGTCGATTTGGAAGGCAGAAAGGTCGTGAGTCAACGAGTACCTGAGTTCTCCATTAGCAGTGGTGGGGTCATCGGCATCTGTCGCCCTCACCTCAACCACTTTAGTTCCTAAAGGAGAAATGGATAAGAGAAAATGTTCTATGTAAACGCTCACGTTCTGAGTGATCTGCAAAGAAATCCAAACCCAGATGCTCCAGTATTGAACATCAGGGCTGTTTCGCTGATTAATTCTTTATGATTATGTGCTAAGATTGTGTTATTTAAGTCAGCAATGTGTCTTTTTTCACAGAGGCAAGTGTTAATGAATGTGACAGGCGTTGACATTATGTTACATTTTTCCCAGACGTTTCACAGCCTCGTCTATTTTTGCTCTAAATTATCACTGGATGGTAAATGTCAAATATATTCTTGGAGCAAAAGAAAAGTCTCCCTGCAAGAATGTGCTGCATTTATGGTTTCTTCACACTGTTGGAAACACATATTTTGTTCTTGTTCTCAAGACACTGCAAGACCGTGAAAGTTGACTACAATGTCCCCCTTTGTGTACAAGATGAAAAAGCAAAGACCGATTAAAAAACCCTTGTGAAGTGGCCTACTTACCAATTGTGGACCTCTCCATAATGGATCCATTATATGTTCTTGGGAAAACAGGAGTGTTGTCATTGATGTCTGTGACCTGCACAACAAACTCTCCAGCATCCTCTATCAGCTTGTGATTTCCGTCGTACATTGTGGCAGTCAAATGGTAAAAACTCTTCTCCTCTCTGTCCAGAGCTCGAGTGACAAACAGGTCCCCTTTCCGATCCACAGTGAAGATGGTGTTTGCTCCTTCACCTTCAATTTTAAAGCTCTTCACCTCCACTCTCTGGCTCGACTTCAGCTGTGAAAGAATACATGGTTTGAAACATGGTCCCAGCTTTTGATTTTTTTTTAACAAAGTGAGGATACGGATATTCAATGGTTCACCAAATAATTAACAAGATTGCTCAGATAGTTTTCAATGAATTGCTTAGCAACAAGTGACAGGTGCTTGGCAGGCTATAGCAACGAACAGAATGAAACCTGGCCACAGCCACAGAGCCATGAGGTGATCATGAACATTTTGAGAGAAACTGCCGCAGCTGGATACAGAACAAAAAGAGAAATATTCGTATTGGATTGTTTTAGTTATTAATGCTCATAATTGCTTTGATACTTACTACAGCAATACCACGGACTGTGTATAAACACTCCTTATACCAGAGTACGGATACCTTCATTGCACTGATGACATACAAGTCATGCCGACCAAGACACACACAGATGAGCAGATTCTTGTAACAGTGTGAAGTATACGCTTACCTTTACTAAAAGTTTCATGTACTTTGATAGTCTAGTAAAGATCGCTGCAATAGCCTGCATTTATCAGCAGAGCAGTCAAGCATTACCTCACATCTTTTTTTTTAATTTTTTTTTTACCAACATCAAAAAACTAAAGTCAATGTAAAAAGAAGTGAACATACTCGTTAATCAATTTGATTGATGTGAACCACTGTTAAGAATCGCTTGTGCCTGCCTTGATCAAAATGTTAGATGATGTTTCTTGAGGCTTTGGGGTTTGTGCAAGAGCATCATGATGTTCTTATCTATTTGGCATTTATCTTTCTTTTATAATGCTGTCCTTTGATGCAATATGGGTAATTTACAATATGTGTTGCTTGTTTGCTTGTGGTCTCTTTGGTATGTGTTTTCTGAGTAAATGGAATATTTCAACATTGTTTTAATCATTGGTACTATTTTGGATGCAGTTGGGCACAACTTAAATTGGGACATTCTACGTGTATACTAAGTACTAGTACCATATCATATCATATTATATCGTATCATATCCTATCATTTAGTATCGTTTCATATTATTTTGTATTGTATTGTTTGGTATTGTATCAAATTCTATCCCATTGTGTCACATCATATTGTATCATTTTGCATCATATCATATAATCACTAATCACATGTTTTTGTATTATATCATATAATATTGTATCATATAACATCTGTTGTATTGAATCATATCATATTGTATTATACTGTATTATATCTTATCATATCTTCTGACATTGTATATATCTATCTCATCTTATTGTATTATATATCACATCATATTGCATTATACTGGATCACATCATTTCAAATTGTATTATATTACATTGAATAGTATTATTTTGTGTAGTCTCGTCTTGTTTAATATCATATCATTAGGTATTATTTTGTTCTGTATTGTTCCATTTGGTACTGCATCACTTTGTATTGTGTCGACTAATTTTGTCATGCCATATCCTAGTGTTTCCTATT
The DNA here is from genome assembly GCA_962446985.1 of Xyrichtys novacula. Lineage (NCBI taxonomy): Eukaryota > Metazoa > Chordata > Actinopteri > Labriformes > Labridae > Xyrichtys > Xyrichtys novacula. Next base: position 6,605,850 of record OY660874.1, read on the forward strand.
CTATGACAAACAACTGACTGTAGCGATGGAAAGCATATTGGAAAAAGTTTTATGCCACTCATACCTCATCAGTTAAATTGCTAAAGCTGCATCTAAGCTTGAAGTATTTTGGCTTCACTTTCAGGGAGAGGGTGAGCCTTCCATCCTTTTATACAGTTATCGATTGATACCAGTATTGATATACTCCCTCCAGTGCAGTATTAGGTACCCAGTACCAACAAGCACAGCAGTCATGCACAGTCCCTCCTCTAACCTGTTTTGCTAACTTCATAGAAAAAAAAGTCAGCAAAAGATTGTGCTTATGTGTGTTTTTCAGTCTAAGCTTGCAAGAAATAAGAAATCTGTCTTTTTTTATTCCATCAATGCAATGTACTGGGCATCAGGCAATACTCATGTCCAGGCAGCATTTTCTTAATGTTAAGTAAAAATCTCCCCTGAATTTTGACCTACCTGTCCAATTTTGTAGGCAATAGGTGCAGGTTTCTCCTCTTCCACGTAGAGAGAGTTCCAGATCCACTCCCTTTTCTGCCTGAATAGAACTGGATACTTGTGCTTCTTTACGATCTCAAGATGGCTCTGTTTCTTTGCGTCCACTACAGGAAGGCCAGAATCTTCAGCGAGAGACAGCGTCAGGGCCATAGCGGCCATAAGCCCCATCATGGCACACAGCTGAAGCCAAGCCATCATCTGTAAGGACCAAAGAGTGGGGGTAGGGATGAGGGGAAAGAAGGGTGAAAGAAAGAAGAAAAGTATGAGAAGGAAGAGGCAAGAGAGGAATAAATGATGTGAGGAATATGGAGGGAGAGGGAAAGAGGGGAGAGGAGATCACATTAAAACCACTTATCAGGCATGGACAGAAGCCTTCACAGTGCCAGGGTGAGACTCAAAGTGAAGGCCAAGGACTCTCCGCCCCCTTACTGAGCTCGAGGTCTAGCTATCATTGAGAACCAGGGCTCTTAAACCTCTTCAGCCAGGGACCCAAATGAAGCATTTAGCCTCTCATCATGGGACCCAGACTGAGGCATATCACTACCGTGGTCATATAGGGATCTATTAAACATGGGCCCGTGACCCATTTTAGGTCCTGACCCACTGGTGAAGCACAAGAGAGAGATAGACAGACAGACAGACAAAGAGATGGTGAGACGAGTTGACATTAAAACCACTTAGGATGACTGTCTTAATCAGCCATTAGAAAAGCCATTTACCATAGAGGGACTGTTTGACATTTTAAATATTTGATTGGTATTTTTTTTTCCCTTTAATGCAGCACATAAAATCATGGAAAAGTACAGGGTTTTGGCATAACACTGAGGGCTTTGTAGTGGATACAAATTCTTAAAAATCTGGGATTATAAGGCGAAATAAGGTCACATTCATGTTAAGAGTCGAATACCACGAGAAAATGCAGCTTTTTCACAAGGTTCATAACCCAGATATGATTGTACAAAAACTGTCCTAACACAAAAGGCTCCTACAAATTAAATGCATGCTATTTTTGGCCATAAAAGTTATATCCAGTTTACCTAGGCTTAAACAAATAAACTACCATTTCCAGTAGATTTCCTCAAAACACAGAAGCCCTGATTCTACCATTTACCCAGAGATTATTGAGATTGAGGATAAAACCATTAATGGTAAATTAGTTATGAAACAGTATTACACCCCATCACTATTTCAAAGCAATGTGCAATGTTTTGGAATCAGATAAGTCCCAAAACTCGTGGATTTATGACTTTGATATTTTATCATTACCAATAACAACACAACCCAGAAACACAAAAAAATATATATCCTATTCGTCAACTGCATCATCAGCTGCTCTGCCAGCAAAATAATGTTCCCAGTTAAGTTATATAGAGATAGATTTATAGATTTAATTTTTAGGGCCAGGAAGAGATCCCCAGAGTTCACATAGCTCATGACTGGTTGTTACTAAACCAGTCTACTGGAAAGCCAAACAACATCTGTGATGACAAAACACACAAATACAAAAATATGAAGCTGCAGGTGGAGCGCTTTAAAAATTTCAGGAGATCAACAAGAAAAAAGATTTCTGCTTGATTTTCAAGCAGCATGGTATCTGGGCTCCGTTTAAGTTATGCCTTAATGTGAAGTGCAAAGTTTTTACTTAATCAAAAATTTCACTCGTTTGTAACTTGAATTGTGTTATTTCTTAGGTGAATCACAGACATGTAAGATTCATCTTAACACAGAGAGCATAGTGTCCAAACTAACAACTAACAACAGATGCAGTGTTTTCACCCTTATGTGGCCAACCACTGAAAAGCACTTTTAGAGGAGTTTTGGTACAGTGTCTCCTCTAATGCATGATCCCCTATAATGGAAATGCCATTAATCTACAAACAACAGGCTAAAGGTCCTTTCACACCGGGAGCGTTTTTTTCCATGGGATTATTCTGGACGTCATTTTTTTTTTATCCTGTCAATACAAGCGTTCACATCAGTGACGTTTTCCCGTCCTGTGATATTGCGGCATTTATTTTTTTGTTTCACAGTCGATATTTCTAAAGTTTCGCATACTGTGTGTCCGCTTCCAATCAGATGGTGTATTGTTGCGATGTCTGTTCACTGGTATATCCAACATGGCCGACCAGCTGATTGTTTACAGGTCGGGGAACAGAGTGCATTTTGATAAAAGACACAAATATTACAAAGATAACGACCTGAAGGACAACTTGTGGAGAGTCATAGCGTCGGATTTCTCATATGACGATAGTTTGTGTGCTTTAACAGTTTGCTAAACATCTTTGTTTTAACTTTCATCTGTGCTAAGTAACTTTAGCTTGTTAGCTAACATGTTCAGATACAACATACCGTATGTATTTTCACTGTCTCAAACTCAATCACAGCGTTGCTGTCACAGCACCATCAGGTCTCGGTTGTTACCGTACGTTTATGGATTATAGTTTAATGTGCTTATGGTACTGGCCCCGACTCAGTACATGCTATCATGACAGACAGCCATCTCAACACTAGAGTCTAATCAGAACTGAAAAACAGTCAGTCTGCTGTTGTGTCAGTCTTCTCGCTTCTGCCCAGAAAGAAATCAAAAAAATCACATCAGGCCAGATGTGTATAGTCAGGCATGTCAAAATTCGCCTCCGAATATTTAGTAAATTCACGTTGTATCTTTGCATCATTCCCGTTGTGTAAGGACCTCAAGGTATGTAAGATATGATCATGGACTGTATATAGAATGGACACCGTCTGCCTCCTCTCTGGGTGAAGTCACCCTGAAAACAGTACCCTCTAGTGACGGGCTGCGGTATAGGTCATATATCCCGCCTCCTCCAACAATCCCTATGGAGTTGTGGCCAAACTTCAGAAATGTATTACACTGAATATATATATATTTTTCCCCCCTGCTTGCAATGTTGATGTAGTGACTCTAAGACTGGTTTGTGCTCAAGTCCTCTTTTTTTCTGTACAGCTCCATTTTTAAAGTTATTACGGGGTTTATGTTTTTATGATTGACACTTGATACAGCCTATGGGTGTATAAAGATTGCATAGGTCATCCAGGGAATATGTTGTTTGAGCAGAGCGTCATCACAGCAACTCTCCCACTGAATGTGTACAATGCTACTGTGCAAGTGGTGAAATGTGTACAACGCTACTGTGTAATGTTGGTTTCAGGAAGTGGAGAAAATCCTGGAAAAACATAAAGCAATTCGGCTTCAAATTCGTATAATGACGGAAGGTGGAACCAAGTTGTCCATAGTAAATGAAGTCTATGGATATGACCAAGCATTTTGATAAGGCAATAACTAAAGCATATGTCCTTAATCTACATCCACAACCAGTGTCAAACCAAGCAGAACAAATCAAAGTCATGATCATACCTGAGGAAGCAAAAAATCACGAGTCTTTCCTCATCTGCCAAACTTTCAAAAAGCATTGTAATAGCCTGTATTTTAAACTTTAAACAGTGAAGGTCTGTCCCAGTGTAAATAAACACATCAAGACACACCATGTTTCCTCTTCTCTTTTTTCCTTGCCTAAATGAAACACATTTTCTTTTATGGAGGGCCATAATTAGAGTGCTGCTTGAAATTTGGTGGAAATTTTAAGCCAAACTGGCACCTCATCTGATTTATGGTTACTGACTGGTTACGACTTGGAAGATGTTTCAATGTCTTGCATCACTCGCTCATGCCTTCAAGCCTTTTACCACTATTTAACCAAAATAAAAATGTATAATGCAAACAAAAACCAACAGCCTTGTAAAGTTTGGCGTTTCCTCATGATCCCTCTCGCTGGCTCACCCTCTTTGCCTGTCTCTCCATGTCTCCCGTGGTTCCAGTCTCCCCCCCACTGGGCTCTATCTAATAAAGCAGAAATGCCAGGAAAATAATCTTCAAAACATTTTTGTCTGTATGTGCGCTGTAGATATCTCAGCACAGCCCTATGCCATCCCAATAGACAGATTACTGCATTTTATTGTCTTCAAGCCATTAGCAGCAGGGATGAGGAAGAGAGATTACGATGAGGGGATTATACCCGCACAAAGTCTTCTTCCACTAATGGCCTAATCTCGTATTCTGCTGACCTCCCCTGACCTCTTCACACGGCTCCCCACAAATCAGCCCAAACAAAGGCTCAACGCTGTTTGTTTGGCCTTTAGTTCCCATCCCTTTGTTTGGGTTTTAACTTTTCCTCTTGTGTTTTTTTCTTTGTTTGGTTTCTTTTCAGGACTAAATTAATTAAACACAAAATCAGAGTTTATTAATGCAAATTACTCTGGACTGTTGAAGAGGAGTGTCCACAGTCAAAGACATGACTGAACGGAAAATCCTCCTCCATCTGCAAGAACAAAAATACTTTTTCGTCGTCTGAAAACCCACGTATCCAATTGAAACAGAATTTGGAATAAAACTCCTAATCAGAGGAGCATCAGTCGTCTCAGTGTACCAAGGGATATTGTTAATGTCGCAACTGTATTGAATTTATTGCACTGTTGTTAATTGTCTGTGTTTTTTAAGCTATGACTCTGAGAAAATGGGATTCAAGGTTCAGGGGGGGAAGTGATTTATTTCCTATTCTGTGAGTGTACCTATGCACTGGCTCTCTTGACAATGGCCTTAATCACTTCTATATCCATTTGGATAAAAAACACAAAAAAAAACAAACACAATGAAACAGACAAGTGGGGAAGAAAGGGGAAAATTAACAGTGATGTGTCAGACATGAATGAACCAGTTCAAAGAGCTGGCTCCTGTCTGTGAGCCGTTTTTTTTTGTTTGTTCATTTGTTTGTTTTTATTAAAATCCTTTATTTCTCTCTTTTTTCCCCCCACAGACTGTAGAAAAAAAAACCACAAGATAGAAAGGCTGGGTTTCTATCTGCTTTGTATAGCAGAGTGGTCCTACAAGCAAGTCTGTGCATTCATAGGGTGGTTTCAGAGAGTAACAAGAGTCTGTAAAAGTAAATGCAATGAAAACAATAGCCTACAGCAATTTACTGAAATTAGAGAATGTAATTTTTACATGTGAAAACTTCAGTACAAAGGACATATTGAATTATGTAATAGGAATGTGTACACATATGTACATATCATAAGCTAAACAACTTGTATCATATGACTAAATGATGAAAAGCAAAACAGAGAAATCCTTGCGAATTGCTCATTGGTGAGATCTAAAAGTTTATTCTTTGGCTTCTCCGTATCTAATAGTTATTCTGTTTTTCAACCATTTTTAGATGTGTATTCGAGCTCATTTAGCTGCAATACTGTACCCTCTAGTTTTGTTTTACTTTTTTCATTTTAGATTTCTCTCTCCTCTAAACAACACAACCTCACAGTCAGACAAGACCACTTTAAAAAGCCAAATTTCTTTCCTGGCAACGTCCAATATTGTCCTTCTCCTCACCCAGCTTAGTTTTAACTGTGTGTCAGCTCATATCCTTCCTCTCAACATGTTCTGGACAAACAAAGCAATCACACCCTGCGCTGTGTATGTATGTTCTCACGCAGAGACCTTGGAAAACACAGGCCTCGCACAAGGAGACTTTCCAGTAAATCTGACTTACCCTTACATCTTAAGTGTTTGACCAGTATTGTTGTAAATGACCCATTCTGCATCTTTGAAAAGCTATAGATGTAAACATGCATTGGGGATGATGAAGGGGTTTTATTTAGTACGATTTAAAAAGTAGATTGCAAAAAAGGAGGATACTTGTGTAACCTTAAAACTACAGTGTTAATGTCTGATTTTCACTGATGCCAAGCAGTTTAACAGACTCTACTGAAGACTCTTAGAATGATCAAGGCTTTAAACAAGTTTTGACCTAAGGGTGTTCTTAATGGAATTACAAGTTAATAAAATATGTATTACAAAACTATCAAAAATAATCAAATGTATGTTTGGGTTTCAAAGTCTGTTTTCAGTGTGAGCTAAATGTGGAAATCAATGATGAAAAGATCAAAAAACACATCATGAGATGTTGGTTTATCCTTGGTAGGAGGCATTTTTAATACCTGAAAATGTATTTTATAAAGGGCACAATGCTGAGAGTGTTCAGTCATCTTTTCTGGTAATGTTGCTATTCATGAACTAATCATGAACACCAGTATAAATGAAAATATGAGTTTGAGCTTATGTACATGTATTTTAATCATCATTTAAAACTGAAAACTGGCAGTTCAAACTCTGATCTTGATCTAAAATTTGTTTAGGTACATCCTGAGAGGTTTATTTGGATCTGGCAGATTGGGGCTATAGGCCTGCTGTGACACAACCATTGATGAACAATGAAATTCTTGAGATACATGTTGGCTCTGAACTCAGCTGGACTATTTCTCACGTTTACATTAATTCAGTGTATCCTTTGACTCATGTATAATCACATCCTATGACTGGGTTTTCTGCACACACAGCTACTTCAATGGTGACGAATCCTGAGGACCAATTCTCCGTAAAAGGGCATTTTTTAAAAACTTTGTTTCCGTCTTTAACGGGCAGGGTCTTACTCCTCCCCTTTTATCAGCAACAGGAAGTGTAAACACAATGCCTTCTGGGAAATAACACAGTCTGTTAATGAAGGGCCGTCATTAGTGAGTGGTCACACCCTTCCTGGTATTCAGCTGCTGCTGCTGGTTTCATTTCCCCTTTTCTGAGGTCTCAATTTGCTACTGTCTGTCACACTTTGACCTGTGTCCCTGATGTCTCGAACTTAAATCTGTCTCTTTGTTTTGCTCAGTCGTCTCTTTCTTCACTCATTTTTCCCTTGAATTTCTACTCTTCCCTCCAGTCAAATCTCTCAAGGTAAAAACTGCATCTAGATGTTCACACAATCTATTTCTGTCTCCCGTGTATCATGCCTCCTTTTTTCCTTTTCTCACCTTTTCTTCTTTGCCTCTCTTCTTCTCTCGTTCCTGTCACTCTCTGCCTCACCTTAAAAGCAGACTTAGCACCTTAATGGATGTTGCAGGGCTCAAAAACAGGATACAACCAGTTCAACAAATCTTTTTAGTCTCAATTTAACTTCAGTTCACTTTTAAACCCTTTACTGTCAGTTTCACATCAGAAGACAGTCAACAGTGATTTATGGAAAGTGACAGATGGGTTGAGTATGATCAATAAGATGTAAATGAAGTTTACATTCCTTTTATACAGTTGTATACACCTGTCATTTTGATTTACGGCAGTAGTTGTTAATCTTTTGATAATCGCCCTTTTATTCCTCTCTACTGCAAGCTTCATGCATGCAAAGCTCACTTCAGGATTATACAAGTTTATTTATGGCAGTGTTTATCAAAGGCATCGTTCAGAGGTATGGAGAATAAATAACATCCAGGAATATCTGTAATTACATCTGTACATTGTCCGCAGGCGAGGGAGCGTGTGAGAGTGTGACGGAGGAGCAGAGATACAGTTGTCATTCTGCAGGATGTTTTGTGACTGGCAGACAGGTCTGACCTAGTTTCACTCAACCAAAGGCTAAAGCATAGAAACGAGTCAACAAGACTTTATAATCCTGCTGCTCGCTGAGGGGACGTTGAAGTTGGTGCACAAGTGTGTTTTTCATGTTTCAGTGTTTTAGAGATCTGCCATCCTTTATGATAAATCTGTGTGGGGACAAGGCATGTGTCAGTCATCTCTGAGTGTCATCCATCATTTATCTGTGGGCCCTGGATTACACAAAGGAAGTTTAATATCTAAAAATGTTTGTCTTTAATTCTTAAAATGTCAGACAATCAAATGCAGCTGGCTCTGTGGTTTGTGTCACCATGTCTCATATCCAATTCCCAACCAGCAGCTACATCCGGCACCACAAGTTAACAGAACGAAGTTGTCTGCTTAAGTGTCGTTTAAAGAGTTGGCAAAATGCCTAATATTAAAGCAATAAAAATCTGTTACAGTTAAAACATTTACAATAAGACTGAAATGTGGCTAAAGGTGTGAATTTAGTGGTATAAGAAATATTAAATGATACAACAGTTTCTGCTGAATGAGTCAGACAAAATGATAACCCTGCCTGCTTGTATTTTACAAAAGGGTGACTATGTCTTAGGCTGGTTTATAAGTCTCGTGTGTGTCAGCTGTTTAGTCCTTCCATGTGGTTATTTATTATGAATTAAATACCAAAAAGTTGGCAAGGAGACTGTGAAAATTATGATTTGCTTTCTGTATTTGCTGTGATCTTTGTCCCAGAGAATGTGTCCTGAGGATGTGGATGAGTTCGAAGACTTTGGCCAGTATTCACCTGTTCAGGCCACAGCGTTCACTTCCATAAAAAACTGATGCTAATCAAAGCAGATTATCATGATCTGCAGACGTTGAACCTTTTACATTTTGGACAAGTTTAAGTTACACAGCTCGACAAGAACGTCCACTGTAGACTGTATATACTATGGAAAACTTTGGTCCGCCTTCCGTTGTCATAAGAATTTAGAGCTGAATTGCTCTCGGTATTTCCAGGATTTTCTCCACTTCCTGCACCCACCACTTGCGCAGTAGCGTTGTTTGCATTCAGCGGGAGAGTCACTGTGATGAGGCTTGGCTCAAACAGCATATTCCCTGGATGAGCTACACAATCTTCATACGCTCATAGGCTGTATCAAGTGTCAACCATAGAAAACATGAACCCCCTAATAACTTTTAAAAATGGAGCCGCACAGAAAAAAAAGAGGACTTGAGCACAAACCAGTCTTACAGTAACTACATGTCAACATCGCAACCAGGGAGGAGAAAATTTTACATTCTGTGTAATCAACTTCTAAAATTTGTCCACAGCTCCATAGGAATTGCTGGAAGAGGTGGGATTGATGACCTATACTGCAGCCCGTCATCAGAGGGTGCTGTTCTCGCGATGGCTTCACCCAGCGAGGATGCAGACAGCGTCCATTCTCTATACAATCTATGATATACACACTCTAAAAGGAAATAACTGGTAGCTTGACTGCTATGAGGTCAGTTAAGAATATCCACGGTCCCCTGAGGATGAACCCTTTAAACTCCAGACAACCTTGAAGTTGCTCCACTGGATCAAAAGACACACCCCGTATGGAAAGTTCCAAGTGCCACAAAGATAGTTCGCACTAATCTCACTCCCGAGATGACAAAACATGTTGAAGTTAATGGTCACGTCATCAATCACTTTTGCATCATCTTTGCATTGAATCTTTTATTTGCACCCATGCAGCATAATGGAACAGGCAAGAAACTATGACATTTGTTTCAACTCCCCAGAGGTTGAACCTGCACAAGTTTGATGTCTGTTAACCTTGTAATAGAACTTTCCACAGGTTGATTTCAGACTAGGCCTATTACAAGTAGAACTTAGAGGACAAATAACAGGTCAATTTTACTTTACCAAAAATTTCTTGCTGAGCTTGCTGAGCTTAAGCACAAATCCCTCTTCAAATGAAGTCTCTGACACAGTTTGGTTTACTTTGGTCGACTTTAACTACCCTAAAATCTGGACTTTGTTCATCTGTGTGTTTGGGCCACAGGAACAAACTCCAAAGCTTCAAATCTACATTTGGTGTCAGACTGCTGAATACTGTAGTGGGTGTCTGTTGTCAAGATTAAAACATGTTTAATCACAGAGCAGCTTCTAACAATCTGTCTGCCAGCAAGTCACACCAGGACTCGATACCACTCGCACACATACCCCCACACACACCCCCACACACACACAAACATATACTCAAATATGCTTACTGTGTCCTCACTGACACTGTCTTGTCACGAAGTGTATGCAGGCTGTGATTGGTTTTCATTCTCCCTCACTTTATTAGTGTATTTTCTCACACAATCAGAATAATCTGTTCTGTTGAAGTGGACCGGTGATGAAGGATTTCGTGCTGCTTTCATACTGACAGTAATGACCAACAGACATCTGAGGATCATTTAAGGCTGAGTGTGTTATCCACATTGGTTTTGGCTCAGCTGTCAGCCCTCGTCTTTGCTGAAGGCAAAATTTTCAGCTACAACATCCCAAAAATAGTGATTTTTCAGTTCTTATACAACATAGCTCATGAATGCAGAACTTGTGAACATAATTGCTTAAGTAGTTTTTTCTTATTGTATGATGATCGCCTTGTAAAAAGAAAATCTGACCAATCAGACATCGTGTTGGTCTTAACAGGAGCTTCAGACATGAAACATTCATGATAAATCTTCCTTGAGTCATCCTCTTAGACTCTTTAAACATGTATTATTTTGTTGAGTATGTTTCCAGGTGAAATGTCAAGAGTCATTTCCCAAAGATGAGATGTTGAAACCAATTCCTATGTTGTTCAAGGGGATCAAATCTTGTCCAAATTCATGTGTATGACATAAAGTGCAGAATACAGGTCAGGCACTGAAATAAACCCTAACTGGGTCTCTCAGTTGTAATCAGGAACTTCGGCTGAGCTAACATCGTCACATCTGGACAGCTTGTCAACTACTTTGACGTATATCTGAATGAACGAACGAATGGCTCTAATCAGGAATCTTGTGTGTGTGTGTGTGTGCATGTGTGTACGTGTGTGTGCATGTGCGGGAGGGTGAAGTCTCCCAGATGGCACCCAAAGGATTTTCCCTCTGATAGTTCCCTCTCCAGGAATTAGACCACTGGGTTTAGTTCTATCGACAGCCTTCAGTGTAACAACCACCATATCAAATCACCTCTGTCACTGTGGGCATTAGCTCCAGTTACACAGTGGACATTTATTACTCCAAATGTGGTTTTGTTATTGTGTGGACAAACTAAGGGAAACACTTGTAATGAGATGTCCAGGAAAACCACAACTTATATCAAAGCACGGCAGATTCGCAGAGTAACCTCTCAAACAATCACGTATGACCATTTTACTGAAAGACCTGTTCGGATTAAACTGTACAAGAAGGAATAAGATCAAACATCAACGTCATGTATAGCAGGGAAGTCTGATTCCAAAATGCCGTATTTCCACACCACTCAACAACGTTTTGACAAGTTCACAAATATTAAACAGTGTCATCAGTGCTGTTTATCCAAAAAAACAGACATTAAGTTGACAGATACAAAACAAAAATGAGATTTTTCAAAGTGGAACCCTAAAAATGAACGGCCGATATCCTCCTGGTGGATTTCGTTTCTCCCTTTTTTAAGGATTTTTTTTTTTTCCTGCTCTGTCTACAGATCATCCTGTATCGTCTTAATGGTCGCAGCCGTCTGTGCTCAGGAATGACAGTCCAGCCTCTGGGGAAAATGGGTGGTTAAGGGAGGGGAGGTGGGGGCACTCAATTACAGCATTCAAATCTACACCGAGCTGTCTGAGATCATTGGCGTAACATATGTGGACTGTGACGGTTGACAGCCCGTCCTTACAGGGGTTAGAAACAGCCGTATCAAGTTATTTCTGTGACTCCCTCCGCACAGTTTGACCCTTATTGATGAGCGTTTCACCCTGTGGTGACTGGCAAAGTAGCCTGCAGGGTTCTCTAAAGGATCTCTGGATTACATTATCTGACAAAGCTGCATTACACAAGGAAATCAACACTTTCACTCCCCTTTGATAGAGAGGAAAGCACCACATGTGCATGCACACATAACAGTAAAACCAGCTTTTTTCTTCAGAATTTTGCAACCACAACGCAGAAAAAGAGAACTCACCTCACAGGTTGTTAGTCCAGTTCAAGTAGAAGTGTTCAGACCTTTGTTTCTCCACGGAATGAAATCTCTAAAGCCTGCTCTCTTCCTCTCTCGCTCTGGGTTTATTCTTTATTAATGTGGCAGGTTGTGGTAGAAATTAGAGGCTGGTAGGTGGTCGTGCGCTCAACAGGGAGCAAAACCGCCTCCTGATTCAACTCTGTCTCTTCCCCCCTCTCGCTTCTTTTCTTTTTTGACTGTGGGCTCTTTCTGATGTTGAAAGAGAGCAGCAGGTGTTGTTGTACAGGCAGGGATTTCTGTCTCCTGTGGCTTTTTAAGCAGGTTTTCAGCACAAATCCTTTCTCTGGACAAGGGAAAGATAATAATTTAAGTCTGTAATGATAAAGTATTGGCGGATGCCTCTTAAAGGAGAATGTATCCCGGAGTTAGATTTCAAAATTACAAAATCTCTTCAAGTCTCTGTCCTCGAACAGGTAAAAACTCCAACGGCTCCAGTTATAAAGTTGTTTTATCAGCTTGTTTGTTCTCCTCAGATTATCCAGGTTTATCCCCTCAGGAGTCCAACAGGTTTTGGAGGCTTGTAATCTTTTTTTCCCCCGTCGTCTATGATGTGATTTTCTCACCCAGAAGCCAAAAGTGCAGTGGTGAACCCCAGCTGTCCGAACTACAGTCCCCTCTCCCTCTCTCTCACACACACAGGTCACTGCCCACTTCCTCTTCCTGTTATTGTGGTCAACCTTCTTTGCTGGTGCTCCCTGCTACCGCTCCTCTTCCTGTCCTGGGGGGGTAGGGGGGGCAGGGGGGAGAGAGAGGTGTATGGAGAGGTACAGGATTGGTGGAAAGAAAGACAGAGAGAAAAAAGAAAGAGGCAGAGAAGTGGAGAGGGAGCGCATATGTCAAAACTGCTCAAAGACGCTCGCAGAGACAGAGAAAGCAGCCGGCTCATGTTCATGAACCAGATGGAGTGAGTGAGAGAGAGAGAGAGAGAGAGAGAGAGAGAGAGAGAGAGAGATAGAGAGGGAGGGAGGGAGAGAAGGAGGGTGATGAGGAGTAAGGTAAGAGAGGCGTTACTTCTTCTCTGGAAGAGAGAGAGAGAGCGACAGAGAGTAGGGGGAGGATTTATTATTCATGTGTGTGAGATAAGGATTAAGTTAAACAGGTTATTGGGGATAATCCTCAGAGATTTCCCCACATGAGGCTAGTAAATATTTCAGAGGGCTGACTTAAGCAGTGTGTGTGTGTGCGTGCGCACGTGTGTGAGCGTATCTGACAGAGAGATCTTGTCTAAGCCGGTAAATGAGATGAGTCGGATGCCCCCACACACACACACACTCTCCATCTACCCCCCTTTTCTCTTCAGGGGTAGAGCTGGTCTTCAGTAATTTGGCGAATTGGACAGGAGAGTCGACTGCATGTTTTTATATGAAACCTCTCCTGTGGCAGCAGAAGTCCCGACGTCCTTTTTTCAGTCCATTTCTCTCTCTCTTTCTCCCTCTCCTTCTCGTTCTCTATCTGCCTCTCTCTGTTTGCATGCTCACTTGTTATTTGCATTTCCAGTTCCACTCCTCATACAATCTATGTAATACAGCTGGGAATAGTGCTGTCTAACATCAACATGACAAAAAAATTCAACATTTACTTTGAGTCCTCTCCCTCTATTGCAGAGGCTGTGTGAGTATCAGCTATATGGAGTTACACAACTTTTACAAATTCCACAAAATGAAGGACAAAACCGTTTCCTAGAGACTCACAAACATCTCAATAAGTCAGTAGGGTAAAAAAAAAAATCAGCTTAAGGGTGAACTGACTTTTTTCTGTACCATGCCAACAACAGGCATGTTTGGCTTTGGCTGTAAGGTCTTACGTTTATTATAAATGGTGGTAGCATGAGAAGAAAACTGTTCACATATAAACATGGATGTCAGCTGGGATTTGTCAATACATTTTTGCTAATTGCCAAGTTTTACAAAATAGTACCGACAAATCGTTATGATACAATGACGCAGAAGTACAGGTACGAGTAAAGAGTGAAAACTGTATTGTGTGATGCAAACAGCTCAGATGTGACACTTTCCCGAGACTAGTTTAATGAAGACAAGAAAAACACAGTAAAGCTCCTCTTATGAAAGCCCAAAATAGCCCCTCTTAAAAAATGCAGCTGCTTGTGTGTCCACTGACAGCTGGTTCGCCATGATAATGTACTGTACATAATCACAAACGACAGCCTTGCACTTATCACCTTCCGTCAATGTTTGGCTTATAAAGCTGAACACTTAAGCAGATAACAGTAGCATTTCATGTTAATTTATTTACGCTCTTTGGTCGCACAAGAACAGAAACTGGACTCATCAAATTACAGCTAAAACTTTATGGTCATAACTCAAAACAACGAAACCAAGATGAAACTCCTGACTTACAATCCCTACTAACGTCCATGTTGCCATATAACTTTGGAACCCGATTAGCCAGATTGAACGAAGGTCAGTGGTATCAAAGCATTCGTCAAGACGCTAACAGGAAGTACGTTGAATGATTAAAACACTATCACTTTTACACCTCTGTACTGTTTGCTTGCACGATAGAAAAGTTTCATCTTTTTAACATCCTTTCTTTGTCAAGTTTTGGTTTACTACCTAGCTTCCTGGCACCGGAATTCTAATATTCAACTCAAAGCTGGCATGCAAACAATGGAGAATATGAAAAACACTTAACAGCCAGTCAAGTATGATTGAGCCATATGCATGAAAAAGAGAAATTCAATCCCCAACTGCATTAAACAGGTATGTTAGTTGACTACGAGGAATTTCATTAAATGTGATTTCAGTCAGACTAACATGTTGACATGTTATTCAAAATCCATCTCCGATCGTTCTCAGTGGTCTTTAAGTTGTGACTATTAAGTTTTTAGTTACCTGTGTCATTTTCAAGGGCTTTTCTGCAAAACTCCAGGAACTCATCAGCAATTCACCTCTGAGTCGTGGGCAGAGACAGCGCTGCTTTGCACGCTCCTCTTCAGGCTAGCTTACAGTCTAACATTGCTGGTGTAGTAGAAGAAGCAGGTAACATAGAAGCTATTCAGCTCTCAGACACTAATGTCTTTAGGGACATGGTGAAAGTTAATATCATAATTAGCTTTCTTACGAGCACTGCAGTCTGCCAATGCACATGCTTGTTCCGCGTTTGTCCTCTATATCTCTCTGAGTCTGGCCAGCATAGAGGAGCTCTGGGGGGCGGAGCTTGGATTTACTACATACGAAATCTCATTGTTTCTAAACTTGCCATTTGGGTCTGTCAGAGATTCACTGTGATTGGAATGCATAAATACTCAAAAATGCAATTTCACTCTTACTTTTCTCATAATATGTCCTGTAGCATCAGAAAAATATAATATGAACATGTAAACAACAAGAAAAACTTGATTTACATTTAAGTGGGTCTTTAACGGTTTAGTTTCAGTTGGACTAAAGCAATTAATTATTTGAACATATAAACCAATGGAGTAAGGGGAGCTGTTCACCTTTAAAACAGTCTGTTGTTCAGTAACTGTTCAATTTCTTCCATGGTTGTTCCAGTAAAAGCAAAGCAAAGGAAGGAAGTCAGACTACTGTAACAAATAGAGCCCTTATTGTTTAAGATCCACTGGTTTCACCACATCCTGGCCTAGAGCTCCTAGTTTACTTAACCAGAAACCAGAAAGGTCTTCCTAAAACTGACCAAAAGGCTATGGGGTCCAAACTGAGATTTTCTTTTCTCAAAATCAACATCAATGTTTTAATTGAACTGTGACAAAAACGATCCTGTAATATGTTGATGATGAGTTATGAATTTAAACCTTCATAAAGATGGTGAATTCAGAGCCATGTGCTGTTCTTGTAACATCTGCAGTGACTGTTTCACAGTACCTGAAACAATGAACTGCTGTAAAAACAGCCCAGTGTCAAAGTATAGTCTGAACACCAGTGGGAGATGGTGGTGTTACACACATCATGCTACATCTGCCTTTACATTTGAGAGACTTGTTCCTCTGTTAGCTGCTGTGCATATCTTCATCTTTTATCTTTATTTGGATATTTTATACACACTTTTTTTTTTTTCCCAGATGAACGACAGCGTTCAAAGTCTAGCCTTGACAGAATCTAACATATGACTTTAGGGAAACTCTCCTACTCTCTTCACTCTGTCTGAAAGACAAATACAAAAGTGTGTTTGGATAAGTGTGTGTGTATGTGCAAGAGCAGCAGAGTCAAGCTGTCATTTTAGAAGGATAAGTGAGAACTACTGGCTCTTATGACAGATTCACACAAGAGAGAAAGCCGACAGGACATGTTTTTCATTAACCAATGTTAGATTGATCAGAACCTAACGCAGAAGTGCTCTTTATTACATGTTTTTATTTTATGTCTATAATAATAATTATGTAAAATAAAACTTCTTTGCAAATGCCATTATTTGAAACTGTGTCTGACATTCACCTTTTACCTTTTAACTGTGTGAAATCAGGTTGCATCCAGTGGAGAGACACTGATATATGTATGTAGAGAAAAGGAACAAGGGAGGAAATAACAAAGAGAAAGAGTTTGTCCTCATGTCAGCTGTCTGTTTTCTTTCAGTGAAAGAGGCGGCATGTACCAGAGTGATGGATGTCCCACAAACAAATAACAAAACGTCACAAATATGATGGAAACTCTCTTGTTTACACATTTCATTTCCTCTCTCCCCCTGTGTCTCTCTGTCATTCTGTCTTTTCAAAAATCCTCATGCTCTTGGCCTACTTTCCCTGAAAAAAAAAAAACACTTTGGCACTCAAAATTGCATCCTCGCTCCTATCATGACATGTAAGGAAACGGGTGATATTTCCCCACTGGTGGTTTGACTGGAAGAATACCACAGGGAGCTGAACATCAAGAATTGGAGGACTGAGAGAGCTAGAGCGAGAGAGACAGAAGAGGAGAGAGAAAGCAGACAGAGAGGGAGGCAAATGTCTGACATGACAGCTCTTTTTTAACAGTGCTATATCTGCCTTAAGGGGCCGCTTTCATCATTAACACCTACAATGCTTTTGCTTTAAGCAGAGGATAGACAAAATAACATGAAGCGCAAAAATCTCCACTGAAAATACTGCTGCAGAGGTGGGTCATGTCAGGGTAAAGTGCTGCAACTTGTCTGATGTTACTTTGAAGCCGATCCATAAATCTTACATAAGGATAATAATTTAATAACTGGCAAATAACTTACAATGATACAGCAGCATGACTTTGCTGCAGTCAGTTTTATTGAAGCTACTTTTAAAAGTTTAAATTTAATGAGCGATGTAGTTTTCCAGGTAAATTAAGTTTGCCACAGGCTAGTTACTGCAGAACGTGACTCGCTGCTCACTGAGGTACTCAGGTGAAGATGCACCAACATGAAATCAGCCACCATGTGCTGCTCTAACAACCAGTCCAATCAGGTTGCAGTTGTGACATAGTGAGAAGCAATAAAGTGTTTTTGTATTGACCTTTGTATTTTTTTAAATTGAATAAATAAAAACCCTTTAACTCCTTAAAAATCTGCAGTCTGTGAGATTTGTAGTGATATAACAGAAATCTTAGTAAGTACAATATAAATGACACAAAATAGTTAAACAAATTCAGATCATACTATGAATTTTAAAAACCATGCATATATAACGGCATGGAAAACACAAATACTACACAACATTAATGTTGGCATTGCATAGTAATTTAGGCGTGTAATGCATAGCAGTTCATTTATTTAAGCTAGGAAGTATAAATCATGACACAAACTAGACAAAAAAAAAAACACAACCCGTGGGCTGCTTGTAATTAAAGGGGGCTTAATATTGGATCCTCTTTTTTCTTTTCCTTCTTTGAATTCTCAAAACTGATCTGGGCTTAAATGAACCTGTTGCTTTTACCGATCTTCTGTAGCACTATCTTCGGAGGCGTTCTGATTCATTTTTATGCCAGGTGGAAACTCATCAGCCAACATTAGTTCCGCTTGAATTCAACTTCATGTAAACAAAGTAAAAAAATGGATGGATGAACAAAAACTAAGGAATGAAGAATGATAAGAGGCAGTTACAATCAGTATCTCTGAAAGCAGCACTGAGATAACTCAGGCGAAGTTTTTCTGTAGACTGATGTAACTTTGAGCGGATAAACGTTGTTTTACTTGTCAAGCAGAAAACTGACTTCAGCATCTTCAAGCATAAATTTTGGATGTAAAAACTCTGATTCCCACAGCAACAACCAGCCTCATGCAGCTATCCAGGAATGTACCAAATGCGTTTGGTTCCTGCTAGCTAGTCTGTTATAAGCTACTGAGAAAAGCAAGTCAAACAATTTACAGCACTGTTTCTGTAAATGTTCTAAATGGATGGATGGATGGCAGCAGATTGAATATGCGTGGAGTATTCAGTGTTTTCCCTAGCTGGGGCGGGGGTGGGGGTGGTGGGGTGTATGACGTAGATATACGTCATACACCCCGATATACGGTGCCGCATCGCAGCACATGTGTATGTTGTGAGATAAAGAGAGAGGAACGGGCAGAGAGCCCTGCTCGTGGCAGAGGACCGGAGAAATACATTTTTCTTGAATAATAAAACGATTGCGAGATTAAGAGTCTGAAATTGTGTAATTATATTTTATAGGACATTTTGATAAAAATCAAAATTAAACATATATATATTCAACTACGAATTTTACTTCTGGGTTGGGATCTTGTTGGCAGGGCGGGGCGTCCTGCCAAATATACTATAGGGAAAACACTGGAGTATGCGTCATCTGTTGGAGCTTTCTGCAGACTCTCTCAAGTCCCCCCCCAAAATGGCATTGTCAATATGATCAATTTCCCACAGGGATAAACAACCATTCTCTGATGTTTCTTGCCCCACAAACTGTTGTCTTTTGGGACAGTTATCTAAGTAATAGTGAGATAAACATCAGTTTTCAAAATCTCACTTGCGCCTCTCCTGTCTAAATCTAACCATCCGTCTTGGTAAAGTGGAGGACAAGTGGTCTGGGGGTCTAAATGAGTCTTTCTTGCTGCTGTTTCACTGCAGCTTGCATCATCAGGTGTAGGACTTTGGGTGGTGAACAGAGCCTGCCTACAGGGTACGAAGAATATTGACAAGTGCACTGAGGAATAAAGGCATGTCATAATATGACAAAAGCATGGAGCGAAGGTTGAGGAGCTGTGAAGTAGTTCCTCAAAAGATGAGAGGAGGCGTCAAAATCCTCCATCTGACCTTAGTAAATCATTGATTCAAAGCACCTGGCTAACATGTAATGATAGTGCAGTATTTCCCTTTAAAACAGAGCGTGACCACAGAAATGAAAAACCTCATTAAACTCATCAGAAGGAATTAAAAACTCCAATTACACAGATCAAACGGCAAGCTAAAAATACTCTATCTTGCTACATTAGATACATAACACCAACTACTTTGGACTTAAATTTAAAATGTTGCTTTTTTAAATTTTAAAACAACCCCTGATAACTTTTTTATAAGCAGAGCTAGAGAACAGAAGGAAATGTGTGTAGCTGCCATATTTCAATTGTCTTTTTATTATAAACAGGTGACAAAGAAAGTCTGCTTCTTCTAGCCGTCCAAGCAACACACTTTTGTTTAACTGTATTTTCTTATAAAAGAGGATTTGTGGTAAGTCGTCATTAGATGCTTAGAGAGCTTGTAGAAATGTTAGTATTTACCCACAGGTATATGATGGAAACTAGTGGGGAAGTAGATATAGTAAATCATGAAGTACAACTTCAGTGGCGGTTCTAGACTAAATTACTCCCCGGGCGAGACCCCCTCCAAGCGCCAACATTGCAAAAGACAATGGGGCAATTCTGCACAAAACAGGTTATCAGAACTTAAATAATAAATATACACTATATACATAAAAGTGGCAAATATTTAACGAAAAATGTAACAAGACAGTACGAGAAGAGAAGAATAATATAAAATATTAAATAAAATATAGACTAATAATCTAACATAGCAAATCACACAAATTGAAAACACACTAAAGAAAATGTGATTGTTCTATGAACAGAAAACACAAACTAAAACTAAAACCTGACCTTTGCTGCCTACCTTGATACAAAATCCTCAATAATCTCGTCATAAGAAATCTGCTCCCCTATTAACCCATTAAGACCTGAACCCTGTCTGAGCCGTGCCTCTGAAATCCTGAGGACAATTTTGAGAAGGGCCCCCAGATCCTGAGGTTTTCTGAAGTGTTGAGTTTTACAAAAAAGCTGCTGTCTCAGCCTCTGTCGCAGATAGAATCAGAATTTAAAAAGTATTTGAGAGCTTACATGTGTGGCTTTCAAGATAACTATCTTTTATTTGTCCAAACTTTCATCACATTATTGAATACCTTGAACAAACAAACTTGAATTAAATAAAGCGGCTGTATAAATAAAAGTAAAGATTCTGCACTGGAGAATAACAAACTATTTGCTTTCTGTAAAACAAGTGGCAGTCATGATAAAGTGTCCATTTAATTCAAATGTAAATATAAAAAATAAGGTGTTGAAAGGGTATGCAGCTGCCCTAGTCTAGTGCCAGTACAAAAACAGCACTAAAAACTAAAAAATAAATAAATAAATAAATACGTGGCTGACAGTGTGTTCATGTCTGTGCTCACCCAAAGTCATGCAACACTCACAGAAATCGCCGATAGTGTGAACCAAAGCACTACTTATGAAGGGGTTGTTCACACTGCTGGATGTTTCTCCTCCAAAGCTGCTCTCTGCCTCCATCACTGTTTACTTTCCTCACGACATGCGTAGCAAGATCTAAATGATTCAGTTTTAATACGACTTATGAGCTCACTTTTACAGTGTAAGTTTACTTTTACACGTATGACGTTGTACTGTCTTCTCTGCCTTAATGGGAAGACACATTCATTGTTTCAGCTTTAATGGGATCACTGCAGGGATAACATTAAATAAAAAAAATACCTGCAGTCGACGTGCTACTGATCACAATTTGACCTAGTGGTTGAGTAACTCAAGAGGTGACAAGAATTATCAACTGTCCAACTCAGGCATCTCATTATGTTACGTCTGTCAAAGTTTGTCCCAGTCTTGACTTTGATGGTTATTCCACAAAATGGGCTCTATTTTCGTGCTTCGCCGGAGATGTGGCGCACGCGTGGCTCACCAAAATACCAAAGTGTGCTTGGGAACGCCTTGTTTGCGCGGTGGACCTGACTTAACGCCGCGCCTGTGCCACGTCTCTGGCGAGGCATGAAAAGTAAGTAAGAGACTTCTCTGAGAATACTGCTGTTGGTTTGTTCAGACTTGTAGTTTGTCTAAAATACATTTTTTTGTGCTTTGTTGTAAAATTACACAGACCTAAATGGGGCTGGTGTGCTTGTCAAGATGATCAAAACTAAAAATGGAGGGAATTGTTAGTGTACAAACTCACACTCACAAGTGTTTAAGCCTTAAGTAAGCTTTTGTCAAATTAAACTTGTACGCATCTTAAATTAAACTATCATCCCTGCTTTACTCTTTTTTCCTGTGTAACTCAACCTTATTTTATTTGCCCATTTAACATCCACTATGTTTGTGTGTTTCTCTGGTATTTGGCACATTTCCTTTTTTTAATGTTTCTTCTGTAAATATCCATCCGAGTTCTTTTAAACTGAGTGTAAAGGTGCTTTTCAAGTATACTTACCTGTCACGGTTGTATTTTAGGATTCCCAAGGTTGAATTCATTATTTGAAGTAACTGGTTGGCTTAATTGGTTTTGCAAGTGTTTTCCCTTGAAACCATCATCATTTCACTTGTGTTTAATCCAGTTTTTAAAACATGTTAGATATTGAATTTTCTACTCGCTTAAATCATACAAAAGGGGAGAGCAGCAGCTTTCTCTTGAGGATACTCTTCACCCACTTCATCTGCCTCTGAACAACGTTCCCAACCTCATTACTGCACAGGCCAATCAGTAAATCATTTCAGCATGTGTTTTCCGTCATGGTCATTAGTCACACTGCAACACATTTGTTAATCACCTCCCATCACATAACATAGAGAAGCTTCATGCGAACATCAGGCAGCGGATTTCAGCACAGATCAAAATGGTTTTAATGGTTTTGGAAACATCCTCGGTTCGTTATTGCATAAGAAACATTGATTATCACTGAAATGCTGTGTAAGCTTAAGTTTACCTCATCCTGAACAGCTGTAGAGCAAACATGCAGGGATTACATATTAAATTTGGCTTTGTGCAAGACCCATGTTGAACAACATGATTGAATCCAGAAAAGATCAGTCCTGTGGATTACATAGTGTAGTTACAAATGTTCCTCTTATTCAGTGCTCATACAACAACAATTAATTTCACAAAACTGTATTACAAACCAGATTATTGTGGAACCAATTGCTTTGGCTTTTCAGGGTGTTTAAAGAGAAGTCATAAACAGGGGAAACCAGTATGGTTAGTTTGGTGTGCATTTGTGAGAGAATACACAAGAAGTCTATTATCGGAGGCTATAAATCAAATGTTACTGTTTCTTTTTCTGAAACAATCACATAACAACAATGATTAATTCTCAATAATAAAACCAATGCAAAAGGAAACCTTATTAAATTTGTCATTAGGGATGGGCGATATAGGCTAAAAAATGTATCATGATAAGTTTTGCAATTCTGGAGATGACGATAAAAGTCACAATAAAAAATATTAAAATTCCAATCTATGTTTTTTACTCATTCTGTCTAGAGGACACCAGTTGGCATTAAATAAGACACTTAACTACAAGTTTTAGTGGCAGGTTAAAGAGAAAATGAGTGAAACCCGTAAACACTTTCAACATTTAGTGAAAACTCTTATTGCACAGAATGAACAGGTCCTCTGTCGGATGTCAGGCATACCTGATTGCAATCGCCTTAACCCAATCTTGAAGGAAATCCCTCATGTGGAGCCTCGTTCAGTAACGAACTGCTCAGAGACGTGTTCTTCATTACCTTCAGCCATGTTTGTTTGTAATTCTGCTCTGTGTGGCCTATGGCTGCGAGTCTGTCACTGACACTTACATCATCAACTTGAATTTATCATTTATAACATGAGCTGGCAAATATTTATCATGGAGGATTTTTCCATCCCTACTTGTCATACTAAGTGATGCATGACATATTTTTGAAATTTCCCCCCTGTGAGACTAATTAAGGAATCTGTTTTATCTGTTTCACATTGGCCTGTTGACACTTTGGCAAAAATATCAGTTTCCATCTTAGCAGCAGTTATTGAGCACAGATGTTAGATCAGGGTTTAAGTCGCTGGACCGCAGTGGGTCATGATATAGGGACAACGTTAAAAGCAGTTACATGTGCTTCATTCATGTTTAATTGTGTTTCAAATGCAAACGTTTAACCGGGAAATCTGAGGGCCGTTTTTTTTTATTTTTTATTTTTTATTCAGTTTGCTGACAAAACATTTTAAATCAATGAAATCATCTTTAAAGTTATACTTTGTGCAAGTCTGTTTACGTATGTCTATCATTGGCATCCAGGTAATTATCTGGATTAATGCCAGTTCACCATAGATCAATCCAACAAACCACCATTGAATTTTGTTAATATTGCTTGACAGCCTCACCTAAATTTTCTAATCCTGTTTCAGAGCACACAAATTAACTGGTCTCACAGAGGATTTGGATATAATTTAGAAGGGGATAAAAAATACAAAAACTATTTGGAGTTTTGCCCCTCACTGAGTGACATGCTGTTTGCGTTAAGCAATTAATGAAACGATCTCATAGACAGCTGTCTTCATCCAGTTAGAGTGCTAATCAAGAAGCTGCTTTTCATCATCACAGCTGGTAGTGGTCCCAAATACATAAATGATGAAAGACCATATGGGCTTAATAAATACTTATTAAAACAACATTTTTTATACCAACAAAATGTGTTTGCTGGTATTAAAAAAAGCCTCAATTGACTGATTATTGTAACTTGCATGGTAGAATAATGTTCCATCACAACATTTTATAAATTTACAGATATGCTCAACTCTGATCCCAAACTGCTTGCCAAATTCATCGATATACGATCTCTTGTAAGAAGAAATGGAAAAACTTTCCAACAGTCAAAACTTCTGACTGTTCGCAGGAGAAAAAACTGAACAGAGTTATAATTGTGAGCTAGTTCAGGCAGGCCACTCAAGCTGCATTTCATGGTTGATATGCCCCATTCTCTAGGCCACCTGGCAATGGTACCCTCCCAATTAGATGGTCTGTTTGAGCTTTAATTCAAGATCTTTCCCTCAGCTCTATCAATACAACCAGTGTGACACTCAAACCTCTCAGCTTCAACACTATCCCCAGCAGCCACCTGTAGGGCCCCAACTACAGGGTGTAAGCTATTGCCTCATCACTTTCCCTCATCAGTGAATGTAAAATAATTTGTAAGGAGTGATGCAATTTCAGCCCTTATACCAAACACAAAAATGCTCTGCTGCTCCAGCAAACGTTTCAAACCTTTAAGAAGTGGACTGTCCGGCTGAAATAGGTGGAGTAACTAGCAGTGGCTGAACTCATGATGGGAATAAGATAAAATGAGTTGTTATAGGACAAAAAAGTCAAAGATTAACATGTGAACCGTAGACATATTAGGAACAAGAATACTGGGGTTACATGCAATACAGTGATGTACATATAACATTCAAACTTATTGGTTTTGTGTAACCATGACTACAATCATTCATCTACCTTATAAAAGTGTTAATTTTGTAGCCTTGATAACAAAACCTTATTAAAAAGATCCTTTTCACCTCATCTAAAAAAAGTCATTCTTATATAATTTAAAAAATGCCAGTATTCAAAGTACAAAACAGAAGATAACAGCATTGCAGAAAGTGCCTAGAGAAATAGGGTCGACTTACATCAAACACCATCCATATGATATGGATTTGTTTGTTGCATCTACATGTTGAAACAGCTAAACCAAAACAAACAGAGGAACACACACTAGTTAAAATTTCCAAATATTATTTGTTCAGTTTGAAGTCAAAATAATTTCAGCTGTAGACAAGTGATAAACACCTCCAGTTTACCTGCCACAAAGTTCTGAAAGGAAAAAAAAGAAAAAAAAAAAAAAAAACAGCTGAACTGTAGACTGAGGCTGTTTTGCTCAGCTGCCTCAGGCTAACTGTTAGTGCTCTGCTTCATCACAACAAACAGTTTGGAACAATTTTACTGGGTTGCATATGCATGAGTTAATGTTTGTTTGTTGAGCTGAAAGTGCAGAAATATTCCGATTTTTCTTGAGCCGGGGGTCCAATAAGCCATCCATCTGTCTTTATCTTTTTAGACTTGACTGGCTGTTATGAAGGATAAAAGAATCTATTTTTGCCAAACAGTACAATAGCATAGCATTGCAGAACATAACATAACATATCACAATGTACATTCTTCCATGGTGGTGCCGGAATAACATGGAACCCTTATACATTGGTACACCAACACAAGAAGAACAATACTATTGCTATTGCATTGTAATGCTATTGTACTGGTTGGAAAAAGTTTGTGTACCTTGTGGTGGAAGCATGAAACTCAATTCCAAAAAATAATTAAATAAAATCTATTTTTGAAATATGTTTATTGACAAATACTTTTGCTAAACTAAGTTTGCCATAGATTAAAAACAAAGGCTTTACAAAAAAGAATAAACATATCTGCAACTTTACCTGCAGTTGTTATCAGCACCTGTTACCTGCATCAGTTTTTAGCCTTGTGTTTAGTTACACTATATTATTTGACTCCCTTAATACTAAATTATTGATGAATTACCTGCAGATACAAATAAAGTAGAGCACAAAGCTGCTGTGTTGGGGATCTTATTTATAACACTAAATGTCTTTGAAAGGGAATAAGCAACCAAACACTGGATGGTAAGGTTGGTGATTTGTTTAGTACAGTAGTTGTGTTTTAATATTTTATAGACTGCAGGACTGACTTCATATGTGTGGTCAAAATTTGTCTCATTGAGGATACTCTGAAAATGTTGTGAAAATGGGGCAGTGGGGAATAAAGAAAAGCAACTAACTCTCCCCTGACCCTACAAAAAAAATGTCATTTCAGTTTTTACCAGCATGAATTGTTATGACACAAAGATCCTAGGAGACGGGACATTAACCCCCACTATGTGCGTGTGTGTTTTAATGCTTTAGTGTGCCTATACAATGCATGCGTATGCCTGTCTGGGTACCATTTGTGTGTGTGTGTGTGTGTGTGTGAGTGCGTGTGTGTAAGTGTGTGTGTGTGTGTGTGTATAGACAAAGATCCCTGAGGACAAATGATGAGGAGATGATATCTTGTGAAGTGTGCCCTTTAAAAATAGCAGGGTCGCTGTCAACATTACTTGGCTCTGGATGAGCTCTTTGTTTCTGTGTGTGTATGTGCACACGCCTCTGCATGCCACCATGATCTCTGTGTGCACTATTGTGTGTGTATGTGTGTGTGTGTGTTGGAGTTTTTTGCGTGTGTGTAGACAAGTAACAGCTATTAGGCTCTGTCATCACGCATGACTGCGCGCTACATGGACTGTGTGTTTATGTGTGTGTGTGCTAATAAATGTGTGTGTCCACAGAGAGGTATGAGGAGGTGCATTTAAGCAGAGCTTCTGTGACTGATGTACATGGTAATGTGAAATACTGCCTCGGGGTGACACAGACAGAGAGAAAGATGGAGGAGTAGGGGGTAATAAAAGCCAAAGATGATGAAACAAAGGAGCAGTACAAAACAAATAATATGAGCATCTTCATTTACAGCGTTTAAAATAAAATGTAGTGTCTGTGCTCTCCAAGTGCTTTTGTTTTGAATTACTTTAAGTGTTTTACTGTACAGCACTAGAAAATGACCACAAAAAAGCCAGTTGTGTTACTATCAGTGTTGAATTTCCTTTCTGCTGTAGGTTTTTTTTTTTAATGTTCAAAATAAACTTCAATCACTCAATCAATCAATTTCCAGTAAATTGTTGTTGATTAT
This sequence comes from Xyrichtys novacula, assembly GCA_962446985.1. Taxonomy (NCBI): domain Eukaryota; kingdom Metazoa; phylum Chordata; class Actinopteri; order Labriformes; family Labridae; genus Xyrichtys; species Xyrichtys novacula. The sequence continues at coordinate 6,632,962 of OY660874.1, forward strand.
AGGCACATTTTAGGTTATTTAGTCCTGTGTACTGTTTGTCTAGATTTAGTCAGTGACATTTTCAGTCAGTGTTTACCTTTGTCTGATTTGAGTCAGTGTTTTACTCAACACTTTCTCACAGTTGAATGATCATTTTAAAGAAATATATTGCTTCTGGTAAAAATTTTCAGAAGGAATATCTTACTTTTTTCAAGTCAACTTGGCTAAAAATATTTTTCACACTTCCTTCCTTCCTTGTGAAAAACTAAATGCCTCAATCTAGTTTTAAAAAGTGCAATGAGTCTCATTTTGTCAACACAAATTCCCTCTTTGCTACACGAAGCTACAAAATGACCAGACTATGTAAACACTAGCTGAATGATTCGGTGTCTGTCTGTGAGTCTGAAGGAATCATGGATCAGATTTTAGAGGGAGACGACAGGCATCTCTCTGCTAAAGCTAACAATTGGTTAACATAGCACGGTATGCTTATCGCTAACTGGTGTTATCCCAGTTGTGCAACCTTGTCAATGTATGCTACCAGGATGCTGACTCCACAAAGACTTATGGGCTTTGTGAACATTAAATTTAGACCACAAAACCATTTTTGCCCCATTATTATTTCCAGAGCCTTTATGAACAGAGATTTTGGCACAGTTTTTGTTTGCCAATCATTTACTTTAACCTCTATATCAAATCATGAAAAATGAGTACATCGAAGGAAACGTATCGCCAACATTTTCTGAGACAAAATCACCACAGGTACGTTTTTGATGCCATGAGGGAATTGTGTATCTTGACAAACTATGACAAGACATGTAACTTAGATTCAGAATAAGATTTTGTGTGTGAAAGAATTTTTAGTGATAGATGGTTTTGATGTTGAAAACATGCCAGAGGAAGATCATACTCATCAAGCATCACGAGGTAATCTTTCCTTGATGGCCACTGTCACTTCACAGACAGGAGGGGGGAGAAAGGGAGTGTTTTAGTCTCTCTCAGAATATCACCATTTCTATGCACTTTTAAATCAAACCCAACATTTCCCAGATTTTGCCCTTTATAAGGGTTGTTTGCCAATTTCTTATTATATCTCCATTTATCTTAGTTCTGCATTTGTGTGGGAGATGTTTACGATTTGTGTCTTTTTCTTTCATTACTTGGGGATATATGTTGCAACAAGGCGGCATCTTGGGAGAATTACTGGCTGTTTCAGTTCAGGTTTAGGGGATAAAGGGGACGTAGATTGAAGTTATGGTCAAACACACCATAACACCAAGTTAGACACCCCCTCTAGAGATTAATGTTGCAGACTTGCTTCTCTAGTTACACCAACTTCAGCAACAACCACACCATTGCAATACACAGTGGTCTACTTCTCCACATGCAAACCTTAGCCAAAAAGCTACTAATAATGCTTAGAACAGCACTTAACTTCATCAACAGTACAGATAGGGTCCCAGCCATAGTACTAGCCATCAAACATCTTTTTAGCTTTGCCTGGTTTCTTAAGCAAAGAGACCACACACAACTCACCCACTCTCCTTCAGCAGCTGCTTGTTTGTGGGGGAGCCCTGACGAGTCGATCACCGAGTGCAGCGGAGTTTCGCAGCTCAAGGTAGGGCATTTTTGATCATTACTTAACGTAAATGCAATCAGAGTTCTTGTGTATCTTGTATGTGCACTGCAGACATGGTAGTTCTTCTGCCTTAGCGTCTCAATCTGATTGCATTTCTATGAAGTAATAGCCTTTTGCTACATTGTTGATTGTTTCGGTATGTGATGTATTAGGTCAGATGAGCCTAAAGGGGGGCATGTCTTGCTGTAGCAGGGGCTGGCATACTGATGCCTGTAAACTGGGACATAAACAGTAGAGCTATTAAATTGCCTCATTTAGTAACTGTTGCATGACTTAACGCTGCACATAAACATACTGGCTGTTACAATAGCGCATTTATGATAACATGGGCACCTACATTTTTTTTCAGATAAAGGACTGTAGACCTGACAACTAATTTATTAATTTAATGACATTTGGAAAATTACTGCCATATTTAATCATCTCACTAGTACCTGATGCAACATACATACCCCCATCAACACATCTCCATGCAGCTGTCAAACTGAGGGCTGTTTTCAGAGAAAATACCTGCTTAAACAGGATAATCTTTGACAAGGTGAAACAGAAATAAACTGATAATGTGCAGTCAAAGATGAACATGTCAGGCCGTGTTCAAAAGATTATGCATTTTTAATGGAAGATATTTTTACATGTCAGTAACAATAAAGCAAACGGGTAATTTACATTGATGATGTCTGTGTCTCATAAAGGTGATTTAATCTGTGGGTTTTAGCATGCTTCCAAACTGTGAAATCATTTTTCAATTTACAGATTTTGTCTGCTGTTGCTTTTTTTTTTAATCACCCACATAGTTAACTTTATAGACCATGCACAGACCATGCAATGGGACTTGACAGTGAACTATGTTATCAGTTAAACTACAGTTTTTCCTACAAGGAGAAAATAAATGAGTACATAAAGTTTAATTTCTGTGATATTCATAGACAAAATTAGCATCTGTTCACCTGTGGGGGAGCCCTGACGAGTCGATCACCGAGTGCAGTGGAAAATCTACGGTTATTACTTCATGGAAATCCAATCAGATCGAGACGCTAAGGCAGAAGAACTACCACATCTGCAGTGCATATACAAGATATACAAAAACTATGATTGTATTTTCATGAAGTAATTATCATAACTTTTCTTCCTTGAGCTGTGGAACTCCGCTGCACTCGGTGATCAACTCATCACAGCCCCCCCACAAACAAGTGGCTGCTGGAGAGGAGTGGGTGAGTTGTGTTTGGTCTCATTGCTAAAGAAACCAGGCAAAGCTAAAAAGATGTTTGATGGCTAGTGCTATGGCTGGGACCCTATATGTACTGTTGATGAGCATTATTTGTAGCTATAGAGTGGCTGTTTGGTTGAGGATTGCGCATGGAGACATAGACCACTGTGTATTGCTATTGTGCGGTCGTTACCAAAATTGGTTTAACTAGAGAAGCAAGCAGTCGACAACATTCATCTGCCGAGGGGATCTAACTCGGTGTTAGTGTGTTTGAACATAACTTAAATTCATGCCGGAATATCCCTTTAAGTTTCCAATATTTTACACTTTATCTATGAGAGAGGGGACTCCACCAGAGACCGACTTTGCTGTCTGATTCAAAGGTCATATAAAGCCAACTCTGAGGAGAAGTCATATTTAAGTTTCTTCCAGAGGGTGGCTGTGGCTCAAAGATAGAGCAGGTTTTTAACTCTTTAGAAGATAAAGTCCGAACTCCTGTGGCGCGCCTGTTGAGGTATCCCCAGCCTGACACTAAACCATGAATTGCGTTCCAATGTTTAGCCACTGTTTTTTGATTTTATATGTGATTTAATTGCCATTAGTGTAAAAATGTGTGGCAGTAACAATGTGGTATGCAGTTTTAAGTTCTTTGTGTGGCAGATTCATGAAAAATGGATTGGCACATTATTCAAGTTTGCTCGTTTTTAACAAAGCTTCTTTTCCCTGGAGTAGGCCAGTAAGAGCAGCTTATCCAGAAAACAAACACTCATGCACCAGGATCAAACCTCGGACAGCCCTATTCTTATTTAACTCCCGATTATAGAAATTGTAGTGATGTGGAAGTGACGCCTGTCAGGTTCAAGTGGACATACTTAACAATTCGGAGGATTCAGGAACACAGAAGAGACCAAAGACATTTTACTTGTACAAGGAAAGAACAGCTGAGGAGAACTGTTCGAGTTCTCGGTCAGTCCCTCTCTGGCCAGTTCTTCCACGAAGGCATCTTTTATTTCATGATTATGCATAGTCATTCACTTTTGCAAACTTTAGCAACTGTCACCTTCGCAATAGTTTCATTGCCCTTACACAATGAGGAACATAAGCATTTTCATATCCCTTGCACAATGCATGGCACAAAAGTTCAACTCTTTCATATCTCTTTGCAAAGCTCAAAAGTTCAAATCATCTAAAGCATGATAACTTATTTACAGATTATTCTAACAACGCCTACGACAGTTATTCGTCATTTAGTGGTAAGAAGTTTCATCCTGACACCCCTTGTAAAACACCACGCAAACTCATATGGCTGTTAGCACTAATAATTGTGATGTTTTTTTGGGGGGGGTTTTTTGCATAAAAAGGAGCAAATTTAGTCTCAGATAACTGCAGAACGGTGCATTTGCAGTGGGTGTATTCAACCCTTTGCAAACACTTCGGGAATCAGACTTATATTGTTACAGGTTTCTATTCTTATGTTTAGAAAAGGCAGTGAATTAAGTATAAAATGGGGATGAGCAAGTAGAGAATGTTTTATTAAAGGGTGACAGATCAGCTTTTAACCCGGGCTGCCCAAACTGAAAGGACTATGACCTGCAGCTTTACCACTAAACTAAAAGTGATGGGTTTTTTTATTTTCTCATTTGTACAGCTAAGAAAACATTGTTTTATATCACCCCGAGTATTTGGTTGTCCTAAAAAAGAGCTGGTTGGTATTCTGAAAGTGCAGGTAAACTCTGTTCTCAATTTAAAGTCCCACCTCTGTCATCTTCAAGGGCTTTTCTTCTGCAGAGCTCCAATAGATCCAGTAGATCAGTGGTAACAGCGCTGATCCGTACACTCCTCTTCACGCTAGCTTGCAGCCTAACATTGGCGGAGTCATAGAAGTGGCAGGTAACACAGGAGCTATTGAGATCTCGGACACTAATGTCTTTGGGGACATGATGAAAGTTAATATTATGATTAGCTTTCTTATGAGCATTGCAATCCACTATCCGCTAAGCACACGCTTGTCCCATGATCATCCTCTCTACTCCCCCAAGTCTGGCCTGCAAAGTGGGGCTCAGGGGGCGGAGCTTGGATTGGCTACGTAGGAAATCTCACTGTATCTAAGCCTTCCTTTTGGGTCTGCCAGAGATTCACAGCGATTTAAATGCAGAAATACTCAGAAATGCAATTTCACACTAATTGTTCCCATGATATGTCCTGTAGCATCAGAAAAATACCATATGAACATGTAGACAACAAGAAAAACGAGATTTTCATAGGAGTGGGTCTATGCAAAATAACCTGACACTGACGTAAGATGTACCTGTGGGACTGAGAGAGTCATTTAACTTTTAACAAGAGAAATCACGTCAAAATGCCAGATTGATAAACCGACTCCATCAAACAGTTCGAGTGAAATTTTAGAAAAACAGATTAGAGACGAAGAAGAAGCAGCAGACTGCATGTGAGTTAGCCTGAAGCAGCTGTATATTATGTCGTCTTACCTTTTCTCAGTTAAACTTGGTGTTATGTTTAATTTTTTAAGTTTTCCATAAATACCACAATAACATCTTGATCATGATATTTTACGTCCACGGTAATCAGGTAACAGTATGGTATGACAGCCCTATTTGTCCTAGAAGAAGACTCAGAGGATCATCCTCTGAGGACTATGAATGTCTGTTTAAATATTATGCCAGTCCATTTAATGTTTGTTTTTATTACCATCTGTCTCCCTTGCATAGTTTAATGGTGTGTTTGTATTAAATCGAGGCAGACAAATGTTATCAGTGACATAGTTTTTAGATCTGATAAGTTTAAGGAGTACAGTAGGTGAAGAACATTCCAGAAATGATTAAAAAAGTGAGGAGAGGAGGGGAGGAAGGGGGAGAGACTGAAGGATAGAAAAGCTCTCACTGTTACTCCCTCTCTCAAACACAGAGAGAATTCAAATGCAACAACCCCATTAAAATCCAGAGATAATGACCTACAAATTTCTCCCAAACGGACTCTCCACCCCACTGCCTCATCCTGTTTCACTCCCCCATCTCTCCTTTTCTCTCCCACCTGTCTGTCTCTTATTGCTCCTGTCTTTCATCACTCCCTCTGCTCTGTGGCCAAAACCTATCAGAGGTTGAATCAATGACGAGATGTCTGAGGGTATCTCTATCTGTCTGTTGGTGTGTTTGAGTGTGTACATCTGAGTTCTGAGTAAGATGTTTCTGCGTACGCCTTTATGCACATTATGAAAAGAAGTCTGCGCGTATGTGTATTTCTTCCTCATTATGAAGAGACTTTGTGATTGTGTGGTTTAATGTGCTCTGCCTGGCTCTCATCTCCGTATTTCACGCATCAAAAAAATGTGCAAAAACACATTTACAAGTGTGTGTGTGCACGTGTTGGTGTGTGTGTTTCCTTGAGGATGCTAACTAGTGGATGCTAAATAATGCAGTGCTCTGCCGAATGCCTCTCCTCCCCGACAACATCCCCATTAGTGATTCGGGGTTTGAAAATGTTAATGCTTTTAACACAGTCAGTCCTCATTCACGTCAAACTGGAGGAAATAGCAGGATTGGAGCAGCTCTCACATACAGTGTACACAATCATGGATGAAGGCAAAACCAGAGGGACAGACTTGTACCAAACCAGAGTATAGAGAGTGACACAAACATGTAAAGACACTCACTGAAACAGGGACGCTGACACTTACAGTACATATGTTCATATATGAGCCCCATATACAGCTGATGAATAAAGAGGTGAGGGCTGCAACAGCTTGTGACCTTTTTTTAATTATTTAGTTGTCCATACCATCTGATCAAAGGGTCTTTCAAATGACTGTACTCCTGGATTCTTACTTTTCCTGCCGTATTTGCCAATAAAGACAGTCTTCACACAAAAGACATTCTTTGTTAAATAAATATGGATAAGATAATTACTAGCTACTGTCCAGTAGGGGTGGGAAACACCAGTGGCCCCACGTTACGATATTATCACGATACTTGAGCCATGATACGATATTATCGCGATTTATAACATTTTGCAATACAGTAAGTATTTTGATACAATATATTCCGATTTATACAATTTTTTCAACTGTTTAGCAAATTAAGCATTTTTCTTTTCTATATTTTTGTCTCATTTACACAGTATTTTATTTTCAAGTAGCACATCTTGCAAACCTTGTGTGTCAGTCCATCTCATTTGTGCCCTGCTTGCATTCCTAATGTCTTTCCCCTGGTGCTGCCATATTTGTTGTACTAACTTTCTTCTACTCTATGATGTCACCTCTGCCCACATCACTGGACAAACAGTTAATTTTATTTTCCCATTATCACAGATTTGACTTCATATTAGCAATTAATTTGAAAAGATTGATACTTGGTCCATGAGACAATGTGATATATCACCAGACAAAATATCACAATACTTTGCTGTATCGATTTTTTCTCCCATCCCTTTTGTCCAGAGTTATATATATGTAAAGTGGAGGATCCTTGGGTTAAGGTTAAATAAGTAGTTAGTGGGGTTTAAACCCTGTTCACACAACCATTCCTGAGAAATTTCCTGACAGCTTGCACCTGAAGATTTTCTGAAGTAGGTGTAAAAATGACACTCCTGTGGTTTCCTTGTAATGTCTACATCATATCTCAGATGGCAGGCCAAGCATAGTCTGACACACTACGGTGACACTTTTTGTCTAAATGTCATGTGCGATGTGTGATTGGATGTATTCCCAGTATCAGCAAAAGCATAGAAAAGAACATGCTGGCAAGCAGGGAAGAGTACAACAACGATGTGTTCAGCCTAACTTTGTGCAAATAATTTACCAAGATGCCGGCAGAGAAACACCAAGATAAAGTTGGCATGAAAAATTCTGCATTACACACATAGTTCATTCAAACAATCGAAGAAATATTGAGGTGTTAAGTGTGTATGTGGATACACTTCCAGTGTTTCAGCCTTATTATTTTAGCCATAGTTTGCAGAGAGTGCACAAGAGCAAGGCTGACACTTTGGCCCTTTGACTGTAGGAGGTGCCTGCTGTGCTTCACAGGAAGACTCACTCTACCTACTCTGCCATTATACCAATCAATGGGAAATCTTTGACTTTGCTGGATGAAATTCGCCATCAGCACTGATTGGACTTCCTCACAAATCCTGCAGCATTTCTCTGTCAGAGGCCGAATTAGCCAACAAGTACCCAGTGACCGATCATGGTCTTTTTCATGCCTGTTCAATTGAAAACATAAAGGGATATTCTGGTATAAATTTAAGTTATGGTCAAACACACTGTAACACCAAGTTAGACACCTCCTCAAGAGATGAATGTTGCCGACTGCTAGCATCTTTAGTTATACCAACTTGTTGGGGGAGCCCTGACAGGTTGATCATCGAGTGCAGTGGATCATTTCCATTAAGTAATAATCATCATAATAATCATTTTGCACTTTGGATGTGGTAGTTCTTCTGCCTTAGCATCTCCGTCTGATTGCATTTTCATTAAGTAATAATCATAAATGTTCTTCCTTGAGCTGCATAACTCCACGGCACTCGGTTATCGACTCGTCGGGGCTCCCCTACAAACAAGCGGCTGCTGGAGGAGAGTGGGTTAATTGTGTTTGGTCCCTTTGCCAAAGAAACCAGGCAAAGCTAAAAAGATGTTTGATGGCTAGTACTATGGCTGGGACCCTGTATGTACTGTTGATGAAGTTTGGTGCTGTTCTGAGCATTATTTGTGGCTATAGAGTGGCTTTTTGGTTGAGGTTTGTGCATGGAGACGTAGACTGCTTTGTATTACTATCGTGCAGTCGTTACTAAAGTTGATATAACTAGAGAAACAAGATGTCTGCACATTCATCTCTCGAAGGGGTGTCTAACTCGGTGTTACAGTGTGTTTGACCCTAACTTAAATTCATGCCGGAATATCCCTTTAAATTGACACTGAAATCATCTAAGGCCAATATTTGCCTTGTAAAGATTGTTTTTTCATTGAGTCTTCTAATCATATGGTCCTTCAGCTAAGTAGATATTTTTGACACTAATCCAAAAGTAAAGTCTGCATTTGGCGTCATTCCAGTGGACCACATCAGTCAGAGGGGAAATGAGCTCCTGCTGGTGCTTGTACCGTATGAGTTATACTCCCTGGAATGAAACGCTGCCTCCTTAAATTTCAGTATCAACTCCCATAAATCATCTTGTGCCTTTCCTCCATTTTTTTAAGTGAAACTGTGTAAATGTAAACCAGAGGCTTCATAGACAATGCAGTCATAGTTTATGAATCACATGTACGAGCAATGGTGTGCCACACCAGTCATTCCCATTCACCATGGTGGCATTTATTTACAATGGCTCTATCAGTGTGTGGTTGAAATTCAATGTACAGATGTTTAAAAATTCTTGCAACATCTTACAGCTGCAGCAGTGAGCAGGAACGCTCCACACTTTGTTTACAGGCAAAGGGAGTGATGCTCGACTTCTAAAATGAGGCAATAGAAAACCAACTCACATTGCAGCAGAAAGCATTAAAATTCAGAACCGTGAAACTGGCATGCGTTTTATTCCCCCTTGTTTGAATTTTTTGGGCAGTGTTCAGAAAACAAGGTGAAAAGAATGAGCTTCCCATTTTAAATTTTAAAGGAAAGTGACAGAGAAAGACTTTATCTTTTCAAATGACTGAATTCAAATGAACTCACAGCGCAACAGAAAATGTGTTCAGTTTAAACTGCCTGAGGCAGAACGGGAGAAATAAACATGCTCTGCACGCTGCCTTTTGTTATTCCACTCTCTTTTGGTTTAAAAATGGAGCGTCTTTGGAGGAATTCTTCACTCTCTGTGACATTTCAGATTTATAGAGAAAGCAATATATGTTTTTTATTGTTTAAAATATCGTATTTTCTGCTGAACATCCACACTACATTTGTAACACTGTGAATCTAATTCCCTATTAATCGATTCTCTTTTCAGTCATATGTGTACAGATTCAGGGACTGCTGAGTTTCAGCTATTCAGGAACCATTTTGTACCGCCTGGTCCACTGTCCGTGCCTCTAAATTAGAAAGGTAAAAAAAATGTAAATCATTTCATTTTCAAGGTCAACATACTGTAAGATTTTCTTTGACACCTCCTGTGATCCAGAGAGCATCAAGGTTAAACTGTTTTGATGTTTTCAGTAGGTGATCCTCTTCTCTCCCTCTCTCTGATGATGCAACCTCTCCTCACTCCTTGCCAAATGGTGCTAACTAGTGCCCAGACTCCAGGACCATCTCCCGCGTGCCTTTTCTAGCTTTTTCTCTCATTTTATTGGTGTTTTTTTTTCTTCTCCTTCCTGTGTGCGTTTCAAATGCCCTCCATAGAGTGCCAAGCGGGCCAAAACAAATCTGACTGAGTTGTTTATCACAGACGCTCGAATGTCAACTTGGCAAAACCTGCAGCTATAGCTGTTGTGTGGAGAGGAATGAGAGTAATTACACAGACTGACAGACATAAACACACACAAAAAGCTTGTGAGAGATGCAACAGTGCAATCAGAGACGCAAGCACACACACACACAAACACACACAGAGTTTTTTTTATTATAAACAGACTGAGGCAATGCTTTCATGTTGTCTCTTAGTTGATGCAGCCATTAATTGTATTCCTCTCTCTACCTTTCTCTCTTTTTGATTCATCTTTCTATAGCTCTTTCTTCATCATCCATCTTCTTCATCTATCTCTTCATCTTGCCACCTATTCCTTCTTTTACACCCCTCTCCCTTTCCCCCCTATTTTCCCTCTTTTTCTCGCTCTCTGCTTCAATGATTGGAGACTCCAAATTGCCACTGAATTTCATCATAAAACCCCACTCTGCTCTTACTGCCCTTGTTGCCTCCTGACAAACACCCAACGCTATGCAAGCATGCATGCAACACTCGTGCTAACATGCCACCAGAACCTATTATTCAGGCTAACCATCAACAAATCCATGTCAAAAGCAATTAGAGAAAAAAAGGCGTCTGAGAAAGAAAAGCCACAGACAGAAAATTGGAAGTTTCTTGTTTGCAAAGAGGGGAAAAATATTTATTGAGGCGTCTGATGCACACAAATCAACAGAAGCACACAGAGTAGAGCAGAGAGATAAGAATGGCTGGAACATAACATGCAAATAGGCAGGCAATGTGTTTGGAGCTCTGCGCTCTCCCCGCGGCTGCAACTAACCACTTTTCACATAAATATGCATATACAAAAACAAATTGGCATGCAGGTACAGTCCCTAAATGCTCTAATTTATGAATGTGAAATATCAGACCTATCCATTGTTTCTCCAACAGTCTGATACAAGGAGAAAAACAAACGCCTTTTGAACATAAATCCATTCCTTTTTTGACTCATTCTCTTCCAGCTTATACTCATCCATTTTCCAGATCTGATCAGCTGGAAAGTCTTTCCAGGGAAATCCTGAGAGACTCAGAAAGTGATGAGTGTTAGGTCTCTAAAAGTGGGCAGTTTAAACAGAAGATAATCTAAGTTATATGAGCAGACTGCTATAAATAGGTCAAACTCTGACTTTTAGCTCATAAACCACTCTGGTCTTTGTATCGAAAACAAACTAAATCTCTCTGTTAAAGTCATAATCGAGGTCAGCAGGGGACAGAAATTTTTTTTAACATGTCACTGGGTGAAATGTTTAATAAGATCAACTGTGTCAACTCAGCTTTGTCGCAGGGTGAACGAGTAGGAGTTGCAAGCTGACCTGTACCTGCTATAAAAGACCAGGCTAGCTGTGAAAAGCTCAGCATGGAAACACCCCACACACCTGCAGAGGCTTTTCTGCTCCTCCCCTCTGGTTGAAGGTGCAGATACATCGAGATCAGAACAAACTGAGCTAAATAAATCAAATTTACTCCCACTCAATAGAAAGCTGCCTGGAATCAGAGGAAGGACATGGACTTCATGATGTGGATTTTATGGGTACAAGGGGACACTCAACATTACTGGTTTCCTTCCATTACAGTTGTTGGTATACAGTTATTGAGATGCAGTTTAGATACACAAAATGGTATAACATTTCATTCAGGCTGTGTCAGTCAGGAGTTTTCATCCCCTTATCCTGACCCTAACCCTAAACCTAACCCTTATTTTTTTATTGTATCTATCAACTCCAAATGGTCTGAAACATGCTCATAAATAGGTCTTGGACGGTAATTCTCACTCTAACCCGTTACCCTGACCCCTAACCCTAATCCTAGAAATTTAGAAAATTTCAGCACTTTTCCATACAGAAGTCACGAAAATGACTTACTTCAATATGGGTAGCAATTAACTCCAAATGACCAGAAACATGCTCCTAAACAGATCCTGGAGAGTGACCTCTGCCAAAGGCACCGTCATATTTTCACATTTTCCGTAGTTAACTTGTATTCCTATGGGGATTTTTTTCAATCAGCCATAACTCAAGATTGGTATCTACCCCCACAATATCGACCAGGAGGAACATGTAGACACCAAGTTTGTCTTTCTATAACCTTGTGTCCTCACTATTAACAGCTGTTATGAATGACTGTTTGTCTGGTGTCTTTTTCTCATGTTCACCTTTCTGTGCTGTTACACAAACGGCCTCTTTGAAGACATTAAGGTTTCAATTTTAAACCGTGTATTTGTGATTTTATTTCAAAGGTTAATATCAGATACATCTTGTTTGTTGATAAAATGAAGTGTGCATCAAAGCCTCTTTAAAAAATTAAGCTGAGAGCGTATGAGACATCTCATGGAAATATTTTGACCCAAAACTCTGTTGTTATTGCATCTTTCGTGTGCAACACGGTCAGTTTGGGAATCCATGAAATAAAGGGCAGGTCATTATTAGAAACATGTGGCATCCTCAGGGGATTAGGAGAATCTACAACAGACTCCCACAGATCTGGTGTGAAAACTCAGCCTAACACTTTGTTAGTTCAAATCACTCTGATGTTTGAAGTTGAGGTCACCACTTCGTTACTCTTACTCTGTGTACAAAGGAAACTGGTCACAGAGCTGACGCACACCTTAAGGCTGTGTGAATTCACTGCTGTAACATCATGCTGGTCAGCTGGCTGTCTGCTATCTTTAACACATGACGCGAGACTTCCACTCAAGCTCACATCAAAAGTCACTTCTGTGAAAGGATTTCCTCCCATCGTATCAGGAGGACCAGAGTGATAAAGGAGCGTGTGCGTGTGTGACTGTGTCTATGGGGCGACAGAGAAAAAGACTTAATCTCATCTAGCCAATCCTTGAATCAGGCCTTCCCAGTCCTTTGTCTGGTTTCCTTGGTTTCCCTAGCAACAACCTTATACTTTCTGTACATTGTTGTTTTTACTTTCAGATTTACTTTGCTCTGGACAAAAGCGACTGCCAAAGTGAAGTGTAACATTTGCTTATTTTTTGTAATGTGACAAGGATGTCACCTTGTGAGTACACGATTTTTCTTTTCCCTTTTTCATGAAGTTATAGAGACATTATTCAAAGACCTTGAGTTAGAAAATGCAAAAAATTCATTCAAAATATACTTTTTCTTAACTGATGTTTATTTAGAAATGAGTGAAACTCATACAATTATAAAAATACTGTAATTGTGATGAAAAAAAAAAGATCTATATGGGGGGGTGGGGAATAAGTGCCACAAACTGCCTTTTCAAACACAAGTTCCTTTGTGCATCGTTTGAGGCAACACACAGCATGTTTAGCAGCAACTATTTATCACTATCATTACAACCAAACCATGGGGCAATACAAAACCATCTTCATGAAACCCCAGTATCATCATCATCATCACCATCATCGTCATAGATGTGATTGTCATCATCATTTCTACACACTACCAAGTGCTGAATTGTCCACAAAGAGCTGGGTCAAAAAAGTTTCTCAGAAGAAGAAAGAGACCGAAGATCAAATGGAGTTAGGTAACTCATTCCACCTCCTGGGACCACAGAGAAGAGCTGTACTTAAGAAGTAGGTGTTTCTGAAAGAGCTGGGCCTTTAAAAAAAAAAGGGGGGGGGGGTTGAAGGGGACGCTGCAGGTTCAATGGAGTTGGATAACTCATTTATTCTGCCACCAGAGAATGTCAGAGGTGAAAAGTCTGACTTGTGATTTGGACCTTGTTGTGATGGGAGCATCAGTTGCCTTTCATTGGCATTGTAGACCCTAAGAAGACTCTATAGATCAACTGGAGCTTTTTTTTTCTTGATATCATGAAGTTGGCTTTCGAATTTGATGCAAGCTACAACAGCAAGCTTGTGTAAAGAAATTAACAATTTAGTGACATGCAGTGTTGGGTTTATGCTGTGTTGGGTTTATTGTACACCTCGTAGGCTGCTGCATTCTGGATCATCTGCAGAGGTTGAAATGTGCATGCAAGGAGGCCTGCCAGTAAGGAGTTGCAGTAGTTGATGTGTGGTGTTACAAGAGCCTGTACCAGGAATTGCGTTGCATACTCTGTCAGATAGGATCTGATTTTCTTGGTGTTATAGAGGGCGAACTAGCATAAACAACTTCAAATGTATTGGGTTCTTGGGCATAAGTTCAGTTGATCGTGATCTGTTGTTGTATGATGGGACTGGTCTTTGACTGGTTAAGCTTAGAAATACCATCAAAGCATCATGACTATAAGCTGAGACAATCATCTGATGGTAATGACCAAGAGCTGGGTATCATCTGCATATCAGTGATATGATAAGCCACGAGAGCAGATAATTAAACCAGATGAGGTGGTTTGTACAAAGAAAACGAGGAGACCAAGCACTGGCCTTCAAGAAATCCCTATTGATAAGTTGGAGAATTTGGAGGTTCACATGTATCAAAGGTAGCACACAGATCCAGCTGCAATAGAGCTGAGGAGCTCCAGCCAATAACTGTGGTTCTGTCAATGATAGAAATGCAGTTTCAGATGACTGCCTCCGCTCAAAATCAGACTGATTTGGTTCAAGTAGCTATTCCAGCAAGACTTAAATACCACTAGAGCCTGATAATTTCTCATAATTCTGTATTTGTCCTGAGTATGCTGCTTGAGTATTAAAGCACTTTGTTATTTGGCCTTTGAGGTAATGAAAAATGTCATGTTTGGATAGAGTATTTCAAATCAATATAAGCAGAAGTACTGAAATCATCCAGTGTCCAAAATAAACAGGGTCCAACCTCTGGAGACCATGGTAAGCTTATTAAATGCACCATCATTTCTAAATGTCTTATACATATTTAAAAAGTTTGGTTTAAGAATTTAGGGTTTAATGTTGCCTTCAAACCTGCAACTTATTTCATAGATATTTGGTGTTAAGAATACCTTCTATCCAAATGAAGTGGTGTAAATTTAGATAGACAAAGGCTTAAAAAAACAAAAAGCAATAAATTCCGGAAACGTAATTTTATCAACTGAAATTCAGAAGGCTAGTAATAAAAGGTCTAACGTGTTTCCAAAAAACTACTAGAGAACAAGACCTTATTAGAGAGCTTTGTCGGTAAAGACTGAAAAATGGTAGCTCAGCTGTGGGCTGGTCAGAAGTTTCCATCAGCTCAACAGGAAGGCGGAGGTTACATGGTTCCACGGAGCTTTGTGTGTGTGTGTGTGTGTGTGTGTGTGTGTGTGTGTGTGTGTGTGTGTGTGTATGCGTGTGTGTGTGTGTGATACATGCTGCTACTGTTTCAATAGGAGGAAGTCAGTGTGACCCCTGCACAGTCAAAGAATTCAAGTGTCCACAGCTGCAAAATAAAAAAGAAGGCTGGAGTAACTGCTGTCCCTGTGATGGATGTTGCCCGTCACTTTGTTAGCTAAATTATGGCTGTAGGTCACTGTGGGTGACTCATGAGAGAGGACTGAGAATGACTCATTTTATTGGATCATATGTAGGAAGAATGTGCATAATAATCATGAACACTCCACCTGCAGCCACTAGGGGTGGGAGGAAAAAATCGATACAGCATAGTATCGCGATATTTTGTCTGATGATATATCGTATCTTCTCATTGACCAAGTATTGATTTTTTTCAAATGAATTGTTAACATGAAGTCAAATCTATGATAATGGGAAAATAAAGTCAACTGCTTGTCCAGTGAGGTTGGTAGAGGTGACTTCATAGAGCAGGAGAAAGTTAGTACAACAATTATATAAATAAGGTTTACAAGATGTGCTACATCAAAATAAAATACAGCGTAAATAAGACAAACAAAGGAAAGCCAAATGCTAAATTAGCTAAACAATTGTAAAAAATGGTATAAATTGCAATATAAATTGTGATGCAATACTCACTGTATTGCAAAATGTTAAAAATCGCATTAATATTGTATCGTATATTATTGCGAGTAATAATAATATACTATAATAATAATTATAATATTTATTTTAATATTAGTATAATATTATAATAATTATTATAATATAATTATAACTAATTACTATTATAATTATAGTATAATAATAATAATAACCACCTGATGTGCACTGGCTGTTTTAAAAACTGCCATTTACCTGGACTTCTGTTTCGCTGAATTATGGATTATCAGCCTATGTGCCACAGCTGAAAATACATATTTACACTGAGGCAGAGACCTCTATGGGAAGTCATCCTCCATAGTTTAAGACAAGCACCGTCTGCTTCAAGCAAGGCGGATCACATGCCAGCAGGATTTAGTTGGCATTGTAGACCCTAAGAAGACTCTATAGTCTTATATTTAGCAGGCATCAGGCACAAGTGGAAGGTTTTATGTAGCCTTATCCTTTGTTCCAGTTCTCATCGGGCTCGTGCTAGAGCAATTTTTAATGGAGGTAAACTCTCAGTGATGAGAAGAGGAAATAGGCAAGATCTGAGTGTGGAGAGGCCAGAAGCAGCCTTTAGGGGGTGAGCCAAGAGTACAAAACGGCCATGTAATAGTCTCATAACAACCAAAGAGTGTGTTTTCAGAGTAACAATGCTTGGAAACAAGTGCTTGGTGAGATTCACTGTCTGTTTACTCACTTGTTAAGACTGACAGTATCACTGAAATATATCAGGGACAGGAGTATGTCAAGTAAGTAGGTGGTTGTCTGTTGTGTACTGTGTAGACAGTCTGCAGAAGCATCTGCTCTTTTTTGCGTTAGCTTTAACAGACAGGGATGTTCATATCATAATTTAAAGTAAAACATAAATTATTCTTGGTACAAATGATAATGGAATTACAAAGTCATGATCCAGAAGTTTAATTATTTGATGATTGAATAAAGTTACTAATAATGTGATAGAGGTAAAAAAAATTTGGTCTGTAAAACGAATTTCTTATCTCAGCCTTTCTGTATCTCTTTTCTTTGTCCCTCTTTGCCCTCGTGACATGCAGTACCCCTCTTATTAATCTCTTTCTCTCTCATTCCCCTGCTCTCTCTCCACATGTCGGTTTCCCATCGCTTGCAGTTTTGCTTCTTTATTCTGTGAACTTGATAAGTGTAACCAGAAACGCTGAGTTCTGCCTTTCAGTTATAAAATCCCCTGATAAAACAAGGAAAGAAGACTTGAATTCAACAGAAAACAATAGTTGGACTTGACATAAGACCAAAATCCATTGGGTGGATGGCATTTTCTCTAATAAAATCTCTCAATACCATTTGGTTATCCCATAATGTGATTCAGTGTCTTGCGTGAAAGGAGGAGGAAGAGAGACAGGATCCAGTCATGCACAGCTGACAGGTGGACCAACAGGATTACAAAGACAGGAGAAGCTCCCTTCAGTTTCACACTGCAAAATCTCTTGAGAATATTTCTAATCCGTATGGTGTGAGATGCATATTTCTCTTGTAATCCAGTTTTTTCTATTATTATTTTATTTTATTTTATTTTATTTTTAACTCTGCATGTAATGTTTAATTTCAGCCTTGCTAGTGACATGGCTGCATGATCCTCAGTTTGTCAGAGGGTTGGTTGATCTGTGAGCCACTTTGGTCCACCCTGAAAACAGGTTCAGTGTTAAAATCGATGGATTATCAGGATTTTTCCTCTACGGAATCTGAAATAGTTTGACTGTTTGATCTAATGATTTAAGTATAGCATGCAAGTAAACACAACTTTAAAGAGTGTCTCTTTAAAGTTGTGCATAGATTATACTTTTAATCTTTTTTTAGCATACTTATTCATTTAAAGATAATAAACATTCAGATACTACTAGCAAGCACTATCAATAGTGGTTTTAGCCCAGTTGCTAAAGTGTTATACTTCCTGCCATCTTTGTAGTAGAATTTAGAGAAACCATCATGTTTTTCTGCATTAAACAAGTGTGCATACACTGTAACTCTGTACAGACCAACAGCTAACTGTAATAATATGTTCTGTTAATTTAGTTTTTCTCTGGTTTTGTTATTTGAGTGTGTTTTCTGTGTGGTTTCCCTAGTGTTTTAGTTCCCCATTGTTCCTGTGATCTGGTCTTGTGAGTTTTCAGTTTGTGTTTGACCCTGTTTCCCTCCTGTTCTCAGTGTTTAATTCTTTAAAACAGTTTTCAGTGTTTCCTGTTTTATTCTGTAGTAGTTGATTCCTTGTGTTTCCAGTCTGGTTGTACTTTCCTAGTTTTCCCTCCCTCGTTAATCACTTATGAGTTTCACCTGTGCCTCATCTGCCTCACCTGTTGCTCGTTTCCCAGAGTGTATATAGTCCCTGTCTTTCCCTCTGTCCTTGTTGGTTCATTGTGTGTCGATGTGTGCGTATGCTTGTGTCCCCAATTGTCTCCTTGTGATTTTTTCCCCTGTGTCTTTAGTTGGATTTTGCCCTTTTGGTATTTTTTGGATGGACATTTTGGAAGCAAGTCTTTGTTGCTTTTTATTTCATTCTTTTTATTTATTTTATTTTATTTTTGTCTCCATTTTGGGTTCTTTCCCTTTTTGTTTAACTTCGTACCATGACACTAACCTGGGCTTTCTGACAAAGCAGGTCACTATGCTTTGTGATAAGGACATACAGTATCTGTTATCGTTGTTATCATGCTGATTTTAGTTCAGAGAAGTTTAGTTCCATCTGCATGCGTCTTGGCTCCATCAGCACAATATGTCAGCGCCCATTGAGGTGGTTTTATGACTATGCATGTTACAATGGAAAAACATAGTGTGCACTGTTCCTTTTTAATATACCATGAATGACTGTGATTGCCAGTAATCTCATTCACTTTTTGTCCTTTTACCCTCCCACGTTTTTAGTATACAGGCCAGATAGCTGGAGTGTTATCAGTGGATCATTTTGTTGCACAAGTTCATGACTTCCCAAAACTAAAAAATGTGGCCTTATCCCACACACACACAAGTTTCTGGGTGTGTTTAAAAGACTCCCCTGCTCTCTCTTCTCTCTTGATATTCAGCTTTGAGAAACCCTCTCTGAGAATTTCTGTCCCAAAACAGATTCTCTGACAGCTGAGAGGAGTGCTACAGCTTTCAAGACTAACCATGACATGCTACAAATCCTCTTTCTCTCCCTCCCCATTTACACAAATCCTCACCTCCATCTCCCTTTTCTCTCTCCTCACAGTTAATACTTTCTGCTTTATAAAAGCTTTTCTGTTATGCCATCACGACAATCCGCTGAGGAACAAAAACAATGTTGGTATAAGACAAACAACCCAGAAAATAGGAGACAGTAATGCTGCAGTTATCTTTCTAGTGTTTTTGGTTCAGTAGATTTAATCTAAGGCAGTAAAAAAAAGAAATTCTAGGGATCTTCTAGGATGATGAAATACTCAGATCTATCTGCACAAAGAGGACATTTCAAACAACAATATCTTATAAAAAGCTCAGGTTGTGTAAAGTTCAAAAGAGATCTACAAAGCCTCAGTGAAAGTGAGTATTCTTTCCTCCTCCTCCTCATAACATCTGTAAGTAAAAAAACTGCGGCACGACCACACAAGGGTCCTATCACTAACAGCAGAGCTCTGTTATGACAACTACACACTCTGGCAGCAGCTCCGCTCTATTCATCGGGCTCAATTCAGTCTGTTTCTCCAGGGTTTGTCCAGATGGAGGTGTGTGAGGTGAAAGGTCGTCTCCTGTTCATGTGGGCTGGATTGCAGAAGTCACAAATAAAAAATAGAAGTTTCTAATGCAACAACAAAAGAGCATTTGTTTCACAGCCTCTAGTGTTTATTACTGATTTCTTTTAAGTGAACATGGTTATTGAAGTCAAGTTTGATGTGAATTGTTCCTAAAGAATGCCAAAGAAACAGACACAAATAAAAGGTGCCTAATAGCTTTTATAACATTTCTTAAAAGATGTGCTTTTGTTGTGTTTGTTCAAAATGAGACAGAAGATACAGAGTAGAAAACATCAGCTACATTCACAGACAGAGCTTTGTCAAACTCTACAATTGCAATTCATAGTTTTTTTCAGTGCTACATATAATTGATAATCCTCAAATACATTTCTTCTGTTTCGTTCATTTCAATCAAAGCTATAAAGGCTAAACTAGCAGAGTTGTTAGCAGGGGCCGTTGCATGTGTGTCCAGGCTAGTTGTGTTGAAGTTTTGCTCTTTGATGATGACTTTTCTTTCACCTTTATTTTCAGTTCTAATATTTTCTCTCTTTACATTGCTCTTGTTTTGACGTTGAGGGGCTTTGTGGGTCCCAAAGGTATTTAGCAAGTGATTGGCATAGTTCAGAGGTCGCCTCTGAAACACCCGACCCATGATAGTGTTTCACTTTTTCAAAGCAAATAAACTTTGAGGGACCTGGCAGGGAATCAAAAATGCAAGCCGGGTAACCTCAGAGTGGTGTATTTGTCTTTCTTAGGTTTCTTGTTTCATGAATAGATTTGATGTTTTTAACACAAAATTAACGATTAAAGATTACAGCGTTTATTAGCCGTCCTGTCCTTCCAACTTCCCTTCTAGGCAACATTGACAAACTGCTTTGCAAACATATTTAACGCACAGGTCTAACACTAGTACCAACAAAGTCAGAGCAAAAATATCTCTGCAACCAACAGAGACCAGATTTTTAAATATTCTGGTACATATTTTTAGTGCCCAGAGGAAGAATCTCACTATCTTGGTTCATTTTCTAACTTTTCCTCTAGTGCAGGATGAAGTTTACTTGTGATTTAGTGTGAAATATCTCAACAACATTTGGAAATATGTCCAAAAAAAAGCAATCCACATGCTTAAGAACCCTGCAAGATGAGCATTTATAACTTTGTGGTGCCACACTTGTTCAGCAAGCGCCATCATGATGTCAAAAATTGAACTCAAGGGCTTTAGTTACAATAGTGATTAAGTGATTTTCCACAGACCAGCTAAACTCAAGTGGTTTCAGTGGTTTATGTCTCACTCTGTTTTTTTTTAAAATTATTATTATTGATTTTTTTACACAACTTTAACGTATACCTTTTATTTCACAAGTTTTAAATGTCTTTTTCTGCCTTGTATGTTTACATCTGCTAGTTGGGTAACAAAGGGTCAACAAGCCAAAAAGTGGGATAAACGGTGTGTTTTCATGGGACAAAGTGGACCATGTCACTTCAATGCTGAGAAGTACTTCAAATTCATATCTATCTTTCCCTGAAAACCCCTAGCTTATTGGCTAAATATTAACAACAACACTGTATAGTTTTTGTGCCTGTTTTATATTTCATATATAGAAAAAACTTTTTATATAATATATATATATATATAAATATATATATATATATATATATATAAAACATTTTATATTCGATTTTTTTTTTTGTTTACTCCCCAACAAAATAGTGATGTGTCGGTCACAAACGGACCAGTTCAAAGAGCCGGCTCTTTAATGTGAACAATGGCAGCCGGCTCCCGTCTGTGAGCTCTCTCTCTCTCTCTCTCTCTCTCTCTCTCTCTCTCTCTCTCTCTCTCTCTCTCTCTCTCTCTCTCTCTCTCTTTTTTTTTTTTTCCCCTACAGATCGTTGAAAACAACTACAAGGCAGAATGACGGGTGCTCCATCCGTGCAGTGCATGACTGTCACATGCACACAATCAGGTTGGCTACCTACAGCAATTTACTGATATTAGCAAATGTAATTTTTTCTTGTGAATACTTAAGTACAAAAGATGTATTAAATTATTTAAGAGGTATGTGTGCACATACATACATTTCATGAGCCAAACAACACTAAATTTAGCTAAATTAGAAAATGTATAAGTGGTAAAATGAAGAGTCGTTTGGGAGCCGAAAGAGCGGGCTCTTCTTGGTAAGCTGAGCCAAATAATCTGGCTCACTAAAAAGAGGCATAATTCCCATCACTACAACAAGACAAATACAGTTGTTGAAGGAAGCTGAAATGTTAAAGTTATTATAGGACAGACAGGTGTTATCACATCTGTACATCAACTCTCAAGAGGGTGGTTTTCAGTCTTTGAGTCTGAGAAGAATGGCTGTAGCTAGCTTACTATTACAGTCTGCCGACCTGTATGATTGAGAGTGTGGCACCGTTATCGTCTTTTCAGCTGTTGTTACCGGTCTGTTTGGTAATCTTCTTTTGCAGGAGGAGTGTATCCATGTCTCTCTTTATGACCCTGGTGCTCTTATCATAAAGTTTTCAGTTCATTGCCGTGAAGCGACCCAATACATTGCCTGAAGTTTCTCTCTGATAGTTTCCAAAATGTGTTAGAAATTTCATGTTATCCATGTTCCTCTTTTGTCCCTGTGCAAAGTGTCACTGTCTCCTCTTTATAAAAGTCATGAAAAGGTCAGAATGAACCTGCAGGTCAAAGACAACGGTGTCCAGCCATAAACAAAAGAGACAGCGGGGGGTTCAAACAGCGGCTTTACCCTGGGCGACAACAGCATCTGGTGAGTGTGTGTGTGTGAGTGAGTGTGTTAATCTGGAAGAGTGTGTGTTTAAAGCGCAGTGGGATGATCTGCCCTCATATCCAACCAAAGAGGAGTGAAAGAGGAGCGAGAGCAGGAGGGGGAGGGGAGGAGGGGGAGGTGGGGGGAGTAAGCTTGTTATTAGGAACTCCAGCCATTTTCATTGGAAAGGGATGGGAAATCCCTCTCTGTCTCAGTGATTGTCTTTAGATCTCCCTCTGGATTTGGAGTCTGTCCCCCACTAGCCCCTCCATCTATCTAACTCTAACCATCCCACATTTGGAGTAAAAGCAGTGTTTCTCTGAAAGCAACAGAAAATTGATTATGATAGGTTTAAGCTAAAGCTAATGTCTACAACATATCAGAATAGAGAACAAAATCCCTGTCTAAAGAAGTGAGATTATTTTAAAATGCTACACAAGCCTTAAGACCCATGCTTGGTTTTTCATCCTCTACAAAGGATAGGATATAAAAGCAGTGTGATTTTAAGGTTAAAGGACAATTCCAGCGATAATCTTATCTGTTCAGGCTGGCAATGCATACACTGTGAATTTGTTTGTGCTTGGTGACCCATCAGAGCAAATGAAGCCCAGAACTGGAGTTTCATACTTTAAGACACATAAAGGTCTGTGTCCACTTATAAAGATAATGTAACTTTGGGAGCACCACTATGCTTGTCAACGTAACTTCTCCCTCACCAACCAATTGCAATCACAAAGAAGCAGGACCAATCATATCAATTTTATGAACGGCAAACGCCAAAGTCTCATAACCATACTTGTTTTTAAGGGCAGAATTTCCAGGTGTAGAGCTGCTGCTAATGAGGAAATTTCCACTGAATAAAGAGGAATATGAGAATTCTTATCAAGGTTATGTGCACTGCTACTATGAAAACACACTATCGGTAAATGCAGGTCCTTAGGTTTGACTAATTTCCTTTTCATAAATCTATCACACCTAAATTGATTTGAAGGTTTTTGAGTAGAGAGTCATTTTGGAAAAAGAGTAGCTAATGTTTTGATATTAACCTTACAAACCTTTTTTCTTACACAAGGGCACAACAACACTTCAAAGGTAGCACCGTCAATTGTCAGCATATTTTGTTTTAAAAAATAAAGGTTACAAAGTTCTTTAGAAAAATCTGCAATTAGTCAGAATTTGTTAAGTCCTGGACAGGAAGTTGTAAATTGATGTCTAGTCCAAAGACTTTTTGTAGGATTCCCAAACCCGGGATTGGTCTACACTGCGGCTCTCAGCGAATATTCTAAATTAAAATGTATATTCAAATGTTTAAAAAAAAAAAAAAAATATATATATATATATATATATATATATATATATATTCAAATGTGAAAAACTATATTTGAATATTAAATAAATGGAAAAAAAACGAGTGGGGAAAAAAATGGAAAAAAAAATCCAAACTGCAGCTGCTTTGCGAATAGGGGCAATGTACCTACTGTGGCACATGCAGAGGGAGATGGTGGGATGTTCGGAGCTAAACTCTGAAAAAGTGTCCTGGACTCCAACAAACTAGAAGCTTCCTTTGGAAATTCTTCAGATTTTGGGCAGACACGATAGACGGAAAAAAGGCTGAGCGAGATAAAGTTATATGTAAGCTGTGGAAGCTAGATATTCTACTATGTTCGAACCTATGTGTTATTTTCAGAACATATATTAGAACGTCATTTTGGAGCAATTTTGACAGCCCTAGTCTACACTGGGGAGAGGTAAGTAAGTGTGAAAGTTCTGCTTTTGTAAAACTACTCATTTACTTTACATTTACAAGGGGGAATTTCTGTAATAGACACTTATGACCTGCAGACGTTTTTTTTTAAATTCAATAATAGGGCTAAATTTTAAGAAAACCTGCAAATTTGACAATTTGATGGATGTAAAAAAAAAAACGCGCACACACACAGAATTGCACCTGGTTATAAAACCATTCCACTTTGGCATCAGACACATGTTTTTAGGTCAAACTGAAGTCTACGTTCTGTCTGCCTGTCCGCTATCAAAGGATGTCTACCACAGCCAGAGAAAAGAAGAAAACATATCAGATCAGACCAAAATAGAAAAGACTTTGTTTATTTATTATGAATCGGTACGCTTCTTCAGTCCCTGGGTAGATTGCAGCATGCCTGAATATGCCATTCTTAAGCAAAAGAAAAAAGTTTTATTTCTTAGTGTTTTGCAAAGCCAGAAGTTGAATGTTTCAGATAGATTAAAAAATCTAACATTCACACACTTTCACAGCACAGTAATTCACAGGATAGCCATTTCTCACCAGCTCAAAGGACAAAACTAGAAAAAAGGGAGAAAAACTACAGACTATGCTCTAAAGTTGGCAGCTCAGAAAGAGGGTCTTCGTGCTGCATGGTCAAATAAATAAAAGGTTAGCAACAATAAATCCAAGCAAACAGAGCGAGGAAAACCAAGGAGGTCAAAAGGCAACGCCAAGTTCACCTGGTTGCTATTTCTGGCAAAAGGCGCTCACAACAGAGGCGGAAGGATTAGATTTCACCGCCAAGGCCCAGTGGCTTCGGGCGAGTGGCTCTGGGCTAAGAGGCTAATCGGACAAGAGGGACGACCAGTCAGGCATGATGAGAAGGTAGAGAGAGAAATAAAAAAAAAAACAACAAGTAAGATGAGAGAAAGAAGAGCAGGAGGTGGGGATTTCTGATGCACCCAAGTACCAGCTGTAATACACACACACACACACACACACACACACACACACACACACAGACATAAACAGCCGCAGGGATAAAAGTTTAGTCAGTGGCTGGGGGCAGCAGTCCTATTTGATGCGTGATTAACAAATTAATCTACAGACCTACTCAATATGGATTAATGAGCTAAAAATAGTTCTCATTAATCTTCCATAGAAATAATGACATTAACATCATTAAGAGGATCTGGATAGTTAGTATTATAGACCACTGCCCACTGTGCTGGTATGTGTGTAAGTGTGTGTGTGTGTGTTTGTGCGCGTGAGAGAAAAGTTTCTCAGATTAGCTACAGAGCATTAGCACAGTGTCGAATAATACTTCAGTGGTTCAAGTCAATTAAAAGTTCAGACTGTCAGGGCTGAGGGTTTGTTGCAGACACAGTTTAGAGAAATAGAGAAAGCAGCAGCACGTGTGCAGAGAGTCCTTTTATCATAACAATGAATAAAAAGTAAACATTGTTATTAGGGGTGGGAGAAAAGATCGATAAAGCATTGTATCACGATATTCAAGTATTGATTTTTTCATATTAATTGCTAATATGACGTAAAATCTATGACAATGAAAAAAAATAAAATAAACTGTTTGTCCAGTGAGGTTGGCAGAGGTGACATCATAGAGCAGGAGAAAGTCAGTACAACAAATATTGTAAGGTTTGCAAGATGCGCAACATGAAAATAAAATACTGTGTAAATAAGACAAACATAAAGGAAAGACAAATGCTAAATTAGCTTAACAGTTAAAGTATAAATGGCAATATATTGTATCACAATACTTACTGTATTGCAAAATGTTAAAAATCACAATATCGTATCGTGGACCCAGTATCGGGACAATATCGTACCGTGGGGCCACTAGTGATTCCCACCCCCAATTGTTAAACTCTGTCATCTAAATAAGTGATTTTCAGCCTGTATCTGCTGTTTTACGGAGAACTTGGGTTGTCTTTAAGGATAAAATGAAGTGTTTTATTCAGATCTTTATCCTCAGAATTAAAGTCAGAGCTGGATAACATGCTATCTGATAACTTTTACAAATATGATCAGAAAGAGAACACTTAATTGTTTGGTTTAAATAAGCTTCATAAAACCTAAATAATTTGTCATGAATAAATTGATGACTAAATCCCTTTTTTTAAAATGGAATTGAGACGATACAGATGTGTCATTTCACGACATAATATACTGATTTTTATTGCCTGTCAAAGAGACAAAAGACTCAGCCTACAGCTGTTTTAAGATTGGACCGGGGTTTACAAAATGTGTCATTTCAATATAAATGTTCACAAAAATTGCAAAGTATGTGTGTGATCACTGGCAGAGACAAATGTTCCCAGACATTCTTGCAGGGCCCATGGGGATTGAGGGTGTCTGTGCTCTCGACTAGTACACCTGACCACCTATAGAAAAAATGTAAAACACCTAAAAACAAACCACTTACATTCAGATGGGAGTCAGTGTATAGAGTACATTTGTTGTAGTGTAAGCTAATGTTGTGCAACAATGCACATTTTACATCATGTCTGCTGTTAGGCGGGTACCTGTCTATTTCCCATTACTGGACAGTTACTCCCTTTTCAAAGTAGCTTTATCTATCACTCCCTAGTTCATTTATCATCACCTGCTTTAGTCATCTGTACACCAATCCACCAGCAGCCAAAAGCATTTGTTTCACTTCTTGCCCTCACCAGTCTCAAGTTTTGCTTGTCAGCTTACTAATAATCTCTCTTCATTTTTGGTTTCCACCAGTTACTCTTCCTGGTGATTGTTTTGTGTGTGCAATATCTCTGTTAAGTTGTCTAAGCAAGTTTTGATCATGTTCCCCTTGTAATGCATGGGTGTAATGAAATGTGTGATCCTCTGCCCTGTGGGTGTGGACCTTTTTCTAATAAACATTAGCACATGAGTAAGTCCAGACCTCTGGAGCATGACGGGATGAAAGTCTGGTTATGTGCAATTCTTTTCTCTCGAATAGAAAATACATACCTCACATATCTTTATAATTGCTCTGCTTTGGAGCCTTATGTCAGACAAGGTTTTATAAAAAACTTTAAAAAACTTACAAAGAAAATTTTCAGTAACTGTAGTTATGAAATGATTTCTTATAATGCATTATGAGCATATTTATAAATGCATCTACTCAACCGCTGGTTAAAGTGGTTAAATATGCTTTTGTAAGGAGGGGGAGCCCTTCTTCACTCACTGGCCATTATCTCTCAAAATATTTATATTTTTTACCTTGCACCATTGTCTTAATATACACACGTGGACAAAATTGTTGGTACCCCTCAGTTAAAGAAGGAAAAACCCACAATTCTCACTGAAATCACTTGAAACCTACAAAAGTAACAATAAATAAAAATTTATTGAAAATTAAATAATCAAAATCAGCCATTACGTTTGAAATGTATAATATTTAAACATAATTATTTAAAAAAAACAAACTAATGAAATAGGGCTGGACAAAAATGATGGTACCTCTATAAAAGATTGAAAACTATTTGACCAGAGTGACATGATTAACTCAGGTGTGTCCTTTAATTGACATCACAGGTGTTTCCAAACTCATAATCAGTCAGTCTGCCTATTTAAAGGGAGACAAGTAGTCACTCTGCTGTTTGGTGAAAAGGTGTGTACCACACTGAACATGGACAACAGAAAGCGAAGGAGAGAATTGTCCCAGGACATCCGAAAAAAAATTATAGACAAACATCTTAAAGGTGCAGGCTATAAGACCATCTCTAAACAGCTTGAAGTTCCTGTGACAACAGTGGCTCATATTATTCAGAAGTTCAAGACCCACGGGACAGTAGCCAACCTCCCTGGACGTGGCCGCAAGAGGAAAATTGATGACAGATTGAAGAGACAGATCGTTCGAATTGTATCCAAAGAGCCCAGGACAACCTCCAAAGAAATTAAAGGTGAACTCCAAGGCCAAGGTACATCAGTGTCAGATCGCACCATTCGTCGTTGTTTGAGCCAAAGTGGACTTCATGGGAGACGACCAAGGAGGACACCACTGCTGAAAAAAAATCATAAAAAAGCGAGACTGGAATTTGCAAAAATGCATGTTGACAAGCCACAAAGCTTCTGGGAGAATGTCCTTTGGACAGATGAGACCAAACTGGAGCTTTTTGGTAAGGCACATCAACTCTATGTTCATAGACTCAAAAACCAAGCATACGAAGAAAAGAACACTGTCCCTACGGTGAAACATGGAGGAGGCTCAGCAATGTTTTGGGGCTGCTTTGCTGCATCTGGCACAGGGTGTCTTGAATGTGTGCAAGGTAAAATGAAATCTGACGACTATCAAGGCATTCTGGAGAGAAATGTGCTGCCTAGTGTCAGAAAGCTTGGTCTCAGTCGCAGGTCATGGGTCTTCCAACAGGACAACGATCCAAAACACACAGCCAAAAACACCCAAGAATGGCTGAGAGAAAAGCGTTGGACTATTCTAAAGTGGCCTTCCATGAGCCCAGATCTGAATCCCATTGAACATCTGTGGAAGGAGCTGAAACATGCCATTTGGAGAAGACACCCATCAAACCTGAGACAACTGGAGCAGTTTGCTCATGAGGAGTGGGCCAAAATACCTGTTGACAGCTGCAGAACGCTCATTGACAAATACAGAAATCGTTTAATTGCAGTGATTGCCTCAAAAGGTTGTGCAACAAAATATTAAGTTATGGGTACCATCATTTTTGTCCAGCCCTATTTCATTAGTTTGCGTGATCACGATGTAACGTTTTTTTTTTGTTGTTTTTTTTTCTGTGAGAGACTGTAGCGGAATGACTGGATTAATAGGAAACACTAACTTAGCATTATCTCGCCTACGGTTAGCTAATAAGAAGGGCTGTCAATCAAATGAAAACTACTTGCGAAGACTTAATCAAAGAAACATAAAGGTGAAAAATACAGACATTTAGTTTCAGTAGGTTAACATTTTGCTGTGACAGTTACTTCACCCACCATCTGTGCATCAACAGCACTATTTGTGTGCCTGTGTGCACTTGCGCTGTAGGCAAGAAGATGCCAGTAGCAGTGAAAACATGGACTGGAGTTTCATTGGTTCAGGTCTCAACAAACAAGTGGAACGGATTCAGTAATGAAGCTCTGGCACACCGTTCTGTAAACAGCGCTGAGTGAACAGGCTGATGTATTGATGGGGATCCAAATAAATGATTTTTGGTAGCTACACCCATGATTACACTGAAACACTAAAGCAGACGGCGCTCCGTTCCTGCTGGCTGTACTGACGAGGTGAGGAGGCACAGCTCAGCTCCGGAGAGCTCCAACCCAATTTAATCTCTGCGTATAAGTAATATCATAACAGCTTATAGCAGTGTTCATAAAGTGTTAAAATCAGTTAACATAAAGCTTTAAATGAGCATAGGTTAAAATGCATTACACTTAATGCAAAAGATAAAAAAATATCATCATAAAAATGTGTTCTTGTTTAGTCTTCTTCTCTGACATATTTTTATTGGACTGCAAAGTCTCAGTACTGTGTTGGAGATGTTAACTTCTCTGCACAAAATAAGTTGTAACCGGAAAAGTTATTTGGTCTTAAACATCATACCACAGTTCCTCTGCCTCACTTTTAAAAAAAAAACATATCTGACCACAAAATTTAAGCCTCCAATATTCAGCTACGATACTCCAGACTTTATGTGACAGCCTCAATCAGTTTCTTTCATCAGCATCGCTTCAGTGAAAAAAGAAAGCTCTAGAAAAGGATTTTTCTCTTTGATGTTCGGTGACTGACACTTGAATATGACATCTGTTCTCTTGGATGTCTGAATGAAGAGAAGTATGAAGCTCCTCTATAGTTGCTCTGGGTCTGTCTCAATATAACATTGCATCATTCCTATTTATCTGCAGGTTATACAATAAGTGCTCTGCGGCATAAATGTAAAAATGAACCCAGTAATGCAAAGTACATCACTAGCTGCAGATGTGTTTTTGCATTGAATAGTGAGATAACACACATGAGGAAGAGGAGGTGGAGGAGGAGGAGGAGGAGTAAGAGGAGGAGGTGTGTGTTAAAAGAGAACAAACAAGAGGTGAAACAGAGGAGCACTTACACACACACACACAAACACACACACACACAGATGTCAGTGTACTGTACAATATATGGACATGACAAGTACATGAGAAACACATTCTTCCCTCCAAGCACACACACTTTCTTTTTGAGTATTTTCAGTAAACATGTCTCTCTCTCTCTCTCTCTCTCTCTCTCTCTCTCTCTCTCTCTCTCTCTCTCACTCACACTCACACACACACTCTCTCACACACACACACACACACACACACACAGATGCACTGTTGTTCCAGCTGTGCAGACACAGCCAGTCAAACTATAAGATAGAGGAAAAACATACAAATACCAAAAAGAAATGACAAAGGCACAGCATTCCTTTACTTTTTAAAACAGCCAAATTCCTCTGCAGGACTTCAGGAATATCATGTCTGTGTGTTTTAATGTAATTCAAAAATGAGAAAGCTGAAATACGAGGAGTGCAGATGGCGTGTGATGTTCTCTGGATGTAAAATGAACCGTTCGATAGCAAAAACAAACACAAGCGAAAAACTTAAAGCAAGCCCAATCTTCAAACAAAAAAAGTGTTTGATATGCACAGCAGAGTAAACTTTTAGACTCTTTCCCTGAATTCTTTGCTGTGAACTTCTGAATCATCATGTGGTATGATGTGTGTTTGCGTCTCAGTTAAACAGGCAGGAGAAAAAAACAAAAACTCGAGGTTAAAGTGAATAAAATGCTCTCTTACCTTTCTTTGAAAACTGCAACAACAGCTGAAGAAGAGTGTGCTCTGCTTTCTTTCTGCAGACTGGATCTGAGGTACACACCAACTTCTGAAGTGTGTGTGTGCTTTCTGAGGGTGCATGTGTGTCAGCATGCATGTATGTTTAAGGTCTGATGTTAATAGCTCTCATTATGATCAACCTCTAATCAGTAAAAATAGCAATGTAGGTCAGTGTTTAGTCTGCACACACACACACACTCATACAAATTCTTGGTGTTTCACATGATCATTAAATTTCAAGGCACAGGAGTGTGTGTGTGTGTATGTGTGTGTGTGATTACATGGTGCAGGGGTCTCCGAGGCCACTTAAGCCCTATGGTCTCAGAGGGGCCCCCACACACACATGGAGTGAGGTCATTGTAGAGAGAGTGACAGCTACAGGAAATGAAACACACCTCAGATTACGTTTAAACAACATGAACTAACATTTAAAACATGTGGCTTTGCACGACTCGCTGTTTCAATCACCGCCGCGGTTGTCTTGAGTGAAACCTTTCCATCTTCTGTCACTCGCATTAAATACCGACACTTTAAAAAAGAAAGGAGTGTGAAAATGTCACTCAGAGAACACCCAGGACTTTCGCTGAATTCCTTGCTCTTTTCCTTCAATCCTGTTCTTGTTGCTCTCCTTCATTTTCTTCCTGTGGGTGTCTGCACTCGCTGCAAAGACGCAGATATCAAGGCTTATTTTTCCCTCTCTTCATAAGAAGCCATCTGCTGCTGTTTAATATTAAAATGAGTTTTTCAGAGTAGAGTAAACCATCACAGTAAACACACACATGCATCTAGTAACTCTTGGCTCGTTGTCACTCACTCAACATCACAGGAGCCGTTCTCCACCTGGAAATCATCTTTAAAAAAAAAGTGTGATGTTGCCTGACAAACTTCACTGTTACATTCATGCTGAGCTTAAAGTGAGAGATAAAAGGAGTCTGCATGCTAAAGCAGCAGCTGCATAACGTACAGCTTGTATGTGTAAGCAATGTTTATGGCTGGTTAGCTGTTTTGAGAATCAAATGTGAGACTGTGTTAGATCTTCAATCTCCAGGGTTGAAAAGTGATGTAAATGAGGAAGTACATAAAGCAGTCCCTCAAGTACCCTCTAAAGGCTGGTTCTAAAAGCCAATGAAGCCCTTTTAATGTTCATGTTAAAATGTTGACTTTTACAGGAAGGTTAAACATGTTTACAGTCCCGTACAGAAAAGTGTTTGAGAGTTATTCATACTTTTCAATAAGCAGAGGTGTAGCTGATTTGAGTTCATTTTCATCTTGTTTTTGTGAGTGACACAGTTTCAGGTATCCTCTATGACCCAAAATGTTCATGAGGGGATTGTTTATGAAGGGGACCAATGAATGGTAAGTGCACAACCCATAAACTGTATATCGAATGGACACTGTCTGCCTCCTCGCTGGGTGAAGCCACAGCAAGAACCGCACCCTCTGGTAAAGGGCTGCAGTATAATTCATAAATCCCTCCTCCTCCAGCAATCTGTGGAGCTGTGGACAAACTTTAGAAATGAATTACACAGAATATAAATTTTTCTCCCCACTGGTTGTGATGTTGACATGTAGTTAGTGTAAGACTGGTTTGTGCTTAAGTCATCTTTTTTCTGTACAGCTCCATTTTTAAAAGTTATTAGGAGGTTCATGTTTTCTATGATTGACACTTGATACAGCCTATGGGTGTACGAAGATAACGTAGCTCACCAACAGGCCAGTTGGTGGTTCCACCAACAGGGAAACTCTGTTTGAGCCCAGCGTCATTACAGCGACTCTCCCACCGTATGCGTACAACGCTACTGTGCAGGTGGTCCCAGGAAGTGGAGAAAATCGCGGAAATACCGAGAGCAATTCAGCTTCAAATTTGATAATGTCGGAAGGTGGAACCAAGTTGTCCATATTATATACAGTCTATGGCACAACCCCCCCAACAGTACAGTTTAGCTCAAGTCAGATGTCAGTTGAGTGACAAATTTTAAAATTCAAATTTCTATTTTTTTTTCCAAAACTGTGCAGAATGTAACACCATATAACTTCAAACATTTAGTTTATTTAAGACTGCAAACACACATTTTCTTCTTCGTTCTGCTGACTGAAACTAAATTACAAAAGTCTATACACTCAACAAAATACAACATATTTGTAGCATCAAGGGCATTATTGTTGAAGAGAGAAAACTGGGACTGAGAAGTCATTCAGGGAGGGGAATAAAAAGAAAGCATAGTTTTAGTTCGTGTTTTATGATCTCTGAGCAGCATCACTGGCACCTACTCCCTCACACCAGTTACAGGTATGAAAAATCGCAGTTTCAAAATTTCTGTTTTTGTTTATCATAATCAATATCATTTCAATTCCCCATAGGATCTTTGAATGCTTTAACTGTTGCATATTACTTTTGGCTTGTCAACTGAAGTGACTGCTATTCTTTCAAAGTGAATCAATATCAGAAATGCGAAGTAAAATGTACCCTTCTTAAAAGCTCAATAACGTTTTCTACAGCTGCAGCAAAAGCAGAGACAGCCATGGTTTGACTTTGGCTGGGAAATATTAAATTATTTAAAAAATATAACATGTTCATTTTGGATTTAATCACATTTACATGAATGATGTAATGTTTGCTGCATTGATGTGGTTCGTTTTAAGCTGCTTGTCCTGCAGTGTACACTCACAGCAGCTACACACTTATTTTGAACCCATACTGTTCTAGACAAATCAGAGTTATAGCCACATAAAGGTTTGGCATTTGTGTTTCTTTTCTTGACCACAGGTGACAAAAAGAGTTCAATCTAATTTTAAACATGAGAAATAAAATCCCACTCGGACTTCTCTTTGCCTACCACTTACTATATGATATTCACTCTGATTTGTTACTCAACCAGACATTTGTCAAAAAAAAAAAAAGAAAAGAAAAAGAAAAAAAAAAAGCACTTCAGAATCAGTTGCTAAGACAACCTGAGACCACACTGCTCCTGTCTACATCTGGTTTTATAAAAGAAAAACATACTTTGGAGACATCAGTCTGTGATGCTTATCTTAAACCTGCCTTTTCAGTATAAAACAAAACCCCTTTATTGTGCTGAGATTTTCATCTAAAGCGGTGGTTTACTTGATTATAGTTGACGGTGGTTGGATGGTTACAACTGAGTCCAATAACAGTAAAAATAAAACTATCCAAAACTCTCTTGCAGCCTAATCTCTTCCAAAATTCATCTGTATATACTGTGAGTCTAAACATATATTTTTGCCAAAATTTGGCTGAATACACTGGATCTCAGGTTACATGCTGGCCCTGCAGCACAGTCACTGATTACTGTAAACTAGACACAGACAGATGTAAATGGACCATACTGTCTCCAAATGACACTGAGATCCTCCTTTGAAACGAGCCAAAATAATTGCCGTCTCGACCACAAACCTCATCATAAATCATCACTGGCATTAGTGACTGAATCACAAAACAGCAACATTATAGTTTTTAAACACTGGCACAAAATCATCAGATAACAACTCACTTACAAATTGGATTTAAAGGATTTCTGGAATGAAGCCCCACAAGCTTTGGTGGAAGGTTTCCAACACCAAGTCTGGGCTCAGATCCAACATCTTTGTACTTTTTTGTGCCCAGATTTCGAGACAGACATTTGTGCTTTGGTAAATGAGAGCTGGCATATGCTCCCTGATTGCCTTACTTTCTCATTATGTTGAAATGTACACTTGAACATGTAACTCTTCATCTCATACATCAATGGAAACCCTACCTGGCTATAGAGGTGCATTTTCTCTTCAGTTTCGTTGTAAACAGAGCAGCAGGGGATCTTTATGTAAAACTGAATTAAAAGGCAAAGTAGGAAATATATGAGAGTCTGAAATCTTCAAATGTTTAAGCCTTTTAGAGCCAAAAACAACCTTTACCGAGACAAATCAGACTTGTGTTTTTTCATCATGTTAATTCTGACTCTGAGGCTGCAGCAGGAAAAGCAAGTTTATCGGCGTTAACTGTGAAAGAACACGGTCATTTAGAGAAGACATGAAAATCACGAAGGAGGGAAGTGAAATGTCGTGTGTGTGTGTGTGTGTGTGTGTGTGTGTGTGTGTGTGTGTGTGTGTGTGTGTGTGTGTGTGTGTGTGTGTGTGTGTGTGTGTGTGTGTGTGTGTGTGTAGGTATAAGCATTAAGAGGACGGCCTGTGAGAAGAGGAGAGGGGATTATCGACACACAGCTAATCTTTTTATTCCACTCAAATCTACATTGCCTCAAAAGAAAAACACTTTCTTACACAGTTAAAGCGACTACACACACGCAAACAAGTGTGCAGGATCGACGTCATGATCAAACATAGGAAGATGTTGGAGGAAACACTTGCTCATATAGGTTTAGCACCTACCTTAACACATGTAGGCTACAAAAAAGCAAACACACACACACACACACACACACACACGCCTCGATATTGGCTTTCCACTAGTTAAAGATAATGATCAATTTTGCAATCTTTTGCTGCAAGCCTAACTGTACCAGCAAGTTTACAAGTATGAGTTTCTTTGTGTTTTACTACTGTTTCACAGGGTTTGTATTAGGGATGTCCCGATGTGACATCGATATCGGATATTGGTCCGATAACAGCCAAAAAGCGAATATGGGATTATGTCGGCCTGCATCTAAAATCTCGGATATCAGCACCCTGATACAAGCAGTCCATACCAGATTCCGCTCCAGCACCTCTATCTAGCAGCGCCCAGATCCAGCATGCAGAGCCCACATCAGAACAACAGTGTGTACTAAGGTATGAACAAAGTAGCAAGGAGTAGTAGTGATGTCGGCCGCGTGGCAGTATTTTTAAATCTGAAAAAGACGTTGCAGCTGAGTGCAAAACTTGTTGTGCACAAATCTGTGCCAATATCAGATCAATATTGGTATCAACCAATACTGAAGGCTGCAATATCGGTATCCTATCGGAAGTAAAAGGAAAGAAGTTGTATTGGGACACCCCTAATTTGTGTCATTGTATTGCTTGATAAGGAAACAAAGGGAAGGTAGCTATTATTGGGGCGTCATGGTGCTTTTTGATGAAATAGCTGATTTTGTTAAATGCATAATTAAACTAATGGCTACAATGGTGACAATGGAGCAGATTCTATAAAGACAAATCAAACTACAATCAATCCAAATAAAAGTGTTACTCTGGGATTTAAATTATTCATTTCTTAGACTTTGAAAGGTTGCTATGACAAAGTAATAGTGACCTGACTTTTGCTCTTACAGACTGTCGCAGACTATGCAGAGCAGCATGTCCCAAAGGTTGTCTCTGCAGACCTCTCTCTACAGCATAGACATGAGTTTACAAATTTTTTTTAAATAATGTCTAGAACAGAAAGACTTCTTGCTGGTCTCTACCCTTGTTGAAGACCTTCATTTTATTTCATAAATTGATTTTTTTTTTGCATGTTTTGAATGGTTTTAATATCTTATATGCTGACTATACGCTGTCATTTCTGTTTTCATTTTTGAAACCTAACCAGGGATAGTCGCCGCGAACTAGCCATGGCAAGAAACTTGTATGCATGGCTTCTGCTTTGCATCCACTCTGGAGCAATGTCTCATACATTTGTTCCTGTCAAATAGACAAAGATAAATAAATATAAATAAATGAATTAATTGATTGTTTTTTATAGGTGAAATATTTGGGCGTAGCTCTATATGTAAACATCAGTTGCACAAAAACATACATTTGCTTCACATCAGCACACGAGAAAGAGAGAAATTTGAAACCAGAACGCCATCCCTTTGTGTTGTTCATATTATTAGCACTGACACAAATAACCGCTTATGTTTCAACACTCTAATTAATGCAGCAATTACTGCAACAAACACAGTGTCTGTGGTCTCACGAAATAAAAAATATAGATTAAAGGCTTCTATTGTATGTATCAGTCATCTGCTTGCTGAAAAAAGGGCATTTAGCAAGCCTCAAAAACCCTTCAGTGAGATCACTCATTTGGTTTTGTTCAAAGCAGAGAGCTCCCTGAAAATAGTTTCTGTCTCCACGCCATCCATGGTGTGAGGTTGAAGGGGCCACTTTCCTGCAGTGCTACAACTGCACCAAGTCTCTGCAGGGTGGAGGCAAATCACAGTGGACAGATTGGGATTGTGTCATGTCCTGTTTTGTAAAATCAGCTGCGTAAATGTTGATGATGTGACTTTTTCAAGGTAGGTATGATTTTATGTAAAATGTTTACATTCCAATTTCTTCTTCTTGTGTGATCATTTCAAACACACTCACGCACATGTCCTAGACTCAGTCTCTGCCTCCCTTGAGCCTCTAATTCACAGACACCTGAGACGTCACACTGATCCTGTTTATGAGAATGAGATCAGAAATATTCTGGGTCACAGCACCACACGTGACTAAGTGCATACGTTATATCAGATGAAAACATAAACATCATATGCATCAACATACAGTAAGTATGGTAACCCACGCTCAGAAAGTCCAGATAAGAGATCATGACTCACTCTGTTCATTAAGATGTGTCATAATCAGCCTCCAGTGTTCGGGTCTAATCTGACTCTTTATAACACAGCAACATGTGTAAATATTCCAGAATATTTATTTTAGACCCCTTACTCTCTTTTGCACAAACATATAATGCACATCTGTCTTCATCAGGATCTGTCAGTGACTTTACATGAACACCTGCAGGAGACCAACACTGTACCAAAGCAAGCTCTCTGAGAATTCATAGTTGGGAATAGTTTTGTGCATTATTGTCATTTAATAGAGCATTAATGTTACCCTGCAACATCATTTTGTCATTCTGATAATAATGAAGCCCTGTTACTTTCATATTTGTCATATCTCACCTCATAAAATGCACAGATGAGCTGAAGGAATCATTTCCAGTGTATTCACACTCTTCATCTCCGCTGGTTTAAATTTCTAATGCTTTTTGAGTTTGTATTTGCTTTTGTTGCAGGAGACGTCCTTCTCCGGAAAACATTTACTCACCGCTTCTGTACAAATTGTTCAAACTCTCCTTTCACATTTATTATGCAAAAACTCAGCTTGGCACCTACAGTACCTGTCAGAATACCATAGCAGCAGAGGAATCCTTTTCTGTCCTCATGCTGCCCCCTGCTGGAATAGAGATGTAACTACAATCAAACCCCTTTAGTACTCATTGCAGTATGTTGTAGTTGTTTTTTTTTAAGTTTATCAAGGACTAAAGTAGTTTCTCTTCATACTTCTTACACTTTTTTCATGTGGTAATTATGATTTTGTGAGAAGTCTGTGATGAGCTGATCACACTCAAAGTATTGAGAAAGAAACATGATAAGTCCTACCATGTACACTTTGTAATGAAACTCCTCAAAATGTTATAGTTACTCACAATTTCCACTCATATTTATCTCAGGGTAGTGGTATGCTTTTCTAGTATTCTGCTAGATCCCTTCAATCACTTAATTTTTTGTTCTATGAATGTGAACAAGTTGTGAATAAGTTACAGTTTAAATTTAAACTAAAAAAAGTGAAAAGCACAAGCCACCCATCAGAACAGGGACATGACATTCACTTCAGTTTTCCTTTTTTTTACCTAAGTATAATTATAATTTAGTGAAATCTGTACTGTCTGAACCATGCACCCTATAAGTGAACAAATCAAATCAAGATTTATTTATATGGCGCCAAATCACAACAGTCGTTATCCCATGACGCTGTCCAAAATAAGAGTAGGTCTAGACCACGCTCATTGTTTGGTGAATTATCAAGATTAAACCTTAAGTTGGGACAGACTTGACCCATCTTATCCAACATGAGTGAGAGTGGCAAGGAAAGACTTCCTTTTTACAGGCAGAAACCTTGGGGAGGACCAGACTTATGTTAGACAGACACCAAGCCGCTTCTGGGTTGGGGAGAAATACAGAGAGATAGGGAGAGAGATAGGAGTAGGAGAGAGGGCAGGGGGGAGAGAAAGAGAACAAGGGAGTAGGAAGGAGAGGGAGAACGAGTAAGGAGAGGGAGGGAGGGAGAAAAGAGAGAGAGGGTGAGAGAGAGAGAGAGAGAGAGAGAAAGAAAGAGAGAGAGAGAGTGGACAGCAGCAAGATTAAAACTACAGCAATGACAACAACAGCTGAGGTGGACAATCATAGATGATGCAGCTGGGGTCAGGCAGGTCCACAGCAGACCGTCTGCAGCATTTGTCCAGAGGAACCTAAGAGACTCAGGGACAGTCAGAGAGAGAGAGAGAGAGAGATCTGGTTAGAAACTGGAACACAAAGATCTGAAAGAGAGAGGAGAGAGAGGGAGAGAGAGAGAGAGAGAGAGAGAGAGAGAGAGAGAGAGAGAGAGAGAGAGAGAGAGAGAGAGAGAGAGAGAGAGGGAGAGAGAGAGAGAGACAGACAGATAGGAGCTCAGTGTGCCAGATAATATTGTTAGAATATTTCCTGGTAACTGTTATAAGTTTCTGCTTTAAACATGATTATTGCTGTCTGAATCTAAATCTAAATCTTCAAGTTTTCATGTTTTTGACTGTAAGAAAAATACATTTGCATGGTCTGATTAAAGAGTCACAATGAGACAGACAATTGACACAATGAATAGAACAAAGACACAGGACTACATTAAAAACAGGAGGGCATAAATGTGTCACTAAAAACATGATTAAAAGGCAAAGTTCTCAAGAGTCGAAAGCCAAAGAGTAAAAGTGCATTTTCAAGTTTGATTTAAAAGCAGGCAGTGAGGGGGGCAGTCAGAGCATTCCAGAGCTTAGGAACAGCAATGGAAAAAGCCTAGTCACCCCTGAACTTTAATCTTGACCTCGGGACAGTCAGAGGACACTGATCAGAGGATCTGAGAGTCCGAGATAAAATATGGGGTTTGAAAGGGTCAGAGAGATAAGAAGGAGCAAGCCCGTTTAACCCTCTGGAGTCTGGGGTATAATTGGCCGTTTTTGACTACTTTTGATTTTACCTAAATATTTCCTTTTAAAGATTTATAAGTTAATAACAAAATTTTAAAATCAATCTTAAAATGCACAGGAAGCTGGTGAAAAGAGGCTAAAATGGGGGAAATGTGGTTATATTGACGGTGAGCAGATAAAACACGAACTGCGGCATTTTGAACCAGCTCTAAGCGATTAAGAGAGGTTTGGCAGGCACCAAAATAAAATGTGTTACAACAATCAAGACGAGTTGTGATGAAAGCAAGCATAACCTTCTCAAAATCATTAAAAGATAAAAAGATCTAGACACAGATTTAAGCTTCAGTCAGTAAAACTAAATGATACAAATAACCATGTTATCCCATCAGCCATGAGTGGAGCTGTACATACACTTTATTCTTTTTTTTTTTTTTAAACACTTTATTTGTTATTTTCAGTTAACATATAAAACATTCATATTCTCTGTATTAACTTTACAGTATTCTGACTTGTTTTCAATGATGGTGCATTTTAACTTGTTTTTATCAGATACAATCTATGGTTTTTATCTACAGTTTATACAGTGATCTCACCTTGTATCTACCAACAGCTTATTTGACCTTGATTTTATCCTTTTTACACTAAGCAAATCAAAGGAGGCCAACTCACTCACTGCAAACCAAATTAAACAATAGGTACAAATAAAGTAGCCTTGAACCTTGTGAAGTTTTCATTGAACAAAAAGCAGCACTGTGTGGATCAGAGTGGAGAATGTACTGAGAGGAAATTCAGCTATAAGATTATTGACCAAATGGAGATTAAACAAAAAAAACCCCACTCTAGTCAGTGCTGTGCCATGTGTTGGTATGAGTTTGTTTGTTTGTTTTTCTTGGAGGGGCAATATTTATCATATTTCTGAATTGATTTTTGATTTAATTAACTGTAAATTTGGTTCAGGGAACAGGTGGTCATGTAATCGACTCATCAGGGCTCCCACACAAACAAGCGGCTGCTGGAGAAGGGTGGGTGAGTTGTGTTTGGTCTCTTTGCTAAAGAAACCAGGCAAAGCTAAAAAGATGTTTGGTGTCTAGTACTATGGCTGGGACCCTATCTGTACTGTTGATGAAGTTAGGTGCTGTTCTGAGCATTATTTGTGGCTATAGAGT
Source organism: Xyrichtys novacula (assembly GCA_962446985.1). Taxonomy (NCBI): domain Eukaryota; kingdom Metazoa; phylum Chordata; class Actinopteri; order Labriformes; family Labridae; genus Xyrichtys; species Xyrichtys novacula. Next base: position 6,674,192 of record OY660874.1, read on the forward strand.
GGTTTTTTGGTTGAGGTTTGCACATGGAGACGTAGACCGCTTTGTATTACTATCATGCGGTTGTTACTAAAGTTGGTATAACTAGAGAAGCAACAGTCAGCAGCATTCATCTCTGGAGGAGATGTCTAACTCGGTGTTATGGTGTGTTTGTTCCTAACTTAAATTTATGCCGGAATATCCCTTTAAAACACACTAGTAGCTATTTCCTCAAAAAACATGTACTTGCCCTTTTGTTTACTTGTGTGTGTGTGTCTGCCTGATGTCTGACCTCTGACTGCACATCTCTCAGCCCACTGCAGGTCATCATTCATGATGTCACAACATCTGGAAGTTCAAAGGTCACAGGAAACCTGAAAGACAGACACTCACCCCATGAGGGCAATCAGAGGTGGTCAGACACCATCATTGAGCTCGTCTGAGACCTGAGGGCAGAACCACACAGCTGTCTGTTACACCAACAATCCATCGGGCCTTAAAATAGATTTTAGTTCATCTATTCGTAGACTGAAGCTATGCTGCTCTTACTTTAAAATTTTCACTTTTCTCTTGCAGCATTTTCTAACTGCAAAAGCATTTTAGATTTTAGGAATGTTTCAGCAGCAGTTCACTGATAAACCTTTAAAAAAACTGAGTAATGAGTGTGTGGCTGCTTTTGGAGCTTTTCACATGAGAATATTTTATCAGAAAAGCACTCTGTTATCAATTTTCTATAGGATTACACACCAAAATATTTAACACAGAGACAAAACTACTGTGGATGTGTAGAATGACTTCTAGGAGAACACAAAAAAATGAAAAAAAGAAAACATCAAAAATAAGCTTTCATTAAAGACCCACTCTGATGAAAATCATGTTTTTCTTGTTGTCTACATGTTCATATGGCATTTTCCTAATGCTACAGGACATATCATTAGAAAAAAAGTGCAAAATTGCATTTCTAGGTATTTCTTCATTCAAATCGTTGTAAATCTCTGGCAGACCCAAACGGCAGGTTCAGATACAGTGAGATTTTCTATGTCACAAATCCAAGCTCCACCCCCGGAGCCCCGCTATGCAGGCCACACTTGGAAAAGTAGAGAGGACGACTGCCGAACAAGCATGTGCGTTAGCGGATTGCAATGCTCGTAAGAAAGCTAATTATGATATTAACTTTAATCATGTCATCAAAGACATTAGTGTCCGAGAGCTGAATAGCTCCTGTGTTACCTGCTACTTCTGCCACACCAGCAATGTAAGACTGTATTCTAGCATTACGAGGAGGATGTAGAGCAGCGCTGTCTCCGCCCACAACTCAGAGGTGAAATGTGCTACTGGAGCTCTGCAGAAGAAAAGTCCTTGAAAATGACACAGGTAACATGATTTTTGGAAAAATTTCATAATCACAATTTAAAGACCACTGAGAACACTTTAAGTAGTGAAAAAAAAAGATTGGAGTGGGACTGGTAAAAAAAAAAAAAAGAAAAACTCAGTTGAAATTCGATGACTTTAATTTTGTAGGCACTTTTAATTCACACAAAGAAAAAAAAAAGGAGCGGAAAACCTAAAGAATAAGTCACATCCTCCTTATTATCATTACATTTATGTGAGTATGGTTTTTGTACAGATGAAAAAGGAAGCTCAATTAACACAATCACAGACTTTTTACAAGCTTATGGAGTTCCTGCAAAGAAAAAAAATAGAAAGCCATCTCACTTCAAACCCAGTTCAAGTGGAGGTCTGCCTTCTGAAAGGCAGCCGTGTCACACAGCCATTCAATCCATACTCAACCTCTGAGTGTCTGAAGGGTTTTAAAATGCACCGTGATGCAAGTCAGAGTAAACAGTAGTCCTGTGTAACAGAATGCAGATATGAGAGACAAGAGCAAATGAACAAGCCTACACTGTCTGTTTCATCACTGGAGAGTGGCATTGCTATGACCTATATTTTCATTGAATTGCTATAATGCTTGACAGAAAAGGCTCCGTGGTCTGAAAACATATTTGGTGGCTGCCAGTTCACTATGACAGGTTGAGCAGATCAGACCGACCAGCACATGTGGTTTATGTTCTTCTACAATGCTTGATAAATTCTGTGTTCATTGACTAAAAAATTCTCTCTGTACCCTTACAATTGATCTTTACAGTGAGGTTAGGGTACATTGATACTACTAATATCTGGAATTACAATACAGAACTTTAGTCCTCCTATACTTACCTACATGCAGTAGACACATCAAAATCCTTAAAAAAAAACTGGCCCTACTTTAGTTCTATAAGCCGCATGCAACAAAAATTACAAAGCAAAAAGGAGGTGAAGGGCAGCAAGAATCACAAAGGGACGGGTATGGGAGTATACGCTTTTTTTTAGCTTCTTAGTGCTACACAGAGGGAATGAGAGAAGAAGAGCAGAATGTACAGGATGAAAAAAGACAAAGAGAGGGACAAAGATTTTTGTCATGATTTCTGTCCTTCATGAGCTCTTGTTTTCAAAGTAGGTCTGTTCGATGCGTCTGCAGAAGGACAGCAGGTTGCTGTAGCTCTTGATCCTTTCTGCCAGCTCAGTGCTGGTCAGTCTGGTGGTCAAGATAGTGAAGAGGTGACCAAATACCAACGCATCCAGTTCTGTGGGCCTGCAACACACAGAGACACACACACACACACACTCTGTTACTGTTGAAATCAGCAACTGAATTCAAGAAGGTGGATACAGTCATCTGCTTGAAAATGGGTGTAACCCTTAGCACTGAATTCAGGATGGCAGGACTGTGTATGTCTGATTGTGTGTTTCAGAGTAATGACCGTCACTATCCAATTTTAAGAGGGAATTTTCCACTTGTTGATTTTGGCTCCCCCTTGTGGGCATAACAGTCCATGTCTTTGCTGATTTTCCCCTGTGAGCGTGCAAGTGGCCGGCTGAGCTGATTTGTTCACATCAAGGGTTGGTGCACCCCGTAAAGTTTGAAAGGACAAAAAAAAGGGTTAAATAGTGATGTTGCACGCCGGTTTTGCCACACACTAGGTTTGCCACACAAAAATGGACATGAATGAGCAGGCTGTTGTTGAGAGGAGAAATGATTGAAATAAGTGTAATCAAACAAAGAAAAGTTAAACTAAAATCTTCCGGCTGTTTATGACAAACAATAAGCATTTGTGCTTTTGATGTCTTGTTTATTATATATATTCTATATATATTCTTGGGTACAGTTGGTCTGGGGTCAAGTTCAGGTCGTCATACATCGATGCTATTTATATCCAGTTTGCACCCTTGGTAGGCGAAGAAAGGTAGGTGGCATGAAATTATTTGAGTGGTGTGTTATTGTTTGTATTGTAAGTTTACTTGGGTGCACACTGCGTGTGGTTTTAATGATGTTGGGGGAAATTGTTCTGTGTAAATGTTACGGTGTGTGTGTGTTGAGGGAATGTATTCATGAATTTAAGATAATTTCAATTGTTTTAATGGTAAAGTTGTGTATAAAATGCCAATATTTAAATACTGTTGTGTATGAATTTGTCATGATAAGAAACTATTTGTATTTTTGCTGTGTTTTTATTTTGACGGTACTCAAACAAGGAACAAAAGTTCTACCAGTCGATCGCAACGTTGTGTTTATTGATACCAAGGGCTGTAACAGAGGGTGTAAGTAGAATTTTCCTGCAAAAGAATCTAACCCTCTTCACAGTAAACGTAAAGACGAGAAATTCACAACAAATCTTTGGCTTGTTAAGTTTTATAAAAGGCTGAGATGAGAGAAGGCCTTCCCCCCAGCAGTAGCTTCATGTGTCATGACTAATTTCACACTGTCTCACCAGTGTTCTCCTCACGGGAACTCTGCATATTTCTCTGCACTCTCATATTCTGAGGTGCCACTGCTGGTTAAACATTTCCATGCACACTCCACATCCAGTACACTTAAATATATCAAAGGTCGCAATGGGATAAGTCCTGTGACTTCTTTGGATTTTTATCCTTTTTTAAATTGTGTTGTCATTATTATATTGCAATTGCATTAAATGCAAGTGAAACTGGAACATGGGATGTTGTTATGCAACTTATTCAAAGCCAGTAAGGTGTTCTATAGGCACAGCTAAATTCTCCTTTACATCTATGCATCTTTTCCTTGTTTCTTTGTCCCTCCCACCAGAGATGCATGGACAGATGCAGGGACATAAAGCGTAAACCAGGCATTTTCAAAAGTACATGGCACGTCCTGTCTCCGTCCCACCACTAGATCAGCTGCCAAAGCATAAACTGCTGTTTGTGTCTGCACACATGTGCACTGCTCTAACTTGAATAAAATACACACAGTACCGGTGTTTTGTCTCTGGGGCATTACCTTTTTAACAAACACCTGCTCATGGAGAAAATTCACTGTCCTGTTCATAACCATGTGGACCATTTCACCAATAAAATGCATCTTTATCAAATCATTTATATCTGGATTTACATTTGGTGCATGTTATGTGAACCTCTGTCTTTTCAATATAGGCTACTTTTATAGTGTCTCCAGGAACACTGGGTATCATTTATTAGGTTTAAAGTTCCTAGGGGGAAAAATATGATGTAACACTTTATAATCACAATCTTCATTAATAATCAGTGTGATATAAATCTAAAGTATATTGAATTTCCCTTTGGGGATCAATAAAGTTCTTCTGGTTTTGGTTAAATAGCATATCAGTGGAAAAAAAGAGAGAGAGTAATTACACTCATGAATGACACCCTACTGTTTTAATTCTATGAAAGTTATACTCAATATCTAATTCTTAATAAAGAGCTCAAACATTTTTATCTCAGCTCATCACATATCTGGTATATTTTATGATCTGTTTCAAGGCAGCTTAGTGTTTGTCTTTGCTCTGTTATTACACTCTGGGGATGTTGTGAAGTTTCTGTGAAGTCAGATGTGCTGCAGCAGTGTTTCCCCAACACAGACTTTACTTCGGCGGCCACCCAAGAAGATGAAAATAAAATAAAAAATAAAGAAAACAGCAGGGTTTCCTCCAGACAAAGGCAGCACAGCATGGGACACTCTGGTGAATGTACAAAAGCACACCCAAACTGTTGCGCTCTGGCTACACTAACATTGTTGATGATATACTGTTTTCTTCCTCATACAGTTTCTGTTATGGTACCACATAATCATAAACCTTAGTTTGACTAGCTTATTTCGAATGCACTTATCAAACATCACAGCGCCACCCTGCACTGCCCAGCCCACCACCACAAGTTAATCATCAACCCGAAACCCTGAGTTAGTAATATCTTACCTTATGTGCCTGTCAGTTAGAGCACCACTGTGAAGCCTGCTCTTGTGTATCCACATTTATCACTACTAGGGCCCGACCGATTAATCGGTGAGCCGAAATATTTTCAGAAATAAAATGTGGAAAATAAGATTTGGTCTCACTTTGAAAATGTTCCGCCGTTTGAAAAGTTCCCCGACTTATCCTGTAGATGGCGCAGCGACCTCATGACAGTCTTCATCCACTAACTACCTCACAGCACCGCAGAGTAACGGATCTGAAGCAGGCAGCTCAGGGACGCACAGAGGAGAGTGGTCCGCCTCAACGGTAAATAAACCAGTTGTGAAATACACAATAGGTCGACAAGTTTCAGTTCAACCCACTTCACGATGTTCCTCGCTGTGCTGGTCTCGGTCACGCTGAGTTAGCGGTAAAGCACCATGTAATATGCAAGCTAAAGTTAGAGTTAGCCATCTGCTATTAGCCCTGCTACACTGTTAGCCCTGCCAATAACGGTAGAATAAACAACAGTTCACATTACGTGATCGAGCTACTTCTCTTACTGAGGCAGCTGCATGTCTCCAGATGAGACCAGAAATAAGTAACATGGGGGTGGTTTAAAACGCTTTTCTGGTCTGAGTTTGATCAGTCAGTCTTCCTGTCAGCGTGAAGAGTAGTAGCCTACAGTATATCTACAGTATATAGTATACTGTAGATATATACTGTAGATATCTACAGTATATATGTATTTTTTATAACTTCATAAAAATTTGAAAAATCGTCTGATTAATCGGTAATGGGATTTTTCCCCCCCTAATAATCGGCATCGGCATCGGCCCCAAAAAATCCATATCTGTCGGGCCCTAATCACTACCCTGATTTCCCTCCTCTCTCCCCAACACTCTCTCCTTTGAGCTGCAGTTAAAGCTTTAGAGCGCTCTGTGACATGGTAAGTTCAGCCAAGATGGAAGAAAATATCCATTCAAGAGCTCTGAGAGTGAACTCCCCTGAGGTATATTATCTCACATTGTCCCCTTAATACTGTTATCCAGCTTCTATAACAGACAGATACTCACTGTTTATTAAAGAAGTATGGTTGTGTGCCCAGCCGCTGAGAGAGAGCCTGGCAGCACTGACTCACATCCTCGTAGACCTGAAATAAATTATCAGGAAAAAAAAGCATCTTTTTATAATTTTATATCATTTTTTAGACAACTAAAGTGTAGTTGTGCAAGAAACAAGTTTTCAAGCATGATCTAGCGGATATAATTCTCAAACCTGCTCCAGAGATTTCCCTCCCCAGCCGATGGCGTTCATCTTCCTGCGGACCTCCCACTGCTTCTGATAGGACAGGATACTACACAGAGGCCAGGAGTATGGACTGCTGTACCTGGGACGGGTGATCTACACAAAAACACACACACTTATAATCTGAGAGGCAATAAAAAAAATCATCACTCGAATCATTTTTAAAATGTAGACTTACCTCAGCAGCTGTGGCATCATCACACCACTGGACGTACAACTGCAGAGAAGACAGAGAGGTGACTTCAGAGTGTTGATGTTATCCAGCTGAAACAGGATGAGACTGGACCAACTGTGTGCTCTGTTTGCTGACTGTGTGAATCTTTGAGTGTGCGTACCTCAGCTGTTAGCAGCATGTTGTTGACTAGTTCCATGTATGCTTTCATTTCAGCTCGCTGAACATCATCTAAGGAATCACTCAGAGAATGACCCTGAGACATAAAAATCAAAGTATTATTGCTTCTCATCTTAGAAAAAAAAATATACAGGATATTCTTCATAATAAATTGAAAAAGACATCAACAGTGATTTCCTGACATGAAAAGAACCTTAAGGCTCATTTATGCTCGTCATACGTATAAAAATATACGCGTCCATTTCATTGATGGTTCCGTCACTGTCCACATACTTCCATGCGTCCTTTACATTGGCATGGATGTTAACCATTACATCCACCAGGGGACAGGCTGGAGTCAAAAGTTTCTGACAACAGCAAACAAAAGGAAATGTGGCGACTGTGGAGGAGCTAGTGATAATGTAGATTTTGCATAGGAGACAAAAACGGAGGCAGTGTTGGAGGAGGCAGCGGTCGGTCAGGCCACTAAATGCCTCACTGTTGGAGGATGGAAGATTCTTTTCTTGAGTATGACAAAAATTGACAATGATCCGCAAAAACCCCACCATTGTCTTCTTCATTTCTCTCTAGAGATGCGTATCAGGTAGTGACAGCAGCAACACTGCCCACGTGGTTTCCAGTGGTACTGCTCCGTCTGGCGCGTATCCGTAAACTTCAAGGATATGTGCAGAAATACAGACGAAAAGAACGCAAAGCACAGACAGAGAGCTCCATCTGTATCCGGATCAGTATGTAACATTGAGCATAAATGAGCCTTTATGAGATAAAATACATCAAAGTGCTTAGAGTCTGTATCAACTTTGACGTGTAGGATACACACCTTAGCCTTGGTAAATTGCACGATTGGCCCCAGTTCCGACACCACCTGGTTTCCAACATGTATGAAAGGAATTTTACCTACAAAGAAACAAACATATTCCAAAAAAATGGATGGAGTCGGACATTACAAATCATGACAGTATTTTCTAAGAAGCACTGATGATAATGAAACACACGGCTCAACAATGGGAGAGAGAAGACCAAGAGTGTGCAAAGCTGTTATTGGGGCAAAAGGTGGCTCCTGTGAAAAATCCAAAATATGACATATACTCTGGTTTGTTAAGCACTTTTTGGTTGACTAAATAATTCAATCTGTTCCTTTATCATTTTTGAATGTCTCAATCATTAATTGAACAATGTAGAATACAATTTTAAAAGTTAGGAGAAACCACTGAATGAAGAGGTGTGTCCAAACTTTTGACTGGTATTATACAAGTCCAAGAACTCAGTGGTACTAAGTGCTGAATAAATCAACTAGGTAAAAACAGCAACTGGATTCACAATATTAGACATTAAAAAACAGATGACGAATGAAAAGCAAAGTCAATATTGTTTATCTTTTGAATGAGATACATTCATGCTGATATTCAAAAGGACAGAGCAGGAGCAACGACAGCAAGTCAACCTCTTCAGCAGAGTGTATTCTTACCAGAAGGGGACATGTATTCAGCATTTGCTTTGCAAACCACCTGCACTGGTAGACCGCACATCCGGAGGTAGGCCTGTGAGATTAAGAAATAGACAGTCAACTTCAGTATTACTAATAAAAAGGCAAAACATTATTTTTATTTTATTCTATTTTATTTAACCTTTATTTAACCAGGTGAGGCTTTTTGAGATATAAAATCTCTTTTACAAAAGAGAGGCAGCAAAGTTACAGAGTTACAGTAAAATCATTTAAAATAAATAACAATAACTCAATAAGAAATACAATAGAATAAAATAAATAAAATTGTCAGTGACAGAATAGAAGCAGTGTAACATCTTGTTAAAAACAGTCACAAAGGCCAATGCTTTCCATTTCCCTCATTTTAAGAATTTTCACAAAGTCCTCAAAGGGGATCAGATCTGATCATTTTAGTTCCTTCTGTAGCGGATTCCATGCAGTAGGAGCAGCAAAGCAGAAGGCCCTTTTTCCTAACTCAGAGGGGACACGAGGAGTATTTAACATCAACAAGCCAGTGGATCGTAGCCTATAATGTCCATTATTTCTCACAAGGTAAGAAGATCCAAGATAGGATGGCACCATCCCAAGTAAAGCTTTGTAAATATAAGTCAACCAGTGAGTGAATCTTTTGACAGACAGGGAGGGCCATTCTGCTTTTTTGTACAGAGTGCAATGATGCGTCAGATTCTTGCATCCAGTGACAAACCTTGAAGCACAGTGACAGACAGTATCCAAGGAATGTAGACATGTGACTGGTGCGTGCATATACAGTACATCACCATAATCAAGCAATGGAAGAAAGGTTGCTGAAACAAGACGTTTCCTGGCTCCAAGAGAAAAGCAAGATCTGTTCCTAAAACAAAAGCCCAATTTTACCTTAAGTTTAGAAATTAGGTTTGAGATATGATATTTGAAATTTAGACAATCGTCCAGATGGAAACCCAGGTACTTATAGGAATGATACTAGCTCAATGGCTGCACCCCCGCAGGTTAACACGGGGAGATTTATTGACAGCACAGTAGCCCTGGAAAACAGCATAACCTTTGCCTTATCAATGTTCAAGACCAGTTTCAGCCTTTGGAGGCAGGCCTGAACAACATCAAAGGTCGACTGCAGACGAGTGAAAGCATGCACAACAGACGATGCACAGCAGTAAATGACTGTATCGTCTGCATAAAAATGATAGAAGGCGTCTGACAGATTGTTACAGAGATCATTTATTTAAATAGAAAACAGAATGGGCCCCAACATCGATCCTTGTGGTACCCCTTTTGAGACCATCAGAAATGTAGATGTGGAGCCTGCCATCTGGACACACTGAGACCTACATGATAGGTCATTCCTGAACCAAGAGACTGCATGCTCAGACCTGCAGATATGCTGCAGGTGCACAGATGTTCGTTTTAAAGACCAAGACTTCGCATGTAATCTTAATTTTACCACGTGTCAATATGGTCAATATCCAAATCACAGATGCTGTATTTTTTGATCAGGATAAAATGTGTGATAAACTGCATCATAATCAAACGTTAGAATGTTACAGAGATCCCTTGATCTATTTCTAGATTCATGAAAATGTGTTTTTGTTTGTATCAACTCTGACATATCAGTTTTAATATTCAAAATATTACAGTTTTTCCAGTAAAATGAAAAATTGTGACCTCGGTTTTGTCATTTCTACTGGTTGTGATCCACAGTCCAACTACAATATCTGTTAATGGGCAGACACAGACTTACAGAAACAAACAAACTTTACCTGGACAGCAAGAGATGAGGCACAGTCTGAAAGCAGAATCTGATCCTCTGTTCCACATAGAAAAACAAATATACATTATTATGATATACTTTTAAAATACACAACAAAACAGAGTGGAAAGCACAACAACAACCATACTAACAGCATGCTTTCAGAGTAGGATTTCACAGAGTTTGTGCATTTCAGTCAAGTGACTTACCCTTCAATGGTTGGTACAAGGTTGCAGTTTCAGGCCAAGGTTCAGCAGCTGTCAAGCCAAGTACAGAAACACACAGACAGACCCACATGCAGAAATATAATGAATGAGAGCCACATAGGTTTATACAGCTGAAGGACATAACCGTTGTATTTCTCCTTTAATGCTTTAAAATTTGGGTTAATGCATTAGTAACAGTTTTAAAGGGCAATTTCACTATACAACACCACTGCAATATCTGATCAATTACAAGACAATAATAAACTACAAGTTATATTTCAATACCAAAAAAAAATCTAAACACCTCTGTAGGTAAATCACAGAAGTAATGTCATAAGTGCCACCTCAATAAGTAAGGTAGCACTGACACAGTGCACCAAGTTAAGGCAAACCCCATTAGAGGACTGTATTATTTCTAGTTTTAAGTATCGATTTTTTGCCCATGATGCGATAAGTGTATCCCACAAATAGGGCTGGGCGATAAAACGATAACGATATAGTGAAATTAATTTCCGGCAATATCAATTTAAAACATGGTCAATATCCTTTTCGATAGTCATCATTCTGCCATGTTTTGGTAGACTAGCCAATAGCCAACGACAAGGGGAGTTGCTCCAGTTCCACTTCACACTGAACCAATCATGTGCTGAAATAGAACCAAGTAGCAAACAGCTGCATAGTAGCACGCTGCAGCTACACGCAACCATAGCACTTTAACACATGAAGCCGACAGCACTGGCTCTGAGAAAAAAAGAAAATGAGTGCTACCCCCAGCAGAAATGCAGATGAAGGCTCAACAGATGACGACACTGTCAACAACACTGGTACGAAACCGTCAGAGGTTTGGAGGATTTTGTTTTTTTGAGGTCGGACATGAAGCAGAGTAATGTGCACTCCAAATTATGTTGAGTACATGTTCTCGCAAAGTTGTAAACTACCTCAAATCTTTTACACCACCTGAAGCAGTGTCACGCAGCAGAGCACACACTATTCAAAAGGTTACGAAGCCCAAGCGGAGCAAGCCCATGGCGCCTGTGCAGCTGAAACAGACCACCATTCTGCTTTCTCTTGCGCAACACCTTACGACAAAACGTCAAAGAGACACAAAGACCTCACAGACCTGCAGTGGCTTATTGTATTGCAAGACATGCTACCAGTAAGTACTCTTAAATTTAATTTTCTATATTGTGATATGTATCAATATCGACTAATATGAAAAACTATATATTGATAAACTTTTTCCCATATCGCCCAGCCCTACCCACAATCCAGGACTATGGTGTATTGTATGTATATGTGCTCATGGGCAGAAAAAGACATGTTCTTCTTAAACTCCATACATTCTATATAAACTCTGAATAGATTACTCTATCCTTTCGCAGATTACGCTCAAAAACTGGAATCTCACAGCTGCCCTTGATGGCCAGATGTCAATTCACAACAGATGTCATGATTGTTGCAACAAAGTTTTCAGCCACCAGGGTCAGCATCGGGCAGACCAGAGCGAATCGTACCCGGGGAGAGCGAGAAGGAAAAAATGATTTCGCCTCTGTGGGCGTGAGGTCGATGGTAAAGTCAGTGAAATGTAGGTGAATTTCATGGAAGAAGGACGTGTTTTGGGAGCTCAACAAATAGCTGACAGCGACGTGAATCCACCTGAATTGTTCTGACTTGAACTCACTGGTGTGTTTTGTCAACAGTAGTACCTGAACAAAACCACTTCGTCAGCAGTGTACACCCACATTACTCCTCTAGGTTGAATTGTCAGTCTAGGGCACAGCTTGTGTTAGCCACGTTTGTCATTACCGAAGAAAAAGGTGACCAAAGAGCCACACAACCACACGCACAATAAAACTCGAGCAGCCCTACTTCACACTACGCCGATGATCATTGTTTTTAATGAAAACGTAAGTCCAGAACAGCTGTATTTATGTCCAAAGTTAGCTGACAACAGTTAGCTTAACCGCAATATCACAGCTGGTGACAAAGTCAACACTTTACCTGCCATCTGCGACACAAACGCCTCTGCCGCAAGAGACATGATGATGCTTTAAAATCCTTATCGCTCAATGTGAAATATAAGGTGAAACAAGGCCAATTCCGCTGCATGCAAGTTAAAAGGGCAAGCACTTGCTCTGCAGTCACCGTTTGGTGCGTCTGCGATTGATGCCCGTGTAGGAGTAACGTAGCTAAACATTTGTTCCGCTTTACAGCAAATCGACTAGAGTCAGTGTAAACTATTTTTCCGTCGTAATGCAGAAGTCATACGTGGGGGATTTATATTATAACAATTTGTGGTGTTTCAGTCGTGCTTTTATTTCTATTAAGTTTTTTTTTAATTCCTTGATTGTATGCTCGCCGTAGGAGAAAGGCAGACGATAAAAAAGGAAGCTGTATAGCAATTTTGTGATATAAAAAATATAAAAAAATGGGTGTTTTACATTAAAATGACAAATAGTCAGAGAGGGATTCTGGGTTCTTTTTTTACGGTTTTATGTTTTCAGTTACAGGGTTTAGCTTAAGCAGACCATTTCCATTTTCATACTAGTGTAGCCTATGTGCAACTATTGATGTAGGCTACTTATTCTCTAAATCGTGACGGTGAACGAGTAGTCTGGATAGCGTCACAAATGTGTCTTTTTTTTGTTGTTTCTCAATTAAAACTCGTGATCATGATCTTGCCTCTAAGCAGGTGTATAAAAACACCATCTTCACGTTGACTTCTCCGTCCTCTCACAAGCTGCAGTTCCTTAAAGAGCCACTCGGGGTCGTCCGTGCTTCACCACGATTTGGCAGCTTTAGGGCGGTCGGTTTGCTACGAGGACACTGAGCTCATTATGTCCACCAAGAACCAACTCTGACCCCTCAGATATGGCAAAATGAGATAAACTGGATTCATGAATAAAGTAGATGATTATTTATTTTGTGAACTTGGGATAATAGGTCGATCTAAAATAAATGATAAAGCTGGTGTTTCACATTCACACACATCGTCTGTGCCGTTTATTCATAATCTGTGGCCTATATGTTTGCAATTTTAGTGCGGACAAAACATCCATATAATTAATGTATGTATATATTTATATTTGAAGTCGATTTAAAATAGACAACGGAATCAACCAAATATTCACACAGCCCCTGTTTTGGTGTTTTGTTCTTTTCTGATGTATAGGCCTTGAGCAGAGCAAAAAAAAAAAAAAAAACAGTTGACTGTCTCGAATTTCAGGCCTCCAAAACTTTTTTTGCCTGCCAGTGGATATCTTGGCTCTTGTTGCTCTGGCTGATCGGCTGTGGTAGATCCCCAGCATGTGATAGATAATCCATGTCAGCCTCTTTCCTGCACATTTAACCGCGTCTCGACCGGAAGCCACCGATTATTTCCACTCGTTTCCCTTACAACCCCCCCCCCCCCCACACACACACACACACACACACACACACACACACACTTGTTCACATGCACATCCCCACGCACATTTAGACAGAGAAAAATGAATTCAGTCACCTTAAGTAGCCTAGCAGCCTATGTCCACCATGCGCCGTGTGTAAACGATGCGTAAAAACGCATGAGTTCCGCCAAACGGATCTTTTAACCACAAGAACCCCAAAACCAGTGATTCATGTATCTCAAATTTTAGTGAAATAAAAATGTTAAAACTACTCAAACACAGAACCTCATTTGTGGGGAATAGTACTTCTCAACATCACGACTAAAATATCTTTGTGCCATGGCTCATGAGGGAAAATTTGGTGGTGGAAAGACTGAACTAATCATTTAGTTAAGACATGGCGGACTTGTTGCCATGGTTCATCTCAATTTATTCACTAAGTCTACTTATCTTCAATATACTTTGAATTTGAGGTGTTTTATAATTATTACTATTTCTTTTCTGTGTTTGTAAATAAAGTGCTTGAGATGAAAATTGTGATAATGATTGTCATATATCAACTGTGTATGCAGTAGCTCTGGAGATCGCCACTCTCCAACCCGTCACCCCCAAACAAAAGGCGTCCTTCGTTTTGGTAGCACATGGACATACAGCATACGTGCGCGTACTACGAAAAAAAATCACAGTTTTTCAGTTTAAATCAGTTTATTTTTAATCATCTAAGTATCAAAACATTTTCCCTTATAAAATCCTTACACAAGAGATCTTTTTAAAATGTACATATACAAAATCGAACAGAGATGATGCTTGCTACAAAAATCTTTCTAAATCATACAAACAGAAATAAGTACTGGCGTGGGCCTATAGGTTGTGTAACAGAAATCAATAGCATATTATACTGGAATCAACGAGAACATATTATAATAACATAATGAATTGCTGTTTCAAAGAGGATTTATTTAATTCACCTCGGTGCTTAAAACAACAACAACAACAAAAAAAGAAATGCTCGACAAAAGTTCTGTTTTATTTCAACCCTGTAACCCTGAGAGAGTATGTTGGAAACACAGTTAACTTCGTGCATTTAAAACTGTATCTCCGATTTGGCTGTGTGTTAATCTTACAGATGTGTAACGTCAAACCAAAAAATGTATACATTGGCATGTCTAAAAAAATCTGCACAATATGGCTGCTTATCCCACTAGATACACGCTGATTTTGGTTGCTCCTTGTAAGTTAAAAATAAATGCTTGAACATAATTTTCCCAAGTCATTTGGTCAATGATTTTAGCCTCCATAAGCGCCAGTCTGCGGACATTTTGTTTGGTAATGTGCATATTTATAAGTTAAGTTCTTTTATCATCTAGGTAGCTATTTATAAACCCTGTATTATCTTTACCCTGTAGAAATAAAAACCCTGTTTTCTCCATAGACACGAGCTCTCCTCGCTCACCGAGGTCAAAAATTGCAAGTCCCTGATTTCACCTTTTTCAGAGACTTGACCAATAACCGACCACGACGTTATCATAATATGGGACCACAAACAATTAGCTATTTATGAATGAAATACTGGACTAAATTGTCTGCAATAAAATGGAAAAAAAGCTATAAAGCAAAATACATGAACACGTTTATAAAGCCATGGAGATCCCGTCATTGAAAGCAGTTCATCGGCTAAATGTGTTTGTTAGCTGTATCCACTCTGGATGTATCATTCTAACAGAGTGAAGGTGCCAACAAACAAACTGTGTTCCCACTATCCTTTGTTCAAACGGTTATCACCACCTTCACGTTACTGCTACTACTGCTGCTGCTGCTGTTGCTGGTGGTGTTGCTGTTGTTGTTGTCCGATGTTTTCTTGCTCTTATTCTTTCCTTTAGTGTTCGGTAGCTTGTTGTCTTTCTTCCAGCGCATGCGCCTGTTCTGGAACCAAACCTTCACCTGCCGCTCGGACAAGCAGAGCGCGTGAGCCACTTCGACGCGGCGGCGGCGCGTGAGGTAGCGGCTGAAGTGGAATTCTTTCTCCAGCTCCAGAACCTGCTGGCGCGTGTAGGCCGTCCGGAGACGCTTTGGTTCCGGGCCCACGTGGTTTGGATTTACTGCAGAAAACAAAACATGTATAAATAAAGGGAGGAGGGATAAATATCGATTACTTTTTGTGAGGCCTGTCCCACTATCACTTCTTCCACATTTAGTTTCTGCCTATACTGTTTGGATTTTTAACACCTCGATTGGAGATCTTTTTTGAAACGGATAAAGTAGAATTAATTTGCTACTATTTTTGATTCTATGCATAAAAACACAATTAAGATAATGAGAATTGAAGTGAGCGACAAGACTTCTTCATTAGTACAACTGCAGTTATTGTTATGAGGCAATTGTTAGTGCTACTGTCCATTTGTTGTTGACTGGGAAGACGTCCAAAAAGCTTGTTTTCACTTCTAACCTTCACTTTTTTTTTGTTAAGCCGCACATACATACTCACACTCACTCGCACACAACCTATACGCATACACGTACACACACACGCACACACACACACACACGCTGTGGCAGAGCCATAAAACTTTATAGGGGTTGTAATTCTCCCTGACTCTCACTGCGATCATAAATAACTCGAGAACACAAAAAGGGTGCTCACAAATGGACAAAACACTAGAAAGAAAGAAAGAAAGAAAGAAAGAAAGAAAGAAAGAAAGAAAGAAAGAAAGAGAGTGTGCCTTGCAGACTCGTGAAGCATAAACGCAGGAATAGGGGAGCAAAAGTGATGGAGAAATGAAATGAATAGAATGATTCAGAGATAGAGGGATTGAAATCTTGAGTATCCTCACCATGAGCGACATGCACTTTCTTCATCCACGGGTAGACAACAATAGGCGGCTTGTCTTTGCCCTGGCAGGCCGTCTTCCTCTGCACCTGAGCGGGCTTTGCGCAGGTCATCCAGGCCTGGCACTGGAGGTCACCCACGGGGAACCTCTCCTTACCGGTTGCTTCTGTGTCCCTGTAGCCAGGGTACGGCGCACCTTGGTGCTGCGTGTGCTCCTCTCCATCCTCCCGGTGGTGCCCCTGCAAAGAGTGTTGATAGCCGGTTTGTTGTGCTGAGTATGGAGGGGGCTGCATGGACTGATACCCCCCTCCATAAGTACCACTGTCCTGAGGGTTGTTGTAATACCCCCCTTGGTCACTGAAATGACTGTAATCTTCTTCACATGGCGGGAACTGCGGCTCAGCATATTTACAGCTCACCACGTAGGACTCCATGATTGATTTATAGCGAGGTTGGAAGGAGAATACTAATTTTTCTTTCTCTCCCCTCTCTCTGTCTCTTTTCCCCCTCTGGCATCAAGCCATCCTGCGGCTGTCAAATAGACGAACTGCCACGCGGCTCACGTGACCCCATGGCCAGCCAATGGGAGGCTGCACTTTGGGTTGTTTATGTCCGACGTAATGGGATAATTTAGAGGAAAAAATGTTCATGATGGGGCTAATGAAGTTTTGCTGGCGTGGACGTGGTTAACAATAGATGATTGTGAACCAAAGAATAACGTTTGCAGTCTTTTAAGTCTAATTACCCAAGATTTTAAGAGATGCATTTTTCCTGATGTTTTCTATCTATCTATCTATCTATCTATCTATCTATCTATCTATCTATCTATCTATCTATCTATCTATCTATCTATCTATCTATCTATCTATCTAATCTTGTGTCTCCATCATCCCTCTCCTCGCCCCTCCCACGCGCAGCTCCCATTGAAAACGCACCGTGGACTGTAGATTTATGACTTTTGGCTGAATGACTTTTACCCCCACACAGATGGCCTGAGCTGAAAAATTAATCTAGCCCATATTGAGCGATGGCCCGGGCCATATTTGGCCTTGTGTGGAGCGGGTCAAAGGGATGGACAACAAAACATTGCCGGTCAGAAAGGGCCTCTAATAAAGAGAATGGGATAAAAGGGACTAGACAGTGACTAGTAGTTGGCTTTGTTTGGCCGAGGGGTCACCTCGAGGTGTCCCGTTCACCACCACCATCACTGAGTCGGTTCGCTTTTTAAAAGAGGAGAGAGAGAAATGCATCACTTGGTTTTAAAAAATGATGCCAAATCAAGCTGAGGGTCAGAAAAATGCGACGGGTATGAGAAATGAAAGCAAATAACAAAAACGGTGACGAAGATGAGTGAGAATATGCTAAATACAAGCCCCCACACGATGAACAAGCCTTATAATGAAAGTGCTTTTATTCTGAAAGATGGTAAACTCGTTTTTTCTTTTTCAAAATAAATCACAAACGTAAGAATCCTGAAACCGCATATTTGCCCCTTTGGATTTCATAAAAATGTCTTCTTTGGCTGCGGCTGTTCTCTCGGGATGCTGAATGTATGATGCTCAGCCAAAACCTCTTTAGTATGCATTGCTATGTTACCTCTACCTAATATATAACAGTGATGATATTAATAAAGAGAAGAGGGAGAAAATGTTTTTGCTCTGCTGCTCTGAGGCATTTAAGGAGCTCATGCAGAGGGTGTAATGGGTTTTAAGATTTTAGCATGGCTGGCTAAAGGTTATATGGGCTTAATCTATCTGATCTAATGACTCATTTCAGCAGTGAGGCTCATAATAAATGAGTGAAAATGACTGAGAAGCTGTGAGGTAGCCTTTAAAAAGGCTAGATCTCACATTTTTATGACAGATTGTAAGTCTTTCTTGTCTGTTTGATGGTCAGTGATAGAGTAGTGTCATCACAAGTATTTAAACATGAAATACAGGAGGTGATTTAGTCTCTTGCTGCAACAGATTCAGTGAAAATACCATCAAGTTAAGTATTTATACTCTAGTGTGCAAAGGGAAGCGTTAATGCATGTGATTGAGCAGATTCATTTGGAAAAAAATGCAACCAAACTGATTTTTAGTCACTTTTAAATCATTTAAAGACATAATTTATGACATTAAGGCAGCGCACGGCAGCAAAGTTATTACTCTTAATACAATATAGGCTACACAAGCAGCTGCGTAAGGGTTTTGAACCATGAAATAACCAGTAACCTCTTCATCAGTTTTTTTGTTGTAAACCGCAATCAAGCTATTGTGTTTTCATGTTTCCCTCTCCCTGTGAGTAAGCTTTGTGCTGCAGCCACAATGCTGTTTTTGATTTCTTAATCAAGACTCAACTAGGCAGATCTTATTGCTACCAGGGAATTAGATCCAGAGGAGCAATCATACTGTATAACCATCCAAACCCATTACAGATGCAAACAACACGGAAAAAAAACAGTGGCTGCTGTTGACATGTTTTAAGTAAACTGAAACTCGGGAGCAGGAGAAGAAGCATCACAGTTATGAGTTAGTACTCTTCTTGCTGCGTTTTGACAGATGGTTAGTCGTCGCCCATAGACTCCCCTAGAACCCAATCTGTGACTGAGGCAGCTCCACACACATTCGGTTCTACAGGGTATGTATAGGCGAAGTTTCACTCCACAGACAGTTGGTAATGATGACTCCTTTTTGTTTTCTGACAGGGATTCACACTCAGATTATTGTATTTATAGTTTCATCCCAGAATCATTACAGCAAAACATCCTAAACCCATTTTATGATTAAAAAAAAGTGCATTATTTTATAGTTCAACATATCATCATTGGGTAATTTGACGAAACAATTAAAACGCTGTAGCTTATAAATTTTGTCATTAATAACCTACCACTTGTGCCACATTAATAATGCACATGTCTTCTAAACCAGCAAAGGCATCATCTGTAGAATTAACATTGCACAGGGTATAAATAGGGGAAAATCGGTGATGCAGAATCGTTGGAAATAAAGCAATAAAGCAGGAGTAATTTCTCAAAAGGCTCACGGAGTAACAATTGAAACTCGTATAAAAGTAAAAGTAGGTATAATAAACAACTACATTAAAAAATATACCCATTACACAGTCATATCCTTGAAGGTGTGGCCATATTGGTTTACTGTAATTAATCTACACCCCAGTGGAGGAAACACTTTGAAACTACTTATTGATTTTGAATTCTGTGTGTAATAAAACATCAAGCTCAGCACTTCTGTGGCATTTTAATTAGTATGTGTGACCTTGGTGGTAACTGAGCAGCAAGCTCTTTATTGATGTCTATTTGCTTATAGTGGATAAAGAGGGCCGGGTTCGAATACAACTGTATATTTGTGATTTGCTGCACAAACCTGAATTAATTTGTTATACAGCTCCTGATGGCCTTAGTTTGTTGAACCAGTCTTGCATATTTTAATATTATGACCATGTAATGAAATCTAGGAAACAACCTGTAATACAGCAGCTCTTTAAATGACACTTTTTCACATTTTCACAACAGACATACAGGTTTTTAGATCAGAAAAAGTGTGGCCGTTTGTTATCTGCTAAAAGAGGCAAGCAGGCGACCATATTTAACCGCAGTTCAAACACGACCAGAACTCTGATGGTGGCTAATGAACCTCCAGATTGAACCGATACACAAGATCTAAATGCTTCAAACATGGCTGAGGAGGCAAGTGTAAACAAAACACAAATATGATGGTCTGCAGTCACTGTTGATTTTCAAAATTCAACAACAGTAAAGCACCAAAGGCTATAGATGTTGGAGTGTAAATTATAATTTGGCAGCCTACAGTGATGGACCATTTTCCCATTAAGCTAATAGCATGGACTTGATAGCTGTTGACATTATTGAAGTCACTGTAAGCGTTATTTTTGCTTGAGTACATATTAAACACAAGGTAAAATATATTGATTTGTATTCGACTCTATTCATCAATGTCCATGCTTCACTAACGGCAACATTATCCTCTTTTTCCATCCCCTCACCTCATGTCTTTATTCACACACTGTAATCTATTATGACATGTACATGCAACATCTGCACACATGATATAAGAGGTGTTGTATATTTACTGTAAGCCTTAGCCACAGGGGTGTTCAGTTTCCAGCTCTTGCCTCAGGCCATTTTCTGTGTTCTGGCAGGGACTCATTTGTGCTGTTTATGTTTCCTAAATTCCCATGGCCTGCCTGAATGAAGGGCTGGTGAAAACCCGGCTCTGAACCATTTGTTGCTGAAGCAAGAAGCGTAGTTTACATGGATGGAGTGAGAAGAACAGCAGAAATGTAGGTAAAGGAAGATTAGTTTCATATTAAATAGTGGGAAAGGTAAACACAAAAAGTCTTGACTCTGAGATAAATGTAAATGCATTTGCTTGAGTAATGATACATCAGGTCATCTAGACTATCTGCTGGTGTGTAAACGGTCAAGCATCTTTTCATTTCAGAACTATTAATCCATACAAGTCAGCCTTAAAGGGACTTTGACCTAAAACTTTCATTTTTCACAATTATTCCAGGCTAAAGTAGCGAGCTGAATAGGGGTTTTGAAAACTGGAATCATTAGCTTACACCTTCTGAATAGCTCTGAACTTTTGAGGACTCTTTTTAGAAGCAACAACAACAACAGAGTGATGCTCGTTTTTTATTGAAAAGAAAGAGCATTCTTCTTTAAGAATGTAGCCTAGCTGCCTCCAGGTCGCGCGAGGGTCAATCAGAATCGTTGACCGCTGGTTCACCGTTTCATTAGTCCTCGCGCTGGACAGGGCCACGCAGGGGCTCGAGTCGGGTACTATGGATAGTTCACGCGGCCTGCGGGAGTCGCGAGCCATTGTTTTGCGCGGTTTCTCGTCGTGTATTGATTAGTGTCGAGTAAAGGCGAATGCTGGTTTTAAAATGAAGTCCTGAAAAGAAGCTAAAAGATACGAGTTAGCCGTTTTTTTTGTCTATACACTCTAATAAAAGAAGTATAACTTATTTTTTATGATTTGAGTCGAAGCTAACTAATTCCCCCTGCCGGTGTTCTTCTAGTGTCCGAATATCCCTGTTGGTCTATTTACTTATTCTGACATCGGTTAGCCGCATATGAGCTAGCTTACTCAGTATTAATCATTTGCCCGAATTTTCATTTTATTTCAATGTTGGCTGCAGTCGAATTTCTAATCTTACATGGGGGTTTCACTCAACAAAACCAAGTAGCCTGTTTCATTAAGCCCATAAACAGCCTCTCAGATGAGTTTTAGACAATCAGTTCAATAAATTCGCCTCTCATCACCGCTCTGTTTCTTTCTCTCTCTCTCTTTTTTTCTCTCCCTCTCTTTCTCACTCTGTCATATAAAGCCATTCAGATGGGGCTTTTCTTTCGGGGGTCGTTTCACTTTTTCATCTTAGACAGGCTGAC
The DNA here is from genome assembly GCA_962446985.1 of Xyrichtys novacula. Taxonomy (NCBI): domain Eukaryota; kingdom Metazoa; phylum Chordata; class Actinopteri; order Labriformes; family Labridae; genus Xyrichtys; species Xyrichtys novacula. The sequence continues at coordinate 6,696,148 of OY660874.1, forward strand.
CGCTGGCTCACCCCTCCGCCCCCGGCCCTCTGCCGGGTCAAAGCCGAGCTGAGAGCAGCTCTAACCCGGTTTAGACATTAAGCGACCTCGAGCCCTACATGAGAACCCGCGTGCGCCGCCCCTTACTGACCAGCGCGAGCGAGTAGCTGGAGCCGAATTAGATGAGCGGCCACACAAGACCATATCCAACAAAAATACAGTTTCTTAGTCAGAGGCGTATGATAGAAAATTGTATAGAAAGCCTAGTTTTAAAATTAGGTAAAATACTCTCTCAAGAACTCATCTCAAAATTGGAGAAGAATCAAGCTTTTCATTCTGACATTATTCTGGCTCACACTAGCTAAAAAAGCCAATTGTGCAATATAAATGAATGCGTAAATAGCCTCGATTATATAATCAGGCTCATTCAGTCTGTATTTAGGCTATCAAAATAATTTCTTGGAAGAAATTAAACGGTACACTGCGAATATCAATATCTGTTGTTTAAATTTAATATATTATTTATACCTTTTATTCATGAGGATTTTTTTTTCTTGTGCCAGTTTAAACGAGTCTGCAGGGCTGCAGAAAATTTGCTTTAATGCAGTATTTTTCTATTGTTAGGCATTTCAGATTAAAAAAAAAAAGTGAATCAAATGCAAAACAGTGATTAACCCATTGGGTTAGTCCCTAATAAAAAAGTTAATTCCGTGAAATAAATCCTTGTATTTTGCAATAATTGCAGAAATTTACAACAAAATTATTGTAAAAATTCTCTGTTATCTGATTTAACGTTTCTAATGGTCATAATTGAGTTTCCTGTCATAAACTTGCTTTAGTTTGCAGCCTGCAAGAGAGAAAGAGAGGGTGTGTGTTTGGAGAAGAAATAGTCGTAAAAATCCCACAACTTGAGAAAGTAGCACAACCCCTGATAAATGTGTTTACACTTACACTACATAACACCAGTAGCTACCAGAAGCCGAGTAGAACATCATTTAGTGCGGCAAATATTGAACCTCTGAAATCACACAATTTCAAAAAAAATGTAATTTTCTATTTTTTTCTTTCGAAGACTGATCTCAGTGTTTGAGCTATTTGACCCTTTTTGATCTTTAGTTATTTTTCAGGCACTGTTAGGCATGCATAAAGATCCATAACTTATAATAAATCCTAAATCCGCTAATCCTCGACATACTCTTAAAAGTAACTCCATATGTGCCTCCTTTAACCCATATGGTATATGCGCAAACAAGCTCACACACTTCGTTTCATGTAAAAAAAAAAACAAAAAACAAAAAAGGTTCATGTTACTTGTTGAACGACTTAATATTCCCTCTCCCTGTCTGACTTTGTACCGCAGCCGTTTTAGAAATCACCAATCAGGCTTCAAATCGTACAATAAATAAATCTATCAAATTTTAAATCTACAATATGATAAAACACGTTTCTATAAAGTGAGCCACTTCAAATTTAACGACAAAAACACGAATGATTTCAACAAAATAAGGCACCAGAAGATGTTGATTTTGTGAAGAAAACTTGAGGATGTTTGGATTATATGAAGAGGTGCAGGTGGATCTTCTCTGCCAAAGAGGAGCGTTTGGTGCTTCACATACCACAGCTTTAATCCGAGGGACTACCCCACCAGCACCCGCACCAGCAGCAGTTGCCCCCCTGCCCCTAACAGTCATAACTTCATATCCGCGCCAAATATGAAATAGTGTCACACTTACTTGTTCTGCTGTGATCTCGCGTTAAAACGCAGACGCTCGTTACAGTAAAATCCCAGCAGAGTGGATCGAAGCGGATTATCATAACCTCTTTTTCTGCTCTGTGTTGTTTCTCTCCGCCGCACAAAGAGCATTCTGTTGATTTCGGACAAATATCGGCTACCAATCCCATCTGGCCGCCTGTCGGCTATTCTCTCTGAGTTATATTTTGGGGCTTGTCAAACCGCGGGCAATAAAACACACTTTATTACCGTCACGTGCTCCGTTTTTTTTCCTTTGCTGCTCCCACGCGGGTTCATAAATTATTAGGGCCTGCTCCGAGAACCACTTTATTCGTTAATGGCGCCAAAGGAAAAAAAAAAAACCTTTAATCTCTGCGCTTTTTGCTGCTGAAAATGAGATTTAGCCCGCATGTGCATTTTGTTGTCACTTTCTCCACACGGTGTTTTAAATAGTCGCAGTGGATTATTTCTTCTGTTTTGGCCATTTTTTAATATTTATAATATAAACTTGACTTGTTTAATAACGTATGGAAACCTGGTCTTGTTAAAAACTGTACTGGACATTAGCCAACGGTATCAAATCCGTGCGTAAAACATGACACCTCTTGTGCGTAAAACCAAACATTTCCACCATGTCTCAGACCCCCGTGTGTGTGTCTCACTGCGGTTTTTTTCTTCCTCCACAACAAGCAGAGACTAAAGGCTGTTTGCATTTTTCCGGATGTTTCTGGAATGCTGTTTGGAGCATTTGTTTCCTGCTTTGATTTCCGTAAATGGGGAGCAATAAAACCATAAAATGGCTCTGTGAAAACACGCGGCGCGTCTGTGTGTGTGTGTGTGTGTGTGTGTGTGTGTGTGTGTGTGTGTGTGTGTGTGTGTGTGTGTGTGTGTGTGTGTGTGTGTGTGTGTGTGTGTGTGTGTGTGTGGCTGAGTGTCAGCTCTGCGGCTGCTCGGGACATTTAGCTGTCTAAGCAGAAACATCATGACAAATGTTAACAATATTCTTAAAGGTAGCTCTGCTCTAAAGATTTAAACAACAAGGAAATAATCATGAAATTAAATATAATAACGTCAAATGCAATTTGAAAGATTAATCAGATTTAATTAACTAAAAAGATGAATTAACGCGTTGAAGCGTTTTACATCATGTGCAATACAATAAACTGTATTTTATGCATTTATCCTGCAGATTAATAAATTGGATTTACTCATGAATGTTTGGCAACCGCACATTAAAGTAGTTTATAATCGCCAGGATAAGCCAAGTTGTTACAAGTGTGCATGTCTCTGCGCACAGACGTTCAGTGTTCACTGACTGCTACATGAATCCGTTTTCTATGTGTTTTTTTTTTTCTGTTTATTTTTAATGAACAAAATGTAAGTGAAGGTTTTAAAGCCACTTGAATCTGTGATTTATAGCGCCTCGTCTTGGCGTCCTGCCAGATAACGCCTCCCAGCTGCCGGACCACGTAAACAAGTTTCTACCACACAGAAAAAAAACGGTGGAAACCGCCCTGTTAGTGGTGCATTCAAGGTAATCTGGAAAAAAAACAGAGGTCTTGTGACCCCCAGTGTAAGGGGAACTAGGAGGAGGGTGGTATTCTGAAAGCTCACAGAGCTGTGATCTGTTTTAATGCCACAGAGGAGATAATCAAATCGTCAGCGCCATCTAGTGTTCAAAACATACACCTGCACCAGTCCTGTTTTGGTGGTCTCATCCCTGTCATTATATATTCACCTCCCCTTTTCAATTCATGGCCATGGATTAATTTTCCGAGTGGCTTTGCATTTTTCAGTTAATCTGTGATAAACCTGTTAAAGATACAGAACCTTATCACTACGACATGGCTATCAGCTTAAACGTCTTCTTCTGCTACTGCTGAGAGTTCTCGTGGTAAGAGCATTCATGTATTTAAAGCGTTTGCAATGCAGCCTACACCCTGAATCACTTTTTTTTCTGGTAGATAGCGCCCCCTTGTGGCTTATCATTGCCATAGCACGCTGGTTTACAATATAAATATAGCCTATACTGCAGGTTTTTGATCAAATTTCGAGAACGTACACCAGTAGTTTGATCATTCACAATTAAGAGCCACGGTGTCAGTCGTGGTACATTATAGTTCATCATACTAACACCATCATGTGAATAATTTTTATAGACCAGTTAAAAATCTGTTTACTAAATGAATCAAATACACTGTCAATATTAAATAACTAAAACAAGTGAAAGAAGAAATCACTTTGGTTTTTGTAACTTCTCTTTTTTGTTACCTGCACCAGATGATCTACTTCCTCTTAAACTGCTGATGCTGTCAGTTCTGAAAAATAAAAAAACACAAGTGTCAGTGATAAAATGCAAACAATTACTTTCCTAAAGTGCAGCTTTGTTACTCATGATTATTTTCCTCATTGATTCATCTGTGAAGTCATTATGGGTTAAATAGTTTATCTTGTAGCTTACAGAAGCACTAAGTAATCACTCCATATAGTGTTTTCTGAGTCTAGTTTACAAATGTTGTGAGGTAATTCCTAAAAAAAAGTGACCAAATGAATTTACTATTAGTTTCTCTTGACTGCGTGTTTTGCTATAAGTGTCTGAGCTTCTGGAAAACAGTCTATGGAGGAATATTGACAGAGAGGCTTATTTTAGGTTTGTTCAGAATCAGGCTGTGGACAAACCTGCAGGTTGTTTTCTTCTAAGCGTCTAAATCTGAAGCCTCTGCAGCGTCCTGCAGAAAGCCAGAGAGAAAAAGGGTGAGAGAGAGGGACGTGATTTTGTTGTATTATCCTGAAAAGCCACATCTCTGTTTTCGTCTTTGTCCTTCTCCATCTCTCTGCCTATTCTGTGTCTGTCTGTCTGTCTGCTTTAATTCAAGGTCTATCTCATTCTCTGCGTCACAGTCTTCCTTATCTTCTTTTGTCTCTTTGTTTCTCCCCCTCACACACACTAACACATAAACGCACACACACACACATGCACAGATTCCCTGCTGCATTGCAGTAGGTTGTAAATACTGGGTGCCAGCTGAGCCTGACTGAGCAGCACCAGTGAAATACTGTCTTTGTTCCTATCTATCTCTCACATCCCGCCTCCTGCACTGCTGACAAAAAGAAGAAGAAACATAAAATTTTTAAAAAGGGGGTTAAATACTGTCTCTTTGTTCGTCAGACACCCTCCAATAAAAAAGAGAGCCTCAATAGAAACAAAAACATGGATGAAAGGATTCCTTCTGCCCTGGTCTGTCCATCTGTCCAAGTACATTTTATTGAGGGGGGGACGGGCAACTCAGCTTACCCAGCTTCTAAGGATTTGACTAGATAAAAGATATTTAGATAAAGAAATTGAGGCAAAAATGACAAAGGCATAAACTGTGATCTGATTAAAAGAACAAATAATGAGAGACTGTCTGAGGGACACCACTGAGCCAAAGAAAGAGAGTTTAGCTCCATCTAAAGCCTGCTTATTATGCAAATAGTAAAAAACACATACATGTGCATCATTATTATTATTATTATTGTATCGACGTCTTTGCTCATAATGAGGTGTGCACTTAGAGAAGTAGTTCTTGTATACACTCATGTTCTTCTTAAAATTAGCATGTTTTCATCTTTTTGTCTTTCTGTCTACAGTTAGAAGATTTTGCATCGACTTTTATATCAAAATATAACAAAGTTTTCTGAATAAGGCCTTGTAACTGCAATCAAATACCCTTGTATTATCACACAAAAACAATCTTAAAGGTTAGTGTTCATCTCTTTTCCACCTTTAGATTCGAGCTGAACATGGACATTCACACTTCCAAAACATTTTTGCATTTATAGTCTTTTATCCATAAAGTCAATAACACTTCACTGGATACGATCCTGCAGATATTATGATTTAAAAAATAGAAAGAAAAGCAGTGTTTCACCTTTTGCACAACATATGAACGCCATAAAAATAAGTTTATGTGCATTAAGGCAAATGATAGGTCTTAACTAAATAATCCTGAACTGAAGAGCAGCCAGCCTCCCCTTTGCATTCATGGCATTAAAAGAGCACCAATAAGAGAACCAGGAGGATCATCTTTGGCAGCAGCAGGAGTAATGATGGTGAGAGAGTGCAAGTAGCATTTGTAACAGTGGTAGTTGTGCAAACAGCAGAGAGCCTAACTACAACTGTGAATTGATATATTGCATAATGTCAATTAGAGTTTGCGTAATGGTGAAACTTATTTAATATGCCACGCAGTTAAAAACCCATTAATATCACCATATACATGCCAACACATAAGGTAAACACTGAATGAATGAAAACTCCACACATCCGAGTAGTTATTGTATATATCTCTTGGTTTTCTCACCGTCACGAGTGTTTTTTCATCGCAGTTCAGATGTCAGAGCTCAGTGTTTGTAGTACCTGATGTCACCAGCTGGCAGGACCCTCTTTTCCTTCGTGGGATCCTAAAAGAAAACAAAATGGAACAATTCTCATGTAAGCGAAATTTCAGTGGAAATACACTCGGATTAAGATTAGAGCTTGTTGAGAAAAACAGAAGAAGAAGAAAAAAGATGAAAAACAAGTACGTCACCTCCTCCTCCTCCTCCTTGCATCAGTGAGGGTCCGCTCCTCTTCAGCCTCTCGGTAATAAAACTGTTTTTTATGTCGAAAGTGTTTTTACAGGGCACGTGTACAGTGCACGTTTTGACGCTGGCAGATATAATTTAACGAACAAACAACACAGACTGGGGTTCAAGGTGAAACACACGCGTGATTTAACGAATAAATAGAGAGAAAACAGCACGTATGGAGAGGCGCGGCTGCTCAGGACTCAGCTCTGCGCCACCGAGAGCGCGCGGGGTAAGAGGCTGATCTGGGAAGGTACGCACTGCACGCGCACACATGACCGTCAGCGGCCAATGGCGGCTCGCGTTGGCTCGTAAAACTATTTTATGGCCTGTGAGAGTGCATGTGTAAATCATGCGGAGAGAAAACGGAATCTGAGGCAGCTGCGCTCAAGAGAAGGCTGCATTTCTAAATAAACGAACACACTCATAAACGCGTACACACAAACAAATAAACACACACACACACACACACACACACACACACACACACACACACACACACACACACACACTCCTAAGCATATAAACAACGTTCAGCCTAAACAAAAATGGTGTTAGAGAGATTCCTCTTGGCGAGTCTTAACGTTTTGGGATCTTATGTAGGCTACACACACACACACACACACACACACACACACACACACACACACACACACACACAAACACACACACAGGCTGAGGATCACATGATGAAAAAAGATCTGAAATCTACCAAGTTAGAATTCATGTGGTTTTGTTTAATGATCGTCTAATGTCCTAAATTTCACTGCTTATAATCAGATTTTTCGCTTGTTATTTAAAAATAGAAAAAGGAAAAAGCTAAAAAGGAACAAGTGAAGGTAACAGAAACAGGCCAAAACACTCACAGCCTGCTATTCTCAAGTGTCCTGAAAACAAATTAAGCTCAAAGCCTGGGTGTAATTCACACTAAATTAAAAAGGAAATTAAATTATGCTATTTTTGAGGTGTTCTGCAGAATATTTGACACCCCTTTTTTTTCCATCTGGTCTAAATCCAGGCGTTAAGCATCAGGCTACACACCCCCTGCTTTATTTCTCTGTATTTTGTCAGATTTGTGTCAAATATTAAACATAAACATGACGAATACAAAGTAAGAATTAGACCTGGTTCAGAGAAGAAGAGTGGCTAAATAAACACGAGCACGGGCTGTGACCGCTTTTCTGGTGAAAATGTCTCTTAAAAATGCCCTTTAGACTGAAAGCGTTGTTGGAATTTTTAAACGCTTAAATAGGCCCATCTGCTTTCAGATGTTTGAATTAGTCTTGTTTTCTTTAATGAGGAAATTCAATTCTCACAAATGTAGGCCTATGAATAGATTCGATTCTGAACCTGCAATTAGGTGTTATTTTGGCCACTTGGGGGCAGCAGAGTCACAATGAACAGACATGTCATTATCATGGCAAATACATGAACAAAAAAATGCAACAGATAGTATCGTACTCATTTATTAAATTTATTATTATTACAAGAAGCAGGCTAGTAGAAGTAATATTGGAAACACAATAATAATAATAATAATAATAATAATAATAATAATAATAATAATTATTATTATTATTATTATTATTATTATTATTATTATTATTATTATTATTATTATTATTATTATTATTATTATTATTATTGTTATTATTGCTGTTATGTTTCTTATATTTATTTTATTACCATTATGATGGTGATTATTATTATTATTATTATTATTATTATTATTATTATTATTATTATTATTATTATTATTATTATTATTTTTATTATTTTTATTATTTTTATCATTATCATTATGATGGTGATTATTATTATTATTACTATTATTATTATTATTAGTGGTAGTAGTAGTAGTAGTAGTTGTAGTATTTTTATTATTATTATTATTATTATCATTTTTATTATTATTATTATTATTATTATTAACAAGGCCCTCAGTCAGTCAGAGCCTCTTACCTGAAAATAGTAACTTGCTGCCGGTTTAGTGTAGCATCACTATCAAAACAGTGAAAATACTTCCTAACATTTTAACCATCAGCTGCATTTTTTTCCATGTAGCTCTGACAAGCTAAGGAGAATAATTCACTTTGTCATTTCTCTGAATAACATCTCAAATATATATCACAACATTGCCGTTAGTGCAAAAGATTGTGGCTATAGAAGCTTTACAGCGAGCCTACACTGATCATGCCACACCTGCATTCATGTGACTGCAGTAAAGTCATGCTCCATTAAGAAAGACTATATAACCCAAATCCTATCATGAGCTCGAGTGAATATACACATTTATACATGCATATCTATCTATCTATCTATCTATCTATCTATCTATCTATCTATCTATCTATCTATCTATCTATCTATCTATCTATCTATCTATCTATCTATCTATCTATCTATCTAATATGAATGCTTTAAAGGCAGCCCTCCTTTTTTGTGTCCTAAAAAACACACTGCATGTGTATTTCTGCTTTTATTTCAAAAAGAAAGAAATGCTACTTGTCCAAACTTTTGATTAACTCTACCACTTGGAGATAAATCATCTTTGTGTTTGTTTCCCTTGAAGATTTATGATAAGTCTTCTCAGCCACGCAGCCCCGTGGAAACAAAAATAGAAAAATGTTGTGACAACATTTTAACGCCAGCATTTATTTAAAAAGCCTTGAATTTATGTCATAGTTAATCAGCAGTGAAAGAGAGTGGGCTTTTTATATGACAAGATACATTATGTTGCTCTTGTAAAACAGGAGCATTTGTTTTTATGCCTTTATTTTTTCATTTTCATTTTATTCTGTTGTTTCCGTGCATACGAAGTGATGGCTTTTTATGAAACACTCTGTTAAAAGAATGTGGTAATCATTTTTTCTGTTTTTAATCACTGCTGATTTAACTATCTGGTTGTGAAAAGCAGGTTTTAAATTAAAGAGGAAGCACATAGAAGAAGATTTGGAAGCCAGTCTGCTTGCAGTTATGCTCCCCCACACAGATAGGCTTATATTACACAGTTTTTTCACATGTGAATATCTGAAGTACACACAGATCATATATCAGAGTAGATCTGCTGTCTGAAACAGAATAGGTGTTAATAAAAAAGCGACTTCATTCTCAATATTCATGGTTAACTTTTAAAAAACCAAAATGGAAATTGCATCTCAGGATGGGGAAATTAAACTTTTTCAACTCTGATGTGCTTGATCTTTTTCACATGACAAGAGCTGGATTTATGAGCATAAACTGAATCTCCACGTGGAGCCATCAAAGAGGCTGAATGTCATGAAATATGATGGATCACTGGCTGAACTGGAACTGGACTCTACAGCATGCACAGAGCAATTACATTTATGCTAGTGAATCACATTATTCTATAGCCTTCTTCGACCACGTTTTCCCTGAAATAGAAGACAGTAACAGTGTTGAAGCTAATCCTTTCAAAGTCTGTTTATGGTTTAGTGTAGTGGGCTATAGTGGGCACCTCTAAAAGGTCAAGGATCTAAATGCATTCATTGCCTCTGTTCATCAAAACAGGATCTACAGAGATTTAAGATCGTTTGATGCAGAGCCCGGACTGTTTTGTTCCTGCTGCTGTGATCCACTTCTGCTGCTCAGTAAATACAACACTGACCTCTAGCGGACAAAACTAGTTACTATATATATAAAGCAACAAAGCTGTTCTGTCTGTTTTTTTTTCTTCTGAGAGGAGTGTTTTTCATTAGTTTTGGCTTAACCCTCTTTATATATTCACAGTTTGTTCAAGTGTTTCGGTAATAATTAGGAGAAATTCAATGCAAAATACGGCTCCTCATTATGTAGCCTAAATCCACTCTTACATCCCACGCTGATCATCTGTTTGAAAGGACGCCGTGGAGAAAACACGGTATTTGGTTGGTTGCAGTCCTATTTACCGCTATAGATCCTCTCAGCTGTCAAAATTACACATCCAATGAAGCATGGTGGCTACTAAACTCTGCCGCCTTGCTGCACGGCCTCCCCTCTCTCTCTTTCTCTCTTTCAAATGAATCCTTTTGCAGGATTAGTTTTACAGTCTAATACCACCGCAGTGGATCCCTTTGATGTGATTGCAGTCATTGTTTTAGGAGCAACATTTAATCTGGGTTATAATGTGAACAATAGTCTTTCATCTTTAATTCTGGCACAAAAATAGGCCTCATTACTGGTTGTGTCTGACATAACTGTTCGCGACCATTTTATTTCACCACAAGCACGATGGTATATACCCTGTTTGTGTTGCTCATTTTCCAGCAATGTGTTATTTAGTCTACCTATTTTTTTAATGTTGGTTTATGTTTTTGCTGCCCATCAGTGTGGAAGTAAAAACGCCTAATAGGCTAAGGCCCATCCTTAAAAATCTGGATGTAAAGGGGAATTTATATTTAGAGGCTTTGTTGTCGTATAGGCCCAATCTTAGGTGGAATTTAGAGGGCTCCTATAGCGAGTGTGGAGCGATCGGTCCAAATTAAGGAAGCCTCACACACCGCGTGCGTAAAATGCAGCAGTGACTCTCCCTTCTAGAAATGAGAAATAAGAAATTGTGTATTTTTTCATTTCTCTCTCTACAGTCAATGAAAAGAAAAAGGGGAATTTTGAATTTTACGTTTCAGTTTTAAATCATTAAAGGCCCAGTGCTGTGGCTACTCTCTTCCCCTTTCTTTAAACCATGGACCTGCGTAAAGTTGTCTTATTTGCAAACACCCAGACCCAAACCTTCACAAGACCAAATCGCTTTTGTTTAAATCTGGTGTGTAGTGAAATTTCCTGTGTTTTGTGCTTCTCGAGAGTGGAACTGTGATTGAGGCTGTCTGGTTTCATTGCGGACAATGACTTTAACATTTAGAAAGACAGTTGACGCTCCAAGGCAGGAAAGAGTGTCCAATAAAACCATATACTCACTGAGGCTGTCTGGGCTAAATGACTTTATGGCTCTTCTCTCTCTCTTTTTCTCTATCTCCTTTCTCTCTCTCTCTCCCTCTGTCTCTGTCTCAGTGTGGGGAAAGTCACGTTTATTCTCCAAATGCATGCTGTTGCTTTATGACCCTGCAGTAGGATGAGCGCAGGCTGGGTTATATGGCGGCTATAAATGAGGGAAGCTGTGAAGCTCTGCTCTGACTTTGACAAAACAAAGAGGCAGAAATGTCTCTCTGTGGACCCAAAACTCAGACTACATACCTGAGAGCTGTCAGATACCCTGACTATCCGATAATGAAATCAGAATCCAACTATTGGTGCAGAATCCAGTGAGATGGCATTAGATTTTCTGATGTTGTTACGTCGGATCAAACCACAATAAAAAAGTCAACACTTAGCCATTATCACAAGAAGTGCGGAGGTTTTGCTCTGTTACAATATTTTTGTTGAATTCCCTTGAAGCGTTTAATACTTAATAATAACAAACGAAGATGTCTGAATATGTAGAACAGGAGATAATCTTAATAAATTAATTATATACATATTTATTACACATAAAGATTTAAGTTCTAAGGAAAAAAATAGCTGTAGTTGGAGTTTTTAATAGTAATAATAATAATGATTAATATCATCATTGTAAGTGTTATGGTTGTTAAATTGACGTTATAGGAGTCATTTTCTTTGTGTAACATGCCAACAGTGCATATTAGTAGTTGTTAGTACATGTTATAGTCGTGATATCACAAAAGAGGTAAGTGTGCAAATATTGTGAAAAAAAATGTTATTTTTAGGTCAACTATATTATGCTTAAAAACTGTATTTTCATTAAACCATTGTTAGTTATCTGTTAGTAATTATGTCGTAGTTGGAGAATAGGGTGTAGGCTGGCATTATGATCAATTTCATCGTAGTAGACGCATTTGTGTGTCGTTGTTAGAGGTATTGCTGAAACTGAACAAGCGAGGTCTCAGAAAGCCCGAGACTAATTCATCCAAAAAATAAAAAAATCATAAAATTGCTTAAAAATGTCCAGAAAAAACAACAACAACACGACTTATTATTAACAATACTGATGTTCTTTATTTTCTTTAAAAAAGAGATCCCCACGAGCAGCATTTTTGAGCCTAAATGAGCAGATGAAGGCATCATTTCATCACATCATGACTGCAGAAACATCGCAGTACAGGCCTGCAGCAGCTGACACTAACATGGCCTCGTGTTTTTTTTTATTTTTGTCCCATAGAAAACTTGTCTTTGAGTCCACTCCACTCATTTGAAAAGAGAAATAAAACGCACTAAATGATCACTATAGTATTCCTATAATATCTTCACTTGATGTTATTGTACAATCTGAAATGAAAATTGGGTTGTGCGTTTTTTTTTCTATGAAGTCGTTTTCTCAGTTGATTCTTACAGGAGGTAACAATAAAACAGGAAAAAACCATCAGGCTGCTGTCACACCATAGCTTAGCGATGACTGGTGTGTGTGTGTGTGTGTGTGTGTGTGTGTGTGTGTGTGTGTGTGTGTGTGTGTGTGTGTGTGTGTGTGTGTGTGTGTGTGTGTGTGTGTGTGTGTGTGTGTGTGTGTGTGTGTGTAGAGAGAGAGAGAGAGAGGAATGCAGGCTTGACCATACTGTATCGGCGTATTAGACTCACAGTAACAACAGAGATACATAGCAACAATGACAACAACAATAACAACAATAACAACAAATATGCCCTCTAGGCTACATGCACAGTTTATTTAAAACAATAAAATAAAATAAAAAATAACAAATAAAAACAAGAAAAAAAAAACAAGAAAGCTTATTCTGTTTTTGAGGAGTGAAATGATTTGAGTGTCCTTTATGGTATTAGTGTAGGGGAGACTGGGGTCAGCTGTAACTCAGAGGATTTCTCCAATCAGAAGTAAGATAATATCACAACTCAATTCAATGTGAAAAGGCCTCCTGGACAGAAAATCTTACCTGAACACAACTGAATATTTGATTTAAATAGTGTTTTGTTTGTGTTTTTTTCTGTCATTTGCTTGTTTATATAAAGTTAAGTTGGGCACATTTTGGCGTATTTTTCCATTCCTAAATCGCTCACACTGAAGTTAAAACTACCTCTCTGAATTTGAAAAAAAAATGCGTACAAATCAGAATTGGTTGTTTCCACCTTCGTATGTTATTTTTGACATTTCAAATCAGAGGTAATTCAAGGTAAGGCTATTTAACCCTAAAACTAATCTAACTCCTTTTCTACATTAATATGCACACGTACTGAATTTCCCTACCCCCAAATTTTGTGAATTTTTGCACAATGCCTAATTTTTTTCAAACCAGTTGTAAAATCTTAGGGATGGCACATATGCAGTTTGTAGTAACTGTTCATAAATCATAAGTTTTGTTTGTTTTTTGTTTATTTACTTACATTACAAAAGAAAAGACTGCCTAGCATTGAAGTTGCTAGCAACGGCTGATTTATAGCCATGATTGTAGCATCTTACTTTGTTTTTGTTACTGTTTTTGTTTGCCTCATCAGCTTTCTATCAGAAAGAGGATGCCATACTGAATAATTTATTCACTGAAGTAGTTCATTTATACCTTACAGTGGCACAATACTGGAAATTTGAGCTCTTAAGATCTCCCCTCTTACGATTTTGGTCCAAGAAACAGCTACATTTGCAAAGAAGCACATTGAGCCCCTCATTAATCATGTTCAAGTATCAACTTTCTGACCGTGTGTTAATGTTAAGACAACCAGTTCACATTGCACATGTCGTTGGACACTTGAAATGAAATAGACGAACATTTTGAAAGGTTGATATCATTATCAGAGGTATGAAGACTGAATTGCAGCATATTTATACTAAGTCCAACTGCAGTAAAAATGCACATGACTTCATGTTTCAGCATTGTAGTCCAAGAATAATCTTATATTTCCCCCAGACTTGGGGCCAACAAAGGGTTCAATAAATCAACAGCTAATATTCTCTTTCTTCCATTAGATACTGCTGAATCTCAGACATTAATCTCTCCAATTTTGTCCTGCTCTCGTCTCTTTGGGGCAATAGTTTATTGTAAGTGTCAGACTTTTGTTTGTTTAGGGTTTTGATCTTAGGGTGTTTTATTTTAATGTCATATAAACACTCTGAAACTGTTTTTCAGGACCTAACAGACAGGTGTTTGCTCATAAAATCACTCATGGGATTTATCTTTGATAGCCGCCTTGCAGTTCAGTCTCATCTGGCACACTGAAAGTACTTTTTATGAGGACGATAGTTTTAGCACTAAATCATAAAACAAAATTCCTATTCTGGCAGAAAGCACAAGACAATTTATGTGGAGTCAAGTGTGTGTCGAGTAGTTTCGGTTTTAGGTATGGTGGATGTATATTCTAATGAAAAACACATGTTGTTGAAAAGAGCTTCGTCTTTCATACAAATAGTGTGTGTGTTTTAAACTCACTTTATGGATCTTGCTGCAGTTCTGAGCTTTATTTACAACTACCCCAGGATACAGGTTGACTGTCTTTATTTTGTAACATGCAGATGGAGAAAGTCTCCGCCAGAGTTCAGAGGACTGAACATGAAAAGGCCAAAAAGACACTGATAGGGATATATTCTTGAAAAAGAGTGTTGCATTACATCTTGGTCTCCTCTGCAGAGTCTGAATACTGCAGTCTTCCAAGGCAGCCATTTTTGCTCCACAGTCCTTTGTAATAGCTGATCTAGCCAGCTGCGGTTGAAGATTTGGGGCGTCTTGATGCACTTTTACCAGCTTTAACCTGACCTGTGAATTCTTAAAAAAAAAAACAACAACCCTAGCCTCTTCTCCAAAGTCTTTCCTTCATTCATTCATTCATTTATTCATTCATACTCCTCCTCTCCCGGGTCATCAGCTTCTTCATCTTCATCCGTCTGTTCTGGAACCAGATTTTTACTTGCCTTTCTGTCAGATTTAAGAGTCCTGCCACCTCCAGGCGCCGGTCTCTGGTCAGGTACATGTTGTACAGAAACTCTTTCTCCAGCTCCAGCGTCTGGTGTTTGGTGTATGGACACCTTTTCTTCCGGGTCGACTTGGCGTGGATCCAGCTGGCTGATGGATTTTCTGCAGAGGAAGAAACAGGGTGGCATGGATTTTCACTTTTACCCTGCAGCAGGGTATTTATGTTCTGTGTGTGTGTGTGTGTGTGTGTGTGTGTGTGTGTGTGTGTGTGTGTGTGTGTGTGTGTGTGTGTGTGTGTGTGTGAGAGAGTGAGTGGGGGTGGGGGGTTGGCTTTGGTGTGTGTGTTGTAAGAAGTTCAAAGACTGACATAAAAATCTTACAAAATATCCTCCGGAACTAGTTTTATGAGGCTGAAACTTTTGGTTCATTAGGAAAAGAAACAATAACACACACACTCCAAACACAGCTCCTTAGGACAGCATATAAAAATACAGATACTTCAGTGATTACTCATCCTTACAACAATGACAAAACAATAACAGAAATTTATGACTACACTTATTGTGCCCTCATTTCATCCCTCCTTCATTTCATTTCTATTTAACATGGCATTTGTTAATTCATGTTTGTGGTTTCTGATATTGCAATGAACTATATAATGTGGAAATTTGGAGGAGATGACAGCAAGTAGGGACAGAGGCAGCAGACTCTGTTCAATCGAGCCGGTTCTGTGTGGGTTCTGGCAGTCAGGATGCGCTGCAGTTTAAAACATCTGTTTGAACTTTTGACTGATTTGTCCGGTCTATCTAACTGGACAAATCAGAAAAACAGAAACAGCGGGAGAGTCATATATTTCAGGGACACTCCATAAGTCACCAGGAAGTATATTACAGTTTAATACTAAAACACTGGCTCCATTGGCTTGTGGATTTTCCTTCAGTTTAACGTTATTTCTGTGAGCTGGACTTTAAGTTATCAAAGAACTCTATCTGTAATCTTAATCTAATAATAAGAGGCACTCTGCTTAGTCATGGCAGTATGAAAAAAATATATAAATTAATTCAAACACAAACTATAGAGGTTAAAAAAGCTCTGCTGTTTGCTATTTTGATATTATTAAATGCATTTACCAAACATTCCTTTACATAACATTAAAATCATTCGTGTTTCATCTTAAAAGCCAAAGGTCAATATACTGTCTGCTTCACCTATGTTAATTTTTTTATCATTTTCTTTACTCCATCCACCTTTCTGTGGAGGCCTTTGAAAGATAGTCTATGTGTACGGGGTTTTTAATGAGCATTTAGCTTGTTGGGGTGCTTTGGCTGGGTCATGCATGCTGCAATATCAACATTATTGTCTGTTTAAAAAAAAAGAAGAAGAGGAAAAGAAAATTAAATGGCTGAACAAAATTAGATCTATTAGCAATATTGGTCATTTCCTCGCTGTCAAATAAATGCAAATTAACCCCAAAATCCTGCACAAATCCAATCACACAAACGCAGCGCGAGCCTATCTGCGTTTTCTATCTCGTGACAAATAGTCAAATAAAAGCAATAGCAGCTTAATTATTTTAATGGACTATAAAGTTTTATATTTGACCGTTTACAAGACATTTATTGGGCTATAAAAGTCACACACACTTACTTACTTCTACTTAGGCCGCGTTCTCCCTCTCTGACCACACTCACACCCATTCGCGCAAACACTCACACACACCTGTGTATGCACATGCTAATAAACATCCCAAAGTTTGCAATAGGCTATATCTTTTACCCGGGTCAAGTGTTGGTTGTGGCTTTTTCTCCTCGTCCTCTTTTTTGGGCTCCGGTTTCCTCCCGAGCTCCTCCACCGTGCCAAGCCTCTCGAGGACCACCTCAGCCGGGCTGCCGAAACTAGAATCCTCGGGACTGTCCTCGTGAGGTGGCGGTGAGCTCTCGGGTTTCACCGCCTCGTACCTCGGGCTCGGATTGGAGAGGTCACCCTGGGCTGGGAGACACCCGGGAAACCCGGTCGAAGCATGTGATATAGAGGTATCCGAGGCAGAGGTCGCACCCTCCCAGCAGCGGACGAATCTACTTTCGGTAGCCGCCGAAGACGCGAGCTGCTCGGCGTGGGTTTGCTGTGTCTGTGGGCCATAGTACGGGTGGTGGTGGTGGCTCAGGAGGTGATGTGGATGGAAAAGGCCGGGGATGGAGGCACCGGGGGTGGACTGCAGCTGCGGGGAAGAGGACGAAGAGGATGTAGAGGTGTTTGTCCAGGGAGAGAAGCCGTTTAAGCTGGGTTGTTTGTTGGAAAAATGTGAGAAATCCGGAATGTGTGAGGCGGGGGTCCCCTCCTCCTCTTCTGCTGCCCGGGCTGGCTTCGCGCAGCCGGCCGTCGAACCCTGCAAGCCTCCCGGGATGAAATGTGCACCGTACGGCTCCTCGGTCTGGAGCCCCATCATGGAATAATAATTCGTTAGCGACATGTTTATTTTATTATTTCAATAAAAAGACACTTAAGTGCGACTGTAAAACCTTAGATGGGCTAGTATAGTGGCTTACATCCTCCCCTAAAATGGTAGTAATTTTTTTTCTTGCCCTTACCTTCTTCTCGATTGCCCATTGGTTAATCTTTGGATCACATGGTTGGACTGTATTTACCCAGTATAGGAGATAAATCTAATGATTCTTTTGTGCTTAAATATGTGACAGTAGGCCTGCTAGCCTGCTGCCAGCTGGCCCTGAATGTAGCATTAAGCTTTTAAAAAACTCTGTAGTTGAAACACCGTTTTACAAGCTGAATAAAATGTAGCAGGGAGGGGGGCGTTTACAGGCTTGTTTGAAGGGTGCGTGTGCGCGTGTACAGGGTAACTGGGTTGACATTAACAGAGGAGAGCTGGGCTTTGGTTTTTCTTTGTGTGGATCATGGATCTTGATCTGAATGATAATATGGGGAGTTGGTACAAATCGGCTTTAAGCAGTACTTCTTATCAGGACATAGGGTAAAGACTATGTTGCATTTAGATGGACTTGAGATTGTGATATTGCCCTGGTTGTAATGTTTCCTCTAGAAACCTATTTTTTTCTCTTTTTACTTTTTCTTTCAATTTATTAACTTATTTTTCGAGCTACTTCTTGATAGATAGATAGATAGATAGATAGATAGATAGATAGATAGATAGATAGATAGATAGATAGATAGATAGGCCTATTTCATTAGTGAAATGTTACTGAACTAGTCAAAAGACGCAAAAACTTTCTTCCCTGTAAAAAATAATCGACAGATCTAACCCTGTCCTGCCTTTGGTCCAACACCTCATTCAACTCCACGCCAATGGCTCCATCTTTGTGTGTGTGTGAAAGTGAAATCTTATTGGTTGTTGGAGGGTAGGCTATGACGAGCATGAGAGAGGTGTGGCTAAAAAGAAATACTAAATCTCCGTTTTTTTATATAGTTTCCTCTATTTTAACATAGAACTTGATCGGTCATTTACGCTCCTCAAGCGCCATCTGCTGGGTGAATGAGCTAAAGCAGGATGAATTCATAAAACGTGATAGTGAGTGTGGTCATAAATACCCCGTGTCTTCCTTACATTTCAGACTGCATTTTATAGAATTCAGGCCAGTGGAAGACTACTCAAAAATGTGTTAGATATAAACATAACTCTGGAAAATACAATATGAGGGCCAAGTCTAAACAAAATAAACTGAATACTCAAATCTCAATCACTGTTTTCTTGATAAATGCTAGAGTTATTATTATAGATTCCTTAGACTACCTATTTTTGAAATGCTTGATCTCAACTTTGATCAGCACCCTTTGACAACATTCAATAAGGCCTATAATCATAAAAGTTTAATAGCCCAAAGAGCTCTGGAGTGTGTCAGCAGGAAGACAACTTTACTGCATCTCTTTTATTTAGCACATTATCAACTTGTATAAACTCTGTCAACGCCCGTGAATTAAAAATGAAGCAAGACATAAATCAGGGCATCATTAAGTTTATTTGGAGGATCAAGGAGTTGCACCGCATGTTTGTAACTACAGTGACTTCCTCTAGGTGGCAGTGTACATATGACTGTTCCTGTAGTGCCTGTGGGACACTTTAATTTGAGACCTCTGTGAAAAGCTGGTACCAATAAGTTAAGGAACACAATGAGATGAACTAAGTAAAAACATTTTCACGTTTAGTCTGCAATTTAACATGTTTATAAAAATTGTTGAAATTTACTGCTGACATTGAGGCCCCAATTCAGTTAAACAGGCTTTTGTGTAAATTATTATTTGTAATTTAGTCGACTAACATATGAGTGAGCAGAACAGAATGTCATATATAAAAATATTTAAAGGGGACAGCAAATTCTAGACATGTGTAGACCAGATCAATATTTGTATTTGTCATTTTCTGTTCACATTTCCACTAACAGCAGAGTTTATAACATCAACAAATATTTTAATATTACATTATTTGATGCTAATAAACTAAATAAAAGTTAATACAAATTTAATAGTTTTCCTCACAAGACTGTTATTACTGTAACTGCAAAAACTAGCTCTGGTGCTTGTTGATATTAGAACGATTACAACCACAAGACAGTCATTTTATACAGTTTTTTAGTATCTTTTAACTCCTAAGTTTCTTCATTCTTTAATTACTTTTTTTGTATATCCTATTTATGTATCACTGC
Organism: Xyrichtys novacula; assembly: GCA_962446985.1. Classification (NCBI taxonomy): domain Eukaryota; kingdom Metazoa; phylum Chordata; class Actinopteri; order Labriformes; family Labridae; genus Xyrichtys; species Xyrichtys novacula. The sequence goes on from OY660874.1 coordinate 6,716,001, forward strand.
TATAAATTTGGAATTTCCCCTTGTGGGACGAATAAAGAGTTATCTTATGTTATCTCTTACTAGTGATTTAACCTACAGTGTCCCCTCTATGCTCTCTTCAATAGTTCTCCTATTTCGTCACTTTTTGTGACAAAAACATCCTATTTGTCACCTTTCTTGCTTCTTCTAAATAAGGAGAAACACTTTTTCCCCACCTTAGTCCTCCATTATTTACGTCTTACAGAAAATTTAGATTACTGCGTCACAGTTAGTTGTATATATTGAGATGAAACAGAGTGAAACGTGCCAGTGTTGGTGTAAAAAGAGGCTCAGCAGGCTTCTGGTCCGGTTTATAGTAGGCCATTAGGTTGAGTGCTTCATTTCCAACCAGGCACACAATCTCCTTTCATCCTCTTGTATTTCTTTTTACGTCACAGACAAATACACACTCATGCACAGCATCCCCCCACACATGCACACACACACACAGACAGGGCGAGTGTGTTAGACAAAAGAAGGGAGACAGCAGACAGTCTGTATTGCCCCAATAAAAGTCTTTAGGGTGAGGAAATGGTGGTTGTGACTGTGGTGGTGGTGCTGTGTGGTGTTGTGGTTGTTGTTTCGCGGTTCAAGGTTCACTTACAGCCTTGGACTCACTGAGTTTCAGTTGTCTGGTGCTGCAAAGTTGTTCAAAGTCTGGGTCAGAACTCCTTAGTGGGAAAACACAACAGGCCGGTCACTGCTTTGGATTATTATTTTCTTCATTATAATGAGGCTTGAATTCATATTTAAGCTACAATTAGTCTTGTACTGCTTGGTTAGTAATTACAATTTGGAGAACAACACACTTCTTTGTGATCCTTTCTAAGTTTTTTTTTTCTTTTACAGACAGCTGATTTTATTAAAATGTGTTTTTATGCATTCAAACACACACACACACACGAACCTTCAAGAGAAAAACCCTGGTTACTTTTGCATTCATTCTTCCAGGTTTAATTTTGTGTTCTAACTTTGGGTTGTTGATCCAAACCATGTCAGTTTTTCACCCTCGACTGCTAGCAAATGATAAAAGTCAACTAACTTCAAGTCAACATCCATGAGAAGTCAGATTTTGTCATATTCTGAATAAGAAGTTATTTCAAAAACACACTGTTCGTCAAATTTACACTCAGACCAACCCAGTCCCTCTTCACCTGGATAATTGAGTATTGCAAAAGTGAAGTCAGAATTTTAAACCATGAAATCTTTACCTAGAACTGGTCATTTTTATTCTTCAAAATCAAACAGAAAACACTGGAGTCCTTCAAAAACAGCAGACTATTTTTTTAAGCAATTGGCAAATATTTTATTACAAATATTATGAAGAAAAAATAAGGTTAAAAAATCCATTCCAAAATGTAACTGTAAATGCAAGGACATATTTGTCATACAGATCAAGAAAGTTGTTTTTAGATCAATTGATGAAACATATCAAAGTACACAGATAGAGCTGTAGTGTGAACATTGCACCTTTTTCGTCTTTCTGATTATGTCATATTTTGGCTATAAAAACACAAAAGTAGTAGATCAAAGAAAAAAAAAGCTTGAAAAATCAGAATAATCAGTATAGGTCGTCTACACTTATGGATACATGTTAAATTCCATGGTGAGAAAAGGAACGAAAGTCTTTTTTTTTTTTTGTCTCCTTTTATAATCATCCTCATATTGCCGATTGGACGCAGAGTATGCCCTTGTAAGTGCTTTTAACATGGATTTTTTTCTTCAAGAAATTGATGGTGAAAATTGCACGATACAATTCCAGCTCCTTACTATTAACAATGAAGGTCTCGAAAAGATAAGAAGATAAAAAAATATATATATGGCAAGGTTTTGTGGGAAACGTGGGGCTTAGACCTGAGCCAAGGGGTTCGCCATTTGGTATCCCTTCCGTCTTTGTACATTTGCGGTGTTTACAGGAAATAAGTGTACAACAACAAGGGGAGAGAGAAAGAAAGAAAGAAAGACCGTCCTCTTTCTCTTAACCTTGTCCATCAGAACAGATGGTATCCGGTGTAGTACTGCAGCCTCTCGGTTTTCAGTTTCTTCTCTTTCATCCTTCTGTTCTGGAACCAGATTTTCACCTGTCTGGATCAACACGAGCAAACAGAGAAACGTTTCAATTATTGTAATTTTTTTTAAAGTAAATCAAACCAGTGGCTATCATTTCTGCAATGATGCTAATACTGAGAGAGCGGGTCTGCCGACGGCCGTTAGGCCTACATGATGCGCTGACGTTGTTGTTTGCGTTTGATAAAGTACAAAAATATAATTACAACAAATCAGAAAAATAGTCATATACATATACTCGTATTATCTAATGTATATATAATCTAATATACAACTGTTTCAGCCAGTGACATGTTTCACATGGATAGCATAATGTATGGAATTGAAAAATACATTGGGTGATGGCCGATTTCACACAGAACATGATAAATCAGAAGCAACATTTAACGGGACTATGCTGTATCAGAACTTGTATTAAACACGAGCCAGTGTTTCTGAGCTGATCTGCCGTCGTTTCGGATGGGCTAAAACCTGTAACATCTATAAAGGACGGTGGTGGCGTGTTACATTTAAGACAGCATTTACTGCAGTGGCTGTCCAAAAGCAGATTTTTATATATGGGCTATAAATTTGTTAATATTTACCAACTTGCTAATATAGGATAACAAATGCATATAACACTGCACTAAATGTCATCTATCAAGTAACTGTACAGGCAACAGTGGGGCTGTTAACATGGTCTGCAGACTTTTAGTTTATTTTTCCTCCGGCCTTTTAAGAACAGACCAGTACCGATAGTTTCAGCCATTTCATTGACCTACAAATGTATCTCAAATGCAAAATATATGTATGTATCTGCTGCAATTACATTTTTGGTAGAAAATAATAGGCCTACCACTTTTCTTTTGAATATCAACCGCATATAATTCAGAAATCGTGTCTTTTTAGATATGAAAAAACGAGATGTAACGTAAAAACTCATCAGGTTTCCTCGCTAAAAACAAGGTTTCAAAAGAGGTGTGTTGTTACATTTTACAGTCAAGAGGTGTGTGTGTGTGTGTGTGTGTGTGTGTGTGTGTGTGTGTGTGTGTGTGTGTGTGTGTGTGTGTGTGTGTTGGAGGGTAACTGCCAATCAAACTTGCACATAGTCCAAGGGTAACCAAGGGTATAGCTTCAAATGCCTTATCAGTCAACCCCCCCAAACAACAGAGTGGGTTTTCCTCTCACGGTCAAAATATTGATTGACTGAATATTATCTTATTTCTTTATTTGCCTTTGTAACCTGCACGCACCTCTCTGTGAGGCGCAGAAGGCGGGCGAGCTGCACACGTCTGTCCTTGTTGATGTAGACGCTGAAGAGAAAGGCTCTCTCCAACTCTCTGATCTGCTGCTTGGAGTAAGGACAACGCTTCTTCCTGTTCACACGGGACTCTGCTTGGAGAGGATAATCATAAGGTTATCATGGTTATCACTCTAAAAAGACTGGTTATATAACTTGTAATAGTATTGAGTGAATGTGAAGGACAAGGTTGGAGACGGTATATATGATCGTCCTCTTTGCACGTGCACTCATCTTTACCACTAACTTAGAGTATACAAAAACTTCAAAATATAAATATCAGAGTTTTGATGTTGATTGCAGTGTTTTTGTGGCCATCACTGCAAAAAGTCACACAGATTGGCCTAGTCCTGCAGAATTAACACAAAGCCTTTGGGCCTTTTAGTCTGAAAACGGTTGTCAGTACGGATCATGCAGAAAAGCAAAAAACACAAGACTATAGCAGGATGTTCAGTTTTTAGCCAGTCCTGCACTTTTTCTAGCCTAAACAATGATCTTAACCAGGGTCATTCTCAGGTCCTCAGTTTGGGCCAAAATATTCAGTCCAGTTCGTTTTTATTGATTTCTTGTGAAGCTGCACGTCTGCACCAGGTAACCAAACTAGGTCACCAAATCGACATTACTTTTCTTGAAATAAGCTAGGTGTCTTATTTTTTTCACTCACTCACTCGGTACTAGAGTGTTATCTTCTGCCCTCTCGCTGGAAACCGGCGCCTTTTCCTCGTCCTCTTTCCCCGGCTGCTGTGACTCTGACCCCGCCTTCACCTCGCTGCGTTCCCCGCTGTCACTGCTCGTCCACTCGACCCCACTTGTCTCCTTCTCTCGTCGAACTGTCTCTACTTTCTGATCCATTTCCTCTTCTGCACTCTCCAAAAACTGGTCGAAAACAGGGGGGAGGATGCTGTTCCGTGCTGCCGGATAGAGGAGCTGTGAGTCCGGGTTGAAGGTGGTGTATCTGCCGGGGAGAGTCAGCTGGTCTCCCGGGAAAGCCTGTGAGGGTAAACGGGGAGCAGAGCCGCCGTACCGAAAACAGTCTTTGCCGGAGTTGAATCTTGACTCCGGTGGGGTGGGTAGAACCTCTTGGTAAGCATTTTCTCCTGGTAAAGTGAAGCAGGGGGGCTTCGGGGAACTTATAGGATTGTTCGCCTGGTAGAGGGTCCATTTCCACGGAGGAGGAGGTGGAGGAGGATAGTGTTGCCGTGGTTTGTGGTAGCAGTATCCCGGGTAGTCCCTGTCGCTCTCCGTTGAAAACGAGGTAGAGCCAAAATCCGACTTTGAAGAGTAGGTACAGCTTTGAAAATACATGGAGAAAAATACAGTAGCCGAATTTTAAAGTCTTTGGGTCGACCAATGGCCTCCAAAAAGTTGGTCGCACTAGGCAAGATGTCTAAAAGTTACTTCTTTTTTTTCACGCGGGGCTCTTACGGCCCTAAAGTAGCGAAAAACCACAGATAATTTAACGTAAAACTAGCTTAGTATCCCGATTTCAAGCCATTAAAAACATGAAGCAGAAATATTACATAAATATGACACCAAAAACCCTTAAGAAGCCAAAAGACGTTCATCTCCATTTATCTTCATCATGCCCAAGACCACAATGAAAGCAGGACAGAGAGGAAACATATTTTTGGCCTTAACTGGATCTGCTGAGTATAATTAACCTAACATACAGTCATACAGTACAGGCTGGGCTGCACGTTTTTGCAGCCAGACCAGCCCCAAACACACACACACACACACACACACACACACACACACACACACACACACACACACACACACACACACACACACACACACACACACACAGTTACATTAATCTCTTTATGGCCTCGGTATGAAATGTAAATAAATTGCAAGGATGTGATGCAGAAATGTAAGGCATGCATGCTCTGATGTCCTCTGCCTGTCATCAAATCAAGGAAATGTGAAAAGATCTCTTTGTTTGCGTAATCTTCTGCAGGTCATGAGATTTTTTTCGCTGGTAAAGCAACAACAGATGTTCAAAGAAATTTTCCTGGAATTGTATCGGCAAAGAAGAGGCAAGCAGACTTCCACTATAAAAACAGTTCCTTTCTATTCTGTCCATCAGTGCTTTCTGAGATCTCGATGGATTGCAAAATTATAAGTTGCAGTAAACAAATGAAATATATTATTGTTCAAGAAATAAAACTTAATTTAAACGTAAGCTGTCATGTGAGCTTAGATAAGCATTTGATGCAGAAATTTGTATCAATATATTTGAAATTTTCTTATCTATTAAATCCAAAAGTAATTTGTAAATGTCTTTTAAAGAGACTATTCTGAACATATCAGTGGATTCTTTTACATTTGATCATTACAAAATCATCCATCCATTGATAATCTCTCATTTCAAATATGTTTAGCAGTCAACAATTCTGTTTCCTTTGTCTTTTAGAAAAGGTGAGAGAATGTAATCCCTGACAAAAAAAGACTATTGACAAAAAGGTAAACAAGCAGAGCCCTACATCAACAAAGCAGATGAAACACACACACAACACAAAAAAAGGGGGGGGGGGGGGGGTCCAACAGTGTGTATCCTCCCAACAATCCCCCCCATCCCCAACCCCCCTTAAGAGTGCATCAGGAGGACTCAATTGGATTCTCTTTTGAGAAGAGAGACCAAAGGTTGACAGATTTTATCAAAGCCCCTCAACTTGTCTTTTAAAATAAATCTGATTCTCTCCAAATGTAAGGTGTCTGTCAAATCTGTCAACCAATGCTTAAATGAGGGGACCTCTCTTTTCTTCCACCTAAGTAGGATTAGTTTTTTGCTGTTACAGTAAAAGGCCATATGCTTAGAAGGGGCTGTTGTGCACTATTTAGCTTCCATAGCCCCTCAGATGTTCCCAAAATTACTAAAATAAAATCTGGGTCTAGTTGAATCCTCAAAACTGATGAAAAAAAATCTAATATTTTATGCCAATAGTTTTGAAGGGTAGCCTCCATGGACTCACATTTCTCACACAAAGGCGAGGCTTCAGGTTTTATTTTATGCAGCTTTGTTTGGAGTAATGTAGTCTGTGCAATATTTTTAATTGAATCAAACACTGTCTGGCATCCATAGCACATTCATGGATGATCTATTGATAATCCCCTGATAATCAATAAAGTGGTGACTGTTTCAAATGCAAACTTGAAATCCATTGTTCCTTCACGGCTGATCTCATTAGTTCTGATAAATGTTAGTATAGTGATAGGAAATATATATCCACTGAAACTGAATTTCAGACACACTAACAGAAGTCGAATAAGAACATTGATTGCCCAGCTCTCTTCATTGACAACTCATTCATTCACAACAAATACTCTTGGTTGAAGTCTACAGAATATATGTGGCCATGTCTTTATAAGATACAGTATACCAGTAGCCGGGTCAAGTCTGTATGCTGCAAAGGGATTTTCCTGCTGTAAACATACAGATCTAATCAAAAGAAATCCCATTAATGCATTCATGCAGCATTAGGATGTCTCACTGAAACACTTCAGTGTGTTGTTCTCATGGTGGGGTTATTCAAAGTCGTCTTTTGATGCTCTTATTGTACAGAGACTGTGTAATGTTTCAATCCTGACACTTTCCTTTGATCGGCATTTGCAGTGGGCGCTGCTGATGTAAAGCCCTGATGCAGACTGTTACACAGAAAATAATGCATCTGGAGAGGCAGATTAAGGTTTCCTAACACATGCAAACACAAACACACACTCAAATGGGACCCTCATTTTATAGAGTAATATTCAAAGACAAAAGATTTAAACTTGCTATCCAAGCACAGCAGGAAGCTCAACACAACACCTGACATCAAACCTTCAACATTACCCTGTTAAAAGATAACTAACCATGATCCCAATGAAACATTCTCCACCCTGTAGCCTCCAGCCACAAGCAGCTCAGGTTCATGATGAGGAGGAAGGAGACATGAGAACAAAGAAAACAGACCCCAGACAGATTGCAAGATGTCTAATTTCCTAGCCTGGAGTGTCTCTTTGACTGTAGCACAGATTTAAAATCAAATCAAAGGAAATTCCCAGCATGTATGTTGAGTCACACAGTGCAAACAAGGCTTCATTTTTTTTGCAGAAGACATTTTGACTCTCTGCACAGGCACAGGTGTAGATAATAAAATGGCGGCTGCATTTCATTAAGCTGCTTCAGTGTTGGAGTGGAGCTTTTGTTCACACTGACACAGTCATAGTTAGGGCACGTTTTTTACTCTGTAACGAAGTGTGCTGAGAAACAGCAGTATGTCTTGTTTGCTAAACCGTGCATTTGAAAGTGTTAATTGTTTGCATTTGTTGTAAATGTTCCCTGATACTCAACATACAGAACCCACAGAGCAAACCTGGGCTGCATTGATACTTGGTGACTGAATTTATGAGAAACACCTTGATTTTTGGTTTGAGCTCCAGTCATGTTTGGTACTGTCATATCAACTGCATAACCACAACTTGAATTGCTCTTGTATCTAATTTTGCTGCAACAAGTAAAGTTTCAGTAATGAGTTACTAAATTCTTGTATTTTTTTAAAAAAAAGAGTCTGAATGTAAGATTTGGTCAGTGAAACTGAATATTTCTTGAATTTGATCTCTGTATACTAACAGGCTTGTTTCTTATTGTCATTTTACTGTGGTGAAGCACACAGGGTTTTCTATTTCTGCTCTGTTTTGTGAGGTCTCCACAGGTTTCAGGTAAACCGCTTAACCTTGAATATCTTGACTATACTACCAATTATACCACACTAATATCTGCTCACTTCCTTGAAGTTGTTGCAGATGTTTCTCAGAGATATACTCTACATTGTTGTGTAGTTTTGTGGTTTTGTTTTTCTCAAAGGGAGGCGATTTGTGGAATTTTTCTGAATGCAATTTATTTCTAAAATTAGGCCAACAAACAAACCAGATGCAGACCTAGAATGTGAATTACAGCCTTATTACGTTTATCACATGTCAGAGACAGATGGAAGTCTTTATAGACAAAAGGAACTCTGCAGAGCATCTATAAACCGCAGAGCTGTGTTGGGATATTCCATTTCATTACACAATAAATATGTACTTCTGATAATTTAATGCTTGGCTTTAAGATTGCAAAAAAAGAAACATTTCAGAGTTAGCTCTGTGCAAAGGTAACCACTTTTTCAATCACATTTTTGACATTTCCTCATGTGTGCACGTGAATGTTTGAGCACATCTTTGCACTGATGTTCGACATACCATGGCTTTTAGAAGTCGTTTGAAAAGCTAAAAGGTTATGAGTTAAATCAATACCCACATGAGAAAAATAAACACTGGGTTTATTAGGAGTTGTAAAAGAGGATTTTAATGAGAGAATTAATCACAAAATATGCCAAAATAGACCGGCCTTTATTTTGGACGCACGCGTTTTGCTTCAGTATCCAGCGACACAAAGTGACGGTGACCGTCAGACGAGGACTGGATGAAGGTCATTTCATAATGTAAAATCACGTGCTCTTACCGTTATTTCCACGTTTTTTATATCATATTTACGATGACTGATGTTTACTCAAGAGGGTGATATGTTAGTGGTTTTCAATGCAGCGTTCCAAAATGTAAATGTATAACTAGAATGATAAAGATGCGCACTATATATTTATCTAAAAAACAACAACAAAAGTCGGCCTATAAAGATGGATAAAATCAAAATTGTTTAACTTTGAACCCAACAGTCCTGGTCGTATGAAAAAATCCATGGGCGCTGTTTGGAGAAAGCAAGTTAAACCTTTACTTTACTTTACTCGACGGGTTTTTAAAATTCTTCGATTGGAACACTGTAATTAAATCTGGTTTATTTTAAGACAAAAGCCTGCATTAAATCCATAATGCACCTCCAAATTAAAAGAAGTCGATATGCACAAAGGCTGCTCGTATTCATGAAAATGGAGAAAAAACAGGCCTAATTCTGTGCGTTAACGGGTTAGGACTGAGTCCTTCTTCAGTCTTGTTTTTAATGTCAGTCTTTGTCATGCCATGACGCGCGACAGAATATTTTTAAGTATTAGTCTCTCTTTTAGCATTAAGAGAAAAATAACCAGTAGATAAAAAAAAATATTCAATACATATTCACTATTGTGTCAAACACAACTAAAGGCCTAATGAAGTAGTCTGTAACACTACAGTGACGCGCAATTATACGTTTTGACGCACGCAGGTCAAGGTTAAAACATAACAAAACAGACCACTATACAGCAACCCGAATTTTTCTACGTTTATTAAGTATAATTTGACATTAAAATATGAACATTAATCAGAGTAAAGGCCTAATGCGGGCTTACCAGGTAATGTGGGTGAAAAGGCCGTGAAGCAGCAGAGAATCCAGACAAACTTCAGGGGCTGCGCGTCCACCCGGACATCTGTCCTAAAGCAGGTGTCAGAGCAAATCTGACAGACAGACCGACTGCCAAGTCCAATAAACAGTCTAACCCCCCTAAACTTAAGTGTCTTTGAACCATGTGCTTGTCTACTCGAAATGTCCAGTCAACAAAAGAGCGGACGTAGCAAATGGTGACGAACTGGAGGCCTTTCATCCTCACTGCAAAGGTTATGCGCAATTTAGTCCCAAAATAAGGATCCTTAACTTGAGCCAGGAGTCGGGGAAGTATCGGTGAATCATACTACAGCTTTAATAATAGTAAATGGGAGATTTTTTTTTAAAATCTAAGTAAGGGCTGGAAAGGAAACACTCTCAAACAGCCCAACCGACGGGGATAAAACCATTGGAAAGAAGCTTGTCTCTAATTTTATTTCAGATTGTTGTCGTTTTTAAATGTTTTTCCTTACCTTTCTCAAAGTGCATTCAAAAACCCAGTGAAAGCATACGTTTTAGCCTACGTGTAAGACATACAAACAATACACTCCAACAAGTCAGAGTCTCGTGCAGATAAGATACATCACAAGTAAATTTGAAATGTCTGTCCAAAGTTGACAGCAACATTTGTTAAATTAAATCTCCAAAGTATTGCTGCTGATTTTTAAAAGAAAACTTTTCAAGACTAAGAAGACACTATCTCAATCTTTGGATTCCCGCCAACAAAACTAAATAAATAAAAAAATCTTCACAACGTTCTTTTTATATCGTTATTGTATTTGGTCAGATTTATTCTGATGATTTGTGGTGGTTTGGTGTTCTCTGACTGTTCACTATCCATTTGTCTCGTACACACAAAAACACAAGTGTGCGCTGTTTGCCTCTCGGTGTGTACTTTGTGTTATTTGTGTGGTGCTGGAGGATTGTAAAGAGTAGTCCCCGCTGTTCATTTTAATTCAGTGTTTAATTTATTAAAGGTTAATGAAACGGAAATAACTTCAGCATCAGGATAACTCATCAGCTACAATATACAGCAACGCGCATATCTTCGTGCTTTTGTGTGTGTGTGTGTGTGTGTGTGTGTGTGTGTGTGTGTGTGTGTGTGTGTGTGTGTGTGTGTGTGTGTGTGTGTGTGTGAGAGAGAGAGAGAGAGAGAGAGAGAGAGAGAGAGAGAGAGAGAGAGAGTTTTATTAGGCCCATAACTCTTGAGTCTCCAGAGGAAGCTGTAAGCATTAAAGCTGAAGGCCAAATCTGTGCACACTGCAGCCTCGTCTCAAGCAGCTCAGAGGGGAGCTGGGAGCTGAGGGAAAAAGCTACTGAATTCTGGAGAGATTCCTTGAATTCACGACGTTTTTTACCCTGAAATGTGTGAGTCGGTTAGTTTGAGGTGCTCATTTAGACTGCGCCAAGGTACATGACTACTCTTTCTTTCTTTCTTTCTCTCTAAGGACTAATTCAATGTTGGAGAAGCCATTTAATGGTATACCAATATGCAAAAGTGGAAGGCTGCAGCCCATAACATATGAAGGGTGCCTGAAGTATCAAAAATATGCTGATGGTCTTACTAGCTCTTGTTACCTGCACAGAAGAAATAAAAGGTGTTATTCAGTATAACAATAAGCCTACTCTAGCTTTGTACTTAGGGATGTCTTGCTGCAAACAGTATACTTTTCCAGGCTATATTTGAGAGTAAGTGCGTTAAAATAAGACAACAGGGCAACACGCGGAGTAATTTATCAATAAATTTGTAATTAAAACTGTCTTGTCATCCCATTTTGGTAACTAATAAAATATTGTTCCCCATATTAAAGGCAGCAGGGATACATGAAGGTCCACGTAAAATGATAAAATTGCGACATCTAGTGTCGATATTATGACTTACCCTGATTGCTGATGTTGTGCAGTTCTTTAGATTTTATCATGCTTACTAGATAATCGTTTTATCATGCTCTGTGTTTTCCCCTTTGTATGCTTCACATACACTTTCGTCAGTTTTTATTTCAGTTGCCTAAATCATCTTAAATTCAATAGTTCAGTAGATCCTTGATTGTCCTTCAGGTGTTTCATACTCTGCTGTGCTATAGCCACTTAATATTATATGTCAGTGATTGATGCCGTCATCTATAATTTCAAATATTCTAGTTTTATCCACAGATGTGGTGTTTAAGTGTAGATACCATGTTTAAACCACGTCTCATTCAAATCTCTTTAATAAAAGGTGTGAGGATTTACTTTCTTGTGGCTTCTTTACTGCTTTAATTCAGTTCAACTCAACCAACTTCCTCAGGACCTTTCATACAAGAATACAGCTCCACTACAACAAGAAATAAAACTATAAAATAAAAATAATAACAGTAAAAGAGAACATTAAGAAGAAAATGGTAAAACAGCAACATTTTAAAATAAAACGAAACATAAACATTGTTATCAATAAAATATGAAGGCTAAGTATAACAAACTAAATTAAAATTAATTTATGTTTAAAATGATATGATAAAATCATACAACTTCGATGAACGTCAAAAAATTAACATGAAAATAAAAGACAATAGCCTGTAGAAACGATAATAACATGCAGTTTGAGGCTGAAGTCGAATTCACCCACAGTAAAAGCTAGATAACCAGGGTCTTTGCTGTGCTTTTCAAAACAGCCTGAGAGATCACCATTTTGATGTCCAGACATACTTAGTCCCACTGTTTCTGTGTACAGTTAGCTCTAAAAGCTACAGAGGAAAGAATATTGCAATTCCGATAAACTAACGAACAGAAACTTGGTTACACTGTCAAATATATCAACTCGTTCTGCTCGGCCTATGAAAACTTCACTCGAGAAAGCACTGAATCCCGAATTGCTAAAAAAGACTACAACGCAAGGTTCGACGGGAAATAATCAATGTCTGCCTCCCTTCCGGATTACGTCATCACAAAACGTTAATCACGTCTCCACGCCGCGCCAACTCTCGTCTGGCAGTTGAAATGTCAGTTGAGGTGGTAGCAGCCACTTCTTGTGCTTTCGTGAAATTAACCTCATGAGTGATTAACAGACACGCTGAACACCAACAAATGTAAGTACTAGTTTAATTGAAAGGTTTTCTTTTAAGGTAAAAAGCGTAAAATCTTGTGTTTATTTGGGATACCTCGGTTCAAGCCTATTGTTGATGGTGCAGAAGCTAGCTAGGAGGAGCATTCAAGCTTAATTCAATCACATGTATGACTGAGTTTGATTTTCTCCAAACATGAGCATTGAGGTGCAGATGAGACGGACAATGGACCTTCTGGGTGTTTTTTCAGCGTCATGGTTGGCTGCTAGCAGCTGAGCGTGTGTGTACAGTGTTGTTTTGGCCGAGCTACAGCTACTTAGCAAACATAACAAGCCCATTCATTGTTTTGCTGAAGACTTAAAACAATGTTGTTTATTATGCGTGTTGTGCCAGAGGACAGTGCTTAATAGGAAATGCACCGCTTTAATCTAAAATAGCAATAAAAAGCTGTAAGAGGACAGTCTGATGAAAGGTAGGTAGCATTTGTCTGTTTGCTTCCCTGAGACTCGAACCTGTTCTACTGCTTAAGATTGTGAAGGTTAAAACTATGAAGCACCTCTCTGTGCTGGGACTTTTGGTACCTTGAGTTCACAGTATGTAACATAAGCGCAAATTATGAAAAATGAGTGAATATTTGGCTAGTTAGCTTTGATAACCAACCATTTTTTGTCAAGTATATGCTTTCCAGGATTAATACTGTTGTCAGTTTCTCTTTCTTAGTATTTACATACTGATAGTAAAAAAAACCTTAGTGCATTAATTTTCTGGTTTCTGCTGTCCAAAACTGCACAGATATGACACCACTTTTACTAACACAAATAGACTTAGTGTCTCATTTGATTAATGCTGAGTCATATTTTGATATGTTATATCTGTTCAAAAGATAGACAAGTCTCTGATGTCACTCTGACCTTTGAATACTTCCAGCTAGGGCTGGACGATATGGGAAAAAGTTTATCTTGATATATTTTTCTCATATCAGTCAATATCGATATATATTACAATGTAAGAAAAAATAAGATTTAACAGTGCTTAATGGTAGCATGTCCTTTGCAATACAATAAACTAATGCATCAGTGAGGTCCTTGCATCTCTTCAACGCTTGCGCTAATGCAGTGTTTCTCAAGTCCAGTCCTTGAGGACCACTGTCCTGCATGTTTTGGATATTCCCCTGCTCCAACACACCTGATTTAAATGATCTGCTTGTTATTAAGCCATTACAGAGTTTGATAACGAGCTGATCATTTGAATCAGGTGTGTTGGAGCAGGGGAAAATTCAAAACATGCAGGACAGTGGGCCTCGAGGACTGGACTTGAGAACCACTGAGCTAGAGAAAGCGGACTGAATGAGCCATGAGCTCCTTGCTCCGCTCAGTGTTTGTAACCTACTGCATCGCATGGCACTGCTTCAGGTGGTGATAAAGATTTGAGGTATTCCCCAACTTTGCGAGAACATGTACCCAACATAATTTGCAGTGCACTTACTCTGCTTAGTGTCCGACCTCAAAAAACCAAAATACCTCCACACCACCGACGGTTTCGTGCCAGTGTTGTCGACGATATCATCATCTGTTGAGCCTTCATCTGCATTTTTCTGGGGGTAGCACTCATTTTCTTTTTTTCTCAGAGCCAGTGCTGTTGACTTCACGTGTTAAAGTGCTATGGTTGCGTGTTGCTGCAGCCTGCTACTACACTGTTGTTTGCTACTTGGTTCTAATTCAGCATATGATTGGTTCAGCGCGAAGCAGACCTGGAGTAACTCCTCTTTTCACTGGCTATTCATATAGTCTACCAAAACATGGCAGAATGCCGACAATCGAAAAGGATATTGACCGCGTTTTATATTGGAATCGAGGGAAATTAATTTTTGAGATATATTGTTATAATTTATCGCCCAGCTCTAGTTCACAGTTGTGTAACATAAACGCAATTATGAAATACTAGTTATATCAGTTAATGTTTGGCTACTTAGCTTTGATAGCCAACCATTTTTTGTCAAGTATATGCTTTCCAGGATGAATGCTGTTGTCAGTTTCTCTTTCTTAGTATTGACATACTGATAAAAAAGCCTTTGTGCATTAATTTTCTGGTTCCCACTGTCCAAAAGTTCACAGATATGACATCACTTTTACTAACACATAGTACTTTGTATCTCATATGATTATTGCTGAGTCATGCTTTGGGTGGTCATATCTGTTCAAAAGGTAAACTAGTCTCTGATGTCACTCTGACCTTTGAGTGCATGCAGCCCTTTATGCAGAGAGCAAAAACAACAGGTGTTGATCATGATAGTGCACAATCCATGCGAAAGGAACAGCTCCAGTTCTAAGAATATGACAAGATATGTTATTTGATCTGAGCTTTGCCACAGACAATTTCTAGAAAATGACCCTCTTAAATTGTGTTTCTTGTCAGTACTGTGAAGTCCGAGGATTAAACATTATTTGAGCAAGTAAACAAGGCATGACAAGTTGAGATTTCCCTGCGTAAATCCACTGAAACAACAGCAACCATTGTGAGGACTTATTCTATAGGCAGCTTGCCAAATCTTGTGATGATGTAAGCGTTATATAAATCTTACAGCAGGACTTAGCGTGTAGTGTTTAGCAGCAAACATTCTGTGACTGCACTTAAAAAGACTTGTGTGTTAGGTTGACCTATAGCATGTTTTTTGACAAAGACTTTTTTTGTTCCATAGTGAGTGAAAGAGGGGATTACTATAATCTGCAGACATGGGAGGCCTGTTATCCCGGTGGAAGGTAAGTGGATGAGTGAAAATAAAGAAGTCAAGTCAAAAACACTCCAGGAAAGAACAAGGTTAACAGTGCTCATTTAAACAGTATGAAGCAAAACCTAATAGCTGTGGTGCATTTGTTAAACAGGTTTTATCGAATCTCAAGGTAATGACAGTGTAGGAATTGTTGAGCGTGTGAAGCAGGTTTTCAGGCCTTTTGAGCTATTTTGGGGTGGAAAGAAGCACAGATAGAAATGAATAAGTCCAACTGAATTTAAAAGTGCAAAATTCTACTAATAGGTTTGTACCAGAGTACCTAAGGGCATATATGGCAATTTCTAACCTCTATATAACTCTCAAGTACCTGATTCTTAGATATTAAGCATGTTATGTAAAACAGTGTTTTTCAAAGCTTTAACAGTGGGCCACAGAGTCCACTCTGAACAGATTTACTCAGTTCTTGTTCTACTTGAGTGATGACTATGCTAAAGACAATCTAGTCTCTTTTGCCATCAGCACACTGAACCATGTGCCCTGAGCTCAATGAAATTCATACACTATTTTTAGACGTTCTAGGAAAGTCAAGGGACGGGAAGGCAGATGGCAAGTGAGAGTGAGTAGTAGGAAGTGCAACCGAGGATTTAATAGTCATTACTTTTAAAGAGAAGAGGAAAAAGAAGGTTGATACGTAAATAAATTAAATAAAAAAAAATAGGATGCAAAATGAGATGTATGTCTTTGAAATTTGAAGGTGAAATAGGGTTGGCAATTCTGTTATTGGCTG
This sequence comes from Xyrichtys novacula, assembly GCA_962446985.1. Lineage (NCBI taxonomy): Eukaryota > Metazoa > Chordata > Actinopteri > Labriformes > Labridae > Xyrichtys > Xyrichtys novacula. Next base: position 6,732,264 of record OY660874.1, read on the forward strand.
TTGGTTATACAAAGTATTGTGTCAGTAGTTGGAGTGAAACTGATGATGATTTTTTTTACATGTGTTTGCCAAATCTAGACAAAGCCAACCACAGTTGAGCAGCTGGAGAACATTGACAAGGTACAGTCTCAGATCAAGTGTCATTTACTCAAAATGTTTGACCCAGTTTCATTTAGATTCTAGTTTTATGATGGAGATATACTCTCAATGTACTTGTGCCTGTCTCAAAGCAAGATGTTTGAACTCTGAATGATCACATTAATCACATTAACTCAATACTGCTATCTACCTGGTATTATTAATTCCACTCCTTTAGAGGGGACACTATTTTGTTAGTGTAGCAATAATAAGTGAACTATAATCTTTGCACTTGATGAAAATGGTTGTGTTTAAATAACCTTTGACCTCCTCCTTTCTCTTTCAGGAGATTAAAGATCTTGAGGAGTTTCGAGCCAAAAACCAGCGTCTACAAAAGGTAAAGTAAAAGAAAATAGAAAAAAATCCCAAATGAGTTGTTTTATTGTTTGATTTATTGTTTTTTAATCTGTTTTTGTGTTTATCTGTCTGCAGCTGTGGGTGGGCCGGTTGATTCTCTACTCATCAGTCCTCTACCTGCTGACCTCTCTGATCGTATACTATCTCTACCTGCCTGAACAATGGCTGCAGAGACTGTCCATGGCCCTGCCCTTCTTCATTTACCCAGTGCTGTAAGTGCTCACATTTTTTGACTATATTTATCAATCTGTCAGTTTTGTCTTGCAAAGATCACTTTAGATGTGCCATGTTATGTTTTTAATTGGCAGTCTCACGGTGTGCACTGTATGTTGTATTATTATTTTCATCTGTTGCCTTTTTCTGTTGCTCTCAGGGTTTGGTTCATCAGGAAACTGTTGGTCTTCCTCTTTTCTAAACGCACTGAGAGAAATAGTAAGTTGTCTGTAGTCCCTTTCTGTCCACCTGTCCATAAAGCTGACAAATATTTAACTTTTGAAACCTAAAGGGATGTTCCGGTTTAAATTTTCCAGCAGCCACTTGTTTGTGGGGGAGCCCTGACGAGTCGATCACCGAGTGCAGTGGAGTTTCACAGCTCAAGGAAGAAAATTTATGATTATTACTTGGTGGAAATGTAATCAGATTGAGACGCTAAAGCAGGAGAACTACCGCGTCTGAGTGCAAAATAATTATGATGATTATTACTTTATGGAAATGTTCCACTGCACTTGGTGATCAACTCATTAGGGCTCCCCCACAAACAAGTGGCTGCTGGAGGAGAGTGGGTGAGTTGTGTTTGGTCTCTTTGCTAAAGAAACCAGGAAAAGCTAAAAAGATGTTTGGTGACAAGTACTATGACTGGGACCCTATATGTACTGTTGATGAAGTTAGGTGCTGTTCTGATCTGCTGATTTGTGGCTATAGAGTGGCTTTTTGGCTGAGGTTTGTGGGTGGAGATGTAGACCGCTATGTGTTGCTATTGTGCAGTTCTTACTTAAGTTGGTATACTTAGAGAAGCAAGCAGTCGGCAACATTCATCTCTTGAAGGGGTGTCTAACTTGGTGTTACAGTGTGTTTGACCCTAACTTAAATTTACACCGGAATATCCCTTTAAATGACGCTTTGACTGTGAATGCTTTAAGAATGACTATTACCTTTGCCTTCCTGTTGCAGACTGACACAGCAAAAAAAATCTATCTTTATTGTCACATTTACTCAAGCTGTTTTGTGATAGTACACTGTTATTCTCTAAGACACAACTGATCAATGTTTTTCCAACTCTTTTTTTAGATGATAAACTTGAAGATTTAAAGGCCACCAAGAAAAAGATTGTAAGTGATGAGATAATCTCCACCATTCTCTATCATACACATCTGTTACTGACTGATCCAGAGAGAGACTGGGTGTTTTTTGTGGCTTCTCTTTTTCAACCCCGAAGTCAAAATGCAATGTTACGCACAGCTTGTCAAACAAGAACGACAGCTCAGCTGCATTGTCTCTATGGCTGGTGCCCAATTTAGACTAGCTTAAAAAGCAGCAACATTTTGATCCTTATTGCTTGTAAGTGTTGAAACCAGGGGATTCCAAATCAGTCTGCTTGTTTTGACTGAAAGTTTCCCCATTTCTGTGTTTACAGCTGGAGGAGGTGATGGAAACAGAGACGTACAAAAATGCCAAAATCATTCTGGAACGTTTTGATCCTGAGGCCAAGAGGAAAACTGTGAGTGCAGTTTCTTTTGATTTAACTTCTCGTATTGAATCCTGATTTGTCACTTTTTGACTTCTCCATGTTTTGTTTTCTGTCATGTTGTAGGAGCTTGAGTCGACTCCAGTGCGTCCTCAGATGACTCCCAGGCCAGGACAAGGTACAACACGTCAATGCAGAGCAGGCAGATAACAAATTGGGATTCACTGCCACCTGCACAGAGACAGAGTCTTGTCCTTGCTTAAGAAAGAACTGCAGAATAAAACCCTTTTCTTTGTGTAGAGATTCGACAAAGAGGAGTGCAAATGAGACCAATGCCGATGGGCACCCCAGGTGCAATGGCAATGACTCCCCAGGGAGCACGGCCCACATTGGCACCAGGAGCTACACCTGTGGGTAAGGGGCTGACAGAGATCCTCTATGTTCAGTATTTAGAAATAGCAGTTTGTGACTTTGATGCTGGATCTACTCTGCACTTTGACTAGAGAGTCAGAGCTCGACTGTTGAGTTCTTTCACCAAAGACTACTACAAGTTTCAGTCTGTCTAAGAAGATCCTGAAGCATCCGGCTCATGGACAAAGCGGAAGTCAGCTGGAACGAACAGAGAGTCCAGCTGCCTCTGACTTTGTTCTTTCAGACGAATGTGTGTGTGAGTGAGTGGTGTTGTTCCATGTTGCTCTCCCGACAGAACCTGTTCCTCTCTCAGCTCCAGGAGGACCTCCAGAGAGATCTGCTCTTTCTGCCTCTGTTCTCCAGGGGGCCGTACCCAGGACCGTCTGCTCCCCTGTACCAGGTGTAGGTAGGTTATAAGCCCAGAAATATGTCTCTTTACATCAAGGTTGAATACTGCAAAAGTCTGAATTAAAGGTAAACTCTGTATCTCTATATACACTTTATATATTCTGTTTCCAACAAGAGTTCTAGTTTCTCTGTTTTTGGTTCTGTTTTTTTATAGGTTTACATCCACCAGGTCCTCCATTAGCAAGACCCATTCTGCCAAAAGACAGAGGAGCCATGGACAGAGTAATTGAGTATCTAGTTGGAGATGGACCACAGAACAGGTGAGGATCTCATATTTCGATTTGAAACCCCATGAAGAATTTCCAAGAATTTAGAAACTTTAGAAACCCTAAGACTTTGGGGTTAGATATACGCCCCTTTGCATCTTGCTGCTCTACCCTCTCTCTCTCTCTCCTTCTCTGTATTTCTCCCCAACCCAGCAGGTCCTTCCCAAGGTTTCTGCCTGTTAAAAGGAAGTTTTTCCTTTCCACTGTCACTCATGTTAGATGAGAGGGGTTAAACCTGTCCCATCTGAAGGTTGGGTCTTGGCAGTTCATCAAACAATGAGTGTGGTCTAGACTCGCTCTTTTTTTGGAAAAGTGTTTGGGGATAATGACTGTTGTTATTTGACGCTATATAAATAAAATTTGATTGATTTTGATTTGATTTATTGATCTTTATCTTTGTTTATGAAGCACAGTTTGTACTCTCTTTAATAACTGACTACCTGACATCCCTCAGCAAAACCACTGGAATTAAGCTTAGCCAAATAACACCTTAAATGCCCCAAAAATTAAAAAAAACATGATTTAAAACTGTCTCTTTCTCTTTCCCGCCACTTTTCTTTTCTTCTTATAGATATGCGCTGATTTGCCAACAGTGTTTTTCCCACAATGGCATGGCTTTAAAAGAAGAGTTTGAGTATCTAGGTAAGGACAAAAACACCCAGTAAAATGAACAAAAGGGACATGATGTATGTCAAGTTTTTTTGGGGGCTGTTGGGCTGTTAGTCTGTTCCTCATTCATTCTCTGTTTTCCTATTTCCAATCCTCCAGCATTTCGTTGCGCATACTGCTACTTCCTGAATCCAGCGAGGAAGACCCGCCCCCAGGCTCCCAGGCTTCCAGAGTTCAGCTATGAGAGAAGGCTGCGAGCAGAGTCACGTTCACCCGGACCAGCACGGCGCTCTGGAGCAGATACAGAGGAGAGTCCGCCCCCTTCTGGAGGTACTGAGACACACAGTTACACAGACAAGAGGCCGGGAAGAGCAACAACAACCAGGTCTCCTTAGGTCTGAGTCAGAAGTAAAATGTGTTCAAGCCTAGAGCAATGCTGGAGGATGAGATGTTGAAACTTAAGAGGAAAACATGATTTATCCTGTAACAGTGAGGTTTTTACTGATCAGTCAGTTTGATTTTAAACAAGGTTTGAATTCCACAGCATAGACCCAACAGACATGTGAGAGACACATGCACATACACTCACTCACACAAACACACTGCCATACTCACAATACTCTGTGCTCCTGTATTACTTACTCCATGTCCTAACTTCCTGTTTTAGATGCTTCTTTGTTTAGTGTCCCAGCTGACCTCCATCATTTGTTTGTGTTTGATTCTGTTCTTAACTTCAATGTTAATATTTGTGGTTTTTATAGCTGTTAGAATACAATCAGCCAAAACACAATACCACCATTTTAACCTGATGAAATCAGTTAGAAAAAGTTAATCCTTAGAGTTATTTGTATTCTTCGGAGCCCGGGAGGTGACATGAACTTTGTTTTTTTAAATTCACATGTACGATTTAGTATCTCGTACGTGTGTTTTATTTGTATCTTGTGCATGCATTTTTGTAAATAATCCTCCCCCCTTTTTTGTGAGAGAAGAAGGACAGTGTCATGGACAGAGAGCATATGATCAACGTTTTCTTTCATTTAGGTTTGACTCACAAAGATACTTTATATCTGAGCCCCATTTGGTATTGTTTTGAGTAGTAGACACCTCATCAGAAACCCTGAAGCACAGCGACTTTGCTGTCAGCGATATTCAGACTTGCAGGAAATTTTTTTTTTTTAAATTAATGAACAGTTAAAGCGCACCCGCAAGATACTAAATCACATGTACAAGATACTAAATCACATGTACAAGATACTAAATCAAATGTACAAGATACTAAATCAAATGTGCGAATTAAAAAAACATGGGCTCTGTTGTATTTAGACACCTCAATCCTTTTTTGTTATGATGTCACCACATGGTCCACAGTTACGGTTAAAAAGAAAGAAAGATGACATTTTTTTGCTTGCACAGTGGTTTAACAAAGCAACAGTGAGTGTACAAGATACTATACGATGTCTTTACAGGGATTTTATTCTTGTTTGCAGCACAGAAACTATTAAGACTATGAAAAAATCTCTCTAAAGTTACACATACAGGAGGTGGAATAAAGTCCGTGAAAGAAGCCAAAAGTAAGATTGTATCCAAAGCCTTGATTCATCCTGTTCTGTGCTCGTAAAGGTTCCTTAGCTCTTGTCCTTGGTCAGACCTATAGGTTTTGCGTGTAGTGATCAGTGGATAATGGTGTGATCTTGCCTCTAGCCAAGGCTCCAGCCTCGTGGAATATGGTCCACAGTTTTCGGATCCAGCAGAGTCCAAAGAAACCTCAGAACCAACCTCTACAGAGTCCAGGTTCCCCTTTCCCTTCCTGCACTGTCTGATCTGACTTAATTTGACCTGATTTGATTGATTGGGTTATCTCCGAATGGGCCTATTTTCTTGGCAGTAGAATCCATAACATTGTAGAGCTCAGCTTAACACCAAGTTTTTGATCTCTAATCACCGTAACTCCTTATAAAACTGAAAAAATTGGATTTCCAGTCACTGAATGTCTGTGCCAGATCTGGGTTCAGTAAAAACACAGTTGATCCAATTTAGAAATCAAAAATCCACCTTTTGAAAGTTTAGGAATTCATGTGAACTCTTGTCAAAGTCGAGGCTTTGTTTGATAACTGATGCAGAATTATCTAATTAGTCTTGATAGAAGAGAAATATCGTTAGAATATTAATGTTAAAAAAATAAATAAAGAAAGTCACTTCATCTGACTCAGATCTGGTCTTCACTGAGTGATCAAAATGTTTGGATAAGTGTCCTTGCTGATTGATTTCCCCCTCAATCTCCATGTTCAATGTCTCATGTCTCTAAAAGCTCGATGTGCTCTCTAGTACACGTGTTTGATACAAAAAAATACAGAAGAGATCAGTTTGTGCTTTGTTGGATTGAAAAGAAATCTGAAAGGTTTTTGTGCATATATCTTTATTCTGCATCCAATGATCTAGCTGCTATCTGCTCTTATTTGTCATTCTTTGAAGCTCCTGTGTTGAAGCTCCCTTTGTGTTGACTTTGGTGCCCTCTGTGGACAAAGCAGTACCTCTTCTCTGCTAATCTTGTCCTGTAAATAAGGAAAAAACTCATCCTGCTCTCTGTTAGTGTGGCAAGTATCACTCTGTGAAACATGGCAGAGTAAACAAAACTAACTTCACTGTCTTACGGATGACCTTGTCTGCTTTTGCAGCTCACATAGAGGTATCAGTCGTCTGTTTTATAACCAGTGAAAAATTCGGCACAGGAGCTTTGAGTCAGCTGTAGTGATTTTATGAGAGAGGGCATCTGTTAAACAGCCATCATCGAGTGGCGTATAAATTCCGCTATGGCCTGAAAAAGGCTCCAGGTTTTCTGCTTGACAGGATCTTTGTTGTTTGTTTTAATCCGAAACATTTTCTAATTTTGATCACTGGCTTTTATAAACTTTCAAATCAATGTTAACCCTAACAAAGAATTAACTGTAAATGACCTTAATTCAACCCTGATTTTAACCCTCAACAAACAAATCATTTATTGAACTTCAAACCGTTCACATTATCTCAGCTGCTCCCTCTTTTCTCACTCTTTCTGAGTTTTTAGTTCCTCTCCTCAATCCTAGTAAACACATCTGACTTACGTGTCTCCCTGTCAGATGAGAAAGAGCTGGGGGAGGATGAAGGACGTGGCGCAGAAACAGAGAGTGAGAACCAATCGAAGGAGCAGCTGCAAACGCAACAGCGAGCGGAGGAAGAGGAGGAAGAAGAAGAGCTGGTTCAGGAGGAGGAGAAGGAGGAGGACCAAGTGATGGCGACGGAGCAGAGTCACAGTGCCCCCTGTGAGACAGAACCCCAGTCCTCATAGTAGCAGAGAGTCCAGAAGAGGATCAGAGACATCTGATTGCTCTGTCTGAACACAGTGTTGTGATTGGCCATGATAGAGCGGTGTCATTTTAAAGCAATGTGATCTCAAGATGTCTTTCATCCTTGTAACCAAAGTCTTACTTCTTTTTTGTCTATATACATACGAAACATAAAGCAGCATATGAATCAAGATGACAACATTCATCCTAATCAACAGTAAAATCACTAACCATATTGCCTAAAATGACACCAACATTTCATGGTCCTTAAAAGTTGGATTGGTTGAATTAGAAAGTGTCTGATTAATGATTGTAGTAAAAATCCTAAGGCTGTTTTAGCACAGAGAAGTTAGCCACTGATTAGGTTCCCCTTATTGATAACTGACAGTTAATTTATCAGTATTTTATGGTTTATTTTTGGCTTTGAGGTTCTTTTAGATTTGGAGAATCTGGCTGCTCTATGTTTTGTTCTTAAAAGAGTTGTGGTTTGGAGAGCACTACAGGTTCATAGACTATAATTAGCAAAAACATACTAGAATCTTCACTTCCTCACTGACCCTGACATGGCTCCTCGATGTCTGCCTATTTAACTTTTTAATTTAATGCAAATTGTTAAGTACATAGGATGTACATGATGTTTATTGTTCAGTTAGGTGGAAATTTTCTGTCAAGGTTTTCAAAAATATTTTGAAATCCAGCACAGCACCTGACGCCATTTAATGTGTTTACACTTTATTCTTATAAGTATGCCACTCAAGGTTAAAGGTGCTGGTAGAGCTTTTTCCATTGCCAGTTTTTAATCCCCTATATTTTAACTTAAACCTTAGATTTATTAGTGATATTTATATTTTAACAAGCAGCCCCTGTAGACAAGTTATCCTGCTAAAATTTGTAACTTTTCTTACCTAAAAATCACAGTTTGTGTAACTACACTCTTCCATCAGCTGTGCTTGTCTGCTGAGCGCACCTGTTCTTAAAATATAGGCTAATAAAACAGAGAATCGACCAGGATTTTAGATACAACCCCATCACTAAAAAAAAAAAAGCAGCTATAGGATAGGACAACCATAGAAAGCAACCATAACAACTTATGGTTCTTGCCATTTTTGCTGCCTTTGTCTCCTGTTTACTGGTGAGAAAGTTAGAAACAGTCATCCATGTCTGAGTGAGTAAAAACAAGGAGACTGTGGGATGATATGTGAGCTAAACTGAAAGGGGGGGACTGTGATTTGTTGGCTGCACTCTACAACCTCTCCACTTGGTGGCACTAAAACATTGTCACTGCTTATCACTGCAGTTACCCAGAACTGTGGGCAGCTTCTAAATATGAACTGTAGATTGGCTGTCTGTACAAGTCTTTCCTTGTGTTTTAAGTTAGCTATTTTAAATGTGTAGAACAAACTGACCCAGTGTAACCCTCCTGCGCTGTCTGTGCCTTTCCTTTGATTAACAAGTGGCCACAAACATGAAAGGCTTTACCAAAAGTTTCAAGTTTCAAGTTTCTTTAAAAGCAGCATTTCTGGTTTTTTTTACTCTAAATTTCTCCACTGAAATGAAATCTGTGGTTGCTTTTAAGGATATCATCTTGTGATGTCAACTTAAGCTTACTTATCAGAGTTATGCTATCAATCAAAAAGTCCGTGAAAAACCACTGAACATTTTACAAATGGTAGAAAAGAGCAGACTTAAGCAAGAATTGCCAATTTTATCTCCTACCTGCTCATTGCCAATCACAGCCCCTCATAGGTTTATCATTTGCCAAATGCACTGTCTTTAATGTCAAACCTGACTCCATTTGCACTGAGTTTCTCTTTGTATTTATTTGGCCATATTGTGTTTTATCTGTTTCAGGTATTGCTGCACTCTTTGGTCTTAGAGGCCAAATGTCTGAAACCTATGTTACTGTTATAATGAATTTGAAGCTTGAGGCCTGGTTTTGGTTGTGTAGCATTCAGGGTTTTATCAGATTAGTATTCTGAAAGAAGTATTTTCTTTTTCTTTTTTTTCCCGCTGTTGTTCATTTGAAGTGTGTTCACTATTGTTTTTCTCGTGGTCTTCCCTTTGTCAAGCTGCTGCTGCAATGTAAAGATTGAGAAGGTTCCCACTTAGTGAGCACTAACACCTTTTTTTTAAAAATTTTTTATTTTTGACAATTCTTCATTCTGCTATTGAATGGACTAGAAGATATAATGAGGCCTTAAGCAAAAACGTCTCTGTCGTTGAAACTTGTAATGTGCACAGAAACCCAGCTAGATTAAGTGGGAAATAACTCTTCAGGGGTACAAGAAAAATTCAACATGAAGTAATATTTAATATCCATATTTAAATATTTTCAGTCAGTGATTTTCTCTGTAATACTATGTGTGTTTGTTATTTGTATTTGACCACATTGAAACCTCCTGACTAACACAATCATCTGGCAAATGTTGTCCGTACAGGTTTTATGGTAGTCCTCTCCTTGTATGTGGCAGCCAAAGTGCTTTTAGTCTGACAAACCTCTGCTGAATGTTAAGGACAGACCTTGTGAGGAATTTAAAGTAGCCTGTCTCCACAGTGTGACATTTAGATTTTTTTCCCAGTTATATCCCTCCACCAGGCAGCAGTGTTTACAGAAGTCACAAAATAATGCATCGTGACACCTGTGCTTTTTTACTGGTTTGTGCTAACAAGTTTCTGTTATTTCTTTATATTACAATCTGCTGGTGATGGAATTGTGGAAACTTTCAACATTTATAAAGACTTAAGATACTCTTCTAGCTGTCTGAAAATGTGGATACATGTTTTGTGTGTTTACTTTTGGTCTTTTGTTTGGTTTTTCTTTGCTTGATATATCACCTACTTTTGTCAGTGCTGGCTGACATTACATGTGTGCATGGCACGCCTAATAAAGTTTTTTAAAAGCAACAAGTGGGCAGTATTTTTTCTGTTGTGGTTCTTGCGTTCCGTCCACTTCTTTAAATTCTCATTTAAACCACTACCATATAGGTCAGTGTGCAAATGAAAAATGTTCTCTTAAGCCGAAAACATACAGGATCGTAATGAGCACGTTCCGTCAGTGTCGCGTATCTGCTCCGCAGAGCAGCGCTGTCTATCGCACCCAGGATGCGTATTTGGAGCGTAGCAGCAGCGTGGTGCAGCCCCGGTCAGCTGGGCTCATAATAGAGGAAACAACATGCTCACAACAGGCTGATTTGCCTTTCTGTGGTCTATTTTCTGCTAATTTGGATATAATTCAGTGATTTTAAAGTTTCGGTTTTTGCAGGTTTACTTGTGTTTAGCATCATAAACTATGTTCCTCTACGCTGTGATGTTACCTTCAGACAGAGTTAGCAGTTAAAAGTCCTGTTGGGGTCCACATGGATCAGGGATTGACCATCGGGTTGTTTTGTGTTACTGAGAAATCCGTAAATAGGAAGTATTTCTCATTTACACATACTGATGCACAGTTGGGAGTCTGCATATGGTGTTTTATTTTGAAATTTAGCAAAGGACATGCGCAGTTTTTGTATTGATATCCTGTCTAGAACAATCTTCCCTGTGTGGATTGACGCGTGTTGAAAGCGTAGAGCAGAGAAAATAGACTCGGCGCGTATCTTTAGCAGAGCCGCGCTCGACACGCTTCTGATACGGAGCCGCGACGGAGCTGATACGCGTCTTGTACGTGATGCTGCATAGAATGGCAATACGAGACGCTGACGGTACGCACTCAATACGGATTCTGTGTGTTTTAGCCCTCAGTGTGAACCTTTAGTGTTCAACCTTCACATCATTTAAATAAAGAAACCTACAAATTGCACAAGTGCAACTGGATTATACGTTCCAGCTTTATGTGACAGTACCACTCTAATTAAACAATGAACATTTATTTCCACTCTATCGAACAGATACATAACTGCAGATATAAAAAAAATCTGAGCTAAATTTTAAAGTATCAGTAACAAAACGACATTCCAGTCCTTGCCATAAAGAATCACAGCTGCAAAATAAATCAAGTCGCCATCATCTGGTTACCGTAAACACAGGCAGCAACACTGCAGCTGTGATGTTTCAACTTCAGAAAATTAGGAATTACTTAAATCCATTCCTCTTCAGCTATGCTACTTTCTTTCTTGTGTTTGCTATTCAAGCTGTCAAAAATCATCAGATTGTATCCCATCATGTTGATGTCAGGTATGTTCCAGAGGAGTGACAAGCCAGTTTGATGAGGCCGGTTGGCTACCTGAGAAAATTTCTCTGGTAACATCCCACAACAATCAAAGTCAGTTTTCAACCACAGTTTCTCATTAAAGTTAGTAAACAGTTAATTCAAATCAATATTCAAAAGTAGGACTCTCCCTAAAAAATGTACAGCATCAGAGGAAAGTACCTGAACACGTGAAAAGGAAAACCTTCCTACTTGCCCATTAAAAATTGCACAATACCTACATTTTGAATATCAAGTTAAGCAGTTATTTTACTGTCAGGCAAAAAGAAAAAAAACTTCCAGAGAGGAACATATCTTGCCTGCAACCAGACAGAGTTACAGCCATAGATTGTATATAGAATGGATGCTGTCTGCCTCCTCATTGAGTAAAGCCACCGTGAGAACAGCACCCTCTGGTGACGGGCTGCAGTATAGGTCATAAATCCTGCCTCCTCCAGCAACCGTCATGGAGCTGTGGACAAACTTAAAAAATTAATTACACAAATATAAGTTTCTCTCCCCACTGGTTGTGATGTTGACATGTAGTTACTGTAAGGCTGGTTTGTGCTCAAGTCCTCTTTTTTCTGTACAGCTCCATTTTTAAAAGTTAATAGGGGGGTTATGTTTTCTATGATTGACACTTGATACAGCCTATGGGCATACTAAGATTGCAAGGGATAAGCAGTTTGAGCCGTGTGTCATCACAGCGACTCTCTGCGACTCTCCCGCCAAATGTGTGCAATGCTTTGGCGCAAGTGGTGGTTCCAGGAAGTGGAGACAATACCCGAAGTACCAAGAGCAATTCGGCTTCAAATTCGTATAATGATGGAAGGCAGAGCCAAGTTGTCCATAGTAAATACAGTCTATGGTTAAAAAGAACTGGGTTAAAAAGCAACAGTTAACTCTGTCTTACATGAAAACATCCTCCCTTCTCTAACTCTGGGTTTATACATTAACACTCACTCTTACTTATGGAAAAATTTCCATTTAAAATGTTAAAAATTACATGTGAAGGTCATAGCAATAGTATCTGTTCTCCTTTCTCATTATACTGAATTACATCCACCTCACCCAGACTCAAAATCAAGCTGCCAGAAAAAAAAACAAGTCATCAAAACTGTTGTGACCTTAACATTAGAGCAGTTTAAAAACTCATCCATCCAAGGAGCCCTTCAACAAAGGTTTCAGCAACATAAATATGGTAGAAAAACAACTACAACATTGGAAAAATGTTAGTGACAAAAATATTTTCAAGTACAGCCCATCCAGATCATCATAATGACTTATGCCTTAAATCTGCCTGAATTTCGCTTTAACTGCAGTTTCAGTCAGTGAGAGCACTTTACAATCCAGCATTTAGCAATCAATCCCACTGAAATCAGTCCTTGATGAACGACTGAATTACACAACTCCATCCATGCTGATAAAAACACATGCAATCCCTTTTGGATCAGGCCTTTACAGCATGTTGAGCTCAATGAGTCTCCCAGCAAACACAGCAAGTGTCCCGATGATGCAAACAGCCATGAACACACAGAGCAAGATGTGGTCCAAAACCATGGCAACAAACTTCCACTCCTCTGCTGCCTGGAATGAGAATACAAGGACAGACATGTCTGAGGGGTCTGATTTAGGATGTAGATTGAAGCAGTGTAGTTAACATTTGATTAAACTTTGTTGCTCCTCTATGTTTGACAGTTTACTGACACAACAGCCTTATTTATCAAATGATTGAATTGCCAAGGTAAAAATAAGCATTTGAAGCTGTTGTCTTACGTTGTTTGATTCCTCATCTGACTTCATGGTCTCAGCGATGTACTTCACCCCCTCTATGGCACTGCGCACATCAGGGTTTTTAGCAATGGGGGACTGATAGGTGACACTAGTGGGAGTAGGGTTACCTGCAGGGTAGAGAGCAGAAAGACGTTGTGATTTTGGGAACACAAGGAGAGACTACAGACACTTGAAAACTGCAGTTAAAATGAGTTTTTCTTCCTATTTTGCTTCACATTTAGGGACAGTTTCCTACCGGTAGTAATACCCTCATTTTAAACCAAAAGACAACGCATCTTGTGGGAGAATGTTTGCTGTGATTTGTTTGTAACCTGCCTGAGATGTCCGAGATGTCCATATCAGTAGGGAACAGTCTCTTCTGTCTGATCTCCTGACCGGGACGCTTCATTGTGGAGAAGAACATCATGTTGGGAATGGTTTCAATGAAGACCTGGGGCACAGACAAATACGGATATTAATCACATTTTACACTTTTCCCCCCCAAACTTTAATAGTAATATCAACATTTCTTATATTCATTATAGGAAGATTAAAATGACACCTTGCGGATCCAGGGAGGCATGGTGTGTGTGCTGGGTGAGCGGTGATGTGTGTTGATGACGATGACGGTGATGATAATGGAGGCAATAACAAAGACCATAGTGAAGAGCATGTATTTCCCAATGAGAGGGACAGCACTGGAGGTTGAGGGGATCAGCTCCACAATAACCAGCAGGAAGACAGTAAGAGACAGCAGGACAGAGATGGACAGAGTCATCTTTTCACCTGCAGACAAAGAAATGAACACACTTTTGTATTTTCATACTTCATTTTCTTAAGGTTCTGCAAATGTACCTATGCACTCTATAGCTGCAGCAGGATCTACATACCAGAGTCAGTAGGCAGGTAAAAGACCAATCCTGTGAGAAAAGAGAACAGCATGCAGGGAATGATGACGTTTACGATGAAATAGAGAGGCAGTCGCAGCATCAGGAAATGGTAGGTGATGTCAAGGTATGGTGTGTCAGGGCAGCAGGTGTAGTAAACCCAGTGCTTCCAGCTCCTGTAGTCCTTCAACACCCATTCACCCGACTCCATGAAGTTACTGAGGTCAGGCCGGTCACTGTCCTACAGACAGGAAACAGAGAAAAATGCATGGCAACAGAGCAAAAAGGAAGATAAAAGAAATAACTAATCCCTGATCATCCTTTAAAATTTTTACACTCACTGGGTTGATGACAACCAGCAGTCCATCATATGTCCAGGTTCCCAGTTTCATGCTACAGTTCTGCAGGTCAAATGGGAAATGGAGGACAATGATCTCACAGTAGCTCTTAAAGATGGCCGGTGGGTTCCACGTTATCAGCCCAGTGTGCTCCAGCAGGACTTTAGTCTCATGCTTGATGGCAAAGTCACCGTCAGCACTGCAAAAGAGGGAGGAAGAGACGGGAATAGTCGAAGACCTTAATTTAACGCATAAAGTAAGTGTGTGCTTAGGTATTTAAGAGATAAAGAATGTGTGTTTACTTGTTGTACAGCACCAGGTCAGGTTTCCATATGTCTGTTGAGGGGATTCTGATCTTTCTGATGCCACCATAGTTATCTGGATTCCACTTCAGATTCACATCTACCCATTGCTGGGATAAAATACATGATGATAACATTAGAATTACTTCACTCATATTCACTTCATCAGTGTGCAAATCTAATATGCTGATACCCAGTTCATATCACAATAAAATACCTGTATATTTTAAAATCATCACCCATCACCTGTCCTGTTTCTTTTCTTTACAATAAATATCCAATCATCTAAACCATCCTCTCTCTCAGTTATGTTAAATTTACATTAAACATTCATTTGTGGTTCAATTTGTGGATCTGATTTCAGAAATACTGTAAAAGTAAATTAAAAAGAACCACTTGATAGAAAGTAAGTACCAATAAGCTAACATTTGCAGTACATTAACTGGGTAACAAATGTTTGACTAAAATAATCATTAATGTAGGCCTTCCACAGAAAAAACAAAACAAAACATTTATCATAAAATCTGAGACATTATTCTCTCTCTTTTTAAACTCATCATTTGCATTGTAGCATGCCCAGTACAACCTAAATCCTAAAAACCATTCATTATGAGCAGTGATTGTTTTTTTTTTTTTAAATACATACAGTAGATTTTAAAGCAATTTTACCTGTCGGAGTCGAACATTACTGGTCACGATCTGGTTCACTTCATCCTTAAAGGTACAGAAAGGACAGAAAAATAGTGAGCGTTATGGACAAATTATAAAATGTATGCCAGTAAGCATTAAAAAGATACACTGTTAAATTTCCATATTTGATTTTAGTTAACTCTAAAAGCTTTCACAAGGAACGACATCTTCCCTCAGGAGCTTTGCATTGAGAAGTCTTACAATTACAATTGCGTCTCTTTGAACGTGAAGCGGCCACACATGTGCACTTGAGTTTTGTATAATGCGCTACGAGGTGAAAGAGACATGCATGAATGAGATCTGTGGCATATTATCAAATATTCGACCAACTTTTGAGAGGGTTTATTGGCTTTTGTTGATTTTGCAAACTCAGTACCATACTTCAGTAGTGACGCCACGGATCATCATTGATCCAGGATCCGTTTGGCTCAATACCTTTGGTTCCGCACACATGTGATCCACAGATTGGTTTATGAAAAAAAAAAAAGGGTTTGAGTATGTTCAGTCCCCACGCATGTGGAGAGCAGCATGGTCATATGGCGAGCCATATGACAGTGCAAACACATCAAGCATGGCCACACATTTGAAGCGAGATCACCCCAGTGTTTCACTTGCAAGAGTGAAAACAAAGGCTGCTTAACAACCGCTTATCACCGCGGCAAGTAGCCCCTTGCTTCACAATCCGATCGGGCTACAGCCATCACAAACGCTATCGGTGTGAGTATAGCTGCAGACTTGAGGCCATATTCGGTTGTGCTAAACGAGGGCTTAAACATATACTGAAAGTGCTGGAGTCATTTTACAGCGTCCTGTTGCGCACCCACCTCAGGGAAAAGAATGTGCCAGATCTTTAGTCTTTAAAAAAGTTGTGGATGAACCATCCTGAGCATCTTCTGTTGCGCTCACAAACAGACGAGTGGACGTCTGTTTTTTTGCTGATCGGAAAAATGATCCGATCTGTGACTCTGATCAGAGAAACAATCGGAACGTGAGTTTTTTGATCGGTTGCACCTCTATATTGTAGTGTGCTGTACCTCGTGCTTGACAACATGCTGGCAAGAGCTTGAGATGAAAGGGTACTTTCAGTTTTAAAGTGGGTAAAATGGGTGCCAAATCAAGCTACATTTTAGCTGTGGTACCCATCTTTACAGGCTGGTGGAGTTAATCAAGGATGCAGAAGGAGAGCTACAAATAGTTGCCAAACTGTGAAATGGGTGGCACATTTCACAGTATCTCTGTTTTATGTTGTACATTTTACCATAAAGTAGTTTTTGCAAAGAGTTGCTTAGTTCAAGTAAAGACAAAGAGTAATGGGTGTCATCTTGTAAGATGCTGAAATTGAGTATCAAATGATCATAATGTGACACATTAGGTGTTTATTTAAAATAGGAGCTTTAGTTACCACTTGAAACATTTAGCAAGGTGCCAAGTATTCAGACATGCAAACTCTAAACCGAACGCGTCTGTCTCATCAGAGGACTGAACCCAGGGTCATATATTGGTTGCTCATCAAAGGCTTGTGATACAGAAAGAGAGCTGCAAGCACAAAAAGTACATTTTTTGCAATTTGCATGTCATTCTCTTGTGTTGCTGTGGCCACCATGCCATCCCTGAGTCCTTGTGGTTGTTGTTATTCAGGTTTTGAGGTGCACTTCACAGAGGCTGCTGACCGAGTTAATGAAAGAGGAACTTTTCTATAACAGCATAATGTGGTTAGGTGTCAGTCATCTTGATGCGTTGTTACTGGATTTCTGCAAGGGTTCTTGATGATTTGCACAGTATGATCACAGCATCGAAATGTCTGTCTATTTTAAAAATGATTTTAGCAACCTTTCTCACCAAGGAGACTGGCACATTAAATTTTGTGAGTCTTTATCCAGTTGTTATGAGGTCATCGTTTTTTTTTTTGTTTGTTTGTTTTGTTTTTTAATTAACTGGATAGAGGTGCACACTCTACAAGCTCCAGTAGCTCCAGTAGTTGCAAATGCATGCGACTTTTGTAACGGCTTTGTTGCAGTTGAAACGGATGTTAATTTTTTTCTTTGTGTAAAATAGAAATGAAGTCGGAGATAGCCTTTATAGTCAGACATTTACATTTAGAAGAAGCCTACAAGCCTTAAGTCATGGAGATACAACTATGAGCATAATTGGTATAACTAAATGATTAGGGATGTAATGATGATAAACCGCGGTAAAATGTGTGACGGTTAGTACTACTGTTTCAGATTTTAATTACCGTCAAAACCGTGTTTGATTGCCCCACTCTGGAAAAGCTCACAGACTGCTCAGTGCTGAGAAGAGCAGCCGCACACAGCAGTCCTTCGAACACAGGCGCGCCGCGCGCATTCGCATTGTGCAGTATACAACTTGTAAACATGGCGGAGGGCAGTTTTGCGGACATTTGTGCCGACCATGTTGCAGAGATTTTCCGTTGTCAAAGAAAACAAAGTCCGAAGTCTGGGTGTATTTCTGCCTCTACAAAGGGTTGCCAGCAAGCTTTGTGCATCCCAGCAACCAGCATGCCATCCGAGAGGCTATTCAGTGCCAGCGGGCACATTGTTTACCCTCGCAGATCACTACTCAAACCAGACCAAGTAAATATGCAGAAATTTTTACATTTCAGTCTCAAGTAGTGAACAAAGTCAGCAGCAGCACCTTATGGTGGAGAAAACCGACAATTGGTGTGGTTCATTTGATTTATTTACATACTTTATGTTATTTTAAACACCTACACTACACATTTGTTTACATGTGGTTGTATTGTTTTATAAAGTAGTGTTGCTCTGTTTTATAGTTGTAAGAGTAGATCTTTTTGAGCACTGAGGATTCTTACAATTTGCACAGTAAGGAATGTCATTTTATTTAAATTCTATTTATTTGTTATCATGTTAATGTTTATGCCACTGGCACATTACTTTGTACTTTGTTGTTACTAGTACTAGTGTTGATTACTTCTGGCTCTTTTAAGGCCCCATCTTTAATTTTTCAAGCTCATCATTCCTCTGTTATTTCAGGTTAAGGAAAAGTTCATTCTGCATGTTACTTTGATTGTTTTTTTTTCAAAATAAAACTTTGTTTCATGATTTCAGGGCATGTATAAGTACTTTTTAAACATTTTGAACATATTTCAACATTACTGTGATAATATTGATAACCATGATAATTTTGGTCACAATAATCGTAATGTTAAATTTTCATATCATTACATCCCTATACATGATATACCGTTGCTAGTTGTGACTTTTTCACTCTCACTCACCACACTGATAAGCTGTATTAGCTGCAGTCCCACTGTGACCACTACGGCCTCACTGAAGTGGTTCACAGGCCGAACCACCTTGTTGTAACTGTTAACCAGAAACAGGTCTTTCACCAGACGAGTCTCGTCTTCTGAGCAGAGGACTGGACCTAGAACACACATACACAAAAATGAAGTCAGGCACATTTGTTTTTTCTCTGTATTTCAGAATGCTCATCCTCTGTGAATCAGCTGGGATATGTCATTTATGCCATACATAGACTGAAGGTTCACAACCGCACAACTTTCTCTATTTTTGTTTCTCTTTTCCACTGCCATGACATGGAAAAGCATGCCAAACGTTTTATACTCTGTTGATGCCCACGTCTCCACCAGTGTCGACACTACAGATAGACAGATTAGTTGGTTGGGCTGATTAATTAACTAAGAATTAAACAGATAATGTGCTGGCAGCCTTGTCTGTGTGACTAGATTCCACTTCAATTTTTTACATCTACTCATTGCTGAGGTAAAATATAGGATAATGACATTATCAAGCAATGTTAATGTCCTCTTGAATGATAACATATTTTTCCCATGTTAAATGGCAACATATTCAATCAAAAACACTTACTGACAAGCGTTTAATATCAATTCTGTTATGATGTAAAGAACAATGCAGTTTGATACTGTCTCTCACATAACTGTTCTGAAATTTAGCACAACCCAGTGTTTTTTCTATTCAATGAACTAATTGAAACCATCACAAACATGTTTTTTTGTGAAAATGACCATGGATATAATATTATGTGTATGGCAAAATGGATGGTATTAAAAAAAATGATGTAATTTATCAAATGAAAGAAACAAACAAAAACAACATGATATTGGCATTATTGGTTATTGGCCGACCTGCCCCTTAGCTATCGGCATCCACGTTGATTGTAGAAAAAAATATATATATATATAGTTAACAACTTGGTTGCATCCAAACAGAAATCACAGCTAAAGCTAGAGGAAAGTAAGCAGACTTCATTTAACTGTGATTCATACACCAAACATTTCTCTGGCTTCCAACCAGTGTGCTGAAACCTTTTTAATATGACTCAGAAATAGAGAATAAACAAGGAGATGAGATAAGAGGGAGGCAGGGGCAGCAGCAGATGCACACAGATCAACAGTAACAGCAGTCAAGTGACTTACATTCCATATTGGTGAAAAGCCTCCACACTAAATATCCCATGAGCTATGTAAGCACTGTGATCAACTCTGTTTCTGTGTAAGTCCTTGGAGTGGACCTAATCTCAGTGCTAAGAGGGTGTTTGGGAAAACCAGGCACTCGACATTAAGTCTGGATCAGTCAGAGATCAGAACATTTAACCTGCATTTAACACCCCCTTGTGTTAAAGGTGTTTCCAGCTAGCAGATTTACAGTTTTTATTTTAGACCATGTCTTTATGAGCCCATATATTAACGTATGCCCACAGGATATGTCCCATAAAAAGTCTTGTAGTGCTCTGCTATGAACTGGATACTGATATTAAAAGACAGCAAGTGTATCATCAATTTTATCCTGAAATTAGATCATTATTTTGTCACTCTCAGTCAGTCAGTCACTCAGTCAGGAAGTTAGGAAGCTTAGACAGCTGCAGTGAATCAGAGGTGTCCCTCTGAAAGTCATTATGACACTGTGTCCTTGTTACAAAGTTTGTTTCAACTTGTTTAGAAAATGATCTTTTTGATTGACAGCTACAGGGCTAAAATTGGCACTTTGTGTTGTTTGAATGATTACTGAAACATGGAGTGATAAAGCCCCACCCCCACTGGAGTGAGTACAGTTTATAGCTCACTGCTGGGTGTGTTAATATACATTATATTAACCGTATTAGCTGGCTTGGTTCTGAGGAAGTGTCATATCAAATTCACAGTGACCAGCTCTGTCACCTCTGTTACAGGGTAACACAGACTCTGGTCTCAGTCTCTGTGCTTCGATTCTGCATTCCAGTTTGTCATTATTTCATATTTTTGAGAGCTACTCGAGGTAATTGAGGCTAATTTCAAATTTGCATCTTGAAGCAAGCAGGTCATATGATATGTTTAATAAGCTTTGATAGTAATGGACAGTTGGAGGTCTAAAGATTGATAAAAATTTCAAACCTGCATTTATATGTCATTACACATTAATATATAGCAAATAAATTAGTTTTCTGGTTCAGTTTTACAACAGAGAGTGGTGATGAGAATTACAGCTCTTTTTAATGAGCCAGATCATTCAGCTCAGCTCACCAAGAAGAGTCGGCTCATTCGGCTCCCAAATGGCTCTTCATTTTACCACTTATACATTTTCATATGTCTACACATACCTCTCAAATAATTCAAAACATCCTTTGTACATAAGTATTCACAAGTAAAAATTACATTTTCTAATATCAGTAAATTGCTGTAGCCAATTGTTTTCACTGCATTTACGGACCCTTGTAACTCTCAAACCACCCAATGAATGCACTGACTTGCTTGTAGAACCACTCTGCTACACAAAGCAGATAGAAATCCCATCATTCTGCCTTGCAGTTTTTTTTCTACAACACAGACAGGGCCGGCTCCCATCGTTCACGTTAAAGAGCCGGCTCTTTGAACCGGTTCGTTCATGATAGACACATCACAAACAGAAAAAAGGCCTTATTCTTACTGAAAAAAAAAAATACAGGCGTATCAAAATTGATTTTCAATACCATATAAACCTAAAACCAACTTTAGTATCATTCTCTTTTTGTTTCTTTCCTGCCAACTTATTACTGTCCTAGCCTTTATACCATTAGGACATGTGAACTGTTGCATCACCTTTATCCATGCAATCACAGAAAACAAGTCATGTCATTTTGTTACAATATGACTGAGCAGATTAGCACAGTGCTGCCAGCCAGGTTATGACCTGAGTTACATCCATTGCATGTTATTTCTGGTATCTGCTGGCGATACACACTCAGCCAGCAAGCAGGGATCTTGTTTCATTTAGCCAGCAAGAACAGATGATACACACACACACACACACGAACACACACACGCTCAAATACACACACCAGATAGACAGAGACACTGACAGTTTGTTTTTAGTTCCCTTTCAGGATCTCAGAGATGGTGGATGAGTGTTTTTTTTTTTTTTTTTGTGTGTGTGTGTGTACGATGCTGATATTGGTTTCCCTGGCTGTCTGCCAATGTGTCCCTCTGTCGCTGGCTGCCTGCTCCCTGTCTGTTGTCCTGCTGGCATGCTTTGATCTGGCCACATACAAAAATAGATTTGAGGTGGGACAGAGCAGCCACTTGGAGCTGTCAATCATTGCCCACTCTCAACTCCAATTTCCGCAAGAGACTGAACCACCACTGCAAAATAAAACGGCAAAGGCTCTTTCTGTTTCTATCACCGTTTTGCTGAAAAGTTCTAAAAGTGTGGCGTGTGTATTATTCTGACAGCCCGTGACACTATTGTGGGCATGATGCAGGCTTGAAAAAGTTGTTGACTCTTGTCACATGATATGCTGGGAAAATTTCTTTTGAGGAAAGTGAATGAGTTCTACTGTTGCAATGAGAAAAGAGAACAGTTAGGATGATATTTCAGAACAGAGCTTCTCGGTGTTTTAATATGAAACCTCAGGTATCTTTTTTTCAGTGAGCATAAACTGACCTGACCTCATCAGAATCAATTGCATGAAGATCTGAGGATGTGCAATCTAAAAATAGATAGCACAAGTTGACTAAAAATGGCTGATACTCCACCAAAATAACAGGATTTCAGGTCACAGAGTGCTGCAGTTTCACAGCTATGTTGTCTGATCATTTTTACTGATCTGAAATGAGTGACTTTGTTTGACAAAGATGCTTCAGCTTGTTTTTCAATGTGGGTGTGTAGCAGCCAGGAATAAAGACCTTCAAATGATGTACTGAACACTTTTTATTGCACATCTGCAGTGATGCAGATAATGTCCAACTGGTGGCTTATAGGCAGCAGCCATTCACCCTGACACATCACCTTTATCTGGCTTTCACATCAGGTTGTTACCAGAATGATTCATCAAGTGTGCCAGTTTCCAAATCACTGAATCAGAGGGGATAATAAAAGTAAGTCCCTTTAGAAATTATAAGTCTGCTAATCTTCTCCTGCAGACACTGAATGTTTAATCAGAAAAAAACTAAAAGATTTATACAGAACTTTCTATTAAATATCAGGCTTTATCAGTACTGTGATGATGAATTTCATCAAGCCATTTTAGTTGGATAAATCTGCAGTTGTGTTGAATATAAAAGCATTTTATTAAATTGCATCTACCTTTTATTATTTTTATTTTTTTAAATGTATGATTTTTGGCATCTCTGCCTTCATTGGATAGGAAAGCTGGAGAGAGACAGGAAACACAGGGAGCAGAGAGTAGGAGATGTGACAAAGGGTTGAGGCTGGGAGTCGCGAATGACTGCTGCAACAAGGACCAAGGCCCCTATGCATGAGGCATTTCAACCACTTGGCTATCAAATTTTCCCCATCAATGAGGTGGAGCTCTTTTAACCCGGTGATCCCAGTGGGTTTATAAAAATGTGTTACAAGTAATATTATCACTGTTGACTTTGTAAGCCTAATTCTTCAGTCCTACCCGAAGACTGTATATAGAATAGACGCCGTCTCCCTCCTCGTTGGGTGAAGCCACCGCAAGAACAGCCCCCTCCAGTGACGGGCTGCAGTATAGGTCATAAATACCGCCTCCTCCAGCAATCCCTATGGAGTTGTGGACAAACTTTTCCTTTGCAAAGCTCCAGTAGCTCATTAGCACTTAGCCTCTGAGTCCTGGGTGGAGACAGTGCTGCTCTGCACACTTCTCTTCACTCTAGCTTTTAGCCTAACATTGCTGGTGTTATAGCAGAAGCAGGTCACATCAGAGCTGTTGAGCTCTCAGACACTTGTGTCTTTAGGGGCATGATGAAAGTTAATATCATAATTAGCTTTCTTACGAGCATTGCAATCCGCTAATGCACACGCTTGTTCCGCAATTGTCCTCTATTTCTCTGAGTCTGGCCTTAATTGGGGGGCTATAGGAAATCTAACTTTATGTGAGTCTGCCGTTTGGGTCCAATTATTCGAGTAATCGATAGAATATTCGGTAGAATATTCGATAGCTGCAGCTCTTGTATGAAGTTTTATGTAGCTCACCTGGGGGATATGCTGTTTGAGGAGCATCATCAGAGCGACTCTCCCGCTGAATGCGTACAACGCTACTGCGTAAGTGGTGGTCCCAGGAATTTGAGAAAATCAGGTAAATACCGAGAGCAATTCAGCTTCAAATTCGTATAATGATGGAGGGCGGAGGGTAGTTGTCCATAGTACATACACAGTCTAAGATTGTACCATGCTTAATGCTGCCAAATAGCAACCAAACTGGTACTTTACATGTGGTAGTTCTGAGAAAACAAGTTATTTATAAATTTATTAACCTTCCCCAAAAAAGTTTTTTCAGGGGCGATTTAACCATTGACCCTTAGAGTACCTTGACATTTCTCAGAACTTTTTTGCCTTGATAGATAAGAGCTCTTAAAGTGGCACTTGAGGGATTTACTAACCAAAACACAACTCACAAACTATGCAAGTACAGCACCTCAGTGGAGACTAAGTGTTGTTTTTATTTCTTCAACCCCTCAAGAAGACTCCCCTCATTACAGAGGGTTTAATGGACTATATTTAGTTTTACCCAAACTTTCATTTGATTCATGACCATTTTTTCTTGTTTTATTCAGTGCACTTTGCATAAACTGGAGATATTTTGTCACAATGACTATGACCTTCATTTTACCTAGAGTCTGCAACTGATATTTACCTGAGTATGGCCATTTTAATAATGTGTAGAGCTCACAGGGCCAGCGTTGCTGTCTTGTTTCTAACTGATAACATGTTTTTCTTATCCTAAATGAAGGCAGCTCTGATCTGAAACAGATACTGGGGAGTGTTTGACATAAATTATGCTACAATTTTTTTTGATACCCAAATATTTAACTAATAAATACAGATGGACGGACAGAAATCCTAAAGTCCCCTGTGGCAATACTTTACTGAGTCACATATCTTTTCATCTACATATTAGAAATGTTTGTTCATGCACAACAGTTTTGTTTCCTATTTTTCCTATTGTTGATGTCTTTTGTTAAATTTAAAAAACAACAAGGTGATATTGGCATTATCTATATTATTCATCAGCAATTCTGTTCATCCGTTATCATGGTCTGCATTGGCCTTTGAAAAAACAGTATTGGTCAATTACAAGTGCATTAACTCAGAGAGACCATTTGATGAGAACAATCAGATAATGCATTTTCAGAAGAAGATATGTTCTCAATTCTGTTAAAAATACTCATAAAAACAGAAAAGTAAGAATAAAGGTCCTTACAGCGGGAACGACGCAAAAATATGACGCGAAATTACATAATGTTCGGAGGCGAATTTTGACGCGCCTGACTGTACACATCAAGTGCAATGCGATTTTGCGACTTTCTGGGGGGAAAAAAGAGACGCCTCTTAAGTGGGGAGACAGTGAAAATACATATGGTATGTTGTATCTGAACAGGTTAACTTACAAGCTAAAGTTACTTAGCACAGATGAAAGTTAAAACAAAGACGTTTAGCAAACTGTTAAAGCACACAAACTATAGTCACATGAGAAATCCGACGCTATGACTCTCCACAAGTTGTCCTTCAGGTCGTTATCTTTGTAATGTTTGTGTTTTTTATCAAAAAGCACTCTGTTCTCTGACGCGTAAACAATCAGCCGGTCAGCCATGTTGGATATACCAGTGAATCAGACGTCGCAACAACACGCAATCTGATTTGTCAGAAGTGGACACACAGTATGTGAAACTTGTGAAAAATCGGGGTAAACGTCGCTGATGTGAACACTTGTATTGACAGGATACAGGTTAGGAAAAAAAATGCTGATGTCAGAAATAATTGCATGAAAAAAATGGTCCTGGTGTGTAAGGACCTTAAGATCAGAACATCAGTGACTTTGAAATCCGCAATGCTCTTGAGGTGTTTAGGGGCAGGGTCCTGGTCGTTGAGACTGTCCAGTGCTTGAAAGGTCATAAGTTTAATCCTCCCTCAAGACAGCATGTGTATCAGCAAGTATGTGTCCTGTTCAAGTGTCCTTGAGCAAAGACAGTTAACTCATACCTACATAGTGAGTGTATAAATCACTCTTGAAGAGCACCTCAGCTACAGTAAATGCCTTAAATATGAATGCAGCAAGGAATGCGAACAATGCTGAGCTGCCTTTTCTTTAGGGTGCCTGAAGGACAAACACTTCCACAGGTGCTCATAGAAAGAATTTCCATTCCAAAAATTCAGCTATAAGCTGTGAAGTAAAGAGGATATAAAGTGTAGGTTGTGAGCTGTATGGATTGGCATTGTATATTTTTTTCCCATTGTGGGTTGTTTTGCAAACCAACGAGTAAGTGTGCCTTATTCCTAAGTTTGATAACTGTAGCAACAGTTCACTGAAGTTTCCATTTCACTGGATTCACCAAACAAAGTTTCATGTCTGGGAATTTTATTGGAAGTATTTTGATTTGAAAAGTTACAGTGTGGTGATTATTATGTGGAATTTAATTATGTCTAAGTAATGCAAAATTCAATCATATGAGCTACCCTGTGCATGGGAGCTATTTTTTGTTTCCTGGGCCATGTGTCAGGAAGCTGGGTCCTGTTTCTGAGCATGATCACTCAACACACACCACTACAGTCTCTGGAGAGATCACTAGGACCTGCAGAGAACACGAATATTGCAACATACATAATCTTTGTCAAATATAACAGACTTGATAAAGGCATTCATCATATGTTTGACTAGATATATAAACTTTAAAATTAGCATTCAAGTATCATTTGAAAAGCTTTCTTTCGAGATAACCACATTTAAAATACTTTCTTGTCCTTTTGCAGCAAACCAAAAAATATAACTAAGAACGTTAAAACAAGGGAAGGCTTACCAGCAAATGCACAAAGAATCCATGCCAGCAAGATCTGGACCTTAGGGAGGTTCATATCTCCAGCAGACGAGTACAAATACAGCCCTGAACTCTACAGCATCCGTTAAACGATGTGTTGTTAAAAAGCTAGCAGGTGGTTAGCTGACCAATTAACTAACTTTAAATCTAAATAGACATACTACATAAACAAAAGCTGTATGAGTCCCACTGTATGTCCTAAAGGTTGAGCAGCCACTGTGGAGTTGAAGTGAGAACTGGGAGGGTGGACCGGCCAGTAAATGAACTCTGAGCTCTGGTTTCCCCTATCCACCCCCCTCACTCCCACCCAACAACATCCCTACCTCTCAGCAACACTTCAAGGCACACGAGACAGCTGGGAGTGTGTGTGTGTGTTTGTATGTGTGTGTGTGTGTGTTTTTAAATCAGCACAATCATGATATCTCATACATGTAGTAATTTTCCAAATGGCTCCAGTTCTTCCATTATAAGAATTTACATGGCAGTGAAAGGTGTAACAGGTAGGAGAAAGGAGAAGAGACAAACAGATGGACAGTGTAGGGGACAGAGAAAGAGACAGTGGCATGGAGGCAGACAGGAAGACAGCTGAGAGCTGTCACTGCCAGAATGAAAGGCATGTCCACACATGCTACTATCCTCTAACTCACAAACACACACACTGTACCCACAACCATGCCAGTATGCATGCCATGAGGGGGAAACTCAGCAGTTTCTGTGAGTCAGAGAGCAACTGGTCCCAAAGACAACACAGGTTTAAGGTTTCACACAGTCTTGATGTGCCATTTATGTGCTTCCTCTTTGTCTGTTACTTCAAAGGGAATATATTTGGTGTGAAAAAACTAATACAACATTTCCAAAGCATAGATTATGTTTTCACTGTGTTTTTGGCTGCACTTTAATAGTACTGTTTATCTTTCACCTGTTGTCTTGGGACAGTGTTTTTTCCTAGTCACCATAGAGCACCAGAGGGGTCATGAAACCTTGAGGGCAATGATGGGGAAAATGAAAGAAAGGGCAACCAGTTCCCTTTTCACAGTTACAGCATTCATTCACAATAAAACTTAAAAGCTATATAGGGGGTCTTGTTGGCCAGCACAGAAAATAATCCACTTGCTGCACATTTGTAGCCACTTGTCAGCAGGCT
The DNA here is from genome assembly GCA_962446985.1 of Xyrichtys novacula. Classification (NCBI taxonomy): domain Eukaryota; kingdom Metazoa; phylum Chordata; class Actinopteri; order Labriformes; family Labridae; genus Xyrichtys; species Xyrichtys novacula. The sequence goes on from OY660874.1 coordinate 6,760,052, forward strand.
TAAGGTCCTTACACACTGGGAACGACGCAAATATACGGCGCGAAATTACGAAATATTCAGAGGTGAATTTTGACGTGCCTGACTATACACATCAAGCGCGATGGGGGGAAAAAAGACGCGTTGCGGGTGGAAGTGAGAAGACTGACACAACAGCAGACTGACTGTTTTTCAGTTCTGATTAGACACTAGTGTTGAGATGACTGTCTGTCATGATAGCGTGTACTGAGTCGGGGCAAGTACCAGATAAGCGCATTAAACTATAATCCATAAGTGTAAAGTAACAACCGAGACCTAATGGTGCTGTGAAAGCAACGCGACTGTGTTTGAGACAGTGAAAATACATACAGTATGTTGTATCTGAACAGGTTAGCTTATGAGCTAAAGTTACTTAGCACAGATGAAAGTTAAAACAAATATGTTTAGCAAACTGTTAAAGCCCACAAACCATCATCATATGACAGATCCGACACTATGACTCTCCACAAGTTGTTATCTTTGTAAAGAGTGTGTTTTCTAACAAAAAGCACTCTGTTCTCCGACACGTAAACAATCAGCTGTGTTGGATATACAGGTGAATCTGACGTCGCAACAACATGCAATCTGATTGGTCAGAAGTGGGCACACAGTATGCAAAATTTAAAAAAAAATCGTCCGTGATCCGAAAAAAATAAAAGTCGCAATAGCGCAGGACTGGAAAACGTCGCTGATCTGAGCGCTTGTATTCACAGAATACTGGAAATACTGACGTCCGAAATAATCGCACAGAAAAAAAGCTCCCGGTATGTAAGGACCTTTAGGTGTATGTAGGAAAAGCAGGCACACACAGCTGTATTGAAATCTCAACTGGTAATCTGACAACAGTTTACTTATCCATATGAACAGATATCTTAATGCCAGTGCATCTACCAAAATCTTTTTCCGGCAAAATTTGAACTCCAGCCTGCTGCTGTTCTTTTTTTTGTTAGTTTCTTTTTCTTTTTTCTTTTTTTTTTTTTTTTTTGTTTGCTTTATCTTGCATACTCCATAATCCATAGGTGATGTCTTGCAATGTGTTGTTAACGTTGATAACTAAAATAAATATATAAAAATGGAAAAAACAAACAAACAAACAAAAAACAAAACAAAACAAATTAAATTCTGGATAAATGATGAGAAAATAGGTTGAAATGTTTCTGTTGAATTGGAAGCTACTTGCAAGAAATGAACAAACAAACTAATAGCTGTCAAATGAAATAGGTGTTGATTTTAGATGAGCACTAAGATTTAGGTCCTTAGTATTGCTAAATGTTGTTATAAAGGGGTTACAAAGACTGTTTACAACTGAGAAACAGACTTATTAAAGGTAATGACTGAATTACAGGAGGAAATAATTCAAGGGGGGGGGGGGGGGTCTTGCCAACAGCTAATGCTTTAAGGGGGTCTGTAGCATGGCAGACTATGTCTCCTGTCTTGGCAGCTGTGACCAATGTGTCACTTGGTTTTTATCAGGATTTGTTTGGTGCTCTCATAAATCAAAGTTACAGATGGCTTGTGATTCAGTAAGAACAGCTTCATGTGTAAGATGAATACTGAGCTGAACGGATCAACCTCTGCCTCCACTAGATGGCAGTACAGGACTTAAAGAACACAGCACACGACACAAAGCTTGGTGACATTATGTCCTACAGTGGGGTGGGGATGTTAATATAACTCTGTGTGTGTGTGTGTGTGTGTGTGTGATGGAGAAAGAGAGAGAGATTAGGTCTCTTTGCCTGTTTTGTCTGTCTGTTTGGCACTCAAAGGTATCCTCCTCTCTGCCAGTCAGTGCACTTGCCACAAACTGTTGTCTCTCTCTCTCTCTCTCTCTCTCTCTGTCTCACCGTCTCTCTACCCTGTTTTCTGTCCATTTCCTGTCTCACTCTTTTCATCTGGCTCTGCCTGTCTTCCTTCATGCTGCATTAACTTTTCTCAGTTCATGAAACACACATGCAGACCTTCATTTTAACCTTATCCTCACTTAGACATGCAGTGAAAATTGAGGCTGAGTTTTGAAGGGAACATGAAAGAACACTTTGAGATGAAGACTTAAAACCACCCATCAGTGTTTTAGATAAACCTGACATATCAGAATTTAAATGGCTTGCAGAAATTTTGTTATTCTTATTTTCGGCTCTTGGCTCATATCTCTGGAAAAAGTTAATCTCTAAATCTTGAATTAATTTGAAAAAAAATCCAGTGTGCAGAGGTGCTGCCAATCAAGATCATGATTCACCAAATAGCCTGTTAAAAATGTCCATTTCTGAGTTTAGTCAATTTCTTCCCTTTAAGTGCCTTCTCCTTGAAATGACAGATATCTTATTTTAGAGTGATACTTCATTTACTTGTCAATGGAAAGGTTATTCAGTCTGAGTGGGACGCTTTCTGCAGGAAACCGTCAACACATCATTACAACAACTTTTGCATAAAGAAATTTTTTTTTTTTATTTCCTGCTGGGGACAGGATGGAGGTTATTCCTACTTTGTGGTTGGTCTGTGTCTCATACTCATAGCCAAAATTTAATGCCTGACTGGAGGCTTACCAAACAAGACATACTCCTGTCATCTGCAAAGATTAAATCAAAAGTTGTTGGAGAGTATTTTGGGGGAAAGTACTTTTTTTTTTTAACAAGTAATTAATGGACATGCTTTTAAAGGTAGCTGACATGTGATGAATACATGTTTTGTCAGGGTCAGAGCAAACTGTTCTTCTAGAAAAACATGTCATTTTAAAAGCATGTTCAAGGAAAACTTAATAAACATACCTTGTCTACATGTGGAGTACAAATAAATAACGTGATTAAAAAAGGACCATGTTGTTGAAAAGAGGTTTTATTCAGTACAAATGAACTCATTGGTTTGTCTTGTGCTCCACTGACGTCACCAACTACATGCGTATCCTGTTTAAACTTGTCAACCAGATCCACAGAATCAAAAACTACATTTTTCTTTGACTTATTTTGTTGGGTGCAGACACAGAGGGGAATGTGTAAGAATAAATAAGCCTCCTCTAGTCTGAACTGACATTTATCCTTTTTAAATACAGCTAACTGTCAGGGAGAAAAACAGCCAAAGTAAATGAGGATTTTACTGAGGCTGAACACACTTCTTGTTTGTTTGTTATACATTAGAGAAAAACTGTTAAACACACAATACAATGTTCTCAACTTAATTATAGCTGAAGGAATTGTCACATTACCAAAAGTTTAAACTTTGATACAATTCAAGTAAAAATGATACTATATATTAAACGTGGCTTCTTCAGTTGTCACTGAACACAGACCAACACACTATTGACAATAATGAAGGTGAAAATAAATGACAATCCCAAATAGTAATTTTTGTACCCAAAACAAATTATTTTCTTTGAATTTCTAACAATAATGCAGGAGAAGTTAGTGTTTCTGTCAGTGAAGTCATTTTATTCTCATGATGAACAGATAATATGTCATTTGAACTGCTTGTCTTTGTGATACTTGCTCACATATAAGTTAGGGCTGCCTGATTATGGCAAACATCATCATCACAATCATTGTAGAGTAAATTTTTTTGGGGTATTGCAGCTTTTATTTGACAGGACTGCTGAAAAGAGACTCACAGGGGTGGTTTACCTCATCATTACTTCAATTCAAGAGCTTTGGCTTAATTGTAATGTTATATCTGTTAAATTGAATACTTAACTTTAAGTCTCCTTCTCAATAATGTCAAGACCAAGGCTTATATTTTGATAATGATAGGTGATAGGATACATTGTAAATATGGAGATAGTTTGACGGAGTTGCATTAGGAATTAAGTTTTGGGGGAGAAGAAGGATAAAAGCTCCAGGGAGGCTACAGATCACCCTGTATAGAACAGTATCCATAGTATGAAGGTTTTAGCTTTGGCTTCTCAGTAGTTGGTAAGTAAAGTATCTTTTACTGAATAAAGATGTTTATGTGGTGTAGGGCTGGGCAATATCAGGATTCAGTGCTAAAGCTTTTTTTTTTTTCGGTCATAAAATCATTCCTCAAGGCAAACAGTCCTATCCCTGTTTGAGCCATCCTTCCAGCTTAACCACCTCTGTTCTTTTAGACCTATTACTCTTCAAATCGGCCTACATCCTCAGACCTTTGAGCCAACAAAGCTGTATTTGGTGGCGATGACGCCACATCAGGTCAGGTTGTTGGAGCTGGGGTGAGCTGATTAATACCACAAAAAGGTTAGCTGGTAATTAGCACAAATAAAACCTTTATATCAGGGCTGGGCGATAAGGCCTCAAATCAATATCACGATATATTGAGCAGTTCACCCTGATAACAATAAATGGACAATGACAACTCCACAAGCTGCTCAACCCCTCCCACATTAACTTCGTCTCCTCAGCTACTACAACTTTTGAACCGTCCTCCGTCTCCTCACTTGTCTTTCCCTCTTTGTTACAGACTGGAGGGGGGTGGAGTCACGTCTCTGACATACGACAACGTTTTAAAGGGACATGAGACCATAGCCTACCTACACACATCCAAAAACAACATTCTATTATTTATTTTTTTGACTCTGAATATATTGACATGGGCAAAATGATGTCGGTTATCGTTGTAAATTTCGGCATCAGTAAATTTTCAGTTAATCGCCCAGCTGTAATGTGGTGTCTTTTATTGAACAAAGATGTTCATGTGCTGTTTTTGAAGAAAGTTGCACCCAGGGTTATGAAAGAGTAAGTATGCGAGCAGAGAGTGCTCTGCGGTTGGAACATAGGGGGTGTTAGTTATGTACGTCTATGACAAGCCTGCTTAGATTATTTGCCCAGCAACAGCAAACAGTATGATTTTGTAGGCATGAATGTGTGATTTGAGTGTAGAATGCACAAAACAACTCCTTATTAGGTAAACAGCTGGACCCATCCATGTGAGAGGTGAAGAAGAACAAGGAACCAGCCTACACGCGAAGACAACACCAAGTGTATCAAACTCTTTGTCTAGATTGGCAGATCCTCAGCTATAAAAGATTCAAAGGAAAGTCAGTCGTGGTTCTGAAGTGCTCAGACCTCTAAGCTGTCTGTGTGTTAAGGCAATCTAATTCTGAACCCAGAGACTCTGTTGCACACTCTTGACTCATTGTAATCAATAAAATACAGCTTCAACTGAGAACTCTCGTGAATCCTCGTCTTCTCTTGTCATCAACAATCACATGGAGAAAGGGTGTAAGGTGGCGAAGGAATTGGAGTTGGATACTTAATACCAGTCAGTATGTTCTTTAAGCTAAAGAAGATTGAATGTAAGAGTAGCCCTTGAGATTATTCTTTTAAAGGTGTATGTGAAATTATAATACAGAGTACCCATCAAAGTTATAGGGAAACCACCCTTTTTCCAACATAGGACTGATGTCACTCACACTTTATCCTGATAGTAGTTAGCGTATGAATGCTTGTAAGTGTTTTTATTCTATTTGTCCCTCAGCTTTTCAAACACACAAACTCACACACCTGCCTTCTCCTCTTTGTACTCTCCTTGTTCCACCTGCTGCTAGATTATTAGTTTGTGGTGCTGAAGCACAACATGCAAACAATACAGCAGTCTCTGATTAATACCTGTTGCGGCACCTACAACTTCTTCATGCTTCTTAACTTTGTTTTACATCAAAGTTAAGGACATTAGTCTTTTTCTAGAGAATTTGTGCAACATCAGTCTCTGTACCTTAAGATGATTAGTCATTTCTGGTTGACACTGTTCACATAAGAACACGGTCTGGGAGGTGTAATGGGTTTGCCCCTTCTTGGGTCTAAGCAGCAGCTGGACTGTTGCATCGAGGAGAACTCAAGCCAATTCCCTGCAAAAAAAATAAACAACCACCTTCACCGTCACTGACTGTCCTGTACTTCCCTGTAACTGGACTTCCACCAGAAGAAGAGCAGAGGCCAGAAGAATGTGTTATTCATGCCAATTGACCTGTTTCCATTATATGACTACAGTCACCAGATATTCCAACATAACACCAGTCATTAGATAGAAATATAAAGAGTCTAGATAGAGGAATCATGTGGTTTACCTTTTATGCGTACTCTTCTGCCCTGTGCTTTATTATATCTGCCACACTTTAATGACCCCCTCAGCTCACATCAGCTGTACTACATTTACCCTCTGACTCCCTTTTTTAACCCCAACCCTGTGTATTTCTGTGTTGCATACTGTACATGCAGACTAAAGTTTAAACATGATAAAACAACTCCAGTTCAAACTCATGTCAGTGAAAGATTAGCATGTTATTTATATGAATAATTTAAATTAACATTTATGTGACAAAATGATAATCAAACTTCTGTCAGAATCCAGCTGACACTCAGGCTGACTCATACAGAGATTGAATCTCTTGGACATCCTTATATCAGACACTCAGACGGAGGCAAATGACCCAGTCTGTCAAACAATTTCCTGTCAGCTCACAGTTACTTCTTTTTTTTCTTGTCTTTTTCATCTTGCTTGGTGTTGCCTGGTTGTAATCAGCAGATCATGTGCCTTTATGGCCTGTTACAGGCCTGAAAAATCCTTTCCTAACTTCTCTGAGGTATTGCAGTCTTCTAGACTGCTAGTCTAAAGCCTGGATAACAACTTTATTTATTGGATATACTTTAATACCTCAGCCTGCACAGATTAAAAGCATTAACACTGTGAATAAGTTAAGAGCTGTGACCAGCTTACAATTTAATATCACATCCATATTATCATCCACTTTAACAGCATAATAAGGAATAGGATCAGAGCTGTAAATCTGAGCTTTTGGTAAAGCTAAGCCTGACACACACCAAAAGCTTTCTTAAGTTTTAGCAGAAAACATCAGTCCCCACACATGATGATAAATGAAGAGAAATTGAACAGTTTTATTCCCAAGAGTGTGTGTTGTGCAACAGTGTGGTGAACACAGCACATAGCACACATTAAGACTCTCTTCACCAGCAGCTGGAGATCTTGGATAGTCTCTCGTGGTAGATCTTATTTGTAGAGTAAATGAACATTCAGACTATGGAAGCTAATCTTTGTTAGCTGCTCATCTTCCATCAAAGTAGCAACTTCTTTTTATTTCCTCCCCTTGTCATTTCACAGTGTGTATATTTTACTGAACGCATTTAATGACACTCATGGTATTGCCATGTATCAACAAGTGGATTCTGTATTTCTATCTGTCTCAGTTTTTCTTGAGTGTTTACTGTCATTGCCATGGCTGCATTTGTTGAACTTCCTTCTTCCGCCAACTTGCTGTTTGATTGACCATTGAGTTGTTCAACATGGCATTGGTATGTGTGCATGACCAGGGATCCTTAGGGAATAAATGTCCCCACACATGTGAATTTCTGATCAAGGATATTAAACATGTTCAACATTTACAATTTCAAGTGGGGGATGGCTCAGATCATCTGACTTGTATAGAGGATTAATTGATTGTCTTTTGTGAAGAACTTTGAATTGCCTTGTTGCTGAAATGTGCTTTGTAAATAAACTTGCTTTGCCTTGCCTCACTCTCCCGGTAATTTGACGGGGTCATTAATGGGTCAACTTTGTCTGGGTGGTTAATAACATATTTTTCTGAGGTGAGACAATCTTTGAACACACATCTTTTCTCCACCTTACATCGACTTCAATTTTCTCAAGCAGTGGTGTTGATGGTCCCTCACTTGTGGATTGAACCCTGACTGGAACTCTGTAGGGGGGAGGTTGAAGTAATATTTTACTTGTCCAGGATGCTTTGAGATAAACCTTGAATACTTTGAAAGGAAAAGGAGCAGAAATCTCCAGCTGGCTGAAAGATGTCTGGGGAAGAGCTCACATTCCAGTGGTTGGAAAGGGACCAGACAAAATATGTTGAACACATGTCCAGTGAAAAAAACGTTCTGTTTGAAGCGCTTGAAGATAATTTTGAGTGAAGCTTAACAGCCTAATAGCTCCAAGAGGCAACTGATAATCATATGAATATTAATAACAGACAGAACAAAGAGCAGCAGGAAGAAAAGCAAAGACAGATTGTGGACTTTGAATCAAGACAAGCCTCAAGAGCCAGTCTAGCCAGAGTTTCACAAAGGAAGGACTTTGGAAGACTTCATCAGGGAGAGATTGAAAGTTTCCTAACTCTGCAAAAAACAACAACAACAAAAATCTCGGAGGGTTATCAGATTACAAATCATCTTTCGATGCTGTTGTCGCTGTTTTTTAAAACAAAGGTAGAGAAATATCTGAAGGACTTTATGAGTTTTACTGCATCAAAGTGAAATAGGAAGTACACTAGATGAAAATTTGATCAACTTCACCAACGCCAAAGATGACCCATGTTTCGTCACCAGGGGTGGAATCACCAGTGGCCCCACGATACGATATTCTGATACTTGGGCCACGATACGATATTATTGTGATGTTTAATATTTTGCAATACAGTGAGTATTGCAATACCATATATTGTGGTTTATACATTTTTTTTCAACTGTTTAGCTAATTTAGCATTTGTCTTTCCTTTATGTTTGTCTTAGTTACATTGTATTTTATTTTCATGTACCACAACTTGCAAACCTTTTATATTTTTGTCGTACTAACTTTCTCCTGCTCTATGATTTCACCTCTGCCAACCTCATTGGACAAACAGTTGATTTTATTTTTCCATTATCATAGATTTGACTTCATATTAACAATTAATTTGAAAAATCGATACTTGGTCAGTAAGACAATACAATATATCACCAGACAAAATATTGTGTTCCCTTTTGGAGTCTCTATCATAAAACATCATACTCTGCTGAATCGATTTTTTTCTCCTATCCCTATTGAAATTGTCAGGTCTGTCAGGTCTCAGAGAGAGGCAAGGGCATTTGAGCAAGGTGGACTCTTGTAGTCAGAAGAACACTGTAGGCACTATAGAGTAAGACGAGCAGATCACCCTACCCGAGAAATACCTTTTTGGCTCTGTCCTTTTTGGATCTGTAACAGCCTTGAATATTTCCTATCTGAATCAATCAGCTGTTACAAACTAAACATATTTACTAGATATTGTAAATTAAACTTAATACAGCTTTTATGGATGTCCTGATCAGTTTTTTGCTCCTGTTCCATCAAATTTTTTGATATTGAGGATTTGCTGATAGAGTCCTGATCCAGTACTTTTATTTGCTTTGATGGTAGAGCTGCACATCAATTTGTTGTTTTCTACAGTGACTAATGTAGACAAAACAACTAAAGATGTCTCCAGCCTTTTCCATCAAACTGAGTTCATGTAGCAAAACTGTAAAACTTCCGTGTAATCAGTTTTAAATATTCTGCTCTATCAATCCAGTGGACATTGTGGCTGTCTAATGACATGGAACAAATGTCAGCACGTAAAAAGTTGTTTGAATACCAGCAGTTACATCGTGTTTTAAATCACCTCCTTTTTTTCAGCAACTCTGTGGTACAGCCCCACAGTGTCACACATACAGTATTGAGATGTCAGGACTAAACAGTGGATCCAGAAGATCATAAAACCCTCCTTTCCCCACTATTGAAATGTGGAGGTGGTAATCCACAGTTCTGAATTTAACCACCTTCCTTGTTAACTCTGTAACCATTTTGGCCTCTCTGCTCTCTCCAGGATAATTATCCCTCCTTTTAAAGTCCACATTTTTTGGAGCAGTCTTTCTCCTCTAATGCTTTAGTGAACTTCTTACATTGCATTGCATGTTTAGTTTTTAGATGTGATAGCAAATTGGCAGTATTGAACGCAGCTCGACCGCTGCCACTTTGGGGAATGGTCTTCTTGTCTATCAAACTGGCTGTTGGACTGTTGGACACTTTCTAGGTTAAGATATTTCCACACGGCTTTTCCATGGCTGGAGTTTGATAATCTTTTCTTGTCTATTGTTTTCTTTTTAAGCACAGGACTGCAATCACCACTCAATAAGAAGATTCTAAGAGCAACTCTGACTTGTTTAAGTGACTTCTCATCAACTTTATCACAAACATACAAATTTAAAGGTAAATTGTCATCAACTTCATCACAAACATACAAATTTAAGCAAGATGTGACTAGTCTTTTCTCACCACTGATCAGTGACCACAATTTATTCTGGTCCTTGGCTGTCTAAAATTATGGTGTTGCTCTCTTTAAACAAAATCTGTAAAACTTACCCTTTACTGTCTGTCTTTTGCAGTGATTCATCCTGGTTTTGGTGTTGTGTTGTTTTTATGACAAGACTGTACACAGTAGGAATGGGCATTTTAAGAAAGTCCCTCGATTGAATAATCATAGATTAATGATCAATCATCGATTTGATTGTTTTTTTTCTTACTTGCCCGGCTACTGTAATAACCGTTGCTTTTTTCTTATTCATGAAACACTAAGATTAGGGACATTTCTGGGGAAAACTTTAGCCAGGGACAGTTCATCAGTTTATCATTCACTGGGACTGTACCCCTAAATTGGAAACGTCTGGTCACCCTTCAGTTCCTCCTTGCTAACAAGGAGCTGATGGTAGGCTGAGACTGAGAACATTTGGAGGATTCATTAACCTCAGTTGGATGTATGTGGTTCAAGTGTTACATCACTGAGGTTGTTGTCGTGTTTTACTTGTACATGGCATTGCAGTGTTTGCAGCAAACCTCATCATTTTCCGCTCGAAATGGTCCCACACCACACTTTGTCTTGCTTTCTGTATTTTTTCAACCTCTATGCCGAAACGCACAACTTCTTCTACTTCTGTATCAATCAATCAATCGTTGATTAATCATGCTCATTCCTGGTCAAAATATAAATTGTGGGGAATGACAAAAACTGAGATCTTGAGACAACCAATAAACTGTATGATAAATGCCAAAGGTATGAATACACACTGAAGGCTGAAGCATGAACGAGGAAAGTCTTTTTGTTTTTGTCCCCTGCTTTCACTGTTAGTTAGCATAAACATTTAGATGAGTTTTGTATATGAAGCACATGAATTTAATTTTTTTAGTCCATATAATGAAAATTAAACTACCTTCAGTGTAATTGGTGCCAACATCTGCAATACTGACACAACAGAGGAAGGAGAAGATTGAGGGATATGTACAGTTGTTGATAAATGCAGCATTGCTACAAGCAGATGTCAGACCTGTTTTGACTTTGAGGCTGTTTGTACTCTAGGTAAGACAAAGTACAATGCAGTCTTTTCCTGGAAGCATATGTTCAGTGTTTCAGCTTTCTGACTCCACAGCATGATGTATTGACTGCGACACAGTTTGAAAGTAGAAGGAGACAGAAGGACAGGCAGGAGTCGAAATTTAATTTGTTGCTGTTTCAGGGCATCTACCCCATCCCTTGTCCTCCTTCTCTTCTCCTTTGTGAGTTACATGGTGATGCTTCTCTGAAGGAGCAATAACTTGAACCCGATCTTCTTTTTTAAAGAAAAGTGTTGGAGGAAAGGGAATTCGAAATGTCGCCTTGAACAGGCCCCAGGTGAGGGACAATTACTTTGTACAAGTCCCCAAATGATCAAAGCCCTGCTATATTTTAATTAGCCTGGTTTCTTGGGTGAGATACTATATTTACTGGCTTTAGGTCCTTGTAAGTTAGAGAGCTTATGTGTTTTTAATTTACCTACATTTACTTAGTTTGGCCCCTGAAGAATAAAAGGTAATAGAGTTGTCACATTTTCTGAAAAATAAAGATCCACGAAGTCCACATGACATTGAATCTAGACTGAAGAAACCTCTGCTATTTTCAACAATGTGTTTTATATCAGTCTTCAAAAAAATGACTCTTCTCACACCTGACAACAGGGCATTCAGATATTCATTCACTCATGATGCTGCTCTACTCATCTGGTGTGACTCCACTGCATCACTTGGTTTTTGGAGGTCATCATCTTTACATGCACAGTTAAGTTAAGCTATGGCTGAAACCTGATCAGGTGATTTAACTGGACTACTGTCCTTGTCCCGGTTTACAAGCACTGAGCAAGAATTGTTGCTGTGTCCAAGGTTGTCTAGCAGCCTATAGGTATTAATTTCCTTTTATATACAGTGCCCAGCACAAGTTGGTACACCCCCTAATAAAAGTAATGTATTACTCAATATCTAGATGAGCAGAAGTACAATTTGCAAAGTTTTGACAAAGCTAAGTTTAAGATAACATTTTATTTACCATAAGATGAAAACAAGGATAATATGGTAGCTAAAATTTAACTTTGCTCCCAGAACTTTGATTGGGGTGTACTCGTTTTTGCATTCTGATTTAAATTGAAAAAAATACTTTTTTGTATGCAACTTAAAAAAATCTTGTTTGCAATCAATGGCCTACATCAGGGGGAGTATTTTGTTGTGTAGTCTGGCATCGAAAATGTTGATTTTAAAGGGAACTAAAGGATTTCTGACAAATCTGAAGGGGTGTACTCATTTCTGATGAGCCCTGTATATAGTGAAGAGTTCAAATGAGTCATAATTATAATGTAAAACCCTTAATATGAATTGTAAACAAAACTGATATTCCGAAGAGTTGAACTTTGACCTTCACCAATGGAGCAGAACATTACTTACCAGGTCTGGTTACAACAGCATGAGATAAGCATGTAAAAGAAAAGTTCATGAAGTAAAAAGTGTGTTTTGGAGATATTCGTGTGGCATGCAATGGGAAGGATATCATCAGAGTAATCTGAATCTTTATGCTGCTGGAGTTGGCCAAATTTAACTTCCCTGGTCTCAGGGAAGTTAAAATCAGAGTCAAGAGGAAAAGATAGTTTTTGGTAATTTAAAAAAAAAAAATGTCACATTTAATTACTGAAGGCGAAAGGCACCAGAGACTATCCCTCAGGCATGCAAACAGTGTGAATAACTCAGTTGAACAACAGAACACTACCTTATACATTGAAATAGATATGTCAGCTCACCAACATCTGCATGATGCCCCACTGTTTTACATTTCTTTAAAACTAGAACAGATAACTAACAGTAATTTTAAATTAAAATAAAAATGAATAAAATCAGTTATTAATATTCAAATATAATTGCATTTTATGTAATAAATACATTATATGTGTGTGTGTAAGTAAGTAAGCAAGTAAATATCAAGTTTGCTTCCCTCGTGTAACTAAGACTGAAAACAAAGGGAAAGTATTCTAAGTTTGCAAACAATACTTCCTGACTTTAAAGTTCTTGAGTTTAACCAAAGCTCTTTCTTTCTGACTGCCTCCTTTTTCACAGTTACACTAACATACACATGCAGACATGCACACATCTAACATATTACACATCGAGTACACAATCAGACCACCCTGGGACTCTCATTCCCATAGACTCTTACAGTGTAGGTCAGTGTGTGCGACCTGCATGTAATGGGGTCATGACCACTCCAGCCTCTGTGGAGAACTCATCAAAGGGCTCTGAGCTAAATACACCTGACAGCACTAGGGTCATCTCACACTCTCTCACTTACACACTCCTATAAACACACAGTTATGCTCAGGACATGGTCCACAAACCCGCTCCACTCCTTGGTCAAGGTGTGCAGTATTGTGCGATTGTGATTATCAGGGCTGCCGTGTGTGATTTGAGGGTAAATCAGTTTTTATATGAGAAGATCAAACAGCTGGTAATTGCTAAAGCTTTGAAGCAGACGTTTTCCTGAAGTAGTCCCAGTTGTGGTTGTATGAAAAGACCATGAAGAGGACTCTGTATGTTTTCCTTGTTTGTTTTGCAATGCCCCTTTATAGTTTACTCCCCTATAATCCTTTTTTTTTTCACCCAAAATAAATGGCTATCACTTTACGTGATCGATTTTTTTATTTTTTATTTAACCTATAGTCATGTTTGAATAGCAATTGCTTTCATTGCCATTGTCACCTTTTAAAATGCCAGTGTGTCCTTGATGGCTCTTTGGAAAGCACTCCTTGAAATATTTTCAATTGTTTATCAAGAAAGTCGGCAAACAGTCATCTTAATAGACTTTGTCATGGCTTTGAAAGAAAAGATAGAGAAGATTCTAACTGGGGACATTCATGTAGCCACTGATTTACTCCTCTGTGTTAAGAGCGACAACACAGATGTATCATTTGCCATGAGTGTGCCAGGAGGCTCATGCATTTTGCAAATGCAGTGGTGACTACTGTTGACCACTTCATGAGTAGGTTGTCTTACATGAATCAGTAAAAGAGTTTGGTAGTGGTGATACTTAAAGGGATAATCTGGCGTAAAATCAATGCAGCGGAGTTTCGCAGCTCAAGGAAGAACATTCATGATCATTACTTCATGGAAATGTAATCAGACCGAGACACAAAGGCAGAAGAACTACCACATCTGCAGTGCAAAATGATTAATATTGTGATTATTACTTCAAGGAAATGATATAGAAATGATCATAAATGTTCTTCCTTGTGCTGTGTCACCCCACTGCACTCGGTGATCGGCTCGTCTGGGGTCTCCCTACAAACAAGCGGCTGCTGGAGGAGAGTCGGTGAGTTGTGTTTTGTTTCTTTGCTAAAGAAACCAGGCAAAGCTAAAAAAATGTTTGGTGGCTAGTACTATGGTTGGAACCCTTTATGTACTGTTGATGAAGTTAGGTGCTGTGCTGAGCATTATTTGTGGCTACAGAGTGGCTTTTTGGTTAAGGTTTGTGCTTGGCTCCTGAGACCGCTGTGTATTGCTATTGTGTGGTTGTTAATAAAGTTGGTATAACTAGAGAAGCAACAGTCAGCAACATTCATATCTTGAGGGGGTGTCTAACTTGGTGTTATGATGTGTTTGACCACAACTTAATTTTACGCTGGAATATCCCTTTAAAGTGCAGGTATTAACACTCTAAAGAATTGCAGTGGTGCATCTTTATAAATAGCTTTAATCAATCAATCAATCAATCACATTTTATTAATATAGCGTCAAATCACAACAGTCGTTATCACAAGATGCTTTCCAAAAAAAATAAGAGCAGGTCAAGACCACGCTCATTGTTTGATGAATTACCAGGACCCAACCGTAAGATGGGACAGATTTGACCCATCTAATCTAACTTGAGTGATAGTGGCAAGGAAAAACTTCCTTTTAACAGGCAGGAACCTTGGAAAGGACCAGACTCATGTTAGACAGACACCTCGCTGCAGCTGAGTTGGGGAGAAATACAGAGCATGTGTAAGCACATTCAAAACCCTACAAGTTAGTTGATATTTGTTTTAGTTTTTCCTTATCTCATAATCTTCTTTTACTTATTTTTCTTGTCCTGTAATGTCAAATCATTCTCTGGGGATGTATATTATTTTTATATCTAGTATTTCAAATTCTAGATGCCCTTCTTTGTAAGGATTGACCAATAATTGGCACGACTGATATTCAGCATTTTTACAATAATCAGCATTGGACGTTTTTTCCACTGATAGTGGATAAAATACGTTTATTTTAAAATGTGACCATATCAGTCAATCCTTACTTCTTTGACTCAGTCTCAAGACTGAATCCATCTGTGTATTGTCCTTTTTCCTTGCCCTTGTGTGATTTGGGCAAGGCCATTATCAGACTGTTAAAGGAACGGTAGGAGAGGTTCAGCACTCATGCCATAAGTGAGTCATTGTATTCTGCATTTACTGTAACAGCAGCATCATGCAAACTTCACATTGTCAAAAGCACTTCAGTGCCAGGAGCTGAGCAAATACCGAGGTCCTTTCTGCCATCTGGTCTCAAGGTCCAGCTCAGTAATGCTCACCTACTCATGAGCAAATTCATGGAGACGAATATAAGTTCTGAATTAAAGGTGTCTTTTCCAACGTACGCACATTACAGTACATGTACTTGAACAAGTCCAAGTGGAAAAGGAAATTGAGAGATTGTCACGTCAATTTGTGATGATGATTAAAAACTTCAGCTGGATCTATCAAACCACAGAGGAAATAACTTTCACAAAAACGGTTTTATTACTTTTTACATTGGAAATTAAGGTCCGACTTGTAAATATTAGCGATGGTGACAACACTCGAGAATATATAGAAAAGCACTTTCCTGCCTGCTTCCACCTTAGATAGTAGACTGATGCAACAGAAAACAACAAGATGTGGCAGATGAAGCTGCAGAAAAAATTATGTGTGTGTATGAGAGAGAGAGAGAGAGAGAAAGAGAGAGAGGGGCTCTTGATGTTTGATACGGATGGTTTGTGATGTTGCACATTGTGAAACCTCACCTAGACACAACATCTCTTGAGGGCTTCAGATCTCTGCTCTCCTGTGTCAGTCTGTTGATCTATTTCTGCTCATCTGACTGTCTTCTTGTCAGTTTGTTTACCTGGCTGTCTTTTTTTCTGCATACCAGTTTGTCGTATGGTCCCTCTGTCTGCCTGCTGTATCGAGCTAGTGAAACTTACAGAGTCTTACCATGAATCTTACCATGTGACCAGACCAGAACCTAACACAGATGAAGCTCATAGAGAGAGAGAGAGGAGTAACCTGCCCTCATCGTGAGGTGTTGGGCAACTCCATCCAAGTACCAAATTAAAATGCCAACCACTGGACTTTCTGTAGAAAAACTTGCACTCAGTCAAGAAAATAGTTGAAATATTCTTTTTAAAACCAAGGCATATTTCTTTAGACCATTGCAACTGCAAATTCATGGTGTCTCTTGTCTCATGGCACTTAAAAGACAATCAGTCAATCAAAAAAGCTGCTATACGGAGTTTTTTTTTGCCCTGTTTTAAATGAGTAGGAATGCCTATTTATTAGGGGTGGGAATCACTAGTGGCCCACAATACGATATTATCACAACACTTCTCACAGACAAAATGTTGCAATACTATGCTGTATTTTTCTCCCACCCCTACTATTTATGACCTTTCAAAATAAATAAGACCCAACTCCTTTAGTCCTTTTTTGGCTCATGATAAAACCTGAGAGTTTGAGAGCATTTTTTTAATGTCAGTTTTCAATGAGGGTGGGAATCCCCAGATGGCTCACAAATAATATACATGATACATTATCCATAATGATAATAATATGTCAATACTAGGATTTTGCAAAAGGACCGCCATAAAGTGGTGCATATTGATCTCTAATAAGCTGAAAGCCTTCCTCAAAGAGACAAGTGCAGGTTTGATGTATACTTTGTGACGGGGTCTCGTTTCCTCCAAAACATGTAGTTTTGGTCAGAGTCTGGTGTTGTACATTTTGTTAATACATTTGGGTAATTCCTATTCAGGCAGGAATAGAACTAACAGTTGCTTTTAATGAATAATTAATCATTAAAAAATGGGCGTGTATTGCATCATGTGACTTTTCTTTGAATTGATCTATTTCTTTCAATTTTCAAAGCCATCATAAAAGATCTCTTCTTTTCTCCAGGTAGGGGTGTTTGGACACACCCTCATTTTTGCTTTGCAAATCTTGTAAATCGTGTAGATCATGTCAGTTGTCATGTTTGCTTTCTCATAAAATCCAAACTACTTCCACACAGTTGCAGTCAACCCTGGTGGTGAGAATCAGCCGCTCTTTGGAGGCTTGATGAAGCTGTTGCCATTTTGCAAAGAAACTAACGTGCTCTGTTTATTGTGGTCCCACTCACTAAATAGTCCCTGCAGCGCACATGTTAAGGTTCCGGTTATGTGTTTTTTGTTCCGACCTTGTGGCAAAGCATCAATGTTACCATTTATTTGTTTATTTTAAGCATCTACGTTAATTAATCATTGCCAAATTGTCACGTGAAGCATCGCGATGCATCGACACATCAATGAATTGCACCCACTTCTAGTCTTTACATAGGTATGAGTGGGCCTATCCCAAGGTCATAGGGTGTCAAACAAAACTATTAAGATGTCTTGGGTAGTGTGGTTTGTTAAGCTGGTTTCCTGCCAATAAAGCACCATCTTGTATCTTTCCTAAGACCTTTGTTAGCTCAGACTGTAACGGCTGCTCTCAGTCAGTCTTCAGGTCAACAAAGGCATTAGACATGTACATGGCAGCCTGGCAAATCACACTTCATCTTCTGTAAACAGCTGGAAACTATGGGGCTAAATACTGTGTGACCTTGAGGAGTTTGATGCCAGTGTTATGTATGTCTTCACCCCTGCTGTGAGCATAATTTAACCGATCCCCCTGGAGCACATTAGAAATGCGTGGCAGGTCAGTTTGTTTGACCCGAACCGTCAGACAAACAGCATGTGGCAAAGAACCAGAGGAAAAACTTCCAGAGCGGAGAGACAACAAACGGTCGACGACTGATCTTTTTATCTGAGTACATAAAAACTGAACAAGCAAGGGAGAGAACAGAGGCAACAAAAACACACATTATAGCGTGGGGTGGAAAGAGACAGCAAAGAGACAACTCTGTGATGAGCAAGCAAACAAACAGTGAATCCTCTCATCTCTGAAAAAAGAGGATGAGAAAAGAGAGTGACAGATGAGTTCTGACAGGACCCGCTGAGGAAGAGAAAAGAAACTTCGGTCAGACGGCGGAAGAAACCGAGGCAGTGAAGACAGCAAACAGACGAATTTCATCCAAGCTTCTGAAAGAGTCAAAGAATGGACAGAAAACCCCAAGCAACATAAAGTGTGATTCACTCCTCTGTTTCCTACAAAAGAGGTTTGATATAAAGACTTTAACAAGAAGAAAGGAGGAGAGAGACAGAAGAATAAAAGTGGGAACATCATAGGCATAAAAGGGAGAATTCAGATGGATGGCCCAAATGCAGGATTATTTCCTGTGTCTTTGTCACACCGGCTTTATAACAGCTGTTAAATCATCAAAACATATCCAGCTTACCCAGATGATGACGGTCAATCTGAGTACAATCATGTTCATTTCTAAATTCCTCAAAAATATATTTTAGTGTGAGGAGGATTTTATTCCAGGAGCAACTGTTTTTGATTTCCTTCTGAGATGTCCGACTGCTTCTAGCTGTAATTTTCTTTGTTGTGGAAAAGAAAGCAATCAAGCCCCAATCACGGTTACAACAGACTTACCTCAGTCAACCCTTGTAGTGTGACTTACTGTAATGCTCGTTCCATCTGTTGCTGTAAAATGATGTCCCAGCAGTAATAGTGTTCAACCCTGTGGAGCTCACTGAAGCAATACCCAGAAAATCCCCTTTTTTGTCATGGGCTGTTTGGTAAGAAGCTGCCAGTAGCTGTGATATCATGAGAACTGAGATCAATCAAAGCAGACAGCAAGTAGACACCAGCAGTAACTGTGAAACAAGCAATAAGAAACGGAGCACCGGGACCGGTGTAGGAAATGAAGAAAAAAAAATAGCTGCCCCTACACCTAAAAATTTGAGGCATTTTCAAGATTTTATGGGCATTAAAAAACCCTTAAAATAGTTGATAAAGTTTTTGTTTTCAATGTGAGATGAGCCCTGATTAAATGATAAAGTCAGATCCTCTAGTCTTAAAAAACACAGGTCTTCATGTGAAAGTCTGGCATTTCATTTGGCAAGCATAATCATCAAATAAGGTCTGAAGAGCTTAGGTATGATACTTAACAGGAGCCCACTAGTTTTTTTTTTTTTTTAAGTAATATTGATATCCAGTTAGGCAAACAGGCGTGCTGTTGTAAATTAAAAAGGCAAAACTTCTTCATTTTTTCACTCAGCAATGCACTTTTTTCAAATCAAAGGTCGTTCAAAGTGTTGCAGTACTTTTCAAGCAGTTTTTTAAATGCATGTGAAGCAGCTGACAGATCATGAGTAATAAGAACTGTGATCTTAATATCAATCGATATAATTATTAGTATTATGTTTTATTGCCTTAACTGAGCAGCCCCAATATGTTGACAGAGAATCCAGGTGGTGATGTGTGTCCCTGGATCACAGATTTTGCAGCATTTAGAGATATTTTTGTGGGCATTTTTGCCCTTGTTAATTTCTGGTACTGATCCAGACATTTGAGTGGCATGGTTGACTTTACCCTCCTTTGATGACCCTAATCTAGGGATGTTTTGAAATGTTTTGACTAATTTCCTAGTTGTACAGACAGTATATAAAACTCTGACTAACTGGCCTGTCTAAAGATCAGAAAACACTCAGAAAATAGGCAGAGTTGAGCACAGTTACTTTTACATGGTTATACAAAGGCTCATTTATCTAGTGCTGTCTTTAAATGCAGGTAGCAGAACATCATAGCATTTTGAAAGTTACCATGAACTGGAGCTGTATGACCTCTTGATGAATGATGTTTACGTAGTCATAAATTAAAAGGGGTTTTAGTATGATTAGGTACTGTTGAAAGGGGTTTGGATTTTTGATATTTGGATGCCTATCTGGATCTGAGATGTCAATTATTCTGTCCAGAATTATCTGGACAGTGAATGTACATGTCAACCTTTGCAAACTTGAAACATTTGAGCACAGAAAAGTGCAGATCTCCCTTTGAGCTACCAAAGCTTTTCATACAGCTCATTACAGTGAGAGCCTGATACACAGAAGTGTAGAACAGCCTCTGTGTCCAGAAAGTATATAATCTACAGGGACTAAACCGAACATGGGCCTGCCTGTGACCATGTCCCAGCACATACAGGCTGTGCCTAACACAAGATGGGGGGGTTTCTTTTCTTTTGAATAGGCAGTTTCTTGCTAGTCTGCTCCAGGAAGTAAGCTGGATATGAACTGTGAAATTTGAGTCACATCTATTACCATCTGCATCAAACTGGTAAAGACTTTCCCTCTCTGTCCAGATCAGCATAAATGTGAAACCATGTCTGCTTTGTCAGGATGACAGCAGCTGTGTGCTGGAGATGCTCGTAGCTTATAGCAGCAAAATGTTGAACTAGAGCAAACAGCACAGAGTTGTGGGTGTACTTGCGCTTGAGTATCATTGGCTCAGTATATGTGAATTAAACCTTAAATGGATGAAGGGGTAGCAAGTGGTATGTAGTTCTCAGTGCATTTTGTGGCTGCAATTCATGAAACTCAGTGTGCTCACACAATGTGAAATTGATCAAATCTTATAGACTATTTCTTTCTGGCAGTCATGGTAACAAACACCTAAACCAGGGCTGCTCTCAGGCATTGCAGACCCCACTATGTTATTAGCTGTCACTTAATCTGGCAGTGACATCAACTGAGGGTTACCAAATATTGCAAACATGTCCTGCTTGTATCTAACATCTGTTTTTTCTGCACTAATCTGTTTTTTTCAAATATTGTAGTTTACATGAACTAATCTAAAACCTCAAGGAAAACACTATGTTGCCCTACCGTCATGTTTATGCTTCACACTTCCTTGCATTTTTCATCTTTGTGTGGGTACGGTGAAGGTACGAACTTCTTCAACACATGGACACAATGTGTTGATTCTTCAAACTTTAGGGATGTCCCTCTTGTATGATCTTTTCATGCAAAGAATCAGCTGCTGTCAAATGATGGGAGAGTGTTAGTAGCTGCCAGCCTCCAGGTCTGAGTAAAACCATCATGACTGGCATTTAGCCCCTCCGAGACTGTCAGCACAGAGATTAAGAAGGAATAAACATGTTTGCCTAAAGCCTCTTATAAAGGTGGAATGACTACATGTTCTAAACAAGTGTCTCATTAGGGTGGAGTAGATATGAGCCACAGTGAAACTTCTTTAAGAGGTTTAGTGCATCGAGGATTAATCCTGTTTGATAGAGGGAGTATATCTTGAATGAAATTTACTATCAGTGCAGAACAGGCATTTATGATGTATGCAAAGCCTCAATGCAAAAACACTGCAATAGAAAGAGGAAAATCCAATACATAAATTGTATTAAATTAAAAAACAATACTTTAGAAGGGCAGAGTCAAAGAAACGAACAACATATGCTCACTGTTGTTATGTATATATGTGTGAATGTGTGTAGCAAACTAGTCTTGTCCTCCTCTCTCAGTGCTCTAATGTAGCTGTCAGTCAGCTTGTCATGGTGGCACCAAAGTCATTTCCTGGGCAGGAATACATTAGCAGAGGGCTGCTCTGCTATCACCTGTCGAATTACCGGGCTGTCCCTGACAATTATTCAGGAGACAGGGGATGAGGAACAGCGAGCTGCGATGGACACAACACATCCTAACAACTGGTGTTTAACCCCCCTCACACACACAGAGTACACAGTACCTACTGTACAAATACAGGGCTCTCTCATAGCTGACATTTTGCCAGCTCTCAAAGAAACATCCTATATTTAATCTCTGTTTTCAGACAGAAGGACATCTGTCCCCTAAAAACAATGATTTATCCTTCAACAACAATGTTCTTTAGCCATTTACGTACAAAGTATGCAGGATCAGAGGGTTAACACACACAGAAAGACAGACAGGCATCAATCTCATGACTCATCAATGAAGAACATTGATTTGAAATGTACAGGAAAAACTGGTTGAAACTCATTTTTGAAAAGGATTTGTTGACATGAAAATTGAAAAAAGTAACTGGCCAATAAGAACCATTACTTGGTGGTAAAAACTCATTTCACAAACTGGGGTCTTTATTTGGGGTTTCCCTGATTTATGGCTTTGATATTTGCATTAAATGCACTCCTGCATCATTCATGATTTTGTAACTCTTTATCAAGTATATCCGCCACATTCTGCTCGCACTAATGGCATGTGCTGTGGATTTTTTACTTTAGTTTTACACTCTTCTTATAGTTTCGTGAATTTAATTTACTGACTATAAACATGTAAATTGTTTCATCTCACTCTTAGCAGACCAAAGTGCAGTGATTAAATACTCATCCTGCACTTTTTAAGAAACTTTTGTATTCTTCAGTTTAGCAGATGTTAGGATGTACCACTATTACTTTCTTGTCATCATGTATCAATAGACACAATTTTGATGTTCCTGATATGATTGTTGTTTTGGGCCATTTGGTATAGTATAGAGGTGTAATGATTAATCAATCTGGATTGATTGTTTGAGGATGATTAAGTCAAATCAATTGAAACAACAAACTTCAATATCCATTGCCAATTTTTACCTTACTATTTTATTTTGGAAGTCCCCTACGTGCTTCGTTATGACAGTTTCCGCCAGTCCGGGAGTCACAACACCACTAGGTGCAGATAACAGGTAATGGCTAGCAGAGAAAGAGATAATAAATTTACTCACTTGCAACTAGGGGTGGGAGAAAAAAATTGATACAGCATAATATCACAATATTTTGTCAGGTATCGTCTCATTTAAAAAGTATTGATTTTTTCCAATTGATTTCTAATATGAAGTCAAATCTATGATAATGGAAAAGGTAACATAATAGAACAGGAGAAAGTTAGTGCAACCAATATAGCGCCACCTGGGGAAAGACATTTGGAATGCAAGCGGAGTACAAATGAGATGGATCTGACACATGAGGTTTGCAAGATGTGCTACCGCTGACAGGAGGAGTCAAACAGGTGTGCCAAGGCTGTGTCAAAGGTAAAACAGGGCCAGTGGATGAGATGGGAGAGTGTGGAGAAACGAACCATCAGCTGGAAGGACATGTGAGAGATGGAGACAAGTAGGATAAGTTTTCTCATCCGATCCACTTATGACGTTCTTCCTACCCCTACAAATCTCAACCCATGGGTGGGTGAAGATCCATCATGCCCCCTGTGTTCAACACGAGCTACACTCAGACACATCCTTGTTGGGTGTAAAGTGAGCCTCTCTCAAGGACGGTACACTTGGAGACATAACCAAGTTCTTAAGTGCCTGGCCGCAAGTCTGGAAAGCAGAAGAACCACCATCAATGCCTTGCCACCCAGAGTAACCAACTCGGCCAACTCGATTGCATTTGTTCGAGAAGGGAAACAAGGACAGAGGAAGTTTCCACCAAAGGCCAGAATGGGCGAACTGGAGACAGCCAGAGACTGGCAGATGCTGGTGGACGTGGGAACACAGCTCCTAGTTCCACCAGAGATAGTCATCACCAACCTAAGGCCTGACCTAGTCCTGTGGTCCAACTCACAGCGCAGAGTGTACTTTGTGGAGCTCACCGTCCCTGGGAGGATGCGGTAGAGGAAGCCTTTGAACGAAAGAAACTGCGTTATTCAGATCTCGCAGCAGAAGCAGAACAGAGGGGCTGGAGAGCAAAGGTCTGCCCAGCAGAAGTTGGATGTCGGGGGTTTGTGGCAACGTCGACTGTGAGGCTGATGAAGGACCTGGGAATCAGTGGACAAGTCCTATGCCAGGCCATCAAGGATCTATCCAGAGTGGCAGAGCGGTGTAGCCAGTGGCTTCGGCTGAAAAGGAAAGACCCTAGCTGGTCTCCCAAATAAACTGGTTGGGCAGATGCAGAGGGATGTGTTTCTGGGACGCCAGATTACACTGCTGAGCCTACTGGAGACGTCGTGGGGTTAAATCAGCGAAACGTTAGTGAAAGTAGGAACCCACTTGATAACCCCAGTGAAGTGTCTGTCCAGCTGTCTCAACATCTCAATGCTCAAGTCTTCAAGTGTGTAGGTATGCGGTCAGGTGCAAACCTGGCTCAGGGAGTAGGACGCCCCTGCCATGCAGAGTCCCCAGGCACTTTGGATCTTTTAACATCATGTCCTGTGTTTTTGAAATCATGAAAATAAAATACTGTGTAAATAAGACAAAAATAAAGGAAAGACAAATGCTAAATTAGCTAAACAGTTGAAAATTTGTTATAGATTGCAATATACTGAATGGAAATACTCACTGTATTGCAAAATGTAAAAAATCATAATAATGTTGTATCGTGCCCCAAAATTGTATCCAATCAAAATGGAATTGTGGCAGACTTTCTGCAAATAATGAATTGTTTTTCTGAGAATCAATATTGTACCAAATTGTGATGAAAATGGTGATTTACATCTCTAGTATGGTATGATATGATACAATATTATATGGTTTGGTATGGTTTGGTATGTGAGTCCCAGGCCATTCTTATCCCTTATAACACTCTATAATGAATATTCTGTAGAAGATTTGTAGCACCTTGTGTTTGTTTACCTTGATATGCAGTGTCACAAATCAGCAAATCAATCTTCTTAAAGCCAGGTTGTCATTTCATTTAAAATGAGATGTTTTGTAATCCTATTAGATCCGTCCCTCTCCAACTTTGGATTTTCTTTTCATCCTGGTCTTATTCCACCAAAAATTGCCAATAACATTTGATATCAATTTTCTCAAAGCTCTGTGTTGATTACTTTTTTCTCTTGGGTGAGTCGAGACATTTTGATAAGCACTTGAGGTTTTCGTTTATGTCCCTTGCACAAATTGGATTCTCCTTTTTACACTTGGTGTGTGTGTCGTTATTACGTCTGTTTTTCCCCCATTTTTAGCATGTTGCAGACATGACAATTTGTGTGTACAAATTGACCCGCCTTGGGCTTTTTAGCCAATATTATACCTTGGGGATCTGTATCATGCTTGTGGTACTTTAAGTTGCCCTTATTAAACAGAGCCCAGACTGTCCTTAAAAGAACTGTCTTAAATGGATGCGTAATTTCCAGCCTGTCTGTTTCTCTAGCTGGGGACACAACATTCAGGCTGCCGCTGGGTTTCATCCAAAACAGCTTAGTCTGATTTTTTACACTGGTGGTTCATTTGAGTCACCATGAGAAGTGATGTCCAGACTGTGAAAGTTATTCTGTAATATTGTCTGTGGCTTTGTTGTCTCTCTTTAGTCTGAGGAAAATAAGGATAACTCTGAAGGATAATAACTTGAGCTTGGCACTTTGGAATTCCTAACAGAGCACTGTTACCCACTGTGGCCTGTTGTTGACATAATGCAGACCTGCCAACTTTGAGTACTAACCAATCCACCCTCGAACCCAGGGGCGAGCCCCACTGTCAACCCCGCCCCCATAATAATGACAACACAACACTGCATTTTTTCAAATAACTGAATAAAGGTCAAAATGGTCATTTTGCCATTTTGTGTTTCATGCTGGCTAGCGGAAGCAGACCTAACGCAGCCTGCCTGCAAATGTACGCTTCAGTCAAGTGTTGCAAACAACGTCAAATAGTGCGTGGGCTGCGTTGCCAGGTTTACCACATTGGAAGCTACCATACGATCCTACTAATTATAGCTTGGCGAGCAGTATGTGGCTCACAAGCCGCGCAATGAGTAACAGTGAGCTCAAACAACATGTTGCTCCTTGGTGACTTACGCCAATGTACGTCTTGCATATGGTGCAGAATGTGTGATGAGGCAGCCTGGACACGCGGAGACAAGGCCATCTCTCTCTCTGGAGTAGAAGAGAAACTTTTGCTGTTTCTGAACCGTTTTTCAGGCAGTTCTGCCATTTCACCCAGACCTACAGCAGTGAAATAAACTGAGGTCCAAAGCTCAGCGAGAAGGGGCGGGTGCTTGTGTGAAAATGAAGCATTGTGATTGGTCAAAAGCACACAGCTTACGCCCAGATCTGTATGGCTCACCAGCACAGATCTTCGGTGACAAGGCGAACTCAAACATTATGCGTTCTTTGGAACATGTAATCGTACAAGCGTACCCAGAGGTCAAAATACATGACAAGTATGCAAGATGCGTACATGTTTTCAGGTCTGCATAATGTACACATTTAGGAAGAGTGAAAGAGAGATTATATTAAGTAAAACTGTGGGGAAAAGCTTGACTTGTTTTCTCAAGCTACCTTTCACCTCATTCAGTGTCCCATTCGCCAATTTTGCACCTCAAGGCTGATTTCTGCAAAGTGATTCCTGGCGTCCGAATCACTCTCAGATAAGTAAATGACAGTCCTGTGCGCCACCAGAAAGACATACAGCGTATTGAAAATTGCTGAGTCCTCTACCAAAAGCCACTGTTTCTCAGCACTTTTCCCCTATCTTCTTGTAGACCCTGCTGAAGCAGACACCTCTGGGCTTCAAGGTAGTGACAGAGGTGTGACTGAAAATGTGAATGCAAATGACAGTTATTCACTGCAGCATTATTTTGTGCAGATCTCAGTACCACAGGTCAGCAAAAAAAAAAAAAAAAAACAAGCTCTCTGATATACTGCAGTACTACAGAACTTTTCAGAGATCTTAAGCTGGGGAAAAAATCACATCAAACAGAAATGGGGCGGGGAAATGAAGCCTAGCCACCAGTATACAGTTGTCCTCTTGGAAATAAAATCCACAGATTGAGCTTCTTTAGCCTGAAGCGCATGTTTGCATTGACTTATTGAAGAAGGTGCTCTGCAGTGTTGCCATCCTTTTATATCTGATTAACATTCTCACCCAGCCTTGTTCTGTCAACATGCGACTGTTTGAAGCTGGATCAGACAAAGAGAGCAGCCTGGACATCGGACCTTTGATCTGTGTGTGTGCATGAGTATGTGTGTCAAAGTGAGAGTGTATGTATGTGTGTGGGTGGGTGTGTTTTCTACTCTAGCTATTCGACATTAAAGAGACACACTTGAGAGAGGAAAAGGACAGGTAGATACTAGTCTTTTGATCCTAACCTTGGATGAAGAGTGAGTATGTATGTGTGCGGGTTACTGTGAGGAAAGATCATTGAAACGGGTGCCTCAAGACTTTTTTAAGTATATGGCAGGAGTGCAAATGAGAAAAAAAGTTAGATCTTGTCGAAAAAGACCAGACAGCTTTTATGTAATCAGATCAAGAGAAAGTGAATTTAAGGGGACGACCATAGACTGTATATAGAATGGATGCCGTCTGCTTCCTTGCTGGGTGAAGCCACTCCAAGAACAGCACCCTCTGTTGATGGGCTGCAGTATAGGTTATAAACCCCGTCTCTGCCAGCAAAGCTTATGGAGCTGTGGACAAACTTTAGAAATTAATCAAACAGAATAACCTTTTTCTCCCCACTGCTTGCGATGTTGACATGTAGTTACTGTAAGTCTGGTTTGTGCTCATGTCCTCTTTTTTTCTGTGCAGCTCCACTTTTAAAAGTGGGGTTTTTAGGGGTTTCATGTTTTCTATGATTCCCTTTTTTTTTTTTGTTCATTTGACAGGGACAGTACATCAAACATTGTTGCATCTCATTAAAGAGCAACCGATGCTGCATATGCAGGACTTCTAGCCGTGGCTAATTTGCATTCCTTGTCCCTGGTTAGACAGCAGGAAACACAGCACATAATACATAAGACATAAGAAGAAGAAGAAGAAGAAGAACTTTTTTAAATAAACTAAATAAACCACTAAATAAAATCTAACATTAAAGCAGGTGCAGACAGGCAATAATATGTTTGCATAAAAAACAACAAGAGTGCTTGATACAGCCTATGGGCCTATAAGGATTGTGCAGCTCACCCGGGGGATACGCTGTTTGAGCTGAGCATCATCACAGCAACTCTCGGTGACTCTCCCACTAAATGCGTACAATGCTACTGTGTAAGTGGTGGAGTGTGTACAACTACTGCACTACTGCAAAATGTCGGTTTCAGGAAATGGAGAAAAACGCAGAATTACCGAGAGCTTTTTGGCCTCAAATCTGGTGGAAGGCGGAGCCAAGTTGTCCAGAGTATATACAGGCTATGTCTCATTTCAGAGACCACATAGCTGAGCACATTGCCGTTATGTGGATTGGAGTACCCTGAGTGAGATGGTCTGGTTTTTGTGAAATGGGACAGGCTACCCTTCGGAGGACTTCCTGGTTGAGTTGCCAAATGTCCACGCCTTCAGGCTCGCGTCACGACTGACTTGAAGAAAAGTTGCGGATCGCAGCATTTATTTTTTAATTGTGCGACCTTGCACAGACACAAAACAATAGATACATACAGGCACAAATCATTTCCACAAAATTCATCCAATGATTGCATGTTTTGTATGAAGGAGTATGAGGGCCATAAAGATAATTTTTTTAAAGACTTTGAGATTGAAGTCGTGAATTTACGAGAATAAAGTCATTAATTTATGAGAATAAAGGTGTAAGGTTACCTGTTATTTCAAAGGAGAGTTGTTAAAATTAGGGTCATGAAGCATTTAAAGGAAGTGTGCTTCAGTATAAGTTTCACAAACAAGGAGATACTTCATCTTTTGGCACATCAGCATCACATTGTCATAAGTGTAAAGCCTTAAAAAAATAAGTCTTTTCCACAGGGAAAAAAACAGGTGGACTTGAAGGAAATCACTGCTTTTGTGGAGGCAGAGATGGATATGCTGCGGATAAATCTGTCACTGCAGCCGTAAATATCCGTGAATGACATTTAACTCTTGTTCATGATATGAATCCATATGCCATAATAAGGTGTTGGTGTCTCTGCAGGTGTAGGTTACCATCGGTGTCAGAGACGTGGTGCTCGTCGGAGCTTGACTCCCTCTGGATCACAAATGTTGATCATCAATTGGATTGTTTCTTTAGAAACCACAAAAACTCTCTGAATGACCCACTGATACATCCACAGATAACCCTGCAGATGACCAGCTTCAGTCATTTCCCCCTCCACAAAAGCAGCTTTATGACTTTATTTACATTATGACTTTATTCTCCTAAATTTACAACTTTAATCTCTCAGTCTTTAAAAACAAAAATGTGTCAATAATACTCTACTGTGGTTTTGTCAGCTTTTTTATTTCTCATGTTTTGATTGTGGTAGCAGAGCGGATCAGTTCGTCTCTAAAGAGTATGATGTTTGATATACAGATTTCAGTGAGTTCAGAGATCATGCTCTCATACAGCCGGAGCTGACTGTCTGCTGTTTTTGGATTTCTTGTATCTTTTTGAAGACGCTCTGCGTCTCCAAGTCCAGCCTCTCACCTGAAATGTGCAGCTGTGAAGGGGCACGCAAAGAATTCTGGGATACCAAGGCAACAAAAAAGGGGTGGGGGTAGTGTGGTTTTGAGACCGAATTTGAAGCGTGGTTAGCATTTCGAGTCAAATGGGAACACTGTTCGCGCCGTGTGATGACATCACGCACACTTCAAATGCGCTGTTCGACGGTGTGGTCTCTGAAATAAGACACAGCCACAGTCTATGGGGACGACAAACCAGGCAGAGAAAGAGGTATTCTGAAGAAACAGCATTTTTTGCTTTTTTATGAAAGAAAAGAATGAAAGCAGGTGTCTAAATATTAAGCAGGCCTACAACTTTATCATTTTACAAATGCAATAATAAAGCATACACACAAAACACACAAAAAGTAATGAATAAGCACTAATTTAAACTCTATAAAGGTATAGTCAGGTAAATTGACATAAGAAATAAATAAGGAGATGGGTGAAGGTGATAAAATGAATGCTGGTGTCAATGAAAAAAGGGAAATTTTAACAGCTTTAGAGAACAGTTGAGTACCTGGCAGAAGGGCACTCAAGGGATAATGAACTTTGCTCTGAGATTTGCACTGCAAGAGTAGAGCTTCCTACCCAACAACCCTGTCTTGAAGCTTTTTTTATTGAGGTTTTAGAAGCAGAAAGAGAAAGGCAAAGACTATTTTTGAAGGCGCTGAATAGAGACAACCGAGGGCCAAAAATATAAGACTGCTCAGAGAGAGCTGGAGCGGAGGTCATTTTCAGCCAGCCTTATCCAATTGGCACTCTCAGTCAGTCGGAATCCATTCCCTTAACATCGGCTTTGAAATACATCATACTGAAGCGTCTGCACACATACTGACTTCATTTCCACTGGAAACATTTTCAGGCTTGGCATTTGTGTGCGTGTGCGCGAGTGTGTGTGTGTGGGGCACCATTTGTACCGGTTTTGTTGTCAGCGAGGGAAATAAGCATTTTCATCATGTTGTTGTCCCATTCCGTTTTTAAAATGATATCAGGACGTCATTAAGAGCCTACCCATTCTATTCTGTTCTATTGCATTCAATCCCCAGACATCTGCAAGATTGATGTTACAAACATTCCCACCCGTCTCTCTCGAATCCAAATTACACTTCAGGTAAAGCAAAGGCAATGGGGTCAGCGTGTAATCTGCTAAAGCATAATCACTCTCATGCATAATAGAATGCTCCTGCGGTGTAATAATAACGCAGCCATGGAGATAGCTAGTTGCGTGAGCAATCAGTTATTTGCTGCAGACATTTCCATTTGACATTTCAGGCGTTAAACTGATGCTTTTATCTGCAGCTACTTACAGTGAGGGCAAGGACCAAAGACAAATAATAGAAAAAAAATACTGCCTCTTTAACACCAGTTATCAGCCTCAACACTTGATTTCTTCATTCTTTCTTTTTTTCTTGTATCTGCATTATAGAGGGATATAACTAGTCCTCAGCTTTCAATGCAGAAACAAAAGAGACAATCAAATCAAGACATTTTGTCGATGAATGGAATCATGATTGACGTGAAAAGGTCACAGAGGAACAGAATAAAGAAAATAAAGAGATATAAGAAAACTGAGGACCAGATCATGGACCGTGAATACTGTGCTAGTTGTGAGCAGTGTCTGTGTTTTTGTTTGTAAAAAATTGAATTGTATGTGTGTCTTTCAGTGATATAGACCTGTCCGTCTGTCTTTAACACTTTTGATACTAGTGTGTGCACGCTTGATGTGTGTCTATCATGCATACATCCTCACTGGCACATTTTCCCTCAGAACCATCATTTCAGTTTAATAATTACAGCCCTCAGACTCAGACTGATTTCCACTTGTCTGCTGTGAATTCTAATATAGCTGCTCTTTAACATCAAGGTTCTCCATATGACGAAGAGAGGACAAGAAGGGCAGAAAGGAAGGTGATCTAAAACTTAAGAGACCCTCATCTTGATTGTGTGTCTGCCCTCTTCCAGTCTCAATGTGTCTCTTCAGAGTAAACAGTTAGCTAAAGTCAGGTGTTGACATTGCCCGGGACTTTTTGTTCAATGTTGATCAGAAGGAGAACGTAACTGCAATTTCATGAGGCTGAAGTCTCATAAAACACATCACACCACTGTGTGAGTGGTGCATGTTTTAGTTGGTGGAAACTGCAAATAGAAATGGAGACCAAAGGTAGCCCTGCGCAATACTGAAAAGAAATAAGATGGCAATACATTTTTTATATGGTGGGTATCTAGATATTAAACAATGATAGTTATTTAATGCAATGTCCATACAAATCCATACTTTTTTCTATCAAAACAAACCCCTCCTTCCTAATCTTATCATAGTGACACAAAGTCACACGTTTCCATACAGTTAAGTTGAGCAACAGTTAAGATGATTTTACCAGACTACTGTCCTTGTCCCAGACCACAAGCACCAGGCAAGGATTTATTGTCCAAAGTAGGTCAGCCTCAGCTATGAAAGGTGGTAATATGCTTCCCTTTTAATGGGCCGTCCCCCTGGTTGACCTGTTGACCTGTTGAGTGCAAAAACAATCAACAAATGCGTAAGCAAGAGGCGAAGTGACTGTATGCGGAAAACAACAAAAACACAAACAATTTCATAACTCTGTACCTTTCAGTTCTATCATCTGTGAAGTCTTTTTTTTTAGTTTGTTTGTCTTCTGATGTTCCCAAGTTTCCTAAAATCAGTTCATGCTGTTCAACTCCTGGGTCAAAGCCCAGATGTGTGACTGTGGAGGTTGTACAGAACACTTAAGACAATTTGAGTACAATTGAGGTGAATGCTTGCAGGAGAAAATTTATCCTTACCTGCACTAATAAGATTTGTCAATTTGACAATGAGAATTTTGGATTAGAGTGATTTCAGTTCGAGCTACTTTTAGTATTTTTAAAGTCAATTTTAAGTCAGACTAAATCAGTTTTGAACAACACATCATTTCACTGCCTAGTTTCTCTTTGCCTGTACTCCAACAACAATAACACACCGTAACTCTGCTTTACAACTTCAAGTACAGCCCTCCACCGTAGGAGGGTACAGGACTTGACACAGGACACACAGAAACACACACATTTGAACATATACTAATCCTCGACACTACCTATGAATAATATATTGTTTCATTATTTACTAGGAATGGGCATTTTAGGAAAATCCCTTGATCGATTAATCATATAAATTAACAATCAATCGTCTATTTGATGTTTTTTTTTATGTGAATGGCAGAAAATATGATGATAATGATAGTGTTTGTTTGTGTGTGTGTGTGTGTGTATCCCAACTGTTGTTCATGAATGCACACTGCATGCTCTCTTGTGCTTCCTACCTGCCCGGCTACCGTAATAACTGTTGTTTTTTTCTTATTCATGAAACGATAAATCCTGGGACATTTCCAAAATGGTGACTCTCCCGTGAAATTGGGGATGTCTGGTCACCCTACAGATCCTCCTTGCTAGCAAGGAACTGATGGTAGGTTGAGACTGAGAGCACTCAGAGGATTCATTAACCTCAGTCGGATGTATGTGGTTCAAGTGGTACATCACTGGGGTCTTTGGTTGTTTTTCTTGTACACAGCATCGCAGTGTTTGCAGCAACACTACATGAACACTGCTTTAGCAACAATAAGTTGAACACTCTAGGGTACATCCCTCCATCAGTGGTTTGTTTATGTAGTCACGGCATCAACCAGCAGCTGGGACAAGGTGCTGCTGATAACAAAAATACAAGCGCCTGAAGCTGCTTTGGTTATTGGAGGTCTGCTTTAAACACCCAGGCAACACTATCTGTGATGGTGGTTACTGGCTGATTATCCACAGCCAGATAAAACATATCAACAAAATTGGTGCCAAAGTCATGAAAAAGCAATACAAATCCATACATGATCATTTCCTCTTATCCACAACCAAACCTGTGTCAGGAATAATGTTGACCAAGTTGCTCTTTAGTTGTTTTGCTAGGATACCATGAAGAGTGCGTGGACTATTAAACAATATTTTTAAGTTTTAACAGTTTGGATGCAGAAGGAGGAGGCTTTGGTAGACAGTGATAAATCAGTGTCCAGAGAGGGGATGCCATTTGCAAGTTTTTCTGTTGATAAAATGAAAAAAAAAGTCAGACTAGATGACTACTCTGTAAGCAAGAAGATCTTCAGAAACATATTAAGATGGCTATCATTAGCAGAGCTAGCACAACTGGCCCTCCTAGTAGGTACGGACTTGCAATAGGATGCTATTTAATCACAAAGGCAATCATGAACATGTCAGGAAGCTCAAAATCAAGATGATCATGAAATTAGTGATGGGCACAGCAGTTCTTTTAGATGTGGTGAATCACTGGAATCAGTTCACTTAAAAGATTTGTTCAAAAGATGAGTTCACTGAAACACTGAATCATTCAGTGCTTGGCAGGAGGAGCCTGTGACTCCGACCTCCCGAACTGATACACAGCTGAATGGTTCAGGATTCAGTTCAAGTCATTGCTTCTGGGACCGGGAGATGAGAGTGTTTGGCTGTGTTGTTTTGGCAAACAGGTTTGTAAAAATGAACTTGTTTATAAGACATGATGTTGTAAGTGTACTGTCCTCGGGTGTGCTACGTATCAGGTCTGCTCAGTAAATTGGGCTCAGTGAGTGATACGTTCACTGAATGTTTAAAAGAATTCCCACTGATCATGCACCGTTTCCTCACAAACCGCTGCAATGATAGGATGCTGCGGGTTTAATGCACTATTTGTTACATGCTGTGTTCTATTGTATGCAAGTTGTTGTGATGGCAATTTAGCAGTAAACAAAACAAACAAACAAAACAATGTTAGTTTTGTCCAACAAAAATGTGATTCGTTTACCAATGATTCAGACATCGGTGCATGTGGTCCCTC
Organism: Xyrichtys novacula; assembly: GCA_962446985.1. Lineage (NCBI taxonomy): Eukaryota > Metazoa > Chordata > Actinopteri > Labriformes > Labridae > Xyrichtys > Xyrichtys novacula. The sequence continues at coordinate 6,794,501 of OY660874.1, forward strand.
GTTCGCTGGCTGCTCACCTGGCAGTGCTGTATGCCCTAGCAGCTGTGCTGCTGACAGCTCAACTGAAGTGAGAAATGAACGGATCACTTGAGGAAGTGATTTTGTTCAGTGCGTTCACTTAAAAGATTTGTTTTTTTTTTTAACAAGTCGTTCATGAACAACACAACACTACATGATATCCATACATTCTGATGTCAGCTGTTGTGGTTTTCTGCTTATATACAAGCAGTGTCGACGCTGTTTAAAATGCACAGACTGAGTGCTTTGATGCAGACCAAGGACTAAACAAATGCCATGTCTGCCACATCAAATGAATGAAGCATAAGCTGTGTGTAAAAGTAAAAGGCTGATGTTTAAAGCTTTTTCCTGTGAGTTGTTATTGTTTGTGATAAAGGGTGCACAAGCTAGTACCTAAGCAATCAGCAGATGCTGGAGTCTCTCAGTGTCAGACTACATACTTTCACACACACTGTTAAGATGGTTAACACAAAGACAGGGTCTTTATCTCTTTTTTTCTCACCCAGCATGTACATTTTTAGTGTTAAATGGAGGCCTTTTTATCACTGGCAATTCTTTTACCCCTATTTTATGTGCAGTCAGACATAAACTCATAACCACATAACCTCTGATGATGTGATAGTGGGAAAAAAAACAGCTTTTTGTGTGGATATTGGATTCAAGAGGAACAAAGTAAGCTACAACTTACTATTTAATATTTGTTTCCTTACTACCTTTCAGTTTCAAATCATGCAGGTCTGATGTCAGATTTGCTGGTGAAAGGCTAACCCAAGTATGGTTGAAATATTAAAAAAGTTAGAGTTTTTTGTTGAAAAGGGAAACAGACTCCAAGTTACAAACTATGAAGAGGTAGTTTTTAATTGCATGTTGGTATATTAAAAAGAGGACATTTCTATGGTTTGTCTTCCTGTATTTTTTATATCCCACTAACTTTCACAGACAGAAAACATTACTCATTGTCATTTCCCCCCCAAAATCTTTCATTGGGTACATAAATTAATAACAACTCCTCATAACTTTAATGAGTCCTATCAGATTGTATATATTTCTTGTTATCCACACCTTCAGTTTCCAGGCAACCCAGTTCTTATGAACTTGAGCAGGATGTTACCTTAAACTTCAGAGTCCTTCTTTTTGTTTCATGGCCAGACTTGTCTTTTCTTTAGTCTGCAACACTAATTAATAAAGAAATGAATGCTTTAAAGGTTTCTTTTTCTTTAGTGGAGAAAGTTAAGTCTGCGCTCTCTCTTTAGGTAAATCTCCTCTTTGTATTCTTGTAAGGAAAACATTAGCCATCAGACAGATGAAAAAATCCACCACTTGAATTAACAAAGAACAGTTGTCAGAGCACAGAGAAAATGAAACACTTCTTTTTCAAGTCAAAGATCATGAACAGACATCACAAACAGCTGCTTTTCAGCTTGGCCAAACACATGTTGCTGGTCTGTGTTGAATGTTTGGCCCGTTAAAAAAAGCACAAATTCCCTGTTAAAGAATCATCTCAAGATTGCTCTTTGTCCTTGTTTTGAGTTGTTTCGTTTCATGCTGGTGTGAGGGGGAAATCAAAGCTGAGTGCTCTGCTCCCGATGCAGTGATCGTTGTTTTCATAGAGACCCTCCTTTGATGCCGTAATGAGCCCAGTGTGGTGGGTTATTATCATCCAGCAAGACAGCGGATGAAGAAAGATAGATTGAGGGACAGAGAGAGAAAAGAGATATGGAGGGGAGGGAGAGAAAGCAAGACAGTGGGTGGTAAGTTTGAAGTTGTTTGTTTCAACTCTGGAGCAGTAATTTTGGCCGATCTGGGAAGACGAGCAAAATGCAACTCTAACTTGTAATTGTTGCCCACAGTTTGGATCAAGTCTGTTTTGTTCGAGCTAAGATGCATAACAAAACAATGTATAGATTAATCTGTTTATTATCACAGAAAGTCTGATGAACAAGATAAGACCAAACTCAAATCAGAGTGCACAGGGCACAGGTCTCCATCTCTTTACTTTAGAAACAGATAGTAGGATTCTTAGTAGGAGCTACATGTTGCCGACTGCTTACTCCTCTAGTTATACCAACTTTAGTACACAATAGCAATACACAGCAGTCTACATCTCCATGCGCAAACCTCAACCAAAAAGCCACGCTATAGCCACAAATAATGGTCAGAACAGCACCTAACTTCATCAACAGTACATATAGGGTCACAGCACCTAGTACTAGCCATCAAACATCTTTTTAGCTTTGCCTGGTTTCTTTAGCAAAGAGACTGAACAAAACTCACCCATCACAACTCAGCCCTGACGAGTTGATCAGTGGAGTTTGGCAGCTCAAGGAAGAACATTTATGATTATTACTTCATGGAAATGCAATCAGACCAAGACGCTAAGGCAGAAGAACTACCGAGTTTGCAGCACAAAATGGTTATTATGATGATTATGATGAAATGATCCGCTGCACTCGGTGATGGACTCATCGGCAACATTCATCTCTCGAGGAAGTGTCTAACTCAGTGTTATGGTGTGTTTGACCATAATTTAAATTTACGCCGGAATATCCCTTTAAGGCTGGGCACACAACTGCTGAATTATCTAACAGACATTTAAAGATGTCTTGCTGTGGTTTTCATCAAATATAAGTCAGGCTGTGCAAAGTTTGTTTGGTAATACTAGAGACAGTTGTATGTAGGCTGAAGATGGGTACAGTGGCTCATTGACAGGCAGTGGTTTCCTTTATTAACAGCAAACCTGTCTGAGTGTGTGTAGCTGAGTGAGACGGGGCTGAAATTGTAAATATATACAGTATATCACAAATATCCAATGCAGGCAAAGCTGTGTACAGAACAGGCACCAAAGATGTCACATCAGTGTCAATTGCACAGCTTCAGCTCCCTCTCACATATATTCATGTGCCAGACTTGCCAGAATTGAGGAGTTTGTGTGTAATCCTGCACTAAAGCTCAGGCTCTGATATATGAGTTTATTTTTTTTTCAAGTCCTAGTTTTCGTTGTGTTTCATGGTGTGAACAGCAATGTAAACTTTATATAGCTCAGATGAAAGAAAACGCAGGTTCGGGGTGAAAATCTTTTAGCACCAGTGGAGCGTGATGATCCCAGCCAGCATTAAGAAGAGAAATAGAGAAGAGATAAGAGAGAACGAGAGTTGACACTTGGGAGAGATAGAAAGTAGGAGAGAGACAGATGTCGTGATTTAGAGAGAAACAGAGGGAGGGAAAGATGGAGGCTGCAACAACTGTGTCCTCAAATCAGGCCCCAGCAGCTCTGTGACATATAGCTCTGCAGTTGAAAAGAAGTGGGCATGATTCGTGGAGCTGCAGTGTTAATGCAGCTGTAGAGGACATCACGGCTTCCACTGATGCTTAAACAACTTATCTTACAGTGACCAGAAAAGAGATTCAGGCCAGATCAACCTTCTGCATTAAAAACACTCGAATGACTCTGATTCTGTTACATCAACTTCAAAACTCTCTCTATATGTTTGTTTCAAGAGAGACATCCGGGTGTGTATTTCTACCAGGCTTTCAGACAAAGAACCTTGCAGTAGTATGACGTCAGTTTTGCCATCTCTTTTGTCTGGGATTTCAAGGATCGATTAAGTGTCACACTTCTGCATCAACACAACAAGTAAAACCATCTGTTGATAGAAACTTGTTGATCTCAGGATTGTTGTGCATCACTCTGACTTTGTACAGAAACAATAATTTAGTGCTGCACCTAGATTATTTTTCTATCGATTAATCTACCGATTATTTTTTCAATTAGTCGACTAATCTATGGACTAATTTATCGATTATTCTAACGATTATTTTTTATCAACTGATTAATATAACATGAATTAAACCAAAATAGCAAGTAAAAACTTGTCCTATTAGTATTTAATTCAATGATTTGGTCAAGAATCTCTTGAAATCAAACAAAACAAAACATTTGGATCCGGGAGATTTTTGCTGCACCCGCCAGGCAGTTTTGGGCTTATCTTGTATGGTGTATATGAGCCAATCATGAGAGTAGTTGTAATTAAATTGCTCATCCAAATAAGTATAAGTGAAGCTGCACACTTTTTTGTTTTGATTTAACAATAACAAATGGCAATAAATAAATAAATAAATAATAGCTACAATATGACCTGAACTATAGTCCAATAATATTAGTGTTAAAGTCTTCATATGTTTTACTTGCTCTCTCAATGTCAACGTCAACGTCAATGTCAGCTTCATTTATATATTTCCTGTATGAGTCTCTCTGAACATCTATGTTTGAAATACAGCACTCTTTTATCTGAGGCTGCCCTGAACGCATCACTCGGAGATGGTTCAAGACTATTAACGTAAATATTATGGGCTCTATTTTCGTGTCTGCCGGCGACGTGGGAGAGGGTGGCGGACCCCGCGCAGTGGTATTTTCGTCTGGCGGAGCATGGTGTACAGCCAGTTTTGTATTTTCGTGGACCAAGGCGCACCGAGGTCCGCCAAGCTGGGCGTGGTGGCGTGGCAGGTGGAGTTGTCCACAGAATCAGCTGGCGCAGTGACATTTTTGTGCTCGCCACCACTGGCGTGTAAGGTGCGCTGAAAGCTCGCCAATTCAAACTTGGTCAGCTTTCAGTGCAGGCGGAGTGCAGCTGGTCTAGTAGTATTTTGGTAGACCGGCGGCGTATCGGCATACGTCACCAATGCCTCACAGGCAGGTTTCCACAGTGTCAGGCACATTTCAGTGCAATAAATAATCAACAACAACCAATATTCTGACTCAGCACATACATTTAGATCTATATTGATATATTCTGATCTATATCTGATCTGATGAGCGCGTTTGGCACGCGTTTGGACACTCAACCTGACCGAATCAACACAGCTGAAACCGCATTAAATTAAATTAAATATCTAGTAAATAAACACACATGATGAAGAGAACAAGATATGTAATTCGTCTTCTTTTTCTATCTTCCTCTTCCTCTTATTTCTCGCGCAGCCTGGGCATGTCGACCTGGACGTGTCTCTGTGTCCTCTCCCCGTCCTGCTGCAGCGGCTGAAGAGATGATCTGTTTCAGGGAGCAGGGGCCTTATGTATCAATGCTTGCGGCGCAAGAAAACCTTGCGTACGCCAAAATCGGCGCACACGTCCAGATTTATCATCGCGAAACGAGCGTCGGTTCCAGCGCTAATCAACGCAACGTCATGAGGTGGTGTAGAAATTGGCGTTGAGCTGATATTTGCGTTGACTGTGATTCGCACTTTGGCGAAGCTGTGTGGCGGTGTTTGGTGACTCACTATGTGACAAGCGTCCACACATTGCAGTGGATTAATTGTTAATCCGACAGCTGTTTGTGTGTTAATTGTGTTAATTTGTAACACATTAACACAAACACGAACACCTGTCGGTATTACTGGAGGGGCTATAAAAGAGCGCATACAACTACACATAGAGAAGACAACATTCAACAATGGCAGCACTTGCGCTGATCGACGATCTACATAACCGTGCCATCCGATGTGAGCGTCATTTTATGGAGCGGGAGGACCTGCTCCAGAACAGCGACGAATGGCTCATGAGCCGGTTCCGGCTACCGCGGGCCATCCTCCTGGAGCTGTGCGAGGAGCTCCGGCCAGCGCTGGAGCGATCAACGGCCAGAAGCCGAGCGGTGCCCGTGCCAACGCTGGTGCTGCGCACACTCGGCTTCTTGGCCACAGGATCCTTCCAGCGGGAGATGGCGGACCGTGCTGGGGTGAGCCAGTCCACCATCAGCCGGGCCATGCCTACGGTGGTGGACCAGCTGATCCGCCTCTCTAACAGGTATATTAAATTCCCCTACGGTGCGGTTGAACAGGCCAATATTAAAACGCAATTTGCAGCAATAGCCGGATTCCCAAACGTAATCGGAGCTATTGACTGCACTCATGTTGCCATAAAAGCGCCGTCCCATGACGAGTACGCTTACGTCAGCTGAAAAGGCGTTCACTCCATCAATGTGCAGATCATCTGTGATGCACAGATGAATATGCTCAACATTGTTGCGAGGTGGCCCGGTTCAACGCACGACTCGCACATCATGTACAACAGCACTGTTGGGGAGAGGCTCCAGGCAGGTGCAGTTACAGACGGGTGGCTGCTGGGTGAGTAAATATGTAATGATATAATGTTATTCAAGAAACTTGACGTGCATCAGTGACTTGAACTAAATGTGTGCAACGCTGATGTATTTTACTCTGTGTTTGATTGCGAGTACTCGGTGGATGTTGTGGGTTATTGATTGCTTATTGCTTGCTATTATTACAACGCATCAAGCCCAAGACTTAACACACTGTGCTTTTTCTGAAGGTGACAGTGGCTACCCCCTCAGGACCTGGCTGATGACCCCTCTCCACAACCCCCACACTGACCGAGAGCGGAGGTACAACCATCTCCACTCTCGCTCTCGGTCAGTGGTGGAGAGGGCCATCGGCCAGTTAAAGGGTCGGTGGCGCTGTCTGGACCGGAGTGGCGGCGTGCTTCTGTATCGTCCGGAAAACGTGTGCCGCATTGTGATGGCGTGTGGCGTCCTTCCCAATGTGACACACCTGCACCACATCCCCATGGCTGAGCAGCACGTCGCCCCAAATGATGATCCAGCAGCAGACGGAGGGATGCGAGCTGATCCCTGCCGGGCCGCCGTCCTCGCGCGGTAGAATCTCATCGCCACAATGTGAATGGGTAAGAAGTGAATACACAGTTTAATGAGCCAAATTATTTTATTTTGTCCACCAGACGCTCGAGGACATTGACGAGGCGGTCCAGCTGCTCGTTGATCCCCGCGATCCCCCTAATTATTTGTTCCTGTGATTGCAGGACCGCCCCGTGAGGACCCTTCCACTGCGTCCGCAGGGTGGTCCAGCGGAAGCGCTGCGGCTGGTGGAAGCTCCATCGCTTGTCGGCGCGCTGGTGCTAGTGCTGGGGCCGGGGGCGGCCCGAATGCCGCTGGTCCTGGCCAACGACTCCGAGCCGGCGGACGGGCTGCCGCGGGCCGGGGTTCCACAAGCCGGCGACACGGCCGACACATTGATTTCTGTGACACAATGAAAATATTTGTTCATTTCAATTCCTGCTTCTGTGTATCTGTTGCGTCTACATCTATGGCAAAGCATGTGGACATTTGTGTGACACGCTACTTACCCTCCGGCAGGCTGTCTGAGTCGCCGTGGGTAGCGGCGACAATCCCCCCCACAGAGGCGCCCCCCATAAATGCCACCACCCGCTGCTCAAACGGCGTGAGGGTCTCCTCCCCCGGACCCCCACCTGTCTGGCCGGTACTCCTCCGGAGGGCAGCTGTACGCCGCTTGAACTCCACCTTGAGGTCCGACCACTTTTTTTTAATCTCCGCGGGGCAGCGTGTCTCTAAACCCACCGCGTTCACCCTCTGACAAACTTTCTCCCACTCCAAGCGTTTTCGTTTTGCACTGACGCCACTGGACAGGCTGCCAAACAAAACACGCTGTCGCTCCTCCACCTCCGCCACCAGCACCTCCACCTCGCACGCCGTAAATTTAGGTTTTCTTGTCATTTTGTCTGCGTGCGAGGACAGGGAGACCCTATTTAAATAAATCTGCATATTTATAGGAGGGCGTAACAGGGGCTGGCCCAGTCACTCCGACATCTGCGCTCAATTCCACGCTGATTGGGATTTATCAAGGAAACACACGTGGATTTCGACAGATTTTTTTCAGGGTGACGGACCTTGCGTGCGCTCGTTTCTGGTATGAGTTCCACTCAAGTATTGATACATAAGGCCCTAGATGAGTTATTTACTTTAAGCCTACATACGAATATTATAATGTTCAGTTTGGTGACCCAAATTTATTTTATATGCCAACATCTATGAAAGAAAGAGCCAGGCCACGGAGCGCGATGCATCATTTATGCACAGATGGTTCCGATTTTAATGCCATTTTTGGAGTTTATGTTGTGATCTGTGCGCACAACCCACCTTTGTCAGGTGAGGTTTGAATATGTGCAACTTTATGTGAGTGTCTCTATTTGTGGAAAAGGGTGTTTGTCTTACTAGTGGGTCCAACATTACACACACCAAATCCATCTGTGCTTATATGAGAGAGTGTGAAGGACACCCTCTGCAGCGTTTACAGCGACACTTGTTGAGGAGCTGCCTTCTGTCGCCATCGTGTGGCATTACTGTCTTCAGACATCTCTTGATCTCTTTGACTACTTCACGAAAATAGTAATACGCCTCGCCGGTCTCGGCTGTGTTAAACCCACTCCACGCTCTCTCTCCTCCCTCGCTACGACGTACGCAGCTGGGAGGAGCTGAATTAGGGAGGGGGGATACTTACACCGGGCTGCGCCGCTCACCAAAATACCAAATAGTGCTTGGGAATGCCTTGTCGGCACGGCGGACCTGACTTACGCCGCGCTACGTCTCCGGTGAAGCACAAAAATAGAGCCCCATATCTCAGGTATGTTTCTCTTTCATTAAAGTGTTCAATTTAAAACAAACGCTGTTTAAATATAGTTTACAGCTTAAAGCAACCTAAATTATCCCAAATTGTAAAGTACAAGTATCAACCCAGTGTCTGTGAGGCTCAGCAGAAACACAGGATTATCTACGGTTGTCTGGAAACTTCAGACAAATATCGTGATCCGATTCATGAATGAACGTAGACCATCAAGGTACGGGAGATTCACAGGAGAAATGACAATACAGGAGGTGGGTGGGAGACACATCTGAAATATGGGAGTCCCGGGAAAAACGGAAGTGTTGGCAGGTATGGTATCAGTATACATATGTGCAGCTGAGCTCGTGATTGCAGAGTACTAGCATTAGCGAGCTATCGTTGGCAATCACCCAGCTGATTAATTAATGAGTTATCGGACAAATAAAAGCACAAAACTGCTTCAACTCTGCGCGTATGATGTTGCGTCCACTGTGGCATTTGCTTCACCATTGGCGAGTTATTTGATTGACAGGTCACTGCATGACTCCTTGAATGAAAGCAGTGCGATCTTGAAAATATGAACGAGGAAGGACACATCTACTGATTTAGAGGAGCTGCTCATAGATCATGCTAAAGTAGGTTTGAAATCGACCCCATTAGGTGGAGCTTGTTTGCTGTCCATGCCTCCACCGTTACCTGAAGCAGCCATTGTCAACATCATCATGCAATGCGTTGACGCTTTGTAGGCGATTACATCAACGAATCGCCCCAGCCCTACAATAATCACGTAAACGCACAATGGCGTCTAAGTCTATTCTCAAAGTCTATTCTCATCTGGTATTTCATGGATTTGTTCAAAACCAGAGGCTTTAAAGTTCTTTTTGATGAGGAAATGCAAATACCAAGCTGCAGAACATAAGAGTTTCAGAAAGAAAAACTAAAACAGCACAGCTCTCTTTTTACAGACTGACAAATCAGTGTGTCCAACAAGCAAATAGGTATGCAGATTCATGCATCAGACTGTTGTAAGTCAAGAGCTACTCAGCATGAAAGTAGTCAAAGTAAGTAGTTTGCCCTTTTTCTTGCACTGCAAGGTTGCCATAATTAGGGGTGTTTTTCACCATAAAGCAGCCAGTGTTATTATTCCAATTGGAGTGCTGAAAAATCACCCAGTAGCACTTTCTAGCGTTATGTGGAATAGGAAAAGGACAGGGAGCGAGAGCGAGGCTTATCTGAATGAAAAGCTCTTATCATCTTGTTTCTGCCTCTCGAAGCCAGCGCTGCATCCACAAGGTCAACAGCTAAATAAATGTCTTCAGGGGGGATGTTTGCCGGGTTTCTGTGGAAATCTTTGTCAATTATTCGCTTTTAACTTTGTCAAGTGACATTCCACCCTCTTACCTATCTGCTACACTCTCCTATAAACACAGACACAGATGCACACACCACTGTTTAATCATGCTTCTAACTCTTGAACCTTTGCAAATGTATTTCTCGTGTCTTTGGTTCATGTTTGATGTGCTTTTTATATATTTTTTTGTTCATCAAAGGACACACTTTTAGCTACTTGATTCTGTGGCAAAACAACAAGGACGGCAGCTCTGTTGTCTTTGATATCACCCGTGACTGCCACCTTTTGGGCCTTAATTTGTAGTAATGGTGATGCTTTACCCCCAAAAGACCAAACACTATTATGTCCAACCAACACCAGTGAGGAGAGCAGATAATAACCAGAGCTTGTGATTTCTCCAGTAAAACCAGTAATGGAGATCTGACTTTGTGAGGAACTTTAAGGCCTGGAAAGGTGAGCTTGAGTGTTTCAGCAAGTATTTTTAAATAAAATGTGTTAATGTTATTATCATGAAGGGACTTCTAATTTAGTTTGGTTAAAGCTTGCATGATCTGTTGTCATTGAGACATTTGACTAGAAGAACACTAACAAGAGATTCAATGTACAGTATATCTTCAAAACATTTGAGTTTGAATTGTTGCGGCTTTCATGAAGTTACAGTGCAACGGTCCAGTCTCCTAAGTTTCAGTTTCTACCCGGGTTACACAATTAATCAATTTTTAATTATAAATGGATTATTTTATTATGACAATGGCAATGTTATTACAATTATTACAAACATTATGACAATGTCAAAAAATTTTAATCGTCAAACCAATTGTCCTCTCTATCATGTCTTGTCATGTGGAATTGGTACGGCTTCACAGTTTTTTGATGAAGAGCAAACCACTCCCCGCTGCAAAGTCTGTCTGAAGGCAGTATCAACCTGTCCACACGGAAACAAATTCAGAGGTAAACACTGAAGTTTTTTGTCATATCAGCGTTTCATCTTGACGGCAATGGCGTTTCAGGTGACTGTTAACGGTAGCACACAATAAAACGGTGCATAAATGTGTAAATGACTACCATTCATCTCCGTGTGGATGCCTGACTGCATCTCTCTTGAAACGATTATGTGACACACAGCGTAACTCTTTTATGGCGCATGTGCGTGTCCGGCCAAAACAGCCTTTATACAAATGCTCTATACTCTTCTTCTGTCTTTTGTGCATTTCTTCGACAGCGTTACAGCGCCTCATACTGGCTTGGCATATGCACTCCATTATTTTTAGTGATTTAGTTTTGAAAGATGATACAAAAACTTAATATTAAAGTAAAGTAAAGTTGTCACTGAATAAAAATTGAAATCGAGTTTTCAGAAAAAAATCAGGATTTTATATTTGGCCAGAATCGTACAGCCCTAGTTTCTACCCAGGGTTTGAACTATTAACATTCTCATCAATCTACCACCACTCCTCCAGCATGCTAAAGATAGATATCCTCAAAGATACTTATAGACTCTCAGACACACAAAAGTATTTACAAAGCTGCATGGCTTTCAAAGTTTAGCTCAGTACCTCCCCTCCTTCAGCATAAAGACACATGAACACACATACCTACATACTCAGCTGTGCCTGTGTAAATACACACACACACACACACACACACACACACACACACACACACACACACACACACACACACACACACACACACACACACACACACACACACACACACACACACACAGAGAACACACTCTATTCTCAGTAATCTCTCCTTTTAGCGTCTCTTTTGTCCTATTATGTGGGGATTTTCCCTCTGATGGGAATTTCAGCAGCAGCCGCTCCAAGAGGCCGTCTAATTAGCCATAGATGGACGACTTCCAATACAAGTAAATGAGCAAAGATCTGCCAGTGAACAAATCATTTTAACCCTGACAAGAGAGAAGACAGCTCGCAGCGCTAATCACAATCACAGACAGCCGTGCCCCTTAAGAGTGAAAACACATCTGCTTAAGGCTGCATTTGCATTTAGGATTTATTAAAAAAAAAGCTTTCTTTTCGTGAGTTTGATGTGGTCTCTTTTCTTGGCTGTCCAAACAGGTTAGAAAGGCTGAGAGGGCTCTGCTCTGATTTCTGTTGCCTCTATGATAAATAAAGAAAAATTACATCTGAAAGAGTTTGATAAAATATTTAATGAAAAAAAAAAGAAAAAGAGAAGATAAATGAGTCAGTGACTGTTCCATCTAATATTCAAGTCAGTTACAGATTGAGTTACAGTGTGAGAATAAGAAAGTTTAATTTGTTTTGTTGGTTTCTAGAATCAGAATTTTATATCCAGGATGGCCAAATATGTTCATAAATTACAAGTGTGTTACTTAGGCTCAGCCACCAGTAAGTCTTTCATTCAGAGTCTCTTTTCTTGCCTTGCTTTGTCTCACCTAATGCTCACAACACCATCTGGTTGGTTAGATGTCACGTGACTGTGTAATGCAACTGTACAGTATGCATATTTGGTTAACTGTTTACTCTTGTATATGTATGTTAAATGTTTCTGATTTGGTTGATCAGTACCTGAATTCCTGTAAGCAAGTAAAAAAAAGATACTTCGCTGTATGTCTTGGATTTAACTTTAGGTTATGTTAACAGAGAAATTTCTGAAGACCCGAGGGCTTTAACCGGCTCATATGCTAAATGCAGATCAGATAAATAAGATGGGCCAAAGCCATTAAGAGCTTTAAAAACCAAAAAAAAAAACAACCTTAAAATCTATTCTAAAAGAAATCTAAAGACTGAAAAGCTAAGAGCTTGGGTGGTAGATTTTTAAATATTTAGTATAATGGATATTAGACAATTGTTTCTACAGCCCCTAAGGAAGCCTGTGGTTATTATATCCTAACCATTGATAGTTTTACCATTTGGTAACCTTGCTGTGCTGATTTTTAAGTGAACAGCATGTGCTAATATAACCATTCAGCATGGTCTGAGATGTGTGCCTGCGTAAGTTTTCAAGACCCAGGTTTCTGCCAGTAAACCAGGATTGAGTTTGATCATTCGTGCTTTCTTGGGTGCTGAAAATCCTCCTCTAAAAGTTGAGTTAAAGAGAATTAGCAGACTGTGGGCCATCAAAGTGATCCTTTAAGAGAACCAAAGGCTCTCACTGGTCCTTTGGCCCCTATTCACTACGCTAAAGCACTGTTTAATACCCCCCTCTCAACCTATATCCATCCATCTTTCGCTTTATTCCCCTTTCTCTCTGCCTGCTATTACACCCCTCTTTTGCTTTATGACTCACTCTTTCCCCCTGCTCATCCATTGCTATATCCTCTATTCATTCGTCCTTTGACCTCTGTCCATGACTCGGTCTGTGCATCCATGATGGAGTGTACAAAGCCCTGAATCTGGGGGATTACCTCAACAGATTTCCTCCACTCTCTTTTACTCTATTTTTCTCCCTTCACACTCTGTACTCTCTATTTCTCTCTCTTTTGACTTCTCTCAGCACTTATTTCTCTCTCTACCAGAATTTCATTTTCTCTCTTTCATCCCTTTGCCTTCTCGGCCATCGCTCCCTCCGTAAATATCCCACCTGGGTTCAAAAGGGGATTGTTTGCCTGATAGACAAGACACATAGCTTTTTGTTTACTCTCAGAGAGATGATCCATGCTGTGATGTGGAGGGCTTGTCTGTTGCTAAAACCATATCACAGAGGGCTTAGGCCTGGCACTCACCATGGGATTGTATAAATGTTGTGGTGCAATTCTTACACACACCTGTACATGTGAATCCTGTGGGAAAAACAAAACAAAACAACAAAAAACAAAACAAAAACAACAACTCACAAATGATGTGCTCACACTGCACAGTTTGATTGTTTAGTGCTTACACTGTATTGGTGATTCTCTTTACATTTTTCTATGGAAGTTAAGATAAGAGAATATGAAATCTTTGTGGTGTATGGCACAGGGCTTTAAAACCAGTCTATGACATTGCACAGACTAGTGGGGAGCAGTTGATCGGGTCATGATCTGGGGCCTGTTCTACGAAGCAAGTTCAACCTAGCGAGGTATCCTTGGAGCTACCTCGCTCAACTTAGCGCGATAGCCAGCCGTCTTGCTAAACGGTCTTACGACGCTGGTTATCAACCTCGTAAGTTGATCCAGCTTTGCTATGAGCGCATGCACACATGTAAGGCGGAGCCCGCCACACCTGACCAATCGCGAACATGGACCAGTCTGGAGCAACAGAGCGAAGGACCGCGTACTTTACAAACGAGGAGCAGGAGACGCTCATGAGAAAGTATGAAGAATTCAAATCTATTATAAATCTCAAAAGCAACACTATCGCCGCTGCAAAAGCGAGGAGGGAATGCTGGCAGAAAATTAATCTTTGATGCCATTGTCACCCTGAAATAGCACTGTTCAACATGTGCTTTTAACTAAGGTGACCAGACGTCCCCAATTTCCAGGGACAGTCCCCGAATTGGATGATCTGTCCCCGGCTAAAGCTGTCCCCGAAAATGTCCCAGATTTAAGCGTTTCATGAATGAGAACAAAAATGTTGCTTACCCTCGAAGTTACCTCGCTAAGCAGTTATCCTGCTTCATAGAACAGGCCCCTGATTGTGCCCCCTATACACAACATGGTAAACAACAAGCATGCTGAAATTTGACCCTTAAATGAAGCATGTGACTCATAAATCAGATTCAAGTCATGTTGGAATCAACTTTACAGTGAATGCTTCAGTTTTTCTGCAGAGAAAAAGAAATGCAATTCAAATAAGTAAGATACCCTGGTATAAAGCCTTATTTACATAAATGTGAACCGCAGACTCCACTTGAGTCAGCTTGAAATTTTAAAAATGAGTCCTGTCCTGCTAACGACCCTGTACACAGTCACTCTCCATTTCTCGATCAGGAGAGAACTTTTAAGGATCTCTCTGGGTGCTGTTCATGACAGTTGTATGTTTTAAATGTGCATATAATCAGGAATAGTCAAGGACCCACTCTGATTGTTTTTTGTTTTTTTTCACTACTAAAAGTGTTCTCTGTGTCTTTAAATTGTGATATGAAGTTTTTAGCCAAAATCACGTTACCTGTGTCATTTTCAAGGACTTTCCTCTGCAGAGCTCCAGTAGCTCATTAGCATTTCACCTCTGAGTCGTGGGCAGAGACAGCGCTGCTCTACACACTCCTCTTCACGCTTGCTTGTAGCCTAACATTGCAGGTGTAGTAGAAGTGGCAGGTGACATAGGAGCTATTTAGTTCTCAGACACTAATGTCTTTAGGGGACATGATGAAATTAAGTATCATAATCAGCTTCGCAATCTGCTATTGCACACACTTGTTTCGCCATTGTCCTCTCTACTTCTTGGAGTCTGGCCTGCAGAGCGGTGGTCTGAACATGGACTTGTGACGTAGAAAATCCCACAGTGTCTGAACCTGTCAAGGTTCACAGCGATTTGAATAAAGAAATACTCACAAATTTTTCTATTTCTATTTTATTTTTCTATTTCTATTTTTTCTCTTAGTTTTTTCATGATATTGTGTTGTGTTGTTTCCCCCCTCCTGTGCCCTCCAAACATTTTCCTCTCTGACACACCAAAATACTCCCACTCAGGTGACTTTCTGGAGCTTGATATTGAGTTGTGTAAATTTAAACTGTGTGTGCACAAGTTAAGTTGTGCATTGCTTTAAAAACTGCATCTGTAGGAGTTTTCACATCTGCTGAAACGGATGATTAACCTTTCTGAACAACTGCTCCTAATATTATGTCAATAATGTTGTGCTATTCTGCATTTGAGTCAGCAAGAGTCATGGTGCAAGGTTTGACTTTTAAAATCAGGCAGTCTACTAAGCCATAAAAACTACTGGATTTTCTCAATAACTGTCCTCCAAACATTTAGAGTATGCTGTAAAGGGTTAAATAATTTTGCGTGGTCTCATGAAGCCAGTCTAGTTTTACAAAAACTATTCTAAAATGTTAATTCATTCTTGTTCTTAGTGATAAAGTTGTTTATATTGTTGATAACTGGGTTCAACGGTGATGTATAAATTAGTGTCCATTGTCTATATATCTTAGAACAAAGTCCTAAATAACAAGACACTCTCAAAACAAAATCTAAATAAATAAAAATAACAGCCCTACAGATTAATATGAAAAGCAGTCAAAGGCTCATTGCCAACACTGAGATGAAAAATATTGTTACTATGGTAAGCATTGCTCTAGAACTCAATTTAGTATTTTGATAGAAAACAGTTTTGACAGGAAGGAGATTTCGATTTCTGCTTGCATTCAGTCTGTATGTGCATCAAGGGTTTGAGTTTAAACTGGCTGTTTGTTGATATCCACCCACCAGCCAAAGCAGACAAAGTCAGACTGCCAGGCTTTCAGTCTCCTGGCTCTCAACATTAAATAAGTCTGGAGTTGTAGAAATCTATTAAACTGTAAAGTGTTTGAAATTTACCCAGGGAAATGAAAGGACCAGGACTTTGATGGATGTAATCTGGAGGTTGGTTCTTCAACAGCTTCTCTCATCTCAAAATGTATTCAAAATCTGTCTTTGGTGTGTAGTTGATGGAAAATTCAACAGCAGCCAGGATTTTCCACTGTGAGAGATTGAAGCGAAGACCAAAGACAGCCCAGCATGTGGTGCTTTCATCCAGCCAGGTATGGGCAGGGTTTATGATGAATTTTGGTTTCAGCGCTGTCAATCTCTGCGACAGCATATTTGATGTCAAATCCATCCAGAGCACATACCCCTTCAGCTTTGTCTTTGGAAACTTAGAAAATGAAAAAGAAGATTGGTTGTGATAGGCCCCAAAGGGAAAAAAGAATATATTTTGTATGTATATTGAGTAGAAAACACAACCATCAGTGCAAGCGGGACAACAGCTACTGAACAAACTTAAATGATTAATCAGGACATGTGGCTAGAGGCTGTCGTGAATAAATATTGCTTTTACCATCATCACTTTTTACTGTCTAAAGCACAATCATAATAGATAAACACACACTCTCTCTCAAACACCTGTTTACATTGAATTTCACAGCTTGTTGTTGTACAAGAATTGGCCAAAGATATATCCACACTTAAAACACTCCCTCCTCATTGGCCCTGATAAGGACGGATTCGATAAATAATTAAATAATCATGGGACTACTATGCTAGCTATGATTGGTGGAGATGGTGGTGTTACAGTTTCTCTCATCCCTTGTCCTTCCCACTTGTATATGTTCACAAGGCTGACCTCCCACAACCATTATTACACTATGTGTTCTTCCAAAAGCAGACATACAGCCAACACAGTGTGTGGCCATGAATCAAACTGAGTTTCAAGGCAGGGGATCTGGCAGCTCCTGCAACGCAGTAAGTACTGGTTGGTAGTTTTATAAACACTGTACACATTGTCTCAGGTCTTCCGTTCTGGGAGTAAACTAGGTGACTTCAGTGGAGACACCACAGCATTGAAGACGTGCTGTTGTGGTATGCAAGAACTGTCTTACAGTACATACACGTAATGATGTTCAACTTGATTTCCAGCTTAAAATGTCCCACACTTTCAACATTTTCTGTCTTAGTGCCTTCACTTTTATCGTCATCATGTCTTTCCTCCATCTTCCGGCTGCTAAAAATCAAACACGTCTGCTCCCTCCTCCCTAAAAACATGAAACCTGAGTGCTTGGATTTTATCTTTGAAATGTCTACCAACTAATCATGATTTTCTTCTTTAAGCGGTGCCTTAAACTTCACCAGAGTGGTTCTAATATGATTTTAGGATGATTGAAAGCATGTCCAAGAAGGGACCTCAAAAATGTCCTCCGCCTGCTGGCAAGTCCACTGATGTTGAATGTGTAATGACTGGGAGGCCCACTCTTGGATTGGTGTGCCAGTACACACACACAGAAACACATACACAAATACTGGCAAGGGCAAGCACGAGATTCAAAGGTACCCCCCCAACAGACACATAGTGATTTCTAATGTTAATTTTGCATATGTTGGCGTTGGCTGTGATCGATGGATGTTAATGGTCCTAATGGTTATAAATACATTAGCACCAAGATCCAATCAAGGAGACATGTGGACAAGTGCACACACACACACACACACACACACACACACACACAAAATCTCCCCTCTAATGGTAATCGAGTTTGGAGAGAGACAGGCGCTGCATTCTTCCGATTCAATTTCCTGTTGGGTTTGATTTCATTACAAAGTCATGAGCCGCCATGTTAACAGACTCACGTGCCAGTGCTCCATCATGTATGGGGAAAAGAGTGGAATAATTTTTCAAGTGGGAGCAGATCCTACAATCATTAAGAGTAGCTCTGTGTAATGATTCATCAGCACAAATGGAAAAATCTGTGAAAAAGCTATCAATAAATTCTAAGGTTGAATTAATGTACAGTCATGTTTCCTCAGCTTGTAATTCAGTGTAGAAAGTCCCATGGTGCACTTGTCATGGTGCGTTGAGAGGACAGTTTTCTTGCTTTAGACTGTGTGATCCAATCTAGTAGTAAGGAGCATGTGACATATCACAAAGTATTTGTAGAGCCAACTGTTTGACTGACATAGGACTATGGGCTCTATTTTCATGCCTCGCCAGCGGCGTGGCGCAGGTGCGGCGTAAGTCAGGTCTGCCGCGCCGATACGGTGTGCCCAAGCACATTTTGGTATTTTGGAGAGCGGAGCAGCCCGGCATAAGTATCCCCCCTCCCTAACTCAGCTCCTTCCAGCGGCGCAAGTGGTTGAGAGGGAGGAGAGAAGGCGTGGAATGGGTTTAACACAGCTGAGACCTGTATTCACCAATCACCTCAGCTCCTCTCCTCTCCTTAATTTAATTCAATGCGGTTTCAGCTGTTTTAATTTGGTCAGGTTGAGTGTCTAAACGTGTGCCAAACATGCTCATCAGATCAGATATAGATCAGAATATATCTATAGATCTAAATGTTGCTGACTCAGAATATTGGTTGTTGTTATTTATTGCACTGAAATGTGCCTCACAGTGTGGAAACCTGCTGGTGAGGCATCGGTGATGTATGGGCATTACGCCGCTGATCTACCAAAATACCACCAGACCAGCTGCGCTTTGCCTGCGCTGAAAGCTGACCAGTTTTTAATCAGCGAGCTTTCAGTGCACTTTCTACGCCGCTGGTAAGCACAAAAATGTCACTGCGCTAGCTGATTTTGTTGACTCCTACCACGCCACTGCGCCCGGCTTAGCGGACCTCGGTGCGCCTCATTCTACGAAAATACCACTGTGCAGGGTGCGCCACCCTCTGCCACGCCACCGGCATAAAAATAAAGCCCTATGTGTCAGTAGTCAACATGTTTCGTATCTGCTGGGGTGTAAGCTACAAGAACAGTAAAGTAAAAATGCCCAGCTTGGGGTGGCATTGAGGCCGTCTGAATGTTACACCTCCAGGACAGGACACAAATAACAAATTGTCAATCAGGCAGCCAAGTCAGTTAGATCAACCTGTGTTGTTTAAAGGATGAGAATCAGTGGTGATCTACACTATAAAGATGGATGCAAGTAACTCTCTGGTTTCAAGTGATGTGGTAAATAAGTTTTTCGTTATTTTATATCAATAACTATTGTTTATAGCTCCATTCTTACATATTAGATTACACAAGCTGACATTAGATAAACATTATGCTCAGCCAACATTGCAAACATACAATGAATTATTAGGTCCACAGAATAAAAAAAAGATTTTTTCAAGTTAAGTTCTTATGATAATTAAGTCTTAGTAAAATTGTTTTCCAACAAGAATAAAGTCATAATGAGGTTATACTATGAAAAATAAAGTCACAGGAAAGTCATAATATTACAAGAATAAAGTCATCCTGTCATTAGATAGAAGCAATACTGTCTTTAATAAACAACCTAAAAACCCTCCCTGATAACTCATGACCACTGATGTTAATGTGAACGTGAAGTGATATCTTGATTATGGCAAGTCGCGCTTGTGTTGAGGCATAAGGTGCGCTTTACGCACCGGCAGCGCTACATAATATTGGAATTACGACACCGTGAGCTCAACAATCTCACGGTGTCGCCACCATGACTTTATTTCACTGCGATGACGTTATATACGGTATACCACGGAAAGCCTACTCACTACATTGTTTTAAGTTCAGGACTCTGAAAAAACTGAGACTTGTGGAATCCCCCATCAATAAAGCATTATGTGGCAAATGTACATAAATATAGTAGTTATTGGATGATGAGTTTTATTATTATTATTTTTTTTTTTTGGCGAAAAGTATGTGTCACAGTTATGACTCTCCGTTTTCAAGAAAATTCTATCAATACAAATTCATTTGCACTCACCAACAACTGATCTCACTCTGTCCTCTTGTGTGCCTTGTGCAACCATTCTGTAGTTAACAAAACACACGTGGCTCCTGCTAGTTTGTCCATTCTGAGATACTGTAGAAAACATTGTACTGAAACATGGTGGCACACTAAGCAAGAACACCGCACTTCTATAGAATGAAAGATCCTAAATCATACGAAATGAAGTGAAATCCATTCAGCACAAATTAATGTAATCCTACTTCTTGCATAACATTTTAAATTCTTTGTAAAAATGCTAAATTCTATTCTATGTACCTATGAGATTAACACAAGGGTTAGATTATTCTAGAAAGTTTACTTTTTTTATAAAACCTGAATTATGATTGTTAGTTAATATAGAGTTAAGTTTGAATAACAACCCAAGAAAGATTCATTATTTCTATTCCAAGCAAGTTGGGAAACATTAAATTCATGATTAATGCAAATTATACGGTCAAGTTATACACTCAGGCGGCAGCCAGTTAAAGAACATTCATGGTAAAATAATAAGGAATAATGGCTTCACAATAAAATGACTTTACTGTGGCTTCATTAAGACCTACAGGCAAACTGTGAGGCTCGCTTGCAGCAAAGTAATTTCAGTGTGCGGCAGTTCATTTCTTATTTCCTAACACTGTTTAATTCTAGTTGTAAAAGGTCAGTGCATTCTTGTGATGGTAACAAAAAGGGAAAGTAATGACTTACCCCTGAAGTATTCATAATAACAGCTGATCTCATTTTGTGATGGACATCCTTTTTATGACAGAGGAAAGCAACAATAGTCAGAAAAGAACTCATATAGATGAGTTTTCAGCTTTTAAAACACATAAGTAATTCTTTTACTCAAATATTAATCCAGCATTTTCAAATTTGGATCACTAAGGCACTGCTGTATATAAAAAAACATTTTTTCCCTCCCCCTTCCCTTCTGCCTCAAAGCTGGATTTTTAATATCAGACTTTTGTTTGCATATGTAATGCCATCTAAGCTCATTGTGGAGAGTCAGATTAATTTCTGAGGCAGAAATGGGGCTTGCATTCTATGAGAGAGCAGAAGGGAGCAGAAAAGGAGATAAAGGAGGAGGGAAACAAAGGCGACGTAAACAAATAAGATGACAGACGTGCCACGGGACAGAGACAGGCATTATCAGAGGAGTATTACTGTACCTCACAGGCTTACAGGCACACAGCTCTCACAGCTCTGCTTATTGATTGAAACACAAACTGAGCTCTGTGCTAAAAAGAAAAGGTCAGATTATACAACTTCTGGTTTAGAGGGCAAATGCATCGCATCCAAAAGTATGCTGAAAATGTCAGGATATCTTCCCCACTCCACAGCATTTGTTAAAGGGATGTTTTTTCCACAGCAGATACATGGTTGTGTTTTCTTACAAGTGGCAGAAATGGAACAAAACATTCATTCATCAAAAAGAATGTGAAAAGTATGAACATTAAGCGACAAAGAAAACCTTTAGGGAGGGTACCTTTATCTTGAAACAGACATTTTCAGCTGTCTGTTAATATGTTTATATTTGCTTTATTTCAGACAGTCATGTGGATTAAATCTGTCATGTACGGATTTTGGTTCAATAGTTGCTTTCTATTAGTATGTAATTTTAACCATTCAAGTAACTATTCATGGTGGTTGCGTTATCTAACTTGTATGCCTTAGATATTTTGGTACTAGACTTAAGTCCCTTAGTAGTGCCACGTGTCTCAGGGAGCAATGACGACCTTTTACACCTTTTCAACTTTACCCAAGCTCCTAAAATATGTTGTGTTGTTATTCTGTATGGACTCTTAATACTTTCTGTATGAGGTCAGCAGAATGTCTAACAGAGTGAACAGCATAGACATTATATAATTTTTTTTTTTTTTTTTTTTTTTGAATGAAATACAAATCTGCACCTTTATTCTGAAGAAATAAGAACAAGCTTTTCCTTTTCACTTCATTCTTAATACCTCTGACATTAACAGAAAAAAATAGAAGTCGTCGCACACATACACACACACACACACACACACACACACACACACTCACACACACACACACACACACACACACACACACACACACACACACACACACACACAAGCACCCGCTCAAAAAACCTCACTGGGTTGAGAGCAGACACTGAGGGTTGGCTACTGCAAGCAGACCAGACCACTTCCAAACTTAACTGAGATAGTTTAGTTTACCTCTCTTCATTAGTGCTTCATCACTCTATAAAGGATATAAAGGAGAGAAAAGAAAAAAAGAAAAAAAAAAAAAGGAAAAAAGAGAGGGGCATTGCCTCGGAGGACTGATCGAAAAAAAAGTTCATACTTCGATTCATTATTTCAATTATTTTAGCACGAGAGAGCTGTAATATAGGGAAAAAATAAATAAATTGATAATAACTGAACTAATGTAGTGGCTGTTGTTGAGAAATAAACAAAGAAAAAATAATAGATTAAATTTCAAATAAACATTTTGTCAGCCATATCGTAGAAGAGGTTGGGAGCACCGAGTTTTCCATAAGCAAAGGTCACCTTTGTCAGAGACAACCTAAACAAAAGTCTCACGGATATATAACAACTTAAATCTGTACCTTACATGTCCTTTGCTGTGATTCTTACGCCGTCAACGTATGCATGTGCTCCTCTGAAGCCAGCTTTCTTCCCTTCTTTCCTCGCTTTCTCCACTTGCGGCCACAGCTGGTTTCTGGCCTCCTTGGCTTCTTGAGTGAGGTCCTCCAGGATCTTTAATTTTCTTGTTTGGGGAGTCTCCGATGTCCTGGCGTCCTTCCAGATTTTATCTCGGTGTGATCGTGACAGAAAGCGTAATATGACGCGCCGGCTGGAGCGCTCGTGTCCGGAGCGAGGTCCCACTCTGTGCACGATATCCACCGTAAGAACCAGCTGATCCGCGATGTCAGGGGAGATTTGGCCGAACAGGTCAATGATGATTTTCTTAATGTCCTCCCCGGTCCTCTCAGGTATCCCGGCGACGCGCAGGTTCCACCGTCTCGAGTAGGCATCCATGTCGTTGAATTTGCTCCGGAGCTCCGTGCTTGCTTTCCCCAGGGTTGAGGTTTCAGCTTGGAGGGTGGTCACCTGGCCAGACATGTCTTCCATCCGCCCCCACAGAGCCTCCAGGGAGTCAGTGACGTTTTTCGTTGTTTTAGTGTTTTCTTTTACAGCATCTTCCAAGGTTTCGAGCCGCTTAAGAGTCTCGATTTGTCTCTTCTCAATTCTCTCAAGGATGCTTAACGACCTCTGGTCAGAGTCCTCCACCACATCACTCTGCGTTTTTTTGCTTTTCTTTGATTTTGGGACTTCAGGTACCTGTTCAGAAATCGGTTCTTTTCCCGCAGCAATAAGATTGTCCATGACCTCAAGTTGGTCAGTCAAACAGCTTCGTGCATAAGAGTGCATCGTATTAATAAGGTTTCTTTTGTCCATTACCTTCCGTGTGATGAAACTTGACTTACTCTGTGTCCCAGCGCGAGGCAGAAAAGTTTGTAACGCACGTGGAGGCGGCGTTCCTCCGCGGTTTGTCTTGCGGCTTCCTTCAAGTCTCTCCTTTCAATGCCTGAGCAGGTTTAATTATGCCTCAGTGTCGAGGCTTTTTTGTTCCAGAGAGGTAAGTCTTTTTAAGGTTCTTTTTAAGTTCTTCTGGTCATACTGCAGTGCCACTCGGACCACTGTCTTAGGACGTCATGTCTCTCCCTGCCTCTTTTTCCGTTCCGCCTACCGCCTGTATCAGACATTATATAAGTAGACGCCTCATTACGTGCTGGAGAGCTATCCAGCGTCACTGTCGTATTGGATGTGTCTTCCCACTCCAGGTCCGCTCAAGAGCCAAAAGGGGCAATGGAGAACGAGCAATTATGCCCATTTTTTGCACTCTATGATTGAAAAACCTGACGCAGTATTGAAACCAGATCATGTAGGATCACATTTCACAAATAGGATTGAAAAATATATGTATTTTATTTTTAATGTGTAACATTGTCCTGTATTATGGCTACATCCCTGCCGTTGTAACAAACCAAACAGTGTGAAAATCAGGCAGAGATTCAGAGAGTTATTATCAATATGGTTGGGCATTCCTACCTACCTAATGCACTGGAGGTGCACAGGGAACCCATCCAAGATGGCGGCCACGCCGATAGAAGTACCTGAAGACCTCTGGTGTAGATTGCTAGGTTACAGGTAAAACAGCTAGCTTCATTTTAGCTAGCTTTATTTTAAACTTTAGCTAGAGCCGGCAAGGGGTGATTTTGATTTTGTTGGGGGGGGCTGCAGTACCTGAAGCAAAGCAAAGTAATTTGCAAAGCTGATTAGCCAAGTCACCAAAATGAAATAAAATATAAAATAAAAATAAATAAAAAATATATATTATTGTGCTTTTTTTTTCTTTTTCCAGAGTATGGCTGTCCGCAGATTTATAGATGCTGAGATGGTCGTAGCAACGCTGCAGGAAGAAGCAGATGAGGAAGATGAGGAGGCAATTTTTCCTAATTCAGAGTCTGAGGTTTCTGATGATGCCACAGGGTCAAGTTGAATGTGTGTCTGGGAATTCATCTCTTCTACATGAAGAAGACTCCTTTGATAATACGAGAGGAAAACTCAGACCCAGTCCAGCAGACTGAGTAAAAAGGGATTTTACTGGGATGAGAATCCCCCCACTCATGGTGGAACCAGCAGCCATAACATTCTCAGGAGCTGCCCAGGACCTACACCTGGAGCAACAGCTGTTTCACCAAAAGATGCCTGGTAAATGTTCATGAGTGACAACATCATTGAGGAGGTTCTAAAATGCACCAACTTGGAGGGATGACAAACAGCAAAAGGGAAAGAGTGGAGGGGGGGAGAAGAGCTGGGATGTGGCCTTACGGGAGCTGTTTCTGGATCCCCTGCAGAATCCACTTTACAAAGCCACCATGGGGCTGAGGAGATATGAAGATATCCGCCGCGCCATACACTTTGACGACAAGAGGACCAGGGCTCTGCGACTGGACACAGACCGCATGGCAGCATTTAGATATGTGTGGGACTGTTTCCTGGCAAACTGCAGAAAATGGTTCACCCCCAGTGACTGTGTCACCATAGAGGAGCAGCTTGTACCTTTCTGAGGCAGGTGCAAGTTCCAGCAATATATGCCAAGCAAGCCTGCAAAATATGGGATTTAAATTTTCTGGATGTGCAATGCTAGGGTACCTTACGCAATAGATGGAACTGTCTATACAGGAAGACAGCCAGGACAGGAAGTTCAGAGGAACTTGGGAGAGAACGTTGTCCAACAATTGTGCAGCGGAATCAGACACACAGGTGAATATACAGTACAATAAAGAAATTAATGTATAAGTTTGAGCACAATACCTACATAATTTTCGCTATTTCATGTGGATTTTATTTTTTTTACTTGATTTCTCTCTAAGACAAATAGTAGAATAGAATAAAATGCAATGCAGTTCAACAGATTTATGTGTTAGAATTTAGAATTCGATTTCAATATATACAGTCTTTTCCCCTCTCATAGGTGGCAACATCACAATGGACAACTTCTTCACCAGTGTCCCTCTTGCTGAGAAGCTCCTTGAGAAGAATCTGACCATTGTTGGGACTCTTCTCCAGATTAAGCCGGACATACCACCTATCATGAAGCCATCCAAATCACAGGGAGATTTATAGCTCCGAATTCGGATTCAATGGCAAAATGACCATGGTGAGCTATGTGCAGAAGAAGGGAAAGGCTGTTGTCCTCCTGAGCACCATGCATGATGACAAAGCAGTGGATCACAGCAGTGAGAAGAAGAAACCAGAAGTGATCCAGTGCTACAACAAAACAAAAGGAGAAGTGGACACAATGGATCAGATGGTTACCAACTACTCATGTCGTCGGAGAACACGGAGGTGGCCAATGGTTGTCTGGTACAATATGCTGGATGTTGCCACCCTCAATGCCTACACCAGCTTCACCGCACAACAGCCTGATTATATGGGTGGTGTAAACAATGCACGTCGGCTGTTCATCAAGGAGCTGAGCAAAGAGCTTGTCATGCCACATATGAAGAGGCGCATGGAGAGCACACCCACACTCCGAAAGCATGCTATCGAGGCAATGGGAAGATGTGGATTAAAAAGACTAAACACAGCCACCACCCAGCAGCAAGACGACATCAGACAGGAGGTCCAAAGCAAGAGAAAGAGGTGCACGATCTGTCCAGTTTCGAAAGACAGAAAAGCCACCAGCTGCTGTTCCCAGTGCACCAGGCCTGTGTGCAAAGAGCACAAACACCAAATAATAATTTGTGAGGCATGTAAAGATTGAGATTGAAATTTGTGTTGTCATGTGTCACATTTCACCACTTGTACTTATAGTCGTACTAATACAGTTGAGTTCAATATCTGTGTTATGTTATCAGACGCATGTGTATGTGACAAAATGACAAATAAACATGTTGCTAATACAAAATACATAAGTGTTTGGCCCCACTCACTGCTAATTTCATTACTTGAAACTAATTATTATTATAGTATTAGGTAATTTAATTTTAAATCACACTGGGATGAATGGGTCATTTTTGACCCATGTGTGTAAACTTGATGTAATAATATAGAAACTATATTAGTTCATAAAGTATGAAAAGCAAAATAATTATAATGATCAGGGGTGATCAAAAACAAGATATTTAAAGAATACTTGGAATATTCAATCAGAAAATAAACTTATTTCAAAAGATAGAACAAAGAAAAACTCAGCCAGCATGAAATACCATTGGAAATGAATGCGGGTCTTTTTAGACCCATGTTGCGCATTAGAGGGGGTGTCCATATGTTGTGCATCAAAGGGCTAGGGCTGGGTGATATGTGAAAAAGTTTATCACAATATATATTTTTTCCATATCAGTCTATCGATATACATCACTATATTAAAAAAAAAAAAACTTATCAATCTTACATTTTCCCTGTTACTCTTAAATTATATTTAACAGTGCTTATTAGTAGCATGTCTTTTGCAACACAATAAGCTACTGCATCTGTGAGGTCTTTGTGTCTCTTTGATGTTTTGTCGCAAGGCGTTGCGCGAGAGAAAGCGGACTGAATGGTCGTCTGTTTTGGCTGCACAGGCGCCATAGGCTGCTTCGTACCTTTAACCTTTTGCATTGCAGGTGCTCTTCTGCGTGGCGCTACTAACTATCAAAAAGCATATTGACCACGTTTTATATTGAGGGAGGGAAATTAATTTTTGATATGTATTGTTGTAGTTTTATTGCCCATCCCTAGATGTAACCCAGATCTGCAACCAGTAAACTTTATAAAACTGATCATCCTCATTGACCTTCCATTCTTTGAGCATGCGCCATGGCTGGGCATCCTTCACATTTCAGGAATAAGCTAATCAAATATACTTTTGCTTAAACTAAGTCTGTTTTGTCAGAGTGCTACATTTGCCAAAAGTTTTTCATTTTTACAGTCAATGTGTATTGTTCCCAAATACCAGTAATCAGTCTCATTGACAACCAATAAGCAATTTCCAAACTGATTCTAAAGAAGCTAGAATGTTTCTGTTTCACAGACATCAGTGTAAAAAATTAAAGACAGAGATTGTGCTTATAAATCAGCCTTTTTGAAGTGAGTGAAAAAAGAAAAAACATTTGTTTCTTTGCAGAACATACATAGTGTGCATGTTGTGTATGTACAGGGCTACAGTGTTGATATGTTTCTCGTAGAGACTGAATCCTGTGCCTAAGGCATTAATCATGTTTATTATAAAGCATTAAACATTAATCATGTTTAGTATGACTCAAACATGGAATCGGGATCTTAGGATGCAATTCAGCTGAGTTAATAACAGCTCCTGGATTCATAAACAAGAAAGCCGGAAGTTGCACAAAAGGTCAGTGGGGTGAAACTGCACTGCAGTGTTCAGTCAGACTCCAAACCTTTGTCTGGTCTTTCATTCATTTGTCATTTTATGAGCCTCGATTCTTTGTGTCTGTTTTCTTTGTCTTTAAAAAATGTAGAAAAGTATGTTAATGTAACTTTACATCATACATGAAAGTTCAGGCTCACCTCTCTCAAGTGTACTTTTACTTGTTATTGTACACGAGTACAAACTCACAAAGGGAGGATGAATTACTCACTGAAAAGGTGAACATCGGTAATGTTTCCAAACACTTTGAGGTCAGGTAAATTAAGTCTTCTGAAAAGCTCCGATCTCACTGCGTAGTTCTTCATAGCACTAAGACAGCTCTTCTTTAAGTGATGGATGACTCTGCTGGTGTTGCAATACATCTTAATACAGCCTTTGACAATGTTGATCATTCCCTCCTACCTGTCTATCAGTTGTCTCATACTCTGACTCGGGGGCTCAGATATTCACCTGAAACGACTCTGAGGGTGTCTGCAAACCTTTACCTCCATTTACCTCCTTTATTTTTTTTTTTTTTTCATTTTTTTTTTCAATAAGCCACACCAAACTGCTAAACGTTTGATCTGTTGTACTCCAAGAAATAGATCATCTGATAAGGTTTGTGAGCTAAAATAACTCAGTGATTGTGTTCCTTTAACATTCCCTTTACCTCATAAATGGCTCTCATGTTGCAGCCTAAACCTAATAATCAGGCAGAATAGTATTCTATGTTTATTGTTTTTTGTATAGAATTACAAATTTAAGTGTAAAGTGTAAATAAGCTTCCATGCTTTACTTAAAGGCGAGAAAACAAAGCCTCAGAGATACCAATTTTGAAGTTTTTTTTTTTTTTCCACATGAAGACAAAAGATGGTTTTGGTTGCCTGTTGATACTTTTCATATTAGCATGATGTTATCAACAGTCTCATGTTGTTGCTTTTGTTTAAAATGAATTTAAAGATGAGGTCTCTAGAAGTATTTCCTTTCTAGTCAGCCAAACATGCTCTTCACAATGAACAATGATCCTGTCTCATGTAACACAGCAACAATTCCAGCTAAGTTGATGAAACACAGCATCCCTTTCTACACTGAACATAACAGTAGGAAAACAATCTTTTTTTTTTTTCTTCTCTTATATACGGCCTTGATATCTGAAATTAATTTGACTTATGGCTTACTGTATAGTACATGAGCAGCCCAGCAGTTACTGACAAATTAGATCTTCTCAAGTTGTTTAGCATGCTTGCTTTATTGCTTATTTTTGTTTGTGAGATTAACATCTAATTTCATGGTTGGTGAGTATAATTCATATTTATGAGAAATGGAAACATGTTTACATGTTGTGTGTCTGATAAAAAAAGTCCTTTTGTTTTTCACACCAGCAGTTTAATAGCACCATAAGTTGCATAGCTGGGACATTAAAGAGGTGATATTCTCCCGATTTTATCACTAATAAAGATATTTTTGCAACATCCACTGATAATGTCACATGTCAAAAAAAAAAAAAAAAACTAGTGGGAAACGGAAAAGTTGGCAGATATCACTATTTCCATAAAAAAAAAAAAACACTAAGTGTCAAATTTCAAAATAAAGAATTGCTGAAACATGGATCTTCATATTTTCTTGTCATGAGTCTGTCTAACTGAGCAACAGTCCTTCCTGCGGAAACTCCAGCTGTGATTTGGCAGAGTTCACTCTACGCTCCGAACAACATGGGTTTGGATTTGCCTCAATAAGTTCAGTGCTTGACACACTCCCATCCTCTTCCAGCAACCATCCGACAGAAGGCAGCCAGCGGGTGGTGGCCAAGTTCACAATCATCCCAGTCACCAAGTGGGGGATTTTCATGCTGATAAGATGATGAAAAGGATGGGAGAGGGTAGATTTATCCTGCATCACTCTTATACATCACCATTTTGATGTGTTATTCCAAGAATAAGTCATATAAAGTACTTTTTGATGTCCCTCCATTGTCTATTTCTTCCTTGAATTAGTCATTTCCTGCATTTCTCAGCATGGCTTAGAACTACTCCTGAAAATTGATGACTGATTTTTCCATTTCACCTTGAATTATGCGTGTTTGTGGGAGAGGAAATTGGACAACACAGCTGGAGAAGGTAACAGGACATAGGTTGACAGTGGCATCTCTGTGAGGAGGGAAAACCAGTCTTTTTTTTCTGGACTTATTCCACTATGATTTATTTAGCACATATAATACAGAATCACATTGTGTGTGTGCAGATGCTTGAAGTTGCAGTTAGGTACGCCCCGATACAATATTGATATCCAGCATGCCGAGCCCATGTAACTACAACAACAGTGTGTACTAAGTAGGGCCTGACCGATATGGAAAAAATCTGATTACCGATTAATTGGCTGATTTTTTAAAATTTTTATGAAGTTATAAAATATATATATATATAAACTGTAGATATCTACAGTATACTATATACTGTAGGCTACTGCTCTTCACGCCGACAGGAAGACCGACTGATCAAACTTGGACTAGAAAAGTGTTTTCAAATGGCTCTGTTTTTTTCCCCAAAACACCCCAAACTGTTGGATAAATAATTGAATACATTCTTTACAGCTTCACAAAACTTTGCTGGCATCAGAGAAAGAAAACAGGAATAAGTACTTTTGCACATGTTTATTTGTCATCAAGATCAGGGCAAGCTGATTTCACCGCAAATGTTAGACACAGTAACTACAGTCTCCATTTGATCTTCTCTGCGTCCCTATAAGTGATGGAATAACAACATAATACCAACAGTAAGTATTAAAATAAGACAAAGAGAATGCAATAAGTGAGTCATCTTAGCCTGGCCACTTGATGAATCCCAGTTCATAAATGTTGTTTCTCCTCAGGAACGCGGCAATAACAGGGCTGTTTGGCTTTTACTGCCGGCAATAACTTTGAAAAGCCACAACAGAGAGGCCCAACACACTGGCTGTGGGAGAGAGCTCCAATTCACATGCAGCAATGACAGAAATATTTAATTTGCATGCATTTTTATCCAAGCTAAGAAAAGACAGGTGAGGGGGCAGACAGAAAGAAGAAAGGTTTGGGGGAGGGAGATGGGGAACAGAATGTGCCCTGCTTCATTTAAGCCAACTTTTGCGTGAGTGTGTGTGTGTGTGTGTGTGTGTGTGTGTGTGTGTGTGTGTGAGAGAAGAGGATGGAATTGGTTTGTGTCTAATTAAAGCCATAGATGGTGCCGAGACAGACCAAATTTACTGGACAGGGAGCAGCAGGCAGCCAAGAGTGTGAGACTGAAAATATAAAGTCAAAAAATATTCAAGGCCTTCATTAACTCAGGCGCATAGTCTCAAATGGCCCAGTGTGAGGTACAATCTGGTTTGTTGCTTGTATTTTTCTCTCTAAATTTTGCAGAAGAGGTTTTGCTATGCTAATGATAAAAAAAAAATGAGCTGCTTTTAGAGAACCAGCACCCGACCAGTGACTAAAGATGCAAGTCTATGCGGAGGTTGTGGTCATCACAAGAGGAGAAACATCATCATCCAGCTTTTTTTCTTTCAGTAGTTCTTTTTTTCTTTCGTTCTTTCTTTTTCTTTCCTTCCTTACGTCCTTCCTTTCAGAGCTTTTAATAATTTATGAGCCAACTGGCAGACTAACATCCTCTGGCGAAGGCCTCCTGGTCATTCCAAAGTTGAGGCTTAAAACTAAAGGTGATAGAGCTTTCTCCATCCGAGCTCTTCGACTTTAGAATGACCTGCCAGAAGAGATAAGGCGTGCAGAGAAAGTCGCTTCTTTTAAGTCAAATTTAAAAACTCACTTTTACAGACTTGCTTTTATGTGATGCCATCTTTTATCTCTTTTACCTCTATCTTATCTCAGCTTTACTGTCTTTTTAGCTTTTTTATACTTATATTTTCTTAATTAACCTTTTAGGCCCTTTATTGTTTTATCTCTAGCTCATTTCTGTTATTATCATTATTACTTTGTTATTATTTTATTTTCATTATAAATATTTCTTTTTTTCCATTAACTATCCAATTTTCTGCTTCAACCCTCTTTTTATTGCATTTTCTTTACTATTTTGGTCCTCATGGTTTCATTTTATGTTGCATGGTTCTTGTATTGTCTGGGTTCCTTATGACATGAAAATGGCCCTCAATTCAATTTTAACTGAGTTTTTTTTTTGTTTTTTTTTTATTTCCATGTGCTTCTTGACTATTTGTCAAAGCACTTTGCAAACTTCTGTTTTTAAAAGTGCTGTAAAAATAAATTATTATTAGTTACTATCTTCTTTCTTTCTTTCTTTCTTTCTTTCTTTCTTTCTTTCTTTCTTTCATGCACAAATACTTATTCAGTAGTTTCAAATTTTGTAGAATACTTTTGTGAGACAATATTTTCCAGAGGTCATGGGAGGAGATAAATGTATATTTTCTAATTCAGAATATCACTGACCCACAATGTGACACAAAACTTTCTCCTGCCTTGGAGGAAATGATTAATTAGATGCTGCAAAGAAAACTTCTACATTATCTTTATCTTTGACCTTTTGATAAGTAACAGCTATTGTTTTGCTTCTATTGTATAAAATCCCACAGGTTATGACTTCAGACATTTTCATTGGGCTAACTTGGAAACCAAGCATGTCTGTCATTGTAGAAATAAATCATAAGTTAGTGTTGTTTTTGCAACTTCCTGATTACCATCATGTTTTCGCACTGGGCTTTGCCTGTCTTTGGGCGTTGGCGTAACATCAGGCAAATTGTGAATTTCCCTGATAGCATTTACAGAATTGCTTACTTGCACAAAAATATGCATATCCACTGAAAACGCCTGTGTTTAAACACAGCTACTATGATCTAAAAGAAAGAAATCACAACATATTATTACTGGCTCCTTTCTTTATTTCCTGGCTGGGTTACTGTGTACAGATATGAGAGCAACCTCTGGATCTACTGGACCCAAACCGTTGTTGGCAGGGAAAGTTGCTGATATTTTAACCCTGTATTTGTGATAAAGATACAAAAAAGCATGTGTGGAAAGACCTGGGTTTTGCAAGTTACACAAATGTATTAAAGCCTTTGTTAAAAATACAAGAAAAAAATGCTGCTTATACAACTTTCGCAGTTGTTGTAAATGTTTAATGTCTCTTTCCTACTTTGCTGTCAGATCACAGTTGTGCATTCAGTAGTGTCATCGAATGGACTCAGAGATTTTTTGTATTTTGCATTTATTCCCTCTTTAAATGTTGGATTGCAGCTCCTTGGATTTTTTACTTTCAACTCAAATTCACTATTAACCTGACATGTTCATTTCATGTGTTCTGAGTGCGTCTGCGCATAATGAGTGCATCAGCAGTGTGGTAGATTCGATGAGTGCAGCAATAAATCATCACTACTGACAGAAGAAACACACATACAAACATACACATGCGCTACAGATGTCAGCATGACAAGGCCAGATGTGTGTGTCTGTTTGATGTTTCGTGGGCTGTCCAGATGGGACAGAGCTGGAAATGATCAAGAGATGAGTCAAGATGAGAGATGGGGGAAAACATGGAGGGGAAAAACCTGTCTGTGGGTAGTTATGATGGGGGAAATAAAGAGCAGGATAATCTTCAGTTTGCAACTTTTCAATTTGTTTGTGCGAGTATCTCTGTGCATGTAATGACATGAAGACAAAGATGAGATGAATGCAATCCAACATGCTATCATACCTAACGTACGACAACCAAGACTAATGTACTTGCAAGAGAGCAGAATGAACATGATGGACACAGTGATGGACCCTCCTCTTTTTTAATAACTACAAAGGAGTGTTTGTTTTCCCAGTTGTTGAAGAGATACAGGGACGTTTGTAGGAAATAAAATATTTGTTATGAATGTCAAATACATGTTTCCTTTGTAGGAACCATAGACTGTATATAGAATGGACACCGTCTGCCTCCTCTCTGGGTGAAGCCACTCAGAGAACAGCACCCTCTAGTGACAGGCTGCAGTATAGGTCATAAATCCCTCCAGCAATCCCTGTGGAGCTGTGGACAAACTTTAGAAATTAATTACACTGAATATATTTTTTTCTCTCTTTTCTCAGAGAGGATGTTTGCGAAAGTCCTCTTTTTTCTCAATTTTTAAAGGTTATTAGGTGGTTTATTTTTTCTATGGTTGACACTTGATACAGCCAGGGGTGTACGAAGATTGTGTAGCTCACTCGGGGGGGGGGGGGGTGTTATGCTGTTTGAGCCAAGCGTCATAACAGCGACTCTCGGCGACTCTCCCGCCGAATGTGTACAATGCTAATGCGCAAGTGGTGGTTCCAGGAAGTAGAGAAAATTCAGAGAGCAATTTGGCTTCAAATCTATATACTGGCGTAAGGCAGAACCAAGTTGTCCGTAATATATTCAGTCTATGGTAGGAACACATCAAAATTCACAGGAGCTTAGGCCTCTGGATCAGGGGTTCCTAACCCAGTGTCTCAGAGGGTTGTACAAAACAAGCAGGAGGTTGTGAGAAATAAATGGGTGGGGAAAAAAAGAAGTTCTGCAACAAAAATAGGTTTTGTTTTTTTTATGAGTGCTTTTTTTGGGTGTTGAATTAAGAGGAAACTGTCCAAGAAGCTGCAAAAAAGTCTCTCTAACTGCAAATAGCTTGTTGTAGAGTAATTAACCATGTTTACACATACTACTAGTAATCAGAATAATAACCCAATCAGAAATGTCTTGTGTAAACACTGACATTGGAGGAGACTTGTCTGATCTGCCCACTTTTGGAAGAAATTTCCCTCTAAATGTGAGAAATGGTGTTTGTTATTCAGATCAGTATTGATTTAAACCAAAGATCTGATGGTTGATTCCTCTCTGGTCTCAGATAATCAAAGGGTCCAATAAACAAAACAAAACAAACAACAGATATCACACACAGACATCCAAATTTACAGACTTGAGAGAACAGAATAAAATCTGGAGGCATGCAGCACCATGCTTTCTTTCCTCCTAAACTTTATTTCCAACACACTTTGTACAGTGCCTCAGTGACAGCTGTGTCAGTGACAGGAACAGGCGTTAGGAACAGTATCTGCTCCTGCTATTTTTGACACAATAGCACAGGAGAACCACTCTTGGCATTTTAAAAATTGCTTTCATCAGATTAAACACTCTTTTCTGGTATTGTGTTTTATTTTGAATTTGACTTTATTTTCTGTCCTTTTATCTTTGGTTTCTACTTTCATTGTGCCCATAAAGTCATGTTTATTGGTCCATGGCAAGAACCAATAGGACACCAGTGCTTTTACTGTCTGAATAGCTTTGGTACTTCTAAAGTGTGGCCCTGACTGAAAGGTTGTTAAAATCTTAACATGTATTTCAAAAAGTGAAGGGTTGCAAGGTTTGAAAATGTGGTTTTCATATCTTTTTTCATGTGACATCCAACTTTAAACAACATTTATTGACACAGAAAACCCTTCAAGGCCTACTTAATTTACACACACAAAACCTACAGGAAATGGATGAAGATTAGTTTTGACAAGAAAATCTGAGGAGCTTAATTTTAGAACCATCACAAAATCTGGGCTTTGCTGACTTTCGCTGGAAGAGGGGAGGCAGGTTCGGAATCATCCATCTATTTTGTTGTTAGTATCAACCTTGACTAAAACTCTTATAAATAAGAGTTTTGAAATATGGACTTAAAAGGACTTTTACAGCTAATTTAAACAGCTCAGAGATAATGATTGGTTCCTCTTAAATTGCTGCTGCGTGTGGAAATAAAACCCCAGCTTTCTAATTAACCCCGTTACCAGTGTTAGCTGTCCAACTGGATTTATGATATCTCTGTTGAAGAGACACTGGCTCATGCTAATTAGCCTTATTAGCAAGGGTGACCTTTATGAACGGATATATTATTACCTTGACTGACAATCACATTGGAGAATTTTTGACCTTTTTTTGATTACCTTTTTAATTGAATCAAAGCCTACCTGAGAAGTAATAAGCTGAGTCAGTTTTATGACCTGGGGCCACATACATATGAACATCAAAAAGTTGTCCATGTCATCAATATGGAAATTAAATGTATGATTTTTTTTTTTAGAGTTGACATTCCTCTGTCTTTGAAGCATTGTATGTTGTCATTGAACTAAGAGAGATATTCCCTAAAATATTATACGCAGCTGTGTTTAATTGAACCCTATCTAGGGTGTAAAGGCCATGCTTTTAAGGGACTAAGCCGTCATTATAAATAAGTATATGCTGCTGGGACTTCCATTTCCTCTGTTCCACTGTGGACAGTGATTGACTTCTTAGAGGTGAAATCCTCTGGCTTTGGATTGATAATACATGAAGGCATGGACCTCTTTGTGCTGGCACAACAATAACTCTAGTATAATGAGCCTGGTTCCCTCAGGTATCTGCAGAAAGATCTTGAGGTGTGAAATGTACTGTATATCTGGAATACAAAATGAGTGTTTGATTTAATGATTCAATCATAGTGGCTTACATTAAATTACTGACTCTTACATACATTAGGCCTCTTGCTCAATCTGTCACTTTCATCATAATGTTCAATGTGTTCCCTGCTGCCATTGAATGTCGGCTACACTGGAACATAAATTTGCTGAGCTGCTGTTGCATGGATCGCTGTCTTTGAGGAGTGAAGCAACTGGAATGAAAGACTTGCAGCATGCTTCTCGAAAACAAAGACAGCATCCCAGGAAACCATATTTTGAACCATTTTCCCCATGAAACTGAAAGGAAATAGAAGACAAACAGGCCTACGCCAGTACTGCTGTGGCCACTTTGGTCAATGACGATAACCCTGTCACCAAGGTTGTAAGACGAGGTGATACCACAATTACAATCTCTGCCCAAATAGTTAGCTTTTTAAGCGGCATCATAGCACAGTGGGCAGTGCAGGAGCAACAGCTAAGCTAACTGTAAATGAAGGATTTGCAAATTTACTCGCCTAAATAATTAAAAGCTTAAAAACACATTTCACAGCAGTAGATATTAACCAGTTAAATAAAGGTGCCATCTAAAGGTGTAAACAGCACAGAACATGCAGCAACATGCTGACTCAAAAACTCAGAACTCATATTGTAATTGCATAAATTAATATTAATTAAATATTTAATATTAATTAATACTGATTTATACAATTGCAATTCCTTGATTTTAGTGAGATTAGTAAACAGTCACAGCCATAAATGCAATGGTACTAATAATTGTAATACTTTTTTCTTTTGATGTTTTGGTTTTCGGCCTTGGTTTCCTCATTTTCGGTTTTGGCCAAGAATTTTCATTTCAGTGCATCCTGACTGGCCTCACACACACATCAAATCTGCAACAGCACTGGAATTGGGTTTTGCCATCACAATGCCTTTCTACTAACAAAAGTTTACTGTTTACTTGTTTATCCTCTGTTTGGCTCTGTTACACAGTTTTTTGTACTATTCTCTGAGTGTTTTCTTACCTTTGGATAAAGGTTGGTTTGTTGGATATCCATTTTCTGTTGAGTTGACTAGGAAATAAGTCACTTTGGAAAACATCCATCATGTTCCATTAATAATAATGGTTGTTATTATTGTATCAAAAGACCAATGAGTGAAATGGAAAAGGTAAAAGACTGTGTAGAATACAGTCAAAGCAAAAGTAAGAGTGGAGGTAGAGAAGAAGAAAACTAGCACCGTATGAAATGAAGAAACAGACAGGATAAAGGTTAATGAACACTATTCTTAGACCGCGGTACCTGGATTCCCTACAGGAAAACATGCCTGCTGATTTTAACCCTCTACTATCCTAATCAAAAGCTTTCAACAGTACATCAGAGTAGCTTTTAAAAAGCTTCACGTGAATTATACAGACTAAGAGGTTTTCAGCGCAGGATTTTTCTAAATATAGGCCTGTCAGATTCTTACAGTCTTCGTTAACAACTAATAGTGCAACCCGATGTGATCATCTCTATGCAGTAAGTTTTGTGTAACTGTGGCCAAGAAAGTAATTCATTTTAAAGGTCTTTATAAACATATCTACTTGACAGAAGGATAACAATTCTGTTTATTTTTTAAATGTCTGATTGGAAAGCTGTAATGCAAGCAATGGAAGCCTTTCTTATCATTAGATTAAGAAATTTGAAATTACTTAACTGCAGGACACAACACTCAGAAATATGCACCTCTTGTTTTGATAAATCAGATATTTGCTCTTGTGTGAATGCATCCCATCTTTGAATCAGAGACATGACTGCCGACGGCATCCGCACTGCTGCATCAACATTTCTTTTCTTTTTTGCACAAGGGTAGTGCTGATATGAGAATGAGTGGCTGAGATTTACAGCCTTTGATTAACTGATGAATGGGGAGCAGAGTTGCAGAACTAAAAGCCCTCCAGCCAACTGGAAGAGTCAAGATAATCACATACGCTTAGCCTTTTAATATCAATACAGTGGATATGAGGTTCCTCATCCGGAAAAACAAACAGAAATGATGAATTGAGGGCAGAATTGCCATTAGAGGCATTAAATGTAAGATTTCACTGAATAATTCAAGGTGTTTGTTCTTGGAAGAAGCTGCAGTATCTCTGTGATTGAACAGTCTCAAAATATTAGACACATTTCCAGGTGCTATTATCGAGCCATGGATTACACTGGGACATTTATACAATTACAATGACCTTAAAAAGCACCTGCAAATGTCTCACATATAAGTTAACATGACAAGAAAATACTGATGACCCTGAAGTAGCATTAAGTAGTTGATGTCCTCATATTTTTCATGGAAAAAACAGCACTGAGAGAAAAACAGTTTTCCTGACTTTGAGCATTAGCTGTTAATATGCCTCTAAATGTGTTTGGAAAAGTGACCTTGAATTTACATACCAGCATCACAAAAAGTTGTGCATTTAAAATGCTGGTTAATGTGTGGTTACTGTGCTTACAGAGTGTAGGCAGATGTGTCAAAGTTAATATGCTTAATAGAACCTCATGCTTTGTCCTTTTACAATTAAAGCTCATGAAAAACAAGACGGAGAGCAGTTGGTGAGAAGGACGGCAGATGTATTGATAAACACAGACAGGATATACACTTACTCTTATATGAGTTCAAAGTTTTAATTCTAGGACTATAAAAGCTTTTTATTCTGTCAGTTAAATGAAAGTCTATCAGTGTTTTCTCATTATGACCTGAAGCAGCAGACCATCTGTTACCTTTGAGTTACCATCAAGCAGATATTGTCTGGAGAGACAGGCTCTGTATAGAGATTCACTGAAGCTAAAAAAAAAGCATTGCTCTGTTAAAAAGTGCTCCAAAATTCATTAGTTTACTTTAAAACTATTTAAAAGTTGACTGGTATGACTCATGACTCACAATTCAGTATATTTTTCCTTTTTTTTGGTCCAAATTCTGTGTTATTTTATCCAAAGATGCACATGTTTTATAGATAACTCAGCCTGTCTTTTTCTAATGTATTAACAGTCATTTGACCAGTCATTGATGGTAATAAGTAAACACTGCAAGAAAAACATAGTCAAATTTGACAAAATAAAACACCTGACTGTTAACACACAGTCCCTTCACAGTTTATTTCTTCTACTGGATTGATGTGAGGTAATAAGGGCACACATTGGCATATCTCATAGACCTGTCAAAGAAAATGCCAGTATAAAAGAAAATCTTGCCAAGTAGAAGTTCTCCTCTTTTCTATATGGAGATAGTGATATTGACTCTTTAGCTCATGCTGTCCAATGACTTTTGCATGCCACCCTTCTTCATCATGTCAGCAGAAAACTAGGCTGGTACTGTGTCAGTTCTAGGTGCAATTTGAGCAATAATATCCAAGGATGTTGAATAGATTTTCAATAGATTTCAGTTCATTGTGCCATACTAACCTACAAAACTTGGTTTGGATTTTGTTCAACTAACCTTGACTGGTGGTTCAAGTATTCTAACCAATGTGAGATCATCTGAGTGTCACATACTTCAACAGTTGTGCGGTTGCAAGCATATTGCTGACTGGGGACTTCGGACAGTCAGATTTTGTTTTAAAAACTAGTCACTGACTCACTGTTGAATTTTGTACTGGGTGTATTACTATACCCAAGAATACCTTTCCATCAAAATATTTCATCCTGAGCCATAATAAGTCTGGTTTTCAGATGTATAAACAACATTATTACTACTGCTACAGTAGTTGTTCATGATATTGTTCCCAGCATTGACAAGAAGGAGCATTGTGCAGCCATTTGTATTGACCTGACAAAAGGTCTTCTCATCAAGAATCATGTTGGCCTCGATTCCATCCATTGCAAATGGTCCAAAGGGTTATATTGCTGTCAGGTTTTAGTGTGTAAAAGTGGGTACAGCTCACTGTTGAGAAATTACAGCTTAGATTTAATGCCCTGCACAACACACTTACTTGTTAGTCTAAAGTTGGGACTTAATGCAGGCAAAACTAAATCTATGTTTTTTTCCTGAGCAAGACGTATTGATTATAGCTGTCTGCATCTATCTGCAATGGATGATAGCAATATTGAAAGAGTCCCAGCATATTCAATAGCTTGGTATCTGGCTTGATGAATCATTTAAGCTTAAAACCCAAACTGAAAAGATCATCTGTACACTTGGGCAGAAACTCACATTTTTAATATGAACAAATCCAATATTACCTGTTGGACATGCTGCAGCTTCAACCCTTAAATTTCTGGAGATTCCTATAACACTCATCATTGTAATTTGTAAACCAAAATTGATTGGTCTCCTCTGGCATGGAGGCATGATAAGCACATTTTATCTATAGATCCCTCATTGGATATTCACCTCTGTGTATAACATATGGATATGCTGGACTTCACTAGTGGACCCTATCAAACTTGCTCCACTGACCACTTTAAAGTACCTCATGTTGTCTCTAAACTTGAAAATATACCTTAACCCCCAGCTGCAACTGCATGTGGAATGGCGACAAAAAAGGCTGTCGGTGCCGATCGCCACTGATCGTTTCCATTCAAGTTAATGTGTCAATTTCCACTGGCTTCTTTCCAGCCCCCAGCGGGCTTCAAAGCTGATCACCAGGTTTCTATTCTTTCCGTATGCCACAGCATGCTGCATAAATTCAGCACAGATTAGCCCATGCTAGAAAGGAGGTCGGGCACAGACACAAAATAAAAATTCTGTCTTCTTTTCAAAATAAAACACTATGTGCTTTAGGTGGATTGTATTTCCCACCATGCAAACGTGGGCAGGGACGAACAAGTCAAAGGTTTTTAGACATCATTTCCCCCCGGCACCATGGATGAGGAGATGCTGATTCTACAAGTCTAGAAGTGAATTTCCTCCTCTTGAAGGACACAATCTAGTGCTAATATGGTTACATGGCTATCTGAGACAACTCATTATTGTGCAATTGCATGTGAATTTGCGGGTTCTTGTGAGTCCTTGCACTTCCCGCTGTCCGAAATCTTCCGCGAAATTTGCCTCACAAATCATCCGGTAGGAATTGGCGGACGGTGAAAATCTCTGCCGTTCTGCACCTGAGCAGTTCACATATGGTGGAAATTCGGGGTACTTTGTATGCCCCAGTTATGTGCTGTTATCAACAGCAGATTCTGAAGCTGGCCACTTCTGTTTTTCTTAGTCAGTTCAAGTCAATTATCTCAAATCACTCCAAGTCAGCGCACAACTGTTTTCACTGAGCATTACTCTGTTTGGTTGATTTGGGTAAATTTTGACTGTTGTTTCAACATCATAGGACATGATAATTGAGGCTTTAACAAAGGTTGTTGAAATAGTTCTGTCAGCACTGTTCATCAGCAGAAGATGCTATATTGATGTCTCGCTTGCATTTCAAATGGCACTTTGATCTGCAGCTCATTTACCTTCTCATTTCAGCCCAGCCTTTACCTTTACGCCGATGCATATTTTCCTCGTTAGACAGAAAAGCGGTTCAGAGCTACCAGATTATGAGAACCCAAAAAGCAGTAATATTTTTTAAGAGCAGCCAAATGGGAAAAGTAGCAGTATATGTTTTAATTAACCAGCCATGACGACTGGAGGTAATATGTTCTAATTAGGCAGCAATCAACAGAAAAAGTATAATACGATTAGATAAGCTATTTCTGATGACTGAAGCGACCATATGTTTTAATTAGCCTGCAATGGAAGGCTGAGGATATATGTTTTAATTAGCAGTGTCTCCTGTGGCCCTAAGGCCTGGGGGCCTAAACATTAGGTAGAGTGTTAATCAAACCTGCAGAAATGAGACTAATTGTTTTCATGCAGTTGTTCTCCTGTGGCATGACAGAAATAATCCTTTCACATTGAGCATCTTTTTTTCTTTTCCTTTTTTTCCTTTTTTATCTCAAGCTACAGAAATCAGTGTGAGGTACAACTGGTGCCGGTTGGCCTACTTTGATCAGCTCCCAAGTGACTTGTGGGCTCCAGCAGGTATACACACTCAGCTCCACATCTCATGTAACTGTGAAACTGTTGCCTCCTGCTTTTGATTGCAAGGAAGAGAAAAATGAGCCCTTTTAACTCTGTGGGACAAACACTGACATTTTCTTAAAGATAGCTCAGATGACTCAACACGTTTTATCACTAATTAAATTAAATTACTTGGTGAGCAGCTGTCTAACAAAACAAGTTGCAAATCAAGGTGATGGACACCAATGCAGGCTCTCACACTATGAGTTGAATAAACTCAAGCCACCGCCCCCTGTCAGCAAACTTTTAAAGAAAGGCCTCTCATTGAAAAAAAGAGAAAAATCTTCTGAAAGTTGAAATATTCATGGAGAGGATATTTTAAAACTTTAGATGGATATTTAAAATGCATAATAATAGCTGCAGGAAATTCAACTTCTGCAATTATACTCAGTAAAAGCTTTGGATTTTGTCAGAAATTCCCTGCTTTGCTAAACTTTACCAAAAAATACAAAGTACTAAAACATAAATTATACATCACCTGTGCATTTCTACTAAAACTGTAAATTTTCCTTCAAGCCTGTGTAAAGTGACATGCTCTCTTAGTAATCATTCTTAAGCAGTTTGCTGGTCTTTTTTATCGTAGTATTTCATCTCACTTTCCATCAAAACATCTGTTTAAATGAAGTAGAGGAGTCAGAATCAGAGAGTCAGAGATATTTTGCAGATATCACCAAAGTGTCTCTGATAAGCACCACATAGATGAAACGTATTCAACCCCTTACTCATGTCTAGATAAAAAGGGATTTCATGCATCTTGAACTTGCCCCAAGAGTTGTTTGGTTCATTTCAACACAGCTAACTTAAACTGACGAGATAATGACCTTGGCTGCATATTTTCACTAAGATACAAGTTTTTAGCAGACACTTGTGCATGAATTAATTATATCTGTTTTCCTGCTTCATCCTTAAGCTTGGCAAAGCATTGATAGATTTTAATTATTAAAGATGCATACAGCATGCATTGAATTATACTTTTTTGTACCACCTTCTTTGAATAAAAAGTCTGCTGGTTGCTTAAAGGGATGTTCCAGCGTAAATTTAAGTTATGGTCAAACACACCGTAACACCAAGCTATAGACACCTCCTCGACTGATTGCTTCTCTAGTTATACAAACTTCAGCATCAACCGCACGATAGCAATACACAGCAGTCTCTGTCTCCATGCGCAAACGAGTCAATCACCGAGTTCGGCTGAGTTTCTCAGCTCAAGGAAGAACATTTCTGATTATTACCTCATGGAAATGCCATCAGACCAAGACGCTAAGGCATAATAACTACCGTGTCTGCAGTGTAAAATGATTATTATGATGATTATTACTTCATGGAAATGATCCGCTGCACTCGGTGATCGACTCGTCAGGGCTCCCCCACAAACAAGCGGCTTCTGAAGGAGAGTGGGTGAGTTGTGTTTGGTCTCTTTGCTAAAGAAATCAGGCAACGCTAAAAAAATGTTTGATGGCTAGTACTATGGCTGGGACTCTATATGTACTGTTGATGAAGTTAGGTGCTGTTCTGAGCATTAATTGTGGCTATAATGGGGCTTTTTGGTTAAGGTTTGCTCCCTTTAATTGTTCTTTCTTTCCTGTTGTAGCTTTTGCATCCCAAAATGTAATACCACACTGTATGAAATAAGTGAAAAAAACGTGGTTTCACTGGATGCTAAACATGACATGCTGATGTTCAGTTATATTCAACACCACCCAAGATGAC
Source organism: Xyrichtys novacula (assembly GCA_962446985.1). NCBI lineage: Eukaryota > Metazoa > Chordata > Actinopteri > Labriformes > Labridae > Xyrichtys > Xyrichtys novacula. The sequence continues at coordinate 6,838,684 of OY660874.1, forward strand.
TTTAATACCCACCCTGTAGGACTACAAAAGAAAACTTCTTGAAAGGGAAATGTCCACTTAGACAGCAGAGGAGAATTTCAATACCTTTGAATTAAACTGTAACTATATTTGCATCAAAACATCCTGAGTTTGCAACCTGAGCAGTCCGACTAACTTTTAAGAGTTATGTACAGGTGAGTCTGCAGATTTGTTGCCATTGAAGAGTCAGGCAGCTGCTTTGAACAAAGCCAAAACACAGCCCTATTGTTGTCTCTCATCTTGCCATCTGTGGCAGAGAAGCCAAAATACTTCCACATGGTGGATATTTTGGTGTTGTGACTGTCTGTTTAGGATGGCTTTGATTGCAACACACATAAAGTAGCTGTATTATGCTACTAAGGTACAGAGTGTCATGTAATGGTCAGGTAACAGTGAAAGCACTCTCTGCTGGATCAAAAATCAGGCTATTTCAGATGGCCCGATACACCGGCAAGCTGTATATTTTGAATTTAGATGGCTCATTGAAGTTGTCATCCAAACTTTTACCTCTGAGTTTGAACAGATGATCAAATTTTGGATAACAAGTGACAAGCTCTCAATGAGAGCTCAGAGTACTGTGTATAAGCGGAGATAAATAGATTGGTTAAGGCAGTTGTTCTCAAGTCCAGTCCTCGAGGCCCACTGTCCTGCATGTTTTGGATGTTTCCCTGCTCCAACACACCTGATTCAAATGATCAGCTCGTTATCAAGCTCTGTAATGGCTTAATAACAAGCTAATCATTTGAATCAGGTGTGTTGGAGCAGGGAAACATCCAAAACATGCGGGACGGGGGGGCTCGAGGACTGGACTTGAGAACCACTGGGTTAAGGGAAGCTTGTAAAGATCTGACGACAATATCACTGACTTTTTGATAGGTTGTTGAGGAACTACAACGATGGACAAAAATATTGTATTGTCTGACCTTGGCACGAGGAATAGCTAAAGCTGCACAAAAGCAGAGCTACATGCCAACATGATGTATCAGAGGAAATTTTATTGACAATTTTATTCTCCATCCTGACTTAGCATGTATAGCAGTGTATAATGTAAGCGCTCAGGCTGTGCTTGACAGTGTGATGAGCACATGATTTGTAAGCTATGTTGAAGTATTAAAAATGATTTACCTGCTCAGTGAGAGTTGACATTTCACTTTGATACTTATACAATCGCATAGTGTATGTGTATGAAGAGATTGTAGGATCCAAGAAAACACATTGAAAAGAGTGTCCTGTACTTTCTTTTTGTAGAGTAATGCAATACAGAGTCATTGAAGGTAAAACCTATCATGTATTCACTGTGACCGTGGATGATTGTGGATGGAGAGTGTACGTTAGTTTAAAGTGTCAACAAGTTAATATTCATAATGCAGCCTCCATGGCTGACTGGTGAGAATAAAAGACTGTGAAAATTTTTAAGCATTGATATCTAGAGCGTGCCTTTGCAATTTATGCATAAAAACCAGTTAGGGCCAATTTAAGACATGAAAGACATGAAGTGAAATCAAAGAAGATAGACGGCATTTTGATTTCATCCAAACATACCTCTCTTATTCGTAGACAAACATAACCAAGACGTCTCAGGTTCATACTCAGAGGACATGTAGACCCGGTCTGTCCTTGAGTCATTAGACCAGACACTTCAGACTGAATCTGTGTCTGAATGTATGTGTGAGTAAAGAAGTGTTTGGTTATGCATGGCTGCTCTGTAACAAAGAGTGTGGTGGGGTTGATGGGCTTCAGACATACACACACACACGCACACACAGACGTTCTTTCATTTTCCATCCTGTCCTGCAAGTTAAATTGATATCATCTCCACTGGACCATATGGCACATTGTGCAGTGTCATGTTGTAGCTTTAAGAGGAAAATAGAAAAGTAGCAGCAGCCAAGCCCAAAACAGGTGCAGACAGAAAAGGGAAGAAAATAAATTTTGGAAAGAAGTGCAAAAGAAATCGAAAGGTAAAGTGATAAAGAAAAGAAAAAAAGTATAATATAAGAGAGAGAGAAGATAAAAAAGAGAGGGTCAGATTCTGCTCTGCCCCTTATTACAAAAAGCAAATACGCACCCTGATTGGATTTCTTTTACTGCCACTGCAGTGCGTGTGTGTCTTATGTCCGTGTGTTAATTTATCAGGCAGAATCCAAGAAGAGTTCTTCTCTCAGAGAAAAGTCAAATCTCACTGCTGTCACATGAAAGCTTTAAAAGTTTTGTTTCATATAGTTACGTATTTTAGATTTTGCTTTAGAACCTTATTTCTTCTAAGTGGTCAGCCAGTAATTTAATGGTCCCAGCCTTTATTGTATCCAACTCTTCTACATGGACAGGTAGTTTATTGAGTCCCCTTTCACTCTATGTGAATGTTAAAGGCACAAATGTAGACTTAAAAGAGGCCCAGCATAACATACTGTATTTTAATGTTTACCATTTTTCTATATTTGCATTATGTTTTGTGAGTTTACCACACAAGAAACAAACAAAAACCATACATTTCTTCATTTTGAGTAAATCTGAAAATAATTTTATCTCCTAGGCTGCCATGTCTAAAATATGACATGATTCAACAACTCCACTTTTGTCCTCATAACTTGTCTTATACAAGTGACATTCGTTGAGCGTTTTTCGATGATGTAGTAAGTGCAGTGGAAGTGCTATAACAATTTTATCTGTGTTAGAGAGAAAGTGTACCCATTAACCAGCCAGAAAATTGATAGGGTTTGGTTAGTGGCATTTTGACATCATCTGCTTCATATTGACACTGGCCAATATCAGCAACTGCTCTGGTGTATTGAATAATGCAGTAAAATATTAATATCAATAATTACCTGGTACTTTTTTTCTTTTTTTATTAACTATTTTTTTCTTTTAATACATTCATACATTTGTGCTTCCTATGCAAGTTTTTGTCAAATTTTATTCATTTTCATTGTAAATTTAGACTCCTTTTCTCTGTACGTCTTTTTGATTTAAAGATGAACCTCAACATAGTAAAGAAACACTAAGCTTCATAGTGAAACTTTTGTTTACAACCGGGGCTGTCCCGATACGATGTTGATATCGGGTATTGGTCTAATATTAGCCAAATAACAAATATCTGATTATATCGGCCTGCATCAAAAATCGCAGATATCAGCACTCTGATACAAGCAGTCCATTCCAGACTCCACATCGACACTTCCAGCTAGCAGTGCCCGGATCCAGCATGCAGAGCCCACGTGATTATTACAACAGCGTGTACTAAGGTACTAACAAAGTAGCAAGGAGTTGGCGTGATATCAGCTGTGTGGCAGTATTTTTGTTAAAGTCCAAAAAAGACATTGCAGCTGAGTGCAAAACTTGTCATGCACAAGTTTGTGCCAAAATCGGATCAATGTCGGTATCTACCAATACTGAAGGCTACAATATTAGTATTGGAAGAAAAAAAGTTAAAGCCCCTACAACCCCTATTTATAACAAGACATCACTGCAATCTGTAATAGGCTGCTCTTCTGTCACGCTTGTTACATGCATGGTTTGCATGGACCTCCAGTATAAGGTACAAACAGTCTCAGGGAAAGAGGATCCTCCAAACCCTGGCTCAATTATTTTAATGTGTTGATTTATCTTCAGTAAGCATTTTTGTCCCCAATCATTTTTTCTCTCTCTGTAATGTATTTGAGCAATTTGTGCACAAACTTGTCTTTCAGGGTGGAATAGCTTCTGTCTTGTCTAATTTTTACGTTGTAGCTTCAATTTGTGAACATTAATTAGGCTGCCACTCAAAATTCAGATTGGATGAAGTGCTGAAATCCAACTTGTATTTCACAGCCTAATAAGACACTCGGCAGTGTTTGAGAAAGGATTCATTGATGCGTCAAATGTATTCCTGTCAGAACATGTTTTATTTTTCTAAATTCGTAGTTTGGCCTGCCATCTTATGCATATTGTTTACTAATGTGAAATCATTCAAAGAGGTAGCCTGCCATTAAAAAAAATCAACATTCATGTGTTCTTAAATTTTCTTTTCCATTTAAATCTAGTGTGTGGTACATGCCATGGAGGGTCACAAAACTGGAGACCAGGTAACTTGTCTTTGCACTGTTACTCACAGGATAACAGTCTTTATATGATATGATGTCATCTGTCTAGCAGCCATCCTTTCCTTTGTGCACAGAGCAGCTGAACCTCTCTTCGGCAGTATGAGAAGGTTAATATGAGGTCATGAGATGTCACACTTCAATTAGTGCATTAATAGAAGAGATTAACCTAACTTGTCAGCAGCTATACAGCCCCATACAAAACAAACAGTGATGTTCTGTGTGCTCTGACACCTTCTATCAGCAGACTGAGTCCCAGAGACTCTTCTATTGGATTGGATTGGACATCAAAGACCGGCCTGGCCTCCTCAGTCATCAGAGGAGGCCAGCCTTGGTCGCCAATGATTTTGTCACTAGTTTGCTTGTTTTCCTTCTCTGAAATGCTTTTTTTAGGGATGGGAATAGATTAGATATTTTGGTCCTGATACTATTATCAATTCTGCTTATTGATTCGGTTATTTATTGGTTCCTTTCTTGATTCCTGTGGATTTTCGTTGAGAAAGAAGTAGGCCTTTATGGGTTTTCTGTAATAACAATACAAATTTTATCACAGTTTTTGTTACCGCCACTGCTCTGCTGAGACTGGAAACTCCTGGCTTCTGATTGGGCCTTAAAATTTCAGCTAGATACAGTCTCTGATTGGTTGACAGATCATAAAAATATAGTAACCCTCCATAACCATAGTTAGCTAACAACAGAAATCACATATTGGATCTGGACAGTCACTTAAATTATACAGACCTTCTTTGAGTGATGATCAAGCCCAAGCATGTCTCAGAAACACACAAAGTCGATCACTGGGATGCTGCCGATCTTAAAAGACAGTGTTTTCCCCTTACTGTATTTGGCAAGGCGCCCTGCCTTGCCAACAGATACCCATGCCCTGCCAACAAGATCCCAACACAGAGATTGAAATCGTAGATTGATATATATGTTTAATTTTTATTTTTTATCAAAACGGCCTGTAAAAAAATAATTTGCACAATTTCAGACTCAAAAGCTTGCAATCGTTTCATTACTTTCAAGAAAAATGTATCTCTCCACTCCTCTGCAACAAGCGGGGCTCTCTCAATTCTATCTCACAACATACACGCATGCTGACATGCCGCAACACATAGTTCTGAGGCCACACCCACTGATTGTGGGATTCTGGTTGCTTGCTGCTCATACCCTGCCAGTTTTGTGAAGGACAGTTTTGACAACCTGGGGTTCTGGCTCCTTTCCATCATGTTTGCCACCAACAAAACAATAAAAAAACTGATCATATAGCACCGAACTGTCCCCACACATTCAACACCCCAATTATAACCCAAATCAGTGTTGAATCTTTATTTTCTGACCCAAATTCTCTGTAATTATGGTGATTCAGTCCTTTGGGGGGAAGGGGCCTGCAACTATCATGGCGACAGACCCATGCACATTACATTCCAGCCTAGAACTGTTATAAATTTCTGTTTTTACAAGATTTTAAGCACAGCAATATTATGTAGTAAACCACAATATTTTAGGCTACTCCTGTCTTAACCCTATATGGCTACAGTATTAGAAACACAAGTTCCCTCAAATTTGGAGTATTTGTATTGTGACAGATGTGTTATTTCACTTCCTAAATTTGTTTCAAACTGTACTGATTGTTTTTGTTTGTTAGTTTATGGGGTATAGTTTTCAGTCTTAAAAGGCGCATGAACTGAAAATCATGTGAATTAATAGCAGGCAGGCAGCTGCTATTGAAGTTTTATATCAGGAAAATCAACAGTAATTTTTACTGTCAAGCTTGAAGGCCGACACTATAATATTAAAGTGCTGCAGTGGTAGGAATACTTGGCTTGCTAATAGTAATAATTTGGATTAAAGAAAGAAAACAGATGTCCTTTTATTCATTAGCGGCAGACACAAATGATGATAAATGACAGTGGTGGCAGTATAATCCGTGTCAGCCAACCCTGTTGCTCTGTTCAGGGTGTAATAGCAGGGGATAATAGCCTCTCAATTATTCATATTGCCCCTGCGCTCTATGGAGAATACTGTCACACAGCCACTATATGTCTTGATCTAATTAGCTGGAGGAGAAACGAGGCAGGAAGACGAGAAAAAATGGGAATGGAGGGATGAAAAAAAGGAAAAGGAGAACAGCGGGGCAAAGAGAGAGAGACAGAGAGATGTAAAAAAGAGCCAAAGAAAAAAGAAATCAAGAAGGGAATAAGCAGAAGTGTGGAAGTTGTGTTTTGCCTGGGAGCTTTGTAAACACTCTTCAAACAGTGTTTGTTGTAGAGAACTTCCTGAGTCTACAGAACTCTCTCCGCATGGCTTCCATATTATGTGGATGTGTGTGTGTTTGTGTACATCTGCTTGTGCAATATTCATATATAGGTTAAGTCTCTGGTGATTTGTCAAGTATCTTCATCATCAGGTTTAAAGAGGATGCTTTTGTATTTCCTGTCTTGTCCTATGACTTTATCAACTCAAACTCATCGAACTATTCAGAAAAGTAGCTGAGCTCAACAAAAAGGGCAGATGAAAGTCTTGTTGGTATTTTGTAAGACTAACCCTAACCCTAATCCTAATTTTGTCTCCAGAAACCTACTTTTTGTTTTTAATCTCTGCCAGTAACAACCACAAACAGAGGCAGTATGTGCTGTATTCTGTTGAAAATGACATTTGACAAAAGCCTCGAGAAATCTCAATCACAGATGGTCACCTGACAAGCACCTAGTCTTTTGGTTACCTGGGTAATCAGTCCCAACCCCCATCTAGTAGATGATTGGTGAAACAGTAACACCAGCACCTTGCTGAACAGTCCATATATTTCAGTCGTAGTGTCCTGAGCTGCTGAGCAAGCTCTGAACAAACACTCTGTGGTGATGCTAGATGCAGTGGTTCTTGTCTGTGTATTCACACGCTTTCTCGTACCCTCTCTGCTCCTTGTAAACAGCTCTAGGAAAAGCATGACAGACCTACGCAGCATATTTGTTAACTGCAGCTAATGCTAGCGGGCTAACACTGAATCATGATTGCCTTGCTGTCTCTAAAAGAAATGACTGATAGGGGGTGACACTCAGGTACCCCTTCATTGACAACATTAATAGTCCCACCCCTTCTTGGTCGATGGTTCACATTGGTTGGTTCTGGATGGGAAAGATGAAGCGCGTCTCTGGGACACATGGGTTGCAAGATTACAGTGTCCTTCAAAAGTGTCTCTTAAGAAAATGCAGGACACATAGGTAACAACATTGCTGCATGGATACTTTTGTAATAACTTTTGGCACCATGTTTTCATGCCCTGACTTTATATTGACATCGCCGAGCAAATGGCATTAAAGAGACAAGAAAAAAAATCATCTTCATCTTGACATGAAAAACTCACAATACTGTGCAGCCAGAGAAAACAAAAATAATAGATGCAAACTGAGTCAATGTAAAAACTTAAAGAAATGCTGCTCACTGAAGAGCGGGATAGTCTGAGCTATCACACAGACCTGCTGTTTGTTTGTTATAAGGGCAAGTTAACCAGAGCTGACAGCCTGTTGCCAATTATGAGAAAACAATATCATCCCGACTCTGGGAAGATAAGAGAGACTGAGGCGTGAATCAGAATTGAAATATGGAATTAAATAATAAAATAAGAGAGAGAGTTTGTTATAGAGCAGATAAATATATAAACTGTTGATACAGTGGAATCAGCATGATGACAGTGATGGCTCTGACTGCTTTTAAAATAAAGATAGAGGTAAAAATGGTAAACAAGACATTATTAAAACACACACACACACACACACACACACACACACACACACACACACACCATCATACAAAGTTTCTGGCATCAAAAGACTCTACCTCATCGAAAATAAAACTTTTTGTAAAAGTAAAATAAAAGACAACAAAAATAACTGGCTTTTGACTTTCTACCTCGTCAACACTAAGGTATCATTACATCCAGATGGCTTATTTATCATTTATACTGGAGATTACACAAAATAACCCTTTAAATTGTCTTTGTATTTGTTTAAAGGCAACAAACAAAAAGAAACTGATAATAATATTCAGTGCTTTTCTATTCTATGCTGTGCAATGTTGTTCTTCTTCACTTTATTCTGTTCTATTCATTTTATTTCTATTTCATTCTATTTGATGCTATAGTGATGCTGTGCTCCAGTTGTACTTGGAAGTCGGGATTTCCGAGCTCCGAGTCAGAAATTCATCCGGAGTGCCCCCTGAAGTTGGATTTCTGACTCAGAAAGTTGGAGGATCCTCAGCAATCCTGACTTGACGACAACGTCATTATCCAAGATGGCAGCGCAGTGCATCAACAGTAAAGAGTAACAGAAAAAGCCCTCGTAATGTATTATTCATTAGCACTTCTGTTTTGCTTTTATGAAATTAAATAAGTAGTATATGTTGTACTGCCCAAAGTCTAACTGTGAACATAGTGCTATAGTGTTTGTAAAAGTAAAATACTGTGTTATGCGTTCTTCACAACTAATAAAGCTAATAAAAGCTAACAACAGCTGACAACGGCTAACGCTAGCTGACAATTGTAAACAACAGCTAACAGTAGGCGTCCATCTTGGTTTTCCGACTTGTTTACTGGAACGCCGTCAACTTGGGTGTAACATAATTCCCAGTTCAAACATCTGACTTCCAAGATAACTGGAGCGCAGCATACGTTGTGCTGTGCCTTGCTATGCTATGCTATGCTATTTTATTCTATGTTGTTGTGTTCTTTTCTATGCCATGCTCTTCTATTCTATTGCAATTCTATTTCAATCCTAGCCCTCACTTCTGGCTGATAAATGAAGTGGCCAGTCAGGTTATGCTAATTGATGTCTCCTCCTTCGCTTCCTTCCTCTTTTCTCCAAAGTTCAATTACACTCATCCACTGCCATCCATCACTGGAATGAAGCTGGTTGTGGGGCTAAATTAAATGTGCCAATTTCAATTAGCCAGCATGAGGTGGTGCAGGGGACAGGGGTGACTGTGGTGGAAATTGGTCGGTGAAGGGGGCTTCACAAATAAGGGTGGCTGTGTAAAAGGAGTTGGCAGCATGGTGGCAGTGGTGATTTTTGTGTTTTGGAGCTGATCGACTCTATAAGGTCTGTTACTCATCCAGCTGTTTGGGTATGAGTGAATCTTTCCAAAATTGTTCTCCAATATCTGTAATCTGAAGCTGTTGATCCCAGTTAAATGTGTAAAGAGGTCATGGTTGATACTTAAAGATATACCAAAGTACATCATTTTTGAGATTTTCAAGCTTCGTAGACAATAAGTTATTTCATCTAAGCAATCTAAGAGAAAAATGAACAGGAGCAAGAACTACAATAGAAATACAATCACCCAACATTATTGCAAGAAATAACTTGAAACCTAGAAGCTGTAATTTGTTTTGACTGCCTCTAGATGATAACATCCTATAAAATTGTGAGAATATGTGCAGGAATGTGTGTGTAGTGTTGTGACACAAGGAGTCAGTCACACTTAAAATGTTAATGCAAACAGGCTTTTCAGCTCAACATGCATGTTGGAACAACTGTGTGCTGTCCATACAACACTTGTATAAACATGTCTGTTTGTAAACCGCAAATGCTTATCTGAAAGAGTTAAATACGAAGTGTAAGGAAGGCACAAACAGGAAAGATTCTTGAACACCACAGTGCAGAAATCAGCATGCAGAAGAATCAGGAAGGTGAAAAAGAAACAACTGCAGGGTAAACTAACTTGTTAGAGCAGAGGAGAGCAGAAGTAGAGAAACCCCTGATGACAACAAAGCAAAGTTAATGAGAGAAAGAGAAATTGAATTTATTCTATGTGATGACCAACCCATTTTTATGAGGATTCCTTTCTTAATTGAAACCAAACCAACAATAACTGGATGTCCCACATCTATGCATGCTTTTGAATTCCTTTCTCAACACTTGGAAAATGCTGCTGCTGCAGAGATCTTCACAGCTGCCTTATTAAGCTGGACTATGTTCCTTAAGTTTCACACAACTCATTAAACCCTAATAGTTTTGGATTGCAAAATGGAAAGCCAAAGCCAAACAAATTCCTGTCTTGAGCAAACGGTTTTTCAAGTTGAAGAGTTGAAGTGAGGACTGACTTTGCTCAGAAAATGCAGATTGCAAAAAAGAACCTTTGTGTTAGTTCATTTATTTTTAATTTGTGTGTGTGGTGGGGAGAGGGGATTGTCAAATGATTGTAACACATTACAAATGTCATAATTTGAATGAGAAATTACATTTTCAAAATTTTAAAATGGAAATATTCAGAGATTTGATTTGTTCTGCTTGGATTGAAAAACAAAAAACAAAACAAACACTTTCACATTCTGATTAAACTTGTTTGAAAGTAATTCATCAGAAATGAAAGCCCAACTTCTAGTTTATCTTAGAAAACTAAGCTTTAACATACAGATAAATACATTCAATAGATTATCTCAGTTAAAAATCAGCCTACTGACTCAACAAATCCCCGCTTACTACTTCCAAACTTTGTAATGTATTCTTCCCGCATGTTGAATGACGTGCCACTCTGCCACAGATCCTCTCCCAAAATAAAATAAACTGTCTTCACCTCAGATTCACGTATGTTGTCAAAGCAGCTTGTTTAATAAGCAGCAAGCCAACATCATTTCTTTGTTACCAGCTTGTTATTAAAGCTGCAGCGGCATGACGACAACAATCAGAGGAGTTTCTTTGTGTTGCTGTTCAAGCGCCTCTCACATGATAACTAGGACTCTCTGGGCACCAGACAGGAACGGCTGATAAATAATCTCCTCTTTTCTGAGGAGTGGCAGACAGCAGGGTGGGGGGAAAATAATAATTTCCCTCCTTTTTTCTCTCAGTATCCTCAGCAACGAACCCGGTTTTAGCCATAACCCCCTCTTCCCCCTCCCTCAGGCTAACAGGCTGATACTCTACAGCGAAGTGATTTCAAACTTTTAAACGGTTTCTCTGTGACTTGTATATCCTCTAATTGTTATTCATAGCTCTGTCAGGAGAGGAGGAGGAGGAGATGGAGGAGAGGGAGTAGAGGGAGGAGAGAGAATAAGAAGACGAGAGGGGAGAATGACGAGGACGGACGATAGAGGACGGAGGAGGAGATTGAAGAGAGGAGAGGGAGAGAGGGCAGATGAGCTGACAGAAGAGATGAAATGGAGGGAAAAAAATTAGAGAAGAAATAGAAATTGACTTTGTCGGAGGGTGAATAAGAGATAAAAGAAAGGGAAAAATAAAGAAAAGGAAAGTTTAATAAAAAGGACAAAGAGAGGAGATGATGTTTGATTTTGCACATTAGTGTTAAGTCTTTAGGCCAAGGGACATCAACATAACAGCTTGACAACTGCTACCCTGACTCTGTGCCCAAACCTGAAATTATTCCTGTAATAACATCATTTAAAAGATGCAAAAAGGAAGAAAAACATCCCAAAAAACAAGCAAAAAATAAAACAAAGACTTGTTTTCTTCCAATCAGTTTATTCCAATCACCTTTCACTATGACCATGTCACCACAAAGAGGATATTTAAACTTACAGCTGCACTGGCTGGATTTATGAGCTTGAGTTCATTCCTTCAATCTCACGATAGGAAAACAGCAACACGCAGTTCCTGCTATCTGGCAATAACATCAGCCAAAGAGTTGCAGCATGTGACAGAAATTGCATGCTCATGTAAATGAATGATGTGTATCTCATTCACTGTCCTCTTCTTCGTCCTCTTCTCGTCTCCATTATCCTTCATCGTGAGTATCAGGGTGTCCTCTACCATGTTAGCAATTAGCGTCCGATGAGGATATAATTTCCACTCTGATAGGGCTCTGCCTTTCCCGGGATGACTCTTTTCAGACCACAGTCAGTGTTTACTGGAGTTATTGAACATGCTGTTAACCCTGCCCACATTATGTCCACTCCACAGACTTAAGGCTGAGTCTCAGCATGGCAACAAGTCTTTGGTGGCATTAATTCAGGAAGCTTAACACCTGTGTTTTCTTCAAAGTGAAGAAGACAGCCCTGCAAGAATACAGCTCTCAGCTAAAAATAGAAGTGAGAGGAAGCAGAGTAATTTGAACATCACAATGATAAACTGCAAATATTTACTTTCATTCAAGGAATCCTGCTTGCTGCTGTTTTAATAATCTTGAAAGAGTCCACGCAATTTGATACTGCTTAGTTTGACATGAAAACTGCTCTTGAATACTTTATCTCAACAGATTGTAACAGATAAAATGGTTTTTAATCTACTCCCAAAGGCCTCACTGAACAGTTCATCTGTGTCTGAAGGGGTGTGACTACAATGACAAGTAACCCCCTGTTGTTTCCCTGATGCATTAAGATCTAGGTGCAGTAAACTCACTACCCATGCATCTGGGGCACCTTGTCTTCCCCATGCATGATAATAAGTTGTCAACAAGTGCTAAAGCAGGGGTGTGACCACACAGACTTTAGCCATGGATGATTTCTCAAAAGCCCCAAATCTTTCACTTTACAAATAAGAGTTGACGAATATGCTTGTAGCAGAAATTCAGTGAGTTGATTATGAGTTACTGTTTCTACAGTTGTGTTAACTTGCTAGCATCAGCCATAGTTAGTTTGCATGTTGTGTAAACTGTTAAGTAGTGATGTGTCCTTTTGTGTCAAGGTTACGGAGTGTGTGTTGAGCAATCCCGAAAATTTTTCGTGAAGCGTTTATTGAAGCTTGTGTTGATGACGTATGTGATAATGTTGGAAGCCTCGCGAGCCGGCCGTAACACGTGACTGATTCAAGAAACGTTTGCGGGTTTGGTGGATGATTCAAAATATAAGGGGCAGTGAAATGCAATGGAGCCCCCCTCACAATCTTTAGATGTGAGATTTGTTGAAAAGTTGTTTTTAAATAAAAATAAATGAAATTATTATGTGTTATATGATGTCCCAATAACAAAAGCACAGTCACAAACTAAGGAACACAAGCACATTTACATCACAACCCTCTCCATAATTTATGCCCTCTTCCTCTTTTTACCCTGCTACTGTGTCGTCAAGGCAGACTCCATATTAATTACATCATCATTTCTGTATTGTATCACTAACACATGGCATCACATTCATTCATTTATTCAATTCAAAGCTTGGCGCACCGAAGCCTCAGGGTCTCTTTGATAATCACTCTGCCTGTTTTACACTGATTGTCCACTTGATGGCAGAGCAGAGCAAATGTAGCACAGTAATGAAGCTTCGGCCCAAGAGTCGAGCAATTGGATGGAGAGCTTCAATGCTTCAAGAGGCTTCATCTCACCATCACTACTGTTTAGTTCTTATAGAGCTGTGTCTGAGGAGAACTCAATAAGAGGGAAGTGTTTGTTTAGTGTACATTTAGCTACGACTGAAACGTCTCAGCTTTCATAGTGTTCAGCAAGATGCTGACGTTGCTGTTTCAGCCAACCAGTCATCTACTAGCTTGGGCGGGACTTGTCACTCAGGTTAACAGTAAGATCATCACAGAGACAGAGAAGCTCATTTTTTGGACAGCTTGCCTGTTGTTGCTGCATTAAAGGCAGTGGAAAAACAGAACTATGATGAAAACAAAGGGACCCTGCTGGTTTATATAACATTATGGTCATTTATTTTTAATCACCAAATTGTCAAAATCAAGCCGGATTCAGTCAAACTCAGAGGCTCTGTAGGCAAGCAAACAACACTGAGACCACAATGACATGTTAAAAAAGAAACTGTATTGAAACTTACTTTAACCAACCCAAACCAATCTCCAACAAAATGATTTCTTTCTACTCCAAATCCCTCAATGGCCTCGGCTTCAAAGACTTACATTATCATATTCTGCAACCAAACATTTGATTGACAAGAAGCCCAAGCAAGGTTATGCATACAATCATGTCCCTGAATAAACCTTGTTTCACACAGGATGATGAGGAATGCAACTCATGGAGGAGTTTGAACTGTCTGCAACTTTTCTTACATAACCTGTTGTTGTGCAATATATATTTTTTATTTCTGCAGGGTAAGCCCCCTAAAGGTAACAATATGTGTCATGTTTATTTTTAATGTTCCAACAGCAATGAATTATTTGTGCACTTTGGAAGAATAAGTTGTATCTGTTCGAGTCTTAATACTGCAAAATGCATCATGTTTTGATGTGGTTAATATTTTAAAGTAACCTTTTAAAATTGTCTCTTCTTTACCAGAAACTCAGCTAATTTAAAGGAGGCCTATTACGCTCACCTAGAGCATATTTTCATTCTGGGAGGGACACCACAGTGTAGCTCCATTTAATCATAGTTTAAAATGAAGTGTTCATTTATCTATAGTAGTTTTTAATACAGCTTCTCAGCTCTGACACAAGTCTGTTCCTTTAAAACTCTCCTCTGAATGGCTAGCTCTAGAAAGACAGTGAGCACTGCTGTCTCTTCCATCTATTTCTTTTAATGCTTCAGTTGAACTTGCAGCTTCTCAAATACTTTCGTGTATTCCAGGTTGAATCTGATCTCTGTTATCAGGACAGAAAAGCATAGACATCTTCAGTTACACAGACTACGATGTAGAAGTTCACCGTGAAATATATAGAAACCTGCCTTCTTGGACACAAAACTATTGAAAAACTATTATATTAATCTTTAAATCACAAACTTCATTGAGAGATTTTTGAGTGCGTTTTCTTGACCACATTCATCTCCTGACTTAGAATAATTAGATACTGAAAATAATATCAGTAATATTAATAACTTTGTTTTTGTAGCACTCTCAAAAACAGAAGTTACAAAGTGCTTTGACAAGCAGTCATAAAGCACATGGAAATAAAAAACAATAAAAACAAAAAGCTCAGTTTAAACAAGGCTCCAGAAATTGAAGGCCATTTTCATAAGTCACAAAGAACCCCGACAATACAAGAACCATGTAACATAAAATGAGACCATGAGGACCAAAATAAAAACCTAAAATAGTGAAGAAAAAGAAAATGCAATAAAAAGTGGGGTTGAAAGCAGAAAACAGGATAGTAAAAATAAAAGACAACATTAATAATGATAATAAAATAATAAAAAAAATAATGATAATAATAGTAATGATAAAATAAAACAACAGAACTAACCAAGAGATAAAACAATAAAAAGCCTAAAAGGTTAATTCAGAAAAGACAGGTGAAACAAAAGCTAAAAAGACAGTTAAGCTGAAATAAGAGGTAAAAGAGATAAAGATAAAATAATCTTATTGCACTTTATAACTTGCACTTCTGTAATGCATTACCTAAAAAAATGTGTTTGTAAGACTCTAGCAGCAATGAAAAAAACAATAATATCCACAAAGATCCTGGAAAAACTACAAATCTACAAAGGTAACATGCACTTGCTGAAGTTGTCTGCAGTCCATCTTACCATGTAACAGCCAGGTCTGAATTCTTCTTCCTGCTCAGGTAAAAACCTCTGCATAGATGCGCCTCATGATGGGAATCCTTTTTGTGTGATTCAGCATCACCAACCCTTATTGTTTGCTTATCTCGAGCTGGTTCTTGCACATTGTTTCCACTTACATATGTGCATGTAGTAGATCCATAAATAAACATGTTCTTATGAATTATACATACTCACTAAACAGTCAGTAAAGAAGCAACTAAAGCCTGTCGGGCACAACAACATTTTTAGAATCTTAACAAATTTTTATAAAAATGTCAGACCCCACACATGACAAAAAATCACAGAGGCAGCAGTTGGTTCTATAGTGTGTGGTGTGCAGAAGTGTTGTGAACACAGCGCACCACAGACATGAAGACTTTGTTCACCAGCAGCCAGAGTCCTTGCTCTCATATCGGGAAATCTTGTGGACTGAAGTAGCAATTTGTCAACACCTCCCCATGCAAGTTTCTGTTGCGGTGGGCTTTATGGAACATTGTTTTTGAACACTCGAGGTGTTGCATCAACAAGTGAGTTTTAAATTTTAGCCGTCCACCAGATTGAATGCTCACCATTTATTATTGTTGCCATGGTTGCGTTAGTTTCGCTTGCTTCGAAGTAGGCTCCCTTCCCAATTGGCTATCAAGTTGGTATGTGGCAATGAACAGCGTGCATAATCGGTTGTCCTCAGGGAATAAACCCCCTTCCCACTACACACACACACACACACACACACACACACACACACACACACACACACACGCTAGGTTTTCTGATTGTGATTATGAAGCATGTTATTTAGGATCTCAAGTTGGCGAGGCTTTGATCATCTTCTACAATCTGGTTAGATGATCTTTCAAACCATTCATGGTGAAGTTACTTTATTTATTATTGCAAAAGGAAACAGAACACCTAGACGAGGCTGTGACAACATACAATACATGCCAATGAGATTACCTTTTGATTACTAGTAGATTTATCTTGGCCTTTATTGGTGTCTATTGTAACTGCAAATGTAATGTCATCCTTATTCTTGTTTTAGTTATGATGTTAACATCTTGTGTAATTTTCTTGTTTGGACTTAAATTATTGTAATCTATATGAATGTTCACTGTCTTCTTTGTGGACCCCAGGAAGAGTAGCTGCTACATCGGTAGTAGCTAATGGGGCTCCAAATAAATAAATAAATCTGATAATTAGACCTTTGCTGACTTTGGTCTGAAGGGGGAATCATGCCTTAAATTGATGCGATTATCTTCTCGTGTTCTCCTGCTTAACTTGAAGAACAAGCCTCAATGGAGGAGGTGTTTTCCACGTCTTTTTTTAATCAAATGATCTCACTGGGTTTCACCAACATTGTAACATTATGAATGACAGCACTCGAGAAAAACTAAAGTAATCTCAATCAAACTGAAAAAAGAAGATAAACTTGTTGGGCATACAGTATTTGGAAAAGCTGCTGTTCACCGTGATGAATTTTTTAAAACTCATCAGCCATCATTTTTGATTTACCTAATCTTAAACCTCCATGAATCAACCACTGTAACCAAATCACTAAATGAATTCAGTGACATACATACTGTAGGGCAGTTCTTTGTATTACATTCACATCTGAACACATTTTTTAATCCATTCTGAAGTTTTCTCTAACAAATCAATTAGCCACGTCTTAACTGCAGTTACTGTATGCCCGAAGCTTCAATTACACACCTCTGAATTACCTGCCACATCAAACCCTCTGGAGACATGGCTATGTGCTCAATTAATCTTTCTATGCGAGGGAACATTTTCCACTCCTTTTTATTGCTTGAATATTACTTATGCTTTTAGGAGAAAAGTAGTCAGGAAAGTAGTAGGCTGAAATGAAAGTGAATTTTAGATGTTACCTTTTGGTACCACAGTGTAAAATTTCTTCTTGAGCAAGGAATTATTAAAGTGACTGAATTCTGCACAGGGCCTTGTAACACTGTACTTGGTCACAGCACAGTGCCATGACTGCAAAGCACCCAATGGGGCTGGATTTCTTCTAATATAATAATGAACCCCTGTGCCTCACTAATGATTTTACTGTACAAAAGCATATTACCTTGTTGCGTAGACGGAAGTGTTGTAGAACTTAGACTCAGGCATTTGTGCTTTGACTGCGTTAGGAGTCAGAGATGAATCAGCAGCAGCAGCAGCAGCAGAACAATCTCACCTGAATATTGAACACTTTTTCCAGCCAAAACAAATTAAAGTTTATTACAAGGTTATATAGGCTTCTCTAGCATATTTTGTTGCTAAGTTTTCCAATGGTTATTGGACCTAATCGTAGATTAATTAGATTTGTATGACGGAGTATTAGGGCAACATAAAGCAAGATTAATGTCATTAATTTACGAGAATAAAGTTGTCAAAAAGTAATTACTTATGAGAATAAAGTCGTAATAAAATCATTACTTATGAGAATAAAGTCGTAATAAAGTCATTATAATACTTAGGATAATGTGGGGCTGCTGTGCCAAAAGATTAAGTATCTCCTTGTTTGAGAAACCTATAATTAAAGTACATTTTCACAAAATGCTCCATTTCAAAAACTGTCATCTTAAACAACAGGTTAGACAATAAGGATTTTAATATGACTTTATTCCCGTAAATGATGATTTTAGTACGACTTTTTTCTCGTAAGCATATACTTTATTGCGACTTTATTCTCATTAGTAGTGACTTTATTCTCGTAAATTAACACCTTTAATCTTGAAGTCTTAAATTGTTTTTCTTTACATGGCCCCAGTACTCCGTCGTAGATTTTGATCCGATTCTCATTGAAAGAAGATGCACACTCCTGTTGGTGTTGTAATGTATCACAGGCTGTGAATAAAACCTGATTTTTACGTGTCTTGACTGAACTGTAGAAATATATTTCACCAGATATATATATAGCCTCTGAGAAAGCCTTTCTATTTGGGCAACAGTGATACGCCAGGACAGCATAAACCCATCTACATGGCTACTTGGTGTTTTGCACTCTGACTGACCTTTGCAGCAGCCATCTGCCTTGTAGGTGAAAAACATTGGCAGCATTGCAGGGCCAGTCATCAGAGTTTTGTCTGTTATGCTGTAGTCTTGGTGTTGTGGTGTGCTGTGTCCCTGGTTTGCTGTAAACCTCCGCTAAATTATTTTACCATCTGGGTGACTGATTGAAATTTCCGTTCCGCATGAGCAAACCACATTACCATTCTCCCCCGGTAATACTGATAACCAGAGAGAGATTCAGCCTGTTTCAATGTGTAACCATTAGAAGTAAGAAAACTCCACGGCCTAGAGGTGAAGTCAAAGTCGTGAGGCAGGCCGAAAGTTTATGACTTAAAACATCACGATGAAAAAAGTACAAACAAAAAGTTAATGGTGGTGGATTTCAGAATAAAGGAGCAATGACCAAGTATTAATGATAATGTTGAAAACAGGAGCAATAATGAAACCATTTCTTTCTTTCTACTCGACTGCTTGGCTGCCTGGTTGTCACCCTATTCTTTAATCTGTTTAAGGTCTAATTGTGAGTAATGACGCTATTGGCTGATATGGCTTGTAGCTCAGCCAGCCCCTCTGTGCCCACTCTGCATATCCAGCCCATCTGTGAGCCACACACAGCCACAGCAGAGCCTTTTCCAGTACACACACCAAAACAACTGTCATGCACACAGACACCCATGCAAAGAAAAAAACACAGCAAACCCACACATGTTCACAATCACTGCAGCAATCTTAATCTAAAACACACTTACACACACACACTGTATTGCAATTGTCAGCTTTAGCATGTTGGCTAACTAAGAAAGAGGATTCATAACACTCCAAATTAGCTTTAGATTTGCAATGAAAGATCAGTTCATTAAAAATGCATTAAATATGAGTGGGTTCAGTTGATGCTAAATGGAAGAGGAGTGGGGGGGGATTAATCCAGACTCTCTCTTCACTGTCCCCTTTCTCACCCTTTCATATTTACGCCCCCATTTTTCCTGCTGCGCTTTTGATGCTTGTGGTGTAACATTTTAGAGGGCAGTGATGTCTCCTTCTGTGTTCATCTCTTCTCCATCCACAATGTGGAAGAGAAGAGAAAATTTCCTTTGGACTGATGACACTTGTTTAAGTCCAGCTGTTCATCAGATTGGTTTGGGTGTAAACTTTGGTACTTTTGGATGATCTAAAGCAGGGGTGTCAAACTCAACCACAGCAAGGGCCATAATCTGGATTTAGGTCTAACCAGAGGGCTAAAGAGTGTCAACATTTCACCAAAACTTTCAAAAAATATGTTACAAAAATAGCAATGATTATAAATCATTTGGAAATTCAAATGTGATAAAAAAGATAGAAAAATTGTAATTTTTATTCTATTTTTATTTATTAGTTCAAAAGATCAGAGCATGATATAAAAATAGAAAAAAATAATGAATTTAAAGAGCAAATGTATGAGGAGAACATTGAAATCAGGTTTAAAAGGTCAAAATATGATTCAAATTTTAAAATTGGAATCTAAAGTTTAAAAATGAAACAAGTCTAAATACTGAGTTAAACAAATCAAAGCATGAAATAAAAAATCAAATCATGTTTGGCTTGTAATCTTGAGATGCAAAATTAAAAACATGAAATAAAACACCAAATTCCCCCCCCCCCCCCCCCCCACACACACACACACACATTCTTGACTATTTATCAAATCTTCCTTACTCTTTAATTTCCCAGATTTTCGGGGCTTATTAAGGACATTTAAATAATGGTGCTAAAGTGTACATTATTATACTGGAGGAAATCTGCAGACTTCATACCAGTGGGTCAGATATAATTGTTCCACGGGCCAGATTTGGCCCCTGAGCCTTGAGTTTGACACCTGTGATCTAAAGAGGTTTAAATAGGATTGCAGTGATTTGAGTCTTTTAGACCTGACTACTTAGATGCCAGTTGTAAGAATAACTGTGTGCCAGGCTGAGTTGAAAAGTTTGGTATCATGCTTGTATGTTTGTACTTGATTGTATGTATGTTTTCGGTAATATAAATTTGTCATATCGCGGTATTTACACTGTAGGGACGTGATGACATTGACGTTCCTTACTGCATACACAACAACAATGTCGGAGAGCGAGAGCAGCACAGCAGCATCAACTTTGTCCTCAAATGAGGATCGAGTGCCAAAAAAGGTCTGTGGTGTGGATGTGGTTTGGCTAACACAGCTTACAAGTTTTACCACCTAAAGCTGAAATACACAGCTGAATATCAGCAGGCTTTGAAGGCATGTGATGAGGATGTGTAAAAGTAAACAAATGGCTCATGTGAGTTAACATAGGAAATGTATTTATTTATTTATTTATTTCATTTTTGGGGAGGGTTTATGACTCCTGTTCTGTTACTGTATGGCAAATCTGAATTTATTTTCATAATTTAAACCCTTTTTAACACTAATAATAAAAATGCTGTTGTTTAGAAGCAGCAATCACTAATATTATGTTATGTAGTTTGTTTTTTTCCATATTGTCATAAATATCATTATCACAAATTGCCTTGAAATA
This sequence comes from Xyrichtys novacula, assembly GCA_962446985.1. Lineage (NCBI taxonomy): Eukaryota > Metazoa > Chordata > Actinopteri > Labriformes > Labridae > Xyrichtys > Xyrichtys novacula. The sequence goes on from OY660874.1 coordinate 6,859,697, forward strand.
TTGTAATATCATTTTTAAGCTATACTGCCCACCACTATTGGAGATAACAACATCAAAATCTCTTGATGCCATAACGTGAGGACAAGTCAATGAAACAATATTTATGTGGTCAAATCCACGTCTCCCTGGGTGAATGAGATGCTCTCTGCTTGTTTGAGGCTCTGACTGTAGCCTTTGTCTCAAACTAGAGCTCATATTATCAGGAGGTTAATTAGGTTATAATTTCCTGTGTGAATTCTATTTTGTATTGCTGTTAGAATAAATCACTCCCTCCGAAATCTACATCACTTAAGTTTCTTGCCAAAATCTTTCTTGGCCAATATCAAATATGATGTTTTATTCATTTTACCTGACAATTATTTTACTTACAGGACCTTAAATGCATCATGATGGAACTGTTGCATATTCACATTTCACCAGTCCCAGTTAGGGAACTGGGTTTTTCTCAGTTAACTCAGTTTCTCAGTTCAGTTTTAACAAAGATATCAATATTGGATGTCTTTCTTGGGTGTTCTAGACTTGCTTCACAGTTTGCAGGTGACTGTAATAACTGCTTTATGAAAAGCCTCAACAGAACCAAGTTTCCCAACAATATGTTACATTCATCCATCACCCTTTTCTTCTTTCTCATTTTTTGACACTACAATGCTTCTACTCGTCATATTCAAAAGCCACTGAAGCATCTGTGATTTCTAAATTATCTCTCTGTTTTCCCCTGCCATTAACTTCAGTGTCCGCTATTTATTTCTGCTGTTGTAGATCTGAGGCAGAGAGTAGAGCTCAAAGAATGATGGGCTCTGATCCACTATGGCTGAAACAAAACAACACTTTTTTTCCTGGAGGGCCTAAATGATTGCAGATCCATGACAATTTCTGGTTTCTTTTGGTCCCTATTTCTTAGAGTTGTTCTGATTCCAATACCAGTATCGGGAATTTCTCTGATACTGCCAAAAATGCTGGCATCAGTATCAGCGAGTACTGGAGTCCAGGCACCGATCTGATACCACGTAAGTTATTCATTTAGTAAATTATATACTAGTTGGCTCTGTTCTGTTTAAATTCCATTTTAATTTAAAAATATTGTGGCTGCACTTTAATTTTTTTAAATAATTATTCCTGGATTTCTTTAGTTAAATTGCATTTGCTGTTTTTATACTGTTCTATCTAAAAATAAATGGCTTGAATTTGCTGTATTTATTTGTGTTTTACAATGGGTTTAACCTGAGACAGACCTCACCAGACCGATACCATACTGGTATCGGATCAGTAATTGGTACTGGCCAATACCCACAGCACAAATATTGGAATCGGTATTGGGAGGGAAAAATTGGTATCGGAACATCTCTACTATTTTTTGGTATTTGGTACATCTTTCCTTTCCTGCATCTCCTTCTATCTTCTTCCTAAACTCAGCGCAGTAGTGGCAGATAACTGTCATATGTGAGTCTGGTTCTGCTCGAGGTTTCTGCCTGTTAAAAGGAAGTTTTTCCTTGTCACTGTGTTATACTCTCATCATGTGGATGAAGATGAGATGGAAGTGGGTCTGATCTTACATGGTGGGGTTCAATCCTATCCAATCTTTTAACTGGGTCTTGGTAAATAGAGTAAGATCCAGAGTGGCCTCTTTTTGTTAAGTGTTGTGCATGACACTAGGGATGTAACGGTACGAAAAATTTTCCTTACGGTTATTGTGACCAAAATAATCACAGTTTTCGGTATAATCATGATATTTTTAAAAATGTATCCGATGGTTCTCTTAGAGGGCTGATGGGTGTCTACGGCGCTGCCGTCTCCTCCTTTTGCCATGATTCCATTTCTAACTTAATAGAAAGTATGAACGCAAGTTGTAGGCTACACAGCGCGCCTGTGCATCTACTTCAGGAGTGTCGGATAAAGCCGGGATGATTAACATGGGGTTTCCCCTACATGCAATTGTTCAGGGCATACCGCCACGGCTGCTTAAAAGCCGCCACACCTTAAAAATGAGTTTGTTTCTTACGTGGCTCTACCTTGGACTCAATATGTATCAGTAAACATATGTCTGGCGCACTGCGGAGCGCGCATGCTGAGTATTAGCTTTACCAAGTTATCATCGGGATCACACAGCTGATTAATTAGCGAGTTATCGTTGGTGACCACACAGATGATTCATTACCCTCGCTGATTTGCGCAGCATACACAGTTTCACACACAGTTTCAACACCTCAATAATCCCGATGAAAACTTGAAACATTATCAACACTTTTATCACCGTTACACCGTTTACTGTCACATCCCGAGATGACACTTGTTTGAATATTGGAGCTTTATAGATAATGATTGATTAATTACCTCCAGTGCCAACTACCCCTCTAAACACTGGCTATGCAGATGCTGCAACTTGTAGTATACCTGGTAAAACAAGAGCTTCTTCATTTGGGCTTAAAAAAGGGACCAGACTCTACTGTTTCAGACGGTAAAAGCATTAGGGTGTTATAAAGACCTGGGACTGCTGAAGCTGCCGGACTCTGCGTCCACTCTTGCTTAGCAGCCTCTCATGATGTGAGTATCAAATGTATAAACATATTACCAGGTGGCACTTGCTAGCAGTATCATTTCTTATTACACAGATTATATCAGCATGGGTATCATTTGGCCAGCAATCTTTGAGCTGAATTTGCTTCTGTTGAGTTTGACACATTTGCTGCCAGCTCTTTTTTCCATAACAGAAGGCTTAATTTTCAACCACAGCATCATTCACCTCTCATTTCAAAACCAGAGCTCCTCTATGTATGGCTTTCGAAATTCAACAGTATTAGCTGGAAAACAAGTTTTGCACTTCCACACCTGCCACCAAATGCACACTACTGTGACAGAAGTCAAGTGAAAAGAGAAGTGTAACCACAGGGTAGTGCACTGGTGGTTTTCTCGCAGAGAGGCAATTTATGTGCTGGATTATGTGAGACTGAATGTTAGACAAGTCCTCTAGAAAACCCAGGGCTCCCCGGAGAAGTGCCGCAGGCGCGGTGTAAGTCAGGTCCCCCGCGCTGATGAGGCGTTCCCAAGCACAATTTGGTATTTTGGTGAGCAGCGCAGCCCGGCGTAAGTATCCCCCCTCCCTAACTCAGCTCCGCCCAGCGGCGTAAGTTGTAGCAAGGGAGGAGAGAGGGCATGGTGTGGGTTTAACACGGCCGAGACCTGTATTGACCAATAACATCAGCTCCTCTCCTCGCCTTTAAATCTGCCACCGGCGAGGCGTATTACTATTTTCATGAAGTAGTCAAAGAGATCAAGATCATATGAGCACAGATGGATATAGTGTGTGTAAGTTTGGACCCACTGGTAAGACAAACACCCTTTTGACGTATGCCGATATGCCGCCGGTCTACCAAAATACCACTAGACCAGCTGTGCTCCGCCTGCACTGAAAGCTGACCAGGTTTGAATCTGTGAGCTTTCAGCGCACTTTATATGCCACTGTCGAGCACAAAAATGTCACTGCGCCAGCTGATTCTGTCGACACCTCCCCCTGCCTTGCCACCACGCCAAGCTTGGCGGACCTCGGTGCGCCTCAGTCCATGAAAATACCAAACTGGCTGTACGCCGGGCTCCGCCAGGAGAAAATACCACTGCACAGGGTCTGCCACCCTCTGCCGCCTCACCGGCAGACATGAAAATATAGCCCCCAGAGTTATCTTTGTGCAGGTGCCAGTGAGTGACAATGCAGTCATTGCTTTGTGTAAAGTTTCAGTTAACCTTGTGTATGTAAGCCTTTTATTACTCTTTATAGTTACATTCACAAACAGCTTTCGTCTTAATGTCTTGCAGGCTAAAGAAACGTTTTTGACTATACATCCAGTGTACACTGTTAAACGCTCATATAAACACAATATGTACCAGGTACCACTGTTGCACCGATGTGGTTTGCATATTTTCTTTTTAGTCATTCATTGATGAAGACAGTGGTAGGAACAGACAAAAACAAACAGATGGGAAAGAGGTGATGTATTTGAAGGGTCCGAAACCTATTTTCTGCAGCTATTAGGATGTCAAAATTGCTCCAAAATGACGTTCCAATACTCGTTCTAAAAATAACATATAGGTTCCAACATACTTGAATATCTAGCTTACACAGCTTGCATATATTTTTATCTCACTCAGCTTTGTTTCTGTCTACACTGTCTGCCCAAAATTTGAAGAATTTCCAAACTGACCTTCTATAGTTTGTTGGAGTCCAGACCACTCTCTCCGAGTTTGGCTCCAAACATCCTGCCATCTCTCTCTGCATACGCCATGGACAGTTTTTGTTGAGTCTCACAGCGCCCTCACTCGCAGAGCAGCCGCCGTTTTTTTTTTTTTTTTTTCCCCACATAGTTTTTTTTGACAATATTTTAATATTCAAATATTAATTTTTACATTCAAATCTTGTTTGTTTTTTTTTTTATATTAGAATATGATCAAATTTAGAATATTCGTTGACAGACCCAACAACTATAGCTGAACATATTCTGCAGGCTTGTAAAAATGCAGAAACACAACCACTGAGTAGGTCCCCATATTTGTTTATGTGTTTAAATGAATGTATTAAATTGCCAAGAAAAAGTTACTGATGAACATTACAAGGGATCTCTTCCAAAGTGATTCAAAATCGTGTTCAAGGCTAGATTTTTATAAAATGGTTCAAACTCGTAATGCAATAAGAAAATAATCAGAATGGAAGAAAAGTATAAACTGACCTTCAAACCTCAAACTGTGTACAAACAGTGAACAACTAAGTAATCTCATAATGAACATATTGTTGCTTAAAACAAAGAAATATCTTGCATGTATCCAAATTATAGGATCAGTTTTTTGTGCAGTTTATTTAATTGATCTGTTTAATAGTTTCCCTTCCCCCATTGCCACCCTCTGCACCCCACCACTACAAGCGACCTGTTATTCTGTGAGAAACACTGGACTGTCAGAAATTCCTGCACCAACTCCTCTTAACAGCAGCAAGCATATTACACCAATTTCAAGAGTGGCTTGTGAAGAGACCAGAAGAGGATTAAAGGGACAGATCTTGAGGACCCAAGGAGTCAAGGAGTGGAAGTGCTGGTCATACTGGATCCCAAGACTTGTTTTTACCATCTGGGACTGGTGGCTCTTTAGCAAAGCAGCATGGGGGATCAGGGGAAGAGAGCTGATGATTATGGAAATGAGCAAGCTCTCTTTCTGAAAGATTAAACAGGCCACTGATTGCTTTTACATAACCTTCACCCAGTGACACACAGGCTCGCTCTGTCCCTCTCCCACTCACTTTCAAACCCTCTCTCTCTCTCTCTCTCTCTCTCTCTCTCTCTCTCTCTCTCTCTCGCTCTCTCACACACACACACACACACACATACACACACACACACACACACGCACACACACACACACACACACACACACACAAATGTTGTTGTTTTTGTTCTTTTTTCTGCTCTCAAAGCTACCTCTGTTGTCTCTCTTGTGTAAAAGTGCCCTCCTCCTAACCTGTCCTTTTTATGTTCAGCCTAAAAGAAAATCCAACACAGAGCCACACACTCAGAACCAAAGCAGCAGTTAGATTTATCAGACGCCTAAGGTCAGTCCTCATACATCTCAAAACCTGCATTCAATTCTCTGTGTTTACAAATTATTGCAAGTGCATGAAATTACTGTGTGTATTGAGTTGTGTTGACAAAGACAACCTGAGACAAGAGATGTCCCTGTGTTGGTCTATCTATAGATACAATGACCTTGATACGTGGATCTGTTACAAGAAACAGGCACCTGCTGATACTCCCCATCTGATTAACATCGGGTTAATCAGTCAGAGTATTTGATGGATGGACATACAGTAGAGAAGTTAAGAAAACTTCATAGATGGATGGATGCATGGGTGGATAAACTCATTAATTGCACTATCACAATCGTTATTTATGGCTGCTGATTTCTAGCCTGTACTGCTGCACTCAATGTGACTCTTGTGCTATACTGAGATTCACAGTCAGCTAAACTCTTTATGGCATCACATCCTCCAAGGAACAGGCAAGTTGTGTTTGGACGAGTTTTGATACCAGAAATTGTGAAACTGAAACATAAGTACAAAAAGCATTGGTTAACAAATGATACAAATACATAAACAATGCTGTGGTCCAGTTACCTCGGAGGTCGGTGCTGGGAATGGCGTTATACCTGAGTTGACGGCGTTCCAGTAAACAAGTTGGAAAACCAAGATGGATGCCTACTGTTGGCTGTTGTTAGCTGGCGTTTACAGTTGTCAGCTGTACTTAGCCGTTATCAGTTGTTGTTAGAGGTTGTCAGCTGTTGTTAGTCACTGTCAGCTGTTGTTAGTTGTTGTTAGTTATACCAGTTGTAAACAACACATAACACAGTATTTTACTCTTACAAACACCATAGCACTGTGTTCACAGTTAGATGTTGGGCCGTAAAACTCATACCACTTATTTAATTTCATAAATAAATAATATATTAGGAGAGCTTTCACTGTTACTCTTTGCGCTGCCATCTTGGATTATGAAGTTGTCGTCAAGTCGGGGTTGGTGAGGATCGTCTGACGGAAATCCAACAATTACCAGTTCAGAGCTCAGAAATTCCAGCTTCTGAGTACTACTGGAATGCAGAACTGGTTTAACTGAATGAATGACATGGAGGATCCTGTATATACAGACGTACAGCAGAGACCGTGAACGCATCTCGTATAAAATATCAACAAACTAAACATAACATGGCAAAGCTACAACAGAGTACGTATTTTAACAATGAAATACTTAATATGTTACGTGTTGCTTACTTATATTGCCACTCCAAGGGCTGACACTTAAAGTTGAAAAGGGAAGAGCATCTGAGATGTTTCACTACGGAGTAGAAGGAGAGTATCTCCCTATTACCTCACTTCCTGCTAGATATTGGCAGACCAATTTAGGAAAACACACACATAAATAAATGAACTGCACCATCTAGAGGCCAACTGCAATCGTCAACAGAAACCGTTCCGACACACAGCCCTTGTTTTGAACTTACACATTTTGTAACTTTTTCTGCATACTGAGAATTTTGTTCATGCTGCACCATTTGGAGTTTTTTTTTGTTTTTTTTTTTCAAGATAATTCCACCAACAGGCTTGAATACCAATTTGTCCTCAATCATTTGGGGACCTTTTTAATCTTCCCATGACACAGCTTTGAGCACCAAGCCAGGTTCTCCAACATAATAGTCCAGCTGGTGGCTTCAAACCGTGCTAAGCTTTTATCTCAACTAATTGCCAACATAACCTTCGATTTCTCTGAAATTGCATGAAAGCTCCCTTTTTTCTCTGGTATTTCCCCAGGATATGCAGCAGGTGCACCACACAGCTGAGAGTTAGCTGCTGCATTAGTTTGGCCGGAATTGTTTATTGAAAAAACAAAGTTTTCCACCTGAGGACATGACTGACAGTGTCAGCAGTCAACATCATTATAAACAAATAGTTTTTTCTTTAAACTTTCAACAAAAGTACAAAACAACAGGGATTGCCTGAAGGATGGAATTTCTGTCCTGAAGATTAAGTTCAGAGGGAAGTTTCAGTTTTTTTCTGGTTTAAAATGGTAACGTTGTGTTTTGGTGTCTTGGACTGTATGGTGATTTACATAATTCCAGTTTCTTATTATTTTTACTGCAACTAACAAATAAATTTAAAACTTGACTGCAACCAGACATACTTATGGTCTGTCTATGGGTGAGAAAGTAAAGGATCAAATAACTTAATGTTGCTGTGTTTTTAAGAAAAGATGCTCTCTGTGGTTTGTTAGTGCATAACGTTTTTTGACTTAGTCAAGAATATGTGAATCCATTTTGGCATCATGAGAATTTTTGCCAGGCCCATCGAAAGAAACGACAAAGTTTTGAATATTTAACTTGAGTTTGGGTGTCAGAATAAAGATTACAACTTGGGATGGACCTAAATCCCAAATCTATTGAGGACCCAGTACTGTCATTTTCAAAACCCCAGTCTGTTACATGCAGACTTAAAGGGATATTCCGGCTTAAATTTAAGTTTTGGTCAAACACACTTTAACACTGAGTAAGTTACCCCCTCGAGAGAGGAATTCTGCCGACTACTTGTTTCTCTAGTCACACCAACTTCAGCAACCACCGCACGATAGCAATACACAGCAGTCTACATCTCCATGCGCAAACCTCAACCAAAAAGCCACTCTATAGCCACAAATAATGCTCAGCACCTAACTTCAACAGTACATACAGGGTCCCAGCCATAGTACTAGCCATCAAACATCTTTTTAGCTTTGCCTGGTCTCTTTGGCAAAGAGATCAATCACAACTCACCCATTCTCCTCCAGCAGTCGCTTGTTTGTGGGGGAGCCCTGATGAGTCGATCCCAGAGTGCAGCGGAGTTACGCAGCTCAAGGAAGAACATTTATGATAGTAACTTAATGGAAATGCAATCAGACCAAGACGCTAAGGCAGAACAACTACCGCGTTTGCAGTGCACAGTGATTATTATGATGATTATTACTTCAAGGAAATGATCCGCTGCACTCGGTGACAAACAAGCGGCTGAGATGAATGAAGAGATGAATGTTGCTGACTGCTTACTTCTCTAGTTTTACCAACTTCAGCAATGATCGCACTTTCCTCCAGTAGCCACTTGTTTGTAGGGGAGCCCTGATGAGTCGATCACTGAGTGCAGCTGATCAAGTAATAATCATCATAATAATCATTCTGCACTGCAGATGCGGCAATTCCTCTGTCTCAGTGTCTTGGTCTGATTGCATTTTCATGATGCATAATCATAAATGTTCTTTCTTGAACTGCGAAACTCCACTGCACTCAGTGATTGACTCATATGGGCTCCCCCACAAACAGGCGGCTGCTGTAGGAGAGTGGGTAAGTTGTGTTTGGTCTCTTTGCTAAAGAAACTAGGCAAAGCTAAAAAAGATGTTTGATGGCTGAGACTATGGCTGGGACCCATAGTTAGGTGCTGTACTGAGCATTATTTGTGGCTATAGAGTGGTGTTTGGGTTGAGATTTGCGTGTGAGGATGCTGTGTATTGCTATTGAGTGGTCGTTGCTGAAGTTGGCATAACTAGAGAAGCAGGCAGTTGGCAACATTCGTCTCTCGAGAGGGTGTTTAACTCAGTGTTACAGTGTGTTTGACCATAACCTAAATTAATACAGGATTATCCCTTTAAGGGTTCTATGACATAATTTAGTAAATTGAGTCACGCCACTTGATCTGAATCACTGGTGTGCGAACATTCATTGTTTGGAGTCCAAATTCATGTACCTCGTTTTACTGATCAGATATTATATCATGGAGAATATAATCCAGGATCTCACTTACCTCTTCTGTGTCTTTGCTACCAGTATTTTGTACTTAAATTAACAACCTGCAAATTGAGGTGTCAAGCCCTGCCTCCCAAAGTCCCTGAGCCATTAGAAAGTTCTACCCCCTGAGCAGGACCTCTTCAAGGGGTGGATCTAGTTTCTGTGGGTGCGCACAGTTTCTCAAAACATCCCTAGTTCTTGGGGTAAGTTCCTGTTCTCTTATTTCTACACTGATCAGAACCAGCATTAGCTTTCCCATCAGTTTGAGCTCCAGCAGCTTTTCTTTTTTTAAGATACCTACAAGCATAATTGTGCATTCACATTTCATTCACATGTAGCCTGTTGCCTTCCTTGGATCACTTCTAGAAGTGAGCGCCCTCTAGAAATACTTTTCAGACTCAGCAAATTTGAAGACAAAAATGTTCATATCTCACCTACTGACATCTGCCACTGGACTGAGCTCAGGGATCTTCATTTCACCAATCAGCTGTTGTGATTTTATGAATGTTTGGTGTAAAGTGTTGTTTTTTGATGTCTGAAAACACGGCAGATATCCTCATCTAACACCTACCTGAGGAAGGTGTCAGAGGAAGGGATTAACTGCAAGCTGCAGAAACAGCTCTTTATTCCTACATTTGATTCTCAGTGTATGATACATTTGACAGCTGAAAGGAAGCAGAGAGAGGATTTTTTAAGAAAGGAGCAGTGCTGTCTTAAGAGGTTTTTCGGTGTCAATGTGTTTGTGGACCCCAGAGAAAATCCAATGCTTTTTGAGAAGTCTCTTTCATGATATTAAAAAAAAAAAATCTGCTTTCTGCAATAAATATTGTGAACTGAAAAGTACAGGAATTTATTTTTTGATGTTGTGTATTTGTAGTGTTTCAATGCAATTCAGAATTTTGATAACAGAACCATCCTTATTTCAAAACAATTTTCCCTCCCACTATTGACTCTTTGACAGCAGCTCTGAAAAGGTCCAGGGAATATATGAGTATTGACAGACTGTGTCAAGCATTTTCTGTTGCTTGTATAGTTTTTAGCCAAATTCACATTACCTGTGTCATTTTCAAGGACTTTTCTTCTGCCGAGTTCCAGTAGATCATTAGCAAACAGCCTTTGAGTTGTGGGCGGAGACAGCACTACTCTGCACACCCCTCTTTATGCTAGCTTACAGACTAACATTGCCGGTGTAGAAGAAGAAGCAGGTAACATAGGAGCTATTCAGCTCTCGGACACTAATGTCTTTGGGGACATGATGAAAGCTAATATCATAATTAGCTTTCTTACGAGCATTGCAATCCACTACTGTACGCTCTTGTTCCACAATCGTCCTCCTTATTTGTCCAAGTGTGGCCTGAATAGCGGGGCTCCGGGGTTAGAGCTTGGATTTGTGACCTAGGAAAGCTGTTTGGGTCTGCCAGAGATTCACAGCAGTTCGAATGCAGAAATACTCAGAAATGCAATTTCACACTTATTTTTCTCATATGTTCTGTTGCATCAGAAAAAAAGCCATATGAACATGTAGACAACAAAAACAACAACAAAAAAGCAGGATTTTCATCGGAGAGGGTCTTTAAGTGATTTCATATATATATCTAATATCAATCATGGACAACAAGGCAGGTCTAATGAGAAACATTGCCATCCTGTGATTAAGCAACTGCGTTTGTGCATTTCACAGTTATGATTTTCAAACAAAACATTTTGCAGCCATACTTCACATCATCTTGCACATCATCTCTACAAAGAGCAATCTCATGGAATCTTCAAAAAATTGACCTGGGTTCAATACAGTGTTTGAGCATAGACTATTGCTTGCTTTTGTATGTGGGATTTTCTCATAATTAACTACACTTAACCAAATAATGCACTGACTGGTAAGTTGATATTCAGTGTTAGTTTGCTCAAGAACAGGAAGTTGGGATCTAAACATACCTCTAATGAATCTAACCAACTTACAGAGTCACTGGAAAACAGGGTATCTAACTACATTAAGGACTGGCTGCATGACTGGTTAATTAACTTACTGTCTGTTTGTAGTGCACCCAAGGACATCCATCCAGCATCCAGATTGTGCACAAACATTTCACACACACATCTCTCCTCTGTGGAGCGGCAGGGAGAATATTTCCCTGTTTACTCGAGTGCCACTTCATGATTAAAAACTAATCAGGCTTCAGCCAGCCTGGGATCCCCCTACACACTGACACAGAATGAACTGTAATTATCTTAACAGGAGAGTGGAGAGCGAGAGGCACGAAGACATGGACAGAGACAGACGGAAGATGAAAGCACTGCATGTCTGAACTGTTTCCAACAGCTTAAGAACTTAGCTGAGATGGTAGGTGGCGCAGCATGTGACGGCGCAGCATGTGAGGAATGAATTTAGTACTAAACAAATCAACAAAGGTTTTTGAGTAGCCACTCAAGCAAAGGAAAAAAAAAACATATTTTTTAACATCAGTTACTAATAAGTAACACTCAAAAATAATCACACAATAAAACTCATTTCCCTTTTCTTTATCAAACAGTAAATCACAGCTGGGTGTGTTTTTAAAATAAACTTTTCAAACTTGTTTCAAACCTGTTTAAACACTTAAATACAAAGCAAATTTATTCAAAAGATGGAAGCTCTTTACCCTGCTTTCCAAAGTTATTTGCCTTTTTATGATATCTGACCTACAGCTACACATGTTCTTCATGCAGCTTGATACAAAGTCATTGCAGAGAAATAGGTCACTCAGTTTGGTGGAGGGGAAGTTTTCCCCAAACTTATTCATTACAATAAAACTGCTTCCTTCCAGAGACACACAAATGCATTAACCTTGACGAATAATGGCAAATCGGTTATTGGGGATGGGCAATGCGGGCTAAAAAAAAGTATCCCAAGAAGTTTTGCCAATGTGGCCATAACAATAAAATCCACATTCAAAAATATTATAATTCCAATCCATGTTTTTGACTCATTCTGTCTTAAGAACATCAGTTGGAGTAGTCAAATAAGATACTTAACCACAAGTTTAAAGTGGTAGGTTATGAAGAAAACTAATGACATCAAACACGCCTGAAATGTGAAAACACTTTCAACATTTATTCAAAACTCTTATTGCACAAAGTGAACAGCAGCAGCAGATCCACTGTCTGATGTCAGGCATACCTGATTGCACTCATCTATGCCCCAATCTTGAGGAAAAGTTTATCCCATTTATTGTGAGATGGCAAATATTCATCATGAAGGATTTTTCTGACGCTAAATAGTAAAAAATAATGTATTGCCCAACCCTGCTGGTTATAAAAACTTGGTTACAATCAACCATAAAGAAGCTGCAGTCAACAGTAAGTAAGTTTAGACAGTCGGTACAGATGGTGAAATTAACAGAGCTTTACAGATGTGCCTCATAATGATGCTAAAGGTATCAGTTGGTCTTCCAATGCATCTGAAAGGGCAAATGTTTGCTGGTATTAATAAACTCAGATCAACACAAATTGCTATTTCCTGTTTGAGCACATAATCTTCCATGAGTTTGAAAAATATACTTGCCTGCAAGGGTACGCTTTATGGGTCGGTCTATTTATTGAGATTTTGAGGCATGCAGCCTTTTGGCTCATGAAGATACATTTGCATAGCTGTTGAAAGGAACCCCTTTGCAAGACAGTACAGGAGAAAAATGACAGAAAACTAACCTATTGTGCTGTCTTGCATGGTTGGAGAATCATATACTCATTGCCAAGAGGTGTTTCTTACAATTCATGTTGGAGAAGTGTATAAGTGAGGCTGTTGCTGCAAGAAGATTCAAATGAGGGTCGATGTCTGCCAGCCAGTTATTCGATGGTTTCGCTTTTTTAGGATAGAAAAATAGAAAAAAGTGTGAATATTATAAAGGTACATTAAAATTAAGAATGCTGCCAATCTTGATGTGAAGACCTCATGTCCACAGAAATCACATCCTTGCAAATAGATTGTTCAATAATTTCTGAACCAAATAGAGTTGATAACAGAGTAACATCATCATTTTTGCCTCTAGTGATGACTGTCTGCCTCTTCTGCTAAATTAGCAAGCACAGCCGGTCCCCACCTTGATTTTCAAGGGCAATACCTACTGGCTCCAGCACTGATGTTGCAGTGGCACTGTGTTTTGGTACTAATGGACTTCCTGGAAGTGACTCTGTATGTTCCCATGTACTTGACCTTCCTGGATGCGTCCCTCCATCCAAGTGCACGTCAATGAAATGCTACCGAAACAAGCTGTTGGAAGTGCATTTCTAGTTTGTGCTCTCTTCAGCAAGTACATCATGTTTTCTTTTTCTTTCTAACAATGCTTAAGTGCACCTCGTACTTAAGCACAAAGGTCGTGGTATGAAAACAAATAAAATAGTCTTAGGCAAGTTAGTCTTTCAGCTTGAATGGCAGTTATTCTGCAGTGAACTAATTTGCCAATTGAAGGTTGTAACGTTTTCTCATTACAATTCACAAAATTGACTACGAGTCCTTAGAAATCTATTCAATATGTTGATGTCAGAGCTATTTAAATATCATTAGGGTTGCAACAACGAATTGATAAAATTGAAAAAGAAAAAAAAGATTATTAAACATGTTGGCAACAACAGTTCATTATCAATTCATTGTGTTGTGCGATTAATGCGTCACTGGCCATGATGCAGAGCCAACCGTTAACTTAACCTGCAGAGCTTTGTCAATGCTGGCTGACTTAAACAAAGTAAAAAAAAATATGATAAAATAAAATTGTATCCAATTCATCGATTAATCAAAAAAAACAACTGACCGATAATCGATTGTTTAAATAAATGTAAGTTGCAGCCCTAAATATTATGCCTGGAATACTTGTATCAGTGTATAGGACTGAGAAACTGTGAACGAGAAATAAAAGTGAAAAGCGTTTGAAAAACAACCTCCCTGGTCCCCTTGATCATATCAAACTCAAAGCCTGAAGGCAACATCCAGCAGGGGTGTCGCGATATAAATATATCGGATTATTTCGGCCTGCTTTTAGAATCTACGAAATCAGCACTCAACCATAAACAGTCCTTTCCAGACTCCGCTCCAGTACCTCTATCCGGATCCAGCATGCATATGATCGCAATAACAGTGTGTACTCAGGTTCTAACAAAGTAGCAAGGAGTGGAAGTGATGTTGGCTGTGTGGCAGTATTTTTCGTTAAAGTCCAAAAAAGACATTGCAGCTGAGTGCGAAACATATCATGCACAAGTTTATGCAAATATCAGATCAATATAGGTATCGGCCAATGCTGAATGTTGCAACATCAGTATGGTATCGGAGGTAAAATAGTTGTACCAGGACACCCCTAACAGGCAGTGTGCAGTACAAAACCGTCTGTCCCATAAGACAAGATAATATGTCTGTGTTAACTGTTCTGCTGTTAGGCTATACAGTAATGCCCAACAGTACTAAAAATCCCAGAATGCACCCAAACAGACAATGTGCCAATCGAGGCCTATAAGCACCAGCTCCCTGTGACTGATGGTGTCTCTGTATGACATAATGAAGTGTTTCGGCGTGCTTATCCTCATGCTACAGAAATAGGATCCTGTTATCATAGATATGTGTAGAGCAGTTAGAGCTTACCAAGCCATGCTGCGCCTGCTGGAGACACAGGTGCACTGCTGGGCTACCAACTGTGAATCTTACTGAGAAAGTGGGCTCACTTTAAATTGACTTCACATGAAGCTTGTAAACTCAAATTCTAACTGCTCGGTAATATTTTAGTTGTTAACTTGGACAAAGAAACTTTGAACATCTAAATAAAGCTGATTTTACTCTAATATCACAGCGCTACAACACCCCCTTCAAGCTTGTATGTAAAAACAACAGGTGATCTACATGTAGGTGAGAGTCTGTAAATGACATATCAAGCAGCAATCTGAAACTATGAAAGTTCAAGATGACAAGGGCAGTAACCTGCTGTATGACACTTTTAAAATCACAGGATGAAAGGCTTCATATTTAACACGATGGGATGCACTATAATTAGTTCATAAAATGTAGGCACAAACTGAAAGACCTTTATCACCTGCAGAGCTTGCATCAGTCGCTGCAGGTCATCAGACAAATAACAACAAATCATTGATCGTGGATTGCAAAATTGTACGCATGATAAAGAAAAATGATGAATACTGAGGCAGACAGAAAGCTGCATGTCTACTGATGCACACCGTGAACCCAATCTGTTAGTTTTTAAAGTTTAGGACCTGATCCCAAACATTAATGAACCTGCTGCCAAAAAGACACTAATGCAGAAAGCTTTTAAAATTATTTCTATGATTACAAGTTGGACTATTTATTGTTAAAATATTTATCTATATATGGGTAATATTCTTATTTTTCTTGATGGGGATGTGAATGAATGAAATGAAAAACAAAAGTTGTTCAGTTTTTTTAGATAAATGGAAGTTTCCTATCTGTGTGTCTGTTTTTGGCTGCCTGCAATACAACATTCTAATTGAAAATACCTGCTGATAAATAATGAGACATAAACTTAATAAGCTGATGTGTCTGTTTTTTTTTTTTAGCTCGATCTCAATTTTTTTTATTAAGTTTATTTATTGTATTTATAATCAGTCACAATACCTTAGATAATAACATAATTGTTTGAAGTTTGCTTTCTATGACTATATTGCATACCTTGTTTGGCACTTGTTGAGTGTCCTCTGTGATTGATACCTTGTTCTGGATTAATATATGGTCAGACCATAGACTGTTTATAGAATGGACACCGTCTGCCTCCTTTCTGGGTGAAGCCCATTTTTAAAAGTTATTGGGGGGTTCATGTTTTCTATGATTGACACTTGAGACAGCCTATGGGCATATGAAGATTGCGTAGCTCACCTGGGGGATATGCTGTTTGAGCCAAGCATCATCACAGCAACTCTCCCGCTGAATGCTTACAATGCTGCTGCGCAGGTGGTGGTTCCAGGAAGTGGAGAAAAAAAACAGAAATACTGAGAGCAATTCAGCTTCATATAATGACGGAAGGCGGAGCCAGGTTGTCCATAGTATATACATTCTATGGGGCAGACTTATAACAGAAGCAGACAGCATTATTATTTCTTACACTGTAAAAATGCTTTTCAGGTAAAACATTCAAAATAGGGGCACAAACGTAGAAGCTCTGACTCACACTCTCCATACAGACACCGTGCTGCAGCTTGTTCTCTACATGTACCTGCAGATTACTCCAAACAGCCACATGGGTCATTTTTAACATGAATACTAATGATGACACTTCAGTGCATTACACACAAACACAAGCATACAAACCTGAGTGCAAAAGGATTTTAGAGTGAACGCTAATACTGAGCTGACACAGATTTCGGCAGACAATAGACGGACCAAATTATCAGAATAGGGCAGGAGGAAAATTGTCTGATTTAATGGCATGACACAAAACAAAACACACATGATGACATGTTGCTATGTTGCAGTTCTGTCCCTTTCAAACTAGACTATCAGCTTCTCTTTGAAAAAATGACCAGTGGGTTTTTAAGATGCTTTGGTGCATCTTATACATACAGGAGAAGAGAGAAAGAAATCAGGATGAACTTTAGCGTAAAACCTCTGCCTTCCTGTCCTCCAATTTACCGGATCAGATAAAAAGTCAACACTTAACTATTAGGGGTGGGAATCACTAGTGGCCCCATTATACGATATTATCACAATACTTGAGCCAAGATACGATATTATTGCGATTTTTAACATTTTGCAATACAGTGAGTATTGCGATACAACATACTGCGATTTATGCAATTTTTTTCCAACTGTTTAGCTAATTCAACATTTGGCTTTCCTTTAGGTTTGTCTTATTTACACAGTATTTTATTTTCATGTAGCACACCTTATAAACCTTACGTGTCAGGTCCATCTCATGTGTGCCCTGCTTGGATTCCTAATATCTTTCCCCAGATGGTGCTGTATTTGTTGTCTGACCTTTCTCCTGCTCTATGAAGTCACCTCTTCAAACCTCACTGGACAAACAGTTGATTTTGGTTTTCCATTATCATAGATTTGACTTGACTTCATATTAACAATTAATTAAAAAAAAAAGATACTTGGTAAATGAGACAACATGATATATCACCAGACAAAATCACGATACTATGCTGTATCAATTTTTCTCCCACTCTTATGAACTATTCAGTGTCACATCAGCCTCAGCACTTCTTCAGCTTTGTACTGACAAGTTAAACTTCTGTGTTGCATCAAATAAAGACATCCTCCTATTTTGCACATTTGATCCAAAATCTCAATTCTGTACACCAAACATATTAATTAATCCAAAATGACTGCACACTTAAATATTCTTCACAGCCACACAGTCGCATTAAAATAAACTCCCCCTAAAGAGATTTAAACTTTACTGTGGTGGGCTTGACCTGTGCCCACTTTGCAGCAGCAGTGTAGTGTGGATGAAATTACATTATAGAGTCAGGAAAAACAAAGTCAAGAGTCTTCAGCAGAAGCGCTAATCCATAAACATGCCTGTCATTGATTGTTTTGAAGGGGCAAAGGGAAGTGATGTTTAACAAGGGGGAAAAAAAATCCAAGTTAACATGAAACCTTTGTCTGCTTAGCAGCATAGAAAACCCACTATGGGTTACTGAATTTCAGCTGTTATTTTTTTATCATGGAGATTATTTGTGGGCTGCTCTCTTGTGTGAAAGGTATTTGTTACCTCTCAAGCCTAAAACATACAGGGTCTGTGTTTAGTGTGTTCCTTCATCTTCGCGTATCACGCTCTGCTAAAGATATGCCCCAAGTCTTTTTATGCTGCTCTACGCTTCCAACACACATCAATCTACACAGAGAAGATCTAGATTCTAGATAGGACGTCGAGTTCAGAAACCGTGCATGTCATCCGGTATTTCAAAATAAAACACCATATACAAACTCCTGACTGTGTATCAGTTTGTGTAAATGAGAAATACTTCCTGGTTATGGATTTATCAGTAACACAGAACAATCAGAAAGTCAATCCCTGATCCATGTGGACACCAACAGAACTTTGAACTGCTAACTCTGTCTGAAGGTAACAGCACAGCATAAAGGAACATAGTTTACTTTGTCAAACATGAGAAAACCTGCAAAAACCGAAACTGTAAAATCACATTGATTTTTCACATATACTGTAGTAGAGGCTCAATGGTCACTGAATTTAATCCAAATGAGCAGGAATTAGACCACAGAAAGGCTAAACAACCTGTTGTGACATTTTCAGTGTCAGGATGGACACATTTAAAAAATTTTAACGTCCCCCTGATTTCATCAAGTTTTGTTTTGATAATCTGTTTGAAGGTGTTTTGCTAACCCTAAAACAATTTTAGCAATGACTGAAAATCTTGGCTCTCCTGTTGCCCATGGTTACTGTGATATACGTGGGTGCAGGTACAGTAGCTGATGAGAGAGCCCGCTCATCATTTGATGGCTGTTTATACAACAAAGTCATCTGATTACATGCCCTGATTCAATTAGCCCATTAGCTTCAAAAGTATTTGTTTGTTTCTTGAAGCAGCCAAACTCGATTGCCCTTGTCTTGACATCTGTCTCCCTTCCAGGTGGAGTTGCAAAGTTTGCATAAACAGGTGCAAAAGTTCATCTCCTTTCTCTTACTTCTTTCTGCATCCTGCTTCAAAATCCTCCTTTTTTCAGACTCATCCCTTTGCACATCCTCCTTCTTCCCCTCCTTTCACCTTTAGCTGGCACATAATATTTTGCTTGGTCTTCTGCCTTTTCTCATTGATTTTCCTTCGATTCCTGTCTGTTTCGTGTCTGTCTGTCCCAGTGGGACGCGAATCAGTCAGGTGCAGAAGTTCACCTCTCCTCCTCCCTCCACCTCCCTGTTCCCTAGTGAGACCCAGTTACCAGGTGGCGCAAATATTCCCTTTTATTCGTTTCCCGTCTTTTGATCTGCAGCCCTTTTCATGTCCTCCCTTTCCCTCTTACATGTTGGGCCAGCTTGAATACAGTATTTGTCGAACCACTTTATGT
Source organism: Xyrichtys novacula (assembly GCA_962446985.1). NCBI lineage: Eukaryota > Metazoa > Chordata > Actinopteri > Labriformes > Labridae > Xyrichtys > Xyrichtys novacula. The sequence continues at coordinate 6,879,051 of OY660874.1, forward strand.
GTTGCTGTTTAGTTTATGCTATTTAATTGTATATTTTTAAAAGTGATTTCATGAAAACTAGGACTGTGCGTCCCCACATCAGTCAGCCAAATGTAAATTCTGTATTTACTCTTTAGGAAGTACCTTAGAAACAATGTCATAATGGCTCAAAACCTCTCTCTCCCTTTCTCTCGCTCTCTCAGCAGCAGAAGGATGAGAATGAGCAAATGAAATACATGCCAGGTCCCTTATAAAGAGTAAATGTGAAACCTATTGTTTGCCCCTCCAAAATTTGTACCCCCTGCCCCAGGCTGCGAGCTGCTTGAGTCAAATTTACCTCTCACACTAATGGCTGTAGAGTGTTGTTTCCCAAAGCTGTTTCATATCAGTCTAAGAGTTCTTGGTCTTTATAGGGACTCATAATAACTGACATTACTTTCAGCTGATGTTGTGTTTGAAGCAGATTCTTTTTAAATTTCACAAAATTCTAAATTTGACAAAGATGTGTCGCCAAAAATATGAATGTCCCAAAGACACGCTCCACCCCATCCCATCAGAAACACAGACTCATAGTAACATTACTGAGATTTAAGCTTGTGCTGCAGTCCTCTCATTTCCTTTTTCTCTCTCACTCCATGCTCCCTCTGATCTATCCCCCCTCTTTCCTTTCACTTCATTCCCTGGTGTTTCTCACCCCCCTTCTCTTTCTGTAACACCTCTTTTGTTGTTCATCCAAAGTGCAGCCTGACCTTTCTCTGTGTTGCTCCCTCAGGAGTGAATGAATAAAATGTGTGTTTGCGTACTGTGTCTTTTGGTGTACTTTGTGTGCATTAATTTGCACATGACATTGCGTTATGTTGGAGGTGAACTGTTATACTTTTTAAAAAGAGTTGGTGGATCTGCTGGCCTGATATGGGATATTTGAATGGTTACAAAGACAATCAAATGAAAACCTGGCACATTATGCACACTAGGTTAAATACTGATCCAGAAAAAAAGCAAAACCGTTGAAGACAATAGGTATCACTCCAGCTCATTATAAGCTGTTAGCAGTTTTGTGAAGCTGGTAGAATTGTGCTGGTAACATATAATGGAGCCAAGGCATACACAGGATCATTATCGCTGGAGGAGCCCCAGGACCGATATAAAGTCTGTTTCAGACAGTCAGGGTTATGATAAGTTCAGTTCATGATGTGTATTCTTCCATTCTTTCTCATCTCTGTTCATCTGGTTAAAAAAGCTGCATAAGTCAAGTGAGCTTTCAAACATGACACCTCCACCCTGTTTTTTTTTAACTCTAAATAAGAAATTAGAGTTAAAAAAAAAAAAAACACCTACACATGAAATTAAATCAGAGCGAACAGCAATTACATGAAGCATGTTAGAAAGAAAATGATCTTATTCTATCTTGAGGAGATGAGCTCTATGAGCTACACTGCAGACATATGCTAGGACTTTAAATATAAGGCTGCAGCTATTGAATATCTTGGTAATCTAATATTCTATCAAAATATTGCATCCATTAATCAGGTAATTGGATAAAACATATTTTTTGTTAGTTAAACTTCCTGTGAGGAACCAAACATCCGCTTTTCACCTGCAACAGTGAATGAGCCCATCTGTGTGAAGATAAGCTATTTCGAGAAAGTGAAAAAGGGAAAACAGGAGCCAGTGGTTGGTTCGGGACCACGAACGAAACAATTTACGGCACTCAGACCAGAGACAAAAATGTGCGTTTTTTTCTCTTTATTTTGCACTGAAAATGTGCATATTACTGTCACTACACAAACGATGATATCACAGTGTCATATAACGATGACACTGTGTCATGCTACAGCTGCAGCCACAGAGTGAGAAGCTCCTACACCGGAGACAGACAGGCAGAGCAGCTCTGTGTCACTAACCTCCCACACCTTGGACATTTTTTGCCTTTTAAACTGTATCTTTTTCTCTTCCCCTTCCGTCACTTTTTTGTGTTTTCCTCTTGTTTTCCCCTCTCAACATTAATTCATACCGCTCCGCAAAACCAAAACTGTGCTTACTCCTCCATCTACCGTGGTGACATAAGCGCGTTGTGTCACCTCAAAAATAATCTGTGCAAAACAGTGATGAGTTTATAAATGAGGACTCGAGGCAGAGAAAATTCCTCAATCATTTTTTGTACTCGACGAACTCGAGGAATCATTTCAGCCCCATTTGAATATGTTGGCTTCACTTTTGGGAGCTATCGTGGGCTATCTTCTGATGTTCTACTTACCAGTCTTTGCCATGTCCATTATTTTCCAGAACTCCCTTCATTGCTAGACAAACTATCAACTCAGTGAAATAACTGAGATAAAGAAACATTGAATTGAGCTCCTAAAAAGCAGAACTGACCCTGTGTTGGAACCTCGCTCAGTAGAAAACATTTTGTGTATAGGCTCAGGCTGTAAACAACCAAACAAATTCTTGGTCGACTAAAACCTTGAAATTTTTGACCAAAATCAACTAACATGTTAATTAATGTGGACACTCGTTAATCTTCCTGTCTCCAGCCGGTCTCCAACCCATTGGGCGAATCCAAAATGGTGAAAACAAGGGGGGTGTTCTGAGACAGGCTGTTAGCTGTGAAACAGGGGTGCTCTGAAAACACCCCTATTGGCACTTGGTATGTTCCTCCAGATGAAATTAAACATAGATTTTAAATTGACACGAAAAAAAATCCAGTCTACTCAGCGTGTATCAACCAACAAGTCGACTAGTCAACTAGGACTTTACAGTGCTAGTATAGACCTTCATAGCATCACATGTGACAGCCTGCATTCGCTCACTGAGAATTTAACTTTTTGGTAAAATGTCTCTTTCGTCTTTTTGTCACTATTAGCTATTATTTATAAAAACTGAGAAAAAACGTGCCTTCATAAGACTAAAGGAATCTCCAAAACACTGCACAGTATCATTTTATAAAAAGAGCATTTATTTCAAAGTTTTTTTTCGCTTCGGAGATTGAAGCACATAGTAAAGCAACAGTACAATGTTCAGAAAATATAAGTGTGATGCTGTAACATTTTTTTAATCTTATCTTCTTAACATGTTTTTGTTGTAATACTGGAATATTCTGCATGTATACTAAAATAAGAACTTTTAAAATTGTACAAATCGGTACCATAAAACTTGACAGAGAATAAAAACGAGGCGTTCTCTCACTGCAACAAACACAGATTGCTAATTTTCCTCTTGAACAGGGAGAAAAAACGAAGAAACGCCAAATAATGGAAAACGAAAGAAACGTAAACAAAAGAAATGAGAGAGGTTGTATTCACACAGGTGAGAAAGCAAAGCAGGTATTTGACTTTTAGCAGCGTGTTTCTTACAGCTGTCCAAATATGAAAACAGCATGTTGTCCTCACATATTTAGACAACGGTAAGAATATCCAACTCAAGCTGCCTAGAGTTTAATACAAATTTGCTCCTGTGTAGCTGCAGCCAAGAAAACAGTTATTGTCATAATGGTGATAATAATAATAATAAAAAAAACAACAATAATAATCATAATAATATAATAACATTAAAAAAGAGATTGAACAGGAATCTACACATTCAAAAAGGATGTTCTGGAGTCAGCCTCTCTGTATATGTGACAGTGAAAACACACCTTGTGTCATTTTCCAATGTGCACATTTTATGTTGATTAAACAACACGTGTTGATACAACAGATGTTGCCGGCAACATAGCTGGTGTGGAGGAAAAAAGAAACTGGTGTATTTTCACGGTCTACATCTACATTCTGCAGAAACAGCACATCCTTTTTTGAAGGGTGCACGAGGTGCAAGTTGGATCCTCAAAGTGATATATCTCATGTCTGCACGTTTCTCTGTACATACCTAACATGGAGAAGAGTCTGCTTTCTGAATATACGTCTCAAGTTACAAAAGAGAAACAAAAGGAACAGAAAACAATCAAAGAAAGAGAGAATGCACTGCGTTGCAAGAGTGTCCATTAAGTTTAAGGCGATTTTTAGAGCTCACAGGTTTTATACTCATCGTGATTGATCATCATTGGTGGACTCTGAATGAGGAAGTGATCATTCATTGGTGGACAAGGTATGGGTAAGTGATTGTTGATGGGAGGAGGGAGGAGGGGGGCAAAGAGGGACATGGAGAAAGGTTGACTTTTCTTTTTCTTCTCAGAAGTGGAGAATGAAAACAAAGAATCATCCACAGTTTTTTTTCAAAATTGGATCTATGTTGAGTCTGTCTCTTCTTGCCAGTTATAAAAGGTATTTGTGTAGCATTTTCACACACACACAGACACACACTCAGTCCTTGTGTGTTTATTCGTCTGCGTGTTGCTACTGAAACTAGCAGTCTCTATCATTACACTTGTTGTGTTTACCCCTGGAGTTGTTGTTTTTTTATTATAAGGCCACCATACTGTGAAGATGCTGCGAGCATCTTCACAGTATCAACAACCCAGAGTCCGTCACGCTAGCTAAACCACAGAACCTGCTGATATCCGCACACACAACAACAAGAAATCGGAAAAAGCTTTAACTGTTTGACCCCACTGTAACATCTTCATTATCCTTCCAACATCACACAGTCGCTGAATCCCTTACCAACTTTGACTTTTTAACTTGCTTCTGTCTCTTTCCTCTTCTTCTTCTCTTTCTGTGGGTCCAATAAACCACCACAAACAGATCAAATAAGGAAAATTAACCCCATTCAGGAACCTTGAAGGGGATAAGCTCTTTCAGGAACCATTAAAGAAGCATGTGAATCCAGTCCACAAAGTATACAGAGCCTCTAAGAAACTAAACAGTTAGCTATGAGCAAGTCATTTTGATCATACAGCAACACATTTTTCCCAACAATTTGCCTTCAAACTGGTGACATGTCAAATCTCCCAGCCCTGCAATGCTCAAGTCTTTAGAAAGAGTGAGGGGAAGGACAAAGGAGGGAAAGAGAGATTTGGGAAAAAGCTGGGGTTCAGTTTCCAAGCGTTTATTTTGTGTTCATGAACAAATCATCTTGGAGGACGAAGGGGGCGCCACAGGAGGGAGAGCTGTTGAAGTCCACTGACAAAGTGGCATGTACTGATCAGGTGCTAGTTGGTAACCGTTGGGTATCGAGGAAGGTTAACCTTCAGTTAACAAATCCTCATGGAATCAATAAATCCGAAGCCGGGGGCGTCCACTCAATAAGAACCACTGTTAAGAGTCCTCACCGTCATCCTCATCGTTTATGGAGCAGTCTTTGGTCCCGTACAAATCCGCCAGCTTCTTAAACCTTGGCCCCCAACTCTGCAGATAGTCATAATCCAAGTCAGACTCTGTTGTGACCGACTCGAGGGAACTCAATGATCCAGCCAACGATCCTCTGCCCTCGTATCCATAGATCTGGATCGAGTCGTAGGGAGGTGCAGTGGGGTCACTGTCAGCCTCTGCGATTCGAGTCTTAATGAAGTCATCCACGTCAACGCTGTTCGCTGCCGGACGGCCACTGCCTGGTCTGATGGGATACTGAAGCTCTGGTTTGATGTCCTTTCTTGGGAGGAAACCATTGGCGCCATCTGGGTTCTTCACAATAAAGAAGAGAACATCTTTGTTTAAAATCAAGCAAAAGGCATCTGTTGTCCCCTCATATTTGCCTTAATTCACTCACTGTCTCTCTGAGCTTCTTCAGAAATGCTGAAAAATACTTCCTTTTTTCCTTACCTGCAGTGTTGCAATGTCGAAAGCCTCTGTATCTTCTTCACCACCTCCCTCATCGTCATAGGTGATAATATTCTCCCTGATGTCCTCCTCCTCAAACACGATTAACGGCTCCTTCTTTTGACGCCTCAGAGCAACAAACAACACCACTATTGCTGCCAAAGGGAGACACAAAAACACAAATACATGAAAATTGCTCCGCATTAAACGATTGCGTAACATATTCCACACAAAGTCTGTGAAAAAGGAGGAAAGCGAGCATTAGATAATCTGTATGCACTGTGGGAGAAAGTGTAATTAGACCTCAGACACATTAATTAATGTCATTATTTTACTGTGCTATACACACACATGCCTGTTTAATTGCAGTGTGTTATCAACATGTCAGTCCTCTCAAAGGGTCTCAGTCAAGTGGTGTAAACTGTAACATGATCTCCAGCTGCTAAGTACCTTGTTGTTTACGCTATATCGAAAAATAAGGCAGACAGCAGCAGCAGCAGCAGCGATGGAGGATCCTGACCTTGAGACACAATTTAAGACTTTTGAAGCATTTACCCAATCACACTTGAGAGCACACTTTATAGACTACTGGTAGACACAAACATTTTGATCGCATAAATATTTGGTTCCTGGTCGTGTATTAAACAACAGAAGTCTCATTAAAGCGCTTCTCATATGTTGAGTCCACAACAGCAGCTGAACGCAGCTCAGCCATCATGGTGAAATACTGTTGTCCTAGTGGGTTATTTCACATTGCGTTATGATGTTGCAATTGCATGAGAGTTAAAAGCACAGCAGGAGAGCCCCTCACAAACACACACACACACACACACACACACACACACACACACACACACACACACACACACACACACACACACACACACACACACACACATAAACTTGGACCTCTACACATGCACAGCGTTGTTTGATTCTGCCACTAACTCACAGTGCTTACGTCTCACCTCTGTAATGCCCTGTTATTACCACTGATGTCAGTACAGCAGTGAGACCAACACCATCATGCTTCTGAGACATTCACATTGAAGAGGTGATGCCACAGAGGCAATAAATATGACTGCAGTCAATCAACCATCCCTATGACAACCATATTTCTGCAGTCACCCCTTTTTTCCTGGCATTGTAAACATGTCAGACATTTCTACAAAAGAATAGGAGCAGTGGTTGATTTTGAAAATAGGTAAGAAAACTTGTTTAGAAATTCAAATGTGAATAAGTATATTTCATAGTGATGGCACAACAATGATAACAGCTGGAAAGCAACAAAAATAGCAATTTCACATCAGTGACACTGCATGCGCTGTTAAAGTGTGCCTGTTACACCAGGTCAAGGAGCTTTGCAGCTGGATCATAAGCTTTGCTTAATCTTTTGTTACATTATGCTTTCATTTTTGACTGCATATTCATATTTTTACTAGCACCAATGCTTCTGCCAAATTTTATCTTGAAAAGTCCAGTTATTGTTGTATTCTGTATTTAATGTCTAATATACTGCAATGTATTCCCTAGCTTTCTCGCTTTAGTGGGTTGTGACGTATGATGTAGACGTTCGTCATCCCGTATGTCTATGTCTACATAATTTCGCGGCTGCGAGAGATGCTTAAGCTAGCGTCCACAAGAGACTGTGCAGCGTCTTCATCACTACGTACCGTCTTTTTGAATAATGCAGATATTTTCAATTGGGGTGCTGAATGTTCGGGGACAGTTCATTGCTCCATTATCAGTTTTTTTTATTGTTTTGTTGGCGGCAAACACGATGGAAAGGAGCCAGGACCCCGGGTGGTCAAAACCATCCTGCTTAAAACTGGCCGATATGAGTGGCAAGCACTCATGACCAGAGTACCAGAATCAGTGGTGCTGACATGCCGTGCCTCTTAACTAGCACACGTGTATGTTGTGAGAAAGACAGAGGAGCGAGCGGTAAGCCCTGCTCGTCGCACAAGAGCGGAGAGATACATTTTTCTCAAAAGTAATAAAACGATCGCGAGGTTTAGAGTCTGAAGTTGCGCAATTATATTTTATTGGCCATTCTGATAAAAATTTAACGTAGTCTACAACTTCCATTTCTGGGTTGGGATCTCGTTTGCTGGGCGGGGTGCTCCGCCGAATACACTATCAAGGAAACACTGTACTGCTATATAAAAATATTTAGGTAATTTTTTGATGTGTCTTTTCTAATATTCCTATACTGTTCTTGCACACTTGAAATATGTTGCTAATAGATCATAATTTTCCAGTTTGGGATCAATAAAATAATTCTGATTCTGATTTTTTTGTCTCAAACTTAAGATGATTCATTCTCATAATAATCAAAAAATCTTGTCTCCTTACCCAGCAGAATGACAATGCATGCCAGTATAGCTATCAGGGCTCCAGTACTGAGACCAGCAGGTAGAACAAAGGGCTCCACATTACAGGAGAGGATGGTGTTTTTGCTGTCACAGGAACACACTCTGATGGTCAAAGTGCTGGTGCTGCTCATGGCGGGGAAACCGTTGTCACTGATCTCAATGGGAAGATGGTAAACATCCTGATTCAAGCGGCTGAATCCTTTCCTCAGCACAGAGATGCTGGCTGTACTGTCTGCAGAGGGAGAGAAAAAAAAAGTTTGTGTGTTAAAAATGAAGACAAATCTTTGAAAAAATGTGAAGATGAACTAGAGAGTGCTTTACTCTGTTTAGTGACAGCTCAAGTGTCAAACTGCTTGTACTGCGCATCTTCTAGGTTCACTCATACAGGAACTTGTACACAAATTTCCCCTCTATTAGTGTCCACACCTACACTCACTGTAACTCACCGGCACACATATTTTACATAAGAGCCGATGAAATGTAACTCTGTTGATATTAATATCTGTTAATATTGTTACCACAAAGATGAGCTGAGGGAGCAGATGGAAAACTTAGTAGGCATATCAGAAGCTTCATCACTTAATAAGAAGTTATTTATGTTTAATTTTATCAAAATAAAATGCAAATTAAGAGAAAATTCCAAGGAACAGAAGTGAATAACCAATCTATTGGTTGAGAAACAAAGGCATGTTGTCTCTGGATTATTTAATCTTTAACACTATAGTCTGTGCATCCTGGTTGGTGGCTTGAATGAATTTAGAGAAAAGAATACCAGGCTTTTTGGAGTAGAAAAGTTGGATGGCAGAAAGGTCATTGACCAACAGACTGTAGAGTGTCATACCTGCTTGCCAGGTCAGCCAAGAGTTAGCTTTAATTAGCATTTGAAAAGTAAAATAACAGGAAAAGGAAAGAGAGAGGCCTGACATAAACTTGAGGGAAAAAAAACAAAAAAAACAAAAACACACACTTCTTTTTACAATCAAACTCAAGACTTCAAACTTTGGTCCCAAAAGAGTGCAAAATAACCCCCAACTGTCTCTATTACTGTCATCTGTTGCTATCAACCTCCTGCCAACACTGGTACTCCCAGACAGCTGTGTGAGTGTGTGTATGTGCGGACTGGAGACATCTGAGAATATGTAGACAGATGGAATAAATAATTCCCCATATATCTATCCACCGACCTATCATCTCCATCTATACTGGCACTGTCTGTGTATCTATATGTTAACAAGCTGAGTACAAAGGAGCGCACTGCTGATAAAACACTGCTGAGCATTGAAGATAAACTCCTTTATTAGATTATAGTGCCCAACAGATCCATCAAATCCCACACCTCCCTCCCTCCCTCTCTCCCTGTCGTTGGTGCAAAACTAAACTCAACACAATTCTTATTTTATTATTTCCACTTACATGTTCCTGTTTCCTTTTCTCTCTCACCTCCTTTCCTTCTTCAGCTTTCGCTCTCAATTTCCTTCCGTTAGTCCCTCTCCCAGTTCTCACAAAACTTAATTCAATCAGTTGGCCCCCAAAGATATATGTACAGACGGACAGAGACCCCACTGCAATTAATGCAGCCCGCAGGACTTGTGTGCAGTTGTGGGTATGTGTGTGAGTGTGTCTGTGCATGTGAGAGAGAGAGGGATTTTGAGCACCTGCTGCTTCCTACAAGGTAGTGTAAGCCTCCATCTGGTTATGCTTTGATCTAATCTGAATTAAAGGGGGGAGAGAAATAGACCGAGAGCAGTTTTACCTGAAAGTGTAGGAAACAGAAAGAAAGAAAGACAAAGACAAACAAAGGAGGCATAAAAAGACAAACAGAAAGAAGAAAAAAGACTGGATAGGCTTCCTACCTCTGTTGTCTATAAGGGAGAAGTTGCTGTTGTGGGCAACTTCTGGAGCAAGACTGAAAGTGAAGTGTTGTCTTGGAGCCATTTCATCTTTGTCCACTGCGGTTATTGTTTCAATGATCTGAATCAGACACAGGAACACAAACCAGAGAAGAACACATCGGTTAAATACTGTTAGTATGTGCACATTTATGCTTGTTGACTTGAGTTTATCCATCACCTATCTGCATATGAAATGCCTCTGATACCCCATATGACCCAAACCCTTTCCAACATTTCCTTGTTACACATTAATCACTTGTTTCCCCCAGTAAATATTAAAGAGGCAACAAATCAAGGCAGTCCATTTTCACTTTGTTGAAGATGAATATGATTTAAGAGTACTTCCGATGGAAAGGCTAAGTGCCAATTAAAAGGGAAAGGAATATTTTTGCATTACTTGCAGTACTTGCCTGAAGGTCCAAGTGAAATTATCCAGAGGGGAAACAATGATTTTAAAGGTCCCAGACTACATATATATATATATATATATATATATATATATATATATATATATGTGTGTGTGTGTGTGTGTGTGTGTGTGTGTGTGTGTGTGTGTGTGTGTGTGTGTGTGTATATATTATCATGCCCTAGATCTGACCACTGTTTAACAATTTATGCTTCTATGTAAATTCTGAAAATAAAATAAAATCTGATCGTTAAAAAAAAGACTATAATTGAACCAGCTTAAATAAATGAGGCAGTTTATTCCTTAAAGCTGTTTCTGCCACACACTCTGGGGTAGATATGGAATAACAAGGGGGAGCAAGGTCTATGTCCACAAACTGGGTACAAAATCAATGTTGCTCATATTTATCAGCTCCTCAGCTTCATATAATGAAGTAGCTCCTTAATATCACTTCTTCATGACTGACTATTAAAAATCAAGAACAGTCAGGGCCCTTGAAATGAGTTTTGGCAACAACAATAGCAGGTCTGTGCAGAGGAGAAAATGCCTTTAATGGACTCAGGCCCTAAATCAGCATGAAGACTTGATAGTCAGAACGTTGGCAAAAATACATCCACACAGGTTTATCTGTTTGAGTTGTTATATAAAAACTAATATAGTGATTACAGTACATTTGTTTGATACCATAAGTTTTTTAAAAAAATCTTGCATTGGTGTCTGGGGGGACCTAGCATTTGCAGCTTCTCCACTTATCACCATAAACCCACACAAGACATGAAGTGTGACTCTCTCACACAGACTAACCTTCTTTGGAGCAACAGATTCACACATGAAGACCTCATTGTTGGTAGCAATCTCTGGGGCATTGTCATTCACATCCTTTACTCTGATGTTCACGCGCACTTTGGTGTCTTGATGGTGGCCTCCTGTACTCACACAGAAACACAGAAGCACACTTTGAATTAGGGAAATGATCTATATTCTGCTGCATACAAAAATCTGAAGCAGTGACAAAGTTATAAAGCACAAAGTGTCCTTTGTGTTTCAGTATGTGCCTGGGATTGTTTCTGCATTCTAATCCATTCTTGGCATTGTTAAACCAGACGCTAACTATGAATATTTCCCAGACAGATTGCCTGTCAATCAGTCAGCCTCTCAGCTCTTCTTATTTGTTATTTTGATTTTCTAAAATTACGAACATGAGTTTGTGAGACATCAAAATATCAAGCCAGACAGTGTGTGTGCCTGTCTCTCAGTCTGCTCCCACGCTTTACCAAAAAAAGTAATAAGTGACAAATGTCAAATTATGCCTGCTGGAGATTGTAATGAAGAGAAATAATTTGATGCAGACACAATGATGAACAAACATTCAGAAAATAGACACATTCAACGAGTGCTGTTCATTTAGAGTATTAACAGAAAAACACTGAGTTTTTACATCTATCTACCGATCTTCAAAAATATAAAAAAACAACCCTCTATTTCTAAACCATTTTTTTCTCGCATGTTTGCAGTTCCAGTCAGCATGACTTTCCTCTACCCTGTCATTACCAGGCATTTATTTAGCTTCCCAGGGCCTGTTAGCGGTTAGCGTAGCCTGCAATGGTCCTAGCTTTGTGGGCGGCGAGCCTGTTTCCATCTGGCTGTCTGGCGTCTATCACGCCACAGGGAAACCACGCGGCGCTCTGCTAGTTTTGAGCCCCGACCACAGAATACCAGGGTGGGGCCTCTGTGGCTGGCTGTGTGGAGGGATTTTGGGGCCTAACCCGGGGGAGAGAAAGCCCCGGGGGCCCTGTGGGTCAACTGGCATTTCCCTCTGTCCTCCCCCACTCTCTTTAGTTAGCAGGAGTGTTTGTGGTGGAGAAGTTTCGTGGTGCCACGACTGCCTTTATTCTAGTTTTTAAGCTCCTTTTCTTACTGCTTCATGGTTCATAGAAGTGCTTGTATTTCTTCAAATAAAGCAAACAGATTAAAAAAAAAATAGCTGGTAGTTTGTACTCCCACTCTCTTTTTTATATCTTTTCTACGTCAAACTACATAAAACCACCAAAACTTAATCTTGGTCTGATTAGCCAAAATTTATGAACCCACTGTTGATAACTCACATTTTTAAAAAAATACCTCAACACTGCAGTTCTTTATTGCTTTTTCTCCTGACCCAAAGGAGAACACTATGCCACATGGACAAGCATGCATGAAGGGAACAGTATCTGCTTGTTGATACCAAACCCTGACCACAAACAAGAAAGTAAAACCAACCAGTTCCCTCCTGACAGTGAAGCTAAAAAAGTAATACGTTTTACCGAGGTTTAGGCTGTTCCTCACTGCAATTCACAGCAAAAGTTGCTGACTTCAGACCCACCCACGGGGGGGGGGGGGAACTTAAAGACAGCAGCTTGAATTCACTTAAATTTTGTACGTAAGATGTCATGGAGTGGATCCAGCTCTGTAGAATGACAGGTTGGGCTCAGGCTGCCAGCAAATGCACAGCCTGGCTATCTGGTGTTTTTCCATCTGTTTGTTTGCTTTGAACTTTGTCTTTCTCCCCTATAGCAGAATACATACTGTTTCTGTCAGTGGCACTCATCAGGCAGACTGTGATCAGAAGCACCAGTGAGTGTTCAAGGCTATTATGAGAAGAAGAATTACGTGTATGAGTGTTTATAATTACCTATCTCTGTGGCTGACACAGAGATATTATGCCAGGGCTGTGTTTCTCTGTCCAGTGGTCTTGTTGTGATGATCAAACCATCTTCTGCGTTTATGCTGAAGAACTGCTCGACATCCGTGTACCGAGGGATCATATACCTATAAAGAGAAGTACATAAAGCATGTTTAGAAGAGTGCTGTAACATGGTTGGGGTTTCAGAGAAAGCTACATTGCGTTGTTTATGCAACTGCAATTTATGCACTTCTTACAATAATGCAGTAATATTTCTAGGGGGATTGAGAACGCCTGGCACATTTGCAGCTCACGTGTTAAATCAAAACCCATCCTGACTTACTAAAAAAATCTAAAAGTGAATTTTGATCATTAAGTTTGGACATGTGAAGTTTCAGTACAGTGGAGATGATTTGGCTATAACTAATAAGCATGGCAGGTTTGACAGTAATTAACTTAAAGCTGCTTATATCTTTTGATGCACGATGCATTTGATGTATTAACAATGTGAGCAACATTGTTCTTTACTAACAAAGACAAACTATGTTCATTATTTTTCAGTTGATTTTGATGAGTAGTGTCTGGCTGTGCTTTTCTGATCCCAGTTTGCATTCACCTTGAATCTTTAACAGTACGCAATTTGTGATTTCTGCACAAAACCTACAAGTGTAAAGCCAAGCTTCTCCTCCAAGTCATAGTATTTGTTCAGTGTAGCTGAAGGGACAGTGTTTAAAAGTTATTTCTCTGGCAACGTTTCAACAGAATTTAAAACAGTGTGAAAATTCAAATTCTCCCTCTGCTTCAAGCCCGACTCGCAAAACTGTGTTTGTGTACAGTGTGTGACTCTATGCCTGCTTTACCTCACAGGATTGTTGGCAACATCAGTGTCCTTGGCGTGGACTCGTCCCACCAGGGTGCCTTCAGGCGCATTCTCTTCTACCTCAAAAGTGTAACTGGGAGCTACAAACACAGGAGGCTCATCTGCATCCTCCACTGATATCTGCAGACAAACACCAGAATGTTAAAACAGTCTCTGTGATGTTTTTCTCTACACACACATGCACATGCAATCTCTAGTGCTCTTGCATCACACTCTCATATTTTAACACACACACAGATTTTTACAAACATGTTTTTACATGCATACCTTTATTGTGGCTTCATCTTTGTAAGGTCCCCAGGCAAGGAACTGAGGGTCGATACGAGGGTTGGATCCCTCCACCTTTAAAGTGTATGACCTTTTTGTCTCAAAGTCCACAGGCTAAGGCAGGAAGAAAGAAAGAAAGAAAGAAAGAAAGAAAGAAAGAAAGAAAGAAAGAAAGAAAGAAAGAAAAGAGATGGAAAGTCCAGAATTAATCACTACCTCTCACAAAAATCATGCAGTCTTGTATTATCAGGCTACATTTCCACTCTAGACTCTTGCTTTGAGAAGCACTTCTCTTTATTTCTGCTAGGGGGAGCTGTTGCCACACAAATGGCACAAGACACAGACGCACATGTATTTGCAGTAGCAGTCCAACTATTACCACTCCTACTAATAAGCAACAAAAACAGGGACAACACAAATCGTGATTTTAACTTCAAGATAGTTTGTATTGCATGATACTACATGACTTGAAAAGTGTTTGGGGACCACAGTGAGTCATCTTGCTGTTTCATCACCAGACAAAAAAGGGGTATGTCTGTTTTTAATGAGCCAGGATTGGGTTCGGGAATTTGGGACGCCACATGATAAAAGGGAGTGGAGAGTGTTTTGGGGTTACAAGGGTGGAGAAAGGAATACAACTCCCACACATCGAGAACTACAGTCTGGTGACTAATATACAAGCTTTTTTCCTTCATCCATTTGTTCATTTGTGGCACTTTAAAAACTGATGCGGGACATTTAAGAATACATTATCCTGGAACAAGTCTGACATTGGTTTTCAATACGAGGACAGCCCAGCCTGAGATTGAATTCATTCATATTGAACTGAGCTTCAATTCACTTACTCAGTATTGGAAGAAAAACCCATTGACTCTTAATGGCCTCTATACTGACTTGACTTGAGTGTTTTTGGGTAACCCGTTAAATGCCAACTTCACATATTATCCTCACATAGAGCTTAAATTCTGCCTCAAAAAGTTTCACATCAGTCGCTAAGTGACCAAAAGTCTGCTTAGTGGCGTGCATGTGCGAATTTTCCTCTTTCTACTTTTTTCGTTCTTGTAAACTTGACCGTATACTTCAGCAGCAGAAACTTTGAAGTCAAGAATTTGTTGGGACTTTGTGCGAAAGCTGTTGTACCTGAGGGGATGCTCTCTGCTGTAATAAGGACTTGAGCATTGCCAACAGCAGATGGCTCAGTCTTGTACCCACCCAATGGTCCTACGTAGCATTGCCACTGTTCTTTCTTGGCATCATTTCAGTATTTCAGATCAAATCCACCATCCCCTCCACTGCTATTTCTCCAGCTGATTAAGATATGTTGAAATGGCAGTGTCCCAAGAGCAAGCTTGATCTTTTCATTTCTACACTGCCCGTCTTCTCATGAAATCCCAGAGGGAGGAGACGGGCTCATAAACCCAGTGTGAAGGGTTTTAAAAACAGAGTAATGCTGTTATAGATGTATGATTTAAACACACAGGGTCAGTCACAGAGACAACTAACTCTAAAAGTCTGGGTTTGAATCAGTAGATTTTTCCTCTTTCATAGCTTATGTAAGACACAGCCAACAGCACTGTCCCGTATTCTCGAGTGTGTGTTGTTGTCTTTATTGATTAAAAATCAGCTTTAAGGAAATCAGTGCTAAAGCTTTTTTTTTGGTCATGAAATCAGTCCTCAAAGCAAACAGTCCGATCCCTGTTTGACCCATCCTGCCAGCTAAACCACCTCCGTTCTTTTAGACCTATTACTCCTCAAATCGACCCACATCCTCAGACCTTTGAGCCAACAAAGCTGGATTTGGTGGCCGTGGCATCACACCAGGTCAGGTTGTTGGAGTTGGGGTCAGCTGATTAATGCCACAAAAAGGTTAGCTGGATTTGACCACAAATAAATCCTTTATTTTAGGGCTGGGTGTTATGGCCTTAAATCAATATCACAATATATTGAGCAGTTCACCTCAATGACGATAAATGGATGATAACTACTCCACAAGCTGCTCACCCCCTTTCACATTAAATTTGTCGACTTCAGCCGCCACTCCAGCTGCTACAACATTTGAACCGTCCTCCTACTCCTCACCTGTCTTTCCCTCTTTGTTACGGACTGGATGGGGTGGAGTCACGTCGCCAATGTGGACAGCGTCTTAAAGGGACATGACACTGTAGTCTACCTACACACATCCAAAACCAACTTTGATTTAGTAGTTTTTTTTGACTCTGAATATATTGACATGGGCAAAATGAGGTCGGTTATTGTCGTAAATTTCGGAATTGGTAAATTTTCGGTTTATCGCCCAGCCCTACTCTATATACAGCTAAACTTGTTGATTCACCTCTTACAGTTATAGATTCTCCCACCCGATCAGCACACGGTTGCTGCTGTTTTCTGGGCAAATAATGCAACAGGCTGTAACAAAGGGGGGATATGCGAGAGTTTATATAATCGTTTCCTTTTGTCGAACGCGATCAAACATGGCGTCTATTCCCCATCATCTTCTGGCAACACCTCTGAGAGCAGCTTGCCATAGCTCTTTAATCCATCAGATCCAGAACTGTTTTCATGTGATGCCAAATGACTCAGTTCTGAAGGGACATTTTCCTCTCAATGGATTGTTCCACGCTCATTCAGCCGCAGCTGCATCCGAGTCTGTCGGTGTCTAACGTGTTGATGACAGGTACAGTGCTAATAGGATAGATGTGACCCAGTTATTTCATTTTTTTCTTTTCTCGTCACGCTCCCTCTACCTCTGTCTCCTTTGCCCTCTCCCTCCCTCTCGCTCTTCCTCTCTATTTCCCAGTCCACAGATCCACTCTCTCTTCATTCTTCGCCTCTTTGTGTAATCAGGGAGAGATAATAATATTCACAATAATGCCTCCTCCTCTACTCCCTCTCTCGAGCACACATGCACACACACTCACTTTAACACACACCCACTGCTCCTTAATATTCTGTGGACTGCTTTCGTCAGGACACAGTTGAAAGAGAATAGCTGATTAAAGCTCATCCCCGTGTGTGTACGCGTGTGTTTGTGAGAGGGAGAGTGAGAGAATAGAGATTAGTAAAGGGTACTCCCGATACCGATTTGAAAGAGTGTGTTAGTGTGTTTGTGTGTGTGTGTGTGGTTTCACATGTTAGGCCTTTAATTTTGCATGAAACTGCCTAGAGGGGGCAAAAGGTGTTGATTTCCCTCAAGACGCATCAAGAAACAATAATTATAAACACACACACACCCGCACACACACCGCATTTACACACAAATCTGGTCCAAAACACGAGTTAGATTTTGTGCTGTTTCTTTTTATAATCCTTTTCACACACATACAGTCGTACAACAAATCAGCATTAGGCTATTAAGCTACTAGAGACTTGGAGATCAATGAAAGGTGGGTGGTTTATGATACTTGTGGGGGGTCAGTGGTCTAAACACAATCCAAGACTTTCTTGTTTAAACAAATAGAAAACTAGTTCTTACTGAATTCAGCCGAGTACAAAATAAACTGTCAAGACCGACCTTGACTGGAGAGTTGAAGGAACCAAACAGTTGTCAGGGATCAATTGTCAATTTTTCTGTTTACTTTTTCACAGCACTGACATGTTTGCAAACTGCTCAACCTTTTCTCACGCTTAAAAGCTCAAAATGGTTCGACCTTTGTAAACTGAACAGTTGTGATATCCCGTCTGAAACTAAAACAGGGTCCAAGTTTATATTCATAACTATTAGGTGTCTCATGCGACCAGCCAAAGGAGCTTGCAGTAAACACTTGCACACAAATACATGCAGAAATGTCATTCAGCCCTTAAAGCAAGATCTCATGGAAACATCTTATATTGTATCAAAAGCAAACTGTAAGAACAAAGTGTAACGTGATCACTAATTATGTTCCTTTAATATTTTGCTCATCTGGAGATTTAGTCAGCTGCTTCTTATGTGGGGTCGTCCTAGGACTAAGCAATTATATAATCGTGATTTATGATCGTGATACATTTCAGTTTGATCAGGGTGATCAGCTGTAATCGTATTTGCTCAATCAAATAAAGCTGAAATGTGCGTCACAACAGCCAATCAGAGTCGTGCTTTTCCTGCTCACTCCTGTAAGTTGCCAGAGAAGTAAACATAATAACCGAATGTTGAACTAAACGCGGAGCTGAGGGCAGCAAAATAGATGTCAGCCTGACTTTGAATTGTCCTCTGAAGATGCCATTGTTGAGAAGAAAAGTTACTCAACGTCAGTTATGTGGCGGTGGTTCAGGTATCTCCAAATTGACATCAAGCATTGAAGCCAATGTGTTAGGTATGTTGGCGGTCGGTGCCCTCAAAAACCAGCAACACAACAAATCTGTTTAATCATTTGAAGACGTACTTCCCGAGTGATTACGCGGAAAGCATGAAAATGTGAGCGGAGTCTGTACAGCCTGTCACTGCTGATGACACTGGTAGCATTAGCAGTTTAGCTACAACTGGCGGTGCAGCCACCAGACCAAAGCAATCAATCTTATCATCTGCGTTTACATCATCTAATGCTTACAATTGAAGGCTTCTTAATGATCCCTGAGGGGGCCATTTGTTTATTTTGGGTCTTGCATATCTGCAAAAACACTCAGGACTGTAAACTAGCTCACCTTATTATTTAGTATTTATCTACATTTGTTGTACTGTTGAGTTAAAATGTTTTTTATATTTTTATGAATTTATCTTAATTAATTTGCTTTGTTATTTACTTTGTATGTTAAAAACACATTGAACTAATCTCTTGTTTCTTTAGTTTTTAGTCCAGATTTTAAAAAAAACTGTCAGTTTTTCAAATTATTGTGTTAATAATCAAGATTGGATGATATGACGAAATATATAGTGATCTTTTTTTTTTTTGCCAAATCCCCCAGTCCTAGGTCTTTCTTGAAAAACTCCACATTTTGGCCACCCCCATGTGCACTCCATTTGTACATTTAATCAATGTATTATGTCATCATTGAAGTCAAATCTCTGAATTCACATCTGAGCGAGCCCACCACATTCTGTAGTTTTTATTGTTGGCTAACTTCATATCTGGAAATTAACTACCCTGCTCCAGGGCACAAAACAGGAGGGAGGAGAGAGGAGAGGGGGGCATCACTCATTAGGATCAACCACTTATTTCCCTGCCTGGTCCTGGTGGCACCAGTGGGAAGAGAAAGCCTTTAACCCTTGGAGTCTTAACACCACGCTGCAGCTCTGTGCTCTGAAAGAAACTGTTCATGCTGGCGGTTGTGAGAAAAAGAAAGCATGAAACAGACTTGTATCGATTGATTCAGACAGAGAGTTTCCCACAGCATCAGTGAGAACGAGCTGTGGGTTAGGGCTGCTCTTTTCAGCAACTTCATCGCAGTCTGAGCAGGAAACACTGCTCGCCACAAACACCATCATGCTCATAAGCTCATACTCTGATAATTAGATATATCTGTGCCAAGCTTTTCACCAAAATGGGAGTATGAAGAGCACATTTGAGTGATTCAGATGGAATTCATAAAACCCAACACGGATAAATATCCTGTTTTTGGAGACAGTTTTGGTGTAGATTTCTTTCTCAGTTTCTCCCCTACATGTCTTCAAATTATGTCTTTTTTAACCAAGACATAGAGAGGTCAGATGCCCTGAGAGGAAAAGACAGACAACTACAGCTCACTGAAAGATTCAGCTCAAAATCTTGACCTGCAGCCATGTAAACAGAGTGACAATACGTGTGTATGGGAGCGTACGATTTTGTAACACAGACTGAGAAGGAGATGGGTGAGTTTCTGTGTATTTGACAGGGCACAAACTTGATGTGTTTGCGTGCGAGCGTGCACATGCATTAGAGAAATAGAGAAAGGAGTGAGGAAAAGAAATTATGTGTGCTGAGCTGGATCACTGACAGCTATCGTTATAGTGTGTGTGTGTGTCTGCGTGTGTGTGAGTGTGTGTGTGAGTTACAGTCACAGTGCAGAGGATGAGCTCTCTGGCCCAGGGAAGCATGAAAGTTAATGTACTCTCTCTCCCTCACAGACGCACACACACACACACACACACACACACACACACACACACACAGAAGTCAGTGTTTGTAGGAAACATCGTAAGAAAGAGTGTAGGGAACACAACAGAACCTCCCCTCTGCCACCACCCCTTTCACTTGTTACTTTTAGAACTTTTTTCTGCCCTCCCTTTTGTCCTCCCTGTCGACACAATAAAGCAGACACTGTGTGAGTGAAACGGGGCCTGGCTATGACCCATACTAAACCACTGCTGTCTAAAGGGAAAGTGCAGTCTCCACTGAATGTCTGGAAAAAATTGTTAAATGATGCACGAGTTTCAGCACAAGCAGCCACTGTCAGCTTGTTCTCCTTTTGACCAATAATATGTGAAACTTCCCCCAAAAACATGCAAGTCTTATCAAGTCAGAGCTAGCTACTTACAATTAACATCTGTACAGTTTATTTCCTCCAAAGCTTTTACACTATTAGCTCTTGACCACAACTTCATCGCGACTACAAGAGCATCGTTGGCGGGAAAAAAACAGCTTCACTTCCACTGCTAGGCTTATAAATGTGTACAAGTCCTTGAAACACTCAGGCTAACTTTTGACTCTTAACATGTTGTAAATTGAAGACACACGACAGTTTAAAAAAAATGTGAAAAAGGTGTTAACTGTTGGCTGCATGCAGAGAAAAAGCTGCACTGCACAGTATACTTCACAGTCAATAGCACACAGACACATTCAGCTACCAGTTAGTGAACATATTGGCAAATTTATCAGCTCAAAAGCTAATTATTCCTCACACCAAATAGTGGAGACAGAAAACAAATTTTGAAGATGGTTAAAAAATTATGGGGAGCCATACACAGTTTGTAATACACACAAACTGTCTCCTGATGAGAACCCCCTCAAACCAGCATTTGTGTCCCCAATGTCCCACCCAATTTAGACATAAAGACACACAGTGATAGATGGGCAGAGTGAGAGCTAGTACTGGGGTTTTCCTGTAGGCACCTCTGTTACATCAAGTAAGGGCCCATGACCCCTCAAGCACAGATCTCCCTCATGGCAGCTTACAACCTTATTTACACCCTCACTAAAAAAGGGGAAAAGAAACAAGAAAAAGTAGGACTAGTTTTCACTGGAATAAATTATTTTTTTAAGCCATAAGGAGAGAGACAGAGTCAGGGGGAGAAGCCTGTTGGGGGCTCGGGCTTGCAAATGCAAGTTGTGCTCTGTAACTTACAAATTTGTTTATCATCAACTGCGTCAAAGCAGTAGAGGGTGGGAATCACCAGTGGCCCCATGATACGATGTTATCACAATTCTCTGGCCACAATATGATATTGCAATTTCCAACATTTCTACAATACAGTGAATATTAAGATACAACATACTGTGATCTATGCAATTTTTTCAACTGTTTAGCTAATTTAGCATTTGTCTTTCCTTTATGTTTTATTTTCATGTAGCACATCTGACAAACCTCATGTGTCAGGTCCATCTCATTAATGCCCTGCTTGCATTCCTAATGTCTTTCCCAATATGCTGCTTTATTTCTTGTACTAACTTTCTCCTGCTCTATGTTGTCCCCTCTGCCAACCTCATTAGACAAACAGTTGATGATATTTTTCCACTATCATAGTTTTGACTTCATATTAACAGTTAACTAGGAAAAATCGTTACCTGGTAAGTGAGACAATATTATAAATCACCAGACAAAATATCGTGATGCTATGCTGTATTAATTTTTTCTCCCACCCCTACAAAGAAGCTTTCTCAAATCAACCTAATCAAAGCATTGATTTGTTGCAGTAAACTTTGCTCCTTACCTTCTTCAGTTTGATAACAGCCTCTCTGGTCTCAGAGTCAGTGCTCAGCTCAAACATGTTTATCCCATCTCCGTCCACTAAACGGTAGTTCACCAGTCCGTTGTCCCCGAGGTCTGGGTCTTTGGCCTTGAGGCGGCCCACCTCCTCTCCTGGCACTTTGTCCTCCAGTACAGACATAGAGTACACACCTAAGAGAGGGAAATAAAAGCAGGGAGTTCACTTCACTGGTTGGTGAGTTTTAGTGTCAGCTTCTGGTCACGGCTCGCTTTTGTATTCAACACTTGAGAGTCTTTGGAGACTTTCTGGCTGTCTGCCACTGTGTTTACTATCTGAGGCAGGGTCAGTTTTGGAGGGCAGAGGGGGGATTAACACGAACTATACCATCTGTTTCATATGGCCCAAAGGATATTAATATCCCCTATAGTGTCAGGTAGGTGTGTGTGTGTGTGTGTGTGTGTGTCTGAAGGAGCAGACACCTGGCCTGCAGAATGAGAGCAGTAGGACCATATGTCTACCCTCTCTGTCTCGTTCTCTTTTACCTCCCTCTACCCCCATCACCTCACTCCTCTCTCTTCTGTCACTTCTCATCCCATCTTTAAATCCTCCTCCCTCTTCCTCCGTCTTTTCCCCAAATCTCTCTACCTCCTTGATTTCCCCTACCCCTTCTCCCCTAACCTTCCTCCTGTCCTCGCCTCCTCTTACTTTTACAGTTCATCTTAGAGTGGATTCCTCATTTTATGACTGGCACTTATTTTTTTTAGCATGTTTATCCTGCTTGTCCAGGTGTAGCAACACAGTGAATCTTGAAAAACATTCAGTCATGCAACTTGGGGAAAAACTATGAGTGGAAAAGGAATCAATCTGTTGGGCCCAAATCCCTCCAGTACTCCACATCCTCTTCTCCTAACAGCTGCTTTTCTGACTCCTGCCCACACTGTTTCTCCTCCTCTCATCATTATTTTCCTTCATCCTCACCTCTCCTCCCTATCACCGCCTTCTTTCTCTCCCTCCTCCGCCTCCTTTCCCTTCTCTTTTTCTTGTCCATCTACCTATTCTGGCTAAAAAGCTCATTTTATCCCTGCCCTCTCTGCCCTTTTCCTCCCTCTCCTCTCCCGTCGTTCTATTATTGCCCCCTCTCTCTCTAAGTAGCTTAACTTGAATGGCTTCTGGCAGCTGAGTTAAACATTATATGACAGGACACACAGGCAGTCTGGCATACCTGGCTGTGAGCTCAAATAAAGCACAGCACATACAGGAAATGTACGTCAGCGTTCAAGGATCATAATGAAGACAAATCCACGGTCGTTACTTTGATCTGCTGCTTTCTTTTGTACAGTCTTCATCAGTAAGACTTGGAGGTAGTTTGACGCTGTGAGAAAGTCAGTCGTTGCTCTCATTACTCCCACTTAAATGGCAGCGCTGTTTATATTCACACAGATGTCCGGTCTTGGAGAAGCTCATAAAAGCAGCATGTTTACATATAAACACCAATAAAGAGCCTCATAAAGAAAGCTCATGTAATCACCGTCGTCTCTATCATCAGTGATTCCAATATGATTTTTAAAATGATAAAAGAAGTACACTTTTATGACTCTGTAATTTACTACAACTTATGTTGGTGACTTTGATGTGTTATTATGTTGACAGCACTGTAAACACTTTGATAGCCATTGTGGTAAATTGATTAGTAATTACAAATAAACAGATGGACTTAACAAAGCTTGATGTGTCGTATTAATAAAAACACATGGCATTGACTCTAAGGAGCACTTTTTATCCTAAAAGGAACTCAAGAGCTTTTCATCCGCTCTCATTTTGTATATTTATTTATCAAGCAACAGTCTGAGTGTTGACTACAAGGTTGTATTCCTTTTTTGTCATCTCTTGTTTTAATCCAATTTTGAGGTTAGTTTAGATATTCAATGTGATTTTGACTTTTAGTTTACGTGCCACTATTTTCTTTCTCAGTGTCTTCCTCCTCCTCCTTGGCCTCTCTGATTGGTTGTGTGTCGACTGAATTGCCTCTTTTTCAAGCCAACTCCTGCAGATATGACCCCAATTTAGAAATCCACATTGTTCAGAGAGGTTTGATGCAGTGATAGGCCACTTGCACAGTAATTCTCTGATTTGAGCGATGATGGTTGCCCTTTATTGCTTTCAAGCATGATAGACTCAAACACAGTTTTATTGATATAATATTTGGTAGCTGTGCCTTCTCATTATTTATGTCTGGTGCAGACTGCCATGGAAGTGATAGGGAGGACTGAAAACTTTTCCCTGCAGTCCCTATATGAACAGTCTGTTCTCAGGCAAGCACAGCGAGCTTTATCCGATCCTTCTCACATCCTTTACTCTGAGTATGAACTCCTACTGTCTGGTGATACAGAGTCCCAAAAATGTAGACTGAACCGTTTTTAAAAAAATCATTCATGCCCACCTCAATTAGGTATTTAAATAATGTTTCCTAAAATATAGCTAGATTGTACAATAATGTCATGGTGTTATCATGTTATCTTATCATATTCTTCTTGGTCTTGTTTGCCTTGTTTCACCTTGCTGTGTCTTGTTCTTTGTCATTGCTTTGTCACATTCTATTGTCGATGTGTTTCTTTTGACCATTTATGTGGGATTCTTGTGCAATGTGTGTGGGTTGTGTGACTGTGTCTCTTGTTAGGTCTAGTACTTTGTGTCATAAGTTGGCAGCTTTATCTGTGCAGTTCTTGGAGTCCAAGACACATTTCCCTAAGGGGACAATAAAATGTATCGTATCGTATCGTATCGTATCGTATCGTACTGTGTTGTGTCGTACTGTATCGTATATTATCGTATTGTATTGTGTTGTATCGTATTGTATTGTACCGTTTCATGTCATGTCTGATTTATTATATATTTGATTTGAAATTGAATGAGTGAAGTTTCCAGCTGCTGTTTGGTAGTTGAAATGTGACGTTTCTTGTTATTACATTTCTGCCCAAATCTGTAGAAGAGATGTCAAATGAAAGTGTAAAGGTGAATTTCCAATCCATGACATGACACTGATGTACCTGTGAAATGGAAGTGTATCAGATCGAGTCATGGCAGAGATTTTCTCCTTTTCTGGCTCTTTTTGTGTGATGAGAATACATACCTTTGAAATATGAAAGAAGAGAATCATGTACAGATTAATTACTCCATGCACATTAAAATCTAATCTACATGGTTGTCGTAGCCTGTAACATGTTTTAGATGGGTGTAACAAACCCAGGGCAGTCATGTCAGTCTGTAAAGGATGAAGGTGTTAATGAAAAATCTTTTACTATGAGCCTCAGTTTTACTGCTAAGCCTGCATGTCTCTGCTGTGATTGAGTTTTTTGTGGCAGCAGACAAAGTTTCTCTATAATAAAGAGAGAAGAGGGGGCAGGATGAGTAATTACAAGGACAGAGATTCAGGAAACACACAGGGACAGAGAGATCAAGTCTCGGAGTTACAAAAAAGAAATACAAATGCATGAATGAAAACTGAAAAGCTGCTGAAAAGCACAAGAAGGACTCACGCTGTGCCCCTATCTTCTTCTGTCTGTTTTTATCTCCCTCATTGTGCTCTCTCTCTCTCTCCTTCTCTCTCTAACTGTTGTATTTTCATCTAATTTCTGCCTCTTGCTTTTCTGTCTCGTCTTGCTTTTCCTTTCCCCCATTTTTCCCACTGCCTTTCTTTCACCCCGCTCCCTCTCACTCTGCCCAGCTACTAAATAAGTAATCGCTGTCCTCATTCACACCATCTGGGAGACTTTTCTTGCAGGTGTTTGTACTGCTTCCCATTTTTTCCCTTCTTTATAACAAGGCTGCCCACCCCACCACAGCATATTGCTTTTCAGTGCGCTATCTTGTATCACAGATGTAAACTGTCAGTAATATCTGTAAGGAGTTCATGGAGGTATTTTGAGGCACTAATAGATTATAAGGTTTGGTTGTAAAACCTGTTTTATTGTAGTTATCTCAGTTAAAAATGTTATATGTAATCAGCTTTTAACAGCAAACAGTAGGGTAGCCTAAGGTCTTTATAAATGCCTAATAACACCCAGTGTTTATAAAACCACCGTGCAGGTGTTCTGCAAAAAAAAAAAAAAAAGTACAGGATGACTAATTAACTTTTGTTGTCTAATAGTTAGAACTTGAGTCATAAAGCAAAATATTCAACAATGCTGAATAACTGTATATGTTCTAATTCAACCTTTAGTTAATCATAAAACAAATAGATTGGCTTTTGCACACATCTAAAGCACCTTTCAGATCTCAGTCTAGTTTTGCTTCAGTTAACATAAGTTAAAGCTACCTGCATACTTATCCCACCCTAATTCAAAATATTCTGGGGATTTTGGGTCAAATGTTCAGTTGCTCTCCAGTACAACCTTGCACCTGAATAATAATATGTTGAATTATAATGTTACTCAAGGACTTCTCTCTCTCTCTCTCTTTTTTTTTTTTTTTTTTGTAGCCCAAACGCATGAAGCACAATCTCCTTGACCCTGCACTTGAAAGTAAGACTGTGCAGCTGGGTCAAGACAGAGCATAAGCAAAGGGAATACATCCATGAGAAAGTCTAGTTAAAGCTGCCACCATCACCCATCGTTTGTGACCTGATAGAACTAAAAAAGTGACTCAGACCAACTCCTGAAATCTGGACCTGAAGTCCAAAGTCGATGGTACTTAAGTCTTTCCACTTTCTTTCTGCACTTCACCTCTCATATTCTCCTCTCACCCTGAGCTCCCCCTCCTTCCCTCTCACCATAGACTCACACTGTAACCAGAAGTTTATGATCCATGTCTTAAGTAAGTCTGTTGTTACAGATGCAGCTCTAGGGTAGTGACCTTTCATGTGTTTACTCAAGCTGTGGGTTGGTATTTCTACTGTTTTTCCCACCAAATGCACATGCAGTACAAGAGGAAGTAAAAGATTACCAAAAATCATTTTCAATGTAAAGCAGGCCAATAAACCGCCATCAATAACTTTCTAAAGGTAGATGTAAAGTCAAATTAAACCCTTCCTAATTGAGTTGATGAACTGGACTTGGTTGTGTAACGCCAGAATTCATGGCTGAGCTGCTGCACAGGATTGCATTAAGTGAAACAAGTGTTTCACAGAGACTGTGTGTGTTTCTAAATTTTTGTGACCTACAGTAATGTAAAAGTACATCACAACATAAAAATATGTGGATGTCTCAGCATTAAAATCCAAATATAGATCTAAAAATTCTTTTTTTTTGCTCATGTAAAACTATGTTTCTTGAAAAAAAAACTCTACTTTTATATTCTCTCAGCTGCTGTCAGTTTGTCTTGGTATACAGAATCAGATTTGAGCTTTGCAACCGGAGACACTGAGACACTGTCAGCTTGCTGGAAAACACAGGAACAGGAGTGATGGTTTTGACAGTCACTTTTTCTCACTGTCTTTTACATTCCCTCCCTCGCTGCTTCTGCTCGTGTCTCTTCCTTTTCTCGCCTATTCAGCTTCTCCACAGGCTAAATCCTGAGACCTCTTCTCTGCTCCTCTCCATCCAGCCCTGCAGCTACTCGGCTGAATCTCTGCCAGGCGTCGCACTGCTCAGAGCTCCGGGAGGAGGGAGGGAGGGGAGAACATGGGAGAAGGGAAGAAATGGCAAACAGGACGAAGGGGCAGAGAGGCACCAGGGCAGGGTGAGGAAGGACGGGCGAATAGAGAGGGGGCTTGTGGTTTTGATAGGACACTGACTGTAACTCTGTAGGATGAAAATCTGCAGGTTTAGACTCTCTGTTTCTCCTATAGCAGTCTTATCAATGTCCATGTCATCACTAAAAAAGTATTCAGATTTTGACAGCACTTGACAGACCAGAGCAAAATGTTTATATTCATTGCTTATTAATTCAACAAATGTCCTAGGGAGGGGTTTAAACACACACAAGTATACACACACACACACGCCTAAGGATATGGGAGGGGGCCAGTAAAGACCCTTCAATAATTTATTTCCTCAGTTATCCTCTCTGCCTCTGAAGTATGTCTATTTTACAAGCTGATGACGTTTGCAGAGTTAAACGCACACACTCATCCATGCATTAAATGCGACTGGATTGACATGATCTGAATTCACTCATGTATGCTGCAGAATGGGATGGATGCTGTAGGATGAAGGTGGCAAAAGCAAGTATTGTGGCCGAATTGCAATTTGTTAAAAGACCAGACTTCAAACTCAAAGTAGAGAGAAGGTTAGGTTACTCACTCTGTGGGAACTTTGGGGGGTTATCGTTGACGTCTGTCAGAGTGATTTTAACCTCTGTGGTTCCTGACAGCCCACCCATGTGACCACCCATGTCTTTGGCCTGGATGACGACATCGTACTCCTGGCGTGCCTCGCGGTCCATGTTTGGCAGGGCAGTACGAATGATACCTGAAAGGACAAATTAAATAACAAATAAATGATCATTGTTTTTTTTTCATCTTCTTGAGCAGTTTTTAATTGAAGTGATAAGACACCAAAACCTATTGTAGATGTGTGTGGTTTAACCTTCATGTAAGTGCACCAGAAATTTAATTCAGAACACGAATCTGAAACCAGATAAAAACTGTCAAATTAAGGTATTTTAAAAACTCAAAAATACAAACCTGATTTTAAGCAGAAACTTGCAGTGATTTACTTTCTAAGGGGTGAGAGCAATTTGTTTTGAGAAATTTTGTTTAGCCAGAAAACACCATTACTCATGGTTAGAATAAATAACTCCAGTTAAATACATGTGAAGTCTTATTTTTCTCCATTTCAAGCCCTAGTAATCTCTTCTATCTGTTTAATTCATCACCGGCTGCTCTCTTTCCATCCCCCTCTTTCTTTCTCCATGTGTCTGAGAGTTAAGGCTTCCTACTGTCATATTATGCCAAGTGTGTGTGCATGTGTGTGTGACAGCAGGAAAAGCTGATAATCTCCAAACCAATTAGAAATGTGAGCTATGGATTTGAGCCAGTCAAATACCCAACACTGGTTTGATTAGCCAGATTTACTCTGCCCAAATCTCTCTCCCCCTCAGTGCCCTAACCACTCTCTTTCCATGGACTCACTCACTCTAAACCAATCTCTCTCTCTCTCTCCATATCCACCCCGACCTCTCTCTTTTTCTCGTCTTCTTCACCATGCCTGACCCAACATAGCTCAGTGTCTGCCCTAACCTCTCTTCTTACATCCAATTTCTTCTTTTAATGCAAACCCAAATATTAGGCCTGGGCTTTGCAGAGACCAGGCTGAATGTCCTCTGGGGACCTCTTTCAACTGCACTGCCTTCTCTCCCTCAGATATTCAGTGGAGAGGACATGCTGTAACATGATCCCTACAGGAGTCGGTGCTTAGCGTTTTTAAATTTTAAGTAGTGGTCTGTAAATACGGCAAAAAGAAGCTGGCCTTTAGTATGGTGTCAGGAACATGCAGACATTGCAAGTTTAACTCATAGTACATGCTGTTGGGATACACAGTCATACCTGAATGGCATTGCAGTTTGTTTTCTCTAAATATTTTTCTCTTCTCAGAAAACTTACAATAAAAATAAAATTGTACGAGTTAGTTTTAGTTAATGAATAATTTAATTTCAAACATTTTGCCATGGTGAATTTGGGCTGCACAATTACCAGAGCTGTATTTTTTACATTATACCAGGCTTTGAGAAACATAAGAGTCTTGTTGATTAAGAATATGGACAACTTGGCCCCGCCTTCCATCATAATACAAATTTATAGCTGAATTGCTCTCGTATTTCTGGGGCATTCTTCACTTCCTGGAACCACCCCTTGCACAGTAGCATTGTACACATTCAGTGGGAGAGTTGCAGAGAGTCGCTGTGATGACACTCGGCTCAAACAGGGTATCCCCCAGGTGACACTGCTGACAGCTCAACTGAACTGAGAAACGAAGGAATCATTGGAGGAAGTGATTCGGTTCAGTAAGTTCACTTGGAATGGTACAACACTACATACCTGAGTGTTGTTTACTTCTTAAACCAACTGTACTTTTTGATGAAGCAAAAAATTCTAAGACTGGGTAAACTTGAAGATTTATCCTTCTTGTTTAATGTCAATTATACTTGGCATGAGTTGGCCAGATTTGCACAGACAGATATGTTTTTGATAGGAAAAGTGTGTTAGCTTGTACTGGTTGGTAAATGCAATATAGTCTTGAAAATAAACATAATAAAGAGTGTTGATTAATTGGTTGGATAGCGACCACCAAAATGTCTCATGTGGTTTGTTTTCAGGTGTGTGTGTAGACCGAGGGCTTATTTCAGTGTTCAGTCTCACCTGTCTGTGGCTCCACAGAGAAGTATGGCTGTCCTTGCAGGATGCTGTACACCAGCCTGGCACTGTTACCATAGGTGGGGTCATCTGCATCTGTAGCTGTCACCTGCATCACTGATGTACCTGGAAGAAGGGTATGATGAACAAGACAGCAGATGACTCTACTTCAGTGATTCAGTTCAAGAATAGTTTGACAAACAAGCTTGTCACAGAGTGTGCTCGATTCACCTGCCTGCACCAGAGACAGAGTGAAAAACACCCTCCTGCACACCCTAGTGCAGCTAAACTGCACCTGTGTGGCTGATCTCCCATTTATTTCTCAACGTTTCATCATAGTTGGGTGGAGACATCTGCTCTTGAATTATGATGATTAACATGTTAGAAATAAAACATCATTTCCCCCCCTGCCTGGACAGAATTTTACAACCCTAAGATTTATGAAATTGTTTAAAATTTTTGGGTATCCAGGAAAATGGAGGCTCCTAAAGCACAAATGCAGGGTAGTTTGATTTTATGGTGTTTTCCTCTTCACAACAGAAATTTATCATTAATTTAGCCTCAGTAAAATGAGCAAAAATATTTAACAAATTCAACTTGCATAAGTATAGAAGACTAGAATAACTGGTATTTTCTCTTTTCGCTCACACAGTCACAAAAGCACCACAGTTTGTGTTGCTCTTGTCATATCAAATCTACAACTGCCAACTGGCACAAACTGCTTTGATGAAAGGTGACCACAGCTGGGGCTCAGACCTGCAGAGATTCGAGTGTTATTTGCTCCTGTGGGCTGCAGAAGCATTAGTAACTAACAGAACTAACATTTGCACAGTCACAGAGCCAGTATTTACCCACGCTTTCCTTCACTGCAGGGCAATTTCTGTTTTAGTAAGATTCTAAATGTTATTGTCTACCAACAAACAGTGAACAACAAGAGATCTTAAGGGGATATTCCGGTGTAAATTTAAGTTAGGGTCAAACACACTGTAACACCGAGTTAGACACCCCCTCCAGAGATGAATGTTGCCGACTGCTTGCTTCTCTAGTTACACCAACTTCAGCAACGACCACATGATAGCAATACACAGCGGTCTACGTCTCCGCACTCAAAGCTTAACCCAAAAAGGGGCAGCCCTGACAAGTCGCTCACTGAGTGCAGTGGAGTTTCGCAGCTCAAGGAAGAACATTTATGATCATTACTTCATGGAATTGCAATCAGAATTCTTGTGTATCTTGTATGTGCACTGCAGATGTGGAAGTTCTTCTGCCTTAGCATCTCAGTCTGATTGCATTTCCATTAAGTAATACTCATAAATTTTCAGCTACACTCTGTGATCGACTCCTCAGGGCTGTCCCACAAACAAGCGGCTGCTAGAGGAGAGTGGGTGAGTTGTGTTTGGTCTCTTTGTTGAAAAAACCAGGCAAAGCTAAAAAGATGTTTGATGGCTAGTACTATGGCTGGGACCCTATATGTA
Source organism: Xyrichtys novacula (assembly GCA_962446985.1). Lineage (NCBI taxonomy): Eukaryota > Metazoa > Chordata > Actinopteri > Labriformes > Labridae > Xyrichtys > Xyrichtys novacula. Next base: position 6,910,789 of record OY660874.1, read on the forward strand.
CTGTTGAAGAAGTGAGGTGCAGTTCTGAGTATTATTTGTGGCTATAGAGTGGCTTTTTAGTTGAGGTTTGCACATGGAGACATAGATCGCTGTGTATTGCTATCGTACTGCCATTACTTAAGTCGGTATAACCAGAGAAGCAAGCAGTCTGTAACATTTATCTCTCGAGGGGGTGTATCACTTGGTGTTACAGTGTGTTTGACCATAACTTAAATTTATGTCAGCATATCCCTTTAATATTGAAAACCTAAATAGAGAATTAACTATTTTGCCTGCTACTATGTACTAAAACTACCATGTCAACATATAAGTGTTTTGTTGAACACATTTTTCTTTGAATTCTGATCTTAAAATCTTCCTCATGCACTGGCTCTATGCTTTCAATGCTTTAGTTGAATAAAACAGAACCTGTTCCCTTGCCCAGAAAAGTAAGCTAATGTTATCAGAATCATTTGCAGTATTAAACAGCCGCTGGAAGCTTACAGTTTAATAAGTCTTTGCACCAAGATCTTACTAGCTGGGCTATTTTTTCTTATCTTTATTGAGATTTTTTACAGTTACATACTTTTAGGAGGTTTCCAGTCTGAAGTGAGAATCACTGATCTACTCCTTAAAATCCATTGGAAATAGAACTGTCACCAAGTTTCACTCAATCCTGGTCTCAGGGTGGTTGCTGCCCAAATCATCTGTGGTAGATTATCAAAAATGCTAATTTTAAAGGGTTGACGTCACCACCTCCTCTAACTCTGACTCCTCTGACTCTATGAGGAAAGAATCACCTAGTTTGGCATATACAGTGTCCAGCACTACAGCCTAAGATAAGGATAGCAACTAGTGTCCCCTACCTTCCAGACTTAAGTATTCAGGTCTGTGCTTAAGATGCTAACAGGAGAAAAAGAGCCGAGACAGAACTCATTCACAAGTGTTTTTCAGTCTTTTTTTCTTGGGAGAAATCCTGTCCATTCAGAAGACTGATAGCACTGGCTTTCACAGTTTGAGGCAGCACCACTGCCAGTTTGGTTCATTCCAGGTCAGCCTCGGGGGTTGAAGACTCTCCAAGACCACAAAATATGTGGAAAGAAAATCTATCAAGATCAGAAGCTTTACGTTCAGAGACTCTGAGGGGATGGTTGGAGCTGTTGCCAATGCCAGCCTTGCGCTAAATATTTCCTTGCTTCTGTTTTTGGTTGAATCATTTTTTCCCTTTTAAGGTGCATACAGAGAGAGGAGGAGGGAGGACGGGCTCTTTAGGGGCTGCTATCCTGGCTAATGGAACCGTCTGTTTCCCACTTCTCTGTCACTTCCAGTGGTCAGATTTCAGTGATAATTAATAATGTATGAAAAAGCCTGTTTAGCAGACAAACAACACTGACAATGAACTCCATCAGTGACTTCATTACCCAGCGTCACTCAAAATGCAATGAAATGCTTTTTCAGCACAAAGAAGATGGAATTTGATATGTTTGGAAATACATTAAATATGGCTGATCAGTTTCCAAATTTCCATTAAGAGATCCAGTGAACCCAAACAGAACCTACACAGACGTCTATCAGTCTTTGGACAACACTCATACTGGATTGTCATTTTAGGAGTATAGATTAAGGCTTAAGATGCTTTGTCTGTATTAACAACACTTTATAAATTAACAGCTTTAATTCACTCACGTCTTAATAGTGTTTATCTTCTACTCTAGGATTACCTTGACTCTGACAGACTAGAAGTAAAGAATACTGAGGTAATATAAAAATACTTAGTCAAACTGAACATGAAAATGAGTCATTCAAAAGTGATGTTTGTCAAATGAAACCGTTCCTCAGCACTTTTTGAAACACCCACTATTCAGAGCAACACCTTACAGTGAAAAGTGAAAGGAGTATACTAACCAACATTTGACATCTCAGGCACTCTTGCGTAGTACGGCCCGTGTAAAAACTCCGGAGGATTATCATTGATGTCCTGAACTTTCACTATAAACTCTGATGGAGGCTCCAGAGGCTTGTTAGTGTCTCTGGCAACAGCCTGGGCTGTTAAAGTGTACTGGGCCTGCTCCTCCCGATCCAGAGTTTTTGTGGCGTGGATGTTGCCGGTCTTGTCATCAATCACAAAGATAGTTCCCGCACCTTCGCCAGAAAGAATATACTTGATGTTGCCATCGCCCGAGTCGACATCTGAGTGGAGCTGAATCGGAGAGAGAAAAACAAACAGTAAAATAAATCCAAAAGAGTAAACAGACACAGACAGAACAACAAAATGGGTGCTCAAAACTTTAGCATTTTGCAATGTGTTGAACCTGAAGAGCAAAAGAGTCAGACTGGCAATAGATCAGAGAGACGGGGAGTCTGGACAAGGATTTGATGAGAGGCTTCTATTTCTTGAGCCTACAAATTAAAGGAGCTGAAGACTGACAATGACGGATAGTTCATGTGCCACGAGATTCAGGCCAACACTAATAAGTAAAAGATTTAAAACGCTGTCATGAAAAAAAACGTAGAATGCTCAACATTCAATTAAGCTCTTGTTCTTCCTTTTTACGGCACCTCTGACTACAAAATATGATGCATTGTAAACAACATTTGTTGTTGGTTATGAAAGCCGCTGCTTGCTCTGAGTGATGTTGTTGTTGTGGACGAGTCCCACCAATCATATTCTGCCTTGAATGTGAACATGACCTCTCTTTTCTTCTGTCTCTTTCTTGTTGATAAAAAAGGGTGAAACTCTTTTGAATTCAAGTGAAGTCGCTCTCATAGTTGTCCCAGTCTGAGTGGAGGGCAGTTTGGCTTGTAATTAAAGAGCAAGGTCCTTTTTATGGTTGCTTTTGAAACATTACTTTGATGGATGAGTGTGCATTAAACCTATACTTCTTTATACTCACCCTGCCCACCAGCACCGGGTCAGGTCCAGTGTACTCCTCAATGACAAAGAACTGATTCCAGACCCATCCTCGTTTGGACCTGTGGAGTACCTGTCCCTCCTTTCCTCCTCTGTGTTGGTTTCTGTACAGTGACATGTGACCTACAAACACACAACCAAACACAGAAGAGATATGAGCCCACAGTTCATTTAAAACAACTTCAATTCAGATGTTCAAGAGGAAAACCCATAGACTATATATACTATGGACAACTTGGCCCCGCCTTCCGTCATCATAAGAATTTGAAGCCAAAAAGCTCCCAATATTTCTGTGGTTTTCTCCACTTCCTGGAACCACCACTTGCACAGTCGCATTGTACGCAGTCGGCAGGAGAGTCGCCGAGATTTGCTGTGATGACGCTTGGCTCAAACAGCATATCCCCTGAGTGGGCTATGCAATTTTTGTACGCCCATAGGCTGTATCAAGTGTCAATCATAGAAAACGTGAACGCCCAAATAACTTTTAAAAATGGAGCTGCACAGAAAAAAAAGGACTTGAGCACAAACCAGTTTTATGATAACTACATGTCAACATCACAACCGGGGGAAGAAAAAATTATATTCTGTGTGATTATTTCTTAAGTTTGTCCACAGCTGCATAGGGATTGCTGGAGGAGGCGGGATTTATGACCTATACTGCGCCCCTCACCAGAGGGTGCTGTTCTCGCAGTGGCTTCACCCAGCTAGTAGGCAGACGGCATCTGTTCTGTATACAGTCTATGAGAAAAACAAAGACACCCATTCGTCCCTAATGTAACACTGTAGTTATTATATCTGTGAATTATATTTCTGAATGTTTCTCTATAGGATGAAGTGGTGAGTAGGAAGCAGTTGCCTCATGAACAAAAAGGCCCACTTTTGAATCATGGGTCAGCAGTTCAAATCCCGGCTGAGAAAATGTGGGTGGGTGGTGTGAATGACATATGCTTCAACAAGCAGTCTTTAGGTGTCTCTTAGTGAGGCACTTAACCTCTGTTTGTTGCTGAACTGCTGCTTAGTGTCTGACAAGAACAGGCTGTGAATGTACTGAGCTGCTGTCATGTCTGAACAGCTGTGACTGAAGGGTAACTCTATGCTAGGAGAGGAATATCTACGTTTGTGTTTCCTGTACTGGTGACACTGAGTCATCTAAACACAAGGGGAACACCACAGTGCAGTTTATCTGCTACTTTAAATCATGAGAAAATATGAGAATATGATATGAGATGATATGAGATATGAGAAAAAAATGCAGTGTGTGGTACCATTTTTTAATACCCAATGGAAGTAGTGGAATAAATAAATGAAAACGAAGTGTGGAAGTTGTAGCTGATGTTGTGTCAGTCATACCTGGATGTCTGTGTCTGTGGCCCCTGTGATCCAGAGAAGCATTTCCTTTCCGGGTTCCCAATGCGACACTACAGAGCGCCAACACTCCTACCAGGACCAGAAAGGCCCTCAGGAGTCCAAGGCCCTGTCTCCTCATCACCAGCATCACCATCTTGCCAAACTTGAGCAGCCGTGCACTTCTCTCTGCCCCCTTCTTCCTGCGTCCTCTCAGTGGAGCCCTGCTCCCACTGAGGTGATATCCTGGTTTTTGCTAATGAAATGCTGTTGATGAACTTCCTACTTCATTAGCTACGATTGGGGCCTGTTGGTGCAGTTACTCATTACCACGTCTCTGCCTTCTTCTTCTTCTTCTCCCTCACAGGTCTTTCACTCCCTGTCTCCTGTTGTCACAGAGCCTAAGAAACAAAGGAGAAAGCCGATTGGTCAAACAGTGTCATAACATGGAAAATTATGCTCAAAACAATGTAATTAAGCAAATTTACATTCAGTTTGATTAAAGTTTTTGACTGCAAACAAATCAATCTTTGTAAAAATGATGAATTTTACACTGACAGCAAAAACAACATAAACAGTTGAGTAATCATTCACTCCTGTCTGTTATAGAGCCTGATGGTAATTGACTGCAGTTGAGGATCTGACTTCTTAAATAGTTGTTGTGGTGATTAGGACATTGTACTAATTACCCAGACGACGCCGTCTGAAAACTCATTAGGTTTAATTCAATTAGACACCGACTGATTCATTGTGGGAGGTACAGCTCATGTTCTACACCAGACTGTTGCATTGCTCCATTCACAGCTCTTTCAAGTATGATTTAAATAATGAAGAGCAAACTTGGGACTGTATGAGCGTTGATGAAAGAAAATTTTGTATTATTCTTCCTCGAACTACCTAAAACATACAGGATCTGTATTGAGCGCGTTCCATCAGCGTCGCGTATAACGCAGAAAATAGGTTGACATTCTAATCAATTCAGCGTCGCACACAGGATGCATATCCACCACGTCGCAGCTCTGTATCAGAATCATATTGGGTGCAGCTCTGCTACAGACACCAAGCCTATTTTCTCTGCTGTACGCTTCCAACACACGCCAATCTACACAGAGAAGATCGTTCTAGACAGGATGTCAAGCACGAAAACCATGCATGTCAACTGGTAAATTCCAAAATAAAACATCATATGCAGACTCCTGACTGCCTATCAGTTTGTGTAGATTAACCCCTGATCCACATGGACCCCAACAGGACTTTTAACTGCTAACTCTGTCTGAAGGTAACAGCACAGCATAGAGGAACATAGTTTACTAAATTAATACCTGCAAACCTGAAACTTTAAAATGCTTTTTCACATATAGAAGACACTCAACAGTCACTGAATTGTATCAAAATTATCAGGAAATAGACCACAGAAAGACAAAACAACCTGTTGTGAGCATGTTTTTTCCTCTATACTGAGCCCAGCTGAGCAGGGCTGCACTGCGCTGCTGCCACGCTCAGTCTATCTGTGTGTGATAGACAGGATCCAGCTCTACACGGATCCTGTATATTTTTGGCTTTAGCCTCTGCTGTAAATGAATCAGCAGGATGAAGATGAAATGTAATCTGTCAGAATATAACGTGTCCATTAACAAAAGAAACTGGAGATAAATGCCAATGTGACATCTAGAGCGGGGTTTCCTATGAAAAGTCTTGTTTGGGATGAGAAGAATCAAGGCGAGTGGCTGAAGGACAAAAGGTGACTTTTGTGAACCTCTACTTCAGCCCCTAACATTTTTCACCCTGGTGTGCATATCTAGTTGTGTTTAAGTGTGCATAAGTGTAGTTTCTCAGGAGCATCATTTATACACCATGTTTTTTCTTTCCTGCTAATTGCTGAAAAAAAGAAACACGGATAGTGATCAATTAAAATGATAAGAATGCATTGATTTGTGGGTAATTTTGCCTCATTTGTCCATTTGATCAAAACAAGGGCTAAAATGCTGCTTTTAGCCCAAGCAGAAACTGTAACTTGTCTAAGATCTCTCACAATGTCACAGGTTTTAAACTGGTAAATTTGATGAATAACAGTGCAGGAATACCTATTTTTGGAAGTTGTCACTCTCAGGTGAAGTCCATCACAAATTTTAAGCTTCAACTGATTTTGAAAACAAAAACTCTAAATCAGTGAAACCAAAACAATTATGAACCCTTGTGCGCACTTGTCGTGCAAAGTAGCTGAAACCTTCCCGGCTGCATCTATTAACAGCCTTTCCATCTGTCATATATGTGTCAAATTAAGTGTCTGCTTTATTTTACAAGCAAAAAATAAAGCGAGTTGAGAATAAATTGCTTTCACTGATATCCTGACCGGTCATCTGTTATTTGTCTCAAAAACTGTCAAGTCAAAGTCATAAAAAAGCAACAATAACAAAACAGATTGATAGCAGCGAAGAGAGCGACAGCTCAGAAATACTCAATGTGCGTCTGTGAATGTGATACGCTCAGCCTGTTCGATGACAATAAAAACGACCCTACTGTCATATTAAAACAAAGCAGTTGTTAGAAAGTGTCTTCTATCAAGATAAGAAATAAAAAAACACACTAATTAAACATCCCAACTCTGTAGGTTATGTCTCATATTATCAAAGAGGCCCCTGAGTGTATGCAGTGAGTTTTGATTAGTCGAAAAAGGCGTTATTAACATTCAAGGATTGGAAATCCCACATAATCCAGCAATAATTAGACATAAACCTGAAAGGATTCTGTCGCTTTATTCCTTTTTTTTTTTTTCGGACAACCCTGATGGCCGAGGGGCAGGAGAAAGAGAGGGAGAGAGAGAGACACACACAAAAAAAGCAACACAGAAACAGACAGTGATAATGACTCCCCAGGGCCAGCATGCCTTTTGGCCAGACCACTTCCTCTGTCTGAATACATGACTCAAGAGCCACATTAGAATAGCCCACAGGGTAGTTAAAATGTGTGTGTGTGTGTGTGTGTGTGTGTGTGTGTGTGTGTGTGTGTGTGTGTGTGTGTGTGTGTGTGTGTGTGTGCGTCATGCACACACCATTCTCTTACTCCCTTGGGCTCGTAGCAATGCTGTGAATCCATGACTCAAGTGTTGGATTTGACTGCCGTGATTCATTGGCTAACATTAGACTCGCACTCTGTGTGTGTGTGTGTGTGCGCGCGCGTGAGTGTATGTGTGTCAAAGAGGTCAGAGCAGTAGGGCAGAAAAAAAACATTCAACAAGACATGCCCCGCTGGCTGAAATGTTTCCACATTATTTTCACACTAATTGATGACACGTGTATATTTGATTATGAAAAGCTATTTGGAGCAACGCAACTTTTCCATAAATCAAGTAACATTATAGAAACTGTTTCTGGCATTAAAACTAGAAAATATAAAAGGCGCTGAGCCCAAAGAAAGCAATTCATACCCGACTTTTTGGTTCTTGTATTTTCTCCATTGCATGAGTTTTGCTCTTGTGCTCACAGGATTTTACCTGACACTGACTACTAAATAAAGACAGTAATCATCACATCTGTAATCTGTGAAACGTAACGATTAGCAAATCGTTCTTCTCATGGTGCTTCTTAGATTAGGACGACTGCTCTCCCTGCTTTTTACTTAAGAAGGTAAATGTGTTTCACTCTTCTTTAATGTTATGCTGCCTTTCTTCTTCTCTCCATGTCTACGTCTCATGCTGTGCTTCTTCATCAGAGACCAGTCACAGCTGCCAGGCTGCAGTCCTTGTGATAAAGCCGAGAACAGAAAGGAGGCACGTTTAGGCATTTTACCTCCTGTGTGTTTGTAGAGAACATTTTCCTTATTTCCTGTAGTCTTTTCTATTTTTGCATTGTGTCTGTTTTGTTCTTTACTGGTTTATTATTATTATTATTAGCCAACAGATTAATCTGTTTATCATATTTGTGTGGAGTACAACTCTATACCTAACACAGCAAACTACAAATTAACAGATTCTTTAGCTCTCAGACTCGCCAAACGTGTCAAAATCTCTTGCAGTCAACCACGACTTTAGAGTAAACTAAGCTGCTGACAATGGGATGGTTGTCAAGCTAAATGGTATTAGCTGCATATCTTCCTGTTAATCCATTACAATAGCCGTTTTTGTTCACGGCCTCTCCTTATCAGCTTGATTGTGGTGTTTTAAAGGACAGGGTGAAAAAACAGTAGCCATGATTACATGTGAAAAATTTCTTGGTTCGATTAAAGATTTGAGGGATTTGAAAATCTGAATCCACTGTTTATATGGCTGCAAAATCAAATAATCCAATCATGCACCAAACTTTATTCAGATGACAAGCATTTAGACATGCACAGAGTTGTCTAATTTCGCCAAAACAACCACAGAAGAGTTGTATTTACGCCTGAGCTGTCAACAAACCAACAAACGCAGTAGTGGCTGACTTCATCCAATTCAGGGTTTTCCCCCTCACTCAGTATGGACCTGAGCCAGGTTCTGACAGCGGTTGTCTTGCTCTTAGCATACGTGATCATCAAGCGGGCCCGGCAGCAGCACAAACTGATTCTGTGTTACATTAAGAGAGTGTATCCATCAAGAAAGTCGCTAAGTCACAGACCAATTGCTCTTTTTTTAGGTCTTGCCACTAGCGGCAGAATCGTGCTACATTGACGTAAGGCACACATGCAGTCAGGTTAGTTTAGCCCCAACAGAGAGTCACGATTGAAATTAGTGTTTACATGGACAGGTTTTGGAATATTGATCAGCATAAACCACCCCTCTTGCTTGGAATACAATTACTTTCCGCTGGAGCCGAATCGGATCAGAATTTTCTGGTCAACATGTTTACATGACACATTTTGATTCTGACCAGGCCTTTATTCCGTTTATTTGTGCTCTCCATTTTAAATGTCTGCTTAACTTCACATTTTGGGCTCACTGTTTCTTAAAGGTGTAATTACCCTAAACATACCGTACAGATCAGGAATTGCTGGCATGAGAAACTTTAAAAACATCCCAAAAAAATGGACTTTGTTGAAAGAGTTGATGTGGGCTCAGAACTGGACTGTTTTGTGTACCTAGTTTTACTTTTTGAAAACACAGATATGGTTTCAATCATGGTAACCACCCTCATGACCTTGACTCATTCATCAAGTCTCAGACATGTGGGAGACTTTCCTCTGAGTCTCAACCATAAAACAACAAAACCGTTCAGCTCTGTCTTTTTTCTTTAACTCCTACTTAGTCTCTGCCTCTCGATTCCTCATTCCTCCTATCTCCGGACACTGTCTGTCTGGACTGTGGCCTGTCTGAGCCAAACCTCCTGCAGCGGCTTTAAAGCAACACGAGAAAATGCCTTGAAACTAGTCAAAGGGGGAAAAAAAACACAGAGTTGACCCTGCTTTCTCTTTTCCTCTCTCTGCTCCCCCAGCTTTGCTCTCAAGGGTTCAGTAGCAATAAAGGTGATTCATTCATGTTCCAACGTGATATATATCCCCGCCTGTCTTGGTCCACGGTGTAGCCGACTGTGTGTGTGTCTTTTCAAGCTCTTGCCCCTGTCTGCACATATTGCCTGAGTCAGAGAGGTGGAGGCGAACAATGGCCCCCCTGTACCTTGTCTGCACTATGTGTACAAAAGTAGTAATACATACCGACATATGGGAGCTGAGAGACCAAGAAAGGTTTGTATGTGGGGCAGCCTCTTTACTTTTCATATGGCACAAGGCCTTTTTTAACTCAAGAGATGATCCAAAGACATGCCTGCCCTTGTCTACAAACAGCAAACTCAGTTGTCGAATCATCTGGAATGTGCTGGTGAACACTGACCATTCTTATCACAGAAAAATGACTTTTTCAATGATGAAATCCTCTGATCCAAGTTTTTAAAAACATTGACATTGACCCGACTCTCTTGATTCATATGCTACTCACATTTTGTAAGTTTCCCCTCTGCGTTAACTTAAGTGACCTTCAACTGTCCTCTAGCCACAAAACGAAAGGATTATGTCCGATTTAGCTTCGTGCATGACACGGCCACAGAGTGCATGTGAAAATGTGTTGTTTGTTCCCACAGTTTGGCCTGAAGGTGACATGATCCCCTCTGTGTTCTCACATACACTGTATCATCGTTTGTTCCTGCCACATTGAAGTCATTTGGCGTGATGGTGAGTCTGTTCAGCCATGATACAAATGGCTGAACAGTGGTGACTTGTGGGTCGCTGCCTGATTTTGAGCTAGAAAAGGAACTGAGTCAGAAAGGATAACCCATCTGTCTTTAAATCTTTTCAATGTAGCTAGTTTACGATAGGGATGTAGCCCATAACCTATGCACGGACAGTTCTATGTATGGGCAGTTTGGGGGTCCTAAAAGCCTTTAGCGATCGCCTATATTACAGCAAAATGCCTCGATCGATACCAAACTGTCCTTTCAATTTGATTGTGCGTTTGTGAAAAAGTAATGTCAACTATGTATGTGTTAGATGTGTTTGTTTTCATCTGAGTATGGCTCATGAATAACACTAAGTTCTTTTTTATTTTACCGGGGTTAACATACCTACATATTGCGTTACTGAAGCCAATACAGTGTTAATTTCTGTAAGACATTGTTTTTGATCTCTTGCTTTCTGTCTATTTTATTTACAGATACCACATATACAATACATGTAAAATAAGAAATGTAAAATGGCTGTTATGTTGCTGAAGAAAAGTACAAAGGGTTAACTAGAACTGTGTGTCTTGGCGTCACTCTCTAACCAGAGCACCTAAATGGATGGAGTGTCCCAGCATTATCTCACAATAACACAGGAGTCATTTTCCAATACTCTGTTAAATCTTGTGGGTCCCATGCTGTAACATATCCTTAATAATTCAATTTGGATTAAACTACTGCTGCATAAAAATTGCATTATTGGCCAACAGGTATCAAACTCCACAAAGAACATGGATGAATGTGCAAAGGGGTCTGAAGTTCAGTTATAACAAAGCAAATAACCAGGAAAAGTTTTGTAGCAACAGAATCAGTAAACTTACATGTTAGAAAAATCCATTTATTTTCTTTACTGATGGAAATTGGACTTTTACAGAACGTGTAAACATGTTTATCCGATTAAAAATGCATTACATTTAACTGCACTGACACGCCTGGATACTGCAGCTGGGAATTGATTTTTTTTTTGTCTAAATCGGACAGAAACTGACCAAAGCTTTCTGCTCATACGTCGGTGTTCACACGCCAGGCTCTGGATTGAGCAGCACAAACACATTGCAAAGAAGCTGGGTGGTAAACACAATGAAACGTTCTGTACAAACTGCACAGAGCTGTTAGGTGAAAAGTATTCATCGTTTGACATGTCGCCATAGGTGGACATACTTTTGTGAATAATTAGATTATTGCCCAGAGCATGTAAAACCAAGACGAGGACAGCAGTCCAAATAAATCCCCATTTTAAGATACTGAATACTTTAAAATGGGGAACACAACCTCCAAGGCCAAGGTACCAGCATCATAAAGCAATTTGAACCTAAGTGGGGCCCTCCACAGTATATGGGTGAGAAAAACTATCAGCTGTGACAGTCATCTTCACCCTCAGCTTAGAACAGCCATGGCCAGTGTGAGTTAGCAGAAGGTCCCATCAGATTAAAAAAAAAAAAAAAAAAAAAATTACAGTGTTAAAACCCCGAATTAGTAGGATGAAAGCTACCAAAATGAGAAGACTCAAGGCCAGGGTATGTTGTGTTGTAGTGAAACACCGTTTCGCTAAGGTAAACTTAAAGTCAACAATTAAGGCAATTGCGATGCTAGAGGACTCATTCAGGTTTTTTTTTGGTTTTTTGGTCAATGGTTAAAAAGATCCATTTCAATTTCAGCAACATTAAAGCTCCTTTGAGGAATTTTTGGGTTGTGTCCCTTATAATAACAGTTGGAAATGACATTCTCAACTTTGTTCATTTTGTCCAACCAGCCAATAAAAAGAACAATACTTTTCATTGACAAGAAACAATCACAAAAATAACCCCAAACACAGGGTTCCTACGCAAGTATGGAAAATATGGAAAGTATGGAAATAAATTTGATCAATTTCCAGGTCTTAAAAAGTATAGAAAATGAAAAATAAAGCATGGAAAGATATTTATGTTTCCAGACTATTACCACAGTTCTAAAATACTGTTTTCTAAAATAGAAAAGTAGGTATTTCCAAAAATAAGTCTAAAAAGTAGGGTATGGAAATTCCAACTGTGTAGGAACCCTGAAACATTTAAGTTGAACCCTTCAAATAAAAAAAGGACTAAAACTTTTTGTCAGTATGGTCTGCAGGTGAACCAATCTCTTAAGAGCCTTCTTATACAGTTCCAGTGTAGGTTTAAGATCCTGCCAGAAGAGATACCATCAAAGACACCACAGACAGGATCAGCTGTAGCCAAGACCAAACTCTTAACAGTTCACTCACACAGGATCTGCTCGAGCCCCCTGGACCCCGCTACAACCCTAAACACTATTGAAACCAGATGTGATATTTTGTTCCATATTTATGCTGGGATGAGAGAGGGGTTCATGTGAGGTTTAAAATGAGATTTTCCGTTACTGTAGAAATCAATTTCTTCTTTCCAGAGCAAATCCCAAAGCTACTCTGCTGTAGACGCAAAGCTGTGGACTGTTAGTTTTTCTTTTATTGTTCCTTCAAGCAACATGTTCTGCAAAGGAGAGATTTAACAAGAAGAGTGATGGATGAAACGAGCCAACAGCGGAGAAAGAGGAGGAATGAATGAGGGAAACAAATACTTGAGTACATTTTGACAAATTAACTTCATATGCTGTTGTTTTAGGAATAATGATGACATGGAAATCAAGGACGAGGGAGTGAGCAACTGCAAAGACAGAGATGGACTCAGGGAACTCAAAGACAAGCGGACGGACGGACAGAGGAAGGGTGTACTTAAATTCACTTTGGGTGTCTCGTTTCAGTGGCCGGCTCTTTGCGGTCTGTTAAAAGCTTAAAAACAGAGCAGAGCTGAAAACAGACACCCGGCGTTTAGCTCACACCACGAAACCTGAGGCTTAATTTGCCTTTCAATTAGAGGAACTAATAGGCGTGTGTGCATGTTCGGTGTGTATATTGTGAAGCGATTACAAAGAAATAGCTGCGGAGCTTTCTCAGCATTCGCCAAAATAGATATTAATGAGAAGCTAGCAACACACACACACACATACACACACCCACAGTCACTACAAAGTTACTCTGTATGCGTCTCCAAGTGTGTGTCTGTGTACTCAAGTCCGTGTCTGTTGTGTGTGTGACAAATCTGGCCCTGTGTGTTTGTGTGTAGGGTTTGCTGATTCCTGTTAAGCCATTAGTGAATTTCAAGTGCTAATTACCACCCACAAGATCCCACATCTGCTGTTCATACACACACACACACACAGACACACAGACACACACAAACACGCCAAGCCACACATTTTCTGATCTACATTCATCACCAATCAACCTCATTTAAGCCTCATAAGTATCTTTTAACGTGGAAGAAAACACTAAGGACTGGATATTCTTGCAGTGATTAATGCTCAAGGCGTTTAATATTATACAGCTTTACATAATTTAATGTTTTAATCGTTTTATTTTGTCTATATGCCATCTATTTGACCACACTTTTTCAGAGTGTGAGACACAAGCTAGGAAGGGAGGGAACAAAGACATTATTGAAGAGTCTATATGTGAGATTTGATTGACAAAATCCAACCAAAAATGCACACAATACATAAAAAGTGCTGAATGTTGGCAGGCGCCACCGTTGACATGAAAGCATTAGACAGAACCAATCCCTGTCACCTTTTATCCATCCGTCCGAAGGAAATGTACTTTGTGTCACGGAGCTTTGATAGCTTTTTGATGGAGAGAACGGCCCGCAGAGGATCAGTTTCAGCAGTGAAGCAGATCTGTTTCCTCTTGGGAGACACAAAAGCATCATCTGATGCCCTTGTGAGAGATGGTAGTGTTTTTTCCAAATTAAGTGTGGACTGGCACAGCTTGAATGCTGCAAATGCAATTGGTGAATAGCGTCGCGGGCCTTGAGGAGATCAGTTAGGAAACAGGTCAGTGATTGCAAATAAAAAGACAAATATGAGATTCTCACAGGGACGGGTCGGCTGCAGGAGCATGAAGTGTCTGCTTGTTTGTTTACAGCTCTTAATCACAGTCCTCTGCAGAAAAGAGACATCTCTGATTTTGTTGTTGGAGGAAATATTCAGAACTGAAAGCTGTTTTATTACTCACGCTTTGACTGGATTTACAATTAACTTCCTTCTTTATCTCTTCAGTGTGTTTAAAATTCAGAAGTTGTGAATATTTTCCCACTAGATTTAGAATTACTACGGCTAAAAAGAATAACTTTGTACTTAGAAACTTCTCCATCATTGGAAAAGTCACAACAAAAACACAATGGCATGCCGTGTTAATTTGTAGAAACCAAACAAACACAGCTGATAATGAAGAAGACAAACAATGTGCTGACTGCGCACACAAACTGCCATTTGTTGCACTCAGCTAACTAGCGTCTAATTAGCTGTGCCATTGTTGTGTTTAGGAAGACTAATTTACACTCAGAGCAAAATTATTCTGCTTAAAGCACTTTATTTCATAAAAAAAACAACAAACTCTGTTTACATGTGTGTTTCTGTTCGGCTCATTTTGATTAGCACCCTTAATTACTGGGAATCACACTAATTTGTATGGAAATAATATGCAATTTGTTCTGAATTATGGGCAATCAGAACAAGCATGTCTGTTAATGAGACAGAGACAACTTTTTAAGTTATTTAGCAAACATGTGGCGTGTCTTTTTAGGATACTCTGCTGTGGCTTTTATTCATGGTTTTACATCAGCGTGGCCACAGAGAGAGCTCCCCGACATTCTCTTAATGTTTATTTAAACAAAGAGGGATTGGTACTCAGAAAGAGTGGTGTATTTGATAAGTTACTTATGCACGGATTTAGAATCATACATTATGTTCAGTCAACTTTTAACAAGAATTCAAGTTTTAAAAATGCCTCTATCTTTAAAATCATTAAAAACGTAAACTTGCGCTGTTGTATTTCCTCTGAGCGAGGTTAAAAGATTAAATCACTGAAGGAAAAACTTGATTTAATATAAACATAGCTGTTAGTTCAGCGTGACTGTTCCACTAGGGTGCATCGCTCAGTTGTTCCTGATTTGGCCTCTTAATTTGCGAGGAAATCCTCTGGGATGAAAACAAGTTGACGCCCGAACCAATCAGCCCTCTGTGTTCCTCTAAATGAGCAGCTGAAATAGACAGTAAAACACGGGCAAGCTGATGAGATACAGTTAAGCTCGAGGCGAAACAATGTCGCCCCAATTAGCCTGCTGACCGCTGTTTATTGGCTATCGGTTTATATGGAAATGCCCTCTTCAATGGCCTTAACTTAGCAGCTATTAGGCTTTTTATTCAAGACAATTGAAAAGACGAACTCTACATTAGTGGCTGTTTGCGGTTAATTATGGCTCCAAAATGAACTTCACTGAAATTAAAAGTGCGGCACGGGAAAAAAACATGAAACATTTTGTGTCGACTTGCACAAATAAAGATGTTAGAGACGATGAACTGGAGGTTTATTGGTGGCTATTCTTAATTAAACAGCGCTATAAATGTCTTTTTTTTTTCTTTCTTTCTTTCTTTTTTCCATAGTGCCGTGCTTACTTTCTGCTATGTTTTTCCTCTCTCCATACATATTCCTCATCTTTTCCCCCTCTTTTTCTGTCACAGTCCAGCGGGACCCCTCAAAGCAATTATAGCTTTGCATTACATCGTTGGAAGGACTCTGTAATTACTGCGGAAGACTTTTAGAAAGTACTTAGGGATGGAAAATGAATATGGATAATCATATGGTGCAGCAGAACATCACATTAAGATTTTTTTTATATTCTTGTTTATCATATTTCACTTTTTATCCCTCTTTTTTTTAAAAAAAGGGAAAAAAAGCTCATGACCCTCTGATGTAGCAAGGAAAATTTCCTTCACTTTTGTCAGCGTTACGTTATATGGACGATCATTTGAATATTTAATCGATAAAAGTGGATCAAAGTCCCCACGGCATCTGTTACCACTACACACACACAGATGAAATGCCGTTTTCTTGTGCTCCTGAAAGTCAATGAATGAAGTACTTCAAAAAGAAACACATTTGGGACATCTGCAGGAGTCACGTACACCCCCACCCGACACACACACACACACCCACGCAGAAGCATCATCACTAAAAATTCATGACACAGCCACCACACTGTTAAATCTGAGAGAGAGATATGTATACGGATAAATGAGGAGACCACAGGACTTTCCAAGAGCAACACAGAGGGGGGAAAGGGAACAGTTCCTCAGAAGAACAGACCCACAAACACACAACTCCTGGAATAGAAATGAGGTTAAGAAGGAAAGTTATGGGGAATTTATGCTATGGAAAAGAAAGCAAAACTTGAGACTCTCTCCAGCTCATGCTCGCTCTGTCTTTCTCACTCCCTTTATGTGTATATGTGTGTCTTTAAGTGTGTGTGGTGTTGGTCTATGGCCCCTCAGGGAGGGGCAGATAGAGAAAGGTGGGGGATGCAGGAAATGGTGGCGTCTGGAATTGATTTGAGGTTGAAGGAAAAATAAAATACTTTGGATTCTTAAAGGTTCGGGGAGTAGGGACAGGCGACCACAACGAAATGAAGAAAGGTGGGATAGAGAGAGGGGGAGAGAGTGAGCGAGAGGCCTCACAACCACAAGAAATGGGGGGAAGCAAACATAAAGAAGGGTTTATGCTTCTGCAATCAAGCCAGTGGGATCACAATAAGTACACTGTGGCTGAATCCTGCGTGCAACTCTTGAAATATGTGCTGAAGGTGGAAACAGGCTACGTGCCTCTCTGCTGGTAGCACTTTTAAATGTCTGTGTGGGTTTCTGTGCCAATTGTACTGAATTTCAAGGCCCTCAAGGTCATCCTGATTTTTTTTCTCAGATGGTTCCGATCACATGTATTAAGTCCCATAGTTTCTGATTTCAAAACAAGTTTAAATCAATATTAACAATGTAAAGCATTGTGCACAAGTGTCCTGATTTGAAAACCAAATGAATGCAAATAAATCTACCTCATCGTATTGACTTGTAGATTTATATTTCAAGTGAATCCCACAATGCTACTCCTGTGTGGATCGTAAACCACGTCTTAGAGGTAGAAGAAAGCTTTAAAGTGCTTATTCTGTGAAAAACAATGTGTTTTTCTGTTTTCAAGGAAAATACTGGTCAACATCGAGATAAAATAAATACAAGTTTCTCACCTGGGCTTTACTTTACAGACTTTGTGAAGCAGTTACCCACTGACATCAGTTTGATTGACAGCACCTGCATGCTTCGCTTTTGAGGGAGGTAGCTTGAACTAAAAGCACTTAAAGTCTGATTTTTTTTTTTCTATTTAAAGTGTTCTCAGTTGTCTTCAATTGTGATTATGAAGTTTTTACCAAAAATCACATCACCTGTGTCATTTTTAAGAGCTTTTCTTCTGCAGAGCTTCGGTAGCTCATTAGCAATTCGTCTCTGAGTCGTTGGCGGAGACAGTGCTGCTCTGCACACTCCTCTTCATGCTAGCTTGCAGCCTAACATTGCTGGTGTGGTAGAGGTAGCAGGTAACATAGGAGCTATTCAGCTCTGAGACAATAATGTCTTTAGGGACATGATGAAAGTTAATAACACAGTTAGCTTTCTTGCAAGCATTGCAGTCCACTAACGCACACACTTGTTCCCTGATTGTTCACTTTGTTTCTGGCCTGCATAGCGGGGCTCCGGGGCTAGAGCTTGGATTTGCTACATAGGAAATTTCACTGTATCTGAACCTGTTGTTTGGGTCTGCCAGAGATTCACAACAATTTGAATGAAGAAATACTCAGAAATGCAATTTTGCTCTTAGTTTTCTCATGATATGTCCTGTAGCATCAGAAGATGCCATATGAATATGTAGACAACAAGAAAAACATGATTTTCATCAGAGTGGGTCTTGAACTGATCTTTTTATTCCTAACATAAAGTGCGTACTACTTTTGACTTTTGAACTGAACCGTCTTGAGAGTTTTTGAAAGTTCAATGTGCCATTCAGAAGCCTGGTTGTGATATTTTTCATTCCTTCGGCAGAGGGTTGAGCTTTAAAGCATTTTGTTTAATGCGTTAATGTTGATGCCTTAATTTTAATGTGTATTGCAGAAAATAAACAAACAAAGAAGGTTAGATTAAGCTTATGCTAACCACAGATCTTATTTTGGCAATTGCTGAAAAATCCATCTATAAAGAATTTCTTAAGGAGGTCACCTGGCAACCAAGAAGCCTGATGCTACTATGTGAGTTTTATGAACGTTTTACAAGGACTGTAATATGAAACAGAAGCAACTAATACCAAAACCAGGAGTAAAGGGATGATGAGAAACAAAGGAGTGAGGTGGGATGGAGAGTAACATGAGATACAGCTGCAGTGGGTCCAGATTTACATGGAAACCTGCTCCAAAGACAGCTGTGAAAGTGTTTATTTTCCATCCTGTTCAACAGGGATAAATGAGAAGCCAGCTTTGCACGGTGTGATCCCTGTACATGCAGGACAGGTTTCCAGACAGGAGGGTAACTGACTTCCACTAAAATCTGACAACAATAACAAAACAAGTCTTTAACTCCATTGGAAAACATTTGGGGAAAAAAAAAAAAAAAAAACAATTAAAAAAACTAAAGCTTATCCAGGGAATAAAAAAGAAAAGTGTCAATACAGTACAGTTAAAATTCAGGCAAAATATGGATGTTAAGAACAAAACCAGCACAAGTATCTGCAGATCAACATTGTTAAAGCAGATGTAGTTTAAATCCAAGCCAAAAGTGATCTAGTATTTTCTACTCTGAATTTAAAGGGGCATTCCAGTGTAAAAGTAAGTTAGGGTCAAACACACCATAACCGAGTGCAAGAGATCAAGTAATACTGAAGTAATAATCATCATAATAATCATTTTGCACTGCAGACGCGGTAGTTCTTGTGCCTTAGTGTTTCAGTCTGATTGCATTTCCATTAAGTAATAATTATAAATGTTCTTCCTTGAGCTGCAAAACTCCACTGCACTCGGTGATCGACTCCTCAGGGCTCCCCCACAAACAAGCAGCTGCTGGAGGAGAATGGGTGAGTTGTGTTTGGTCTTTTTGTTGAAGAAACCAGGCAAAGCTAAAAAGATGATTGGTGGCTAGTACTATGGCTGGGACCCTATATGTACTGTTGATGACGTTAGGTGCTGTTCTGAGCATTATTTGTGGCTATAGAGTGGAGTTTTGGTTGAGGTTTGCACTTGGAGACCGTTGTGTATTGCTTTCGTGCGGCTATTACTAAAGTCGGTATAACCAGAGAAGCAAGCAGTTGGTAACATTTATCTCTCCAGGGGGTGTCTAACTCGGTGTTACAGTGTGTTTGACCCTAACTTTAATTTACGCCGGAACATTCCTTTAAACTCGTTTCTGTCTGCATTATGTTGCTTTTGGGTTTTCTGGATTTTAAAACCCTCATAGTGAATGCAATTTAACTTGTAGAGTATAAGAAAAATGGTCAAAAGTTAAAGCATGAAATAATAAAGTTAAATTCTTGATAAATAAACAAAAAAAGTGTCTGTCGGAGGACTCTGAGGTATGAAGTCTGCTCTGAAGGCTTTTAAAGTTAAATACATAACATTAATTGCAAATTAACCTTCAGACTAGCAATTTTCCCTTGTAAACCAAAGCCTGTAAATCACCACACTGCAGAGGACCAGTGAATGTCCCATTAACCGATCAGCAGGAAGCTCGTTCATCTTATTAGCAAAGCTCGTTAAAAGCGACCACAACAATGATGAGCGCTGTTGTGTGTTATTGGCCCCATGCAGCAGTAAACACAGCTGCCAAACCGCAGCAGACGGAGAACAAAGAAGCAGGTGAGGAAGAATTTATGCCGCCTTCAAGTCCATGGCAAACAACAAGGAAGCAAACAATAAATGACAGGGAAATGAAGAGATCTATGGGAGGCAGGAGAGGGAGGAAAAATGGTGAAGAAAGAGCGCAACAGAGGCGGTGTGGGGGGAGGGTGGGGTGATTTGTGTCCAGCTAGGTTAGCCATGTGTGTTCATGCTTTAGGGAGCTCAGTGAGTCTGTTCCAACATGATGAATAGAGACTACAGATATTAGAATATGAGACAGAAAGAAAGAGAGAGATATCAAAGGGAGGCTGAGAGGATAGGAGGTGGAAATCCTCTTTTTTCCCATTCTTCTCCATAGAGAAATGAGAGAGTTAATCCTCAGGGGCTTACTTTTTTTTTTTTTTTTTGCTTTCTATCTCCCCTGTATTTCACTATCTGTGCCCTCTGACATCCTCTCTTCTCCCTCTTGATCTTTGTTTTCTCTCCCTCTCTCTCCCAGTTTTTCTTCTCTCAATGCTCAACATCATTTCTCCGTTATTTGTCCTCCTCTTGTTGACTCCACACTCTCCCTGAATCCTCATCTCCTCTTCTCCCCCTCCATCCCTCTGATTCCTTGCAGGGTTTATGGGTTTACGATGCATGGTAATCTCACGGCAAACACATTTATCTGCCCATTCTTTATCTTTCTCTTCTTTTCCTTCCTCTCCCTCTTGCTCAGCAAGGCTCAGAGCTGTGTGATGATGCTTATAGGATATTTACATTTGATTTGTGAATATGGAACAGAGGGGATGAATAAACAGAAGGGCAGAATAGGACAGGGCAATATAATTCTGAACAGGAATGAGCAGAAACGATGGAAAAGCACGACAAAACAGGGCAGAAAATACATATTCAGAGCAGAGCAGCAGCAAATACGGAGACCAGTTCAGAGCTGAGAAGGGCAAAAATGAAATCGATGTGAGGTCTGAAAGCAGAGGTCAAAAAGGAGAAAAAAATCTCATAATCAGAAAAATCTTTAAGAAAGAAAGTTTTTCTCTCTTGACCCTTATTGATTATCTATTTTTAAGGAGCAACATAAGAGTCCCTCATTTAGGTCAGCGAGTCTTGTTTTCTGGTTCACATGGAAATCTGGCGCAGGTGGCTTTGTGAGAGTGCGGTCTTGGTTGATCAAGCCAAGCCTCTAATCTCATATTGGAGGATAACTTCATATCTTGCATCTATTGAGCTCTCCAGGAGAAGTAATTTCCCCTCAATCCTGAAATGTCATTTTCTGCTGATAGTGGATCCCTTGAGCGTCCAAATTAAACACTGTCACCTGATTTCCTGTCTCTGTGCTCCAAAAGCTCTTGTGATTACTCCCTCACCTGTGCAGGTTTTAGTCAAAAACAGACTGCAACAGAAAAGAGCTCTCTGAAGCTTGATGAGACTTTGTAGGTTCATCGTTCTGGCCACGTAAACCAGCTGTCGGGTATCTTCACTGCTCTGTATTTCTTAAAGCCCTTTCATATATGCATCGCACACCTGAGGATTTCCCAGCACTGACTGAGAGGGATTAATATGTGAAGAAACTAAATCTGTTCATCCAGATGTGAGACTGTTTCCTGCGAGGCCCCCTATTAAAATGTCAGTGTGAAATCAGGGTGAGTTGAAGTGTGAACACCACAGATACTATATCAACATTCACCTCCAGTGAGTAGACAGGGGTGTGATACTGTTCATAATGAGCAGAGTTTTACTGCTTAGACTCTTTGCGGCTCGATTGGCATGTTTCCACATCATCAACCTCACCAGTCGACAACAGAATTATCTGATGGTCAAACAAATTCATATTAATTGTTGCAAACCCAGAAAAATGAGTCATATGCTGTGTCTTAGCTATAGCGCAACCACCCATCAGTAGTCAGGGTGGAGCTCTAGTAAATGGCTACTGCTATATCTCTATAATGCTCTACTACCTAGATGTAAACAAGCACAGTGACAGATGGCATATCCTGATGTTGTTCGGTCTGGCCCAACTGGCATATAACCACTGGACCAGTGTAACCAGCACTGGTATGAGGACGCTTTGCTAACTTCAGTTCGACACCGCAGACTGAGTGATAATGCTGTGGTAAATAAATCCTATTTTTTGTGTGTTTTCTTACCACTTGACTTATTAGTTGGTCCAAGTTTTGAACTCTGCCTATATAACTTGAAAGTTAATCACTTAATCACATATTCTCTGCACATCCTCATACACATGTTTGAATTATGGTGACACAGAAACATTCACTATTACTGAGTAAGGATCAACCAATAATCAGCACAGCAGATAATATCAGCCAATATTCAGCATTTCTACAATAATTGGCATCGGCTGTTATTTCCACCGACAGCCAATAAAATAAATTAATTCCATAACGTGCTTGTTCAGTTTTTACTCAGATGATAATCTTCCTTAATGTCACCACTCTTGGCTGTGTGACAATGTCCCGCCTGCAGTCCCCACTGATTGGCTACACAGACAGCCAATCAACACTCAAGCTTCTACTGTGTTCGGTCTAATAACAGGTGTGTTATCTAAAGTTTTGACACCAAAATATATATTTTTACTGCAAATGAATATCAGTTCTAAATGATCAGTTCTAGGTTATTGATTTCCTTGATTACTAATAATTGGTATTGGTATCAGCCCTTAAAAAGAATGATGAATAAATAATGGTAAATCCATATGACGAAGGACCTCTTTACCACCCTTTTCACCCTCATCTACCTGCCTCCAAAACCAAAAGGAGGTTTTCAGGCCATGTGAGATCAGCATTTGGAAAAGGCAAGTTCCCGAAAATACCAGAGTCTTAGTGTTTCCACTTCATATGTGGAAAGGGACCCATGTTGAACTTTGTCTTTTCCTGTTGGTGAACAAGAGTCCTTAAAAACATCTATCTATATATATTTTTTGCCTTTGTCTGATTTTGCTGCCTCAAAACTCTAGACCCCAGTTTTAATAACTCTAAGTGCATGGCATTTCAAGATCCTCGATTATCACAGTTCAAACACTGAGGGTGCTGTTTGTACTCGACAGGCTGTGTGGGTGGGGACGGCAAGAAAAGTGTAGAAAAATGTCAGTGACACTCAATTTTAGGTTAAGATGTAAGGCTACTGTGAGGTCCATCGGGGGATTTTAAACAGCTCACAGTTTAGCAAACAAGATGGCAATTATGCCAACCTGTAAAAAGTGTCAATCCTTTCAATAGTTTCATCATTTCACTCTTGGGGGACTTTCATTCCGTTAGAGGAAGAGAGGAAAAATATAAAATCCTTTTCAGTTTGTGTGCAGCTGAAAGCCGTGCGACTCTGTCTCCCAAACTTCTGATGTAATCTACTTCACACTCATTTTTAGGCATTAAGCTGATGCTCTTATTCAGAGAGGCAAAAGGCTGAGTGCAAGAGTGGTATAAGCTTAAGCCACAACACTACAAATACCACAATAGACTTTCAAAGAAGAGGGTAAAAGCCTCAAACCCACAGTCAGCGTCCAAACAGCATTAGGCTTGAGTGTGTTTCTGTTCCTCCTGAATGATCCGAGAGGAGCGATGGCAGCGTGAGCCAGCCAACGGAGGCGGCCGTTTTTATCCGAGAGGGTTCCATTAAAGGATTGATGTTTCAAAGAAGCCTGATATGCAGCTTCTTGCCATTTTTTTCCCGATGATTCATACACCCATCTGCCATCTCCTCCGCCACCAGCAGCTAACAGCCTGTCTGCAGCTTAAAATCAGCCTTTTTGTCATTCTTAAGTGGTCACGCATTCAACAGGTAATAAGCAGATTAATCACACCCACCCCTAGTTTCACTCCAATCTCACGACTTCTAGAGTACATGAGCAGTAATACACACAAACGCAGACTTTGCTATCTCTGCAAAACAGCATTATGGTGTGAATGTGGTGGAACGATATGGAAAACAGGCAACATGTGCAATTAAGTTACTCAAAGACAGATCACAAACATCAGATCAGATTTCACTGTCTCGTGAAGAGTGTTTTTTGTCTAATTGAGAATTGTTCCCGGCCTGGTTTAGAACTGTAGAAAAAAAATATTAACTTATTAGGAGCTTAAAGGAGAAACAACTTGAAAACCACGAAAAGATAGCGCGTCCTAGACTGTCACTTTTATCAACTCAGTGGACTTCTGAGATAATTTACCCACTCAGCATCTGTTTGTGTTTATGTTTGTTTAAAGCTGGTGGGTAGGCGGGTGGGAAAGAGCAGCATCCTTAAAACTCTCCTCAGGTTTTTCTGGCTATTTTATTGATGTGTGTTTTTCTATATCAAGCCCTCAATCAGTTAGACTGCTAGGTAATCAATACTGGTAGAGGGCATTAAAACTCACTGTGTGTGCATGTGCATGTGTGTGTGTGGGGTAAATCCCCGGACAAGGAATCTTCTCTCTAATTCCTGCCGCTTATCTGTCCTCCCAGACACCCATCAGTGTCACTTTTTAAAGATGTATGACCCTGATAACAAACGACTTTTTACTGCAGTTTTTGCATTTTCTCCTTGTTTGGTGACCATTCCCAGTTGGGCTTTAATTTCTCATGTTTTCTAGATGTCACACATTTTTCTGCAGGTTAAGGAAACAAATTTTAACTGTTGTTGTGCCATTAAACAGAGTGTGAACTTTATATGCTTGACTTTATAGCTCTTGTGAGGAGACTAGCTGGTTGTGAAACAGCCTGAAATTAAAATTGATGTGTCTTTGTGACTTAGAAAAACAAAACAGACCATTAACAAGAAAAATAACCCAGAGATTCTACACAGAAATGAGGAATGCGTTTCCAGGGGGTGTCAGCATAAGATAAGATAAGATATTCCTTTAATAGTCCCACAGGGGGGGGAATTCCAAATTTGGGAAGCGATTTGTTTTCTGATTGGAGTATGTATGCAGTAGTGGTCGATCGATATAACCTTTTAATCGACAATATCGATAATGAGAAAGCAGATTAGCCAAATGCCGATATGTAAAACACTAGCCAGTAAATGTGTTAGATTTAATTTGCTTCCATTTAGGATGGGAAAATGTGTGTCAATAATATGCTGATCTTGTAAAACGCCCTTAATTGATTTAAATAATTGGCCACCTGATTAATCAGTCTATCTCTAGTACGCAGTAGTTTGTGGTTTGAGTGGGTTTGACCACTCATATTTCAGAAGGGTTTGGTGAGTGCAGGATAAAACAGTCCGTGTGTAGACCAAAAGCAGGTGGAACACACTCTTCAGTTGTCTAGTTTACATAATCCTACAATCAGGTATTTTCATGGATGTGCAGCGAACAAACTTTGGGACCGGCTATTTTCATAAAAAGCCATTTCACCCTCTCTGTTTACAAAATAAACTGCAGGTACACTACTACATTTTTAGAAAAGGTTTCGTTTACACTAACCTGTGTATATACGCCGTAAAGAGCATGCCAAACCTGTAGGTGGCAGTGTATCGAAAAGCTCCAGATTAACCAATCCCAAATAGCGGCAACAACAACATCGTCACTTTCTTCTTCTGGAAAAGTTGCAAATGCAAACAAATATAAAGGGACTGCACCAGCATAAATGTGACTGCATGTGTCCATGATAGATAGATTGTAAACATAGACTGTAGACAGAGATTTGGTTATGTTGACTACCCAAAACTCTGTTTGGCTAAGTTTTTCTCCATCTACTTGCCAAATGTGCAAACAGAGTTTTCCAAAATCACCCCTCTGGCTGGAGTTTTTAAAAAGCATTGTTTTCAGGGGGGAATTCTCTGTTTGGGTCTAAACGTAGGGTGCAAACAATGGCTAATGTCTCAATTTTTAAAAATAACCGGGTACCCATAAACGGGACCTTAGTGTCTCTACTCTGGGCTATTTTGCAAAATCCAATTAATGTTTAGATTTCCTTACTACCTTGAGCGCACCACAAATGATTGGTTTGACCTCAGTTCAACAAACAACATTTTACAAGGTGTTTATTTTTCCTCTTGAGGACAGATCTGACAAAGTAAGCATTTCTATCATAATGTTGTTTTGGTTTGTCTCATGAATACGTTTTTTTTTTGTGTGTGTATCTGTGTGTGTGTTGGGTTTATACCACTGGAGAAAGCCAGAGTGAAGTGACTGTGTGTCTACTGTGAAAGTGAGCTCAACCCGTATTTGAAACAGATGAATCTGCGCCAATCCCATCGTACCTAAAATCTTACTTCTTGCTGTTTTTGAAGATGTAACGAGCATCTTGAAGCATGTTGAAAACATATTTTCTTCCCTCTCTTGACAGATAAAAAACAGTCAGATCTCATTGTGCTCTAGCCTTGGATCAGTCACAAACAAACAGAGAATAAGGCACAACTGCTACGAGGAGCATTTGTAACCTGACTGACCTACTGTTTTGAGACTCTTAACACAGCAGATCAGATCATTAGTGAATCAGAAAGCATGTTTTGGGGTTTTTTGATGTGGTCTCATAAAAATCCCTGGCAGCAGCCCACTCTCCTTTCAGGGGGGGAATCTTGCTACAGCATTTCATTTTGGAATTACTACACTGCAGCTACACTTAATCTGCAATGATGCTGCTGTAAGCATTACACTGGCTGTAGTTAATGTAAGCAAAATCAGCAGGGGAAGTGAAATAAATTTGCTTCTACACAATCTGCATGTAAACAAAGTGGAGGCAGCGATGCAGCAGCAGGAAAGCTACTCTTGTGAAGATACCTTTGATTTCAAAAAAAGAGGAGAGGAAATTTTTCTGGTGTTTTTAACATAACTCATGTTTATTTAGTGTAGGGGTGGGAATCACCAGTATTATTACAATATTATTGCGATTTTAAACATTTTGCAATACCATATATTGCGATTTATACAATTTTTTCCACTGTTTAGCTAATTTAGCATCTATCTTTCCTTTATGTTTGTCTTATTACACAGTATTTTATTTTCATGTAGCACATCTTGCAAACCTTATATACATATTTGTTGTACTAACTTTCTCCTGCTCTGTGATGTCACCTCTGCCAACCTCACTGGACAAACAGTTGATTTTATTTTTCTGTTGTCATAGATTTGACTTCATATTAGCAATAAATTTGAAAAATCAATACTTGGTAAATGAGATGATATATCACCAGACAAAATATCGTGATACTATGCTGTATCAATTTTTTTCTCCCATCCCAAATTTAGGGTTTATTTCTAACTGTTGTTTTGGGTATTTGGACTTTGCAGGCACATTTGCTTCCCTGCAACCAGACATGACACATTTTTTTAAGCCTCAAGACTTTTTTTCTGAGCAAAATCCATGTTGATGTTGTGCTTTTGTGATATTGAATATTTACATCACAAAAACTGAAGCCAAATGTAATGATTCATGTTTTTCTTATGTCCTCCTGCGTCTTTACTTGTGAATGACTGAAATAAACGAGATCATAAAGCTCAGCTACAGCTGCCACATGTATATACACTTACATTTGTACACACGGAACAATGCATTTGTTAGAGTACTATTTATTAGTTAAAACACTAATCTGAGAGTGAATGCTAAAGTAAATAACAGAAATAGAGCAGACAAGGAGAGGGGATGATGTGACCTCAGATGGGTCAGATAAGCTTTTTTTTTCTGTAAAGCCAAGGGTCACACACGCACACGCACACGCACACACACACACACACACACACACACACACACACACACACAGTATCTCTTTGTCAGTTTGCCTGCAACCGAGTTGTCGCGATGACAGCAGAGGTCATGTGGATGAATGCCTCCTATTATGGGACAGTGCTCAAATCCTGGTTTGGGGTCAAAAGGTTAAATATCCAATCAGCACTCAGCATGGCTAAACCCCTTTGAAACCAAGAATCATGATAAGTTAGCAGCTGAATCAATAGATGTCAATTAGGACGTATTTCAGAGGTAGCAATAACGTATAACCCAGGACAAAAAAAAGGTTATGAAAGGCTTAAATATTCATTTCTAAAAAAAGGAAGTTGCATTTTTACCATTGTCATTTTTACAAAACTACAAATGCAGATAATCAATTTATTTGTCGTATAATACAGCCCTGCAGTCAGAACCTGTCTGGTATGAATTTTGGCTTTACTTTGTTGCGGCAGGAGATAATAGAGCACCACTTCCATATAGACACAGACACAGGTATTAATTAACATGGGGCCCTGCTTTCCGTTCTTTGTTGCTTTTTGGACAAACACAGAACAAATAAACATAGCAATGCTAATCCTTATAAAGAAACCAAAAGCAGTGAACTGAACTTTTACGAATGCGGGTTGTTAAATTCTTTGTGAAGAGACAGGAACCAGAATATGAGCCAACATTTCCTCTTTTGCTTTGGCCCTTGTTGACACCTTAGTGAAGCTGTAGCTACCGACTGACATTTAGATACTTGTTGTAGGCAAACAACAAGTATCTAAATGTAAATGTTTTGGAATGTATTAAACACACTGCCCTTCCCCGGTTCAGGGTATATGCTGTTGCTTTTACAGGTCCCCTTTCAAGATGATTGACATATGCCAAGCTTGATCAATGGTTAAAACAGAGGTGAACCTGGGGAGTTCTTACGATTAAAACCACTACCCCCATCATGGTTTTCATCTGTTAATGTGCAACATTCCAACATATCTGGTTGTGATGTATATTTTGTTTCCATGGCATCACTCAAAACTTTGATTTCTAAATGATCAAAACATCCCGTCACACTTTCCATAAGTCTTTCTTCTTATTAGTCTTTTTATCCAGTTTTCAGTCTGCAGTTTAAGGATTAGAATGTGCTTTTCTGTGATCGGCTCGTCAGCCTGCCAGCTGCTGATAAGCACACTCAGGATCGATTAGATCTGCCTTTAATCTATTCAACTTTTTTCCAGGCGAAAGGAGAAAAAAAAAATGCTTAGTATGGGAGATGTGAGGTGCACGATACGGTGACTTTGGGAACATGTGCCTAAAGGGCAAATGCATTGTAAGCCACATTTTCAGGCATGACATCATATTTAATATGCAGTTTTACAAGTTCTCTCTAACAAGCTGCTGTAGGCAGATACAAGCTAAACAATTGAGAGTAATTTCCTATTAACCGTGAAGGACAGAGATCATTACTAAAAGAGAGGGAGGCAAAAACAATAGAAAAGCTCTGAAAAGAAGGAAAGAAAGCCTGACAACTCAAGCTACTGTGATACTGCAACAAGAGCTCAGAGGAAAGAGTTGGCGATAAAGCTCTTGGTGTGCTTTCTGTCACCGCTCTCAGTTGCTCTTTATGAGTCTAAAAGAGAGGGAAGCAGTTTAACAGAATGCTAAACAGGCCAGTGGAGGCGGGAACGTCAATGCCAATTCACAGATCTTTTAATTCCACATGCACATATAAATGAAGAAAAAATGGCAGAACGTACCTTTAGCTCATTACTGGGGTTGGATGTGTTGAAAGATTCCTCCTCTGCACAGGGAGACAGTTCCGCCTGGAAAAACAACAGAAAGGATATTGTGTTTAATTACATGTCAGCGCAGTCGTTTTCCTAAGATAGGGTTCAAAGACATTGTGCATGGCTTGACTCTGATAGAAGAAGACAGGTTAATTGTATAAATGTGGATCTTATTATATTGTGCATGTTTTCATGGAGAAAACAGAGATAAAGGACAGCAGGGAGACTTGATCCCTAAAGAATTTTTTAGAAAAGAGTTGACAAAAGTGAAAGATGGACGTCACTTAACTCACGCATAACCAAAGATTCAACAATTTTCAGGAAAGACATCCTCAGAATACCAACATAGCTACAGTATGTGCGTGAATTCAAACATTTACAACTTCACAAACCAACCCCCTTGTAACCTCGAAATGCACATAGAGCTCTCTGATTTCTCCTGCTCTGATGCTGAGTTTAAAGTTGAAAAATGTTTCATAGATACATTTATTACTTTAATGAAGACGGCAGCAGGCTGAGCTTTAGTATAAATTTCAGGACTTTCAAGTGATACTTTTTCACTTTCTCTCCAACATAGCCGATGATCTCATAGCTGAATACTCAGGCTGTTGAATGTGTTACACTGAGCAGAGAATATGTTAAACTGTGGATACAGATCTTAAGCTTTAACAGCTGTTTCTCTGTAGTGTCAGGGGCAATATTAAACATGTCAATGAAAGCACAAAAACAGAACTTTTCGACAGGTTGATAAACAAATATATCTCATAATTATCTCGGTCACAGCTCAACAGAAAGGCAACTGGAGATCAGAGTTAGTTACAGTTGGTTTTAAGGAAGTTTGTAGTTGAAGTCACTGTTTATTGCCATTGCCATTCCCAGCAGTTCTGTATGAAACACGGTTTCACTTAAAATGCCCAAAATGAAGGGAGCCTGTGCAAAACTTCAGCGGGTAAAAACAGTAAAAGAACCAGAGACGAAAGCAGTCTAGCAACACTTGATTTTCTAAAAGAATATATTCCCTTCCATCTAGTAATTATGTGGGTGTGATGGTACATCAGTGAAGAGATGAGGAAAAATACAGCGAGGGAGAGATTTCATAACGTTGTAATGGCTAAATATCAAAAGGCCAAAAAAGTGCCGTTATCTTCTACGCCACATTTCTTTTATCCACATCTTTATGAATGTGCAGTGGGAGATCACACAGCTCTGAGGACTGAGACTCTGCAATAATTAACCTCTCCTGCTTTTTTTGTGAAAACTGAAGATCAGAAGAAGCTTTTCGGGGAAGAAGACTTGTAAGAAATATCTGCTTCATGTTTTTATCAGACTAAGATTTAACATTTTTTTTACCAAGAAGTGTCAGATTTTCAGTGTCATGAATAGAAACCCATAATATTTATTTAACCAGTCAGTAGAGTGAGGATCCAGCGGCCAAACTTCAAGGGTTTATCTGCACATTATAATGTTTTTACACTTATAACTACAGATATTTACGACAGACAAAACTCCATTGCTTTAAAGAATAACAATTGTGTATGGTCATTCAAAACAAAAGCTGTTTTCTTATTTGTAGGGTTGTCCTAATACAACTTTTTTACTTCCGACATGACACCGATATTGTAGCTGTGAGTCATGGCCAATGCCGATATTGATCCAATATTAGCACAAACTTGTGCATGACAAATTTTGCACTCAGCTGCAATGTCTTTTTTGGACGTTAATGAAAATTACTGCCACATAGCCAATGTCACTCTTACTCCTTGCTACTTTGTTAGTACCTTAGTACACACTTGTTGTTGAAGTTACATGGGCTCTGCATGCTGGATCTGGGCACTGCTAGATGGAGATGCTGAAGCAGAGTCTGGAATGGACTGCTTGTATCAGAGTTTGCATATCAGAAAAATATATATGTTTGCTGTTGTCGGACCGATATCCAATATTGTTATCAATATCGTATTGGGACATTCCTATTTATTTATCACCCCTTTCAATGTGTGTGTGTGTGCGTGTGTGTGCCACAAACTGCAGTTTTTACAAATGGCCACTAGAGGCTGGTCCCAGAATTGAGTCATACAGACACCTGTAAGACATTGAAACACTCAATTTTATCACAGGTATCTATGGCTCATTTCAATATTCATGTTAACTATAAAGGCTGAAGAGAGACCGGAAATGGTGCAAATGATCAGGGGTTAAAGTCAAGCAAGTGACTGCTGTGTCAAGGTGACTATAGCCTGTGTACACAGGTTGCAAGCTTGAACCTCCAGGTCAGTGGCGACCAAATATGGATACATGCTGGTCAAAATATCCATAAAAGTGACAGCACTTGTACAAAAATCGGGGTTGGTCTACAAACCAATGGGTGGTGTCAATTTATTATGTCCTTTTATTCCGTTGATCATAAAACACATAAACTCACTCAAAACAATTGACCGACTTTTTTAAAAAACTGATACTGCTCCCATGAATCAAAAATGATTTAGAGAAGCTAGGGGATATTTTTTCTCCCTTTATTTCTGTCTTCGACGATAACATGTTTGCAACAGCAGCAATAGTAAAGCAAAGTGTATAGCAGCTACATCAGCTCCATGAAGCTCTCCATCACCAGCAGAGCGCTGTAAGTAATCATTACTATTCAGTGATTGTAATATCCCCCCAGTCTCACACCAATCATCATCATGTTGTCATTATCATCATGTAGCAGATCAGCCTACTTTGAATGCAAAGACCATGACTCCTTTCACCTTGTTAGAGAAGACAAAAGATGGATTTTATCAGAGTATGTGTAGAAACGTGCTGAATCAGCACATGTAGATGATAGCAACAATGTGTATCTGTCTGTCAGTGGATTGCAGATGTTTGTAAATTGAGGGAAGCTTTCTGAAGTCGCTGCACTAATCATCATTGTGTGATATGAGCGAAGCTGCCGTGGAATTATACCAATCACTATTGTGCTATCGTTATTATCATTCTGTGGCTAAATCTGCCTGCTTTGTATGCTGAGGCGATTGAGCTCATTCCAACCAGAAAATGACAGCTCGTTATGTGAGGGTAAAATGGATTTCACCGTGTTGTGGTATTGCAAGGGACCCAGAGACAATACTGTCAATACTATAAAGCACTATCTGAATTGGTTCTTGTGTGAAATGTGCAGTGCATGAATAGAGGCCTATTGATTGGTAGACTGCTGCCAATGACTGTGTAGTGTGCATGTTTCACTGTCTGCGCACGACACAGGCTTCCTAAAAGAGATAATATTTTCTATTGATTTATTTTGATGAATTGCATTCATATATCTGAAGAGTGATTTTCCACACGATAAACGTGATGAGAACCTATGACTCTGATGTCTTCTTGCCATAAAATAACAATCCAGCTTTAAAAAAAAACAACACTTTGTAGATGATTTGACTTATGACTGCACTCTAAACTAGCCCCAGACGATGGCTGCAGTTTGCTTCTCTAGGAAGACAGGTCAATGCTGGCTGCACACGACTGTAATTCATCATTTAAACAAAGAATGAGCATGTTAGGTCATTTTTAATACAGTGCATGCATTGAATGACCTTTGAGACTATGATCTTTTTGTTTGAAGCTCTATTTGTGATTTGGCTGTAAAGTAATTTGAAATTCTTACCTAAAACAACAAGCCTCTTTTCATAGTTGTCAACCCCAAAGGTGGCTGTCCTCTGACATGATAAACATCAACTTGTGAAGAACTCCTCCTTTACAAAAAGCTTGACCATGTTTACCTAACCATCTCCTCTGCCCTTGGTGCATTCGTTACTGAGCACGAATATCACAAAAATCTGTGGTATTAGCTTCTTTCTCTCTGCCTGTCATTGGTTTTCTCTGGTTTTATAGCTCGCGACGTTTATATATGTACAGAGAGAAAAACACAAGCACTGGTCATATAGAGCAAATCAAAGTGTGAAAACAATAGCATGAAAAAAAGTATGACAGCAAGCATATTAACCACATTGAAACAAAACATTAAAGCATTAAATATTATGAAAATAAATCAAAATGCTTAAAAGTATAAGAAAGACTTTGATAGTGCAGTTTAAGAAATAACACTCTATTCTTTTCTGAATTATTTGAAAGTCTCAACCCTGATTGGTCAGTGATGATGATGATGAAATGACACTTTTACAAAATGTGAGCTGTGCGTTTTTGCTATTTGAGAGACCGAGCTTCGTAATCGTGAAACTGGTTTACTTGGTTTTGTATAGTAAATGCTATGGGTTTTGTAGAAAATACCAGACAACACTGTAAGTGGACACAGGCTCTAAAGGTCATATCAGGGTAAAATGGTCAGCATCTTTGAGATAAGCTACCTCTTATTGTAGGAAACATTAGAAATCAAACCTTCTTGTAAACATTACAACCAGGTGTAAATGTTGTAACATGCACCTGAATCTACCGAAACATATTTGAACACACACACACACACACACACACACACACACACACACACACACACACACACACACACACACACACACACACACACACACACACGTGCAAACAGGCCGCTTGAAATTCAGCTATTAATGTTGTCTGTCATTAGCTAAAAGGCCTGAAGCTGGAGTGAGACCAGAATAATTATTCTGATTATTGTCCTCTAGCTGAGCTCTATCCAAACACATTACACTCCCTCAGATTAAAAATCTGGTATTTCATCTGGTTTCCAAACCAAGACGCTGGGATTTATTCCATGATAGCAAACAACATTACAACAAACGCTGGAGAAGAGCCTTTTTTTTTTGTACTGGTAAAAAAGTACATATGGAGTGGAGAAGTCTGAAACCATTTCTAATTCCTGGAATAGTTAGTGCTTGCTGTAGTTAGGGCGGTATGACAGATAACCTTAGCATAAAAAAAAATAAATAAATAAAAACTTGGCTGCATTGGAGGGCCCTGCAGTCATTCCTGACCCTGAATTTAAGAAGCATTTTGCTCTCTGCTGACCCCGTTCTTGACACAACAGATGGATCTTTTGGGGCGCTTATCACTCAGTTATCTTCACTCTGGCACCGACTGACCACAGCAGATGCATAAAAGCTAATATAACATTTATGAATGACCCTTTGAAAATGAGAAAACTTGCCTTATCTCTTTATCTGATTTCTTTGAACATGGGGATTAACTTTAGCTTACTGTAACAGCATGTTCGACACAAAACAAATTCATAAATTGCACGTTTGAAAGCAAGCAGCTTAAAACACCCCTGATGTGTAATTAAAATATCTTGTGTCATCAAATCGGTGTCGATGTGAGGAAGTGATTATGTTCATGAAACTACGACTGAATATGAGCTTGTAACTGTGAGCATGTGTTCATGAGCTGGATGCTCTCGGTGCGGTGAAATGATGCAAGCAGAATGTGATAGCGGCTTTGAGGATCAGCACAGTGGGCGCAGCTGGTAGCTGCACACACACATACCCACGCTTGTACACACATGAACACACACATATTGGCTGGCAGGGGCTGGTGGATCCCAGCTGTGTGGGTATTATACATGCGCCAGGATACATTCACAGGTGCATGGGCACACAAGCACATTTCATTGTATGAGTGTCTACAGGGTACTGAAGTGTTACCATGATCGGGCTTAAATGCCCCTCGGAGACTTTCCCACACATGATCACAGTGACACTGAGAGGCATTGTGGGAAAAATGCTAACTCCAGCGAGGACCAAATTTATAAAACCGTAATCCAGAAGTTGTCTGTGAAATAATCACTTAATGTATTTAAGCTTGCAACTCTTTTATATCCACACTCCTTAAACTTATTTCAGTTTTTCAATTCTTTTCATGTATTTTATCTGCAGGCAAGCACCCTCCTCTAACTACTCCCACCTCTCCCTCCTCCCCCTTCTCCTCCTCCTGTCCTCCTCCTCCTTTCTGACTCATTGCTGAGTCTAAAATAAAAATGCTACACAGGAGATGCAGGTGGCGGGCAGTTGCTTTACAGGGGGATTGGCTGGTAGCTATAGGCCTGTATTTTTATCTCCCTCAGCTCAGACGTTCTGCTCCCACAATAGTGCTACTCCTACAACACTTGCTCTAGACAGCCATGTATTTTTCCACTTCCTCACCTGAAAATATAAGCCTGCTTCTCTGTCAGAGGCTCTGAAATAGCTCCATCTGGTTAGATAAGCCTCAAAGATAGCACTCAGTGTGATGGTTTGTAGTAATAACTTCCTGTTTAAACTAAGCAGTTGACATAAGGGGTGGAACAACAAGTTGACACTTTGTAGGGCTAGGCGATAAAACAAAAATGCTATACATCGAAAAATTAAATTCCTGTGATATCGATATGAAACATGGTCAATATGCTTTTCGATAGCCAGCATTCTGCCATGTTTTGGTAGACCATACGAATAGCCAATGAAAAGGGGAGTTGCTCCAAGTCTGCATCGTACTGAACCAATCATTGCTAAATTAGAACCAAGTAGCAAACAACTGTGTAGCAGGCTGCAGCAACACGCAACCATAGCACTTTAACGCATGAAGCCGACGGCACTGTTGGTGAGAAAATATGAGTGCTACCCCTGGCAGAAATGCAGATGAAGGCTCAACAGATGATGACATCGTTGACAACACTGGCAGGAAAACGTTAGTGGTGTGGAGGTATTTTAGTTTTATGAGGTCAGACATGATGCAGAGTAATGTTCACTGCGAATTATGTTGAGTACATGTTCTCACAAAGTCGGGGAATACCTCAAATTTTTTTCACCACCTGATGCAGTGCCAAGCAGTAGAGGATGCGCAAATGCAAAAGTTTACAAACCATGAGCAGAGCAAGTGAGAAGTAGCCCACAGCACCTGTACGGCTGAAACAGATGACCATTAAGACTACTCTCTCTAGCACAACGCCTTACGGCAAAAAGTCGACGTATTGCAAAAGACATGCTACCAATAAGCACTCTTACATTTCATTTAAGAGTAACAGGGAACATTTAAGATTGACAAGTGAATTTTTTATATCGTGATATATATATCAATATCGACTGACATGAAAAAAAAAAAAAAATCATGATAAACTTTTTTTTCCTATATCGCCCAGCCCTAACACTATGTATAAAATCAGCTGCTTTCAAATTTGTTGATTGTTAGTTATTGTTCATGTTTCTCACGCTTTATGTAGGTATAACATCACATTTTGGGGCGGAAATGCAGAGAGTTTTACAGGGATGTGACAGGTAAACCAAACTTGATAAAATGGCGGTTGCAGATGCAACACCACCATCCTTAACCTCTCAAAGCTGGCAGCATTTCATGCTGCAGAGGACAGGTTAGCCTTCCGAATGTGTAAGGTTGACTGTGCTCATCATTGCTGGTTAAAAAAAAAAAAAAAAAAAAAAAAAAAAAAAAGTGTTTAAGGCATTAGGAAGCTTAATAGACATCACTCTCAATTAACAGTCCAAAGTTACAGCCACACTGCCTCTCACTGAAGATCTCCATTTGTTATCCTGAAATGTTTCCCTTGGAACACTTCATCCCTTTCTCTTCTCCTATCTCTCTTACTATTATCATATTACTATGGAGACCACTTTACACATTAGAGCAAATCATCTGTGTTACATTAACACAAGTTCTCTGTGGAGCCAAGACAAAGATATGGCTTGAGTTTGGATTTTTAATGGTATGTTTTGAATGTTAAAGATGAATGTTACAATTACAAGCTGACAGCTAAATAGGACTCATTAAGTCATTATGCCTTTCATTATGAAAATATTCAATTTATCTTTTCAATAGTCTGTGACTAGTTGACTATTAAGATAATCAGCTCTATGGTAGGATGTTGTTGGTCCAGAATAACTTTAGGCTATTTTAGTTTAAAATTAAATCAATATTTAATAGAGGAGCTTGTGTAGCAATTCTGTCTTTAATGGCCTCCAAAAAACCCATTTGAGGGAATAAAAGGTGGTTAACTTTTGAGTAAAGCTTATGCTCTTTTGGCTGACCTTTAACTAAAGATCTGGATATTCAGCCACATTTGTGCCTAAAGAATAAAAAGATAAACCCATTGTTGTTACTTTTAGCATATTGAGGTGGATGTTGGCCATTCTCAGCCCTGTGCGTGATGGAAAATAACTGCTCTGAACCTCTCTGAACTGCATACACTGCAGGATGTCTTTCTTCCATTTCCTAATTTTCAACACTGACTGGTCTGCTACATAAAAAGAGAGACACATTTTGCATCAAAAAAAAAAAAATGTTTGCAACTCGTTTTCCTCTGCCTTTGATTATATTGCCATGGACAAGACTACAGGAAATGAAATTAGTATTCACATGCAATTTTAACAGTCAGTGTGAGCCGCAGTGATTGGACAGTGAACTCTGTACTTTTGCTAGAGCTACAGAATATGTTTGAACAGAGCAGACATGGGTGTAAGGTCACCAGTAGACATGTTTGCAATTAAAATGCAGCGTTTTGGGATGGATGGAAAATGCTGAAGTGGAGGTATGTGATTTTTCATGAGACGCGTGTCCTTCAGATAGCTTTTTTTTAATGAAATATTCAATAAAACAATCCAGACTAATTTGAACAAATTATTAGACCTAAATGTGACTTAGTTAGCCTCTGAATCCCTCACTGCCTGAATGCGCTGCTCTCTCAGTGTGGCTCCACAAGCTCAGCTAATTTTCGCTGTATCAACGTGTCATGAAGAGTCTAAGGCCAGCATGATGTTAATGTGATGTGATTTTACTGTCTAGACTTTGTAATTTCATTTTAACTCCATGGGACACAGTGAATTATTTAAAAAGCAGCCCACTGTAAAATGGATTTAAATCTATGCGATATGCGTGTTGTCTTTTGATGATTTTTTTGTATAATGAAGCTCGTTATATTTCCCACACTGATGTCTTCATAATCGGCTTCTATCCCTGGAGAAGGCAGCATTGCTTATTTACAAAATGCTGCCCGTGTTCTAAAAATCAGTGAGGTAATTTATATCTCTGAAGACTTCAACCTCCGTTTCTCAATTGACACCGACTTTTTCAGCTTATTGCTTCAAGATGAGGCACTTTTATTAGCTCCTCTGGGCTCCTATCTGCACAAAAAAGTCATTTGCTTCTTGTATATTCATTGTTTCTTCATATTTAGTCATAATCCTTTTTATCTCTCTTTTTTCCCTGTATGTCCTTGCACAAATAGAATAAGGAAACTTTGCTTCTTCATTTTGGAATTCAAAGGAAAACAAAATTTAGGGATGTTGTGCATATTTTCCATAAAGCACATGGTGGCAACCTAATTTGGGGTGTTTAAATATGAGTGGGAGTTCACCAAACTAGTTGGAAAAACTGAGTCCAGTTTCTTT
The DNA here is from genome assembly GCA_962446985.1 of Xyrichtys novacula. Taxonomy (NCBI): domain Eukaryota; kingdom Metazoa; phylum Chordata; class Actinopteri; order Labriformes; family Labridae; genus Xyrichtys; species Xyrichtys novacula. Next base: position 6,949,717 of record OY660874.1, read on the forward strand.
AGACTCTCTGATAGACACTAGACCTCTTTGCTGCCATTTTTGTAACCAGTATGCATTGCTGCCTGATGTATTCAATGCAACTTCACCACATCCTGTGTCACTGTTTGCTACCACAGTTATGTGCGAACCCGGAGTATGACAACAAGAGGAGACACAGCAGCACAGCAAGAGCGATCCTTTGTTCCAAAACAGACAAGTAAATTGGAGAGACACAGAAAAGTAGGAAGCGGGAAACAGGAACATAAAAGCATGAGATCTGAGGCAGGAAGCGCAAAAACACAATCCTGCACAGTAACTGCCATAGACAAGCGAATTAGCATGCTAAAGCTCACGTAAAGAATACCAGCACACCTAGATGCTGAGAAAAAGTGTTTGTGTGTAGGTACAGGTAATGGCCCTTATGAATATTTCAAAGTATGTGCAAACGAACATTACAATACTCTGCACCGGTACCTACAGATTTTACACCCAAACATTACCACAATGCTTGAAACAGAAGCCTGTGAAACACTAACTGTGAGTGTTTCCACAAACGGATAATGAAGGTGTGTGTTACTGACAACGTGACCGAGGGAAGAGATATATCGTAGTTGACATGCTGACTTACAAAGACGGAGAGAGATGAGCAACAGCCATTTAACTGACAGAGTTGGAAGGAGGGATAAAGTGCAAAGGCAGAGATGGATGATGGATAAAAAGAAGAAGAGACACAGAGAGACAGAGGGAGAAAAAATAAATATGCCTTTTACATATTCAGTTCTGCACGGCTGCCCTGCTTATGCATGCACGCACACTTAGTTATGACTCGCCTCACTTGTCGATGATTTTCATTTAGATAGTTTGTTATTGTATGACACGCTCTCTTACTTGCAGAGCAGTTCAGCCAGCACTTCACACATACACACACACAGAGATACACACCGACATGAATGTTTAATGATGTCTCACATCTGTATCTTGACACAAGCTTGGCAGTGTGATTTTACTCTTTAAAGTCTGTTTAGAGCTTAAAAAAAACAACCTCACATCGCAGTTAAAAATAAAATCTTACAACAACATCAGAATATAGCTTCTGCTGACACTTCATTATGTATAGATAAAGAGAGAGTTTCCGAAACACGGAGTACAGATTTCGGAGAAAAAATAAGTAATCATATTCTCTTAAAAATTCATCTAGAAATGTGCTTTTATTTTGAATTTCCTGAGTTTTCAGTCAGGTGAGTAGTTGGATAGTCCTTCATCTGGAGGACATGATTCAAAGCTTTGAAATATTTTTGTGCTTCATCAAGATACAGAGTCACTCCACGGTTTCTATTTGTATTACATGACTTAAATCACACTTTAAAGTAGTGACCAACAAACCAAGAGACAAGTGGTATCAAAACGATTTCAGCATTTAGCTCTTTAAAAACCTTGTTTTAGAAAAGACTCTGCATGGTTGTGCTTGCAGCCTATACAATAAAATAAAACTGTTGAATTGACTAGACATGCATTGCCCCATTCTTGTCCTCTGACCACTAAAATGTATATTTACCAACTCAGGCTTCCATGGAAAGTACCAACCTCCCAATCAAGATTTAATCTGCATCATCCACCCACAAATTCCCTTCGTAATGGCCTCAGTAGAAATGTGGGGTTGGTGTCTTTCCAAAGGACATGGCAAATGGAGTGAAGGAGCCAGAGATCCGACCGCCATTCTTCTGATTAGTGGATGACCTGCATTAAATCTGATTTAAGCCTCGCACAATCTAGGATTTAGTTTGACATTTCATTGGCCCACTAACACAGCAGATACAACCCTAAAAGTTTGTGGCGTTGAGTCGTCAAAGAGGGAAGGTTGTTTGGATGAAAGTGAGGGGTTGTTGTAGTTTTGCCTCTAATCACCGCATGGGCACAAGTATTGGTTACAGTCATGTTACTGGGAAACCCAAACAGACCCAACGCTGTCAGCATACCTGGTGTCCCTTTGAAGGTGTGGAGGTCAAGGTATAGAGAAACTTTACTTCAGCCTTCATTATTTTCAAGTTGGTCTAATGTTCTTAGCTCTTTTTTTTTCTTTTGCTAATGAGCAAGAAAGTTTCATTAATCAATAACTTATTATATTACTGCTCCACCTTTTTAATAGCCTTTGATCGAACTGAAAATGGTATTTTTAGTTTTCTGGACAAGAAACGTTCTGCCAGTATTGAAAACTGTACAAAAAAGTAATTAGACTATTGAGATTCTGACCAACCCCTGAAACTTTTCCAAATAAATCATGTTGGTCTAGGAAATGGAATTGATCGGTGCTCATAGAGGTATTTGTTTTCTTTATGATGGTTGCTGATTGGAGATCTCAGCCTCTCCCCTTCTCTTTATTTACCACCCCATCACTTGGATTCCATGTAAACACAGGCTATCATTGTCCTGCCCACTAATTAATGGGTCCAGTCACAGCGCTGGATGCCTGCACGCTCGCTCTGCCTCCTCAGAGAGAACTGCTGGCAGTGCTATGAATCACCACATTCAAATGGTCTCGTGGTAAAAGAGCAAAAATGATTGAAAACCAAAGGGAGGAATTCATGAGGCTGGATGAGCGATGATAAATGTATTAGCACCAGATGACATTTCCATCACCACCTCATCGATCACCTTGGGGACATTTTAAATTGTGGACTGCTTCTGTGTGTGTGTGTGTGTGTGTGTGTCTATGTGTGTGTGTCTGTCTGTGTGTGTGTGTCATATGCAGAATCAGGCAGATGAAAAAAGGCTTCCAACACAGATTCATCAACAGGCATAGGAAAACCAAACCAGAGGCAAATCTCGACATCTGACATGCTTGTGTGTTGGACAACAGGGTCAGCAGCAGTCTGTCATGTAAAACACAAAGCTTCCAGTCCCTACCTCTTCATCTTTTCAAATATCTTAGGTATTGTGCTTTTGGACTCTCCGTACCTCCCTGTTCTGGCAAATAGGAGCCCACTGTCCACACTTCATTGTAATATAGGATTACGTAGCCATTTCTTTGTTTTATATATCATACATATCTACTAAATTTCTTTTCACAAACTCCACTTTTTTTCTTAACTGCCACCAAAGTTGGAGAAAAAACAGCAGTTAAATACCAATGGTTACATTTAGCAAGTAAAGTCACAGTGATGTTGCCCATTGGTTTCTGAAATGCAGTCATCTGGCCAAACGGTGGCAGTGGCCATATTGGAAATGCTGACCCAGCCTTACTTTTCAAATTAAACACAGACAAAGAGGTGGCACTGAAGTGGGTCTTTGGCCTCCTGACAAAGAGAAACCCACCCACCAGCCAAACTTACTCATGCCCTTGATTTTGCTCATTTATGCAGAACTGACTTTTATAACTTTGAAACAAATGAAATGTAAAACTACCTCCTCCTGTTCAGTGTGTATGAGTGAAGTGTCGAGCTGTCCAGACTAAGGCCACTCCAAAGTGACTCATTTCTGAGTCATTTTGAACTTCAATATAATTTCTTTGCTATGATTAACTAGTCTAAGGAGGAGTAACACTTTGAAAAAAAAAAAAAAAAATAAGCACAATTTTGTTAACATGGCTGAACTTGGATCACAGAGTCTGTTGTTGAAAGATGCAAAATTAGTATGCTGACCATTTGCCCACTGTTAGTTGATTAGTTGATTTTTGGTCAAAAATTTTAGGGTTTTAGTCAACCAAGATTTTCTTTGGTTAATTACAGCTCTACTACATACAACTTAATCCCTTTTTCTAAATCAAAATGCTGCTGAACTGCCAGGTTACGAGCTGCCATCTGTTCTCTGAACTTAGTAGGAGAGCATTAAAATGTAATGGGCCAGACCTCAGACACCACATATGAACTGCATTTTGAGCCTTCAGTGTTAAAAATATGACTACTTGTTTAACTTCCAGGGTTTTTTTTTAACAACTGGTGAGGGTTACCATGTTAAATTCAGTCCAGCGAATACACACATTCATCATTCAGCTGTACCAGGCTCCTGTACCAGGCAGCAAAAATAGACATTTTGGTTTAACTGGCCAGTCCAATGCTGATGGAGATCACACATCTAAACTACATGTCATTAATTTTAGAACACTGCACTGTGGATAATCCAATCCACTAAATAAAGATTCCTGGGGTGCAGCACCAGTGATGCCATACAGGATTGGGATAGATAAACCCAAAGCTTCAGGGATGTGAATGGTATAGTCAGGGGAAATGGAAAGATCTCTAGATATTCGGCCACACCATTGGATCAGTATGAGACATGTCATCAAAAATGTTAATTAATAACCTGTCTTTATATATATATATATATATATATATATATATATATATATATATATATATATATATATATACAGGGAGATTTTGAGTTTATTACAGAAGAACAAATATGATTATAAGGCAAGAGAGAATTTATCTAACATCTTCCGTCGCTACCTTTTACCTTTTTCTTCTATGAAGTATGCATAAACTGTAGGATAAAAATGTATCTTTGAAGTGCAGATTGAGCAATGATTGGTTATCTTATCAGTGCCGGTTATGAGCAGCCAGTCACTGTCTTTATCTACAGGAGAAAAAAAAATCATGTCATGCATTCCTATTAACCTCTTTGAATCCAGTAAGAAGTCACAGTCAGGCATGTCAGACACCCTCCTGTTATTTGCATGATCTTCTCTTGGATGCAAATATATAAAAGAGAGAGGTGAAGCTCACTCAGACCAAGCAAGATAAGTTGCAGATGACAGCCAAGAGGCACTCTGAGCCTATGTTCACCTGTTTGATAAATAACAGGGACCTCTGTAGCCGCAGGATGAGTCTGAAACAAGGTGCAAATAGCTCGGTAAATCTGGCCCTGACTCTCTGCTCCGCTCCGGCCCCCTCTCTCTTCCCTTTGGTCTGTCTCTTGGTATTCAGAGGCTGCTCTCTTGCAGCTCAGACTCTCTTATCTAAATCTCCATTCAGACGAAGAAAGAGACAGAGCCGGGGAGAGAGGGAGAGAGAGAGTCAGAGATGGATAATACAGGTCACTCTCCAATGACAACTCTAAAAGGCATCTGGGGAGAAGAGAGAAGAGGAGAGCGGCTGCAAACAGTATATGGATTTCTGTTCTGAGCGGGCACCATGAAAAACAGACTTAATAAGTTGCTTGATATGAAAGTTACTGTGCATCTGGCGATTTTCTAGGCTCACAGCGACTTAGCCGTTTATTTTAAGATCCGTTGAAAGCCCATGGCAATGATAAATCAGCAAAAAAACATCCACCATATGCCTGAGTAATGGGAAGCTAAGCTGAGAAACATTGAGCGGAATTAACTCTTATCAATGCAAAAAGGAATTTGTACTTTTTGTCATTTTTTGCCATGGAAAAAAAGAGTCCTTCCTCTTTTTTTAAAGTGCCAACAGTGTTGTTTAGGCAGTGTTATTCTGGCAAGGAAAAAAGGGGAACATTTTAAACCTATTAAGAGGTTTAACTTCCCCGCAGAGGATAACCACAATTATATTTCTGTGATGGTTTTAAAAGATCGCTTAAAAAATACATCATGCCATAGAGAACCACAAACGCCTATACTGCTATACCATACATAAGTACAGGGATGATACAGTGAAGCATCTTCCACATATCTACTCCTTCAAAATAAACTCAAGAGTTCTACTCCAATTTTCTGATAGTACTGGTTGACACGTCTCTCACAAGCATGAAATTTTCCCCATCGGATAAGTGGTGGTTGAGATGAGCCTTGAAGGTCAGGAGATGACATCAAAAACAAGCTCGTCTTCAAACTGATTCTGCTTCTTCAATTAAAATGTTTTTCATTCATCCTTCCACTCTTCTAGGTTTGCTTCAGTTGAATTTTCCTGCTGCGCTCTCACATCAGCTCACCCAACTTCTTGTGGGTCTTTTACAAAGGGGGCTAACTGAAAAAATAAAAACCAAGGCAAGTTGTTTGTGTTCACACATGCAGCTCACCTGGCAATTCTTGGAAAATTTAAAGATTTGTGGGCATGTGTGAACACTGCTTCAGTTCCATAGACTCCCAATAAAATGTAACATGTACACTGCAACAAGTCGAATCGCGGGAAGTGTGTCTGTCTGACATGCTAGCCAAAATCTTTTTCTCTTAGAAATTAATTATATTTTGCTGACTGGCAGATATTATTTCATGACAAGCAACTGAAGCTTTATTTTTTGTTTGAAATTCCTCAAAGTGAGATTTCTATTTAAACATTTCACATGGATTTGGCTCATCTTAAGTCCTATTTTAGACTAGAAATTAGACTGAATAATACATATAATAGGATTCCATTTTTTTAATTTATTTATTTATTTTTTGCAGTGTGGTATGACAGGGGATTTAGAGGTCATAAAGGAGACTTGAAACTGCATGTATGCCTACTTAAATCCCTTGACCTTGTAATCATATATACAGAGATCATCCGATTAAGCAAAATGTGACACATTGATGGAGAGGGATGAGTTACTATCCAACAGATGGTGTTGGCTCTGTGTTAAACATACTGTATGCAACCTTTGCCCTTCATTTGTCCTTCACCTGTAAGATATTTCTTATGCTGCATGTATAATTCAGAACGCTAAATGTTTTGCATTTAGCACTTATCAAGCCCTGAAGCATACATATACAGTACATTGACAATGGCTGAAGCCTGAGGGTAAGAGATTTTATTTATTTGTCAAGAAGAGCCATCTTACCTTGAGTCCTTATTTATCTTTTTATTTATTTATGTTTTTGATTATACGCAGAGCAGTACAAGCACACAAAATATTTAAGGCTGCAAAGATTATATACACAGTAAATACCAGTAAATTTGATTATGAAATTACTCTCAACAATCCTGAAGTAATAATCCTCTCTTTTATGAGTGACTGCGTTGTTTGATGGAGTCTCCTCCTCTGTACAACAACCAAACCCTGTGGAAGTAAAAGTGAAAGGAGTTTGTGTTTATTCTGTCAGGGTTTCTTCTGTATTTGTCTTGCACAACATTTGTACGAAGAGCCAGTTAACCTACAGATGTTTTCCCCTCTTAAAAACAAAGATGCTCGTTCAACACAGCAGAAACAGTAGATATATCTTCACTCACGTTGAAAAATGCAGAATTTGCCTCAACAGCCAATATTGGTTCAATGGTTTGAATTCAAAGCTGAGTAAAGCCCTTATAAACACACACAAAAGTTTTCTAGTTGATATATTTTTCTCACATCCTTTTAGATTTAAAACAAGATGACACAAAATAAACGTCTCAAGGTCTCAAAGTGTCTCAAAATGTAAGGATGTTTGAGGTTTCAGCCCCCCCTCTTCCAAAGCTGTTCATCTCTCTCCGAGTCTCTCCTCTAACTTCACCTGTCTCCCTGTCTCCATCCTCATCACCACATCCCCGCTGCCTCTCTCCCCTTCTCCTCCTTACCTGAGGCAGGCAGTAAACTCCAAACTAAATTGAATTTGGCATGTTCTCCGACTGCTGTCGAATAAAGTGCTGCGAGCAAACGCCAGTAAATTCGCTGCAACTCCTGATTTTTTTTTTCCTATAATGATGTCCGTGCCACATGAAGCAGCTTGTGGGAGCGAACGTGACTGGCTGGTTTCTCACACAGGAGTGTTTTGGAATCAGTGTAGTTCAGTGAAAGTGGGCCAAAGACACAAAATATAAAAACAATGAAATGATGAGTGAGGCTCGAAGAGGCTGTGAGAGAAATTTCAACTAGCCAGCTTGCCCACTCTGCAGCCATCAAAGCCTTAAATAGACTGCATTACAACAGAAGCTGGAAACACACCTACCATGTCTGAATAGTTGTAATAACTGCCCATATGTGTGTGTTTGCGTAGGTCTGTTCAATTGATCTACACCCCCAACACACTGATCTACTTCTCTTTTTTAAACCTACATGTTATATTTTTAGCAATTTATCCCTCCTCAGCCATCAACTTTACTCCCTCGTCATCTCTCTTCCTCCCACCTCTGCGTCCCTCTCACCCCCTCACAACACAGAACTATCACAGGTATGTAATGTAACGTCAGCCTCTCTCTCTCTCTCTCTCTTTCTCTGTGTGTGTGTGTGTGTATGTGCTTTCAGATCTAGTTTGTCTAGCTTAAGTCAGCCCTGCTGTCCAGGCTAAATGAATGTTAAAAGCCTATTGAGTTTCTTTGCGTGAACTGCAATAGGTTTGGCTTACGTGGGTAATACGATGTGCCGTGTGTGTGTGTGTGCGTGTGTAATGCGATGCACTCTTTTAATTTAGGAAAGGAGACACAGTCAGCAGGTAGAGGTTATGACCTCTGCTAAAGGACAAACACACAGTGTAAGCTGACATGAAATTGATTTCAAGGTAAAGTAGCAGAACATGTGAAGCAGCTGGATGCTGGCGGGGGTGTGTGACGGCTGTGTTATTGTATGTTTGAGTCCTGTGAGAGAACGAATGAGAGGTGATTTTTATCAACAAAACTCAGTGATAATTTTCTAGCCTCCAGTCTGAGTCTTCAATCAATTACTCTAATCACAGCTTCTGGCTGATGTTGATTAAGAATCTTATTGTACTAGAGGAAAATATTTTCAGCTTCAGGGTGGGTGACTTGGGAGGAAATTGCTATTTTTGTAGGTAATAATGGCTGTGACATAATTCCTGGTAAGTTGGGGTATTTATTTTTTGTAACACTGTATTTTTCCCAATGATGAGACACTTTGGGGTCCTTACCATGTACTACAAATGGACAATGCATCTTCATCTGTTCCCACTCAACAAAAGTGAAGCCAAAATGTCTATGATAGATCTGACAACTCATGCTGGTCACATCATTTTGTACCTGAACATAAGCAGGAGAGAGCTAGCCCTACCATACTGATAAAGCAGCAGAACGAAGAATCGCATCGGCTTGAAGCAGAGGCCATGTTTGAGGAAAAAACAATTTGTGTGTATTTTGATGATCTCATTTGACTTATTTGCCACCTGTTTTAATGGAGTAGTTGGGATTTATGATCTGTAATGCAGCCATTCAGTAGGGAGAGCCCCAAGTGTTTAGCCTTTTGGATTTGTTCTCTTGTATTTTTTTCCTCTTCTTCTTTTTTTCACTTTCTAGTCTTTTCTAACCAGAACACCTACTGAAAACACGATGTGTAGGCCGGGGTGACTCTGTAGCCCCAGGGCCCAGATCACGATGCTGTTTACTTTTTTCAAAATATGGCAACTTAACTGATATGTATGTTTCACCTTGCCTGACTTTTATTTTTGATCATATTGAGTCAATTGTCCAGTTCCATTTCCCAAGATGTGGACACAAGTATTTGAAGCTCCTTTAAGTTTTTTTTTTTTTTATGTGTTTGTGAAATAGATGGAAACGCACATGGATTGGCCTGATCTAAAATGAACAGTTCCTCACAGGAGTTTCAAAAAGTTTGTATAAATGTAATGCTGATTGACACATTTAAAGGGATATTAAAATTAAGTTCAAATACACCGTAACACTGAGTTAGACACTCCCTCGGGAAATGAATGTTGCTGACTGCTTGCTTCTTTGGTTATACCAACTTTGGTAACAACCACATGATAGCAATACACAGCAGTCTACGTTGGGGAGCCCTGATGAGTCACTCACCAAGTGCAGCAGATCATTTCCATGAAGTAATAATCATGGGCTAGTATCCTACATGCAGGTTTACTGACTAGCACACCACAGACTGCAGCTAAAATCAGGTGCCTCCTAAATCAAGCCCTTGTTAAAGTCACATTTATTGCCCCCCGTCATGTAGACGAAGAGAGCAGCTACAGGTCTGACTGTTTAGATCAGTGCATTTCATTTGTTCTCAGAGTTGCTGAGGAGTTGAGTGAGGTTTTGCATTAAAGTCTCTTTGAGAAAGAAGCTCTTTTTCTTGGCAGTAATGACTCCGGGATTCACTTGGGGAGAGTTGAGCAGTGGCAGCACTAACTGGATCAATGAACAGACTGCAGTTAGAAAATAGGGGTCACTCTGATCAATTCGACACTTTGCTGCTGGAATAGTGAAACATCAACTAGCAGAAAATCTACACAGCTGCACCCCAACCTCCTGTTTTATCTTGTGTTTTGTATTTATTTATTTATTTTTTAATTTATTTAACTTTAAACCCACCTCTGTTATGCCCTTATAAATCTGGTTATTTTACTTTTGACTGGTTAAGTCCATTGAGCTCTTTTAATGCCAGTAATTGCCTGAGTGATGTGAAGTATTGTGAGAAGCAGGATTCAAAGTTAGAAACATACACTGCTCCATGAAGCAAAAGTTGAGTCTGAGTCAATAAACAGCATTCTTCAGTTTATTTTTCCCTGTGTCAAATTTCTCTGTTATGTCTGATCTGAACTCACAAGGCCATGAGCCAGGTCCAGAAACTCTGCTAACATCAATACTCTTCGACTTAATGAGCTGCCTGTTACGCTGCCTCAGTTACCCCCTACATGGATGATCAAGAGGAAAATTGCAGTTTAATCCATGCGCTGATGCTGTGGGTGTTTGATTTAAACATATTTGTGTCAAATGAGAAGGTGTCGATGGTTTTAATAAGATGCCAATTAGGGCTGCACGATTTGGGCTTAAAATGAAATCCCGATTTTTTTCCTCTTAAAACTTGATTTTAGATTTTTATTTTTCGTTGAGTGACAACTTCACCAAACTTCACTTTTAAAAATAAGTTTTTCCATCATTTTTCAAAATGAAATCTCTAAAAATGATGTAGTGCATATGCCAAGCCAGTAAGTGGCTCTCCAACATTTAATGCTGACGTCTTTCCAAGTTCCTTCAAATACCATTTTTTTCACCACTGAAATTCTTAAAAATAAACTCCAGACATTTTCTACATAATTCTGGGACACTCTGCCCAGGTTTAAAGGGGTTTCTTGACTTTATTGAGTGTGGTTGTCATGGACAATGTCACTTCACCCACTTGTGGTAAGATACATTATATAGGATATCACTCACACACGCAGTCCACCTGGAGAAAGCCTGGGAATCTTCCACAGTTTCATGTGTGTGTCCAAGTAGCTGTAAATTGTTGGGAAAAAAAGGTTCATCTTAAGAAGCAGCTTTAGCGTGGGGTACCAGTGTTATTTTAAAAGTACTTTATTTGTGATTTTCCACTTTTAATTGCAGCTCTTATTGTGTTGAAGAGAGAAAAAAAGTTTCTGCAGATGTTATAACTCTTTAAAAACATCAAGGTCAATCTGAGATTAAATTTTCAAAGTTTTAAACTTGTAATGGCTTTGCTCTGCGATACTCTTTGTACAATGATGACGCATTAAATTTTCACTGTTAAAATGTTAGTTTGCTGCAGGTCTCTGAAACCTTAACTCCTTCCTGAGTTTTTACTCGTCTTTCCACTCGTCACTCGTTTTCCCATCATTGTAAGTGTCCTGCACCAAACCTGCCTGGAGAGAGTATTTAATGTCAACTGCAATCACACACACATACACTTACACACAAACACGCAAGCACAAGAAGCCTGCACTCAACCGCTAAGGCAGCCCTATAAATGGTTTATGTCACAATCTTTGTCAAGCACCCCCGCCCATCACTGTATCACAGTCACACACACATACACACACACATGCACACACACTCCCTTGAGCACCAGCCATGGAATTGAAAAGCCACTTCAGAAATATACTGGAGCTGTGGCAGCCCTGCAGCGTGCATGTGTGTATGTTTGTGTTTATGTGTGGGTGTTTGTTTTTGCACGAGTGTAGATGTGTGTGTGTTTGAGTGGGAACGTGCGCAATGCTGCAGTCTCTGATGTGGGAACGTAAATGGATCGCTGAATGGTTGTGGTCAAAGGGATTTGACCTATTTACAAGAAAGCTGCTTTTGTAAATGCTCCTTTTTGTATGCGTGTGTGTGCGCATGTGTGTGTGTGGAAGATAATGAGAGGGAAGGTATGAGCTGCGACATGTTATGATGTGGAGCTGTATGTGCACCCATGCAAAATGTGAACTCCCAAATGAGGCGGTAATGAGTTTGAAGTATCCCCATATGGATTTCACATATGGACTAATTCATTTACATTTTCACATCCAAACCAAGGTCTTGTCCAAAATGACTTCTAATGAGAGCAGCAGAAAAATCTTTAATTCATCCATCATTAACATACGGAGCAACCATCAGTGAAATTTTTAAGTGTAATAACAACACATAACACGTCTGTGTCCGCAGAGGGCCATGTAAAACACATTACGACAACAAGAAAATAAAGCGCTTTGGGAGTGCTGCAGAGAGGATTCTCATTCATCTATTTATATGATTTGGATAAAAAGATAAACAAATGTATAGAGAGGGTGGTCGCCATGCTTGCGAAGAATCGGCTAGTGATGAATAACCCCATCTGCCAGTCGTTACCACCAGAGCTAGCAGCTCTACATGCGCACGCAGCAGAAGCTGTCACAGATCCCCTCTAAACAGCCTCAGGGGATCCAAGGGAAGATAAAGAGAAGAGCGAGGGAAAAAGAGAGAAAGAGGACAGGGATTCTAGGTGTCTAGGTGGCTAAAGATAAGCTCTAAGAGGACCTGCAAAAATGGGACAAAACACACAAGGAAGGTAAACACCTGTTCCCCCTACACCCAGATATTCCCCTATTTTAGCGTGCCATTTAACCACTTTCAAAGGCTCCTTTGTGCTTTTGTTAGCTAGTTGTGACATTAGCTGCCGACAGGCTAATTCATTTGTCAAGCCAGCAGGTTTGAAGAGACACCGGCGGTGCTATTACCGAGTTGCTGGTGGCCTCCAGGATCCCTGATGGCTGGGATAGAAGTACAGCCTTTAGAAATAAAGCCCTTCCAGCGATCGATTGAGGTTAAGTGTTGGAGGTTGATTAGAGACATGACCAGAGGTCAAACCAATCTAACTCAAGTTCACAGCACCACTTGTTCAGGCATTTTCAAGGTACACAGTGAAATTAAGCCTTTGATTTGTTTCTGTCAGTCTCCTTAATTTAGATCTGTCAGGACAAGGCTGGGAGGCCAGATCTGGGGACTTTGACAAGCTTTACAAACAAGTTTGGCTTTACAGTAAAGAATCTCATGGATTAGTCTTCAGTCTGTGTTTCCCACTTTCCTTTGGGGCTCTAGTCCACAGATTCTTTACCTGAAAATATCCACAAATACATTTTTACTTCTCTGATTTATGACTTTGGCAAAAATTGAAAAGGCAAACATTCACATCTTTTCATTGAGTAAGAAAGATTAAAAAACTCTCTCTCTAGCTTACCCAAATAACTAGCCCAGTACTCACTGATTGTGTTGATACATTAAATAAAGTTTGGTCACAATAAAAAGGGGGAAAAAATACCTACATTTGTTATTCTTGGTGACCTACATTTCTCCAACCTCAAGCTTATTAGCAGCACAGGAAAGAATATATCAAGATGCGCACACTTTCTTTTCTTCGCCCCCCTTTTTTTTTTTTCAGTTGTAGTGATTAAACAAGCAGACTTCTTCATCGCCATTGTTACTCCCCTCGAATCTGAACCACCTCAAACAGCTCAAGTGTAGACTTTAGAGAGAAATCAGAAGCAGAGTGACAGAGACACACAGAGTCGCTTTTATAATGAAAGATTTCTTTTTTTTTTTTTGCTTTTGAGTGTGAGTAAAATCTCTGGTGTCAACACAGACTCACACACACATCCCTGCTTTCTTGTGTCCTTTTGTGGTATTTTTTTTTTATGTGAAGAGCAGGGCCTCTTTGTCAGCCTCCTGACACACTAAGACACTTTCTGCACACACAAAGGCAAAGATAAAGGGAGAGGCATCATTACCTGTGAGCACTACTGAGTATGATGACATACATATGCAACTCTCAGGTACTCGAAACCTTATCTGTGTCTGTATCTGTCCTCATCTTCATATGATACTTATTTTAAAACGTGCATGTTACTCTCTTTTGGACTAGCTATGACAAAGTCGGTAGTTAGATTGAGTGGAAAAAGTAATCTTTCGCCTTTGATGCAACCTCTAACTTAGTTTCTTATCCTGTTTTTGTACTGCAAACTGCTCTTCATCACTAGGAGTGAGGTGTGGCGTTTGAGTGAGAGTAAAAAAGAAAGATGCTTCCCAGACAGACAACCAGAATAACAATAAATGGATATTAGGACCAATATTTCTAGTCTAACTTGAATCTTTCCTCATTTGAAGTTTAACAGGATATATAGAAAAGGTCTGAACTGATCATTTCAGCAAATAGTCGTGTTGCGCAGGACAGCATGGGTTGTCCTTCTCCTCATTTGTTTGGCAAAACAGAGGCTTAGTGGAACAAACAGTCTGCATCCATTCAAATTAGCATCTCTGCGTGTTGTGATTCACCAGGAAGTGTCCTCTCCTGATGTGTCACAACATGTGAGGTAAACAAACCCAGAGTTAAAATAGGGCACAAGAGAACATTCAAACTCAGACACACACACACATTCCCATGCATTTGTAATGAACCAGGAAGCAAGCCTGGATTTGCTTCTGCTCTGACAGTGAAGAGGTCAAAGTTCGAGGTGAAAAGGCTGAGCGGTGTGAGCTGCCAATCACTGTTCAACAGGAACAAACATCTACGATGAAAAGACGAATCATTTACATCACACTCAACTCATTTGTAGGCCGTTTACTGTGTGTGTGTGTGTGTGTGTGTGTGTGTGTGTGTGTGTGTGTGTGTGTGTAAGTGTGCGGTGTATTCTCTACCCTCCTGCTGTGTCTCCCTGTGGATCCGGCACACACCATTAAAATGAAAGTGTCCCTTTTATTGCAGCTCGCTGTAGTGTTATGCAAATGAGCAAAAGCCTCTCTGTCTTTTTCACACACACAAAACACTTTACTGCTTTACTGCACTGTCTCTGACATCTACCCTCACTAATATGTTATGAGCAGAAGTTATCGCCCAATGCCGTTTCCATAACAACAGCCCTGCCTCTTCCAGGACCACCCAGACTTTACTGTCATGACTGACTGAGTAAACTGTCAGGTTTTAGAAAGTTGGTTTAGATGCTCTCTAAAGCTGTGGGAAATATTTATTTCATGATAAACTAATTTGATCATGTATTATTTAGGCTGTGTTGAGTTGGCTGTAAAATGTGCGTGCTGCATTTTACTGCTCCATAAAGTGATATGATACTGTATCATAGTGTACCTCATGGAATCATGTTATACAGTATTGGATTGTGACATATCTTACAGATTGGTCCTTCTTTTAATTTGAATTCTTTCTGATTTATTTCTTCCATCTTGATGAATATCCAGTGTTATTCTGAACATGCCTTGTTTGGCTTTGTAGAGCCCTGACCAATACCGCTTCACATTTATGGGCTGCTGATCACTGCTACATGATAAAAACCTCATCTCTTAACTGTGAAGCTGCTTGACAAAAACCTGCTCAGCTTCTACAGGAGGATACTGAAGGTCTTAAATCTTGCTTTGATGCCCCCACTGTCCTGCATGTTTTGGATGTTTTCCTGCTCCAACACACCTGGTTCAAATGATCAGCTCGTTATCAAGCTCTGTAATGACCTAATAACAAGCTAATCATTTGAATCAGGTGTGTTGGAGCAGGGAAACATCCAAAACATGCAGGACAGGGGGGGCTCGAGGACTGGACTTGAGAACCACTGCTCTAAAGGAAGCAGAGACTGTTTTTGCTTGGGGCTAAAATCTTAATGAACCCATTAAAAGCTATTAGAGCTGACCCCAATTAAAGAAAATAGACATTTTTTATGAGCTTATCTTTGCAATTGTGAAGCTCTTGGTGAAGCTTGAACACTTCCTCTGCTCCAATTTGCAGTGCGTCTTTCTTTTACTACTATTTGACACACATTCAACCTTTGATCGTGTCCTTGCGGACTGCACTGCATTTCAGAGTTAAAGTAAGGACAGTGCTGAAAAGTGTCTCGCAAAAATGAGTAAGCAATTAGTGAGATGTTACAGGGAAGGTGACTGCAAGACTTAGGGTAGGGTGACCATATTCTGACTCCCAAAAAAAGGGGACACGACAAGGCGGGATGGCGTTACGAAGTCGGGCATAGTAAATTTTGGGAGTTTTTCTGGCCGGGTCAAGTGTTTTTTACACGCTTCTAACTCAGCAAGTCCCTGCGACACAAACTCAAAGCTTCAGACATTGGAAGGATTATATCAGAGGATGTTTGGTCACCCTATCTTAAAGGGAAGTGTACATCCAATATTGACCCCTGCGACAGGAGATCGGGGAGCTCCACACAACAATCCAGGAGCTCAAATTGTCTCCTGAGAAATTCTGACAATACTTCTGAATGTCCCTCGGACAATTTCAAGAACTGCTCTATCAGCTGATAGATTTATATTAGGTCATAGATTTATATAGCAGTTTTCCTGTGAATGATTGCGAAATTTGCAAAACATTGACAGTCACTTTTTTTGCTCTACCGAAGTTCGTAGCTGGTGTGGAAGTTTGCCTTGACTTTATGAGATTTTTTTAAAAAAGCGGATTATTCGCTTTGCAAATTTGCTCCGGTGTGTCATGACTTTTACAGCAAGCATACAACTGAGACAAAGTTTTCTTTTCAGCCACCAGCCTTTGACTAGTAAACGATTTTGTGAACAAACTTGCAGATGATTTCCAAT
The DNA here is from genome assembly GCA_962446985.1 of Xyrichtys novacula. Taxonomy (NCBI): domain Eukaryota; kingdom Metazoa; phylum Chordata; class Actinopteri; order Labriformes; family Labridae; genus Xyrichtys; species Xyrichtys novacula. The sequence goes on from OY660874.1 coordinate 6,966,309, forward strand.
TTGTTCTCTTAAGGCATGCTAGTCTGTTTTCAAAAGAAAAAAAAAAGGAAAATCGAAGTCAATCAGTCGCTCAACAATGCTGAAATTCTTGTCCGAAGGTGTGAAGGTATTAACAGTGGACCTCTCATTTATTTCCCCGCTCAAAAAGTACTTCTTTTAGCTGGGCACAATCAATCAATTTCAATCATTGCTTTCCTCTAACACATTGAACAGCACCCTGAGTTTTAAAGGAGAGAGGCAAGAAAAAAAAAAAAAAACAGAAGGCAGTAGAGGAGGAGGAAAAGGCGTAGGAAAGAATGAGATTGGAGAAAAAATTGCAGTTGTGAGGTTTAAACCCAGACTTGCATGTCTAACCAATCAAGGAATCCAGAAATAGCTAGACCCTTTCCTTTGCCAAAACCACACACAAGCTAATGCACACACAGGAACTGGAGGCCACAGCCATGGAAAACTCATCAAATTAGGAGTCTGAGAAGGCCGAGGAATGAGTGTGCAGAATAAGAAAAGCAGGAGGCCGAGATGGCATCCCCTCAAGGCAGGTAGCTTAAATGTGTGTGTGTGTGTGATTGCTGTCAGACTCGGTTTGTTTCAACAGAGTTATTCGCAGCTTGGAAAAACCAGCCTCACACACACACACACACACACACACACACACACACACACACACACACACACACACACACATGACCATCCTTACTGCACTGCACCAGCAGACTTCCCATTTCTTGTTCTCTTTTTGCCTCATTTCTCCTTTTTTATTTCTCGCCCCTGGAGCTCCAGTTTTGTGCCTTTCCTTCCTTATTTTGTCACCATCTTATTCCTTCACATTCTCCTAACACAGACAGCTGCGAAACTATGACTGATACTGCTGAAATAGAAGCATTGAGTCAAGCTACAGTTCTCTACATTCATTAGGTCAATCTGAATTTTAGCTTCTTAGACGGAAAAAACAAGGTTTGCAATCACAACCCCAGTCATTCATTTCGGTCTTCACTTAGGCTCGGAGCATGTCTCATCAAGAACTAATCAAGTGTTTCAATACCCCCTCGAGCCATCTTCCCCACCTGTACTCACCCTAATATGCTCTTATCTCTCCGCTGAAAAGCTTTTCTACCTCACTGCCTCGCTCTCATTTCTCTCCTGTTGCCCTGACTCCAACACTTCTAACTCCCGCACGCTGCCGATGTTTGTAATCTAGGAAATTTAGCTTTTTCTGCCGTTGCTTTTTTTGAGTGTAGGTTGCATGTACAAAGGTAAAGTACACACACTTTGGACAAGAGGATGATTTTCAAGCATTCAGAGAAGATGAATTGCTGTGAAAGCTGATCCGCCTTTCAGTGGAGTGTTAACATTTGGAAACACCTGCGTGAGCCGGTAAGATAGAGGAGCAGGTACAGAGGCTTTGACTGTATTGACAGATTCTGATTAAAGCTCAAGTGTGTGTGTGTGTTGACCTGAATTATACAGCTGTGTGTGTGTGTGTGTGTGTGTGTGTGTCTCTGTCTGTCTGCTTATCTTCCTGCTGTCTGTCTCTGCGTCAGCCTGTCCGTTTGTGTCTGTGCCTTCAGGCCTCCATCTTTTGTTGTTCTGAACAGATAAAGAGATTGGGTCGCAGAGAAAAGAGGCCTACAAAATCACTCACACACACACACACACAGATGCATGGACAGCCATGCGCACACATAGACACACACACAATCAGATGGTTCTTCGGATGAAAGGGTCATTGTGGCAGCACAGCTACAAATCCTGGCAGCACTCAACAGATAACACACACATGCACACACACACACACACACACACGCACACACAAAACAGCAAAATTCTTGTCGGACAAAACGGTCCTTGTCTTCAAACCTGAGAGCCTGTCCCATCTAAAAACACACGCACACACAGTGGGCCTTCCACACATGCTCCAGGACTCATAAAGGTGGATTACCCTCATTTACAAATGTATGGCTTTGTGACTGAGCCATTAGCAAAACTAGTGGGAGCACAACCCGATGAATAATTCAGCGCCTCCTTAAGGGTTAAAACAGGCGGAAAAAACGCTTGTTAAGACCTCAAAGAGCAGACAGAATACACTTTTTAAGGAGAAAAGGGACCATAAATACAGCACCAGAGAAAAGAGGTTTTTATTAAAAAGTATTAAAAACAAACGCTTTCTTCGATCAGAGCGTTAATTGTAAAATATACAAAAGCTAGTCTTAAAAATTTCAAAGTGTGAGTAAGGAAGAAAGGATATTTTCCTCCAGCAGCAGCAGTTGGAACAATATGTTACTGACGAAACAGCATGAATTATTCAGAGACTCTTTACAAGTGCAAACAGGCAGAAAACACACTTGTTAGGAGTTTTTGAAATAATAAAAGGACTAAACTAAAGGAACAAAGTGCATTTCTTTAGATTTAAGGAGCCATTTTTCTCAGATGTTTGAGAAAATTTGCAAACAGAGGTGATTTAAAGCTGCCTAAACAGAAAATAAGAACTTTTATTTATAGTTAGAGAGAGAGAAACATGTTTATGACTCTTTCTATGAATACCAGAATACATGCCTGAAGGGGGAAAAAAAACATATATATTTCATGTGTGGACACATGTCCAAGCTCCAGAACTGACACCCTCCCTCTATAAAGAGAGCTGATCAGAAGTCTTCTTCTTGATTACGTGTCTCAGCGGCCTTGGACGTTGTGGTAAATCAATCAAAAACAAACCTCTCCAACTCCTTCCCTCCTTTTCTCCCCCCCCTCCCAGCCTTCCCTCTCCTCCTCCTCCTCCCCTCCATCTGTCCTTCCTCTCCCGTCCTCCTTTTAGCTCTTTTTTCCCCTCTTCATCTCTCTCCTCTTCAAACCTTCGATCCGTCTTTCTGTACTCATCCAGGCGTGTATAAGTGAGTGTGGCAGGCCTGGTTTGTGTGTCTTTGTGCATCACTGCTTTAGACTAACAAACCCCCCCCACCCGATACCACCACCACCCCCCCCCCCCCCCTCTCTCTCACACACACTCGTACACACACTCGAACAAACAAATTCAAAGGCCGAAGAAGAACTTTTTGAGAGTCATGCCAGATGTTCCAAGCGTCATATTCATACGACATCCTCTTCGCCTCATTTTCATTCTCTCTGTCTCCTTTTAACTGCTTGTTCGTCCCCTTTCCTTCTTTTCTACACTCATCTGGTCTTTTATTCATTTTTCAACTGCTTTTATAAAAAACCTCATCTCACAGTTACATCATCTGATTCAACTTTTATTGCTTTTAAAAGATCTCTATTTTCTCTACTTCCTGTTTGTTCCACTCCGCTCTTTATGTCACATACATCCTCTTTTCCTTCACCATGCTTGGAGATTTGTATGCCATCTTCCCTTTCGTTTCTTTCTTTTCTTTCCCCCCCTTCTTCTCTGTTTCCCTTCCTTCCATTCAGTGTCATTGCAGATCTACATCCTGCAGCTCTACAGTCCATTCGCTAACAGCTCAATCAGCTCAATGCTGTATGAGGAACAGTAGCTCTTTCTATCGAGCACATACTCATTCTTGATGATTTCCTTACAGTCTTGATGTCACAGATGTGAGATCTTGTCCTTCCTTTTCCTCTCTACTTTATCTGTCTTTTATATAACTCTATTCTTTATTAATATTCACTCTCAGTCTTTACTTTTCCTCCGTTTAACCAGCTAAAGCTGTCTCGCTGCACATCTTTCCATCATGTTGTTCTTTCTTGCTCTTGATCCAACACCATATTGCATTAATAACCATCTGCATCCCTCTTCCCCATCTTTTTCTAATTTCCTCTCTGTTTCTTTTGCTTAATTTCTTGCCCCACATCCTCCTCCTCCTCCTCCCACTGCATCATTCTTTCTCTCTGGGACCTATTGATTCCCCACCATCATCCTTTTATTCCTTGCTTGGTTGTCAGAAGGACATCTGATGGCCTTTAACCACGATAAACAAATTTAATGTGTCCCCACAAAGCTCTTTGGTCTACACAGCAGACAATACAAAATACTTAAATGCAAAACAGACGGGAGACAGAGAGATGACCAGAAGGAAGAGAAGCTGGGCTGATTTGCACACCTTTTTATTTTTAACGTCTCTTGGGGTTGCACAGACAGCGTGCACAGACTCGTAAGTCTTTATTTGTCTTCCTGGGTCTCTTTCTTTTTCTATTTTTGCTCCTAAATGCCTCTCTACCACTCTCTTATCTTTGCATCTCATCTTCCTTCCTGTGTACATTACTAGACATACTAATGCTGTCTCATCTCTACATCCATTTAAAACACTATCAGAGTTTGGCTCCCTCCCCTCTGAAGTTCAAACTCTCATCTCCAGCGTCCAATTTGCATCCTCCAAACCCACTCTCTCCATCCTTTCATCCCTCCATCCAGCCACACTTGCTCCTAAACGCCCACTCACCCCTCCAGTCATCCCCTCACACCCGTTTTTCCTGCCAGCCTCCATTTGTTCAGTCTGTCCCACCGTCTCTCCCACCCTCCTCCCATTCATCCGAGTATTGATCTGGCTGTCCATGATATGTCACAGTGATTGACAGCTACTAATTGGCTTAATCCCACCCCTGGGGGCTTGTGGGTCTTTGGGCTGATCTGGATACAGCTGTCCTATTGTCCAACAGCTGACACCATGACCCTCGGGAGCTGGCTGGGGAAAGAGCAAGAAAGTAAAATTGGGATGGAAGGAGATCCTTGTAATTACCACAACATGGTTTTGAATTTTTCAACAGTATTCTTATTTTGTAAGAAAAGGTTGAATCCCTATAAAAAAGGATTGTTTGACATGGCAAAATGCAGCTTTTATGGTGGCTCAGATATGCCATGAATTGTGTTCTTTTCGCTCGTATTGACTGGGGACTCAGCTGGCTTCTGCGCCTGCTATTTTGACATAATACACAGATCAAACAGAGTGGAGTGGATGGAGATCTTTGTACATTGTTGGCAGGTTCTCATCGAGTGTTGTGACAGACGGGTCTCTGACCTAAAGGTCAACACTTCTCTCACTGTAATATATGTGCATCAACAACCCTGTGTGTCCAGTCGAAGTAACCTTGAGCGAGATGGAAAAGAGAGACATTGAGAAAAAAAGGAGGTAGACAGTTTCCCAAGAGACGACAGAAGCAGCTCTAAGCAGACCCAGATTAGCTTTGCTCTATTGAGGAGGCAAGGGGCAGAACACGGGGTCTTAGAGGATGCCACTAAGCCTTAAAAGACCACCCCTCAGGATGGGATTCTCTCCCCCCTATATTCATCCCCATTTATCCAGGAACTGACACACACAGTTTAGCCTCACATTAGCCTGTGGAGACCTAAGTGGCAGGACACTGCGGCTCACAGTCAGGTCATGATCCATTCACCTTTAAGTCATTAGAGCTTTTACAGCTCTGAATCATTTTTTATTCATAAGGATAAAGTGTAATGAAGGGTTTGATTCCAAAGTGATAAGTGCGTCGTCAAACGTTTTAGCCCTCGGAAGAGAAGGCTTCAGGATAGCTGACAGCTGCGTGAATGTTTAATAGTGGGCTCTTCTTTTATGTCTCATGTTTCATGTCGGACATAACATGAAAAAGAATACGTGATCAGGAAGTGAGAGATCGTGGAAGACAGAGGGTAAAACTCTGCATCTAAGATTGACGCAGGTGTTTGTTTTGTTTGCATGGAGTCTTGATTGATCTGACCTTTGATCCCGGGCCAATAAATCAAATCCAAGACTTAAGGAAATACATCCTTGAAGGGTGGCCTTTCATTATGGTATTGATCGATATCATGCAAAAGGTTTGGCTAGACTGTGAACACATTTCAACAAATATGATGACAAGCTTTGACTTCCACAGTGTAACTTGATCATGTTTTACAAAAAAAGTTGCAATGCTCCTTTAAAACAGTTAATTATCTTTTGAGGATGAATGATGAATGGGTTTTTGTTACTTGACAGGAACAGGGGGCTGGCATGGAGGTAAGAGGGAGGAATTGATCAGCAATGTTGCGGACCATTACACCTTCCATGCATGTATAATGACCATAATTACCCCTGTGAATCGCCCTCTCCCGCCCCTCACCCGCAGACCGCCGACAAATGCTTCAACTCAATGACAAAATTGGAGGACACAAGGGTCATTGTTCCAAAACATCCTTCCTTGCAAAACGATCCCCCTCCCCGCTCTCTTCTTCCATTCTCATTTTCTGTTTCCTCCCCTCCTCGTACCGCTCCAGACCAATGCATCAACGCGCTGGATACTTGATAATCACCCCCCCTTTTCCAGCCCTGCATGGTTGTCGTGGCCAAATTCCCCCTCCCTCTTTCTTCAGGTTGACACAGAGAGCGCTTTGTTGATCCAAGTAGCAATCAGCCTGCACTGTTGGTTCTCAAACCCTCCTGAACCCGAGACCCCCTTATGAATCAAAAATCTCAACAAAGCTGAAAAAACTGACCCCTTTTTTCCCAAGATCCCTTAAGCTGTGTGTTTTCCTCCATGGATCTGGAAAAGTATGTACTGTCCCTTTAATTGGACTCAATGTAGTGAACTCTTGCGTTTATATTTTGGTGTCAGATCAGAGTATCCATTTCTAACTCTCTGGAAAAGTTTGTTCATCCTCTCCAGTACTTGGGAGCTTTCTTCTAACCTTGAAAAGTCCAAAATCTCTTTGTGAAAAGTAGCAGAGGAGATACTTGCAAGTAAAGCCTGTCTTTAAAACTTCAGCTTGCAGCCAAGAAGTTAAATTTTTGAATAAAATTCAACACCATTGCAGTAAGAAGTTCTGAAGCTTCTGAACCTGCAGTGCAAATTACTTGAAATAAATGCATCCGATAAACATTGTGTCTAAAGGATAGATAGAAAATGGAAATCCACAGCAATGAGAGGCGTTTTTTTCCTTGCCTCCAACTGTCACAGCAAGATGCTTTCTTTGATATATTTCTTTTCATGTGGAGAGTGAAACCTTGTGACATGCAGCTCTCACTCCTTTAAACTGCTCTTAAAGATTGGCGCACTGCCTTGTTGAATAAAATATTAGCATGCTCTGTGAATAAAACATCGGGACTATTTTCTCATTTAAAAAGGTCAAAACAGCTGTCTAGACAAGCTTTGATGTATCTACCCCCAGATTGCCTGCCCTGTACACACACACATACACACACCTCCCGATCATTACCGCAGTACGCTTGCAAGACTGCATCCACCTCACTGGATCCTGGTCGCCAAACCTAAACTCTACTTAAAGGTGGGTTAGGCAGGAATCCATTAAAGAAGCATCTTTTTTTTTTTTGTGGTGTATACACAAAAAAGCTTTTCATATCAGTCAATAGTTATTAGTTATTGATGACATTTGGGAATATCACAATACTGCTGTGTTCTGTTATGTCTGTGTAGTCAATGTTTTAAAATTTTTGAGCAGTCCGGTCTTTCTGACTGTAAACAAAGCCGTTTTCCGCTTCCCCCCAACCTGATTGGTTGTGAGGCGTATGCTGCTCCTTAGTGCTGTGAGGCACGGTCAACATCCTCGAATAATGTTCACGAGCCCAAACAAAAGTAAGCGTGCTCCAATATCGGACAATAGAAACCAACCAGAAAGTACGGAAAATTATCTGAGTCCTCCTTTGGCCACGACTGCCAACACAAGCAAGAAAACAAAGTAAATACCGGAGACTCTGCAGAATAACTGGCGCTTAAGAAGGAGGTAGACCGGACAAGAGCTAAAAAGCCGGGTCAACATCAATGAAGCATAAATGATGTGGGACACTTCGGGATCTTACGGACCCTGTAACCTCTCTGCTGGACAGGTAAACAAAGTAATCCAAGTGTCTGTAACAGAAGTGTTTCTTGTCAAACAGGACCTGCTGTCTGTTGTAGCGCCGCTAAACTGTTTAGCTCGGGTCCTGGACTATGCCACTTTATCCTAGTTGTAGAAGTCCTGCAAACATTGTGTTTGTTGGTAGTCTGTTGGCATCTATAGTAACACCGATGCTGTTTACTTTCATGTTGACTGGGCCCTATTTGATCTGAAGTGTTTATTTGCATTATATCTCAATGTAATTGAGACAACACAAGTGAGCAGGAGCGTCTGTTTATGGGTGGGGCTTGCTGGAGCAGAGAGGGAGGGGAGAGGTGGAGGGGTAGTGTTTACATTCAAGATTTCTCCCAAAAACGGGCACACAGATCCTGCCTGATCCTACCTTTCAGGCTACTTTTCAGAGGAAATTCCAGGTACTTTGGATTTTGTGGCGACATTATTCACATAACAAACACGAACACAGCCCATGGTGACAGTGCATATTTTACACACACACACACACACACACACACACACACACACACACACACACACACACACACACACACACACACACACACACACACAAAAGCCAGAAACCACTTTTGCATGTTGTTCTTTTTGCTCATGCTCAGGTGCACAAACACAGACTTTTCGGTGACTTTGCATGGTCAGCTTCAACTCTAGTGTGTGAGAACGCCTCCATGCACAGGCGCATCAGAGTGACATGTGCACACACACAAAGAGAGAGACCGACACAAACACACACACACACACACACACACACACAATGACCTGGTTTGTTCAACCTTGCCAGTAGAATGTAAACAGTGTTGATGCCACTTGCTTTAATAACATCACAATGAAAATAAGCCCGGCTATGACAAATCTGATGTCACTCCGCATAAACATTGTGAACACGTACAATGTATGAAAATGGCTCAAAGCAACTTTGACTTGTGTTGATTTCAAAATATTACCAAAGGGATTATCTGTACACAGCTACATTAAAAACACCAGAATCCAATGTGGAAAAATGCAATATTTTATGAGTCAAAATGACAGAAATCACTGTTGGTCACACGAGCCCAGTGAGTGGGCACTACAGCTGAACTTCTGGTGAAATACGAGAAAAATGACTCAACTCTCACGTACTCCAGCAGCAGGTTTAAAAGGTCAGGATCAACTGTGTTTTTTTTTGAGAATCCTCCCCCTTGAATGTCAGGTGTTGATTAAATTTCAAACAGAGAATAATGGATGTGAGAGAAAAGGTGTCAGCAATCGGACGGCTGAGGGTCTACTTCGTATCAGCCCTTTTCTTCAGATCTATTTAAATATAGCCGTGGCCTTCTATACTGAAACAACAATTAGCCTGTTCTGGAGGAGGCTATATCTGTCGTTCAGTGCTTCGCCTTTCACTGAAAAGGTCAACGCAGTCAAAGCTGCAACTGAAACCCACAGAGGCATTGGAAGCAGGAGATAAAGACACACAAAGCATGAGGAATGGAGACTATTTGGATGAAGAGGCAGCAGATAAAGGATAGCAAGAGAGGAAATAAAGTAGCAGTGCAAAGAGGACAACGTAGAGTGCATGCTCTGTGAGTTCCAGTCATGTCACAAAGATACATACAGTACCCAGCAGCTCTCATGACAAGTGAAATTAATGCTGTCCAACGAAGGTGCAGCGGTCATATTCCATCATATTATGGCATGAAAAGTGTCACAGACGATAAAGTGCAGCTGGAGAAAAGAAAAGAAGGAAAGATGCAAACGAGATGAGGATGGTGGTGAGTTAGAGAGCGATGATGGGGGAAGAAAAATAAAGAGGCACATGTGCAGGAAGAGACAGTGGGACGCTAATAAAGAGGTTATTATGGTAAAGAGGTCAACCTTGCAGGAATGCTCTGTCTTGCAGAAAAGCAAACAGGCTTTTTATGTGTGTGTCCGACTGTTAAGTTTCCTCTGTTTATGTGTATGTGCGCATACAGTCCAATCATAATCTGCCGCCGCCGCTGCATCACATTGGAGCTTGTAAAAAGTGCTCTGTTGTTTGTGTGTTTAGTGTGGGATTAGGGCAACAGTTATATAATCTCAAGGCCTCTTCCGTGGCAAACAGAGTGTGTGAGGATAAACAGAAGACAGAAACACTATTATCTTTCCAGGCACACTTTCATATCCGCAGAACTGAATCAATACAGACTCAGTTCGCACAAGCAGTTGAGAGATTTTTTTTTTTTTTTTAATGTAGTGGATCATTAGGAAATGTACTGAAGGGATAGAAGACAGAAACATTTCCCATGCATTCCTGTGTGATGCTTAATTTAGCAGACATTATATGAAGTGAAGGCTGTTTCATATTTATCAATAAAAGTGAATTAAATCAGCGTATCTGTCAAATAGGGGGTTTATTTTTGGCTCTTTTTAATGTGCTTACTTTATGCCTAAAGCACAGCTGTGTGATGAGTAAAGTAAAAAAATAACAAGATAGGAGGGGTGAGTAGGGAAGAGACATACTGAAGAGGACAGACAGAGAAAATAGGAGAAGTTAGGGAGAGATAAGACGAGTGGATGTGGGGATAAATGGAGGAAAGAGCAGGAAGAGGAGCGAGACCGAGACAGGAGAGGATGAGAACTACGCGATAAGTCCCGGCGTGATCAAAGCTTTACTTTGACATCAAGAGCAGGCCTTGCCAGCGCACTGACTGGTAAATGTTGAAAATGCACAAACGCACTCTGAAACATTCAAATATGTGTGACTAAGAAGCCTCTTCTCATATTTATCAAAGTGATATGGATACACACAGTGAGAACTTGGAAAACTATAGACCTTTTTAACTCCTGACTGTCCAAGCACAGGAAACACTGAATTCAGATTGTCTCGACTCACTGTAGCCTTGAACACAGGTGATGAGAGGAAAAACATCATATTTCTTAACACCCATTTTTACCATGGAAGAAAGATGAGCTCTTTTTTTTCTCATAACCAGCACCATTCTTCAGGCAGACACGCTTCTGCTTTAAAAAAAATTGGTTGCCATGACTCTATTCTTTTTGATATTTTTGAAAATAATACAAGCAAGAATGAAGATTGTCATTGTGACAGCCTTTACTACAGGGGCGACAGAAAACACTGAATGCTTCTTTTCAGGGGCTACAAAACCCAATGGGGAGCTAAAGACGCTAAAGATAGCCTCATAGTGTGGCCGTAGGAGAAAAAAAAAAACAGACGTCAAACATGGGGGATTATGGGCCATTTATTTCCAGGGAGTGTTTTCACAAATAGGCGCCAGGGCCCCTCCTCTCACCATGACATCGGCCACCACACATCATAACAATTTATCCTGCGTTCTGCCCTCCAGCTATTTGTTAGCCCTGTTCATTATGCTACTATTTCTGTGCATGTATCATTCAATTTAAATCCTCTCTCTCTTGACGCTCCAAACACTGGTAAAACAAATAGAAAATGCACAGGGAGGGACCCCAGACAAATGTTTTGTTCAGGCAGAGGTCAAAGATACACAGCCAGTGGGCAGCAGGACACCATTTTTAAAATAAATTTGACTAAACAAACATTGTGTTTGTGTTTATCTGTTGTCCCGTCATCCACCCCTATCATGCAGAGTCCTCTATCTAACCCTGCTTATTATCAGATAAACTCTATGCGGCATTTACTGTTTCTGGCTGACCACCGCAGCTATATTTGTGTGTACATCTGTGTGTGTGTCTCTTTTTGGCCTTTAGACAGGTTGTGTCTGGTTTCTGTGTCAGCACATGCACTGCAAAATGAATCCTTTTTTTCAGGTTACGCACACCTGTTGGTCGGCGATCTGTCAGCTTCTAACACAGACACAACACACACACACACACACACACACTGTCACATGGTGTAAATGCATGCATGTAGAATTGCCATGCACACACACACACACACACTTACACATAAACACTAACTATACCCTGAGGCAAAACCTGTCTGCCCATCGAGTTCACCTCTACGAAGGTGTTCCATCAGCAAAATTAACTTGCAACAATTAACATAACCATGTTCATTATGGTAATCAACAACACACTGTACAAATACACACTCAGGCCCATGTGTGTGAGTGTGTGTATGTGCAGTGTGAGTTTGTGATTTAGCTATCGGCAAGCTTAGGGAAGTCATATTACAGGAGGTGGAGTCTAAAAGGTTACACTCAATAAAGATAGGGTGACCATACATCCTCTTTTACCCAGACATGTCCTCTTTTTTGGGGGGCCGTCCTGCCTTGTCCGGGGGAGTTTACAAAGTTTTGAGTGTTAGGTTAACTAACTGAGTTGGAAGCATGTAATCAACACTTGACCCGACCCGGATAACTCTCAAAATTTACTGAGGGCGACTCTGCCCTGCGAAGTCGGGATTCAGAATATGATCACCCAAATAAAGAAGAAACCTATTGAAGAGGATCCCTCTCCCTTTTCCTTCATTTTTGCTTTTTATTTCATGCATTTTTGGCTGTTATTGTTTAAACATTATTTGCAAAATTTTCAGAGATGAATCAATGATTAAATAATCTTTGGTGCGAAGAGAGGGGTAACAGATATGATGATGACAACAATGTCGGTAAATATGGAGAGAATGAGGGATGAAGCAGCTCACAAATGACTGCTTCACTGCTTAGTCACACACACACACACACACACACACACACACACACACACACACACACACACACACACACACACACACACACACACACACACACACTTTCAGGCACAGACACACACTTATTGTTAATTATTATACTGAATAATGAGAAGCAAATGACTCATTAAATCTCTCCTTGACCCGCACACTTAAACTCGCCTCTTTTCTCCCCTTCTTTTCCTGTACTTCACACAAAACCTGTCAAACCAGAATCCTCTCAGCTGTGAATTATTAATTGGCTTTTAAACAAACCCTGCAAAAAAAGTCACTGACCCTCATTTGGAGCTGTTTTGCACTCAAATGATTGCAGAAAAAAAACACCCTGATATCACACGTGAGATGTTCCCAAGCTTCGTCCTATTTGCCTTCGTTTCCCTTTTTCTTCTCCTTTGTTTTTCCACCTCTCTCTCTCTCTCTCTCTCTCTCTCCCACTGCTGAATTCTGTTTACCAAAGCGAAAAATGCAGTTAAAATTGGCTGTTAAAAAACAACCTTGCCTTTCTTTCTCTCATGTGACCGGTGTCATGAGACCACAAACCACCTGACTGCACATAACGACTGTCACAGAAAACAAATTACACTGGATTACACAGACACGCTCTCTCCCTCATACACGCACGCTGTATACACTGAACACCTGCAACTGGCAATCCACACAGGCAAAGTCTGCACGTACACAAAGATCGCAAGGTGCTCTAGTCAATATTGCTCCCTATCTAAAGCAATCAATTCCAATTCTAATCTGATCAATAAGCCTGTCAACACCACATTCTGATCATCAATAGTTGAGTCGATGAAATCGCTAGTAAACCCTGAATTAGCATTGATTCAGGTCCCAGCCGTTATCACAATTACAGCATGGCCTGGTTGTCGTCGGTGGTAAATCCACACCGGCGTCTTCCCCCGTGTCTCCTGTGCAGCAGAAAAGGTCAAATTAACTGAGGAGGAATATGTAGCCCCTCCTGCAGAACAACCGATGGAGCTGTAACTGTGAAAGGCTGTATGAGAAGCAAAGATAAAAAGCAAATCAGGTTCAAAAAGTCCACTATTAACTGAGTGTTCCTTTGCCGCTGCCTGTTTTTTTTTTAATCGCTTTAAGTGGTGCCCTTGTTGTTTCCTGGTTTTACTTGCAGAGCTTTTTGCTTTGTTAAAGACTTTATGTTCTTCATGTCGGTCTGCTTTGAAAGACGTCCATGTGACTTTCCTCATCAACTCAAAGAGCACAGGACACATTGGTGAACCGCTGGTTTGTCTCTATGCCCAAAAATACAAAGCCAAACTGAATCAATGTTTGGCTTGATGTTTCTAATTTATTAATTTCCTCTGTCCTTTTCATCGGGGTGACAAGGATTGGATGAAATCCCTGTGTGCTTTTTGTAAAGACAGGGAAACATCCTCCAATTATGGGCAGTGTTGACAGGCAGTCATCTTCTTCAGAGCCACTGATCAGACTGATGTTGGCAGGAGGACGATAACAGCCTGTACCCAAGTCAGAGTTTCATCATGTGATGAAAACTTAGATTTTCAAAATGGACATTCAGATATTTGTTCCTTTTTTTTTTCTTCATTCTCCTGTTTCAGCCTACATGAGTGACATAGTTTTATTTTCTGTGCCACAAATTCCTGCCAACTGCTTTCCTGATGCTTCAAGGCATTTCAACCTTGTTTTTGACTTCATCGTTCCACCAGATGAAGGATTTTCTTCTGGATGTTTAATCTGCTGAAGTTTGGGGTATCGATTGGGGCATTGGTTTGCTTAAGTGGTTGAAGATACTGTGCGTAGAAATAGTAATATTGATTGAAATCAAGCAGATCAAGATACTAGACTGAAAGGCTCCCTCATCCACCACTGCCAGAGGTGAAGCTCAGTGACTGTGGTCTTCAAGCGGCTGTGATCCTGTGTTGTATCTTATCGTAGCGTGGTGCCTGTTTGTCGAGTTTTCACAACGGCAACCACTCTCCGCTCAATCCAGTGCATTTTGGTCAGCAACTCACAAAGAACCAAAAGTTTACAGCCACTATCAGTTTGTCTGTTTCTGCTGAAGAAACATGTTGTTCATGATGGTGACCTTCTTTAAAGGTCACCTGTTCCTATGTTCATAAAAAATGTAAAAACAAACAAAAAAAAAAACATTTCAGGTGAAAACATTTTTTTGTTTGTTTTTATGAAAATTCACAAATCAAGGCATATTTTGAAGAAAATCTACCAATCCTGGCCACGGTCTCTTGTTCAGCTCCAAGTCTTAACCCTTTTTCTGCTCTTTACCCCAATGTTTTCTGCCTTTTGGCTATCCTAAAAAAATGCCAGCAGCTCAGCTCCCAGCCCCCATAATTTACCAGAAAGAGACTTTAAAAAATAGACTTCTTTCTTCAGCTTTTCTTGAGGGTTGATGTTACATGGTTAGGTCTTAAGATCCTACATCATTTTTAAACACAAAAGACAGTCTGACTTCAAAACAAACAGACCACCAACTAAGCTCGGAGCAGCTCAGCTCGCAGTCCATCTTTGTGTCCTGTAACACTGCCAAGTTTATTGAGGAAACTCTATCTTCTATGTAAAACTATTTCAATCAGTGCTTTTGTGGGGAGAAGGAAGTAAATGTCACAAAGTTCATGGACCGAATACTATCTTTAGTCACTGCCAACATTTCATCAGGAAAAGGAAAAAAAAGTGACAACATCTGTTCAGATTCTATTTTAGCCTTGTTTGTCTTGTGTTGAATTTGTGTGTAATCTGGATTCTCCTCTCTGTGCACTCTGACTTTCATGCTGCTGGAATGCAGAACACTGGAACTCTTAAGTGAAACCACATGAGCACAAGAAAAAGAAACATCCACCAGCTCCACGTCGCTTAGAGGCAAAAAGAAACTAAACCCTTGACATTATACTTCCAGGAAACTGTGTCAACAACAGTGAACCACCTGTGCTGTCTCACTTCTCCTCACATGCACCGATACGCTGGAAATCATTTCATCTCCCGCCTGGCTTACCTACCTCAGCCTCCGCCTTAAATGAAGACAAATCACCCCCCTGTCTTTTTTTTTTTCTCTTGAGGGCACATAAAGAGATTAAAGGTCAAAAACACTAATTACTAACTCTGTCATTTAATCTCGTTGAGGCCGGAGATTAGAGTTATAATCCCATCACATACTGCTACAGGAAATTATAAATCACTGTAACATCTACCTTGCTTCCCATCAGTGTTGTACAGATTGACCAGGGAGAAGAAGATGGAGAAGAAAGGGTTGGGAAAAAAAAGTGAAGAAAAAAGGCTGAATCTAATCGACTGACTCTGCTTTTTATCAAACCATAGACCTGAGAACTGAGAAGACCCTAAACAAACAAGTGTGGGGGCAAAATTGATCGAAATAAAACCCAAGCTTCTAATTCACCGTCACAGCCCCCCCTTTCTTTTCTTCTGTACCCCTCTCTTTCTCTGCAGGAGGTTATGTGAATCTGAGGGTAACAGAAGCCAGTCTGTGGACATGCTTAGCCAGACAGACCCCGACCTGTGTGTGTGTGTGTGCGTGTATGAGTTTGTGTATGTGTGCCTGTGTGTGTGTGTTTTGGTGTGCAGATTGAATCCTGCATCCCTGGGGAGCCTAACTACCTCTCCGTCTCTCCGGCTGACGGTCTCAGAGAGCTGGAGAGCGAGAGAAAGGAGGAGGAGAGAGGGAGTGAGAAAGTCTCAGGCAGAGATTTGGAAAGAATTAGAAAAGAAAAGAGGGAGAAAAAAAAGGGAGAGCAGGGGCAGTCATCACTGCAGCAAAGCCCAACAGCTCCCTCTGTCGTCACCTAGACAAGGTCTAGCACCCCTCTGTCTCTCTTTCACCCCTCCACCTCTGTCCCCGTTCTCTGTTTTCTGTCGGAGTTCCCCCCCCACTTCCTCTTTAACAGTTTAAAAAAACGAGTTTACGATGCCTGGACTTATGAGAAAGAGCAGCTGGTGGCTAATTAAATATAAATATAACGATTACAGCGTTATAAATTAATCCCTCTATCTCACTTTCTCCCCAGTGGGCTACGTCAGCAGCCTTTAAACTCATTCCAGTCGGAGACTCGTTTTCTGTTTTTTTCCCAGCGCATTTGAAGAACACAACTTAAACTGTAACATCTTTTTTTTCTTGAAGTGGCTCTCAGCCAAAGTCAGCGCTGGGTTTGGATTGGAAAAAACATGACATAAGCACATCCTCGCTGCATATGTTGTTGCTAAGTCATTTAAGGTGAAGAGTGCTCCCAGTCAGTCCCTTTGCTGCGAGATGAAACATCTGCAGAGGAAGAGTAGACATAAAAGAGAACAAGCATTACAACTAAAGCCGCTACGGCATTGAAGCTGATTTTTTTTTTTTTCAAGATAAATCATGTGACTCAATGCTGTTAAAGCCATCACTGGCACACAAGAACTCTGTAACCTTGATTGGAGGGAGCAGTATAAGTTGAATACAACAGCCTTGACTGGCCTAGTTGTGTCTTTCAAACCCTGCTTAGGAAATCTACGTGTTCGCAGGTTTAATTATATCTCTGCAACTATAAGGAACAGAGCCACCGAGCACAACTCTTCCAGTGCCTGGTCCTCACTCCTCGACGCATCTGAGGAAAATCTGGAGACGTTTCTGTGTCAGTTTTCCTGCACAATTTCTTGGCTGTACATCAATGAAAAAATCGAATACCTCACCCGCCCTTATCTCATGCGCTATCTGAGCCGGGTTTTTCTGTATTTGCAGCTCACCCTAAATAGCACAAAGACATACCAGGTACAAGTCGGATTCTGTGTTTCTGCCCTGCTGTGTTTTTTTTTTTAAAGTGTGCAATCACTTCCCCAGACGTAAAACCAGACTATTGTGGGAACTGAAGAAGAGTGGGGAGGCTATGAGTGTTTTCGTTCCTGTGATAGCAAAGTGAAGACAAGAAGTGTCTGGCAGCAGCGGCTCTCATAAAAGAGCGAGACGGAATACGCTGCTGATGGAAGTCACGCTGCCCTCCTCCTTCCTCCCCCTCATACTCTGATAGGAGTCATGCTCTTTTTCTCCTCAGCTCTGCCCTTCTGTCTCCCCTCTACCCCCTTTATTCTCTCTCCTCTTTCTAAACTGAATTACAGTGTGACAGAAATAGGAACGAGAAGACTTAATTAAGGAATTAAGAAAACATCCAAAAGCAAAAAATGGGATAAGCTAAAGTGAGGAGGCAGTGATTCAACAGCAGAAGGAAAATAAGGGACTTTCTTTGGTTGCATATTGTTTTTAAAGTGGTCGCTGAACCACAATGTAAACTCAGGTCTAAAAAAAAGGGGAATTCTGCTTTTCATCTCAGCTATTCTGACTGGTCTGGAGGCTAATTAACCGAATGCAAAGAAGCAAAAACAAATACTGTCTAAAATTGAGTCACACAATAAAGAGATGTGGAGAAAACCACAAAACTGCACCAGTGGAAACTAGAGGGAGAGTCAAACCAGGCGAAAATGTATCCCGAGAAAGTTACAAACCCTTTTGCTCTGTTTAACAAAGTGGAGCTGGTACCTCTCAAGGATTTCTCCATGTGAGCCTTTGTTTTTTTTTCCTGTCGACTGCAGACTTTTTTTTTTTAAAGCACTGCAAGAAACAACTCTGCAAACCAAGCAAGCAAACAACCGAGAAACCTGGGTGCTAGAAGAACCAGCCCCCTTGTCGAATGAAACACAACAACAGCAAATGATTTTCTCAATGGCTCCCACAAGACTGCAAAGTACAGAGAAGGGCCAGGAGGAGGAGGAAGAGGAGGAGGAGAGATGGAGGGCAGAAGGATGAAGAAAGGAGGAAAGGTAGAGGAGGTTTAGAGAGGGGAGACGTTTCACAGCAGCAACAGTGTGGGAGACAGACGGAAAGAGAGAGAGTTGGAGGGGAGAGGGGAGAGATTATTGCTTGCTTGAGAGTAGCAATCCAGTGCTGTGCCATGAATACCAAAGACTGCACAGCCCTACTCAGTCCCTCTCTTTCTCCCTCTCTCCCTGTGCTCCACCATCGAAAACGCAGCGGAATTGCAGCTGCCCAAATTATACACCGATATCTCACTTTACTCTCAGCGGCAGCAGCAGCAGCTTCATCCACGATTATTGCTGTCAAAGCAGCACACGCAGAGACTCCGCCAGCAGAGAGCCGGTACAGCTGGCTTTCATTGGACGCATGTCTGCGCAACAATTAAAAAAAGATCTAATGTGGCCCTACAGGGGCAATAAGGCAAATGCACGGATCTAATTGAGTGCAGAACGAGGCTGAATGAGCCTACGGGCAAGTGATCTGTATGCAATTTTTATGCAGTTTCACTGGCTCTGCCGCACACGGAAAAAAAAAGGGCAAGGACGGAGCTCCGGCTGAAGTATTCAAATGGACTGAATACTAAGGAGCCTTTAGGGGCTCACACTCAAAGATCTTGATTCCACAATGAAGCAAAAAGAGAGCAAAAGACTGACAAGGGTGGTTAAACTGTATATATTCTAACGCGCCCTGGCAGAATTAGGTCTTTTGTGCGCATAAATATAAATAACAGTGTTACACCTTAGATTAAAGGCTGTGTGTCTCTCTTTAATGACTAAGGGGTCACATCATAATGATGGGGTTTAACCGTGAAAACTAAATAAAGCCTCTGTTGACGCGAATCCAAGGAAAAGTTGTGCGTTGCCGTTTCGCGGGGACGCCGGGAGGCACCGACACCTCGGAGGGGAGCCTTCGCCGAGATTATCCACTCATTATACGTGGCCAGACACACACACAGAAAGACCTACACAGTACACCCATACACAGAAACACACTGACTCCTATGCATTCTTGCAGACGCGCACGAAACGTAACTATGCAAACACACTTTACTTGAAACGAGAGAGAAAATAAATAAATAAATAAACAGTCAGGTATGAGGAAACCTCACAAATCCAACCGCCATCCAGCGGTTTTGCGGAGATTAGAAGAAAGTCTCCTCTGTTAGAACCAGCAGTTTGAACGAAATAAATACAAGTCTTCATCTTCTGTTGCCAGCGTGAATGCGCAAAGGCTCTGTGGGCTCCCCTCGCTTATTCCCGTATTTGCTGAAACATAACCGAGTCCGACATCCACTCACGGTGACCTTTTCAATATGTATGCGCACGGTGTTTGTATGTCAACGCCGGATTCATCCAGATTGGAGACGCAGCATCCCGGGAACCGAAACATTTCACTTCTCTCTTGTCTGTTTTACGCTCATTAAAGCCTCTGCGAAAAGGAGGCGCACAGAGAGAAACTGACTGAGGGGAGAGAAAGGGAGACGAATGGGACTGTGTTTGCAATCCCAGTCCTTTAACTCAATCTGTCCTTACCTTGGAAGTGAGATACTCCGCGCGCAGCACTCCGTCTCTCCAAGGAAATTTTTCCAAAATACATGCAAGCCAGCAGAAAACGACCACTTCTCCTAAGTACTGCTCTTTCTCTCAGATGTCCAACACATCCACTGATGGAGACCCCAGTTTGTTTCTGGTTGCGCTTGGAGAAGAAGGGGTTTGTAAAATAAAAAAAAATAAAAAAAGAAAAGAAAGAAAAGCCAAGTCGTGTTCTTCACAAACCCTTAAATGTCCCCTCTCCTGTTTTATTTTTATCCGCTGGAGCGCAGAGAAAAAAACACAAACCAACCAGCGCTTGTCACTGATTTATAGAAAAAAACTCTTATGCTCTTGACAAGCTCCGAGGTTGAAGTGATAAAGAAGAGTGCTGAAGAGGTTGGTGTCAGGAGGGGAAAAAGAGGGGAAATCACCGGTGCATCCCCCCTCCCTCCTTTCTTTCCTGTCTTCCCCTCTTGCCTTCCTTTCTTCCTTCGGGTATCACAATCCTGTACCACAGCACCACCAGCCTGCGCCGATTATCCGTCCTCCCTCCACGAGCCTCGGAAGCGGAGTGAGGGACGCTGAACGGGGCGCGCGACGGCAGCAAAACGAGAGAGAGAGAGAGAGAGAGAGAGAGAGAGAGAGAGAGAGAGAGAGAGAGAGAGAGAGAGAGAGAGAGAGATGTCGCTGCCGATGGAGGGCGTTGGAAACTAGAGTAACCCTCTCTCTGCTCTTACTCAGTGATGATATTATTTTTATTTGAATTTTTATTCTTCAAGTCCTGTGTTGGGTTTTGTGAATGATTTTGACAATCAAAATCCTCTAAGACATTGGTAAGCTGAGTTAACAGTCACAGATTTGATAAAATATCATAAACTTCAGCAAAATAAAGAAGTGTATTTGTATGTTTAGTTGTGTTTGTGGAGAAAAAAAAGACTGATGGAACATGCAGAACTGTTTGTTCCAGTGTCACTGCACCCTGTCACATCCAGACTGAGGGTCTGCAGCAGAAGAAACCCTGCAGCAGGGGCAAACGAATGCAACAGTTGCTTTCTCCTCATTGGCTGAGGGCAGCGTCCAACTGCTGCTTGAGCACGTTTAGAATTTTACAGGCAGCCAATCAGAGGGAAGAAGGAGAGTATGGAGGGAGGTTGGCTGTGGAAGATCCTTCTCTCTGAGAGAGGATTGGTTTACAAACAGTCCCATTTAAAATACCTCCCGGCCAGTGAAAAGAAGAGAAAAAAATCCCATCATCATTTCAGGGAGACGAAAGAGATGATTTATGACTCTCTTCATCTTTGTCTTGTTGGAGTGTTTCAGACACATCAGGAGGCTTCACGCCACACCTAAAGGGATATTCCGGTGTAAATTTAAGTTATGGTCAAACACACCGTAACACAGAGTTAGACACCTCCTTGAGCGATGAAGATCGGTTGCTTCTCAAGTTACACTAACT
This sequence comes from Xyrichtys novacula, assembly GCA_962446985.1. Lineage (NCBI taxonomy): Eukaryota > Metazoa > Chordata > Actinopteri > Labriformes > Labridae > Xyrichtys > Xyrichtys novacula. The sequence continues at coordinate 6,987,546 of OY660874.1, forward strand.
TCAGCAGTGATTGCATGATTGCAATATACAGTGGTCTATGACTACATGTGCTAAACTTCAACCAAAAAGCCACTCCATAGACACAAATAATGCTCAGAACAGCACCTAACTTCATCAATAGTACAGAGACAGTCCCAGTCATAGTACTAGCCATCAAACATCTTTTTTAGCTTTGCCTGATTTCTTTAGCAAAGAGACCAAACACAACTCACCCGCTCTCTTCCAACAGCCGCTTATTTGAGGGGGAGCCCTGATGAGTTGAACAGCGAGTGCAGCGGAGTTTCGCAGCTCTAGGAAGAACATTTATGATTATTACTTCATGGAAGTGCAATCAGAGTTCTTGTGTATCTTGTATGTGCACTGCAGACGCGGTAGTTCTGCTGCCTTAGCATCTCGGTCCGATTGTATTTCCATGAAGAAATAATCATAAATTTGAGTTATGATTTGTCTCTTTGCTAAAGAAATCCGGCAAAGCTAAAAAGATGTTTGACTGCTAGTACTATGGCTGGGACCCTATGTACTGTTGATGAAGGTAGGTCCTGTTCTGAGCATTATTTGTGGCTATAGAGTGGCTTTTTGGCTGAGGTTTGCGCATGGAGACGTAGACCACTGTGTATTGCTATCATAAGTTGGTATGACTGGAGAAGCAAGCGATCAACAACATTCATCTCTCAAGGGCGTGTCTAACTCGGTGTTACAGTGTGTTAGACTATAACTTGAATTTACGCTGGAATATCCCTTTAAGTAATTGTATTTCTATAGGATTAATGTTTTAAGGTGTACCTACTTTAACAAGAAAGCAGCTTTATTTAGCAGGCACAGAGCAATTGGATGAATTTTTACTCAACATGAAGACTTTGTCATTTTTTGTTCCTGTTTGATTGAAGCCTGTCGGGGGTCCTTGGTTCCTCAAAAGGCTGGCTTGTACAAAATTATGGTGGTGTAGTTTGATTTATTCTAAAATAAAAAGAATTCTCTACATAAACTGATTGGATAAAATGCTCTAAACTGAACTGTATCATTTGTATGATTATGAGAGTTGTGTATAAATGATACATGCCACAACTGGAAGCATTCAATATTTCAATTTTCACCTGGAGTTCTGAAGACTTACAACTCACAGTGATACTGTGCAATAATACTATTTATTCACAGTTATTTTTAAAGGGTAGGTAACCCAGTTTATATCCATGCTTAAGTGAAGAGACTTCCTAAGTTATCAGCAATGCTTTTTTTTGCTGTATTTTCCACTGTTTCCTGAAGCTGTATTTTCTTTTTTTTTTGTAACATTCTCTTATTTTGAAAGTACTTTGAATTGTTAATTTATCAGAGGAAATTGGAAAAGTTACAAATCCGATCAGTAGTAGAATTAATCATCAGAAAAGGTGTAACCTTCTTATACCGTCACATCTCTCTTTCTTTTTGTCAACTGCAGAGGTGTGGACAAACACGTGACACATACATGACGTAGAGAAGGAGAGATCATTCAAAGGCCTTCTGATAGAGAATGGCAGTCTTATAAAGAAAAATGGTTGACAAATAGACATTGGCAGTTTGCCCAGATGTTGTCTGTGGGATATAAGCTCTGGTGGTCTGTCTTCACCTGCTTGCTACCATGTCTATCTGCAGCTCTTAATGACATCAGAAATGTAAGAGATACAGAGGTTATCAAACCAGAAAGGTCGAAAGCAGATAGTGTCCTCTACTATCAATATTCGTTTTTGAGCTTACTGATTTTAAACATTACATTGACAGAAAAATTTACTGAGAATCCCCAGAATTAAAAAATCTTTACAGTTTACCTCAGCAGGTCCTTGAAAGATGGTCTTAAATTACAGGTTTCGGCTAGCTCTGCATGAAAACTGAATAAAAAGGAAGCAGTTATCATCCAAATAGTCATGCTCTGAATGAATGTAATTTACAAAAAAAAGGACAAGAGACATAATGGTTTGATAAGCAGTTGCGTATCAGTTAATGTATTTAAGACTGCTGTGACAAGAAAAGCAACAGCATCAGTTGTTTTGGCAAATGCTCTGAAGGTAAAGGGAACAACAGAGTTGTAGAATAACTAAATCTGTGCATGGAAATCAAAATAGATGGATGAGTAAACGGAAACACATTTGGGACCTGATTTTTCATTTCCATGGTTGCTACTGTACCAAAACCTGAACCTCAACATTTTTTTCTTTGATTCTGAAAAGAGGGAACTAGAATGGCATGATAGAAACAAGGGTCAAAATACAGGCATGAAATGCAAAAAAGTCTCTTGCTGGAGTACAATAGTTAGTGCTGTCTGTAAAGACTTTGGGACGATCCCAATTGTACCCCTTAGCCCTTGTCTTACCCCTTAGCCCCCGGTTTTGTGCATTCATGTCAAGTGAAGGGGTGTCCCAATTCTCTGTAAGGTTAAGGGCAAGGGGTACAGGGTACACAACCCTTGAAACAAAGACAAACTGGGACCTCACTTGAAAGCAAAGGGTAAGATTTTGATGTTTTTCATAGTAATAACACTTAATGTTTTGTCTGTTTGTTTGTTTGTTTTTTAATCAGTTATTCAATCCTTTGCTACTCCACACAAATACTAGCTATGTTTTGAATTGTTTGCATTTTAAAATTGCATGTTATGACGAGGTAGCTTATGAAGCTATAGCTATTGATAGCTACATTAATGTCAGACTGCGATTGCGAACAAAAGGTAACAAAGGCTAAATGTTACAACAGTAGGTTGTTCTCGGAGTAGTTTACCAGGTAGCATCACATCAGCTTACCACAGAGCCAGCAAGCGGCAAGGCATGTTGATGTAGCAGGAATCGAGCAGCGTCTTGTTTCTTGGGGAATGTTTTCAAGGGTGACCATAGGTCCTCTTTTACCTGGACATGTCCTCTTTTTGTGGGCTCTCAGGCCTGTCCAGGGGAAGTTTAATAAAGCCTTCAAACGTCTAGGGTTTTGCATGAAAGTTTTGAGTTTGTGTACCGTGGACTAACTGAGTTAGAAGCGCATAAAAAACGCTTGACCCAACCCGAAAAATCCTCAATGCGCAACTCTGCCCTGTGTTGTAGCGTACTCCTTTTGGGGAATTACAACATGGTCACCATAGTGTTTTCACCCCTTCTCTGTAGCCCTCAAAACAGAGGGACAAGGAAAGGGGTAAGACAAAGGGGAAGGGGTAAGAGTGACACTTGGGATTGGCCCCTATGTCGCTTATCCATTTGACTACCAATGTACTGCTTAGCTTGAAAATAAGAATTCACCCCACCCATGATCTTTCTCTACTGATCCAAGTTAGTTTTTGTGGTAACACTAAACCCAGTCTGTGATACCAGTCACACTAATGTGTTTATCATTTTGTTTGTTTGTTTTTTTAAGTCCAGTTTCAATCACACCAAGACAATAAATCAGTTTCTTGAAATGGTAGCACCATAGATTCACTTGACATATAGCCAGGTAATAGAGCAATATTTCCCCCCTTTAATGTGTTCCCATCAATATGAATGTCACATGGATGTAATGATGGGACCAAGGTGTTCCTCTGACATGTCAGCATTTGAAGAGGCAAGTGAGGCATTACAGAAGTGACACAGGATAACTGTGACCTGTTGGAGCAGATGGGTGTGTGTGTGTGTGTGTGTGTGTGTGTGTGTGTGTGTGTGTGTGTGTGTGTGTGTGTGTGTGTGTGTGTGTGTGTGTGTGTGTGTGTGACAGAGGGAGCATGACCCGGTATGTTCATGCTGTGTGTTTACCTCTTGTTTACCTCTGGAATGTAATATGAAATAACACTCGGGGACATCAATATTACATCATTTGTAGGATCAGTATGAAAGTTGACAGAAAAATGATAGTGGCCCCGTTGCTGACTTGCAATATGAGCAGGGCTCCTGGGTTGAAACTGAAACTCAAATCCCTTTATGTACAATTGTGTGAATTACACAATGTTCTGGAAAAGTGGTTGAACAAAAGTCTCCATGTAAGACATGCCATGATCAGTACTTGTTGTGCCAGAAGTGGAGATGAGGGGGACTGAACCCATGACCTTAGGATGCCAAAGCATACACTTGCCTGCTGAACTGTATCCTCCACATGTCAGTTGGACCTCAAGAGATAATTGGCAGGTGGTCATGTGTAAAAGCTCCCCAGTGGATACGACAAGCACTTGTCTCTTCACACCACAGTCTTGTCTATCCTAAAAGGAAGCAGTTTCACTGATCACTTGCCTATTTTATCATATCCTTCTAATAACCTGGCTCCCAATGAATTTCCAAACAAACTGACACAACCCTTGAGTTAAAGATAATATTATGGATTTAAATATAACTTTTAAATGTATATTGTACAGCTAAAATAAAGGTCTCTGAAATTTCAACAGTTGCAAGTGTTTCTGCTGGATATATAATCTTTATCATACCAGCTTTCTTGTGGTTTGGATTTACTTTAAATTGAACATCTCCATTCATGCCAAAGTCAAAATATTTGCATCCGAACTCTTAAATACAAACATATTCACCAGCACCTGTATGCTCTTTTTCCCGTTACTTTCCTGTTGGCAATGTTTCTCATTCAACCAGACCTGTAACACTGCCAAAGCCTTTAATGTGCTGTTGGTTTACAGTTGCTGCTGGTCTCATGTCTTCAGTTTAGTAGATGTCTCTGTAGGCCCCTTGCTTGTTTTAACATCCCTTAATAGTTCCTACACTGGTTTTCTGCTCTTTTGGGGCAGGTCTTTTTGTCTTATTATCTCACTAATTATTGATCTAAAAATATGTGCAGAAAGTACTTTTAAAAAAATCCTTTCCGGTTTTATTTATTTTTTTACTGATGCTTTCAGAAACTGGCATTTTTGCCAAACGGTCAACTTGCTTTCCAGAATTGATAATCCTTGCTATGGGGTTTGACCAATCAGAGTCAAGTATTTAACAAACATGGGGAATAGGGGAGAAAGCTGGGTAACACTGACAGTTTGATTGTTGTTAGTCAATTTATTGGGTTTGGTTAGCCGTGTCTCTGGACACATCAACCGACAACAGCTTCTCACTTTTCCTATTGTCAATGAATGTAACAGCGTCACATGGTTTTGAAACAGCTGGATGTGCTGGTGCTTCATTGACTAACAATTAGCAGCTGTCATACCCGTAAGAAATGGAGATGCTGGGGATTGAACCCAGGACATCAAACAGGCAAAACATGGGCTCTACCACTGAGATACATCCAGTGGATGAAGACCTTCAGACTAAGAACTTCCAACTAGTTAACACATCTTGTGTCATTTTTATGACTGAAAGCCTAAAGCAGTAATGTCTAAACATGTCTGAATCTATATTTGGGCAATTATAGTGGAGGTTTGAAAAGCTCCGATATAGTACTCATTTGTAGGATGGACAGCAGGCGCTTTCATTCAGCAGGGAGCAGTAGATGATAATACACACTTTCATTATAGCATTCAGTGAGCCTTTATTACTTTGGATGCAAAATGACATAATTAGATTAAGATAAAGGGCATGTTGTCAGCTGTAATTAGAGGGTATTTCTGGCCATTATGAATAAACACATAAACAACTGCAGACCCTTTTCACACACAGTCTCTTTATTTCAGGCTGTCAGGTTGGGAGACAGATTAAAATGAGCTTTAATACATGAGACAGACTTTGCATGTTTAATTCTGAATTCATAGCCTGTATCTTCTTGTATCTTTTTGTCTATGTGCTGAGGCGTTCCTGTTCAAGGCAAAACGAGGCAATGCTAAGAAAAAAAAAATTGATTTGTTTCTCCTCTTCAAAGACAGAGGAATTTCATGGTTTTGAAAGCGTACGTGTGCACACTCACCTTGCTCTGTGGTGCTGAGTGAGGATAAAACTGTTCCTCCAATTTTCACCCCAGAAAACGACTGGACCAGAAAACATCAGGGTCTTCAATTTTTAAACTGTGATTTCTCCTCAGGAAGGTTTGCACAGGCAATTTGTTGCTCAGATAAAATATATATAAAACAGCTATGAGGTTTGTTTGAAATTCAAGTAGTGTTATACAATGAATTGAAGGTAAAAATACAGGGGGCTTGCTGCACTTTAGGTACTTATTACATACTGCATTTCAGTGCAAAAAGCTCCTTAAGTACATTATGACATATTTTCAGCGTCAATCCTTGATGAAAGTAAAACAACCGAAAATAAGGGAGTATAAATTTGACTGGACCAAACTAGACAGCCAGTTTGGTGTCCTAGCAGGGTCATTATGTAGCTGTGTTGTCTCCCCTGCTGTGTTCGATTGGCGCACAAGCTTAATTGCTGCCTCAAGCTCCTAAAACCTTGATTGTTACCAAAAGCAGGCATTTTGTTTGATACACTACGTTTGATAGTTTTGTCAGAAGTCTTTAGGAATAAGCAGTCAAGTGAGCTCATTAGTCACTCTAGTCAAGGCAGAATGTGTGATATATTCAGTTGGTAAATGAGAGATATTTTCATTGTAGTTTTGTCAAATGTTTCATTTTTATGTGGGTTTTAAACATACCTCTGGCTATTTTCATCATAGACCTTTTTTTCTGACCCATGTCCGTCAAAACAAGGATTTTTTAAATGATATTATCTCATCAGCAGCAATTTCTAGAGAAGCAACTCCTCCCTTAAATTAGGAGCGAGTTTGCACGTCAACATTAATACTGATGCTTTGACACAGACTTGTTTTCTTTTCCCATCTCTGGCTATCACCATGCCCTCCAGAGAAATGCAGAATTGTACAAGGGCTGTCAGGTCATTGGTAAACTGCAAATGAATTACAGACATGACTTGTTTGAGTTTAATTTTGGTGAAAGAAAACTCACTGACTGCCTTTGGGGCTGTTTTGTTGTTTTTTTCGCATTGAGTTCACACCAAAGGCAAAGTGAATTTTCGTGATATGTTATTAGCTCAAGCTCGGCCTTTATGCTAGTTAATCATGACCCATGGACATTCTCTTTCTAGATATGTTGAAAACACAGTGCTGTTATGTCTGGGTTCATAACATCACCCAGAGGCGCAATGGCTTGGTCAGTTTCAGCACCCTGTCAAGAAACTGCGTCTGATTTAGCTTTACTGCTGCTTCAAGCTACTCAAGGTTGACCAGCTCCTAGCTCCTGGGGTTAGGAATAAAGTACCATTCTTCTGATCTGGCTTCAGAGCAAATGTATGTTTGTCATTTGCACCACGTTATCACACTGATGGTAAAGGCTGCTATGTATAGAACCCATCAGTCTTTGACTAATCCCATTCACACACCATTGGACACTGCTAGCAGGGGCGGGTGGGGTCAAGTGTCTAACAAGTTTTAACAACCATTAGTTAATGACAGATAGTGAATCATTAGCTACTCAGTTGAATCAGATTAGCAGTTGCTCACTATCTACGCATTAACAAACTTTTGACTAGCTGTTAGTTGCTCCATCATCACCCAGTAGCTTTGCAACATCTGTGTACCCTATTGTAAAATGTTTCTGAATTTTCAAATTCAGTTTGGTAAGTAACTTGTATTAGTTCACTTTACTTTATTGAATTATTTGGTTGCATGCAGGGATGCACCGATATGAAAATTCTTGGCTGAAACCAAAAATGAGGGAACCGAAACACTGTAAGAAATTATTATGCCAACTATTGGTACCATTACATTTATGGCTATGACTGTGGACTAACCTCACTAAAATCAAGGCATTGCAATTGCATGATATTAAATATTAAATTCAAAATAATTCATGTAAACACACTCAATGTGCTCTATCAGCCTACAAAATCCCAAGTCCTCTATGACAGAGAACTGCTGGTCATCTAAGGCAATGAAGTCCATAATTTTTTTGTGTAATGCCCTTTGCTTTGGCACCATCACCGGTTAATTTTCTTGACTTTTAGAAAACTATTCACCACAGACGGAGTAAGTGTGCTCAGAGGGATTTTCCTTTTTCTGTGCCGTGTTCTGCTTGTATTCACATTAGCGATTGGGAAATTTGGATTTCAGGCGATAAATTAAACCTGATGTGAAGAAACTTTTTCGCGCATGCACCCCCTCTTGAAACTTCAGCATTACAAGCTTTGCAAATTGCTATCCTTAGTTCTCAGAGGTATTGACATACATCCACACTGCAGACATGTTGGCCCTTATCCGGAAAACATCTTTTTTGTTTCGATGTCTTTTGGCTGAGATTTCGTTAAAAAACATAATTTCCTGTAAAAACATATAAGGCTTCTTTTTAGATCCTCTTTTGCAAAACTCTGAGCACAAACTCAAAGCCATGCTCAGAGCCCGCTCCTTGAACCCTGAAACGACGTCCGACTCAAAGCAGACATGGTGTTTACACAGAGAGCACGTCACACAGAGCATTTAAAACTGAAGCATTGCAGATGTAGTTTCAGTACAGTGATACTGTGTGTGGTAGCCACAGTCAGAGCTCCAGTCTCGTGTTGTAAACACTGAGCTGAGGCAGCACTTCTGAGTGGTCTGGAGTGGAAAGATGATTCTGTAGTTGAACGTGCTGACCCACAAACCTCAAACAGTAAGGGAGTGATCACCGGGAGCTGGGCCACCCACTGAATGCAAAAACACACACACACACACACACAATTGTTTATACAGTGTATACAAATAACAGTGTATAGTGACAAAGAAGAAAAACAAGCTAAAACCTGTTTGAACCTGGAGAAGGATGCAAGAGCCTTCAGAAGACAAGGAAAGGAAGGGCGATGGGAGGAACGAGTGAGGAGAGCTTTTCTCCTCTGCCCCTTTACAATGACACTGCTCAGCTTGACAGTATGAACACCTCAAACTGCAGGCACACGGAGAAAGCTGCATACATACTGCTCTATTTTAGACAACTATGTTTGTGTGTGTTTGTGTGTGTGTGTGTGAGAGAGAGAGAGAGAGAGAGAGAGAGAGAGAGAGAGAGAGAGAGAGAGAAAGAGAGAGAGAGGGAGAGAGATCAGTAGTGCAGGTAGGTGTGTTTGCTTGTTGCGGTTTTGTAAATTAGTTTAGCAAGGGTTTATTTGCCTGTAAACATAATTATAGTTGACATGTCTGTGTGTCTTTTTGTGTGTCTGTGTTTGTATGCATAAGGCTGATTCAGTCATGACTAAGGATATTTAAGCCTGAGTTTGGCTGTTTCCATCTTACAGATGATTTGACATGAGACAAAGCGACACATGCAGCTTACTAACAAAAACAAGCACAAATGTCTACAACAAATACTATTATTTACATTCTGTTACTTCAAAGGGTTTGACTTCCCAGCTAAACAGTCCCTGCAGAGGTATGTTTAGAAACAGCTTTAGACTTAATATCATACCATAAGCCTCCTTTACTTACACAATACTTAATATTTCCGAACATTTGCCTCAAATTCCTTTCTTGCTTACTTTTCCAGATATCCTTCACTCCCCAGTTTAAAAGAGTTCAGTCACAGGAAGCAATACAAGTCACAAAAGCATGCTGCAAAAACCACAGTGCTGTATAATTTTCACAACCTGATGGTAGACAAAGCAAGAGAGAGCTGAACTATGATTATAGCTTTCGTATATACAAGGATGCTACATGTAAACGTACGCTTATGCAGATATCTACACTATTGCACTGTGTTTGCACTGACTGCATGATACAAACGTCTTTGGCCAACTGCTTGTGGCGAACTTTTCTGCTGCATTCTTACACTGGCTCACCCTTTTACCTTACAGGGGGGCTGGTAAAAACTCTGAATTAAGTCAGGGGAGTTTTGTGATATATGAATACAGCTGTGTTGGAAATGATTGGACCCCACTGGCTAGGATGACCATAGGTCCTCTTTTACTTGGACATGTCCTCTTTTTTGGGAGCTGTCCAGCCTTGTCTGGGGGAGTTTATAAATCCTTCAAATGTCCAGGGTTTTGTAAGTTTTGAGTTTGTGTCGTGTGGACTAACTGACCTAACCTTGAAAATTCTCAAAATTGACCAAGCATGACTCTGTGTCTTTGCCCCCCGCGTAGTTGTGTCCTCCTTTTGGGGATTCCGAATATGGTCATCCTACCACTGGCTGATTAGGATTTGATTGATATAAGGGGTTGTATTTTTTGCTAGTTCATGACTCTGACTGACTTTTGTGTGGGCACTCGATAATTTACCCACTGACCTATTCCTTATTTCCACAAACACAGACGAAAGCTGTTTACTTACATATACTTTAAACATACTTAAATTTCACTCCTCCATGCATTTTAATTGACTTTAAATTTTCTCATTTTATATTCACTCTTATCCTCTTACACAAATTCAAGGCTGGGTCATTCTCAGAGACTGCAATACATTTTTAGAAAGTTGTCAGACGGGGTCAGAGTCACACTCTTTGATTATGTTTTTATTTTTTATCAATACTAAAAGTAATTGGAAGTATCCACAGTATCAACAAATGAGTGAAAAAGAAACTAGAAAAGAAAAGTGAGTATAAGGGTGTAGGGCTGAACGATTTGGGCTAAAAATAAAATCCAGAAACTCGATTTTCGATTTTTTATTCAGTGATAACTTCACTTTATTAAAGAGTTTTTCTATCATCTCTCAAAATGAAACCACTGAAAATAATGTAGTGCATATGCCAAGCCAGTGAGTGGCACAGGAAATGCACAAAAGACACAAGAAGAGCACAGAGCATGCATATTAAGGTTGTATTTGGCTGGACATGTGCAGGCGCCATAAAAGAGTTACCCGGTGTGTCACATAATGGTTTTGAGAGATGCAGATAGGCATCCACACAGAGATGAAATGGTGGTTGTCAATGCATTTATGCACTCTCTGACCCAAGTACTGTTTACAGTCACCTGAAACGCTGTTTCCGTGTGGATGAAACGCCGATACAACAAAAACTTTTGTGTCTCCTGATTTTGTTTCTGTGTGGACGGGTTGACTCTGCCTTCAGACAGACTTTGCAGAGGGGAGTGGTTTGCTCTTCATTCAAAACTGCAAAGCCGCACCAACTCTACACGGCTGACTTGCTCTTGCCTTATTTAGCCACAAAATTATTGCCTTCTTTTGCAAACGCCATGTTTGTTTACACTGGTGTGTATTGGAAGTGGGGAGCGCCTCCGCAGGAAGGGGAGCCTACGGTGGCCTGAAGGCCTGAGACATGATAGAGAGGAAAATCGATTTGACAATTTTAATTTTTTAAATATCGTCATAATCAAATTATCCGATTAAGATTTGAAATTCGATTAATCATGCAGCCCTATAAGGTTGTCTAAGAACCTTTTTGATGTTTATTTTTTTTCCATACCGTCCTGTGTTGGTTTCTCCTCCCTGTTCTTTGCAGTGTTATATGAAAAGGTGTTTCCCACCAAGATGTGCTACTAATCTGCTCTGCTCCTGTAAAACCGGATTCCGAAGTACCTTAAATAGCAGTCGTATTTTTAGAAGACATCAGTTCATCAAGGCATGCTTCTCTTGAAATTTTGATGATAGATCTCTTAATAGAGTATCAAAAACACGTTTCTATTGCTTTGAGAAAAGGAGCTATCAGAGGGGAGAGTAATATTGTAATATCTAGGAACTTGATGGCCTAACTGACTCCTATGTAAAGCTCAAGGATCTACAGCTGTGTTGTCAAATTTGCAAGGACAGAAGGACACAGATGTGCCCTTTACACCACCAAACCCTTTTCAGCCTGACATTTCCAAGAATCCAGACTGTCCTGATAAACTGGCCAAGACATTATAGTCTGCTCCTGCCAAAACTGTAAACAAACATAACATGGATCATGGTGGAAACATACAAAACACTACTACCCATACATTTTAGCATCCAGTTAATCACTATTGTGGTTCTGCAGAGTACTTTTTACTTTGAGTTCAACTGCTTGCAAAGGATTTACATTTATGGCTTTCTAGACTTTGTCTGGTTTGTAAACATCTACATCGTATATCCCAATGAATGAATCAAATGCATGCAGCAGATATGGCTCCCTTTCTTTCTTTCCTTTTTACAGCCGCTCATGTTCCCAGGTGATGTGTTTTGCCTGGATGATGGATAAGTCCTTGTAAAGTCAAGGCCTTGGGTTGGACCTTTTAATTCTTGTCCAAAATGAAATAGGTTCCTATCCTGTGTTACTTGTTGCTAACAATTTTTTATCAAACCCAAAGAAGTCTTTTTTTAATCCTATTAAAACAGCAGCAAAATCCTTATCTCTTCAGAGGTAAAGATTAGTATTTAGGTAAATAGGAGTGTGAAATTTAAATTTGGTAAATGAAATACTAACACCATCACACCTTGATTGCACCTCAGTAATCAAACAGCTCTAAGCCTCAGAGGTTTTCATTTGCAGTATAGAAAAAAAAGAAAATTGTTTAAAGCTCTCAAAAGTAGTTTGATAAATTATTCTGCAAAGACGGAGACACTTTTTCAGGCAGTTGCCTTTCAGTGTTATAGGTAGTCCTTACTGTACTTATATATTTCATTGACGTCAGGCTTTTTCACCCTTTCCACCACTCACCCGCACTCATGACCTCCACAAAGCCCAGAGGATACAGGGTGAGAAAACGGTCTATTCCCCTGCTATTGCCACAGGTGTTATTTTTCACAGTTTGTGTTGTTGATAAAACCTGATTCTTCAGGGTTTTCTCATGTAAAAAGAAACCGAGTCTCAGGGAGAATACTCCTGAGACAGCCCAAGATTATAAAACAACTTCTAATTATCTTTTACCAGATTCATAAGAAGCACCCCATTAACATCAACTTAAAGAAGAAGATAACAAAGCTGTAAATCTGTCTTATTAACAGCAGAATCAAGATCTGATATTGAACTTGTGCTATCTTTCAGCCTTACATATTAAATCCTTTTATGATTCATTTTAAAGAAAAAAACACAGACATATATGTACGCATGTCTGTGTTCATCCCCATGTTTTGGCTATGTGTAGAGAGGCTGCCTGGGTGATTACTGAAGGATTATGCACTGGGCTTTTAAGGGCAAGGTTGTTTGTTTAAGCTTGAGCCTAAATGATACCAGGGGCTTTCAAGGGATAAAAGAGAGGGGCTCGTGTTCAGCTTCATCTGTTTAACCTCTGGCTTAAGTTTCAAGTCTTTCCATCTTTTAATGCCATGTTCCAAACTTTACCATACTTACTACTTCTTTATATGAACCTTTTCTCCTCTTGTTTTCTACCTTTTGACCCAGGAGAGAAATCTCCCCACCGCTGTATAGAGAGCTGCAGTGACCAATCAGTGGCCCTGGATTATAACACAGTCTGCGATAATTGAATTTGGGCTGTCGGCACGGCAACTGAGCTGGGGAAATAGAGGGAGCTGGGAGGGAGCTTGGATGGTCTTGGGGGTAGAGGAATGGAGTTTCATTTGGAGATAGACAAAGAAACAGGAGACTAGAGAAAGAAAGAATGCTGCGGAAATTGAGACATAAAGCCTGGAAGCAGAGACCAAGAGAGAAAGGGGGAAGGAAAGTAGGAAATGGGTCCATCCATGCATCTATTTATTCATCCATGCATCCATCTATACATCTATATGCATTCCATGTTTGTGTCTATCTGGGTTCATGGTGAGGCTGGACTACATTATGAAATAATGGTATTACAAATACAGCATGGAAAGAGGGATGGAAATGAAGCCATTCCCTTGAAAAAAAAAGGGATGGAAAGAAAATCAGAGTGGCACAGAAAGAAGGAAGGATGGAGAGAATTAGTGAGGCAAAAGGGCAGAGATAAAGAATTAAAGGGAGAGATAGAGATAGAGAGACGTGAGAGAGAGAGGGAACAGAGAGCAGCTTTGTGTATGAGCTGGCAGTGAGGAGCAGAGCTGCATAGCAATCACTTGTTTGCTATGCTTTAATCAGCCAGATAATGCTAAACATTAGCTAGTGCTCCTACACTTCAGACTCATTTAATCAGAGCTCTAACTTTGTGCATTAGCTTCCTCTTTTATATCGGTGTCTGCAGCGCTGCAAGGGCACAGTAAAGTAGGCTTTTACCGGTACACTTGAAGAAGAAAACAACCACAGACAGAGAGAGAGAAAAGAGACTTTTGACTTTTAGCCCTCTTGATAAAAACATGGCCAGGAATAATAAAGCAAGAGGTTGTAAGAAGTCAAGAGAAAGGACAGTTAAGATACACTTAACACTGAGGGCATTTACTTTGATGTCTGGCTTTGTGTTTGCAAGTGGAGTCCATATGTACCTTCTTTCCATGTCAAACTACAAAGAAGTCCATCAAAAAATATCTATACTACTTGAGTTTGTCTCCTTATTAAAACCTTTACCCATTACATTTATAATCTGGTGTAAATGTTTTTTATCATAAGCTGTAGTATTTTATGCACAAAACCAAATGACTTTTCCCTCACATGTAAAATTTCTGCTTGGAGTCTGAGTAAACCCATGTGAGAACACAGCATGAAACCTAAATGCAATGCAATGATGTTTGTGTCATAAGACTCCTGCAAACTTAAGCAGAGAGACATATAATGGATGGCTAACAACTGCTGATAAGAGGAGTATTTTTCATGATGATGACAGTGAGTGTGCCTTCACATCTGTCCATTTACATACGGCGTTGATGTGAATGCAAAAACTTTCATAGCATAGATCACTGTCACTTCATCACTTTGAAAACACCACACTGTGGATTTCCCAGCCCACTTTGGATGTTATTCCTTATTTGTACCCTCCTTACTGTCTCTTTACCCTGCACTTTCTTCAGAGAACTTACTTTCTTATTTATGTAACACTACAATCAAACCACATTTAAACTGTTGGTCTTTAATATTATCAGTGTTTCTGTTGGCAGAATACCCACAACACTAAAGGGATATTCCGAAGTAAATTTAAGTTGTGGTCAAACATACTGTAACACCAAGTTAGACGCCCCCTGGAGAGATAAATGTTGCAGACTGCTTGCTTCTCTAGTTATACCAACTTCAGCAACGATCACACGGTAGCAATACACAGCGGTCAACGTCTCCATGCGCAAACCTCAACCAAAAGCCACTCTATAGCCACAAATAATGCTCAGAACAGCACCTAACTTCATCAACAGTACATCTAGGGTCCCAGCCATAATACTAGTCATCAAACATCTTTTTTAGCTTTGCCTGGTTTCTTTAGCAAAAAGACCAAACACAACTCACCCACTCTCCTCCAGCAGCCGCTTTTGCAGCACAAGGAAGAACAAGAAATTTAAGTTATGGCCATTCATCATAACACTGAGTTAGAAACCCCCTCGTGAGATGAATGTTGCCGACTGTTTGCTTCTTTAGTTATACCAGCTTTAGTAACGACCACATGATAGCTAAACACAGCCGGTCATTTCCATGAAGTAATAATCATCATAATAATCATTTTGCACTGCAGACGTGGTAGTGGGTGAGCAGTGGCGGCCAGTATATGAGGGCACTGCGGGCGGAGCCCCGCCTGAAGTGCGTGAGCAAAAAGAGATGTCTGTTGACTCCCTGAAAATTATTCTCAAAGTAAGGAAATGGCGCTATTATATTAATCATCCCATTAAATGTCTATTTCAGTCCATTAGCGATCTCTCCACCCAGCGCCGGGGCAGACTTGAAACGTCTGTTGGCTCACGCATGCTCAGATCACAGTTCTGCATTAAAAAGTTAGCTTATTCTAGCCACATAAAAAAAATCCTTAAGGGGCGCCAGGGACCAGTGCCCCAGCATCCCAAATTTAAATGACGTAAGCACGTTCATAACCAGATTGGTCACAAACGAATGCATAGCTACAATGTGCATCTGACGTAGCTAGCTGCTCTACTCTGAGCCGGTCCGCCCCTCATTCTGCACTTGGCTGCTATTGACAGAGGACTTGTGAATGACTACCGCAAACCCCCTACCGAGTGATTTACCGTAGAACGCTGCGCTGTCCATCAAGTAGGTCCTGTTTGAGAGGAGAACTCTGCAGGACAAACTAAAGCTGAAAGAGTTCGGTCAGGATCAACCAGACGTCGCCACTCAGCGAGCGACCACCGAGAAGAGCAGACAATATACGCTGACTTTTCAAGAGCATGGTATAGGGGCAAAGCATGGCTAACTGTAAGTCCAAAGAGTAAGGGTTTTTTTTCTGTTTCCCAAGTATATTAATGGTGACAAAAAGAAATTACAAAGTTGGAAAAAAAAAATTTCGGCTACTGAAACAGTCAATCAACAAAATCTGTTAAAAAATCTTAAAAAAGATTAAAACCTAATATAAACCATAAATTTATTATAGTGAGATATAAAAGCCAGACTAAAAAGAAAGCTAACAGACAATGTTCATGCCACAATGTTAGAAATCAATAATATTTAAGGCAGGATGAAAACATCCTGGAAAATGATTTCTATAAAAGAGTGGGAACCCTGTATTTGTTTACCCAGTTTCAATTCAGTTCAATTGAAATATAGAATAGAATAGAATAGAATAGAATATTCCTTTATTGATCCCCCATAGGGGAAATTTTTTTGTCACAGCAGCATCACAGACAAGACAAAAAGTGCAAAAATGCAGTTATAACAATAAGGGTCCTAATATTAAGAACTTAAATAAATGTAATAATTAAGACAAAAAATTAGAAAAGGGAGAAGAAAAAATAAAGCTTTCTACAATATACACAATTTAAATGCCATAAAAAAAGTGGTGGTGTAAATCCAGTTTTGTTACTGTTCATTGTAAACCCTTATTGCAGAGGGGAGGAATGATCTGCGGTAGCGCTCCGTCCTGCAGAGTGGGAGTCTCAGTCTGCTGCTGAAGGAGCTGCCTAAAGCCCCCACAGTCTGGTGCAGTGGGTGAGAGGGATTGTCCATGATGGATACAAGCTTTGTTAACATCCTCCTCTCACCCACCTCCTCCAGGGAGTCCAAAGAGCAGTCCAGGACAGAACCGGCCCTCCTGACCAGTCTATTCAGTCTCTTCCTGTCCCTCTCGGTGCTCCCTGCCCTCCAGCAGACCACTGCATAGAAAAGTGCAGATGCTACCACAGAGTCATAGAAAGTCCTGAGCAGAGTCCTGCACACTCCAAAGGACCTCAGTCTCCTCAGCAGGTGGAGACGACTTTGGCCCTTCTTGTACAGAACGTCTGTGTTTGTTGACCAGTCCAGTTTGTTGTTGAGGTGGACACCCAGGAATCTGTAGGACTCCACCATCTCGATGTCCAGACCCTGGATGTTCACTGGAACAGTCTGAGGTGTCCCCCTCCTGCGGAAATCCACAACCATCTCCTTTGTCTTACTGGCGTTGAGCTGGAGGTGGTTTGTGCCACACCAGTTGACAAAGTCAGTGATGACAGTCCTGTTTTCCCGCTCATCCCCTGGCGATACACATCCGACGATGGCTGTGTCATCAGAGAACTTCTGGAGGTGACAGCTCCCAGAGTTGTAGCTGAAGTCTGAGGTGTACAGGGTTAGGAGGAAGGGGGAGAGCACTGTCCCCTGTGGAGCCCCCGTGCTGCAGACCACCATGTCCGATACACAGTTCTGAAGCCTCACAAACTGTGGTCTGTCGGTGAGGTAGTCCACGGTCCATGCGGCTAGGTGACAGTCCACTCCCGCCCGCTCGAGCTTCCCCCTGAGCAGTGAAGGCTGGATGGTGTTGAACGCAATGGAGAAGTCAAAAAACATCAATCAATCAATCAATCAAATTTTATTTATATAGCACTTTACAATATCCCAAATGGTACCCAAAGTGCTTTACATAAAAGCAATAAAATAACACAAGAAAAAATACCATTATAAAATAATACAATAGAATAGAATAATACAAGAACGATGAAATAATAAAAATGAATATGAGAATAAAATAATACAATAAAATAGTATGTAGAAGTGCTAAAAACCTATAAGTACAGGACTACCTAGTCAGAGTTAAAAGCAAGTCTAAAAAGGTGCGTCTTTAACTTTGATTTAAATAAACTGAGGTCAGTGGTGGCGCGTACATCTAGCGGCAGTCTGTTCCACAGCCTAGGAGCTGCAACAGCAAAAGAACGATCACCCCACTGTTTGAGTTTTGACCTCGGGACCTCCAACAGGCGCTGACCGGAGGAACGGAGGGCCCTGCCATGATCGCGAACAGTTAAAATCTCTGACAGGTAGGAGGGGGCCAGGCCATTTATGGCATAAAAAGTAAATAATAAAAGTTTAAAGTCAATTCTAAAACAAACTGGAAGCCAGTGTAGCGAAGACAGCACAGGGGTGATGTGTTCACGCCTAGACGTGCCCGTTAAAAATCGTGCAGCAGCGTTCTGTACAAGCTGGAGACGGGAGATTAAAGACTGGCTGAGGCCAACATAAAGGGCATTACAATAGTCCAGTCTGGAACTGATGAAGGCATGGATTGCCTTCTCGAGGTCCTGCCGACTTAAAAAGGACTTCACTTTGGCCAGGAGACGCAGTTGAAAAAAGCTGGTACTGACGACAGATCTAATCTGTTTATCGAACTTAAGTCCACTGTCAAATGTTACCCCAAGATTCTTTACATGTGGCTTGAAAAAAGGCGCCAGATTTCCAGAGTCTGTAATCGAAACGTTTGATATCGATGGCGTGCCAAATAAAATACACTCAGTTTTGCTGTCATTTAGGTGCAAAAAGTTCAGAGCCAACCACTGTTTTACTTCAGTAATACAGTCCAGTAAGTGAGAAAGTGCACTGTTCTCGTTGGGTCGCATGGGCAAATATAACTCTAAGTCATCAGCATACGAATGAAAAGACAGATTGTATTTTCTTATAATTGATCCCAGGGGTAGTAAATACAAAGAGAACAGAATAGGGCCAAGAATAGAGCCCTGTGGCACCCCACAAGAGAGAGGCGCCTGTGAGGAGCAGAGGTCACCAATCATCACGGAAAAACTCCTATCTGCCAGGTACGACTTAAACCATTTGAGAGCGGTGCCACGGATGCCTACATACTGCTCAAGGCGAGATACAAGGATTGCATGATCGACTGTATCAAAAGCCGCTGTGAGGTCCAGCAGGACCAGCACAGCGGGGTTTCCAGCATCCACGGACAGGGCAATATCATTATGTACCTTTAACAGTGCTGACTCAGTGCTATGTCGAGACCTGAAACCAGACTGAAATTTATCAAGAACAGAATTTACCTCTAAAAATGCATGCAATTGAAAGGAGACAACTTTTTCCAAAACCTTAGAAAGAAATGGCAGGTGGGAGACAGGCCTAAAATTGGACAGCACAGTGGGGTCAAGATGCGTTTTTTGAGGAGGGGCCTAACCACAGCATGTTTGAAAGCAGCTGGGACAGACCCTGAGCTAAGACAGGTGTTGATAAAAAACAGCAAGCTTGATCCAACAGAACTAAATACCTCCTTTAGAAACTTGGCTGGAATAATGTCTAAGGGACAGTTAGTGGGTTTTAAGCCACTAACCACCTTAGTGAGAGACGACAGAGAAATTGTTTCGAAGTTCTCAAAAACAGCAGATAGTGCAGGAGGAGCACACACATCATTGGGGGACGTTAACATATAACTGATATTCTGCCTGACTGATGCCACTTTGTCTATGAAGAAAGAGGCAAACTCTTCACAGGTGGAGGAGGAGGCATCAGACAGGACAGTAGAGCATGGGTAAATAACAGAGTCAATCGTGCTAAATAGTACTCTCGGATGATTAGAGCTGTTGGCTATAACAGAGGACAAATATTTGGACTTTGCCTCCTTCACAGCTCTCTGATAAGCAGCCAAACTGTCCCTTAACCAACCCAGCGAGACATGCAGTTTGTCCTTTTTCCACCGCCGCTCAGCCTGTCTGCATTGTTGTCTGAGCAGACGGGTGTGGTCGTTTAACCAGGGATCAGCCTTGGTTTTGGTGATTTTTTGCCGAAAAGGGGCAACAGAATCCAGAATTTCAGAGCATGTAGAGTGAAATGTGGAGAGCAGGGTGTCCGGACAGAGGGAGGGGACCAGTCCACTGTGAGCATGCATCTGAGAGTTCCCAAAGGCGATAGCAAACTCTCTGGCCGTTGATGGAGTGAAGATACGGCGTCTACAGGCTGGGGAAATGGGTTTGTTGGGAGGTGGGGGGGCAACAACATCAAAAACAATCGGAAGATGATCCGAGATAGCAGTGTCGACTTTTTCTCTAAGGGAAACTGAAAGCCCACGAGAAATGACAAGGTCAAGAGTGTGCCCGTGTTCGTGTGTTGGTGCATTTACAGATTGAGTGAGGCCACACGAGTCCAAAAGGCCTTTAAACTCATTCGCAAGTTGATTTGCTGCACAACAAACATGAATATTAAAGTCCCCACAAATCAATATTTTATCAAACTTGGGAATTACATCAGACAAGAACTCAGAGAACTCTTGGAGAAAGTTTTTGTTAAAATTGGGTGGGCGATAAACTGTGGCACACAGCACAGGACACGAGAGGTCGATCACAGACAACTGCAGCTCAAAGGTGGAGTAATTATTAGCCTTTATTATTTTGCATCTGAAGGTCTCTTTGAATATAGCAGCCACACCGCCACCACGACCGGTAGCACAGGGGGTGCTGAAGAAGGAGCAGCCGGGTGGGAGGAGCTCCGAGAAAACACCGATCTCACCTGGTTTTAACCAAGTCTCTGTCAGCAGGAGGAAATCCAATTCGCGGGTAGCGAAAAAGTCGTTCAAAATAAATGTCTTATTCGCGAAATATCTGGCGTTTAACAGCGGCATATGAGCTGCGTATCGACCAGTCAGGCGAGAGAAGCGGCTGAGCGAGCGGAGATTCCCCGGCACACAGCCCCGCTGGGAGATCCGCACTGGCCGACAACACGGGAGCAAAACCCCGGTGTCCCGGAGAACTGGCCGGAGCCAGCGATATCTGTACTCCGTGGAGCTCCGTAGATCGTATCCGTTGTAGTCTGCGAGGGATCCAGCTGGGAAGCGACGGGGATCGTGGACGGAAGCCAGATAAGCTTTCACTTTAACAAGGATCCCTCCTCGCTTTCCTCGTCTTCTGCGGCGACTTTTGCGAGGTAAGCAACAGGAGAGACGCCGAAGATGCGGCGGTATAGACGCCAGGAGAGGAGGCGGCGTCTTTGAATGGCCATCAGAGCCACAGATTATTGACTTTCCAACAGAGTCCCGAATATTAAGAAGTGTCAGGCGATCATACACCCGCAGCGGTGACACAATCCGTGCAACAAACAGTGAGCACAGGATAAACAGCAATACAATCAACAGTGGGAGACGGACAGCCAAACACAGGGGCGCCATCTTGAATGATGTTTCAAGACCCTCACAGTGCTGCCAGTGTTCTCCAGGTGAGCCAGTCATCTACCTCTGCAGCAGGTAGATGACTGCGTCATCCACCCTGATATTTGGCTGGTACGCAAACTGCAGAGGATCCAGATGAGAGCTCACCAGGGGGCGGAGGTTCCTCAGCACGATCCTCTCCAGAGTCTTCATCAGGTGAGAAGTGAGGGCCACAGGTCTGAAGTGGTTGGGCTCCCTGGGGTGCGCTGTCTTGGGGACAGGAATCACGCAGGAAGTCTTCCACAGTGTTGGGACCCTCTCCAGACTCAGGCTCAAGCTGAAGATGTGCAGTAGCACCTCACAGAGCTGGTCTGCACAGTCTTTCAGGAGTCTGGGGCTGATGCCATCAGGACCCGTGGCTCTCCTTGGCTTCATCTTCCTCCGCTAACTTCTCACCTGGTCAGCTGTTATGGAGAGGCTGGGGGTGGTGCTGGAGGGGGTGGTGGAGGATGAGTGGAGGGGGGTTGATGGTGTCGGTGCCCTGGGACTGAGGTGGTGTGAATAAGAAGAAGGAGCAGCAGACGGGTCGTTGGTTTGATGAGTCAGGGGAGGAGTGGGAGCAGAGTCAAATCTATTGAAGAACAGATTCAGCTCGTTGGCCCACTCCCTGTCTCCTGCTTCAGGTCCCCTCTCATGGCTCCTGCTATGACCTGAGATGGATTTCAGGCCTCTCCAGACCTCCCTTGCGTTGTTCTGTTGCAAAAGGTTTTCCATCTTGGTCTTGTAGCTGGCCTTTCCCTCTCTGATCTTCTTCTTCAACTCCTTCTGCACCCTCCTCAGCTCCTCCTTGTCCCCAGATTTAAAGACCCTCCTCTTCTCCTTCAGGAGGACTTTCAGTTCCGGGGTCACCCAGGGTTTGCTGTTGGAGAAACACCGTACTTTCCTGGTGGGTACGGTGTTCTCAACAGAGAAGTTAATATAGTCCGTGATGCAGTCAGTTACATTATCAAATGTAATAAAACTGTTCTGTATTTAAAGCAAATGTTTGTGTTGTTTGTCTTGGCTGATCACTTTGATATGCAGCCTGATTTGTTATAAATGTGGGTCTGCTCTTCACTATTTTTCTGCAGTTGTCTTTGTGTGCTCCTTTGCTGTAGCCTAACCTGTTGAGATGCAGGTGGATGTAGACGAGTAAGAGTATGCTGCTGTCAGTTTCTATATCATAGGATTACATTTAATGTAGGTCAGCTGTGTGTCGGCTATAATAACCTGTTAATAAGTTGAAATACAGTATCCCTACCCCCATTTTTTTTTTTAAGGTCAACATCGTATGTTTCCTTAATTATTTTCTTAGAAAGCACCAGAGTGCTTCATCTACCTTTTGAAAACGGTAGCAAGAAGCAAGCAGTTGACAACATTCATCCCTCAAGGGGGTGTCCAACTCCGTGTTACAGTGTGTTTGACCATGACTAAAATTTACGCTGGAATATCCCTTTAAGATTTAATCTCATGTTCTTATTACTCCCTTGTTCGTGGCAGTGATTCTGCCACAAATCTCTTGCTTTGGTATATTTGCTTCCCCAAAAACATGGACCTAAAGAGAGCAGAGGAGGAGAGTGAGATATAATTACTTACTACAGTTGTCCTCTTCACTTACCTCATTGATTAAATATCAGCAGAAATTGCAGTTACGTGAAAAGTTTAAGTTGTCCTCTCCTCTGAATTAATCATCAAATAAATTCTGTACTTTTAGATTTTTAGCATTTTCAAATATGTCTCAGTATCTGGCAGGGGGGCAAACATTTTCATTTGGAAGAAATGACCAAGTATATCTCATGCTTTAGTTAAAGAAAAGGCTCAAAATATGTTTAAATGCACTAGAGTGTGAGAAATAACATCCACCATATCCCACCCACATCTTTTTTTTTTCTTTCATTCTGATGCCAATGGCCTCCAGAGACAACCCCACTCCACCACCCCTCTCATCTATCAGGAAATAATATCAGCTGTGAGGGACAAGTGATAAGCAACAGGGGTAGAGTTCCTTATAATTTCTGTAAAAATCCAGCATGCATATGTGAGCGAGGCTTTAGTGAACCAATTATCACCGCAAACCAGCTTTACTCTTTGATCTAAATATGATCACCTCTGGCTTAACAACATAGCAACAGCAATGCCATGAAACTGGAGACTTTATAAAGAGCGTATGCAAAGAACAAGTCATGAGTACATTTCAATAATAACTACACTTCTACTGTGACATTATTCTTGGTTAACCTTGTGTAAAGTTGATAAAGTTGAGTGAAAACACCCAGACTCTCAGGTTTTTAAGAGTCAGTTTTACACAAAAACCTAGGTATAGTATCTCTACTCTCTGTCCATGTCCTACATGGCCACAAACGTATATGTTTTACTCTTTTTGCTTCTCTTTCCGCTCCTCTTATCTCTGTTTGCACGTCATGGCTGATTCCGACAGTGATGGGAACTAGGCCAATACTCCTGATTTAAACAGCGGGGAGTAGTCCTATGATTTACATATGCTCTGTAACACACACACACACACACACACACACACACACACACACACACACACACGGCAACAACATCAGATCAAAGTGCTCCTCTACAACAGCAACTCAATCAACATGTACCAGTTTTAGTACTTAGTATGCATGATTATCTGCTGTTCAATGTATGTAGATCTGAAACTTCTTCGAGAAATGTTAAACTGTTAATCAAGATATTGGTTTTCAAATGGAGCTGATTTCATAAAGGGAGAAAAGAGGCGAAGGCACAACCAAACCCACTGAAACTCACAGCAAGCAGAACAGACTCATCATACAAAATGCAGATCTCAGACACTCACCAGACATGGGAGATTAGGCGTCTCACAAAATATTGACAATTGGATTTCACAGTATAAGTATGTGCATGGCAACTGTCTCTACTCTTAGTTTCTCTTCTTCTTCTTTTCTAATTCCATCCATTTCTCAGTCACACTGTCTTTGGTTGTTTCTCCCTCTTTTACAGATCAACACAACATGCCCTGTACTTGTTTCTACCCAGATCATTCCCATTAGAAAATACTAACAGTGGCTTACTGCTGGTAGCTGCAACTTAAGAATGGGCAGGGGTGCATTTCTGAAGACCTTGTAAAAGATCTCAAGCCAAGACTGTTTTTCCCCCTAACTAAAACCGCATTTTCCTCTAAGAAAACCAAATTGTTTTCATGCTGCTGCGCTTGAGAAATTGGCAGCCGTGTCCTATTTGCATTCAGTAGTCACAGTCAATGGGGAACCTAAGTAGTTTACGCCTTTAACCACATGCAAGCTCTTAAGTTTACACTCCTCAGTTTCTCTTCCAACGTTCAATTATTTTAACAAAGGTGAACTTATTAAAAGGATACTCGCTTTCTGTAGGAGACTTTCTTTTTACAAGTTCCAGTCAGTGGGGATCCGAAAAGCATTTCAAATAAGTAGATGTTAATGTTTTCCAAATTGATCAAGTCACAGTTACAAATTCCTAAATCCTGCTGAGGGGCTCATTCCTGCTGATACTTCTTATGTCTTTGAAAACAAACTTTTGCCACTGCCTTGGAGTAAACAAAAATAAGCATTCTGAGTTTGTATTTCAAATGTAAATGTGTTTCATAATTTTAGAATATATATCAGCTATAATGTAAACAAATTTGACTGCTGACATTGCTGTACTAAAGTTGGTTAGGATTTTGAATATGTATGCTATTTTCACTTTGAATTACTCCACATGCCAACCTACCCACAAACGGAAAAGTTTGTTGAGAAGTTTGTTTGAAGCTCAGATATTGCAAACAAAAAGTTATTCTGTAAAACTGGACATGTTTACAGGTGAGAGAAGAAAAGAAAAATAAATATAATCCGAAAAAAAGATTATGTTCAAAAACTTCTATGTATTAATACTTGCTTTTTTCTTCCTTCATGGGAAAAAACATTAGTATACTATGGCTACAAATTGTTCCAGGTCTCAACACCACCAAAGCCTGGTCCTGCTGGGGCTTGGAGCTTTAAAATCCCACTCCGATTGTGTATATATATATATATATATATATATATATATATATAGAGAGAGAGAGAGAGAGAGAGAGATATATTTATTATATATATTTTTTTTCAAGTACTTAAAGTGTTACCAATGGTCATAGTCAATCTGTGTCATTTTTCAAGGACTTTACTTCTGCAGAGCCCTAGTAGCTCATTCACAATTCAGCTCTAAATCGTGGGCACAAACAGCGCTGCTCTGCAAACTCCTCTTACTCCTCTTACTCACGCTAACTCTCGGACACTAATGTCTTAAGGGGCATGATGAAGGTTAATATCATTATTAGCTTGCTTATGAGCATTGCAAGCGTACACGCTTGGTCCGCGATCGTCCTCTTTATTTTTCGAGGCTTGGCCTGCAAAGCGGGGTTCCAGGGGCGGAGCTTGGATTTGTGACATACGAAATCTCACTGTGTCTGAACTTGCCATTTGGGTCTGCCAGAGATTTACAGCGATTTAAATGCAGAAATACTTAGAAAAGCAAACTGCACTTATTTTTTAATGATATTTCCTGTAGCATCAGAAAAATGCCATATAAACAAGTAGACAACAAGAAAAAACATGATTTTCATCAGTGTGGGTCTTGTAGTGCTTGTCACCCACGATCTCTTTCACCACAGCAGATGATAAAAACACTACAGGGTGCCAGTGGTCCACAAAGAGATGAAAGAATTAATGATATAAAAGGAAGAAATGTCATTTTGGGTGGGGATGAACAATAAAATGCCAGAATGTATTAGTGCTGCTTACACACTGAAAATTATGTAGGGCACTGTGGGAGATCAAATCACTGGTCCTTATTTTATTTTTGCTGAAATCACAGAGATTGACTCAAAATGGATCTTTCTGATGGAAATGTAAGTTCTGCTTTTTTCACCTTCCATTGGAGCTTTTACAGCATCAGTTCAGCACACACTCCATGCAACAACAACAACAACACTTTGCTTGTCTGAAAGTGTGATATACACACTGATGGTAAGCAAATTTTCTTTTCAGGCATTCAGCTGACAGTGTAGATCACTCAGGATAAGTGCAAGTCAGTATTTATGAATCCCACCATTGCAAATAGCCTGCAGACAAAGAGGTTCATGCTAAGACTGAGAGGGTGATATTTTGCCCTCATCAATAAATAACAAGCAGCTAAATTCAAACTTCACAGCATTTGCCAAGAGTGTTGCGCCAGCTTTGATATCCTGCAGACCTGCCCCTCAGCTGTCTCACCCCCACCTCTCCTGTATCAAGCACTCACTCTATCAATTAAGAGGTGAAAGGTGTGTTTGGGTTCGCCGTAGGGGGGCACACTGTTTTGTTTATCTTGAGATTTCAGATACCCTTAAAAAAAAACACAGATAATTAAAACTCTAAATACACATCTCTAAATACACACAGGCGGCACAATGACAGTAATAAGATGCACTGTGAAATCACTGTTCATGGTGCTCCATTTTTTCTTCTGACACCATCTTACAAAATGAGATTTTACAAATTGTAAATCTATATTATCCATTTTTGCATGGTGGAATTTCCCTTTAAATCTAAGTTTATTTGGGTTTTCCACTGAGCTTGGTAAGCGTGTAAAAGCCCCCTGTGTTTTCCGCCCATGTGTGATGAATGTATCTGGCTAATGTGTGAAAACCACTTCTGTTTTCTTTAGCCACAACCCCCTGCTAAGCACAGGCCAAACAGGACACACACACACACACATACACATGCACACTTTCTCTCTCATATACACACACACATTCCCTCCCCCCTCTCTTCCCTGCCCACTCCTGTGTTTTTTCTGCATCTCCTCTCTCAGCAGGACTCTTTTCTCAGTCCATCTCCTATCATTATCTTATCCCTCACTGATGAGTGAGTGGAGCATGGCTGCATGTTTTTGTGTGAGAGTGTGATAATAGAAATGAGTGAGGAAACCCAGACACCGTAACCCCTCTCCCTGTTATTATCCATCAAAGCTGTAACGCTTTCGTCCTTTACTCCGACTCTTTCTCTCTTTAACTTGCTGTCTTTGCACAGTTGCTCCATGAATACTCACTTTAGAGTACATTAATGTCTTTTCTTGTCCACAAGACTGTTTATCTCCCGGCCTCAATTGTCTGACCTCTGAGCTGCCTGGTACAACCGCTGCATTCTGCTGCCGGCCAGTGAGTAAGTGCTTTAGTCCTTAAATTGTAATTGTTCACTTTCCTGACATGCAATTTTTCAGCCTGCCTGGTGTGTCAAATATTTATGGTCAAAGTGTTTAACTTTTTTTCTTCCTGTGAGAAGTGAATAATAAGAAAAGTCATAAAACAAAGAAGATAAATCTTAGTCAACCTTGGGTCTCCGCCCAAAGACAACAGAGAGCTCCAACAACTAACTTCTGTCTCTTATATCACCTCTGTAAATTCAGTGCCACCCTGCTGATGCACTGGTTTGAAAT
The DNA here is from genome assembly GCA_962446985.1 of Xyrichtys novacula. Taxonomy (NCBI): domain Eukaryota; kingdom Metazoa; phylum Chordata; class Actinopteri; order Labriformes; family Labridae; genus Xyrichtys; species Xyrichtys novacula. Next base: position 7,015,184 of record OY660874.1, read on the forward strand.
CCTTTGATAGCACTGTAACAGATGATGCTTTTGAAACATCTCTGTGGAGCTGTTAATGATGATGGTTTGAAATAAAGGGTGGGGGTATATGTTTCCTAGGACTGAACTAGTTTTAGGACTTCTGGTCTTTTTCAGTAGACTTGGTCTGATAAATGAGCAACATGATGAAAACTAGATTAGACCAAATATGAATTAGATCATTTTACTCAAAGCTCCTGTGAGAAGTTTTTCTAACTTCCATATATTAGACTGGGGTTTGTAGTGAAGGTTAATTATGACATCCAAACAAACAAAACAAGATCATCAGCAAAATGATTGAGTATTTTTATTTGGTAGTTTTCTGTGCCTCAAATCGGTGTTAGCAGTGTCAGCAAAACAGCTTACAATTAATGATTCATGTGACAGTGAAAAGTCAGCAGGATGAGATTTATTCTATTTCTTTTTTTATTTATTTTTTATTTTTTCACAGAGGACCAGATAAGGGCAGACATATTTGTCCCAGGAAGTGCTAAAATTGACGTTTTTGTGTTCACAGGAGCGTAAATATTACAATTGTATTGAATTTTATGATCCAGAACCAAAGAACCCACTGACTGTCAAAAACTTCCCAGAATTAAAAAAAATAAATAAATAAAGTAAAACTTTCTTCCTCTTTCAGACATTTTGAAATTAAGCGCCAATGCGCCAAAATCTGCACTACCTCAAGTGTCCTCTTCAAACTGGCTCTTAAAGGCCCAAGAATCCTCGTTGGCTCCCATGTTAAAATCTCTTTTTCATAACAAAAAGAAAAATGACTCAGTTCTTTATAAACACATTGAATGGTGCTGATTTTTTTTTGTCACCCACCTGTTTATATATTAGGAGACAAAATGATGCACACATTAGCAAAACAAGCAGCAGGATAAGTTAACTAACAAGTTGATGTGTTGGAGGAGGATTACGGCCCACCTCAGCATTGCCTGTTTTTCCAGAGTGAAATATAAAGCAGTATTTTCAATTTGGCGACTGCCACTGTTAAGCACTAATGAGTGATGCTGCTAGTACTGAGTCTTAAATGTTTTGTATAGTTTATATTAGAAACACCAAGATAGTCTGTGTGCCAAGAAAACCAGAAATGCACAACAAAAACTGATCTAACCAGCATCATATCAAATCGAACTTTTCATACAAACGATTCAGCACAGAGTGCTTTACAATGTTCCCATCTTATGTTCTCATATAGGATCACATTATGTTCAGTTCCACCCAGCAATCAAAACAGGCCTACTGATTCAAGATGGCTACAGCTGCACTGCCAAGTTTGAGGCTCCAAAATGTCAAAACAATCCAACAGTTCATGCCATAATACCTTCATCTGGTTCCTATACAGTCTGTGGTTTTAACTGCAGTTCGACAAATACCACTTATTTCAGAGTCATCCCTCACAGAGCCCATGTTTTACAGTGTGGTCATGCAGGAAACTTCAGAGAAAGAGCCATTTATACAAATCCGTCCATCTGTTCGTTTTATTTTCAGCGCTTTTTCTGCATCATGAGCTCGGATTATGATTGCTCTCAGCATGACTCAGCGTGGGTATCCCAACTGCTGAAAGGAAGTGTAAAGTGGAAGTGGGATCAGCTGTTCAAAGCATATTACTTTATTACCAGCAGGGATAAAGAAGAGGAAGAAGGAAGCAAAAGATAATTTCAGCAAAATAAAACAAGCTGGCAGTGCTACAGATCAGATCTTCCCCGGGAAATCAGACAAATCAACTTCTTTGGTTAAATGAAGCTGTAGTCTGCTACTTAGATTTGTGCAGGATAGGTGTCTGAGTTTCTCTAAAGTAGCGACATAGAAGCTCCTGGAAACTTTTGAACCCGACCCCTCAGTTTTTGTTCATTTTTTTAAGCAGAGAATTGTGACTTTATTAAGAAGGGCTTCTGTGTGGGATGCCGTGGCAACAAATAATTAATGAGGTGATGAATCAGACGGACGCTCCAAGGTTCACAACTAGAGCAACTAACAGCACGACGCCACCAAATTGCTCTCACTCAGTCACACACACTCATCCACATGCATACAGCTACGCATTTATTAAGAACAACAAACAGCAAGACGTCTCAGGGTCAAAATCAACATTTACTCTCAGAAGAGAAGAGGAAGACACACTGGGGAAGATAAACAGACTGAGGCAGGAATAAAAGAGAATCAGACAAGGAGAGCTCAAATAAAAAAACTGCTTGGATACATCTTTGCTCTTTTGTCCTCAAGGACTGAAATATCACAGATGTAGTGCTGTGTTTGCACTTGTGTATGTGTCTGTGCTGATTTGTGACGTGTGCTGCAGCTTGATAGATGCACATTTGAGAGGATGAAGGTTGTACAAGAGACTGATAACCAATCACAGTTGCATGCAGGGGGAAGATTGGAAAATTAAAATTTGATGTGTACATTGCAGTATGTCAGGGAGAATAAAAGTCAGCAGAGAGTCAAAGAAAAGACAGCAAAGGTCTCAACTAAGAGAAAGAGTGCTTACTGTCTCCACACACCAAGTGCCAGTAATATTATTCGTGCAACTGAATTACATGTTAAGTCAATGCAAAGACGCGATTAGATGCTTATACGCGGATTGGGCGGGAGATGAAAATGGCACAACTTGATATTCAGGTCGCGATAACCAACCAGCACAAAGGTTGCAAAGTGACGTATGAAAACGGATGATTGTTCACTGGTATCTAAAATGGAGGACAAACTGATCGTGCCAGTGTGTGGGTGCCCCAAATTATATCATACCTTTTTTTTCAATAACCGAAAACAGGAAAAAAAAGTGGGTGAAGAGGTCAGATTACCTGGTAAATTGTAAAAACCTTTGTCTATCACTTGATCCCACCGGTTGAATTGGCAGGGATTACCGTTGAAATTATCGTTGATGCGCTAATAAAGCGAGTAAATACCATTAATTAATGCCTCCAGATCAGCGCGAATTAAGCGAGTAGATGGATTTACTCATGCTTGGTGTGAGCGTCCCATAACAGTTATAGCAGGGATCACAAACTATATTTCTTCTTTATTTTGGAGAATGAGCAATGACTGATATTCTTCAACGCATGTTTTTGAACTTTATCACAGACAGATCTTAAAAACTGGAGTTTTTTCCCTTGATGGGGTCTGTTAATTTGGTGCTGTGATCTTGACCTTCCTGCCCAGCAAAGAAACACTTTAACACTGGTCGAAATATTCATATTAAATGAGCTCTGATTCCTGCAGAGCAAAAGCAGACTCAGAGTTAGCCTGATGGGTTTACATATGTTGAGAAATTTATTTGAAAAGTTCAATAAGAAGAAGTAAGAGAAAAGGTTCAAGGTGAAGCAAAACTTATTTTTACACGATGACTCGACTGTTCTATATCATTCCAGCTTATTGTGCTCTTAATGTCAAAAATTCAATAAACTAGCACAAAATATTGTGCTGGGTATGATTCTATCAATTAGGAGACCTGTATTTCATCAGTTAAGCAAAGTCTGTTCTATATAATGTCCTGACTATCAATCCAATCTGTGGTCTTTTAGAAATGAGCATTAAAGGGATATTCCTGCATCAATTTAAGTTATAGTTAAACACACGGTAACACCGAGATACCATGAAGTAATAATCATCATAATAATCATTTTGCACTGCGGACGCAGTAGTTTTTCTGCTTTAGCATCTCGGTCTGATTGCATTTCCATGAAGTGATGATCATAAATGATCTTCCTTGAGCTGCAGAACTCCGCTGCACTTGGTGATCGACTCGTCAGGGCTCCCTCACAAACAAGCGGCTGCTGGAGGAGAGTGAGTGAGTTGTTTTTGGTCTCTTTGCTAAAGAATCCAGGCAAAGCCAAAAAGATATTTGATGGCTAGTACTATGGCTGGGACTGTCTCTGTACTATTGATGAAGTTAGGTCCTGTTCTGAGCATTATTTGTGGCTATAGAGTGGCTTTTTGGTTGAGGTTTGCATGTTGAGACATAGATTGCTGTGCATTGCTCTTGTGCGGTCGTTGCTGAAGTTCGTATAACTAGAGAGGCAAGCAGTTGGCAACACTCATCTCTCAAGTGGGCATCCAACTCAGTGTTACGATGTGTTTGACCATCACTTACATTTATGCCACAATATCCCTTTAAAAGCTGTTTTTTTTTCCTGCTCTCATCTCTAAATGCCTTCCCACGTCCTTTTCTTCCTCTATGCAACAGTTAACAGACTTAAATGAATGAGATATTTTTGCAGATTGGTATCATTAGGCGAGTCTAGTTCTCGAGAGTCTGCGGTCAAAACATGGTCCATGGTAGTGGTCTGTTGTTAAAAGCAGCAGTGTACTATTTAGTAATAACACACCATGAAATGCCTCAATTGACCGAGCAGAATCAGGTAACAAAGCTCTCCGATCAATGCCTCTTTGCTGCTGCCTCATGAGTCAAAGCCCCTCCTAACACTCTCAGTCCCTCGCCGTTTAGCGCCTTACAAAATAATGCGGCACTGGAGTGAAGCACAGATTTCTTCCAGTTTAAATCCAGGACTTCACGCTGATTTATGTGGAGATACCAGCATGAAAGGTTATACTAAGGACACGGGACTTCTGTTGGCTCAAAGTATTATAGTCAACTGCTCCTACTTCCAATCAGGCAGCTCCCAATGGGCAGCAGTTAATTGCCACTTAGGATGACTCAAATGAGAGTGCAAATTAGATAAAACTGTTCAGCTGACCTTAGCTTGGGTGGATTTTTAAGGGTCAGTACATCCAAACCGGTGGTATTATGCAAACAGCTTTGAAGAATGATATCTCATGTGGATTGCCAGTTCAGGGTGTTTCTTCCGGTGATCAGTGATCTATTATGGATTTGCTTTTAATAACACGGCTCTAGCCTTGTGTATATTGTTTCAGCTCACTTCACTGGATGCGTGCATTCCCTTTGGGTGACAATTAACTCACAACAAGCGCTTGTATTCGGGGCTCAGGGGACAATTAGCGAGCAGTGAGTTAGCGATTTGTCATATTTGTAACACAATAGCACAACACAACCGCCCACTGTGGAATTGGTTGAGTTATGAAGCTGCCATGTAGATCCTCATAAGCAGGCACAAACATTCACTCTGGCTCTCTCTCCCTGGCTCTGACACTCACACACACACACACACACACATACACACACACACACACACACACACACACACACACACACACACACACACACACACACACACACATATGCATATTTAAATATTAACAGCAATTTTGATATAAGAGTTTACTACAGGCCACTGGGCAGATAACAGAACAAAATACTGTATATATGAATGAAGTAAAAATGTGTGAGTTGGAGAAAAGGATTAACTTTTAACTTGTTTTCCTTTTAAGTTGGCATCTTTCTGTGTCAATATTTTTTTATGAGATACAGAAAATCCCAGCACCGTGTGGAATATCTCAAATGCCCCCGGTGGAGCCACTGACTGTAAGAAAATGTCAGACAGACACTGCTCAAGGTAAAATGCCAGAACTGCACGGGTGTTATTGTTTTCAAGTCTCACGAGGTCCAAGAGTGGGCGAGAACATAATGTCTCATATTAACCTGAAGGCAGTGTTTGTCTGATGAGCTTTGTGCTTTACGTCTGGAAGTTTTTCAAGTCTTTACAACAAATTGAAAATGAAACATAATTTTTTGTCTTTTATATATCTAGTGATGAGCTTGTGCTTCCAATAGGAAACAGATATTTGCTGTTTTCTGATCAGTAAAGGAACTCCGCTACTGCAGAATAGAAATTGGGATTAATGGATTGGTCAAATAAGAAAAATTAAAAAAAAAAAAAAAAAACAGTCAATGGCTTTGGGGACTGGCAAGAGACAAATATTTTTAATTTCATGCTGCATACCTTCCCTCCTTAACAGGTGTATACACTTTCCCTTAAACCTGGTATTTTTGGTGCCAAAACCTGACCAATGAGCAGCGGTTTTAGGATACCTACCACAATGCAAGTGTTTTGCAGTTAGGTCTTCTGTAATAAGTGGGAGTTCAGGAAAAAATTCTGGGTCGTATTGTTGGGTTGAAATAAATGTAATTTAAAATGTAATAAATGCTTCTGCCTGCAAGCAGCAATCACCACTCAAAGCTGGGCCAATTATGTATTTATCTACAGTATGTTGTCACGTACAGCATCATCTCAAATCTCCTTGAAATATTGTAACACAATTCTGAGGCCATGTCACCCACAATTAACCTGCGCATTTGTTTAGCTGTCCTTCACCCTGTTCAAAATTACAGCCAAGGGACAAACATATCCATTACAACCTGTCTTTAACCTCATTGATTTCTTCTCTCCTGTTTCCCATTTGAGAACTCACACACCCTTCCTATATTGTAAGTCTGCAACTGGCCACAGCTCCGTCATCTTTAAGCCATTGTACTCTTAAAGTGATCCCACAACACTCTCCTCGAGAGAGGGAGGAGAGAAGGCGAGGAGTGGATTTAACACAGCCAAGACCTGTTTTCACCAATCACATCAGCTCCTCTCCTCGCCTTTAAATCCGCCACCGGCGAGGCGTATTACAATTTTCGTGAAGTATTTAAAGAGATCAAGAGATGTCTGAAGACAATAATGCCACACAATGGCGACAGAAGGCAGCTCCTCAACAAGTGTCACTGTAAGCGCTGCGGAGGGCGTCCTTCACACTCTCATATGAGCACAGATGGATTTGGTGTGTGTAATGTTGTACCCACCGGTAGGACAAACACCCTTTTCCACAAATAAAGACAATCACATCAAGTTGATAAACAGGTAATTTTGAAAGAAAGTTTCTTTTATTTTTTTGTTCAAATTTTTGAAGTAAATAACTCATCTGATCACTAAAATAAATCATCTGGTCAGTCTTGCTGCTGCAGCAGGACGAGGGGAGGAAACAGAGACATGTCCGGTCAGGCTGCAAGGAGAATAAGGTGGGAGACAAACTAAATATCGTGTTACCTTCAGCATGTGTGATTGTTTATTGGATATTTAATGTAATGCAGCTGTGTTTATTTGGTCAGGCTGAGTGTTTAAACGCGTGCCAAATGCACTCATCCGATCAGATATAGATCAGAATATATTGATATAGATCTAAATGTATGTGCTGATTCAGATAGTTGCACTGAATAGTGTTTCTTATTTATTATTTACTGCACTGAAATATACCTGACACTTTGGAAACCTGCCGGTGAGGCATCGGTGATGTATGCGCACTACACTGCCAGTCGGCCGAAATACCACTAGACCAGCTGTGCTCTGCCTGCGCTGAAAGCTGACCAGGTTTAAATCAGCTAGGTTTCAGCGCACTCTATACGCTACCAGCAAGCACGAGAAGTTCACTGTACCAGCTGATTCTTTCGACACCTCCCCCTACCGTGCCACCACACCAAGCTTGCCCAGACCTCGGTGCGCCTCAGTCTACGAAAATACCAAACTGGCTGTGTGCCGGGCTCCACCAGAGGAAAATACCACTGCGCGGGGTGCACCACCGTCCGCCATACCGCCGGCGGGCACGAAAATAGAGCCCATAGAGTTTTGATTTAGGGATCCAAGCTCGCCCCGTTACATGTGTGTTACTGCTCGGGGTGAGAATCACTCGTGGCCCCACAATATGATATTATCACGATAACTTGGGCCATGATACGATATTATTAATGTCTATAATTTTGCAATACAGCGAGTATTCTGATACAATACATGGCAATGTATTGTTGTACTAACATTCTCCTCCTCTATGATGTCATCTCTGCCGACCTCACTGGAGAAACAGTTGATTTTATTTTTCCATTAACATAGATTTGATTTTATAATAGACGGTATTATAATTCACCAGACAAAATATTGCGATACTATGCATAGTATCGTTTTTTTCTCCCACCCCCAGTTACTGCCTCTAATACTGACACGGCTGTGGGATGACTCAACCCCACTATCACACTTCTCTGACATTCACATGAAAAGGGAGATTTTACAGGGGCATTAATCTTCCACCTCCATCTAGAATTATAAATCGGGGTCCGTAGATGTGATAAATACCCTTCATGTGACATGGAAAACACATCAGATGATTGAAAAGGTTTTTTTTTTTTTTTTTTACAATGTAGGTGTGATGGTTTTACACAGCATCAAGTATCCTTCCTCTATCAAGTACTATCAAATGTAGTTATTGTGTAAACCCCTCACAAAAAAACATGTATTTTTCAAAAACTATGACTGTGAAAGATCATGTGTTGGATGAATCAGTTGAACATGATTCTGGTTATGAATTCAATCAAAATGAAGCCAATATTTACTTGTATAGTACAGTTCATATCTGTGAGAACACCACTCAAAAGGGCTTTCACTGCCAGACTTGTATCTTTAGTGCATCCTTTTCAAGTAAAATACGACTGTAGCTAGGAAACATCTAATGACTGTCTTTTTTGCTGGTTTCCAAGTTAGACCTTCAGAGAGGGGCTTCCAGCTGTCTGTCTCGGTCTATTTCAGAACTTAAAGGCTTGGTTTTTGTGCTTTGGTGCCACAGAGATCGCTGTGCTGCAGCTTGAACACAACAGAGTCTGTACAAGAGAAAACAGAGCTTTCTGTATGAATCCTCAAATTGTGATTTTAATGGTTTTAATATTTCTTCTTTTCTTGTGAAAAGAGGAAATAACAGTGTTTTGGGTGGATTTTGATTTTGTTTTTGTTCCTGTACACAACAGCTGGAAAAGCGTTTACTATGGGGACTTCGATGTTAGAGCTGCTAATGCTTCTAATGCTCAGTGCTTGTCTTTGTTAGTAACTGTGACACTTGATAAGAAATATCAGTTCCAAGAATGTTGAGAGTACACATTTGTCCTCTCTGTGTCCCGCCCTGTTTTACTGTCTTCATCATTGAATAAATTCCTTCTTGGCTCTGTTTCTCTCAGACGCTCTCTTCTCCTCTCTTGGGCTTCTCTCCTTCGCCCCTCCTCTCTTACTGTCTCCCTCTCTCTCCAACCATTTAGTAGCACAACTCTCTCTCTCTCCCTATGTTTGGCTCGATCTCCATCTCTCTCTGTCTGGTGATGGATGGTTCAGGGTGAGGGCCAGTGACTTCAGCTGGACAGAAAACAACTGGCTTCTCTCTCTTACTCACACAGGCACAGACACACACACACACACACACGCACACACACACACACACACACACACACACACACACATGTAAGACACACACTGACAGACTGGCCCCCGGGTGGTCCTGTCTGTGTGTTTGTGGTCAAGCCAGTTATCTAAGTGATTGACAGGCAGCTGGCATCCAGCTGTCTTAAATATAAACCATACATGGTCTGGGGCAATTCAGTGCTCACACACAGTCAGACAGGGTGTTAATCAGCATCCCTCTGTCATGTTTCTTCATTTGTCAGTCTGTATTTGATTTAGGGCCGTTGTCCACTGACAGCAATTCTTACGCAGACAGCACTTATCTCTACATAAAACCAATACAGCTCAGTATTTTCAACAGGCCACAAAATGCCCCCAGGATAATTTGTGTTATATGTATTTTGTATTTTGTGATGTGCAGCTCAGTGCACCTTCTCTTTCCTTCTATGTGTTACAAAGGTCTAAAAATATTTAGTGGTACAATGTATCCCACATTAGAGAAGATAATTAAGGACACACTGAGCCCCTTTTCCGGTGTGGAGGATTCAGAAAGCACTCATCATGACCGGCATTTACACACTTCAATGTTGTTTCACTTAGTCAGAAAACTTCCCAACCCCCCACAAAGACTTTTAAAACACCATCTCAGTTCTCCCACATTGTCTTGGTCTTAGTCCCTCACAGCAAATTTGCATGGGGAGATGCAAGGTAATAAAGAAAGAGAGAAGGCATAAAGAAACGATGCCACTTCTGCTGAAGTGTCAGATGAAGCAACACTATTTTCCTCACTGTTGAATCAGCTCTCAGAGAGCTTTAACAGCAGCTTGTGTGTGCACACATAAACACTGTCACAGTATCTTGTCCTTGCATGTAATCAGTCTAACAAACAATTACAAATGAAAACAACCACTTGCCCCATTTTTACCTATATAATTTGCCTTTATTAAATACTTTATCAGTTATTTGTATTTTTATTGATATTTACTGCAAATCTGATCACGGACTGTATCTTATTAATGCAGCCTAATTATAATGTCTCAGTAATTCTGTAAATTATTAATCGTTGATTAAAATCTGACCTTTAAAAAATGGATCAACAGCATGTAATAAACTTGCCTGTAAAATTATGGTAAATACTGAAAACCCTTAGCCATCAGTATTTGTCTGAAGGACAAACATTGACAACTAACTTAATATATACTAAGGTCAGGAAAGTGAAATGTCTTCCCCTAATCTCTACTACTCTGATATTAAAATATTAAGATGTTATTTTAAGATATTATAAAAAAATGATATGAAACCTATGTCATCAAGTTATATTTACTTTTGCAGGTAACACATAAATTCATCTTCAAATATCATGAATTTTGGATGTCCGGTGTTTCACCCCCAACATGTAAGTCTCGTCTTGTTTCATTGAAGAAAACAAAACTTTCATTGATCAGACTTTTTCTCATTCATAATGTATTTAAGCTCGTCATCATCTTTGTCATGAGGAAAACAATCATTTTTGATAAACATCTAACATTCTAAACTTTGTTTAAGTGAGCACTGTTTCAGACCAAGTATAGTGAAGTTGACAGAGACATGAACGGCAGTAATTAAGTTTAGGGCTGAAGGTATTTTCTTTTACTCTTTGAAGCTTGCTGTAATGTTTACAAAAACTTTGTGGAAGGATGTTGTAGCTTACGGTTTCAAACACCTCATACATAGGTAGTTTAAGTCATTAATGCAACCTTATTTAAGCTATCAATCAAATTGATCAATGTCTCTTAATAGCACCAATACCAGTGATGCAAGTAGCGAGTTACTTAGTAATGGGCTACTCTAACAAGTCCACTTCTTTCACTAGCAAGTTATCTAATGCATTGCTATTTCCAAACCAGTAATTATATTTAAGTTACATGTCCAAGTCATTGTGTGTGTTATTTTTTTCTCATTTTCCTTAAAATAATAAAATAAAATAAAGGATTTGTTTTGGTCTGGGGGGAGCGACATCAGTCACATAGGCGACAAGTCACGTTTTCAGCATGATGGCCACTCACGTGCAATACATGTGCACAAACATAAAGCAGCCATGGCAAAACGAACATAAACAACAGTGGGGGGAGGAGAGAGACGTGCGTTCTCAAGCTGAAAATAAAGTCACTATTTTAAAGACTGCTTTTTTTTTAGTAAAGTAAATTGTTTATGTTTTTTCAGTCACAACAGACTATTTTTTTTAACAAAATATGTATATAAATATATTTTTTGACATTCCTGTAAAAATGACACTGCCAATGAAGTGAGTGTTGGAAAGAAAATAAATGGTTGTCATTTATATGTTAGGGTTGCTGAATGTAACTTAAAAAATAACTTATCTAACTTAATAACTTTTAAAATCAAGTAATCAGTAAAGTAACCAAGTTACTATTTAAAGGAATAATCAGAAATCAAATTACTTTTTAAAAGTAACTGAGGCAGCACTGAACATTACACAACAACTATTTAAAAGCTTGGAAACTGAACAAAAAACATGCAAATTACACAGGATCAAATATGTAACATGATTCTGTTTTATCAGTCGAGTGACCTTGTGTTATTCTGTCTTTTGTGGATGTGGTAAACCGCTCAGAAACAGAGTTAAACAAAGAGTCCTTCACCTATGAGTGCAATTACTGCTAACTGTACTTTTAATCAGATCCGGACATGTGCATAGTCATCAGTATTCAGTTTATGTAACAAGTTCAAATGGTGAAACACACACGCATGTACACACATCTGTCGAGGACACACGATCAGTTCAGTCTGACTGCCACTACCCATAATACATCAGGGCTTTGATCGGATTGAATCTGCAGCAAAATCCTGATCATCGATTCCTCAGATTCTGCTCACACACAAACTCTCCATGTGATTTCCTCACAAAGATGACTCCTGGTGTATTTGGAGAATATGTTATTATATATCCACAGAGCTCTGCACAAAGTTCATGTTCTCAATTTTGTATACCAATATCGTGTTTGTATTGGCATGGAAAACTAATATTGTCCTCCACATGGGCTTTAAAAAGCATGATTATCTGGAGGTTGGGTCAAATTCACAATCACAGTGTAAAAACTCTTAAAAAATATTATCAGTATTGCAGGTCCCCAGAAGACAGTTTTCTGTGACACAAGCAACATGTCATTTCAGTTTTGGGTTATCTATTCAGGGTGGCCCTGGGTATCTGCCCTCCACGGTTTTCTCAGCCATGTGGGAGGAGACCTGGGGTGGACCCAGAACATGCCAGAGGGAATACATCTCTCCTCTGGCCCTGGGAATACCTCCAGTTTCCCAAGGGCAAGCTGGGAACAAGCAAGTAGATCCCCTCAGATGAACTTGGAGGTGACACAAAACAGAGTTAATACCCTGTCAGTGGCTGATGACACCTCTGAACTGCACCGCAAAAGTCGCACATGACACAGTCCCATGCACCACCCTGACCTCCGCGACCGTACTTGCTTCATTTCATAAATGACGCAATAGTTCCTTCAAAATCTGCAATGCAAATACAATTCCTCGGGGTACTGAGCTGGAAGGCAACTGTGCTCATGTCCAGAGACAACCTGCATGTCATTGCCCATAATTTGCCGTATTAAAGTGTGTAATTATAGTCTATGTAAAGACGGGGTCATTTGTTCAAGGTGAATATTACCACTGAGAAATCGTTGTCCTACCAGGTTTCAGAAGGATTTAGAGCCAAGGAGAAGTTTGGTCTATTCAGTGAAAGCGCTGGATTTACACACATCACTGCGCTGGGAGTTAGACAGGGTAGGGAGGGGGGCAAAGGAGGGGTGTGGAGGAGAGAGGGGTGGAGGTTTTCAAATGTCAAGTCCAGGGAGATTAACTGGCTAGCAAGGGGAGGACTGAGCTTGATTCGACTCTGCCTCCTCGACTCGAACATCCTCTGTCTTCAGCACAGTGACTTTAGCACTCTCTCTCTCTCTCTCTCTCTCTCGCTCTCTCTTCTGCTTTTTACTCTCTAACATCATCTCTCCAACACAGCAACTTTAGTATTCTCTCTCTCTTTCTCTCTCTCCTGCTTTTCACTCTTGAATATCCCCACTGTCTTTGGCACACGTTCCTGAACATACACACACTCTCGTCTCATTCCCTTTCTCACCCTTTTTCTGCCTCGCTCTTACCTCTTTCTTGCTACGCGTATTTTAATACCCATACAGTGTGGGGATTTGGTGAATGAGAAGGAAGGAGAAAAAAAAGTCTGAATAAATTTAAGGAAGGGGTTAGTGGTGGGAACAGAAACATGGTCTCTCATTGTTATGCATCAAAAGTCTGGCAGAGGAGGGGAGATTGTGGGAAGACAGTAGAGAGGGAGGGAAGCAGGGACCAGAGACAATGATTAGGGCCCGAGCCAGCTGCAGAGCAGCCGGGCGTAGGCCCTATTATTCCCCAAGTGGTTTTTCTTTGTTTCTTTCTTTCTTTAGGGCCCGAGCGTAGCTGCTAAGCAGCTGCGAGAGCCCTCTTGTTCCTGCATGTTTCCTTCTTTAGGGCCCGAGCCAGCTGCAGAGCAGCCGGGCGTAGGCCCTATTATTCCCCAAGAGGTTTTTCTTTGTTTCTTTCTTTCTTTCTTTCTTAGGGCCCGAGCGTAGCTGCTAAGCAGCTGCGAGAGCCCTATTGTTCCTGCATGTTTCCTTCTTTTGTTATTATTATTATTATTATTTTTCCTCCCCTTTGAACTGGAAAATGGCCCACTTCCCACTGGCGAAAACTCATGAAATTCGGCAGGACGACCGGGCCTGGTGAAAAATTTGATATTCCGAAGTCGCCCAAACAATAAAATGCAAAATGGCTCCATAGCGCCCCCTAAGGTGAAAATTCACACTATTGACTGTCACGCGTGTACGCTTTGTCAAAATGACACAAAAATTGACACACACATGTATCTCAATAAGATCTACAAAAAAGTCAGTGCGGGCGTATCTGTCAAATGTACGGTTAAAGGGTTATTTCGCATTTTTTGCCGATCCGCACACATTGGAATTTCGCTAACTCCTCCGAAGGCTTTCGTTCCACCGGCACCACATTTGCTCAGGCCAATCTACACCCCGTGGCCATTAAAAGTTATTCAAATCATGACGCTGCACCCCACAGTTTAGGTTCTAGGGGGCGCCAAAGATAACCCTAAAATCCACATATTTAAAAGTCTTATAACTTTTTATTTTTGTCCTCACTGGCCTCCAAGTTTTCTAGGATGATGCAATGTCCAGCCATCAACACATTTGTGAAGGAATTTTTACTCCCCAAAAGAGCGCCCCCCCATGGCAGGAGAAAAAAGTCAATTTTTTCTTGTCCCCTAAGGTGGAAATTCACACTATTGACTGTCACGCCTGTACGCTTTATCATATTGACACAAAAATTGACACACATATGTATCTCAATAAGATCTACAAAAAAGTCAATGCGCGCGTATCTGTCAAATGTACAGTTAAAGGGCTATTTTGCATTTTTTGCCGATTCGCACACATTGGAATGTGGCTAACTCCTCCTAAGGCTTTCGTCCCACTGACACCAAATTTGCTCAGGCCAATCTACACCCCATGGCCATTCAAAGTTGTAAAAATCATGACGCTGCACCCCACGGTTTACGTTCTAGGGGGCGCCAAAGATGACCCAAAAATCCACATTCTTAAAGGAATCCACACACCCCCCCCCAAGGCAGGAGAAAAAGTCAAGTTAACCCTGCCCATCGCTCAATGGCTCAATCGCATCGCTCTCCAGGCAACACCGTAAGGAGTAGCAACCCGCCATTTCGATATATCATAGCTGTGTTTGTGCCCTCACTCATGGTCCAGACTTTTTTCAAATAGGACATGAAGTTTGTCTGCAGCGAGTGTTTTGGTAGAAACTGCGCCTCCCATTCATTATAATGGGAAATGACCACAGACAAGTGCGCACACCATCTTTGGACCTTGAGTGTGACGCGATCGGGAGGGGGAGGCGGTCGCGCTGGGGGCGGCGCGACGCGGCTCGGGCCCGCCAGTGCCCCAACGGGGTCCTAGTTTCTTCTTTTTCCTCCCCTTTGAACTGGAAAATGGCCCACTTCCCACTGGCGAAAACTCATGAAATTTGGCAGGACGACCGGGCCTGGTGAAAAATTCGATATTCTGAAGTCGCCCAAACAATAAAATGCAAAATGGCTCCATAGCGCCCCCTAAGGTGGAAATTCACACTATTGACTGTCACGCCTGTACGCTTTGTCATATTGACACAAAAATTGACACACATATGTATCTCAATAAGATCTACAAAAAAGTCAGTGCGGCCGTATCTGTCAAAATTACGGTTAAAGGGTTATTTCGCATTTTTTGCCGATCCGCACACATTGGAATTTCGCTAACTCCTCCGAAGGCTTTCGTTCCACCGGCACCACATTTGCTCAGGCCAATCTACACCCCGTGGCCATTAAAAGTTATCAAAATCATGACGCTGCACCCCAAGGTTTAGGTTCTAGGGGGCGCCAAAGATAACACTAAAATCCACATATTTAAAAGTCTTATAACTTTTTATTTTTGTCCTCACTGGCCTCCAAGTTTTCTAGGATGATGCAATGTCCAGCCATCAACACATTTGTGAAGGAATTTTTACTCCCCAAAAGAGCGCCCCCCCATGGCAGGAGAAAAAAGTCCATTTTTTCTTGTCCCCTAAGGTGAAAATACACATTGTTGAGTGTCACGCCTATACGCTTTGTCAAAATGACACAAAAATTGACACACACATGTAACTCAATAAGATCTACAAAAAAGTCCATGCGCGCGTATCTGTCAAATGTACAGTTAAAGGGTTATTCCGCATTTTTTGCCGATACGCACACATTGGAATTTCGCTAACTCCTCCGAAGGCTTTCGTTCCACCGGCACCACATTTGCTCAGGCCAATCTACACCCCATGGCCATTAAAAGTTATTCAAATCATGATGCTGCACCCCATGGTTTAGGTTCTAGGGGGCGCCAAAAATAACCCAAAAATCCACATTCTTAAATGTTTTATAACTTTTTATTTTTGTCCTCACTGGCCTCCAAGTTTTCTAGGATGATGCAATGTCTAGCCATCAACACATTTGTGAAGGAATTTTTACTCCCCAAAAGAGCGCCCCCCCATGGTAGGAGAAAAAAGTCAATTTTTTCTTGTCCCCTTACATAAAAATACACATTGTTGAGTGTCACGCCTGAACGCTTTGTCATATTGACACAAAAATTGACAATCATGTGTATCTCAATTAGATCTACGAAAAAGTCAAAGAGCGCGTATCTGTATAATGTACGGTTAAAGGGCTATTTTGCATTTTTTGCCGATTCGCACACATTGGAATGTGGCTATCTCCTCCTAAGGCTTTCGTCCCACCGATACCAAATTTGCTCAGGGCAATCTACACCCCATGCCCATTCAAAGTTGTAAAAATCATGACGCTGCACCCCACGGTTTACGTTCTAGGGGGCGCCAAAAATGACCCAAAAATCCACATTCTTAAAAGTCATTTTGGCCACTGCAGGAGTACAGAGTACTGCAGTTCTAGGGGGCGCCAAAGATGACCCAAAAATCCACATTCTTAAAAGTCTTTTTGGCCACTGCAGGAGTACAGAGTACTGCAGGATACACACACATATACACACACGCCAACATACACACACACACACACACACACACAGACACACACACACACTCAGAGTCTGTTTTTTAGCACCTGCAAAAACATGCTGTTTACATATTTGACAAGAATGCAGAGGCTTCCTTTTGCCCCTGAAAAAAATCAAATTTCAAACACAACTTGACTGTTCATTTCTCCAAAAGACAACCATGAAGCTCCATTTCAAACCTGAAGCAGATAGTTGGTGCATGTGTACAGTAACCTGAGGGGAGTGAGGTGACTATTTCTGAGGAGAACATGAGCAGTGAAGATTCACCTTGGAGCTAGAACAGGGACGTGCACATGATTATACAGGGGCAGGGGCTCAAGTTTTTTCCAGTCATTTATACAATATGGAAATTAATGTGAAATTAAACCACAAATATGTGTGATGAACTGTTTTTAAAACTTAAACTTCAAATAAAAATTGTAAACTTCAAAACATATGCAAATTTTTAACAAAGAACATAGTAATTTACCTCTATTTACATCAAAATGCAGGCAATGGCCCAGGCGTTCTTTGTAAAATTATTTACAAAACACTGTATAGTCTCACAAATGTCACTTTTTATTTATGCCACTACAAAAAAACATGATGTAAATGATGCATGATGTAAAACATGATGTAAAAAACTTGTGTAGATCCTCCTCTATGTCAGTCCATGTGTAATTTTTCCATAATTCTTTGTTTTTTGCAGCATTTTTGTTAGTGTAACTGCAGATTGTGCTGACAGTGTCTATGGCACAAAAAAAAAAAAAAAATTAAAATGCCTCAACATGAACCCCTGGTGGTCTCTGAGGGTGAAACCTGCTAACTGCTGCAGCTCTGTCAGCTTCAGTCTCCCATGCAGAGCTCTGAGCGCATGTGTGGCTCTGCACCCTTAGCAGCGTTGCTAACTCCTCAGTAAGGAAAGCCTGCTTCATGTCAGAGTCTCTAAACTCCAGAAGAAGTCGATAAAAGTCCCTTTCTTTCTAAAAAAAAGTCGTTAGGGGGTCTGAAAAGTCATTGAATCTAACAACAAAGTCGCTAGGTTTGCAACTACGTGTCCCAGACTGCATCCCTGCTGAGAGTCCCTCCCTCGCTTCTCATGTTGCAGGAAGAACGTAAGCACACCGCCCCTTGTCAATCAGTCACCATATAATTTTGGATTGGTTGTTGTGGTGAAGTTTTCCACCAATAGGAGAGATGTTGTGGTGTGTTTTTTTTTTCTTTTGGCAAGCCTTTTCCGCCTGTAAGACCTGTCGCTAATGTCTGCATGCTATGTTTTCCTGTCTCATACAGCGCGATCGAGCGCCGAACGTGATCAAAATAAGCAGAAAAAAGTATCGCGGACATAATTTATCATAACTCTGGTTTTATTTGGCCTATCAACACAATTTAAAAACTGGTATATAGGTTGAGGTCCTCACTTTTGAGATAAGTTGAAACGGAGAGTCAACGAGGCTCCGTCTTGCAGCTACATCCGGTTAAATATGTCATGTGACTTGAACGCACACACAGACACACACACACGCACACACACACACACACACACACACACACACTCAGAGTCTGGTTTTTAGCACCTGCAAAAACATGCTATTTACATATTTGACAAGAATGCAGAGGCTCCTTTTGCCCCTGAAAAAAATCAAATTTCAAACACAACTTGACTGGTCATTTCTCCAAAAGACAACCATGAAGCTCCATCCAAACCTGAAGCAGGCAGTTGGTGCATGTGTACAGTAACCTGAGGGGAGTGAGGTGAGTGCTTCTGAGGAGAACATGAGCAGTGAAGATTCACCTTGGAGCTAGAACAGAGACATGCACATGATTATACAGGGGCAGGGGCTTAAGTTTTTTCCAGTCGTTTATACAATATGGAAATTAATGTGAAATTAAAACACAAAGTATTAATAGAAAGGTAATGACTGTCCTGTGTAGGTGACAGTGATATCCAATAGGCTAGGCACTCAAGAGGCTGGCTGTGGCAAGTGTAAGTGAAAGCAACACGCACTGGCAAGAAGAACAGCAAACGCCGATGAAGGAAAAGGGTCTTTGCAGTGATGGGCGTTACCAGAGAGGGCGATGGCCAGAGGACACAAATGGGACGGGGAGGCAGCACGTTGGGGGGGGGACGCGACACGGCTCGGGCCCGACAGTGCCCCAACGGGGTCCTAGTTTGTTATTATTATTATTTTTCCTCCCCTTTGAACTGGAAAATGGCCCACTTCCCACTGGCGAAAACTCATGAAATTTGGCAGGACGACCGGGCCTGGTGAAAAATTTGATATTCCGAAGTCGCCCAAACAAGAAAATGCAAAATGGCTCCATAGCGCCCCCTAAGGTGAAAATTCACACTATTCACTGTCACGCCTGTACGCTTTGTCAAAATGACACAAAAATTGACACACACATGTATCTCAATAAGATCTACAAAAAAGTCAGTGCGGGCGTATCTGTCAAATGTACGGTTAAAGGGTTATTGCGCATTTTTTGCCGATCCGCACACATTGGAATTTCGCTAACTCCTCCGAAGGCTTTCGTTCCACCGGCACCACATTTGCTCAGGCCAATCTACACCCCATGGCCATTAAAAGTTATTCAAATCATGACGCTGCACCCCACGGTTTAGGTTCTAGGGGGCGCCAAAGATAACCCTAAAATCCACATATTTCAAAGTCTTATAACTTTTTATTTTTGTCCTCTCTGGCCTCCAAGTTTTCTAGGATGATGCAATGTCCAGCCATCAACACATTTGTGAAGGAATTTTTACTCCCCAAAAGAGCGCCCCCCATGGCAGGAGAAAAAAGTCCATTTTTTCTTGTCCCATAAGGTGAAAATACACATTGTTGACTGTCATACCTGTATGCTTTGTCATATTGACACAAAATTTGACACACACATGTATCTCAATAAGATCTACGAAAAAGTCAATGCGCGTATCTGTAAAATGTACGGTTAAAGGGCTATTTTGCATTTTTTGCCGATTCGCACACATTGGAATGTGGCTAACTCCTCCTAAGGCTTTCGTCCCAATGACACCAAATTTGCTCAGGCCAATCTACACCCCATGGCCATTCAAAGTTTTAAAAATCATGACGCTGCACCCCACGGTTTACGTTCTAGGGGGCGCCAAAGATGACCCAAATATCCACATTCTTAAAAGAATCCACATCCCTCCCCCCATCCCCCATCCCCCATCCCCCATGGCAGGAGAAACAGTCAAGTTTTTCCTGCCCATCACTCAATGGCTCAATCGCATCGCTCTCCCGGCAACACCGTAACGAGGAGCAACTTGCCGTTTGGATATATCCTAGCTGTGTTTGTGCCCTCACTCATGGTCCAGACTTTTTTCAAATAGGACATGTAGTTTGTCTGCAGCGAGTGTTTTGGTAGAAACTGCGCCTCCCATTCATTATAATGGGAAAAGACCACAGACAAGTGCGCACACCAACTTTGGACCTTGAGTGTGACGCGATCGGGAGGGGGAGGCGGTCGCACTGGGGGCGGCGCAACGCGGCTCGGGCCCGCCAGTGCCCCAACGGGGCCCTAGTGTTATTAGGGCCCGAGCGTAGCTGCTAAGCAGCTGCGAGAGCCCTCTTGTTCCTGATGGATTCTTCTTTTGTTATTATTATTATTAGGGCCCGAGCGTAGCTGCTAAGCAGCTGCGAGAGCCCTATTATTCCCCAAGTGGTTTTTCTTTGTTTCTTTTTTCTTTTTCCTCCCCTTTGAACTGGAAAATGGCCCACTTCCCACTGGCGAAAACTCATGAAATTTGGCAGGACGACCGGGCCTGGTGAAAAATTTGATATTCTGAAGTCGCCCAAACAATACAATGCAAAATGGCTCCATAGCGCCCCCTAAGGTGAAAAATTCACCTGACGCCTGTACGCTTTGTCAAAATGACACAAAAATTGACACACACATGTATCTCAATAAGATCTACAAAAAAGTCAGTGCGGGCGTATCTGTCAAATGTACGGTTAAAGGGTTATTGCGCATTTTTTGCCGATCCGCACACATTGGAATTTCGCTAACTCCTCCGAAGGCTTTCGTTCCACCGGCACCACATTTGCTCAGGCCAATCTACACCCCATGGCCATTAAAAGTTATTCAAATCATGACGCTGCACCCCACGGTTTAGGTTCTAGGGGGCGCCAAAGATAACCCTAAAATCCACATATTTAAAAGTCTTATAACTTTTTATTTTTGTCCTCTCTGGCCTCCAAGTTTTCTAGGATGATGCAATGTCCAGCCATCAACACATTTGTGAAGGAATTTTTACTCCCCAAAAGAGCGCCCCCCATGGCAGGAGAAAAAAGTCCATTTTTTCTTGTCCCATAAGGTGAAAATACACATTGTTGACTGTCATACCTGTATGCTTTGTCATATTGACACAAAATTTGACACACACATGTATCTCAATAAGATCTACGAAAAAGTCAATGCGCGCGTATCTGTAAAATGTACGGTTAAAGGGCTATTTTGCATTTTTTTGCCGATTAGCACACATTGGAATGTGGCTAACTTCTCCTAAGGCTTTCGTCCCACTGACACCAAATTTGCTCAGGCCAATCTACACCCCATGGCCATTCAAAGTTTTAAAAATCATGACGCTGCACCCCACGGTTTACGTTCTAGGGGGCGCCAAAGATGACCCAAATATCCACATTCTTAAAAGAATCCACATCCCCCCCCCCCCCCATCCCCCATCCCCCATCCCCCATGGCAGGAGAAACAGTCAAGTTTTTCCTGCCCATCACTCAATGGCTCAATCGCATCGCTCTCCCGGCAACACCGTAACGAGGAGCAACTTGCCGTTTGGAAATATCCTAGCTGTGTTTGTGCCCTCACTCATGGTCCAGACTTTTTTCAAATAGGACATGTAGTTTGTCTGCAGCGAGTGTTTTGGTAGAAACTGCGCCTCCCATTCATTATAATGGGAAATGACCACAGACAAGTGCGCACACCATCTTTGGACCTTGAGTGTGACGCGATCGGGAGAGGGAGGCGGTCGCACTGGGGGCGGCGCAACGCGGCTCGGGCCCGCCAGTGCCCCAACGGGGCCCTAGTTATTATTTTTCCTCCGCTTTAAACTGGAAAATGGCCCACTTCCCACTGGCGAAAACTCATGAAATTTGGCAGGACGACCGGGCCTGGTGAAAAATTCGATATTCTGAAGTCGCCCAAACAATAAAATGCAAAATGGCTCCATAGCGCCCCCTAAGGTGGAAATTCACACTATTGACTGTCACGTCTGTACGTTTTGTCATATTGACACAAAAATTGACACACATATGTATCTCAATAAGATCTACAAAAAAGTCAGTGCGGGCGTATCTGTCAAATGTACGGTTAAAGGGTTATTTCGCATTTTTTGCCGATCCGCACACATTGGAATTTCGCTAACTCCTCCGAAGGCTTTCGTTCCACCGGCACCACATTTGCTCAGGCCAATCTACACCCCATGGCCATTAAAAGTTGTACAAATCATGACGCTGCACCCCACGGTTTAGGTTCTAGGGGGCGCCAAAGATAACCCAAAAATCCACATTCTTAAAAGTCTTATAACTTTTTATTTTTGTCCTCACTGCCCTCCAAGTTTTCTAGGATGATGCAATGTCCAGCCATCAACACATTTGTGAAGGAATTTTTACTCCCCAAAAGAGCGCCCCCCCATGGCAGGAGAAAAAAGTCAATTTTTTCTTGTCCCCTTACATGAAAATACACATTGTTGAGTGTCACGCCTGAACGCTTTGTCATATTGACACAAAAATTGACAATCATGTGTATCTCAATTAGATCTACGAAAAAGTCAAAGAGCGCGTATCTGTATAATGTACGGTTAAAGGGCTATTTCGCATTTTTTGCCGATTCGCACACATTGGAATGTGGCTATCTCCTCCTAAGGCTTTCGTCCCACTGATACCAAATTTGCTCAGGGCAATCTACACCCCATGCCCATTCAAAGTTGTAAAAATCATGACGCTGCACCCCACGGTTTACGTTCTAGGGGGTGCCAAAGATGACCCAAAAATCCACATTCTTAAAAGTCATTTTGGCCACTGCAGGAGTACAGAGTACTGCAGTTCTAGGGGGCGCCAAAGATGACCCAAAAATCCACATTCTTAAAAGTCTTTTTGGCCACTGCAGGAGTACAGAGTACTGCAGGATACACACACATATACACACACGCCAACACACACACACACACACACACACACACACACACACACACACACACACTCAGAGTCTGTTTTTTAGCACCTGCAAAAACATGCTGTTTACATATTTGACAAGAATGCAGAGGCTTCCTTTTGCCCCTGAAAAAAATATAATTTCAAACACAACTTGACTGTTCATTTCTCCAAAAGACAACCATGAAGCTCCATCCAAACCTGAAGCAGATAGTTGGTGCATGTGTACAGTAACCTGAGGGGAGTGAGGTGACTATTTCTGAGGAGAACATGAGCAGTGAAGATTCACCTTGGAGCTAGAACAGGGACGTGCACATGATTATACAGGGGCAGGGGCTCAAGTTTTTTCCAGTCATTTATACAATATGGAAATTAATGTGAAATTAAAAAACAAAGTATTAATAGAAAGGTAATGACTGTCCTGTGTAGGTGACAGTGATATCCAATAGGCTAGGCACTCACGAGGCTGGCTGTGGCAAGTGTAAGTGAAAGCAACACGCACTGGCAGGAAGAACAGCAAACGCCGATGAAGGAAAGGGTCTTTGCAGTGATGGGCGTTACCAGAGAGGACGATGGCCAGAGGACGCGAATGGGACGGGGAGGCAGCGCGTTGGGGGGGGCAGCGCGACACGGCTCGGGCCCGCCAGTGCCCCAACGGGGCCCTAGTTCTTTCTTTCTTTCTTCTTTTTCCTCCCCTTTGAACTGGAAAATGGCCCACTTCCCACTGGCGAAAACTCATGAAATTTGGCAGGACGACCGGGCCTGGTGAAAAATTCGATATTCTGAAGTCGCCCAAACAATAAAATGCAAAATGGCTCCATAGCGCCCCCTAAGGTGGAAATTCACACTATTGACTGTCACGCCTGTACGCTTTGTCATATTGACACAAAAATTGACACACATATGTATCTCAATAAGATCTACAAAAAAGTCAGTGCGGCCGTATCTGTCAAAATTACGGTTAAAGGGTTATTTCGCATTTTTTGCCGATCCGCACACATTGGAATTTGGCTAACTCCTCCGAAGGCTTTCGTTCCACCGGCACCACATTTGCTCAGGCCAATCTACACCCCGTGGCCATTAAAAGTTATCAAAATCATGACGCTGCACCCCACGGTTTAGGTTCTAGGGGGCGCCAAAGATAACACTAAAATCCACATATTTAAAAGTCTTATAACTTTTTATTTTTGTCCTCACTGGCCTCCAAGTTTTCTAGGATGATGCAATGTCCAGCCATCAACACATTTGTGAAGGAATTTTTACTCCCCAAAAGAGCGCCCCCCCATGGCAGGAGAAAAAAGTCCATTTTTTCTTGTCCCCTTACATAAAAATACACATTGTTGAGTGTCACGCCTGAACGCTTTGTCATATTGACACAAAAATTGACAATCATGTGTATCTCAATTAGATCTACGAAAAAGTCAAAGAGCGCGTATCTGTATAATGTACGGTTAAAGGGCTATTTTGCATTTTTTGCCGATTCGCACACATTGGAATGTGGCTATCTCCTCCTAAGGCTTTCGTCCCACCGATACCAAATTTGCTCAGGGCAATCTACACCCCATGCCCATTCAAAGTTGTAAAAATCATGACGCTGCACCCCACGGTTTACGTTCTAGGGGGCGCCAAAGATGACCCAAAAATCCACATTCTTAAAAGTCATTTTGGCCACTGCAGGAGTACAGAGTACTGCAGTTCTAGGGGGCGCCAAAGATGACCCAAAAATCCACATTCTTAAAAGTCTTTTTGGCCACTGCAGGAGTACAGAGTACTGCAGGATACACACACATATACACACACGCTAACATACACACACACACACACACACACACACACGAACACACACACACACACACACACACACACACACTCAGAGTCTGTTTTGTAGCACCTGCAAAAACATGCTGTTTACATATTTGACAAGAATGCAGAGGCTTCCTTTTGCCCCTGAAAAAAATCAAATTTCAAACACAACTTGACTGTTCATTTCTCCAAAAGACAACCATGAAGCTCCATTTCAAACCTGAAGCAGATAGTTGGTGCATGTGTACAGTAACCTGAGGGGAGTGAGGTGACTATTTCTGAGGAGAACATGAGCAGTGAAGATTCACCTTGGAGCTAGAATAGGGAGGTGCACATGATTATACAGGGGCAGGGGCTCAAGTTTTTTCCAGTCATTTATACAATATGGAAATTAATGTGAAATTAAACCACAAATATGTGTGATGAACTGTTTTTAAAACTTAAACTTCAAATAAAAATTGTAAACTTCAAAACATATGCAAATTTTTAACAAAGAACATAGTAATTTACCTCTATTTACATCAAAATGCAGGCAATGGCCCAGGCGTTCTTTGTAAAATTATTTACAAAACACTGTATAGTCTCACAAATGTCACTTTTTATTTATGCCACTACAAAAAAACATGATGTAAATGATGCATGATGTAAAACATGATGTAAAAAACTTGTGTAGATCCTCCTCTATGTCAGTCCATGTGTAATTTTTCCATAATTCTTTGTTTTTTGCAGCATTTTTGTTAGTGTAACTGCAGATTGTGCTGACAGTGTCTATGGCACAAAAAAAAAAAAAAATTAAAATGCCTCAACATGAACCCCTGGTGGTCTCTGAGGGTGAAACCTGCTAACTGCTGCAGCTCTGTCAGCTTCAGTCTCCCATGCAGAGCTCTGAGCGCATGTGTGGCTCTGCACCCTTAGCAGCGTTGCTAACTCCTCAGTAAGGAAAGCCTGCTTCATGTCAGAGTCTCTAAACTCCAGAAGAAGTCGATAAAAGTCCCTTTCTTTCTAAAAAAAAGTCGTTAGGGTGTCTGAAAAGTCATTGAATCTAACAACAAAGTCGCTAGGTTTGCAACTACGTGTCCCAGACTGCATCCCTGCTGAGAGTCCCTCCCTCCCTTCTCATGTTGCAGGAAGAACGTAAGCGCCCGCCTCTGTCAATCAGTCACCATATAATTTTGGATTGGTTGTTGTGGTGAAGTTTTCCACCAATAGGAGAGATGTTGTGGTGTGTTTTTTTTTTTATTTGGCAAGCCTTTTCCGCCTGTAAGACCTGTCGCTAATGTCTGCATGCTATGTTTTCCTGTCTCATACAGCGCGATCGAGCGCCGAACGTGATCAAAATAAGCAGAAAAAAAGTATCGCGGACATAATTTATCATAACTCTGGTTTTATTTGGCCTATCAACACAATTTAAAAACTGGTATATAGGTTGAGGTCCTCACTTTTGAGATAAGTTGAAACGGAGAGTCAACGAGGCTCCGTCTTGCAGCTACATCCGGTTAAATATGTCATGTGACTTGAACGCACACATAGACACACACACACGCACACACACACACACACACACACACACACACACTCAGAGTCTGGTTTTTAGCACCTGCAAAAACATGCTATTTACATATTTGACAAGAATGCAGAGGCTCCTTTTGCCCCTGAAAAAAATCAAATTTCAAACACAACTTGACTGGTCATTTCTCCAAAAGACAACCATGAAGCTCCATCCAAACCTGAAGCAGGCAGTTGGTGCATGTGTACAGTAACCTGAGGGGAGTGAGGTGAGTGCTTCTGAGGAGAACATGAGCAGTGAAGATTCACCTTGGAGCTAGAACAGAGACATGCACATGATTATACAGGGGCAGGGGCTCAAGTTTTTTCCAGTCGTTTATACAATATGGAAATTAATGTGAAATTAAAACACAAAGTATTAATAGAAAGGTAATGACTGTCCTGTGTAGGTGACAGTGATATCCAATAGGCTAGGCACTCACAAGGCTGGCTGTGGCAAGTGTAAGTGAAAGCAACACGCACTGGCAGGAAGAACAGCAAACGCCGATGAAGGAAAAGGGTCTTTGCAGTGATGGGCGTTAACAGAGAGGGCGATGGCCAGAGGACACAAATGGGACGGGGAGGCAGCACGTTGGGGGGGGGGGGGGGGGGGGGGGGGCGACACGGCTCGGGCCCGCCAGTGCCCCAACGGGGTCCTAGTTTTTATTCAAACTTGTAACCAATCTTCAGAAACAGTGAATCGTGCTGTGAGGAACCTTTAATAAATTTGACATGAGAAACTTTAATGTACAATGAGAATAAGAAGTTGAGCCAAGGCACTTTTTTTAATGTCCAGTGCCTTGGAAAAATTAGCCAAATTATGCAGCATGAAAAGCAATATAGAAGCTTGGGTAATTATTAAATGGAGCAACAATGATCGATTACCATCATCTCAACCTCACATTTCATTGAGGTCATCGCTCAATGGAGGGACGGCCATGTGATAAAGCCATAGAGAGAGTGTGTGTGTGTGTGTGTGTGTGTGTGTGTGTGTGTGTGTGTGTGTGTGTGTGTGTGTGTGCGTGCTGTGTTAAATGATTCTAATCTTTGGATCCAGTCATTGCCTGTCAGTGTCATTAAGACTCTTTTAAACTATTTTGCAACTGGAATGAAGACATTGGAAAAAAAAAAAAAGTCCTGAAATTAACAATCACAGTGATGTGTCATGTTAGCAGTAATATTATAGATCATTAAAGGGATATTCCAGCATAAATTTAAGTTATGGTCAAACACATCACAACACAGCGTTAGACACCCTCTCTAGAGATAAATGTTGCTGACTGATTGCTTCTCTAGTTATACCAACTTCAACAATGACCGCATGATAGCAATACACAGCGGTTAGTACATATAGGGTCCCAGCAATAGTCCTAGCCATTAAACATCTTTTTAGCTTTGCCTGGTGTCTTTAGCAGAGACTAAACACAACCCACCCACTCTCCTTCAGCAGCTGCTTGTTTGTGGGGGAACCCTGACGAGTCGATCACCAAGTGCAGCAGAAAAAATTATGATCATTGCCTCATGGAATTCCAGCAGACCAAGACGCTAAGGCAGAAGAACTACAGCATCTGCAGTGCACATAAAAGATTCACAAGAACTCTGATTGCATTTTCAGTAAGTAATAACCATAAATGTTCCTCCTTGAGCTGCGAAACTCCGCTGCACTCGGTGATTGACTCGTCAGGGCTCCCCCACAAACAAGCAGCTGCTGTGGGAGAGTGGGTGAGTTGTGTTTGGTCTCTTTGCTAAAGAAACCAGAAACAGGCAAGGACAGAACTGATGTAGTGACGCCGTTTCTTGCATGTGTATTAGGGGGTTTATGTCGGAGTATGAAAGGAATGTGTTCAAGACCCCTTTTCCTGATAAGTCCACAGACAACGAAGCTAATGTTTTTGACGTTGGTATAACTAGAGAAGCAAGCAGTTGGCAACATTCATCTCTCGAGGGGGTGTCTAACTCGGTGTCACAGTGTGTTTGACCCTTTTATGCCAAAATATCCCTTTAAGAGCAGAGTCACTGTCCAGACCTGACCGTCCTTCTCATCTCTCGAAATTTCAAATGTGGTATTTTTTTTTTACCCGTTTTATCCTCTGTTTCCATAAAAACTGAAGAAAGAACTGATAGGATGAATCGTCTTTCTATCTTTCAATCTTTTAATTTCCCGTTTGGGTGAGCAGACCAGATTCTTGTGGGCCAAAGATCAGGGTCATTGAAACCTTATGTGAGTATTATTCTTATGAACAAAATATCTCTGCTCAGCTTGCAAGGGACTTTAATTTTCCATTACAAATGTCCAATTCTGGTTCCAGGATGAACTTATTAGAATTTGGGGGTCAAAGATCAGTGTCATTGTGATCTCTTAAATATAACATTTTAAGTCGCAACCATAGACTGTATATACAATTGACAACTTTGGTTCCATCTTCCACCAGTATATGGATTTGAAGCCAAAAAGCTCTCGGTATTTCCATTTTTTTTTTCTCCACTTCCTAAAACATTGCACAGAAGCATTGTAACTATTCGGCAGGAGAGTCGCAGTGATGACGCTCGGCTCAAAGAGCATATCCCCCAGGTGAGAAGCGCAATCTTTGTACGCCCATGGGCTGTATCAAGTGTCAATCATAGAAAACATAAACCCTTAATAACTTTTAAAAATGCAGCTGCATAGAAAAAAGAGGACTTGAGCACAAACCAGTTTTACAGTAACTACATGTCAACATCGCAAGAAGGGGGGAGAAAAATGTATGTTCTGTGTAATTAATTTCTAAAGTTTGTCCACAGCTGCATAGGGATTGCTGGAGGAGGCGGAATTTGTGACATATACTACAGCCTGTCACCGGAGGGGGCTGTTCTCGGGGTGGCTTCCCCCTTCTTGGAGGCAGACGGCGTCCATTCTATATACAGTCTATGGTCACAACCCAATAATTTACAGGCATAACATGACATGCAATTATTTCAAAGAGATAGAAAGGCTAAAGAGATTATTTGTAACTTTCAAGGTTAAAAGTCAACTTTACTGTCACCAAATTTCATACAAGACAACGCTCCATTCATTCTGATATAGTATCTCACAAATGCTCGGAGGAAATATCTCTTCAACTTTCGCACTGGCAGAACCTCTAGTTATTTACATATTTGTCTCAAAAAGGCTCTAATCATAATTTACACTCAGTTCTTATTTGGTCATTTGTGTTTTCTGGCTTCATAATGTGCTCCCTGACTGTGAACACTCAAATTTTACTTTATGTCTGTAGAAACTGTTTTGAAATGGTGTTTTAGCCCTCTCTGCTGTTTTAAGCTATCTCTATGGTTTCTTCCCAGCTTAAGGCAACTGATTTTCTCTTACAATCCAAAGCAATTTGCATCAAATTTGTTTTACAGATAAACAGGGAGCCAGAAGGGGTTATTATAGACAGCTAGATGAGGAAAGCAAATGGGATATCCCAGCTAATCTCACCCGAAATGTCTTGCCAGAACTCATCAGCAAAGGCCTAAGACCTGACCCTGCATTATGTCCAACATTTGGCAGTCAGTGTACATGAAGCTTTCTCTGCCACTGAAAGATGCAGCAGATGAAGCTTTAGAAATGGAGGAGCTTAGATGCACCAAGCTAGAGGCCAAGGGCTCTATTTCCGTGCTTCGCTGGAGACGTGGTGCAGGCGCGGCATAAGTCAGGTCCGCCACGCCAACAAGGCGTTCCCAAGGACAATTTGGTATTTTGGTGAGCGGCACAGCACTGCTTAAGTATCCCCCCTCCCTAATTCAGCTCCTCCCAGCGGCATAAGTCGTAGCGAGGTAGGAGAGAGGGCATGGAGTGGGTTTAACACAGCCAAGACCTGTATTGACCAATAACATCAGCTCCTCTCCTCACCTTTAAATCCACCACTGGCAAGGTGTATTACAATTTTCGTGAAGTACTCAAAGAGATCAAGAGATGTCTGAAGACAGTAATGCCGAACGATGGTGACAGAAGGCAGCTCCTCAACAGTTGTCACTGTAAGCGCTGCATTGGGCGTCCTCCACACTCTCCCATATAAGCACAGATGGATTTGGTGTGTGTAAGGTTGGATCTACTGGTAAGACAAATGCCCTTTCCACAAATAAAGACACTCACATAAAGTTGCATATATTCAAACCTCACGTGACAAATGTGGGTTTAGCGCACAGATCACAACATAAACTCTAATAATGGCATTAAAATTGGAACCATCTGTGCGTAAATGACGCATCGCGCTCCGTGGCCTGGCTCTTTCTTTCATAGATGTTGGCATATAAAATAAATTTGGCTCACACCTGAATATTATAATATTCGTATGTCGGCTAAGAGTAAATAACTCATCTGATCACTGAAACAAATCATCTGTTCAGCCACTGCAGGACAGAGAGAGGACACGGAGACATGTCCAGGTCGAGCTGCGAGAGAAATAAGAGGAAAGGAAAGGGAGAGGGAGAAAAGGAGGGAGACGAATTACATATCTTGTTAACTTCATCATGTGTGTCTTTTTACCAGATATTTAATTCAATTTAATTCAATGCGGTTTCAGTTGTTCTAATTCAGTCAGGTTGTGTCCAAACGCGCTCATCAGATCAGATATAGATCAGAATATATCGATATAGATCTAAATGTATGTGCTGATTTAGAATATTAGTTGTTGTAAATTATTCATTGCACTGAAATGTGCCTGAAACTGTGGAAACCTGCCGGTGAGGCATCGGTAACGTATGCCAACACGCCGCCGGTCTACCAAAATACTACTAGACCAGCTGTGCTGAAAGCTGACCAGGTTTGAATCGGCGAGTTTTCAGCACACTTTATATGCCACCACCGAGCACGAAAATGTCATTGCGGCAGCTGATTCTGTTGACACCTCCCCCTGTCATGCCACCACGCCCAGCTTGGCGGATTTTGGTGCGCCTCAGTCCACGAAATTACCAAACTGGCTGTTCGCCAGGCTCCGCCGGACGAAAATACAACTGCGCCGGGTCCACCACCCTCCGCCGTCTCACCGGCAGACACGAAAATAGAGCCCCAAGAGTGAGGGCCCTGTCACTTGAGTCTTGGCACTTCCAGGTGGACATGCCAAGGAAGGATGCAAATGTGGGTGATGGAAAACATAAATTTACTAATTTATTTTCCTGGAACCCTGCTGGCAAAGCAAGCATCTGGATACTAAATAGTTTTTAGTGATGTACAGTATAGGTGTTAGGAGCTGAAACAGACAAATGTTTAGATTCAGATCTTTCTGAGTATGCCAAGATGAATCTCAATTTAAAGATAAGGGGAAAAAAACTAAGCAAAAGGGGCTTATGTTCAGCAGAAACCTCCAGTGATGAAAAGTGAAACCTGTGCAGAAGTGTAAAAACAAACAGTTCCTTCAGAGTTCACTTAAGACTGGCTCCAAAAGTTGAGAAAATTATTAGAGCCTGTGTCATAATGTTTTGCAAAATGAAGCAAGCTAATAGCCAGGTACAAAACAATACTTTAGGCTTAGAACTTCATATACAGGTTGGGACGTGAAATTTTGATATGGCATTAGCCATCTCAGGCTCCATAATGCTTATTCTTCAAACAGCAGTAGGTGGCATCGCTGAAACTACATTAGTGTTTTCATCCGTCTATGGTCACTTGATCCAGTTTTAACAAACGTCAAATATAATAGATATAATGAAAAATAAAATGTAATGCACATGATCATGAATAGAGTGTTTAAATTGTGTTTGGGGCTCTCACGATCGTCTCACTGCTGCTAAACTGCCTGTTTTATTGTTTAACTCAATCAGCTGACCCTCACTCTGATCCATCTGTTAAGGGCGTCCTCCTGGAATCAGCCGGCGGGTTCTCACTTAACTCAATCCAAGCTCCTCTGGAGGCCTCCTCTCTCCTCGCCTCCTGAGAGACACATTCAGCTATTGGAGCATTCTCACTGACGGTGGCCCTAAATTGATTTTGAGGTCACAGGGCAGGGGATGGAGGATGAAAGGAAGGAGGGCGGTATAATTAGCTGAATGGAAAGCTTCCCCTTTCCGCCCACCCACTTACAGTACAGCTGGGTGCTGCACGTCGTCAGTGACAGCTGTTACGTGCTTTGCTTCAAGCAGTGGGGTTTTCGTGGTCAGTTTTTCACCTGGAGGAAACAGACAACAGACTTCTATCGTACAAAACACTTCCTGGCTTAAATGATATACTCTTACACATTCATGAATCTGTTATATCAAATATAAGGATAGCAAGGCACTGCTCCATTTGCTCTTTGTTTTTGTTTGGGCAATCTAAGTATCACTTGGTTGAAATGAGAAAAGGTCTCAATCTTATGCCTCTTATTATGCCTCCTATTAGTATTTAACTGGGGCATTGATCCTGTGATATTTTCTTGTATTTCCTTGTATGCAGAATGGTCTGCTCTATGCGTCACCAAGTTAATGAAACCATGTGAATTTCAACTAAACAGTCTCTGTTAGCATGGCAGGAAAAAGAGGATCTGATGTAACACTGTAGATATTAACATCCTAAACTGGGAGGCAACCAAGGAAAACTTTAGGACTACTTTGAAGCAGTAACATTAGCCAGACAATGAGCCTGACACATGCAGCAGCACATAGCACTCATATAACCAGGACAATTAATTAATAATTCATATCACAACAACTGTATGAGAGCAGGCAAGCAGAAGTGTCTGTACGTGTGTGTTTTGAAGAATATATTGTGTGTGTGTGTGTGTGTGTGTGTGTGTGTGTGTGTGTGTGTGTGTGTGTGTGTGTGTGTGTGTGTGTGTGTGTGTGTGGCTGAGTGAGAGAGAAAAAGAGGGAGAGAGTGAGCACCCCGGCCCTTAGGCCTTAAGCTTGAAACCAGGGAGTCTGAAAAAGAGAGAGAAAATGAAGCGGCAGAGATCCTCATCAGTTAATCTGTTCTTTCTTTATTTCCATTCTTCTCTCAACCAAGAAATACGACAAAAACATTCACTGACAACCTAATTTACTAATTGAGTTTAGGGCTGAAAGGTCATACAGCTGCAGATTCACATACAGAATCCTCTGTTCCAGTGAACAAGTCGGTAAACCAAGATGGACACCTACTGTTAGCCGTTGTTATGGGTTATTAACAATTGTCAGCTTTTGTTAGCCGTTGTCAGTTGTTGTTAGTGGTTGTCAGCTTTTGTTAGATGTTGTTAAATATACCAGCTGTAATCAACACATAATACAGTATTTTACTATTGCAAACACCATAGCACCCTATTTACAGTTAGACATTGGACAGTACAACATATACCACTTATTTAATTAAAAAAAAAAAAAGAAACAGAAGTGCTAATAAAAATACATTTAATTAAAATTACATTACGAGAGCTTTCACTGTCACTCTTTACTGTTGATGCACTGTGCTGCCATCTTGGATTATGAAGTCAAGTCGGGGTTGGTGAGGATCGTCCAACTTTCTGAAAATCCGACTTCAAGGGGACATTTAAGATGCATTTGGGACACAGAGCTCAGAAATCCTGACTTCTGAGTACAACTGGAACGCACCACAAGAACAGTGGATAAAACTATCTTGTCCTCTTTCAGTATAAGCTTATTAATGGTTAAAATCAACCAAAAATCCACTATAATTAAAACAATGAAATGTGACAAAACGCTACAACTAAGTGGAAAACAGTGCAAGCTAGCATACCATCATTTTAACATGGTAAATTGGAAAGCTGTGGTTTCCTCCACTGTAGTATCACAAATGATGGTTAAATCTCAGAATGTTGAGATAAGAATGTTGACTGTCAACCATGGAAATGGACCTTTGGATGTAGAACTGATATCACCATGCTATCTGATGTTGGTTAACATCTCCTCTTGAGCTTAAATATCTGCTGTTTTTTTTTAAGATATATGTTTTACCTCAGGCAAGGTGAGTTAATGTAGAAACTAAACTGGTTAGCTTGAACAAGGCTGCGTCCAACCAGACTAAGATGTCTTCTGCCTTTTTTTCTTTGTTAATGCTCCTGACATGCTAAGTCTCCAATCATTCAGTGGGCTTTTGGTAAGCACCCAAGGCCACAGTTTACGTAGTGTCTCTGTATTGTCACTGGACATCCGATGTCGTCAGAATTTCCATCCACTATGCATCTTGAATCGGTTGGGGAGCCGTGCAGAAAATAACTGTGAGAGTTCATCCAGTGAGGCTGATGGGTAAAAAATAAAGTGCCAAGGTTATCTTAGTGGTTAATGCTCACAATCTATGTGAAGAGGCCATATGTGGGCAGATACACTCTGGTGCGCTGTACCAGCACCTCTAAACTTAAAACCAAGTCTCAATCACTCAATCAATCAATCAATCAATCAATCAATCTTTATCTGTGAGGCACTTTTCAAACAACTACACTGTAACACAAAGTGCTGTACATGAACAAAAATAAATAAAAAATATAATAAATGAATCAATCATCATTGATTATCAGTTTTGATGGAGTGGACAGTCGATCAGTCTCTGGAAATGTCTTGGATATTGCAGAAACACACAGCTTATGGCAGGAATGTTGCTGGTCTTGTGAAGTCGATGGATTTTCCAGTATGTGGGTACATGTACTGTTCTATTTTAAAAGCTGATGTCGTAAGCACAACAATATTATGTTGTATGCGACAGGGTTTTGGACCGCTCCTGTCTTCTGTCTGCCGTGATTAACACCTTAGCTGTCGTATGTTTTGACTGCCTCTTGCAACGCAGCATGTCGTTATGTTACTCAGCATGCATAACCAAGTTGAAGGCAATGAAAAGGAAACAGTTATGCATAAGGACACTTAATTGATGGCTTAATTAGTTGGAATCTGGTTTTGATCTGGGGCCAGACTTCAGTTCCTATCCCTTCGTAGGCACTGCTAAAAATGGTCATAAAATGCTTCTTCTTTCTTGTTTGTATAATGTGTATATTTACAGTCTCAGGCCTTCCATTGAAATTTTCATTATTGTTTGATGAATACTGACTGCTGGCACCCACTGATATGGGCTTTTTTCCCTTCTCACACAGGCTCTGACATTTGAATATTCATTATGGTTAGCTGTTCCCAAACACTTTGTGACACACAAACTTCACACATCACACATTTATGACTGGACACACACTTTACAAAAAGTCTGGTATCCAAATTTTTAAAAGTAACAATGCAATTTTGTCCACAAGAGTAAACACAGAATCTCTCCTCATCAGACTGTTTGACACTGGCATGCCACTCACAATAGTTTCACAAACACACATTAACACAAACAGCCATACAGCTGTTGTACCTCTTTGAATAACTAATCATTCTTGATGTGTGTGTGTGTGTGTGTGTGTGTGTGTGTGTGTGTGTGTGTATATGAAATGTGGATTCAGCAGTCCTGCAACATCTGCAGCTGTCTCGCTCCGACTCCTGCTTCATCTCTGTCACCCACACACACACACACACACACACAAACCCACACAAACACTAACTAATTCCTCACCAATATGGATGCACACATGCATAAATGCACATATAAATGTAAACACAGCTGGAGAGATCAGCAGAGAAATGAGCCGGGGTTTTCTTGGAGGCACCAGAGATGTTAGCCAGCATGTGTGTCTGTGTGTTAATGTGTGGCTTTGAAGTGAACAGTCATTAACTGGGAAATCAGGCAGCTTTGAAGACCTCAAACACTCACCCACACACAGATATGTGCAATACAAAAAGTCGGTCACATGTAAATTGCCTCAAGATGCTACTACCAAATACACCTCAGCCTCCTCTTATAAAATCCTTTTTCTCTTTTTACACTTAGGTTATATACTCCAGCTTTATTCTCACACATTCAGTCTTGTAGTTTTTTAGACACACACACACATATATGTGAGACCTCGGCTCGCTGCCGTGTTAAAAGCATGTTGGGCCTGGTTGATGTTTGCCACTGCGCTGTCTGTCCATGTTAGAAACAGAAATATGACACAGGGAGATGTGTTGACTGTGGAGGAGAAAGACTGTCTGAAGCAGGTAGACCCCTCTTTGTGTGTGTGGGGGGGGTTCTTTTATTCTTTATCGAGAGGGTGATCTCGCCTCTGTGGATCAATCAGCAAACTGCTGTCATATATGGACAATTTACTCAACTTAAATTTGAGCTTTTAAAACACTAGTGCTGCTGATTGTGTTTCACTTGATTATAGACTTTCTTTCATAGAGCCGCTCTGGTGGAGTGTTTTACAGGTGTAATCTGTGAGATAAATGTGTAAAGTGCAAAAGGTGCACTTATCGCAATTATTTGATTGCCTCACACTGCCAGTGTACGTGCATACTTAGAACTCAGAGAATCAGTCTAAACCTGCAATAAAACACTTGAGCATATCAAAGCTCAAACTAACCTGACACTTAAGCAGTTGCTTATCGATCTCCTTTGTCCTTATAAATCAAGATGTCTTAGGCTTTATATTTTTATTGTGTTTATCTAAATGTTGTTAAAATACTAATTTGGTGAGTTCCTTCAATGCAATGCAAACCCACTATTCATAGTTGTTCATTGTTGCAGTTATATGTATGTATTTATGGATTCATGTCGAGCAAATTACATAACTCTGAGGGAAGAGCTTTATGAAGTCTGAGGAGGTGGATAAACTGCATAACAACAGGAACAGTCTTTGCTTTATAATTTGAACTTTATTAAATATAAGCTCTTGCTCGAATTTAAAAGTGGTTTTAAAGTGCACAGTTCAAACTGAAAGTAAGGACATAGTTTATGCAAGAAAACAGGGTTTTAACTCTGAATTTAATTTGGACGAAGTGACAGCTGTCCAATTTTCTTTTGCATTGTCTAAACTGTGGAGATCTTAGGGGATCATTGTTTACTAAAATCATTCAATGATACCCCGCATTATTGTTGTGTCTAGATGAAACTAACTGGAATTGCTGTTAAAGGTTAAAGTATTTGAGTTTTCTAGTTTGTCCTAAGAGCCTGTAAAAGAAGTAAAAATGGTCACTTAAGTATTTATTTTATTTTAATTTTCATTCTTTGACAATGGATAATATACGACTATGCTCTCTGGTTCTCACAGGCTAGAAAAAAAAACAAAAAAAACAAAAAAAAAACAAAAAAAAACAACAACAAACAAACTCTATTCTATAGCATGAACTATTTGAGTCAACGTAAGTAAGGATGCTTCTCTTGTGTTTTCTGAAAATTGATGTTTTTTTGTGTGATAATATTAACTTGAATAATAATTGATTTGATCTCCTTGGATATCCTTTAACCTCTGCATTAAAAAGTCATTTTTATAGATACTGTATATCTTTGGCATCATTTCTTGTTGTGAAGTAAAGTGAAATACACCTTTATCCACTCTTAGCAGATAATCTGATATATTTTTTTAAGGATTAAAACTTGACTGCTAAAACACAAATTCATTTAAAGCTCCTGTGAAGAGTTTTTTGACATTTGTGAAATGAACTGACATTCATTTGGACACCTTTTTGTGATCTACAACAACAGACAAGACCATCAGGGACAGGATCTATGATTTTTAATCGTATTTTTGTTAATGCGTGAAACCAGCACAAGGCGGGTAGGTATCTGCAGAGAAGCTTAAGAAACAGCCCTGTTTTCACAATTTGAATATAAAATATCACAATAAATTCTAAATTTGACTGTCAGAGTCAGCAGGGTTAAGGATTTTGTTAGAGGACACTTATTAGGTATGTGGAGGACAAGGTAGGCTAAGACTGTCATGACCATAGGGGGAGCCAAAATCCATACACACAAGTTTAAACTTTCAAATCTGGTAAGAAGGTTATAGCTCAAGAACAGTCTTAGCTTCCTGGTGGCAGTTCATTGGATGTCTGTGGAAAACTTCTGGCAAATTGCATAAAAACACGAGTTTTACAAACTGTATCTGTACCCCTGGCAGCTGATTACAGCACATTTGTATGGCAGAACAGAGTGGAAGACTTAAACTGTGGCCTTCAGCTTTTATACATTGATTTGAATCCAGCATCCAACTAAAGTACGTCAGGTTTTATTCTTCACAGGAGAGAATATTCAGCCTGCCAGCTACTCTGGAGCAGTGAGGTCTTTTGCCTTTTGCAATGTGGTTCACGACTAATCAGACAAGATTTCTTATCAGCAGACACTTA
Source organism: Xyrichtys novacula (assembly GCA_962446985.1). NCBI lineage: Eukaryota > Metazoa > Chordata > Actinopteri > Labriformes > Labridae > Xyrichtys > Xyrichtys novacula. Next base: position 7,053,635 of record OY660874.1, read on the forward strand.
AGTTAGGATCTGACTGATAATTAAATTCAAGGTAAACAGTGAACTGACTGTGACAGGTAGCAGCCAGCTGGCTCAGCAGTGACATTGCCGTAGGATATCAACAAACATAATCTTCACATTAAAATCAAACCGTTTTTGTGAGCTGAATCCAATCAGGTGGCCACTCTCTCGAATGGTACTAGTTTTTATGCATCATAAGTCTGCGTATAGCCCACTGTTTATCCAGCACCATCATTAAAAGCAAAAGTAATATGATGTGTCAACTATTTGGCTCAATTCTGAGGCCAGTGGCTGAGTCATTAGGTTTTACTGTAAAAGTGTGATAAACTGCAGCACAGTCATGATGTGGTTGATGATTTCATAACAGCATTTTACATTTACAGCCACTGACTATGAACACTGCCAATAGTGCTTTGGAGGCCTGTCTGTTCAAAGGTCTATTTTCTAAAGAAATGTTACCACAAGATTTTAAGACTGTCCCCCCAAAGCAGCTCAAGAGACACATGTCTTATGACAAACTCAGGATTGCAGAAACTTCCTTTAGGCAGTGGTTTGAGTTCTAATATGAGCAGAACAAGTGAGAGTGTCTAACAGGCACATTATAACAACAGTAGTCATTTCTGATATTGAAGTAGCTGCTGTTGGATAAATTCTGTTGATAAAAAAAAAAAAAAAGAAAAGTACCTTCATAAAATTTGACCATGACAAGAGAAGCAGAGTTGCAGAACTGCAAACCACTATAGTCCCTGGTATTTTCTTTGTACTGCTGTCCTTGTAGTGTTTTCGAGTTTTATGTTTAGTAGACATACATGTATGACATAGACATAAGTCATTCCAGCATTGCAGGAGATGAGCCAGCGCTGTTTTCGGGGCTGGGAGAGATGCTTAAGCTAGCATCCACAATAGAATTTGCGGCCTCCGTATCACTGCGTACCATCTCAGGGACAGTTAGGTGCAACATGACCAGTTTTTTTTTTGTTTTGTTGGCGGCAAACATGATGGAAAAGAGCCAAAACCCCGGATTGTCAAAACCATCCTGCGCAAAACTAGCGGGGTATAAGCACTAGCGGGGTATAAGCGGCAAGCGCTCACGACCAGAATACCGGAATCAGTAGTTCTGACATGCCGCGCCTCTGAACCGCATGGCACAGCATGTCAGCACGTGTGTATGTTGTGTGAGAAAGAGTGGGGTGAGGCGATGAGCAGAGGGCCCCGCTCTTCGCAAAGGAGCGGAGAGATATACTTTTCTTGAGAGTAATGAAACAATTGTGAGCTTAAGAGTCTGAAATTGTGCAAATTATATTTCATAGGCCATTTAGATAAGAAAAAAAAATCTAATTTATATTAATCTTCGACTTCAATTTCTGGGTTGGATCTTGTTGGCAGGGTGGGACACCCTGACAAATACATGATAGGGAAAACACTGATATGCATGTAAAGTCATTGATGAGGGAAGACTAAAAGAACTAAAAGAACCAGATGAGTTTGTTTGTTCATGTAAAAGTCGCTCAGGCAGATGCATGTGGTCATTCTTGGTAACTTGCATCCAGCCTTGTTTGGCCTCCATCAGGTCTTGGTACCTACCCGAAGTGAAGTATCTCCCTGTTTGTGAAACTTTTACTGAAGCACAGTTCCTTTAAATGCTCCATGGCCCTAATTTTAACGACTCCCCTTTAAAATAACAGGTTACCTTACAACTTTATTCTCATAAATTAATGACTTTATTCTCGTATATTCACGACTTAAATCTTGAAGTCTTTAAAAAAAAATTCTCAATACGGCCCTCATACTTCTTTATACAAAACAATCATTGGATGAATTTTGTGGGAATGATCTGTGCTTGTATGTATCTATTGTTTTGTGTCTGTGCAAGGTCGCACAATTAAAAAAATAACAGCTTTTCTTCATGTCAGTCGTGACGCGAGCCTGAAGGCGGGGACATTTGGCAACTCAACCAGGAAGTCCTCCTAAGGGTAGTCTGTCCCATTTTACAAAAACCGGACCATCTCGCTCAGCGTACTCCAGTCCACATAACGGCGCTTGAGCGCGCTCAGCCTGGTGCGGTCTCTGAAATGAGACACAGCCAAAGTCTCTACTTGTGGTTACCGACATAAAGGCCAACAGATATTAAAATAAAAAAATGTCTTTGAATTAAATGGAAGGCTTCTTCTTTGTCAAATAGAAGCTGTTAAACCAAAGGCTCAAATTGTCACACATAAGAAGCCACGGATTGCAGAAAATTGGAGCAACTTTAAATACCTCTGCAGAGGATGAGTGACACAGCGCAATAATGAGTGGGAAGGATTTACACCCCTGTAATTGCCTTTGAAAAATAAGTAATTAGTATCATGATAAAGTGCATCTCGAATCACTACTATTAGCAAGCAATGTAAGTATTCATTTAGGTGCAAGCACTGAAATGAGTCAAAGTCCCCTAAAAGCACTCGGGGTGTTGTGACAACAGTATAATTGAAATGAAATAGAACTGAGGCACTCATTGATATGTCTCAAATGGGGGTCATTTTTTTTTTTTTTTTAAGGTAAAAAAAAGGATGAGCTAAAGCGGAGAAGAGCAAACCTTCTAGTTTCCTCTTCTCCTCACTTCATCTGAAGTGTCTCCTCTTTCTGTCACCTTGCTTTCTGTCCTCCCTCTAGGTGTTTGGTGCTTTAAGTGGTCTGCTTTCAGCTTCTGTTTGTTTCAGGGACTTTCACGGAAAACTAATGCTTTACAAAGTTCACTGTTTTCCTGAGCTATGAGTAGAGGTAGTGAGACAGACGTTAACTAAATATTATATGAATGAGAGCAGATAGTGAGGAAAATATGCCACTGAAACAGCATTCAAAGAGCTGCTGTGGATAGCTGTATGGCCATTAAAAAATAAGACCATAACAAGTTACGCTGCTGATATCTCATCACATGATATTGGCAATTTTTGAGGCTTTTGTTTATGTCATATATATCCTTGGTGATTCCTCTGATAGTATGAACACCCACTTTCCTCAGCTTAAATCTTTGTTTTGTGTTAATTTGATGCGGGCATTGAGAGGGAAGCGTCCCCCCTCTGAGGCTTTGTCTTCACTGCTGCAACATTTTGAAATAAGAGGCTGTAGGTTGCACACAGCATGATCACTGCACATCTCATCGAGCACATCTGATACCTAAATGTCATTAACTGTATACATCTGTGCCCAGGACACCACAACACCTGTTCACACTGTTCGCACTGAGTTACCTGCTTATCTAATGACTTGTCGTACTGTGACGCCTTTGCTCACAGCCTCTGGAAATTCAAAAATGCTGTGCAGCGATTAGTGACAAAAGACACTCAATATGAAGACTTGTAAAGATGAAACATAAATCTGTGAAGCCGTGTGGCAGGGTGCATTGCAATAGATTTTTAAAAAGGTCACAGGAACAGCTATTTGCAGTGTTGTGATGTTTATTTTCCTGTTTAGATGTGGTGGTGGGTGGACTGCTGTTTCCTGAGCAGGGTTTTTATCATGGACAATGTTGCTCTCAGCAGGAGAGGAAGCTGGTGAATCAATACAGAGCACACAGCGGATGATGATGAAACTTTGCCTCTTTAAGTGTACCAAGGAAAAGATGGTTGGCCTTAATAATTCACTGCATAATCCATCTACATTAACACAACGCTGCTCTGTCTCTTCAGTGTGTATCTCACGGGTCTCAAGGATATCCCGTTTCTGGCTCTTGAACTCTAACTTTACACAGTAGTGGATTGAATTTTCTTCCACAGAAGCATTGATCAATATCTGATTCAAATCACTGACAGTATGTGGAAGCTAATCATCTGCTTTAATCATATGCTTTGAGTGTTTTTCAAATCTGAATAAAAGCATTGAGAAAACAAGACTTCCAGTCTATTGGTAATGAATCGTCTGAATATAACTATAGAATATAAGGTTTTAAATCATTGAATACGTCTTAATATATCATCAGATATTAAAGAAACATGCTATGTGAAAACACTGGCTCTGTGATAACAGTGCGGCAGCCAGCATATGCTCCTCTTGAGTTTTGATTATGTGCAGGGTGGTCTGTTTTTGTATTGGTAGACGGCTTAAAGACGCTCCTCAGGTTTCCAGATATGAGACCAGTTTTTACTGATAAGTGATTCTACTTCAAAAGCCTCAATGTGTTTCCTAAGAGCTTCAAACTGGGAACATGGCAAAATTAAGATAAAAATTAGATGGATGCAGAGCTGTCTTACCTTCTCCAGACAGTTGCACACAATCAGTTAAGTGGCTATGAGCTCGCTATTATTGAGAGAGCTAATTGCTAGGATGTTTGCTCTGATAACTACAGAGCAAGTGCTATTTTTTTAAATAGCACTTGCAATTTAGTTTCTCGCTCGTGCGTTTTAGTATATCGCAGGTGAGATTTAACTGTTCGTTTATAGGTAAAATTGCTTCCTGCAAGTCTGAATATCACCCATAGCAAAGCCGCTGTGCTTTAAGGATCCTGATGAGGTGTTACCTACTCAAAACAATACCAAATGTGGCTAAGCTATAAAGTATTTCTTTGTGAGTCAAACCTAAATGAAAGAAAATGTTGATAATATGCTCTCTGTCCATGACACTGTCCTTCCTATCGCACAAATGAGGCACGCAGAGGATTATTTACAAAAACAGATGCACAAGATACAAATAAAAATGCACGTATGAGATACTAAATCGCATGTGCAAATTTGAAAAAGAAACAAGAAAACGTCACCTCCTGGGCTCCGTAGATAACAGTACATCTTCTCATTCTGTTTAAAATCTACATACGTTAACAATGACAGAAAAGTTAATATCTGTTCAAAGTCCATTAGTCCGCCTGCCTTCTGCTGCCAGAGAGGGTCCTCATGATCCAAGTCCAGCAAAAGGCTGAATCCAAACATACTGTATCTGTTATCTATGGATTACTTTTAAGCCATAAAGGTAGATCACAGACAACTTTATCCACCATGTCCTCTAAGAGCAGGCTGGACCCTTCTTCTCATTCAACCCAAGTTCCTCCCATTTAGCCCAGCTTAAATGGGAGTTTGGGCTGATTTAATGATTCACATCCCTTGACTCACCAAAAAGCAACTCCTTCCACTTGTAATAGGCTTTATGCATCTTTTAAAATCATCTTTTTACATTTTAATATGAACACCCATAAAGTAAATTTGTAAATCAGCCTTTGGCTACCTCCAAGGTTTGCAGCAGTGGCTCCGCTTGTGATGTATCACACCATCATACTCACAGGCTCTTCAATTTACCAGAAAATTGCATCAACTGTAATCACATGCCCAAGACTCCTGAAAACTTCTCATATTTCTAGGCTGAGCCACACAACAAAGATGTCGACACACCTGTAAATTTGAGTGAAGCACCAATATGAATGTAAAAGCTGTCATTGGATCTGTTGGCTTGTGTAACATCAAGTTGTACAAATTCACTATGACCCTGATTTTGAGGCTGTGTGCATTTGTTGGACCAAAACGACCTTTCCATCTGGGTTATTGAAGATTGTAAGTGTTGCTTCGCCTATATCCACACGTCAAGAATATAGCCATTTGCACAGCTTTAGAGATACTAAGATATTTATTTGACCAAATCTGTTCCTGCTTCGTATTTTAAACAGCACAAATAAATCAGAAAGAGCACTGAGGGCTGAATGTAGATGTCTGCAGACTCTCAGCGCTATCACTGACAGCAAAACAAAAGGAAACATTTTCTAGCTGTCTGTTGAGAGAGACAGAAAGAGACAGTCTCACTGCTGCCGCTGCTGAACTCTGCTGAACATAAGATGATGAAATAAGAAGTGAATAATGAAATATGCTGAGCTGGTGCAGGAAATTTTTCATTCCTTCCATCAAAACGACATCATATTACATCATCAGCAAATCCCCATATTGGATCAAGTCACGCAAGCGCCAACTCGCCCTGGAGTCAATCACTTTTATTCCTAATCATTTAAAATGTAAACAGGGGCCTAGAAACAATTTTTCTCCCTTAATTGCCATTTGATTGTGTATGATGGTTTCAGTGGCTGTAAATCCAAACGAAAGTAGAAGTGGATCCCAGTTTTATCATGAGACAGTTGCTTCTTAACGTTCAAACCAAAACCGACAGGCTGTGTTGTTCACTTTGCATGAGAAATTAAGGCACACAGGGGTAATTTTCCAAATGTTTTCCATTAGATAAAGAGCCACACATCTGTTGTTTCCTGTCATTTTGTTTTGCTTTGTTTTGGTTTCAGCTTAATGAGCATATTTCTAGAATATCTTTCTTTTTTGCTATTTCATATTTCAGAATTGAGACTTTCTCAGCCGTTAGATATTGTATCATATCTGTTTCTCTACTCAGGCAGCTTAAATGCATTTGACTGTAAGTAAGAGCAGCCCTGAATAACCCACACAGAAATCTCTCCTAACCAGATCCATACGCACAAGCAGCAGCAACAGCACCACATGCACAAGGTTTGCACCCACAGGGCAGAGAGCAGAAAGGACAATGAGGAACAGACACAGTTATCACCGGTGTATGTGCGTACCAAAGTTGCACTTGGTGTGTGTGTCTTTAGGCCTGTGCACAGCACTTTAAGCCTCCCTGAGGGCAGCAGCAGCAGAGAGGATAATTTGGCATTCATCAAAGCTCCCTCTAGTGACCTCACAACCTCACTCAAGCTTCCCTGAAAACAGTCCATATCCACCAAATGATGTATGATTACCATCAGCGGTCATAACCTCGGTCAAATTTGGGTTCACCTTTGCAGAAGGGAAATCAGGCCGGGGATGTGCAGCTGGGCTGTCTCATTTGGCAAGAATTACGCTCTCCTCTCAGTCTGCCCTGAAAGTCTGTGATTTGGTCGAAAAGAGACTGTCTAGAAAAATCTCAGGCAGAAGAAAAAGTAGGAGGGAAGGAACAGAGAGTTTGAGACAGGATCAGGACCTGGATATATCCGTGTGGAGGTAGTTTAGCTCTTCAGTCCACAGCACTGACTGCAATTATCAGCACCAATGTTTAAACACTGTGTGGAATAAGAAAAAAACAAAAAAATTAAGTTCATTTTGACGTGTTTTAATTATAGACTGTATATACAATGGATAACTTGGTTCCGCCCTCCGCCAGTATACGGATTTGAAGCCAAAAAGCTCTCAGTATTTCTGTATTTTTTTCTCCACTTCCTGAAACCAACATTGTGCAGGAGCGTTGTACACATTCGGCAGGAGAGTCGCTGTGATGATGCTCGGCTCAGACAGCATTACCCCCCGGGTGAGCTACACAATCTTCGTACGCTCATAGGCTGTATCAAGTGTCAATCAAATAAAACATGAACCCCCTAATAACTTATAAAAATGGAGCTGTACAAAAAAAAAGAGGACTCGAGCACAAACCAGTCTTACAGTAACTACATGTCAACATCACAAACAGGGGGGAGAAAAATGTATATTCTGTGTAATATGTTCCTAAAGTTTGTCCACAGCTCCATAGGGATGGCTGGAGGAGGCAGGATTTATGACCTATACTGCAGTGACTAGAGGGTGCTGTTCTTGTGGTGGCTTCACCCAGTGGGGAGGCAGATGGCGTCCATTCGATTTACAGTCTATGGTTTTGATTTAATGACTGAGGTTTCAAGGGAAGCCAGTGTCACTCCTGTCACGTCTCTGTTACCAGTGAGCCATGGGATTGCATAGTGAAGGCTGTAAAGAGAAACCAATTAAACACATCTCCTTTTCTGTTGTGACAGATGCATATTTACCAGTAAAACATGGTCCAAACATAGATGTTTGGTCAACGACTTCAAAGACATGATAAAAAAAACGTTTGCTTCTCAGCCTGTTGTCAACATCTTTCCAGTGTTGACCATGGCTGTTTTTTTCAGCATGTATTCACTGGGTAATCAGTGGGGTAAGCTTAGCTCTGTTTTTTTTTAGCTTTAGTTGATAATGATGCACTGAGGTTTTTTTTTTGCTTTTTTTTTTTTCATAGTCTTTGGAACAAAATATACCATCCGATCAGTTAGTTGATGCAGATTTTTAATTGATGGTATCGATCAAAGACCTTTTTACTCGTCAGAAATGCTTCTGCAATCAGCTCTTCTCAACCTTAAAATCACAATAGATAAACAAGAAGTTCATGTTGGTTTTTAGACATAATATAAGGTTGTCTTCATGTTGTATACATTACCTTAAATGACTTCACTGTTGCACAAACACACCCTCATTTGTCTGTAGCTTTTTTAAACAGCCACAAATCATTGCTGAATGAAAAACTAAATCTGTTTATGAGCAATAATGTGATTATTTTTAGGCAGGAAAAGACTGAGGTTACACTTTAGATTGGCTTGATCAAACAAAAACAAACACAGTTATTTGATGGGAGGAGAATTTTCCACTTTTTGTGGAAGTGAAAGATTGTCTTGCGGCACACAGCAGCCAGTGAATAGATATTCATTTGGATGTGGACCAGTGAATTAAGAATGAAAGTCAATGGGTTCAGTACGTAAAAGGGTTTACATTGGACTCCATTATCATTATGATGATTCACAACAGATGGCTGTGGAAGAAGAGAGAAAGGCAGACAGAGGAGTGAGAGGTGCACAGTGAATAAGGAAGTATGGAGGTTAAACAGGAACACAGAGAGAAAGCTAGAAAGGGAAAGAGGGGGAGTGGAAAGAGAGAACTGGAAGAAACTGGTGAGAGTATGTTTGAGAGAGAAAGCATGTCTGGACTGCAGAGAGTGTGCGCTGCTCTGTGGGAGGGTTTCTGATTGTAATGACTGCAGTAAGGTTACAGGTCTAATTAGTGGGAGGGCTGCAAAATCAGGCACCATCACTGTACAAGTACTGTGGATGAAGTCAGCAAGGTTAAGAAGTTCTCTGCGTCCAACCAGGACGGCATATTATCCTGCTTTTATTATGTCTCATTATTTGACTCTATTTTTACTTCTCTGTCGGCATGTTTTAGGTGAGCTCAAACTCCTCTGCCTGGAGGAGTCCTGGTAAGATGAACCTTGTTACACTGTGTTTAAATATCCATGCTTGTGTGGGTAACATGATTATCAGCTCTTGCTTTGAGCAGTCCTCTGAGACATGCAAAAGATGACCCTAAAGAAATCTTCTCAACTTCGGGTACAGGTTTATTTTTTAATTTCTTTCAAGCTGAAATACCTTGAACTCACATTCATCTACAACACATGATGGGAGGAACAACATTACCTGAAGTAATCACAGGGATATGTTAAATTTTGAAACAGCTTCTGGCCCAGTTGAGAAAATATTTGTGTACCTAAAAACACACGACAGACAATGAGCTTGGTCTAGACCTGCTCTTTTTCTTTGGAGAGCGTCTTGGGATGACGACTGTTGTGAATTGGCGCTATATGATTGATTGATTGATTGATTGATTGATTGATTGATGACTGACACGAAGGATTATTATAAGCTTCAACCTTGTAGGTAGACATTAAACTGGAGGTGTAAGACAGGAATCAGATTATCTGAATGATGTCAAAATTGAAAAAAAAAAAAAAAAAATGGAGGTAACCTTTGACCTAGCAATGATTCAACCAAAATGCTATACTTACTGCCAGTGCTGAAATGGTTTGAAGAGATCCTCTTGATTGTGATAGATTACTTAAAAACATTATTTAAATCAGTCAGGGCATAATAAACACCACACTGAAATGGTTAATTGCTTTAAAACAGGGCTTAAACCATGCGTATCCACAGAAACGTTGACCTTGACAACATTTAAAAATGATGTTTCTATTTTGCGTGCTGAAATTGAACAAACAAATGTATTTTTGCAAAAACATCCAAAACCCGTTTTCAAAATAACTCATGACTCTGTAGCTGGCAGAATGACGTCCTGCATGCGACTCTTTAAACTTCACAGACGAGCAGCTCCTATTAGTGAGGAGCTTTGGCCCAGTTCCAACTTCATTTTTCAGTGTCTATATATTTCATGTGTGTCCTCTGGATAGACTGTTCCAGCCAATGTGATAAAATGTCCCCCAAATGGATGAGACTGTAGAGCCAACACATATAAATCCTTCAAGATCAAAATCAAAAGTAGAGAGATGTTAGAAATGAACAAAATCAAATCTAAATTGGTGAACGCTGAAAAGAAAAAAGACTTAAGTTCTGAAATGGAAGTTTTGCTGCCTGAAGTGAATGAGAGTGATTTATTATAACGGTAGTGCCATCAGTGGAGATGCAACAAATACTATAAAGGTACATTGGAAAGCGTTCTTTCAGATGAGACTGTCATCCAAAACGCTGTGCAGAAATCAGGAGAGAATGCACGCCAGAATTACAAAAAGGCTGATCTCAAATCTCAGGGTGGTGGTGATGGGAAGAACAGTTCTTTTGACTGTACTGAATCTTTAGAATCTGTTCATTAAATTCACAACACTTGTTCATCAAATCAGTCAGTGCTTCGGAGCCCCGTCCTGCTGGTGCAGTACACGAGTGAGTGACACAGCAGCACTGATTGGGAGTTCCTTCATTGAACGAGCCCCTCCCCTGCTGCTGAAGTCACAGCATCGTTCACTGGGTGACACATGTCGTTCATTCGCCAAGTTGTAAAAGAAGAATCACTCCCCTGCCCTGAAAAACTCAACTCTCTGTGTGCCGCTGATGTTTGCATCGCAATGCGAGTGAAACAACATAGCAGCAGCAAGCAGCACGCCCACTAAACAAGCACAAGTCATCATTCTTTTATATTGCAGAAAGGTGGAAAGATTAAAAATAAATAAACATTGCAGCTGTGGCAGGGATCCTGATACTTTCAAAGTTATCAAATAGCATGCTATTTGCTTGGTGCTTGGGTGTTCGCTTGGCAGTGAACGGTGCTATGCCCCTCCCTCCTCTGCCTGCCTCAAGTCATTCAGAAGTCAGTCGCTTCGTTCACAGTCTGACTGATACATGTCGTTCATTCACTGTGAGCAAATCACGAGACTCTGCCCACCCGCTTGCTCTCTGGCTGCCTCTGTGCCCACTCCTGACTGGCAAGCAAGGATCGCGGCTGAGCCCAACTCAACTGAGAAAGAAACAAATCAGGTCTTTGAGTGATTCCATTCATGTCGTTCACTCAGCAGTTTCGTTCTTTTGAACAAATCATTTATGAACGACACAACACTACAGGGTGGACTTTGTCAGGGATGGTAAAGGGATGCCAATTATAGTTTAACCACTTTTCATAATTCATGTGATTTGACATGACAATGCCTCCAAATACTGCAGGTGTAAAACTAGCGAATATGTGATAGATTTGTCACATGTTCTTAAGCATTTCGCAGAACAGACTTGGTAGAAATGGGATGTAGTATGATAGAGTATGTTTAAATAAGTGTATATTTACCAGAACATTAAAGTTATTTTGTTTTATTAAGCCAGGATGAGCCCTGTATATTGACATAGAAACAGGTCCCCTTCAACAGAGGACACCACCTTGCAATGCCACATTTCTACAGTAGCACAGAGTGTTCAACCTTTTCACCTATACACCCTTTGCATTACATTTTTATATCTTGTGGGTGGCTGCTGAAAATGTATTGGTTGGAAGAGAGTTGTTGCACATAAAAAAGATTTATGCTGATAAAGTTTTTGTTGTAAAATATAATTAAATGACAGTTCAAATATATTATGCAGCATCACTGGAGCCTCTTTCCATGAAGGCCTTACGGATGGGAGGGTTGAGAGGGAGCATTCCAACCTGGAATCTGATGGATAAATATTCCTCATAGGGATGTAATGGTATGAAAATTTTACCTCACTGTTATTGTGACCAAAATAATCACGTTGATTGTGGCATTTTTGATGCTTTTAACTAGCGCTAAACAATGCTTTGTTTCACCATTTCTTCACAAATAAAGGTTAACTTCATGTGTTTATATCTTACAATATTAGCTGCTAGATGTATTCTCCATGGCGACAGGTGCTGCATTCAAGGTTCTGTTTATATTACTGACGAGTCAATAAGTTAGACAAACAGATCACTGCACTCTCCCTGAACCCGAATATGTTGCTACCTTTAACAGCAACTTTTCTTTTGCATGTTCTACAGTCAGGATTACTGTCTTCAACTAAGCGTCCCTCAACATTTGTCGATGTCTTGGGTGCTGTCATCTCCTCCTTTCGTCATGATTCCATTTCAAACTTAGTAGAAAGTTTAAATAAAAACTGTAGGCTGCACAGTGCACCTGCGCAGATACCTAAGGAGACTCAGATGAAGCTGGGATAATTAAACACATGCTGGGTTTCCCCAACATACAATTGACCATGGCACATTGCAACGGCTAAATAAAAGCCACCACATCTTAAAAATGTTTTTTTTTTTTTGTTATATGGTGCTACCCGGGACTCATATGTATCAGTATACATCACAGACTGTATGGTATTGCTATATATGTGCAGTGCACTGTGGAGCGCGCACCGAGTATTAGCATTAGTGAGGTATCATAGGTGACCACACAGCTAATTACTTAACAAGTTACTGTTGGTGATCGCACAGCTATTTACTAGCGTGGGGAGATCTTCAGCAATCTCACTGCTGGTTGATTACCCGTTGATTCGCACAACAACACACACACACACACACACACACACACACACACACACACACACACACACACACACACACACACACACACACACACACACACACACAAAGCCCCCTCCAGCCCCAAACCACACATCGCCACAGAAAGATTCCAGTCCTGGGGAAACACTGACAAGGTTTTAACACCGCAGTGATCCAAACGCAAACAGTAATCATTATCATCAACATTTTTAACACAATTTACCATTACACCGGTTACCGTTACATCATTAATTCCTAAATGTTCCCATTTTTGCACACTGTACCTTTAAATAGCCATGTGTAATTGTAGGTTATCACTGCTGTGACCTGCGTTTTCTGATTAACATATGCTGCTATTTAAAGTGTAGCTGACGTATTTTCACTGATAAGCTTGTACATATTAGACATCATTTTGCACTGGCATGTCAGCACTCAAATTTGATCCAGAGTGCTCCTCAGTGTTCGTAGATTCTGTTCTCAGCCAATAACAAATCTAAAAAAGGAAAACTTTGGTCAAGCTCAAAATCACCCAAATAATTTGAGGGTTTTGGGAACATATTTTTTTTCCCCATGAGTGGTTGCTGAATAAGTTAAAATGTCTCTAAATCTCCTGCATAAAAGAGACATGTTGTACAGACTTGTTTATCCCCCATGTTAGCACCCATGAAAACACAGCATGAATATTACATCATTGATTTATAAGATCTGACTCAACACTGCTTAAATTATTGAGCATGTTGAAAAAGGTCAAAATGTCTTACTTGAAAATGTAAATACCAGGGAATACAGTCAGGTTTGATTTCTGTTATTCAGCATTCGGTAACTCTGAGCTGACTGTAATTTCTGTAATGTTGTCCAACTTTAAAGAGTGTCATATTTGAATTCATGTCATCCTTTGTCACAGAATTATCAAAGCTTAATCATTTGTCTTCATGTTTTCTCCCCAAAAATATTCAAATAAAAACATATCTATCACAAACAAAAGCCCCACATTTTTAATCAGTGATGAGTCTTAATTTATTCCCCAAATCCTGCTAATGTTTGTGTTAATACTTTACCATCCCCAAGACTGCTCTAATGAATTTTAAACAGAAGTGTTGTTCATATTCTCAGACACTGGATTAAATAATGGTGTGAACATCCACTGCTTCTTTTACTTCCTTTTTCAATTCCTGTGATTCAGCTGGTTGTTAAAGGTCTGATGAGCCAGAACGGATTGCGTCTAAGACCAGTCGGTCTCACAACCTGTTGTACAATCTGTGCTGTCTTTTGGCCAGGATGTGGATTAATCTAAATGTCTCCAACAACGTAAGCAGACACAAATATTAACCCAAATTCTCCCAGATGATGCAGATTTGGAACTTTTTCTGAGCAGACTTTGTACTGTCCTTGCTCTAATAGCCTTTTATTTCACAACTGATTGATCAACGTTGAAGCTGTCTTGCTGTTTTAAGTGATGTTCTCCAGTTGTAGAGCATTTTGAGAATAACAAGAAAAAATCAGCAGCAGCTAAAACCTTCATCCAGCAGTAATTACAAAATCTGGGGTCATACCTCTTACAAACCGAAGAGAGAAAAGCAACAAACAAAACACATCACACTCCGAGAAGCCTGCACACTGGAGGGAAAAAACATGCAAAAATATACAACCAAGGAATGAAATATAACAAAAGTCCTGTAGGGAGCAAACAGATTAGATTTCAGGATGACAAAGGATTCCTCTACTGCACTATATCTACTCAAAGGAAAAAGTCATTGGACACACTGTACCTCTATTTTGTCAGAAAATATACCAAGAGAAAAACAGAGTTTTGTTTTTTTAAGGACCACTCTGATTTAACAAACAATGTCCTCGTTGAGCAGTTAAAGGGAAAGCTGTCCTCATAATGAATGGAGGATCACTGAATGATTGACACTTCATCTGTCAATGCCCCACCCACTTGCTCTCTCAGTTTAACAGAGGGCCAGCTTCAGTGGTGGGGTGCTCAGAAAAGGAAGTGAACTGACCCCAGCTCAGGTGCATGCAGGTCTATTTGTGTCCTCCATAATGATCTATATCCCAAGCTTTATTCCAGTGACTCGACACAGGCAATAAATCCTGGTTAAACTTTGTCCTTCCTCTTTTCACAGCAAGACAGGGTGCATGATGGACTGTGTCTCTGCGCTGTACAGTCCTCTATCCTTTCCCTCCCTCATTTACTTCGCCTACCCCTCACTTCATCCATCCCTCTTTCTCTATCCCTCACTCTTGATTCTCCCCAACCTTTTCACCATGCATCACAGTTTTTTTTTTTTTTTCCCTAATATTTTTATTGTTTTCAGCCTTTTTGAACAAAAAAGACTTGTTTTCCTCCTTTGGTGTCACCTTACCACTTTTTCCTCTTTTTTCACCATCTATTTATCTTTGTTGTTGAAGAAAACACGAGCTGATGTGGTGACTACTGAGGAAATACTACTAAACAACCAACCTGTCCATTTTTAAGACCTTCCTCCAGTCTTGACTTGACTTTAAGATCTTCTGTCTCATGAGAACCCAGTGTTGTTATGGCAGGGATCTTCAGACTCAACCAATCTGTTATTTTCCAACTAACAATCATCAATCAATCAAATTTTATTTATATAGACTTTTATTTCATAAAAGTCAGACTGGAAGAATACCATTCAACCATTGTATATGCACAATAATATGGTAGTTATTTGTTATTACCTTTGTTGCACTTCCTCTCGTCAGGTAACCTCTGCCATGAGTGCATTGCAACACTCATTGTAACCTTCCTCAACAGACCAGAGTCACTTAGGGTGTTTTTACACTTGGTCCCTTTCAGCCCTCTAAGTGAACACAGATCACTTACTCAGCATTTTTTGTCTGTATGTGAACACTCCAACCATACTCAGACCCCTACAGAGACCAGGTCTCAGTACGGTTCATTTAAAAGTCAGCGGTACAGTTCGCCTAATTTGTGAATTGTGAACACAAAGTGCACCGGGTTCACTTCACCCTTTTGCAGTGCATTATAACCTTCTTTGCTTGCCGTAGATTGGTCACATGACTTCGGCAGGGCAGTAGAGAAAAGGAAGAACACCAAATACAAAGTATGGCTCTCAAGATTCCACTACGAGACCTGGACACAGCGTAGTTTAGAGAGATTAAACTAAATGTCTTTTGGAAATTTAGGATGACGAGAGCAAAAAAGCACAACTAAATACGACCCTCCGTAACACACAAGTTTTTCAAGAATTTTCAGAGGATAAAAGCAGACAGTTATAACCAAACCACCAATCTGTACAGAGCAAAGTTAAAGTTAAAAAAAAAAAAAAAAGACAGACAGAAGTACCTTGGCACTCATGGTAAAATGCTCCAGAGGACGTAGTGTGAACAGAAAGAGGACAGAAACTGAGCTGGTCCAGAAAGAGAACCTGATCCACTTTGAAATAAACTCCCAATGTGAACCCAAAAAGAACTGAGTTCCTTTGCATTTGGTCCACTTTTTGGTCCACTTAAAAAGGACTTAGGCCCTCCTCACACATGCCGGCCCCGTATTGTCTTGGCGTCAGCACCAAAACATGCATCACTGTTTACACGTTGTATTGTACATAGGCTTAGTGCATTTACATGACAATGCAAAATCCACGCAAAATCGTGTTGCCCATCTGGTTCTGCTCTGAGGTGGATTCCACGACAACAAGTTGTGCACGCGTAACATGCTGCGTCTCTGCATGAGCACTTGTTGCTGTTGTTGCCGTAGCTGGTGTTTTTGCTGTTCTAAATGTTGGTATAAAAGTCATAGCAATATTTGTAGTTGCTGGAACAAGAACAAAATCACCCCAGCTACCGCCATTGTTGTTGTTGCTGTGTGTGTGACAACGTGGGTTGGGGGGCGGGGAGGAGGAGGGGTGCTATGAGGTCACTGTCTTTTCCGGACTTATCTATTTATACCAACTACGGCATGAAGACGAATACCCAGATATCCACCTGCAGACCCGTTTTCAATGGACAAATTGGCATCTCCGTGTGTCACAATCACCTGATGGATACTTTATTTTACTGGTGTCTTACAAATTGGTACTCGTGTTAAGACCACCTTAGTTTGGTTCTTTTAAAAGGGACCAAGTGTGAAAACGCCCTTAAACTGAGCCAACTCTGATCAGGTACCTCACACTTAGAATCTGCTTGATGGAGCTTGTGGAAAACTCTTCATAAAAGATATAAAGCACTTCAGTTTCCTCCCAAATTAAATTGTAGATTTGCATTCAATTTCATGTCCACCTCCTGTTCATTTCTGAAACCAAATACCTGAACTTATTTTTACTTTTGCTTGAGCATATTGTACAACAGCACTGACAGCAAGTCCAGTTAAATCAGCTTACGTTCACTTAGAGCTCAAGCCAAGTTACTGAAGAAGACTGCAGTTTTCACAATGACAGTTTGCACCTTTTATCTGCTTTCAATTCAGAAACTTTTGACTGTTATTATCATAAAAAAAAAAAATCCTTGAGAGATTACAGAGAAGTTTTCTAATCTTGACTTATTGGTTGCCTCTTCTCTTTTCCCCCCACTTATCTTTTCCAATTATTCTCTCTGACTATCCTCTCTTCTCCTGTCTTTTTTGCCATTTAACCAGCAGACACAACAAAGCAAACTTTGGCACTGGTCCAGCCAGGCCGCTGAAGGAGAAGAGATGTCTGTGTAACAAATGACAGAGTGTCAACACCAAGAAATAGCTAGGACCTGTGTGTGTGTATTTTTGAGTGTGTGTGTGTATGTGTCTGAGTTTGGGGAAATAGTCTGGCACGCTTGATTGTGTTTCAGCCACTCAGCCGGCCGCTACAGTCTGGCAAAAGTTCGACCTTTCAAACTGCCACAGATACAGAGGTGGAGAGAGAGAGTGGAGGGGAGAGATTCAAGATGAAGGTGAGTCAAAAGGAATAAACACAAATCCGATGTTGGCGTTAACCGCAGTTCGCCTGTAGCTCCAACCTGGGATATTTTTGTCTGACAGCTGGCCTTTGCTCTCACCTGTACAGAATGCAATTCATGACCTCTGAACCACGTCAACCCACGGAAGAACATTTTTGGCATCAATATCAATCAGAGTACAGAAAAAAAAATAAAGATCTGGGGGGACCTTTGGTTTTTACACAATGCTGTCAGGTATCACATGTACCCTAATAACACAAATGGAATAGATCAATTAGCTTCGTTGTCTGAGGACTTTGCAGGAAAAGGGGTCTCGAACACACTCCTATCATACTCTGACATAAACCCCCTGACACACACACACAAGAAACGGTGTCACCACATCAGTCCTGTCCTTGCCTCTTTCTGATTTCTTCAGCAAAGAGACCAAACACAACTCATCCACTCTCCTCCAGCAGTTTGTGGGAGAGCTCTGGCGAGTCAATCACCAAGTGCAGTGGAGTTTCGTAGCTCAACGAAGAACAGTCATGATTATTACTTCATGGCAATGCAATCAGAGTTCTTGTATATCTTGTATGTGCACTTCAGATGCAGTAGTTCTTCTGCCTGCGTGTCTCAGTCTGATTGCATTTCCTTAAAGTAATAATCATAAGTTTTCCGCTGCACTCGGTGACTGACTGATCAGGGCTTCTCCACAAACAAGTGGCTGCTGGAGGAGAGTGGGTGAGTTGTGTTTGATTTCTTTGCTAAAGAAATCAGGCAGAGCTAAAAAGATACCATGGCTGGGACTCTATTTGTACTGTTGATGAAGTTAGGTACTGTTCTGAGCATTATTTGTGGCTTTTTGGTTGAGGTTTACACATGGAGATGTACACTGCTGTGTATTGCTATTGTGCCATTGTTGCTGAAGGTGGTATAACTAAAGAAGCAAGCAGTCAGCAACATTCATCTCTTGAGGGGTTGTTGAACTCAGTGTGACAGTGTGTTTGACCCTCACTTAAATTTACGCCAATATACCCCTGTAAGTGTGTGCATAATTATATTGTATCCTTGTTCTGCACTTTGGTCAACTAAGGTTGTTTTTAAACATGCTTTAGAAATAAATTTGACTTTTGACTTTACTTTACACACAGTGTCTAATGCAGAAAATGAGTGCATACCAACAGACAGATTTACAGGGGGATACACCCAACAACTACGCAATATAATCCAGACTTCACTGATAAGTAGAGAGATTAAAATCAGGATAAGTCTTCCGTGGCACTCAAGATGTTTTGCTCTTGTTGCCAATTATCCAGCGTCTGAGTAAAATCATCAGAGTTTTGTCTAAGTGCACTCCTTTTCTATCCTTTGTGTCTCTTGATTTCTTAAAATGAAATTCCAGTAGGAAGCAGCAAACCATGCATGTCGTTAATATGCATACATAAGGATGGTGCAAATTATTTTGCATCAACAAAGGCTGATATCAGCTTATCCTTTAAGAAACAGTTTGATCATTTAATGTCTTACATGTTGCCACACAAGTAAACAAATGAAAGTTGGTTGAATGCCTTATTAGCATTATCAAAACAAAAAATACAAAAAACTTCAAACACACATAAGGGCAGAAATGTTAAAAAAATTACACAATGAAGTCCAGTTACAGTGTATGTGTGTTCTTGAAACCATCTCCTGGAAACAAACCAAAAACATCACAAAGAGACGCAGTTGTTGATATATTCATGATATACCGACTACAAATGAATTAAAATCAGAGTGGGTGGCGGTCTCCAGCACTTCAGAATTTTAATGCTCTGTAAGCATGAATATTTTTGATTTCTCTGGATCTGAATCACTTCATTCCTTCATGGTGAGACAAACCCATGAAAGTGTGTGTGTGTGGGGGGGGGGGCTTGCTTACCTTATTGGTGTTCCAATTCACACATCCACCTGCTCACTATATATTATATCTCTCATTTAAACCAACTTTAACTCTGCCTCAATAAAACCTTCATGATTTTGAGGTAACATAAATCTTAATTTGCATCACACTTTTTGGAGCACTTGTTAGTGGTGACATCAAGACTTTTCAAGGCACTTTGTGATAACGATATTTATGACAATATGGAAAAACTTGCGGAACAACACATTGTTAGTGATTGCTGCTTCCAAAAAATGGCATTTTTATTACTGGTATTAAAACGTGGTTAAATTATGAAAATAAATTCAGATTTGCCATACATTAAAAGTGTTTGAAGCCTTCCTTTCTGACAGCCTTAATTAGTTTCATGTCTTTGGCCTAATAATATGTGACCACTTTGGAAATGTCCTTTCACCGTCAGTTTTTTTTTTAAATCGTACAGGGTGCAGTGAGTGCTTCTTCACCAGTCGCTACTTTCACGTCCTCGTCACGTGCCCTCAAAGCCTGCTGATATTTAGCCATGTGTTTTAGTGTTAGGTGGTAAAACTTATTAGCTGTGTTAGCCAAACCACCTCCACACCACAGAGGTGGCTCCCATTTTTGGCACTAGTTCCTCATTTGAGGACCAAGTTGGTGCTACTGTGCTGCTCTTGCTCTCTGACATTGTTGTTGTGTATGCAGTAGGAAACTCATACGTCATCTTGTCCCTACAGTATAAATACCGCACTATGACAAATTTATCTCACAAAAAAATGTATTCTGGTATTAAGGTACATGGTATAATATGGCACACTCCTAGTATGTATTGCTATAAAGTAGGTGTTTACATGACTACATAACTCTGTGTCATGTTAATATCTGGGAAGCAAACTGCAAAGGAGCCCTACTCTTGACTAGAGTGCCAGAAAAGGATTACTAGAGGACAAATGGAGGAGAGTGTGGTTGAAAACAAGTGAGAGAACATGAACACACACACAGAAAATTGAAAGAGGAGAGATGGGCTTTAGTGAGCTTTAATTGTGTTGAATAATTCAACTGACACCGAAGCTGGGAGGACCGCTCGAGTACCTCTCTTTCCGTTGTGTATGTAGTATAACTGTGTGTGTGTGCGTGCGTGCACGTGTGTGTGTATGGTAGAGCATGTTACGGTCATGTGCATATATAGATTTGTGTGCTGTGTGTGTTTCCCTCATGGGTTTGGTGGTAACCAGTCAGTGTCCTCAATAAGCATCTACTCACTCTTTATTAATAAGAGTTGCATGTGTCAGGTCGCATTATACACAAACACATGCACACATGTCAAACCACAACTTTACATAAAAATATTCATACACGTTGAGATGTCACCGTGAGCATATTTCTGTGTGCTTACTTGCAAGCTGTACAGCATCATGTTTGGTAACACCAACAGATAGAAGCGCGCACACACACACACACACACACACACACACCCGTCTACGCTGAGTGCAATCACAGTCTTTATTAGTCATCTCTCATTGATCTGCTGCCTGCTGAATTTCCCCTTCAGTGCCAGCTTAGCTTAAGTTTCCCGTCCATCTCTGACTATCCGTCTGTCCACCTTTCCATTAAAACAGTTCCACTTCTATAACTGTGAATCAAGCAAGTGTGTACCTGTCACCTAGCCAAAATTTACCTTCTCTGAACTGCTGTAAGTGTGACAGTGGGGTCAATGTTTCAGTTGAGAGGAAGCAAATCCAAAGCCTGATCTGTCAGCTTGCAGCGTAAAAAAATCCAGCTTTGTGTCCTCTCTCAAGGAAGCATTGCTTCCATACTGTCTGTGTGTAAAAAGATACAGACAAAAACTTACTGGAAAAGATACTACTTCTTTAGAAAACAACATTACAGCATCTAATCTTCTTTTAAATCGAATATACAAGTTCCTGAGGCAGCTTGATTTAACTATGTGGTTTTACAGAACTCTAAAATAAGGGCTGTGTTGGAGAAGAATCTTTTTTCCATTTATGTATCCTTTTTCAAACATAGCAGGAGCTGAAAACTCTTGGGAATTGTTTAATCTTGTGTTGGGGTCTGAATATTTGTATCCTATTTTAATCCTATAAAGTATCTGCTGTTCATGAGTCCAAAACTCATTTATTCAAATCAGAATCCTTTCAAATATGCATTGACTTTCTTGGTCATATAACTTCTAAAGAAACCAAATTTTGAACTTAAAAAGTTTTTCCTCGCTGCTATAGCCTGTCTAGAAACACTTGAAAAGAGTAATGTTGCTCTGGAGGTTGTGTAAAGTTATATTTACAGTAAGTTCCATGCAATTAAAGTCTGCCAAAAAAAGTTGTTAAAATATACGAAAAGTGAAGTTTGTCATAGGTGTTTAAAATTAAGCTGCAACAAGCTCAGTTTGTCACCCCTCTTAGCTGTCAACAAGTACTGTCATCACTTAAAGATAAAATCATGTCTAATCACAGCAGAGGCTGTGATAAATCACAGTTTTAAATACTCTTACTGGCTTTTAATAATGTGACACTCGATGTGTCATATTTTGTGAAAAAAAAAAAAAAAAAAAATCTCCAGGCAGCCCGCTTTCTTTGGAATTACCCCCTGTGGGACTATTAAAGGAATATCTTATCTTATCTAGCTCAACCTTAATAATTTGTTCAGGGTTTCAGGATGAAACCTGGAGTGGACAATTAGACTTTAGCTGGAGTTCAGACCATATTGGCCACCCTTTGAGCCACCCCTGCTGCATAGTCCAAATCACCTGAGTCCATCAAGCAAGACAAAACTTTCCTCCCGTGCAAATAAACAACATATAGCTGTATCAGTGACAGCCTCCATTGTTCAACATACAGTCAGTTTGCCAGCTGTTTTGATATGTAGTTAGACCCTTCAGGAATCTGCAGAGAAAAAGTTTTGATTCCGTGGAGAACAATGCTGATTCTGCAGAGCAATTCTTGATTCCTCTGAAATCTGCTGCTTGTTGTTGTGACTTTGATATAGTTCATAAAATTATGATCTTGGACATATGGGACATAACTCAGGTGTCATAAACACCAACAGCCGTCCGGCTTTTTTCAAGATGGCTGTGGCGGTAGTCATGGTTACTACAACAAAATACGTGACTCGACTCGCTGCTCTGTGCCTCCCGTCCATTGTCTGTATGGTCCTGTGCGTTAGCATTTAGCATCGCCATAGCTAGTTAGCTTTGCGCTGCAAGGCTGCGCAGGCATGTATCTCAGCCAATAGGTGGAGATTACCTGGATCAGCCCCTTGTCTGAGGGGCCTCACATTGGCAAAATGAATCAACTACAGATTCATCCAATCGCTGTATAGATGGGCAGGTACGGACAGTGAGCTTTGGGCTATGGTTGGCCAGACTGAAATGTCTGTCAGCTTGATTGGCATTTTTGTGGTTCAATCAGAAGGAAATGTTTGTTGCGTTAGCTTGTGGGGAACTTTCAGTGTGTTTGACCCCTACTTTAATTTACGCCTGAACATCCCTTTAACATTAACACTGCTCTGAGTCTGTGTCATGTTTTTTTCTTTTTTTTTTTTTTTTTACGGCTTATTCAGCTATATAAAGTTCCATGTTAACTTGTAGTTGCTATGGAAAGTATGAATAACGTACATTACAATGTGATTGACAATGTGCTCACAGTGGAGCTCTTAATGACTATGTAATAGTAACAAAAGTCAGTCAGAGGAATTAAAGTACTCAACATTACAGTGTGACGGGTGGGAATCTACTGACAACTACTATTAAAACTCATTGTCTGAAACTAAACCACCCAGACAGGAGTTTTTTTTTTTTTTTTTTCCAAGAAGGCAGATTAATACAATTTTATTTTGAATCTTGTTGAGGCTGTTGTTAAATTTTTTACCCCATTCATCCCATATGCTAACAAAGCCATCAAATTTTAGGATATATTGCACTGTGTTTGATTTTAAGAGTAATTTTATGGCACCACAGTTAAGCAGCACTGACATGTATACATTGTCATGCAAAGCTGCATAATATTTTGTGGTATTTTTGTATTTTACTTTTGTTTCTGATCTGCTTTTCTGTATCCTTTGCCCTTCTTTTAGGTTTCTGTCTTGATGTTGTCTTCAAGGTACAAATGGACGTTTCTCATGAGATGTGGAGTGGCGTAAGCACATGAATAATTTGTATCTAATATCCCTTCTGCTCTCAGCAATATAAACATGCTTCTCCTTGGTGTCTCACCTCTCCTGATCTCCTATTCTCTGCCTGTTCTCTTCCTTCTTTTCTCACTCAATCACGATCTCTCTTTTTTTCCTTCCTCCTGCCGCTCCATCTTCTCTTTCTCAGACTTCACTAAACAGGCTTAGAGAGGAAATGGAAGTGGTTTATCACTCAGGTCCATTATGTTAGCATTGAGTACATAGGGCCAAAGGACACCATGATTAATTGAGTAGGCTTCTGTGCATCAGCGTGTGTCTGTTATGATATTTAAATATTACAGTATGCATCACTCCTGCAGCAGGCAACACTGGTTGTATGTGTGCATATATCTGTTTTAAATTATTACATGAGGGACATTAATTCCAGCTCAACTCTAAATGCTAACGTCTGACAAACCAGAATGATTACAGTATACATCCTGCACAGGGTCAAATTAACACATCATTACTCATAATTATATATATTTCATATGTCAACATCTGCTGCTCTTTACAGTCACTTTTGTGTGTCTGTTTGCTAGTTACATTCCAATTCACGAATATCTGACTGTCTCTACAAAATGGCAAAACTCTTTCTATTCCTGCTGTGACTGCAAATGCACGGCTGCGAACCCTCAAATTTACGTAGCTGCCTGAGCCCCTTATCATTCAGTTGGCACAGTATTTGAATGCACTGGGTCTAAGTCGCTGACTTAAAAAAAAAAAAAACTGCTCTGGGGCAGTTAAAGGTCTCATACTATGCAAAATTCAATTCATAATGATTTTCTAACAATAATATGCATCTCCACCCTGTCTACAACCCCCCAACATGAGAAAATTCTATCCTCTCCCTCTCTTGCTTATTTCATTTTTCAGAAAATGTCTGCTCAAACAGGCAGATTAGTACTTTTGCCTTCCATGGAATTTGGAATTTCTTCAGGAACCTCTCCTTCTGGGTCAGACTCTGGCTCAAACTGGTATGGCTGGACCTCAGCACTTCTATGAGCCATACCTAGCACTCTGTGTGTACATTAGTGAATGGTACTGTAACGCAAGCCAGAGAGACAGGGAAGGGCGTGGCTTGCGCTGAAGGAGGCGTGGACAGGCGCTGCACACAGAAACAGCGTGTTCTCGGTAGAGCTCACTAGAGAAAGTTTTCGGGCTGGCTGAAGTCCAGGAGAAAAATTGGGGTTTTAGACAACAAACTTCAAATTGACTGTTCTGGGACCTCAGAGACCTATAGGAACCTGCTGAAAGGGGGGTAATGTGGGACCTTTATTGGATATTCAAAATAAAAAAAAAAAACAGCAATGACCCTGTGTGCATGGAAAATTTTATTTCCCTAACAAAGAAAACAATGAGTGAAAACAACAGCAGTGCTCTCACCAGTTCAGATAGCTGGCTTGGCAGCCCTCATATCACTCGGGCTACTGGTCTTATAGCGATTTTGTGACGTGAGTCTGTTTCCAAACTGAGATACGAAACAGCCATTTGGTTTTGAAGTTACGGACATTAATCAGCGAGTCTGGGGTAGTGCTAAACTACCCACAATTTGCACACACAATTTAAACCTTAAGTTAAACTAACTTTCCACCAACTCTTATTGCTCATTTAAACATGTAGAATTATAGTACAAAAAGACAGAATTGGCTAATGTCTAAGTTGTTATTTTAAACACCCACATCCCTGCTTTTATTTCACATCATTATATCACTTCAGTCAAACAACAACGATCGAGAAAAGTGCACAAAGCTTTCTTGAGCAAAGGTTGTGTGTTGTTTGCCAGCAGCAGTTTTGCAAATTCTATTTGACATCTGACGTGTTATTAAAAAAAAAAGAAAAGATTACTGCTGTGAACTTAAACATGGTATACACAAAGTAATTGAAATCATCTATCTGAAAGGCTTTAGCCGGATTGCCGCAAATGTAATCAGCGAGGGATACTACACCTTGCAGCTATGGTTTACAATTGATGTGTCACCTCTCTCCCTGCGCTCCCTGTTTTGCGAGCACATTACAAATAATGTTTCAGTGTCAAGCTTTCAGCACACAGGCTGACATTTCATTGATGAGAGCTTAAGGCTAAAGCATCTGTTTGTTCTTCAGAGTATAGAAAATAATCTTATTGAAATTCACAGACATTGACAGTGTCACCTTTGACTGTTTATAACCTTTTATTTTGTGAAATGTATAATAAGCCATGGGCATTGTTTTGGTTTAGGGCACACTGTCACAGCTGTCCCACAGATGTTTGCCTGGACCAGATATTTAAATCACAGCATTCATAGATTTACACCTCACTGTAATGATAAATTACAGATAACAGTTGTTAAAAACCAAAGCACATGTTTTTTTTCTTTTTTTTTTTTTTTTTTAATATGTCCGTTGTGGTCCATATGCTGCATTCCAGTTACCTCGGAAGTCGGATGTTGGAGCTGGGAATGACGTTACACCCGAGTTAATGGTGTTCTGGTAAACAAGTCTGAAAAACAAGATAAGTGCTTGCTGTTAGAATGTTTATTCATTGTTAGCTGCTTTTAGCTGCTTTAGCTGTTGTTAGCTTTACCAGTTAAAAACAGCACATAATACGGTATATAACTCATACATTATCATAGTACCATGTCCACACTAAATCTATTTCACAAAAACGAAACAGAAGTGCTATTAATAGTATTAATAATAACAATATAATAACAATAATAATTATAATAATAATAATAATAATAATAATAATAATAATAAGTCCATGTTGGCTAGGATTGTCCGACTTTCCGAGTTTGAAATCCGACTTCAGGGAGGCGTTCCAGATGAATTTTCGATTGAGAACTCGGAAAATTCAACTTCCAAGTACAAATGGAACGCAGCATTAGTAATCCTCCCTTAAGTGTAGTCTCTGTGTAAGACACTGCAGCAGGTTGGACAAAGCCAAAAACCAGCTGAACTGTGAGTAACTCCAACGCTTTTAACCTCCCGGTGGGCAGGTTGAGCTCCGTGCAAGCACAGGAACTCTGAAATGCACTTCAGTGAGACAACCTCGGATGAGACAGGATTCTATATTTTAGAAGCAAATGCTCTCTAAAAATAAGAGTCACACAACCTCCAAATTTGAAACATGGTGTGTGAGGAACATTTGGTAATACTCTGCATTTCCTTTCTTTGCTCTTCTCTCTTAACTTAGGTCAGTGTGTGTCACCATCCCACCCTGAGGACACACTGCCATAGAAACAGAGGGGGGCTCACTGTAGAGGCATTACCCATAAATACAGCTTAAGTAGGGGGTTTAATGGTGTTCTGAGAGTTAGCCTGCTGAGACTTATTCAGAGCGCCTAATTTTTTCTGCCTCTCTCTGTCAGGGGATTTGTCAGTCGTCTCAGTTTTTTCAGGTGTTACAGAGGACATGGTGAGGTGAAAATGAGCGAGGAGGAGGTAGAGGATGGGGTAAGACAGGAGAGAATGGGTTGATGGATGAGCAGAGTAGTTACTTCTGCATCTCTTTTATGGTTCAAAACACAAAATATGAAATGAAAGCTGATACTGGCAGACATATATTTTTTTAAGCAATTATGAAACCAATGAGACAGTGTAGGGTATCATTAAAGTACATGGACTTTGCGTGGGGGGGGATACTGGTTGCATTGAGGCCTAGGTAAATCCCACATATCATTGCTGTCCAATAAAAAACACGTATCTCCAAACTTTGTTTTTTTCAGGAACATAAAAAATATATGTATAAATATATTCATAAACTACCTTACAGAATAAACCCAAAACACTGTAATAAGACACAATTAGGATCTGAAATCAAAATCTATAATTACACAGTTTGATTTTTTAAACAGACTGACATGCTTTGCATTGTGAGTGACAGTGGGCACACATGTTTTTTTTTAAATAATGTGCTCCATTGACGTTCTGTTATTTACAAGCTTTGGGTATCCTGTTTATGTCCCACTATGTTGATAGACTATTGATAGTGGGCTGTCCGACATTTCCACATAGCTCATTGGATGTCAACCTTCTTTAGTCTTGACCATAGACTGTATATAGAATGGACAAAGTCTACCTCCCTGCTGGGTGAAGCCACTCCGAGAACAGCACCCTCTGATGGTGGGCTGCAGTATAGGTCATAAATCCCGCCTCCGCCAGCAAAGCTGATAGAGCTGTGGACAAACTTTAGAAATTTATTACACAGAACATAAATTTTTCTCGCCCCTGCTTGCATTGTTGACATGTAGTTATTGTAAGATTGGTTTGTGCTCAAGTCCTCTTTTTTCTGTGAAGCTCCGTTTTTACACCTGATACAGCCTATGGGTGTTCAGGGATTGAGTAACTCTCCCGGTGGATACGCTGTTTGAGCCGAGCGTCATCACAGCGACTCTCTGCGACTGCGTGGTCGAATGCACGCATCGCTACTGTGCAGCGCTGGTCTCAGGAAATAAAGAAAAATCCTGGAAATACCGAGCGCTATTTGACTTCAAATCCATATACAGGCGGAAGGCGGAACCAGGTTGTCCATAGTATATACAGTCTATGATCGTGACTCCCAGTTTAACATGCACTAGTGTCCGTGACTGATGCAGGTATACTGAAAAAATAACTGAAATAACTGGTCAGCATCAGTCGATGTGAGGACATGAGTATGGCAAAACCTTGGACTTTAATGAGTCTGTCACAGTATAAAAGCTGTTTGCTGACATGACAACGCAGGATCAGGGCAGGAGATACATGCTTTGTTGACACTTAGACACCCAATGGAGATACTTGTTGAAAAGAGGATGTTATAATATGTCTTTCCATAGGTCATTTGGATACCTAAAGCTATGGGTTGTCAGGGAAGTACATGTATTAAAAAAAGTCCAGCTCACTAAAAGTGGAGATATGTTTTTTTCATTGGACAGCAACGATATGCAAGTGGCCAAGGTTCGATTCCACCCTGTGGCCTGTTCTCTGCACATCATTCCCTGCTCTCTCTCCCATGTGTGGTGAGACGCCTCCTCATCTTGTTTTATTTTGGCTGGTCTTCCTGTGTTTCCTTGTTTGCCTGGTCTGGCTTCACTCTTTTCCAGAGCTTCCTCCCCTCCCCCGGCGCTGAGGCTGAGTGAGACCACACACCTGCTCCACATCTCCAATCAAGGCACTTTAAGAAGCCTGCAGCCCTCAGCCTCAGGGTCTGAGTATTGTCTACCCTTACAAGTGGTAAAGATGCATCTCCTGGCCTACCTCGTTGGTATCAGTATCAGAACTTTGCTCCTCGTGATCCTTTACATGTTCACTAACTTCCTTTTCCTCTGGTTTTTCCTGCAGTGTCTTCAGCCCACATGACAGCCAGCCAACCAGCCTACCGGACCTCCTCTGTTTGCATTTTCAACCTTGTTTGGACATTAAATTACACTTTAAGTTTATCTCTGTTTCCGTGTCTGCTTCTGGGTCCACACAACTAACCAGCCACACCACACCATGTTTTCTGCACTGTCAAAAAAGGGTACACTGACTGTGCAAAACACCAGCGGTCAGATCAAAACTCTGTCACAGGACTGTCTGAGGTATATTTGACACAGACTGACAGCAGTTGCAGCCCTCCCTGCTAGCTAACTGATGGGTCAGGCTACAACAGGCAACAGTGCCCAATAAACAGCCCTAAAATTTGAGGAAACATAGCGCACCCCTGAACCTTTGTCAAGAAGAGTATTGATGTTAGCTGTGTCTGTATCTCCTGACTCTAAGTACCACTTATGTTGGCTGGGGTCTTAATCCAAACGCAAGTGACCAACATGTTTCAAACTCTGTGTTATACCACAAAATACTGCCTTTGTGCCCCTGCTGTTCCAGTTTGCAGTTACTCAGTGATGTTGGAAAAAACAAAGTGACACAACATGCTAGCAGACCACTATGCAGTCCTGCCCAGTCATTTGCTCACTATTAATATATCCTCATTTTATTACCTTTGACACTTGTTAATGGTAGAACAGTGTTTTCAGGCATTTTGCCTCAGGAGCTTTACACAGACAGCAGCTGAGGCATTACTGTCCTTCCTCAAACAGGCTGTGTAAAAGGGGCCAAACAGAGCAAGGACAGCGTTAATGGAAGAAGCCAAGAAGAGGAAATTCAGTGCCAGCAAGAGACTTTCTATTAATAAAATAAAATCAAAGAGTGAACTGTACTCAGAAACTTTTGGGATGTCAAGACACACAATAAAATGTTTTGTCTTGCTCTCACAGACAGGTATAACCCAAATTCATTTTACATGCAAACTGGCTATCACACCTCTCAAATGTGAAGCACAAGTGTCACTGTGGTAATTTACACCACTGTGCTTTGAAGGTTTCATCCAAATCAAACTAACAAACAGGTTTCACATCACTATCTTAATTGCTGGTTATTCTTTACAGCAGTTGTCTGTCTGTTTCTTTTAGTATGCTTACTCCAGTCATTTCTTTTTTCCTTTTTTGAGATTGAACACACCACATGCTTTGTGTAAATCCTGCTTTGGATTACTATGTATGGAACGGGGATTCAGCTTTAAACTCTGCCAGTTCTGTCTGTTTTTAAACCTTCTTTCCTCTTTAAGTTTCTCTGTCTTTTTTTCCCCTCATCCTTATTCTCTTTCTATTTCCCCTTCTCATCCCTACTTGAATATTCAGTCCTCTACTCTTCTATTTTATCCCCCCAAAAGTGATGCTCAAGTGAAACTTTGACTTGCAGAGTAGAGCCAGAGGAAGTGTTGACTGTTTACAAAATCCAATACTGATTTCAATCTTGCACTGAATCAGGAATAAAATCGCATCAGCATTCAGGATTTTTTTTAATGGATATTTAGATGGAAATTTGGAGGGAGGCTTTTATGGATGCATTGGCTGATTACAACGGGGGTGGAAATATGGAAATGTGTTTAGGATTATGTATGAATTGATGGATGGATGGACAGATGGATGGATGGATGGTCGGACCATGCTGTACGTACAGCCATCAGAAGAAAAGGGCTAAGCAGTCAGGTACAAGCTGGAGGCTGAGACAAGAGAGAAAGCTTTTTGCAACCTGCCACCAGAGACGTCACAGTTTTTCTGCTCCGAGGGTTTTCACTCGTTAGGAAGAACAGCTTTGTGTGTGTCTGTGTATGTGTGTGTTGGTGTATGGGAGTGTCTGCGCCCAGCTAAGCCTTGACATGTTCGCACCGCCGGGAATGCTTTCTACTCTCCTGTCCTCTTTTGTGCTTCACCACGACTTTCTTCTTCCTCTGTCTGTCTGTGTCGCCCATCTTTTACTGTTATTGACCCTGCCTCCTTATTCCCTCCCATCTCCTTTCTTTGTTCATTTCTTTCGTTCTTTTCTCTTCTTCTTTTTCTTCTTTTGGCATTCTCCTGCAGCATCCTCTCCTTCTTTTCTAAAGGTAGCTGTCTGTTTTTTTATGCAGCTTGGCCATTAGGTCCATATCCTCTCCCATTACACCTGAATCCCTCTGACAGGTTGAGAACATGCACAGAAATCTTTACCGTCAATAATGGATTAACCAACATGCAAAAAGGAGTATGATGTACAAGAGAGAAAAAAGGGGTAAATAAAACAACAGTGAGGAGCTCTTTTTCTGGAATACCTGCCCAGTGTGGCTCTGGGCTGAGGGAAAAAAAGTATGAATAGTGTTGACGTTTTGACAGAGCCAAGGAAGAAACAGGTAGACGGAAATAAAGTTAGTTTGGGCTTTATGTCCACCTTTAGAAAAAGATTTAAGGCGACTGTTTCCAACAAGCTCGGTTGAAATGGTTTATCAAATATCAAAAACAGTCAAAACGAGGACAGATATCTAGGCTTGGAGGGTGGTGACACTTGGAGAGATGAAGATTAGATGCGATACGACAAGCAGACAGACGGATCGACATGCAGGCAGCCGTGGCACTGAATTGGTTGGTGGGAGGTAAAATTGACTCAGATGCAGGTCATGTCAGACAGGGTATTGCAAAGAGGAATTGCATTTCTCATCCAGTGTTGGGCAGGTTTAGTGCAGCCAGCAGCAGCCTGGTTTTATGGGAGCTGGAATTTTTATTCCAGAAATGAATCTCTCCTTCTGATGCCTTTGCTCACAGTAAGTGGCAAACTATCTCCACAGTTATGGCAAAAGTGATCAACGGTAAGAAAAGATAGGAAAATAAAGCAAGTACGCAATGACCACAGCTGTAGCTTTTCCAAGAGTTTATCTTTTCAGTACAGAGCTTAAAGGGATATTCCAGCGTAAAATTAAGTTAGGGTCAAACACACTGTAACACCGAGTTAGACACCCCCCTGAGAGATGAATGTTGCCGACCGCTTGATTCTCTCTTTATACCAACTTTAGCAAGACCGCACGATAACAATACCAGCACCTAACTTCATCAACAGTACATATAGGATACCAGCCACAGTACTAGCCATGAAACATCTTTCTAGCTTTGCCTGGTTTCTTTAGCAAAGGGACCAAACACAGCTCACCCACTCTCCTCCAGCAGCTGCTTGTTTGTGGGAGAGCCCTGATGAGTCGAGCACCGAGTGCAGCAGAGTTTTGCAGCTCAAGGAAAAACATTTATGATTATTACTTAATGGAAATGCAATCAGGCGGAGATCCTAAAGCAGAAGAACTACCGCGTCTGCAGTGCAAAATGATTATTATGATGATTATTACGTCATGAAATAAGCTGCCACACTCAGAGATCGACTTTGTCAAGGCTCCCCCACAAGACGTTAAGACGTAAACCGCTGTGTATTGCAATCGTGCAGTCGTTGCTGAAGTTGGTATAACTAGAGGAGCAAGCAGTTGGCAACATTCATCTAACTTGGTGTTACAGTGTGCTTGACCCTAACTTGATTTTACACCGAAATATCCCTTTAATGGTAATAGCTTTTGTAAGGTAAGAGTTAAAGGTTTAAACCAAAAGAAAAGAAAGGGTGAAATTCAGTGATAAAACCGTAACTATATCATCACAAATCTCCTCATTCAAAACTTCTTAATGCACAAGTACACTGTCATTTAGTAGAAGGTTATAGAGACTGTGCAGAGATCCTTGATGAGGCTACCAGTCCAGTCGTCTTTGATTAATTTATGCAAGCGCAACATTTGTGTGTCTGAACTGAACACTTTCATTTTCTGGCTGAAAAAATACTGGACAACACCAACCCTTCTCGAAGCTCCACAGTGCCAGGTGTCTTTGCTCTCATTTTTGATAGCACATATTGATAACACATTTATAACAAGTGGCTTCAGCATTTTTGGATGCATATCAATCTGGAATGTTGACATCCTAAAATATACCTGGAAGGAAAATACCTCTGCAGCTCCTAAGCAGGTGAAACTCTCATTGCTCTGTCTTTTGATCTAAACTGGATGGATGCAGTGTTCACTTTTCCTTTGTTTAATGAATAAAAGATTGAGAACCATATGATCACCCTGACCTTGATGCTGACATTGATGGTTATTTATGGTTGTCAAAGCTTTTTGATTAAGTTTGTTATTCTTTTAGTGACAGTGAGATCTTCCCTGCCAGAGCTCAAATATGTTCCTTTGCTTCATACACTCCGTTGTAATTACTTTTTTTCTTTCCTTCCTCATCTCACTCTCTATTTTGATAGTCACTTGCCTAAAGGTCAACTCCTCAGTCATTTCCTCTTTGTATTCCATTTCCCCTTCCCCATACATGACCACCACACTTTAAACACACATCTAAAGTATACAGTACGTTGACATACATTTGACCTATATTATGTAGTATGTATGACTCATAAATCTTTAGTGTTCTGAGAACCACAAATGGGAAAAAGCACCCACCCCTGCATTGGTAAAGAGACTATATTAACGGCATAGGAGTGGAAGAAGTGGCTGCATGCAGCTAATGAGCGCTGTTGAATGAATTAGTGCTGGAAATAGAGCTTGTTTCTTTGAACCTGTGGTAACAATCAAAATCAATTCACTCGTATATGTGTGTGTATATATATATATATATATATATATATATATATATATATATATATATATATATAATCATTTCAGCACAAAGAGCATTTGAAAATGTGAATCAGAGTCAGTAAGAATTAAGTAAGAAGAATTTGTAGGTTCATATACTACATCCAGTACTTTACTTAGCAGGAGGGAAATGAATCTTGAATACTTTGAGTTGACCAAAAAGTGGACCAAAAGACCAAATTTCCAAAAGACATTCAGTTTTGTCTTCTCCCCAAGCAACGCCTCATCTAGGTATTGTAGCAGAATCCTGGGTTTCTGCAAGTTTTAATAAGGTAAACTATGTTATTTTATGCTGTGCTGTTACCTTCAGACAGAGTTAGCAGTTAAAAGTCCTGTTGGTGTCCACATGGATCAGGGATTGACCATCAGATTGTTCTGTGTTACTCATAAATCCATAACCAGGAAGTATTTCTTATCTAAACCAATCGATACACAGTCTGGAGTCTGCATATGGTGTTTTATTTTGAAATTTAGCGGATGGCATGTGTGGTTTTCGTGCTTGACATCCTGTCTAGAAAGATCTTCCATGTGTAGATTGACCCGTGTTAATAGTGTAGAGCAGAGAAAATAGACTTGTGCGCATCTTTAGCAGAGCTGTGCTCGACACATTTCTGAGACGGAGCTGCAATGCACCCTGTGTGCGATGCTCCATTGATTAGAATGGGAACCTAATTGCTGCATGACGGGCGATGCTGACAGAACATGCTCAACACGAAACCTGTATGTTTTAGCCTTTAGAGGAGAAGAGCTCTTAAGAGCTCAGCTGTAGTTCTTCATGGACCATTTTTGGGTATCTGAGATATGTGTCAGAAAATATGTGAGAGTCTAACTTTTTGTTGCATTTATACTTCAGAAAGGAAAGCTAATGTAAAACAAATATCTTTTTCTGTGATTTTCACTGTTTCATCAGTTCTATCATGATTTTTGAATGAAGCTCAGCACAGTTAGCGAGGTTAACTTCTTCTAAGCTCTATTCTCTCACTTAATTATGAACGATCCAATTTTCACACAACCAGGGACCTGATTTCTATATTTTTGTAATAGTTTGAAACATTTTTGGTTGAGAATTCCTCTAAAAAAATATGTTATTTTCAGAATTACCCCCCATGTTTGGATTACAGTTATTTATTTGTCAAGCAGTTAACATGACCCAACAGTAGCCTGTCAGTATTATAAACGCTGCTGTCTTGGTGAACATTTTCAACAATGACACATTTATCTTTGTCTTTTTATCTTTTCATTATTTTTTTTATTATCTTACAATACTTGTGCATTTGAATCACAATCACGATAATTTATTCATTCTTGGGGAAGATTTGGTCATGACAGCATTACACTTGCTCTTGAAAATAAAATATTAATGGAGGGAGAATAGCAAAGGGATGAATAAGAATGAATAAAACAATGCAACAGTGAATAAAAAGTCCACAATATTAGAAATAAAGCTATTTACAAGGCGCAAAGTGTGAAAGAAAAAGGCCATGCACAAGCAAAGAGAGTAGAGTAGAGGTGTATACAAAACAAGTTTGCAGCATAGGATATTGCACAGTGTAGCATATTGGCGTATTAACATGTAACAAATTTGTGAAGGCACTCAGTATTAATTAAAAATAATTACAGTGAAAGAGAGAGAGAGGTAACATTGACTTTGACAGTTTTTTTTTTTTTTTTTTTATTAACTGAATATCTTAAAAAGAGTACACAACGAGAACTAACACTCCTTCCGAACTGAATCTCTGTGGAGTTCTCTCGTTTGTCTATGAGGTGTGATATGTCTCAGCCTAGATAATTGTTTAAACTTAGCCATACTGTGGCTGTGCCAAGCACTTGAGTCTCCTGGTTTCGGTAAGTGATATACCACTAATTGGATATACCACTAATTGGACACCTACTAATTCATGCGACTTCTTTGAACTCTACCAGATTTACTGGTTTCCATGTAATTTTTTTTTTTTTTTTTTTGTCAACTGTAAAATGCAGTGTCAAGAAAATAAGCCTCTAAGCACTACAATCACATTGTTGCATATCAAATCTCAAACCCTCAGTTGCATTAATCTTTTAATAACATAAAATATGTAAAACAGTTCACTCACAGTGCCTTTATGTGCAATAAGATGGCCAAATGAGAAACCCTTTGGTAGGAAGAAAGGTCAGCAACATGAAGCTTTTCCAATGACAGGCAGCATATGTCACATGTCTTTTAATCTCATTTGTAATTCCAAATAAGAAAAAAAAATCTCATACAATCCCAACAGACTATGAGAAAAAAAGAAAAGGAAAGTACAAGCCGTGTTTTTGACAATGTTCCTGATGTATCACAGCCCATGTTTGACATTTTTCTCAGCTAACACTTCAGTTTTGCTTCCTGTGAAAATACATGACAGGGGTGCTAAAACCAGAGGAGTGGGATACCTGAGAAAAGGAACAAAACAAAAAAAACAAAACGAAAAACATTTCTCGCTTGTTGGAAAACAGCAGCAGAAATTCCCTGAATCTGATTCCTGCAAAATCCGAGATGTGTGGTAATTATGCTGAGGTGAAAACCGACATAACAGTACAAGAGGTGATAAGTGGGTGACAGTCTGAGCTGGGAAGGTAATGATAAGAAAAGAAGGGCAAAAAGAAGAGATGAGGAAAAGATGTTAGGGGAGATAAGGGGGACATTAGGCTTGTTTTTACTGGTGAGATATTGGTGATCTCCAGTGAATTCACACCAAAACATGGACACAGCTGAGGTCAGGGCTTTCATTTCAGAGAAATCACTGTGCTCTACCAGCTGATATAGTTAGAGGAAACCCCTTAAGATAAGAAAACTTTATTGAGCTACCGACTCCTTTTTCTTCCCCAAGGTGAAGCCCATCAGTGTTGTTATGGAGACATGATGCTCAGGTGGAGTGAAAGACATAAAGGTTGGCTAAAATCAGACATCCTGTCATCTGTGACTCATTTTGATAAAAACTTGGTCTGTTTTAGCCATTTGTTACTTGTGTGAATAGCATCCACTTGCATGCATTTTAATATTGCATGTGTGGGGCTGCCAAACACATAAGAGATGTCAGTCTTTTTTTAATTATACATAACTGATGTTGACCAAATTATAAGGATCTGTTGCCCCGTTTAAGCAACTTGTGATAATTTGACCTCCTCACTCATCTTCATCCTAGATTTTTTTTTCTTGTCTCAATATTAAAAACAAAACAATGATTCTATCCTCCATTTATCAGATGAATGGAACTGATGCTACAGTACAGCAAGCTGTACCTTTGGCACATGACACTTAAATTAGCACTTTAGCACTTTACAATTCATTTTTAATCTTTTTGGTCCCCTTACCATTGGTCACTTAATTTTTGGTCTGTGTACGTTGTTTATGTATATTTATGTTGTCAGTGCATTGTTTTACCGTCTTAGTCATGTTGTTTGTAATTTTAACATTATTGCTTTTATGTTTAACATCAACCTGCCAATGGGACTAGGGATGGAAATTAGCCATTTGGCTGTAATCCCATATATTTACATGTACATGTTTATCAATATGTACTGTTCCCATTTTTAAAAATAAATAAATACAAAAAAACTCTGCCGGTCTGTTGTCATGTAGATATGCTTTGCCAGTTAATGTCGATGTTGATTGGCCCCCATGGTACAGAGGATTCACCTAAACTCAGATTTTTCAACTCTTGCAAACAAACGTCTAAAGCGAGTATTAGGGCTGGGCGATATGGCCTCAAAATAGTATCACGATATATTGAGTAGTTCACCTCAATAACAATAGATGGACGATAATCACTCCACAAGCTGCTCACCCCCTCCCACATAAACTTTGTCTACATCAGCCACCACTCCAGCTGCTACAACTCTTGAACCATCCTCCATCTCCTCACCTGTCTTTCCCTCTTTGTTACAGACTGGATTAGGTGGTGTCATATCTCTGATGCAGGACAGCGTCTTAAGTGGCACAAGACCATAGCCTACCTACACACATCCAAAACCAACTTTGATTTATTTTTTTGACACCAAATATATTGACATGGGCAAAATGACATTGGTTATTGTCATATATTTTGGTATCTGTAAGCAGTTCATTGCCTAGCCTTAGCGAGTATTAGACGATCCATAATAAGAACATACAGTATATCCCTATCACAGGTTTAGAGGTTGTTTTTTCTTAATTTAACTTCTGATTCCTTAAAAACATTGACAGATTTATTTCAAATCTATTTTCAGGTTTATGGTGAAATTCAACAGAAAGAACTGTCAGTGATTGTATTTTCCAAATTCTTCTCTATAGATAGTGCAGAAACCACTGGAGTGAAATCGAGACCTTGGGGCTTGCTGCACCTCAGGGATAGCATCGCATTCTCCCCAGGCTGAGGTGTTCTTTCCTGGGAGACAGACAGCCTAATAGAGGGTCATCCATCCGGAGCCCCGGGTGCAGTCTGGCTGATCAATAGGCTGCATGCATACACACACACACACACACACACACTTGCACACACACACACGCATTTCCACTGCATATACATTTGAGTGCTAACTGCTAATACAAGGACACAGAGCTGTGCAGGTGAGCAGAACCAGCAACACTCTGGAGATAAGTTGCAAAGACACACTCACACACAGATACACATATACTAACACATCACAACAATAAAACAAAAGCAAAAAGAAGACATGAATCAAAAGGCACATAGACACACATAGTCTGTACCCCCTGCATCCCAGCTCAGGGAGGACATGTTGAGCCTACAGTGATCTGTCTTCATAGCAGCAGCATCTGCTCTTGTCCCTGTCTGTCTGCACAATGTATGAGTGGGAGGTAATTGCAGTGCACACTCCCATCACAGTGACATTAACACATGATGGGGATTAAGTGAAGTCCAATACTAAAGCACCAACGTTATTGTCGTCATTTTTCCGCCCCTCTCTGCTGTTGTCCATGTTGATATTTTGTTATCATTTTGTCTTTTTCATTCGTTTGCTGCCAGATAAATGCAGTCAGTTGAATTGCTACTTTCATGGGCCACTTGCCTGATAACTCACACTATCCTACAGACTGCCAAGTGCTTTTTAAAGATTGTTTTTTATGGTTTCTATGCTCTGTTGTGTATGTGTATGCAAAACTCAAATAATGTTGCTCCTGCTGTTTGCAGAGTATTGCTGCAAAGGTATGTAAAGAGCATGTTTAGAATCCAAAGATGCTAGGGTGACCAAAATGAGTACGCTACTACGAGGGGCAGAATTGTGCGCAAATATTCAAGTTTTTTTTTTCTTTTGGGCGTCGGGTCAAGTATTTTTTTATGCGTTTCGAAATCAGCATATTCTAAATTCCCAAAGACAGAGCATGCATGTGTCACGTCAAAGGCTTTCCTTAGAACTGAGCAGAGGGGCAGAGCAGCGGAGAGCACTGATGCGCTTCACTGTTTTATAAAGAATGAATACACATTCCAAATTTTTTTTTAAATGTGACATTTTACATCTCATCTTTTTATTTTTTTTCACTGGTAGAAACAAGCTTCCATACAAAACCCAGGACATTTGAAGGACTTTATAAACTCCCCTGGGACAGGCCATACAGCCCCCCAACAGAAGGCATGTCCGGATAAAAGAGGATGTATGGTCACCCTAAAAGATGCTTATCAATCTGATTTACATATATGTTTACTTTTAAGGTATAATAATTAAAAAGACAGTAGTTTGTTCAAGAAAATAAGAAAAGTCAAATGATTCAACCTTTGATATGAAAACAAAGCCTTCTGTGTTCTGGTTCAGCACATTGCATGTTTGTCATTTTTAATCTTAAACTAAAATGGACACCATAATTATTCACTCACGTCAACAGTCTTTTTTTTTATTGATAAATGTATAAAAAATTTGGTCTTTACATTTCACAGTGAGTGAAAATGAATGCATACTGATGATGGTGACCAATGGTCGAACATGACCTGACAATACACTATATATAGAATAGACGCTGTCTGCCTCCTCGCTGAGTGAAGCCACCCCAAGAACAGCATCCTCTGGTGAAGGGCTACAGTATAGGTCATAAATCCTGCCTCCTCCAGCAATTCCTACAGAGCTGAGGACAAACTTTTGAAAATAATTACACAGAATAAAACATTTTTCTCCCTCTTGGTTGTGACGTTGACATGTAGTTAATGTAGCTCACCTGGGGGTACGCTGTTTGAGCAGAGTGTCATCGCAGCAACTCTCCGGGCAAATGCGTAAAATGTTACTGCCCCAGTGGTGGTTCCAGGAAGTGGAGAAAATCCCAGAAATCCTGAGAGCAAGTTGTCCACAGTATATACAGTCTATGGTCCTGGCTCAAGGCTCAAGACGAAGGTGACCAGGAGCCTTCTTTATCAGTTGCCTTGACCTTCTCAACAGGGACCTCCAATGTGATCTACGCTATGCTTGATTTGGATATTTAAGCTTCTCGCCCAGCCAAACCCAGCCACCCTCCTGAGGAAACTCAGTCTGTTTGCTATTATCTGTAGTCTCATGTTTTTAGTCATTAACCAAAGCTAATGACCATAGTTGAGGGTTGAAACATAGATCCACTTTGCGTTTAGACTCAGCTCTTTCTAGATCACAATGGGGTAAACATATCTGTGCTACACCTGATGCCACACCAACCTGCTTCTCAGTCTCTCAATTGATTTATCACTGAGGATCAGGACCATGGCCTCAGACTTGGAAGTGCTGACCCTCATCCTGGCCCTTTTGCACTTAACCTCGAACCACTCAGTTTTTTGCAGATGATGTTTTTGACTTTTTTTAAACCGGGACCTCTGATAGGCTTCTAAGGGCCCCAGACTGGACACCTTCTCCTGGCTGTGTCTTGAGATCCTGTCCATGACAATCACAAATAAAAGAGGAGAGAGGGATAACTCTGGAGGAAGCCAGCATGCTAATATTAAAAAACAAACAAACAAAGACTTAAATTAGATTATAATAAAAGATGTAAAATTATTAAAGTCTGCGGAAGCCTGCTGCTTTAAAGAATGGCCACTACTGTGAGTTTAAACAACACTGTATCAGTAATTTATCACTCATCCAACCATGTCATGCATCCAGGGTCTTCACAGCTGTTTGTCAGAGATTTTACCCTATCCTGTCACCTTGAATCTTACTCCCCCAAACCTGATGAGTCATTGTTCTCTCTAAATACTATCAAAAACAAAGGTGAAGACAAACAGTAATAATCTAACTCCAGTGGTATTTCTGTAAGTGTAACAGATTAAAGCTTAGTTTTCAATCCTAATCAGATTCATTTAATCCCGTTATGTTCAATCCTTGACTTTCCCTGATGCTGATGAGTCATCACTTCCATTAAGGACAGTCACACATTTTACCCCGCTGTAATCTCCCATAGCCTTTTATCTCTCTTTGCTCTCAGCTAGCTCCCTTATCTTCATAAAAGCAAGCTTTTATCCTGTGTTTTGCTCAAAGCACTGTCTTGGGGGTAGGGTGGAGTGTGTGCATGTGTGTGTGTATGTGGGGACTCCTCTTACATCCAAACCAGATTTCATAATTAGCATCCAGCCCCTTGTACTGCACAGCGTGTTTCTGCATTGTGCATTGGTTAAATGTCATCGCCTTTTATGAGATTTTATAATAAGCCTTTCTTATCTTTCAGGGAACAACCTTTTATCCAGTTTCTTGTTCCTGACATTGTCTCGTTGGCCTCTGCAATCTAATTCCTTGTTCTTATCATATCCCTCTTGTTGCCAGTTGCACTATTTTCATTCAGAGCTATTTGTTATGACGGGGAGATAAAACTGCAGACTTATTGTTGGGCTCGCTACTATTCTGAATGTAATTCTTTTCAGCCTTTTCAGCACTGTTTTGAAGGGCCTTGGACCGCTTTATTACAAGGAACCTGGCAGTGACAGCTAGACACTGGAAACCTTCCAGAGGCCATCTTGGCACTTAAATCCAGCGTGCCTTACAGTAAGGCAGTTTTAGTGCCACATTCTCAACATGTGAGTGACAAAGCTGACGTATACAAGTGTCTTTTGTAATCCAAAGCTGAAATTTAAACGCAGGAATGTAAGATCATTACCTGCACTCTGAGAAATGTATCACTGTCTTGGTGGATAACACAGTGGAGGTTGAAGGCTAGATACATGCCTCAGGCACTTGAAAACTGAATGAGTAGTTTAGCCTTTCCTGTTGAAACCATCAGTTCTGAATGGTCATTTGGCTGATGCACTCAAGGCAGGCGATTCAGCAGAAAGTTGATAAAACCAGCCTATTCACCTTTTTTTTGTGTCAAACCGTGACATAAATAGCGCCATTTTAAGAAAAAGAGAAAAAGTACCCGTCTTATCAGAGTTGTGCTTTTTTTTTTACTTAGCCTAGCAGAATATCTTCTGCACAATTCCTTGTTCTTGCCCAACTATTTTTATGCTGAGGGATAAGCATATAAAAGATCTGATAAAGTTGAGATGGAGTATTGAAAGGTAGTAAAATGAGCTGAAAAGTCTGTTAAAAGGAAAAGTATTATCAAGGTCACTTCTCTGTGCAGCAATAAT
This sequence comes from Xyrichtys novacula, assembly GCA_962446985.1. NCBI lineage: Eukaryota > Metazoa > Chordata > Actinopteri > Labriformes > Labridae > Xyrichtys > Xyrichtys novacula. The sequence continues at coordinate 7,095,713 of OY660874.1, forward strand.
GATCCAAATTTGGATCACTTCTGAGGGTGGCAGCTGTGAGGAGGTAAAAGAACCAGACAGAGTTTGTGGTTAAATTTCAAAACAACCTCCAAAACCTTGGCAGGTGTAGCGCATTAAAAAACATTTTTACTGGACCGAATGTTGAGGCACCTCTGCTCTTGGCAGTTAACCAGCAGCTGCACACTTGTTAAGACTAGAAAGAGTAGTATTTGTGTTGCGCATTCAATAAAGACAAATCCAGTTTCAGGTTTCTTATTCAGATCAAAACTGAAACTTCTATTCCTGAGATTTACTGACAGTTAATAGGTCTCAAGTTTATTGAAATAAGAGCACTGTGATGCAAAATAGTAACAATTTAAAACAGCCGACTTTGTCAGATTTGTCCTCAAGAAGATGGGTGCCTTGAAAAAATCAAAACATGTTAAGGAAATGTATTCATGGAACAGGGTCAGGGGGATGCGTTGCCAAATTTGAAAATTTTTAAGATGGCTGCTTTGGCACAGTCCATATGTTTGATAAATAAATCTAACTATATGTGTAATGTATAAATGTATATTTACCAAGACATTTATTACTGTCTCCACACACCAAGCTCGAGTAAAATCATTTGCGTGACTGGATTACATGTTAAATCAATGCAAAGACCCGATTAGACGCTCCTTCTACTGGACAGGAGCTGAAAATGTCTCAACTTGAGCAGATATTTGCTTGCAATAACCAATCAGCACGAAGGTTGCCGGGTGTCATATGGAAATGGACGGTTGTTCACTGGTATCTAAAATGGGGGACAAACTGATCGTGTCAGTGTGTGGGTGCCCCAAATTATATGATACCTTTTCTTTCAATTACTGAAACTGGAATAAAAAGGAGCTCGACTAATGGCAAGTGAGTGAGGAGGTCAGTTTACCTGGTAAATTGTAAGAAAAACTTTGTCTATCACTTGATCTCACTGGTTGAATTGGCAGGAATTCCCGTTGAAATTAGCATAAATGGCTGTAAACGCACAAATGAAGTAAGTACTATTCATTCAAGCATCTAGATTTGCACAAATTAAACGAGTAGATGACTTTATTCGCACTGTATGAGCTCCCCATCAGACTGTAAAACCACCTCCCTACTTAACACTGTAAACAGAGATTTAGGTCAGGTTGATTGCATCTTGTGTGGTATTTTCTTGATTTTCCTCTTGAGATGTAAGCACAGTTTGTAACATCTGCTGTGTTAACAAGACAGCCTGTAAAGTACTCACCAGTGTAATAGCTCTCTGTGCTCAGACAAGAGCTAATGCAGTGGTTTGATCTGACTACCTGGTGTTCCAAATGTCAGATGTAATACCAACATGCAATCAACACTCTATATATTATTTACACAGTCTTTATGTCCCCAATTGGTGGCTGTCTGGAGCTGAAATCACTTGAGTACAAGCACACAGAGACAGGGAGACTCTTCGCGGAGAATACCTATGGGGGCAATGATATCTAACCAGGCATGTAATCTGGAGATTTCTACCAGAGGAATATTCACTTTTCTACCAGTCTGTTTCTTCATTCCTCTGTTATCGCTATCCCTCTGCCGTTTATTCCTCCCTCCCTCCGCCTTCGCTCTGGCAGGAGCAGACGCTCTCACTTTGTAAAGTAAACATCACCAGATGGAAATGGACTTATTCTGAGAGTGTATGTGGACTGTAAGTCCTATTTTGCGGTGTGCATGTGTGTGAGTGTGTGTGTGTGTCCTTTTTATACTTATTCTGGACCATGCACCTCCCTCTCTCCTTGGATTTCCTTCCTAAAAGCAAATATCCTTTTCCAATACAGATAAACACACACGCACACACACACACACACTGTAATGGGCCGAAGGGCTCCCATGTGTCCAAGGGGGGAAAGCCAATCGTCCCGTTGTGGTATTGCTGCTTTATGAAAAATGTATGATAGGATATGATACAAAGCAAAACTCAGATCTACTCTGTTGTAAATTAATCATTTGTTTTTAAAAGCACTCAATATGTTTGCAACTGGCTTAAAAACCTTTATTTTTTTATCATCCTGTCTTTTTTCTTTGACTCTCTGGTGGAGTGCTTTTGCCAAAACGAGTCTCCCCCATTTTCGTCCACTTTTTGCATCTTGCAGTCTGCTCTGTTTATTTCTATTTCTTTTGACTGATCCTCTTATTTTTGGCTGTCGGACAAACTTCTCTATCTCTCCATGGAGCTGCAGCGATGACTTAGTAAACACTGGTCTAATCATTCTGCCCTTCTAGAAGTCCGAAAGGCAACCAGCTTCCAGTTTGAAATATCATCAATATTTAATTAAGTGATTATCTTTTCAGGACACAACGCAGATAGAAATGGAAAGAGGCTTAAAAGTTGGCTCCAGTTCATGGATAATCCTCTTGTCAAAACGGCTGCCCCTGTAGTGGTGTTACTGTCCACCCACCTGACCAAATTTAAGTCCTGCGGATCAAGAACAAGAGAGGGAATTACAATGGGAACAAAGTGTTATTATGGGGTTAACTTCGGTTTCAGGCAAGCAATCAGCCTTGGGTTCTGTTTGTCTACAAACTTTTTCCTGAGCCTCTTTTAAGATCCCACAATGCACTGAGGTCTGCAGGAATTAAATGACATTTATTTTGAAATGTATTTCAACATCTAGTATTTCTATGACAATTACTTAAACATCTGGATGGATGTCACAAGTGAACAAGTTAACTCTTTAAACTGGAGATGCATGATAGGAAATATTTCAACCCATATCGATAAGCGATAAATTCCCGCTATTCATTGCCAATACTGATATGTTAATATTTGTACTTAATATAATCTTCATATAATCTGGTTTGTGCATCCAGGATGATGCAAAATGTAGGATTCAGTGGATAAAACTGTTATATTTAAGTATCTCTGGCCTATCTATGATAGCAAATAAAATGCTATCATAGACGATGCAACCAGCGCAACACAGCATTTTTTGGGGCTACTCGGCTTATAAACAATTTTGCCATTGTCATTAATTTATCATATCAATTTATCAGATTTATTATCCTATCTGACCAATTAATATCACATAATTTTATTCCAAATCAGCCGGTATTTTAACAGCCCGATATGTATTGTGCATTCCGACATTAAACCAAAACACCAGTTACTCTGAAATGGTCACAATCCTGTCTGATTTCTGTAAAAAAAAATCATCCAATATCTGAATATTGATTCTGACAACCAACCGTGTAACAACCAGACATTTTGATGCCAGTCGCACTTTTACTTAATGCATTTTAGCATGTCTGTTGCCAAAACCTTCATAGTTGAAAAGGCTATGAACTGGCATGCTATTTTGCATCACAGGGATAAACAGTGACACATACAATCAGTGTTCTCTCCAGACCTTAGTTGTTTTGTGTGTGTTGCATGGAGCTTGTGAAGAAGTTGTGCCTTGATTGTCAGAGACCAGGGAAGCCTTGAGTCACAGGTATGCACTACTCTTACATCGAAAACAAAATACCTTTCAGCAGCAGCTCCATTACTACTTATGCCCACGCAACCTCCAACAGGATACCTTGGAAGATAAACACATTGGCATTCTTAAAAGTACATCTTACAAACAACCTTGGACAAGCATCTGCAGTGTATCCTTGTCCTGAATTTGATCTGTCAGCTTCTTTCAGCTATCTTTAACCGGAAGGTTGTGAATTCTCTTTAAATAGCACCTAAAAATCAAGTAAAACATGGGGACCTTATGTACAAAGCAAAAGCTGAGGGCAATGTGACAAAAGAAACAGACAGGCCAAACAAAAACAGGCACTACACAGTAAAGATAATATGTAAGAGCACAACAGATGCCATTTATAGCAGAGAAGACAGAGGTATTATGAAGGACAGGGAAAGCAGATGTAAGGAACAATAGGGGTGGTTATTTGTTCCAGTTAGACCACTGTGCTGGATTTCTTGGAAAAAAAAAAATAAAAAATGCAATTATTTAACTGCTGAAAAAACATCATTGACTTAACATTTCCAAGGAAGCTAGCCTATTGTTACTTCCCACAGGGAAAATCTGCTGCCACAATATCACCTATCTCAGTTTTTTATGCAAGCTGAAGTTGTAGCTTTCTTTTGCACCTGTTTTGGAGTATCAGTGGGCAAAATAGACATGAACAGCTGCTGGGCTTTTTATTGTAAGACTTTTGTTGTAGCATACAACCACTGATTCTCATATTAAAATGCTAATGCTCATATTAAACAGTGTTTACCCCACATTCATTCATCGGCACATTGCACATTACATGCTACTGAACTTTCACACGATCATTCATATCAATGTGCCATTAATGATTTCTACTTGCACTGTGTGAGCACAACAACACACAACGTTATTTTCAACGAGTCATCAGTGAGCGCATGAAATCCTGTTGGACACTCTTCCATCAATGTGATAGGTAACGTTTTAGCTTATACACGGTCTATATAGCGAGTAGCATTGATAGCATCAGTAGCATTAATATCAAGGCCCGCCAACCCCCCGTAGACACTACTGAAAAGAATTCTAGGGGAAACACTGTTAAAAAGTCAGAGACCGGTGTCGGTACCAGATGTGTTAAGCCTGCCAGACTGGCAGGGCCCAGCGCCTGTTAAAGACGTCACTCTACGGCAAGTCCACTCAGACAAACTACATTGCGCTCCAATTAATAAGTCAAATGTGTTTGGCTAAAAGCCCCTCGCGGTTTAATTTATTGAGTGGAAATGCTGATTTAGCACTGTACTGTAATTTTTAGATGGCTTTAATTGTATATGTTAATTTTTCTAAAGGAAAAAAGAAAAAAAGATGCACGCAAGATCGCTGTGTATCAATAGTTAGTTTTGCTATTCTTTCACATTTCCTCTGGCAGCTTAAAAGAGGTAGTAGTCCCATCGTTGTAAATCCCCTTTGATAAGTATCAATAGATTGCCTTGGAAAATTCATTTATGTTTTCTCCCAAGAACTGCAATCCCATGAAACCTAATCCAGTGAAAATTGCTTCCGTAATGTCCGGACCAACCTCAATCTTCTATGTCAATTTCAGCCAATCATATAGCATGACGTCATCAAGAGACACAGGACCCTGAGCCGTTCCGGTACCTACACCAGGCTTGGCCGTTGGCATCTTAGTCCTGTTTTACTGTTCGACATTGAAGTTTCAGCTGGGTAACTTAGACCACTGACTTCTCCTCCTTGTACGATAAATATGATGTCATCCCCGTGCCTTTTCATCAACTTAATATTAAAGGTTTTACAGGTATAATCTCTACACTGACAACAGTAAGGACTTTCTTTAGTGGACTTCCCATGTAATGCAAAAGTTTATCAATTGATCAATTGCAGACAAGTTATCACTCAAGGGCATTTGGCTTTTATTTGTATTTTAGTACCGTCTGGGTCCACAGGCTTCTGCCAAACTGCATTAAGAGTCTCGTACTTTAAGAGTCTCCTCTGCTGGGGAAGCTCCTGGACAGTAGGAGCTACCCATTAAGACACACAACTATGATATCTGCGTTGGTGTTGGGAGGTGATAAATCAGCAGCTCTGAATAATTTACCAGCATGGAGGAGGCGAAAGATGAGACGTTTCAAGGTACAACACTGTGAGAGGAAAGATCTCAAGTGTTTGTCTCTCTTTCCTACAGCCTCTCTGGCTTTAGAAAAGAATCATAGTGCTTACCTTGAACACTCATATGCTGTATATTCACACATAAACCTCTCTGTCTGTCTGTTTGTGGGATCATATATCACCATGGGCAGGGGTCTTATCGGACTGACTTTGATTTGGCATGTATTAAGCTCTGGCCTTATCTTAATTATGTTTCCAGATGGGTTTTGATTGACAAAGCTTATCTATCAATAGAGATTGTTCGATAAGGATTATTCAAACGTGTGACAAAGAGAAGGGGGAAATCTGCAGTAACCTCTGAGTGAGTGGCTCTTTCCTCTCTAAACTGCACATGGCAGGTAACCACATGGAGACCAGTTTTTCATTGTTTTGATTAAAGCCCCTCCAAGAGGTCAGAATCAAGGGAATCTCGTCATAAGCCGCTGCAAAATGAAGACAGCATTACCTAGTGTGTGTTATCCTTTGAAAAATCCACACCAGTATTGATAGTTCAGTTAAAGTGCTTCAGTCATCACACTAGTTACATTTGCTGACTGGATAGGCGATTGACTTTAAAGCCCTAAATGTAAGTGGAGCATGAGGGCAACATGAAATGATGAAGGGGTGGAAGTAATCAGTCACTCAAGACTACTCAGCTGAAGAATGAAAGGAGGAATCACTTAACACCTGTGGAACAATCTCTTGAGTCAGCCTATTGAGACGGCCCCTGCGTCTATGTTGTTCTGGTGGCCATACTAATTTGTATTTTTCTTCTTGGATGCCTGATGAGCGGCTTAACCTTATCAACTCTGGTGAGGAGCACCTGGGCCTGGTGCTCCACCCTGGATATAGTATCAGCAGCTTTTGGTAGCCTCTGTGTTTTTCTCTCACTCCCCATGCCAGTCCAGCATTGCACCACTGCTTAGTTAGACCTCATGTTAGTACACTCCTCAACAGCCCTCACTACACCATGCTCAAGCACTCACATACACACAAATTACAGATTCTACATACCTCATACTTAATATGTATTTATTTATCCAGCTTAACTTGAAATAAATATCTTGTTTACTTTTGGCACTGTTGGCTCCTACTGCCTTATGTCATGGCTCACAAGCCGGGTCATGATACTGCATTGCTTCCAACTTAGATATTTTGTTCCTATGTGTTGGGCTTAAATGTATGGTGGAATATGAAAGTCTACCAAAAGCATTTTTATGTTGTATTCACTTTTCAAGGCATCCTCACTCCTATCTTCAGTGGTCATCAGCTGTTCTCATCACCTGGTCATATTCATCGAATAGTACTGCTACAGAGCCTCATAGTTAGTCTATCATATTGCTGTTGTCTTGTCTTTTTTTTTTTTTTTTTTTTTTTTAATAGGGCTTTTTCTTACTACAGTTGAATCATGCCTTTGTTTTGCATAACCATCTACCTCCCTATCTCAGCCCACTTTCATCAGCTTCATCAGCCTCAAATGACAACACCAGCCATCACCTCCACCTCTAAACAAAGAGACTGGCAGTTTTTCAGTATCTCATATCTTTAAAAACAATGATCATCTTTGGTTTATTGACTTTTGTCCTGACTGGGATTGTGTCTATTCGTTTTAAAGTATGAAGGTCACAGTTGTGTCTCCCATCATGAGAAACTGTTTTTTGCTTGTAATTATGCAAAGTTGGAAACCATCTTCTAATTTTCAGCAATGACAAACCCTCCAAGAACAACAGCCAACTTTTTAAGTTGCCATTTGGGGTTCAGACCATTCCAAGGACCCATAACCAACAGTTGCAGCATTGACATCTTGAAGTGTCAGAGTAGTAGGGCTCAATATGTATTCCTTTCATGGTATGTTGACAAATCTGGCAAGCTTCTTGCTTAGTTGCTGTGGGCAAATCAGCATTGGTTGCTGCCTGCTGCCTGTGAAAGCAGTAGCTTGATTAAAAATGTTGATGATAGCACTTTAATCAGATGATCCCAGCATTATTGAGAGTTATCATATTAGACAACACTTACAACAATAATGTATTTGCATAAGGAAAGACGAAGTTTACCATAACTGCCAGTGTCATGTAATGTAACATTATTCATTTGTCAGATTCATTGTGTTGTTCTTGAGTTTTACAAGCTACTACAAAGAGAGAATACATTCAGATGCCAGATGACACCTAAGAATAAATAGTTAGCTCACTCATAGATGTCTGTACATATTACTTAAAGCTAAATTGTTGTTTGCATAGATACAAAGAGATGCAGAGTAAAACTATCACCAGACAGGTTTCTTACAGCCAAGTCATTCTTTTATCACAACCTTTTTTTTGTTAATATCCCACATACTAGTGTGGTTTGGACACCATCAATTATGTCATATTCATATACAGATTCTGCATTTCCTTTAGGAGCCTTTGTAACTATTAAGAACATAACCTACAAAACAAGTCAATTAAGATATTCAAGATGCCATTGTGTGACAATTCATGTGGGACTAAATATAATTAGTAGACACAAAGTGGGTATTTGGTGCTGTGCTGGAAAATGAACTAATGGATCGAGTGAAGCAGAAGTATCTGCCTTGTTTTATCTATTGTTTTCAATTGTTTTTATGTCTGAGTTGTTTTTGTCTACTAACGTACAGCACTTTGTTTGAACTGTGGCTGTTTTAAAGTGCTTTATAAATAAAGATGAGTTCAGTTCAGTTGAGAAGTTGAATCATTTCACCTTCATTTACCAAAATCAAACTAGATCGTTTCTGAGAATTCCACTTTCTCTGCACATGTTGGAATGAATGTGTGACAGTCCCAGTTTTAAAAGCAGCCTTCAGCAGCTTGTTCCCAGAAATCAAGATGACATTTCCATTGTGCAGATTTTCAATAGGCTTCAAGCTTAAGTTTGTGACTTCCTCTCTATTTTTCTTTTCTCTTTGAGTCTTTTACTTGGGAGGAAAATAAATCCAAATATTTCAGATCTGATCTCTGAGGTTGCTGTAAGAGAGAAGTTGTGGAATTGGTGAAATTGGCAAGTGTTCAGTTCACATGCAAACACAATACTCTTTGGCTCTGCACATCAACAAGCAACATCACTAAAACTCTCTTCCAACAAGTTCTTGTTAATGAATGTTTTTCATCTCGTACCAGTCCTTGCTTCTAAATTTAGGAGTCTGCTCTAATCAAATTAGATCAGCAGGTTGACTGCTCTGTGCACTTTTTAAATACATTATAACCAATTAATTTGAGCAAACTCCGCTGTGAGTAATTAACCATGAAAAGGCAGTGTGCTGGATAAAGGACAGCTCTAAATGCAATTATGAACAAAGATTTTTTTTTATGTAGTGCTATGATTAAAGCTGATGAAGTAATCATAATGTTTACTTAATTACCTACTGTCATGGAAAGAGTAGGGAATGTCTGTCTAAACGCGACTATTTGTAGATGATCTAAATGAGGATGCAGTTGGAGAAACTCATTAAAGTTGAACAGCTTCAATGAGCTCTGTACTGCTTTGTTGATGCAGGAAGACACAAATACTGTTGGGGTTTTTAAGGATGACTCTGTGGTAACCAATGCTGTTATATGAAAGCATTTATGAGAGTCTAAGGCACTTTGTACAAAAGCAACTGCCAAATGGCATTTGTTACTTATCAGCTACGGTGCTTTATCAGCTGCATGAAGCCTCAGCTCATCCCTGTTTAAGCAGAGTCACGTCTCAGTGGTTAGCTTTATCAGAGGCATGAGGTTGTGATGTCCACATGAGAGTCATCTTTGTTTCAAAGTAGGACAGTAGTTGAAAGCAGAAATAGCTAACTGTATGTCAAAATTTATTTATGCTTTCCTTCATTCCACATTTGTTTCTTCTCTAAATAAAAAAAAAAAAAAAAACATTATGAACTGTATCTATTGCCAAGTGGCTGAAATGATGTGCAGCCTGTTTCCTTTTTGCAAAAATTGTTTACTCAGTGACCATGTAGCAGCATATAACAGGATTTAGCTATAAGCGTTTGACAGATCACTTTTTTTTTCAATTTTATTTATTTTTATTTTTATTTTTTGTCAACCTGATGCCATTGCATGCCTCCTGTTATCCAGAACCACTGCTCATCCTCTTGAGTGATTGAACATAGAATGGATTCAGTGACTCGGGTATCACAGCTATCCATCTTCTCACTCATAAATGATGGGAGAACCTGCCCAAAAAAGATGTGCCGAGCTTGTAGCATCTTACTCAAAAAGACTGCAGTGCATCATTTCCATGAAGTAGTAATCATCATAATAATCATTTTGCGCAGCAGACACGGTAGTTTTGCATTAGCGTCTCAGTCCATGAAATAATAATCAAAAATGTTCTTTCTTGAGCGGCAAAACTCAGCTGCACTTGGTGATCGACTCGTCAGGGAGGAGAGTGGGTGAGTTGTGTTTGGTCTCTTTGCTAAGGAAACCAGGTAAAGCTAATAGATGTTTGGTGGATACTATGGCTGGGACCCTATATGAGCTGTTGATGAAGTTAGGTGCTGTTCTGAGCATTATTTGTGGCTATAGAGTGGCTTTTTAGTTGATGTGGAGACGTAGACCACTCTGTATTGCTTCCGTGTGGTCGTTACTCAAGTTGGTATAACTAGCGAAGCAAGCAGTCAGCAACATTCACCTCTCAGGGGGGTGTCTAACTCGGTGTTACAGTGTGTTTGACCCTAACTTAATTTTAGGCTGGTATATCCCTTAAAGGCTGTAATTGCTAACAAAGGTGCGTCTACAAAGTACTGAGCAAACGCTGTGAATACCTGTTATATTTTCAGTTTTCATAAATTTGCAAAAGTTCAAACACATTTTTATCCACTTTGTCACTATGGTGTAGTGTTTGTCGAGTTTTTAAGGTAAAATATGAATTTACTCCATTTTGGAATAAGGCTGTAACACATCAAAATGTGAGTGTAGAGGTGTAAATAGTTTTCAGATGCACTGTGAATAAACTTACTATGGTTGGACAGTAAATGATCTGTGGACATTATCTAATAATCAGATTATACAAAGTTTCTTATTTTGATAAGCTTAAAAAAAGGCTTATTTTAAAAGTTTACCTTTTAAAATATAGTTAACAAAACAAAAACCCCTTTCTCTGATATTCTTCATCTTTTTGATGCACCTGTATGTTTAGATGATCTGCTTGCCTCTGATGTCGAGCTCTCTAACTTGAGGGGTTTCAGATGTTAAGGTTTGTTAGGGCTCTGAGATCAAAGGCAAAAAGGCACACTCAAAGAGTATGCAGGAGAACATAGGCACCACATCCATTCTGATAGAAATACAGATACACACAGCCCTGATTTCTGCCTGCATACGTATCAGCCCTGTGTTACTCTGCACGGGTGTGTGGACCAGCTCTTGTGTGGTGAAGCAGAAACTTTATTAAGGTCTTTACAAGCCCGAGATTTGATTTTCTTTCTCTCCCCTCATGCTGCCTCTCACACTCACGCATACCTGCACACAGCATTTAATTTAAATCCTACCCAGGCTGAGTGGTCAATGGGGGGAGGACTAGAGAGGGTGAGGAACATGTAATGAATATTGGGACTTATATTAACTGTCACAATGGGACGTCCACTTTCACTTTCTCATCTTCGATCTCGCCTTTCTTTGGGGTCACTCAACCTTTTGCTTTCCCTCTGAGCTGTAGCTGCTGGTTGGGTTTTCGGACTCTCAAGTTCTTACATACTCAGACTAATACAGCTCTAGACACAGAGAATGAAAAGGGAGGACTTTAAGGGAGAAATGTTCAACAAGCTGATCTCCTTTTTTTGTTTGTTTTTAAATACTTTTTTAATTAAAGGTGGAGATTAAACAATTGTGTTAGGTTTTGGAAAAAACAAGTTAAAGTTTGAACTCTGAATTACGCCCACTGGCCACTTTATTAGGTACACCTGCTCAATTGCTTGCTAACACAAATAGCTAATCATTCAATCACATGGCAGCAACTCAATGTATTTAGGTATATAGATGTGGTCAGGACTTACTTAAGTTCAAAGCTGGCATCAGAATGGGTAAGAAAGGGGATTTGAACATGCCATGGTTCATTGTTCTATTTGTGTGGATGAAAATGTCTTGTCGATGTTCGAGGTCAGAGTGGGCAGATTCATTCAATATGATAGAAAAACAACAGTAACTCAAAAAACCACTCCATACAACCACTAATGGAGAATATCATCTCTGAACACATCAAATCTCAAAGCAGACAGGCTACAGCAGCAGAAGACCACACCTGGGACCACTCCTGTCAGCTAAGAACAGGAAACTAGGGGTATGATACACACAGGCTCACCAGAACTCAAGTAGAAGAGTCAGAAGTTGGTGTGAACAACATGAAAACATTGATCCATCCTGCTTTGTATCAACAGTTCAGGCTGCTGCTGCTTGTGTAATGGTGTGGGGAATATTTTCTTGGCACACTTTGGGACCCTTAGTACCAACTGAGCCTACCTGGGTCTGCCCCATGTCAAAAAGCTCAGATCATCTCAAACTGGTTGTCGAAGGGAGGTTTCCAAAAACTTGTGCCAAGTATGGTAAGAAAAATTAAGGAAGTTCTGGAGGTAAAATGGGGTCCGACCTGGTACTAGGATAGTGTACCTAATAAAGTGGCCAGTGAGTGTGGTCTAACCCTTTATGGAATAGTGCCCTTGACTGCTCTGACTATACTTCACAAGGAGCCTTGAAATCAGCAGTCAGTTCAGCTCCTATCAGGGATATAAAAAGCACAATAAAACAACCCAAAGATTCTCCTCCACTTTTTTTTTTTTCATTCTGAGTGTTTTTTGTTGGTTTTTCTTGTTCTATTGTTACTGTCATAAGCACATCAAAATTCCAGCTATAAAAGAAGACACTAGATAGTCTTCATTGCTAATATAGCTGACAATTGACACAAATTAAGCATCAAACATAAGAGTGCTTGTGAATAACTTGTCATTTTCATTTTCTTTTTGTTGCTGAAAGCTGTATTTTTTGATTGAGTTAAGAAGTACTCCTTTGAACAAAGGCTCCCCAAGCGCTGTAATTCCCCGTAGATAGTGGAGCGTGGGTGACTGTTTCCCAAATGTTATTTTTTAAATCATGTACCTTAAAATGAATTTGGTTTTATTTTCATTTCAAATAGGGTGACCACACATCCTCTTTTACCTGGACATGTCCTCTTTTTTTGAGGGGGTGGGTTATAAAATCCTTTTTTGGACAACATAGTACAGCTGCTGGTGCCTTGATGGTGCTTTTGAATGACACATTTAATCAACAAAAGTTAGCAAACAGCTCAGTTGACAGGTCAAAATATGCATTTTGCATCAAATGGTACAAAAATATCACCAAAGACCCTTGAAGGTTGGGCTACCACCAACTAACTAAGAATGCAGTTGCTGCTAACCAGACCAATGTCAGCGGGCGAGTGTGGATGATCAATCACAGAAGCCATAGAGCTCGCTAAATGGGAGTCTAAGTCAGGTGATGAGACCAGTCCTGTGCATTACTGATGCACAATTGTTTCACACATATACAACCTCAAAATAATAGAACATGCAAATACATGTATGATAACCTGCATTTGATTATTAAAACTCAGCATTTGCTAAAGATTTGAGATAGCTTTTTTAAAAGCTTTTAGGATTACTGGTCGAGATGGGTGTCTCTGTACCAAATGACTAAAATCAAACCGATAAGCATATAGAAGATAGAAAGTTTAACATTTGTCTTCCTTTTCTCTGCTATTTTATGGATTTGTAAAGTGTTTTGCTTCTTGGGGTCACCGTTCTCACGTTGCTTAGTGAGGATAAAAGAGCCACAGAGAGAGAGGAGAAAAAAGTGACAAGGGTGTAGGGATTGTAACCACAGCAGGGGCACTTGTCTGCCATGAGACAACCTACGAGAGAGAAAGAGAGATCAGGGGTGGAGGAGGAGAAACCAAAAAATGCAAGGGTTTGAGCGGGAGCACAGGGGAGGAGAGGGGTTTTCTTCAAACTCAGTGGAGCGTTGATGTGTCTCTGTCCAGCTGAGAGCAAAGAGATAGAGAGGGTACCTGCGGTACTAGGGGGTCTGCAGAGACATACACTCACACACGCACACAGAGGAGGAACAGAGACAGGAGGATGGAGACTTGGAGGGGAAGGCTGAGGGAAGGAGAGGGAGAGTTGGATATCCGTGTGGTGAAAAAGGGCAACAGAGACAAAGATGAGAATTAAGAGAATACTGCTGTGATGATTATTACCTTCAGCTTACTTTTTTATTTTTTTGTACAGTTAGCTCCAATATTTTTGGATGAGAGAAACGCTGAAGCTGTGCCAGGCTAGATTTATGAGTAAAATCACAGCGGTGTGGTTGGATTAAATAACAAATCAGTGCTGATATGGAAGAGAGGAAGGGGGGGGGGGGGGGCTTAAATCTTAAATTCTGAAAAAAGTCAAGGTACTTAGACGGCATTTTTTCCTATTTTCTTCTTCCACACACACACGCGCGTGCGCACCCAGGGTCGCTTGCATCCTCTCAACAGGGGGCCCAGACCCCTGGTTGGGACCCACTAACTGAAGAAGTTATTTAAGTTTCACTTGTCTGATATTGAGTCACAGACTACTGCATGCTTTAATAAATGATCGCAATGACTCTTAGAAAACTCAAAAGATTTACTGTATGTAAATCATGTTTGGCTTGATATCTGTGTGGCTTCCTTGTCTCACACACTTGTCAAAGACCTAGCATTTTGGATAATTGTTTAATTTATAACATGTAGCCAGGTCCAAGGGAGTGGGATTATGTGTGCACTGCTATTTAATGTATGTTGTGAACATCCCCATTACTAAAACATGAAGATTACACATCCTGAATGGGCCCTCAGTTCTTCATATTAAAAATTAATAGAGCAGAGAAAGAAGGAGAGAGAGAATGGGCAGAGGAAAGAGGAGTGATGATGGCAGGGGAGAAGATTTAAAGTGGTGGGAGAAGAGGAGAAAGATGGTTTTCTGGGACCTAGAAGCTACATTAGAGCTATCAATAAATCAAGAAATAAGAGAGCAGTGTAGAAATCAAAGGAAGGAGTTTTACGCCATGTCGCTTTTTCTCATACTTGGAGCATTTTTCAGCCCCTGAAAATAGCCGTGTTGCTTTCAAATCCCCAAAATACTTTGTTTTAAACTTCAGCAGTTCTTGATAGCTTTCTCTATGAATCTCTTTGTTTTCCTCCATATGAGGTTGTAGCAAAGAGTCTGTTTTGCATTCATTATTAAAAAGACCTTTGACTGTCTTGTATTCTTTCCACAACATTATTACGAATGATGAATATAATTACATTTCAACAACCTTTTAATGCTCTGGTGGGCCAGTGTTCAATTATGAATGCTTCATGCTTCATTTTAACAGGTTTTAATTCATTATTTCAGATTTTAATAAACTTCCACAAGCCCATGGCCAACTGTCTCAGTGTTTATGACAACAAACCCTCATTTCTATTATGACCAGTATGAGTAAGACTATTATTTTCCTGGGATTGAAAATACCTCTGTCATGTCTTGATAAAAATTGCTGGCGTCTTTGGATGAAATGTACCCTTCATAACTATTTTTCCAGCAAGTCTGCTACATCTAAAACACAACTGCTATCAAACTACATGGTCCCCAGCTCAGTCGTGTTCTCTCTCTCTCTCTCTCTCTCTCTCTCTCTCTCTCTCTCTCTCTCTCTCTCTCTCTCTCTCTCCTCTCTCTCCTCTCTCTCTCTTTTTTTTTTTTTTTTTACAAGCTGTAGCTCTACATGTCATGAAGATTGTTGTTACATCACTAGTAAGGTGCCAGAGATAAGCTCCCCTATTACAATTCCCTTGAAATTTTACACACAACAGTATTTCCCCTTTATTGCTAACTGCCTTCATATCATTACCCATATAAAATCAAGCAAACGCTCTTTAACTTGCCTGCTGTACTGATGACCTTGTTTTATTGGATTTTTGTGAATCTGTTTTGAAGCTTTTAAGTTGATGCCCGCTGTGACCTGCTTCAGCGTAAGCAGTAAAAACAGACTCAAAGTGGCCGTGACAACAACAAGTAAATGGTGAAACACGTCATAGAGGAGAGAGCTCACTGCCGAAGAGAAGCGTGAGATATGGACTCGTCTCAAGAGTGAAATTACTCGGTACTGAACATGGTCAGGAAACAAAGGTGAGGCAATTAATTTTACAGCAACTGTTAACCTTTCGGCAAGACAAAGAGATATGGACATATAAAAAATAAAGCACCAGAGAGAGAGAGAGAGAGAGAGAGAGAGAGATTTTATAAAAGTACACTTAACCAGATGGGATGAGCAGAGGTTAGATTATTTTCCCAGTTGTTAAATTCGCATCAAAATGAACATCTTAGAAGCTGACCAAAATCTTAGCATTTCTGTGCATCTACCTTCATTTTATTGTGACAGTGATAATAAGGCAGACAATTGAAAGCATTGTTTTTCTGCTTCCACGATATTTCTACTAACCACTTGCAGTAGTCATGTGTCTACTATGACATCACTCACCGCGATGGACGGTGGAAGCAGCGTTGTGGACATTAGGCTCATATGCATTTTAGTCAGTTACTGCTCGAGGCGTGTTCTGGAGTCATGACATTAATAGAAAGTAGCATAATAGAGTCAGTTTACTCAAAGCAAATGTCAGTGACTTTGTCAAGGTGAATTACCTTAAAGGCGCTCACAGAGATATATGTACATAGTGTTGTTACCACATTCAAATAGCTTTACTATTTTCTTTACTAACCTGAGTCTAATCCATCAGTTCTTGTGTTTACATTATAGTTAGATTATAGCTTGAAATTTGTGGACTAAGTCTGGTTTCGGCCAGTTTTCAAATTTTGCTGTTATCAAAATAGAGTTCTGTATCCTTTAGATGTAGGTGAACAGCTGAATCCTGTTGAGAGTAGTTGGCTTTCGGATACCAGAATTAGCCTTGGATTAAAACCTAGCCAATAAACATCAGTACATGTGATAATGTAGACTTTTCAGAGTTAAAGGGATATAGCGGCGTAGATCCAAGTTATGGTCAAACACGCTGTAACACCGAGTTAGACACCCCCTCGAGAGATGAATGTTTCTGACTGCTTGCTTCTCTAGTTATACCTACTTCAGCCAAGACCACATGAAAGCAATACACTCATTTGTGGGGGAGCCCTGACAAGTTGATAACTGAGTGCTGTGGAAAATCATGACTATTACTTCATGGAATTGCAATCAGACTGATATGCTAAGGCAGAACAACTACCATGTCTGCTGTGCACATATAAGATGCACAAAAGCTCTAATTGCATTTCCATTAAGTAATGATCATAAATGTTCTTCCTTGAGCTGTGAAACTCCACTGCACTCCATGATCAGCTTGTCAGGGCTCCCCCACAAACAAGTGGCTGCTGGAGGAGAGTGGGTGAATTGTGTTTGATCTGTTTGCCAGAGAAACTAAGAAAACTAAAAAAAGATGTTTGATGGCTAGTGCTATGGCTGGGACAGAATTCATCTCTCGAGGTGGTGACTAACTTGGTGTTATGGTGTGTTTGACCATAACTTAAATCACACCAGAATATAACTTTAAGACTGGAAAAATGTTACATGTTGGTGCCTGCTGGTGCTGCTGCTTGCTAATACTAGCATCCAAACACAGGTTTTATGGGCTGTTAATGTTTTTCTCCTCTGTGACTTCATTAATTCTCACTGGTCAGTCGCCTGAGCTAATGTTACTCTTGTTAAAGGTGGAAGGTCAACAACTGAGTTTAGTGAAAATGAAGATGCTGGCAACAACATAAAGAAATCAGTAAACCGTATCTTATCATTTAAGTGGGCGTCTTTGTGATGCAGTTTCACTGAAACAGGATGCTGCAGACTGATGCACCACGATCTCTTAAAGCTGTTGAAAAGATTGTGATACTTTCAGATCTTACTGCAAGTTTTACAAGCTGCTGATGGTTCCAACACAAATGTGCACTGTCAGCCTGTTTGAATGCCTTCAAGACAGATGGGAGAAGAAATATTTGCAGACATCAAATGCATTTACAACAATGTTGACAAGCCTACACTTTGATCTAGTGCATAATTTATGATTTTTTTCTGAGGACAGTGACAGGATTACTCATTTTGTTTGTTTAATTTTGTAAGGAACAAGGTTTAGCTCCCATAACACTGAAGACATTTACAACAGAGACCGTTTTTGTGTGTTAACTCACTCATATTAGCATTTTTCTTTGCTGAGTCATTCAAAGACAGCATTAATAATTCTGGCGCTGAAGGAGGAAACAGGGGATATCTCCCGTAATGTAGAATAGGCCTGCATTTATATCATTATGCATTCCTGTTTCCCTTGTTCTTCTCTGGTTTTAATTACTCACATCCTGAAGTTGTATCACACATAAAGATGAAAAACAAGTGAATATCAATAAATGAATGCAACTGTTCAATTAAAGTTAGTGCAAATCAAATTTTTGTCAATAGTGCAAAATAAACAGAGCAAACAACTGTAGGAAAATATATGTATTACAGTAAAAAAAAGTATTCAAAATAGCCTCTGCAGTCTTTCACTGCAGCAGGTAAAGATCTGTACAGTACAACTTCATTGGATGATCACAATTAAAAACTTCTCTAGACAGAGTTACAGTGTCAAATGATTAACTATATAATAGAAACAAAATCAATCATGCTCCATGCTGTGAATGCATATTAATATTAATGTCAGCATATTAATATTGGATACGTATGATGATTTTGGGTTAACCTAACAGCGGCATCAATGTGAAGCACTTTACTATGAGAACGAGAGACATTGTTGCAGGAATCTGAAACAGGAGTAAAGCTCCAGCACTCCACTCTCCACGCGGTCCCACTTCTATCACCCCACTCTACTCCAAGACCAATCACAAAAAAGACAAGCTCCACCAGCCTGGTCATCACTACACTCTTTACTCATGATCTTTCCTTTTGAAAGTAAACCAATTAGATAAAAACACACACATACATGCAAACCACCCCAGGAATACAGATTTACATTTAGACTACCTCTTCTGATCCTGATGTTTATTTCTGTGGGTGTTAATAAATTTATTTCTATATGTATCAGAGTGGGCATGGATGTGAACAAACATTATGTGCACATATATAACCTATATGAAGAAAGCATGATACAATTAGGACTGAAAACATATAATTTGTAGCATAGCAACAACCCCTGAAGTTGTTTTTAAGCCAAATGCAACTGCTGACACAGCTGAAAATTATTGGTTATGAAGCCATGAATTACTGTAGGTAAAAGCACCACTTCCTCTTTCAGCATCACAGTGAGTTTTCCATAAAGCTGTAAGTTTTTGGGGTATAAAAATATAAACATGTGAAAAATTAGGACAAATGGAAGGTGAGCAAAGATCAGACAGGCATTACCACAATCAACATAGGGAACAATTTTAGAGATTTCCAAATGGGCTGAATATGAATGCTTGTACTTCCAGCCTTTAATAGCATCCCTTTGTTCATCACTGAACATGCTTTACAGCAGAAGACACTTTCCTTTCTCCATAGAGATTGTCTTGTTTTCTGTAACCTTGACTTGAATAGGCAAGGATAAGCACTCTCAACTAAAGGCCAAAGAGGCAGAAAGAGTATGCAAAAAGAAATGACGAGAGACTGCTTATATAGATCCACAATCACTTTTGCCTGTACAGTCATCTGCTTATAGTTCCTTCTTTTACAAATAAATGCGAATAAAAATAAATAACACAAAAAAACTACATTTTGTTTTATCTAGGCCCATTTCATCTCACATCAATGATTTATTTGATGCTCAGCTGTAATTTACTGTCATCAGTGACACTATGAGCTCTATTTTTGTGTCCACCGAGGACGTGGCGGAGGGTGGCGGACCCCGCGCAGTGGTATTTTTCAGAGCTGAGTAATAGAGGGGGGGATGCTTACAACAGGCTGCGCCACTCACCAAAATACAAAATTGTGCTTGGGAACGCCTTGTTGGCGCGGCAGACCTGACTTAGCTGCGCCTTTGCCACGTCTCCGGCGAAGGACGAAAATAGAGCCCAATATCCGAACATTTTCATATATTTTGTGGTGTTACATGCAAATCATTTCTAGTGGCTACACTTTTTGTTTACTTGCTGTGTGTATATTTCAATATTTGTACATATTTGTGTGTTTCAGTGATAGAAAAGTTTGTCCCAGATCAAGAAAATCATGTACTGGGACTGTACCAATTAAAATAATCTGAACGAAGAAGAAGTAGAATACGTGTGTTCAGGTAAGGTTTGAACAGCTTGAACACCTTGAGTTTTCACCACATATTATTGATTATTCTTCCTGTTCATATTCGTTCTATTTCTGAAGGGGAAAAAAAAGAAAAAAATCTTACAGATCAGATCAGATGTGGCTCCTCTAGGTCCAGGGTCAACATATTCACAGTCAATCCATTTCCCAGTCATTGGGACTGTTTTTTCTTTCTGGGTGTAGAGGGGTTAAATTGAAGAAAATCTATCCAGTGAATCGATTCTTCTCCATCATGAGAAGATTGAATATCCACATAATCAGCAAGTCTTCGGACAGGATCTCTCTGCGCACGCAAACACACTCTGCATATGTAACTATACACATAATACATGTAGTTGGTCTGCAGTGTGTGTGTGATTCAGTGAATACACATAATAACACACAGCTGTATTTAATGTGGCCGATTGGTGATTGGTGGCAGCAGTACAGTTGATCCCAGATTCAGGTAGTTCATGTGAAAAAATGGTAATGGTGTCTGATTATTCTCCCTCAGTTCAGTCACTCTACAACATTTTTTTTTTTTTTTTTTTTAGTAAAGGAGGCTATTTATACCAACTGGATGCACAGTGTCCTCAAATGTCTGTTTTATCATAATCACTAGATTTAAACAGATTCACATGCATAGTAATGAAGGCATGTGCAAACACATGAAGACAACACACTGTGATTGATTGTCTGTTATGGAAATGGACCATGAATTAGTCAGTTAGTGAGTGACATAATTAGTACTCTGTGACAGGATCATGAAGACAGTGTTTAAAATCCAACACTCGCCTTTTCCTGGAACCCAGTTGGATGGGCGCATGCTTCAAGGCATATGACAAACATAGTGTCAAGTGTGTTTAAAATCTTTGATGTTTGTATCCCTGAATACGATAAAGAAAAGAAAAAAAAGAAAAGAAAAATATCCATAATAAAGTATTCCTGTAATGTTAAATGAGAGCTTTAATATCAGACAATTAATAAATGTATCTTTTTCTTAATTTTTTTTCTGGTTTTGTGAGTTGTTTTCTTTTTGTTTTTTTCTTTCTTTTTCTTTTTTTTCCCAGCAACCAGCCCCGACTGAATGAAAAATGAGCAGATTTTCTTAACGTTTACAATGCAGATGAAAATATTGCCCTTTCCAGGTTCAAGTTTCTTTGACCTGTCAGACCACCACAGTTTGAGTCACATCACTCCTCAGATATGAACACGAGAGGAGCATTTAATATTCTGCTCAGAATTTCAGAGTAAACTGGACCTACCATGGCATGCTAACCACCTTAATCTCAAGAATTATTTCTAAGCCCTGGCAAGTCGATTACCGAGTGCAGCAGAGTTCTGCATTTCAGGGAATAACATTTATAATCATTACTTTATGGAAATGCAATCAGACCGAGACGCTAAGGCAGAAGAACTACTGCGTCTGCAGTGCAAAATTATTATTATGAGGATTATTACTTCATGGAAATGATATGCTGCACTCGGTGATTGACTCGTAAGGTCTCCCCCACAAGCAAGTTGTGTTTGGTCTCTTTGCCAAAGAAACCACAGCTCAGCTCAGGCTGTATGAGCGCATGAACTCTGAACTCACCAAAATCTGTAAATCAAACATTATAGATTTAGAGACAACTGATCCGCTCTGCTTCAGCTATCAAAAACATTAGAAATAAGAAAGCTGACAAAACTACAGCAGAGTATCAGGATAACATTGAATTTTTTTTTTTCTTTTAAGATTTAGAGATTAAAGTTGTAAATTTAGGACAGCCCTAGTGTCCTGAAGCCCAGTTGTGTCCTCATCAAATTCTCTCCAGACACTGCTGTCCTGGGTAGAGTTCCCTTGTGCCTGTGGACCCTCTTCTTCCTCAGCCTGCTGGTTGGGGAATGTCACCACAGCTGCCATATTAGTGAGGTGCCTATAGGTCCTATCAGTGCCCTCTTCCCGCCTGAAGGCCTTCTGTTTAAATCTGGGGTCCAATGCTGCTGCCTGGGGGTGCAAATCATTTGCTTCAATTCTACGGAACCTGTGTTCCATTTCCATCAGCATTGTGTCCACCAGTTTCTTCACCGGATCTCTCAGGGGCACACCACGATGGTTTGCCATCAGCCTGTGCAGACCTCTCATCAGCAGAAGCACCTTTGACATAGTCAGATAACTAAAAGAAAGAGAAAGAAAGATTAGGCCTCTTATTTTTTGTAAATAAATAATTATAACAATAACATTATTAATAATGTTCTTATTAGTAGCAGTAGTTGTGGTTATCGTGTACAATAAGCAACTAGTCAGTAGTCAGTCAATTTGCTTGTGTATCTTTGCTGTCCTATCTACAGTAAAGTCTTCCAGATCCCATGTTAACGACCGAGGTCAAGCCAGACAAGCAGGAGCCTAAAACTTCATCAAGGGGCTGCAGGAGGTCACAGACTGTTTTCATGTCCTCCCACTCCTCTGGTGATGGGCGAGGCAGGTCGATATTCAGCAAGGCCATCTTGATGATCACTGGTTCTCTTGTCTCAAGCATCCTTTTCAACATGGTGAAAGTAGAATTCCATCGTGTTGGACATTCCAGCTTGGGACGCAGTTCTGGACACTCCGAGTTCTTTTGTTGCCTCTTCAGTTCTGTTGCTGCTAGGGTGCTTTTGTGAAAATACTGCACAATGGCTTTGACTTTGTCCACTGTAGTTTTGATGTTCTTAATACCATTGTGCACAATGAGGTTCAGCTGATGGGCGAAGCAAATTGCATCGGCCCATTCGGTTCCCCCTGCCTCCTTGGACCCCATGGCTTTTATAATATTGGCAGCACCATCTGTAATACAGGCAGCAACTTTGTCCTCTGTGTTCCACTCTGAAGCAACCCACAGAAGTTCCTTTGCCAGATACTCAGAGGTGTGTCTCTCTTCCAGCGCAAAACAGTCCAGCAGGAAGGAGACCATCTCAAAGTCCTCATTGATTAAGTGGCAAGTTACAGACATGTAGCTGTCTGTGGCTCTGGATGTCCAGCAATCTGTGGTTAGACACAGACACACAGATTCTGCCTTATCCATGCTGTTCTGGACTTTTTCAAATGGTCGCCTGTATAAATCAGGAACAATGCTCGTGGAAAGATGTTTCCTGCTTGGCAAAACATAATTTGGATTTAATTCCTTTACAAAATCATGGAATCCAATGTCTTCCACTATTGTATAAGGTTGTAAATCCTGTGCAACCATGCTTGCCAACACATCATCCACTCTCTTTTGCCTCAGTGGGTCCATAGGCCTTGTCACAAAATCAGTCAGTCTTGATTGTGCTCCTCTTACCCTGGGCCTGGGATTTCTACTGGCTGCTGCCTCTGCTGTAGCAACAGCAACTTCAGTGGTGCTGGTACTGCTTGCTGAAGCAGCAGAACTGATGGCTGGAGTAGAAATAGGGCCACCACTGCTTCTGGCTGATGCTGTAGCAGTGCTTCTGCTGCTGCTGTCTCCTTCATCCTGCCTGACCTCTTCCAGCCATACAGTTACATGTTTCTGTTGAATGTGTCTTTTAAGGTTACCTGTGGACCCACCTTTGAAAGAATAGTTTTTTGTTTTTTTTTGCATAGTTTGCATTTTGCTTCTTCTGCAGAAAGTTGTTCAAAGTGGGTCCAGACAGCACTTCTCTTCCTTGATACATCCATTAAGTTGCACAAATGGGTAGTAATGACTCTCAATTGGGGGGTGGGTGTTAAGGGCAAAGGGCCCAGGTTGAAGTTGACCAGGGGTCAGAGGAACATACCAAGTAAAAGGGGGGCTACCCAGGCTGTCACTATGAGTAGGGACAGACAGGAATAGGGACTGACCCCTCTCCAAATAAAAATGGTTCAGTCCTGCAGGAAAGGAGGACTGAGGAGGAGTAATTTAATTGTAAACAAAGTATACACTTGTAGTACAGTAAAGAAAGAAACCAATCCATATCTATCTATCTATCTATCTATCTATCTATCTATCTATCTATCTATCTATCTATCATCATAGTAATTTAAAACCATTTATAAAAGCTCCAGATAGATTGATGTATTCTGTATAGTACTGTATATTTGTCTGTACAGTTGTCATAATGTTGTTGTTTAATTTGCACTGTATGTGTGTTGCAACCAGAAAAGGCTACAACATAGTCATACATTTGTACATAAATATAAATATGCACATGTATCTTCTGTATAGTAGTGTAGTAGTATAGTGGTACTCAGTCAGTCTGAGAGTCGGTCAATCTCTCGGTCAGACCGAGCTGACTGAAAAGACGGAGACCGAGTCGGTCATCGGTCCCGGTCTTTCAGTCAGCTCAGTACTGCTGCTGCTTCTCTAAGCCCCACCCACCCACAGAGCGAGGCACGACGATAGGATAAGACAGGCAAGCACGGAGATAGTCCCACCCTAAGGAACGTTGAACTGACTCTTCAGCCAATCAAAAGGACTGAACGGATCATTTAGGGGGGTGACCTCGTTCATTTCGTTCACCGAAAAGAAGTAGTTCTTTTGATCCGTTCGTTCATGACCGACACACCACTAGTTCTATGTGTGTCTAGCTGTTGCAGAATAGTGGAACACTGTACAACCAAAGATTTTAGGGCAGTGTTAACAGAAGTTTGAAAGAAACTGTTCTCATTCAGACTATGATACTTTACAGGAAACTGTGTTTTGAACAGAGTGGGGCTGTTAACCTAAAGCACCCAGGTAAGTGTGCTGGAAAAAGTAAGACAGCTTCACGCCTTCCACAGCAGCACTCTATGAAAGCCATTTTTACAGTAACAGTTTATGCACTCTGCTCGAGATGTTGCTGAGGTGTAATTCAGATATCCGTGAATAGGGAGAGCCCAACTGTTTTATCACTGACAATGGAAGCAGCTTATGTGACAATAACTTAGGAAGTGCAAAAGCTGTTACAGCTGATCTGAACCATCCCAATGCAAGTGCTGAAAGTATCCAACCTATCTGGGCTCAACAGGTAGACACAAAACTCAAGTGTTGGCAGCAGGAGAAATTTTGGTGATTCATAGGGACCTCACTCAGCTTAGCAACCAATAGTGCTAGTTCTTAAGACGTAGTGAGATTGATATTTCATTTTAAATGGAAGCCAGAATACTTCCAATGCCAAAATCCAGTGCTGTGGATAATGGGCAAGAGATTAAAAAAGGCAACCACTTCAGGATTTATTTTCCTCAAGTCTTGACTGCAAACCATTAAATCCAGGTTATGGCTGCAGAAACTACAAATTTCTTCCAGACACAGAGCTCTGTAGTCCTCCAGGGAAACCTTTGTTGCTTATAATAACTGATGGGTTAATAGGTGAAGCAACCTAGGTTAGGCCAGGAGGTTTTCGCCAATTGGGAATACAGAGACTACCTCATACCGGACTCTCTCTGCAGGCCTAATGAGGTATTTGAACAAACTGATGGACCTTTCTGGAGCACAGTGAGTCAAAATATAAGAAACAAACCTGGGATCATCTTTTGATGAAAAATGGTGATACCTGGGCATCCAAATATCTCACCCAAATATAACAGTCTTTGTCCCAGATTTGATAAATCTTTGTAAAAGTTGGATATCCTTCACAGAACAAAGCACAAGGTCAAGATCAGTTAGCACTCCTGTTCCATAATCGGTATAATTTTACTCGGCAGAAGAAGGACAAGGTTAAGAGCACAACATTCATTCAAGTGTCTGTGTCATGTAATAGCTGTCTTCCATTTTGCGGCTGTGTTATACAACATGTTTGTTAGACATTTTGAATTCAGTGTTTATAAGTTGAATTAGATCAAAATCTTATTGATATAATAATAAGATAATATAATATTGAGCATGTGATGAAGTGTTTTCTGATTATTTTCTGTTACATAATTCCACAAGTAGTTTCAAGCCACACTAATACATCCACACCAAGTTTCTTTGTGATACATGACCTTGGTTGCATCTAACTGTATCTTCTATACAACTCTGTTTTTGACAATAATCTGAGAGTCTGAGGCAATGTGTGCACAGCTTGAAAAACACCAGAGACTTTTGGAAACAGTGATACAGACTTCTACAGACAAGAACATCCATGGATTTTTCTTTCTCTTAAGCACTGTTATCTTGTGATAACGACCTATCATCTTGTTATTTTGACATAACAAAGACCATTTTCTTGTGATGATGAATTGTTTAATTTTCGTTATCTCGACATCACAAAGTTTGTTTTTTTGTGATAAAAAATAGATGAATAATGTGTTACTGTTTTTGCTGGGTTAACACATATCAGTTAAATGTTCCCACGTTGAAAGTTTAACATGTCAGAAACATCCCAATAATATACCATAGACTGTATATACTATGGGCAACTTGGTTCTGCCTTCTGCCAGTATAGGGAATTGAAACCAAAAAGCTCTCAGTGTTTCTTCTCCACTTCCTGAAACCAACATTGCACAGTAGCATTGTACGCACTCCACCACTTGTACAGTAGCATTGTACAGAGGGAGAGTCGCTGTGATGACGCGCAGGACAAACAGCGTATCTTTCAGGTGAGCTACGTTATCTTCGTACGCTCATAGGCTGTATCAAGTGTCAATAATAGAAAACATGAACCCCCTAATAACGATTCAAAATGGAGCTGTACAGAAAAATGAGGACTTGAGCACAAACCAGTCTTACAGTAACTACACGTCAACATCGTCAACCAGGGGGGAGAAAAAATTATATTCTGTGTAATTAATTTCTGAAGTTTGTCCACAGCTCCATAGGAATTGCTGGAGGAGGCGGAATTTACGGTGTATACTGCAGCCCGTCACCAGAGGGTGCTGTCCTCGGGGTGACTTCACCCAGGGAGGAGGCAGATGGTGTCCATTCTAAATACAGTCTGTGATTCCAATCTGGAGGGCGTTTTTAAATTTACCATTTTAATTATCATGAGAAAATAATGTTCGTTATGTCAAAATAACAAGATATTAAGTCATTATCACAAGATATCAGTGCATTAAAAAAGAAAAATCAATGGCTGTTCTCATCTTTCGTAGACTTCAGTGTGTTCGTGATGGATCTTATTGTCTGTGCTGACAACTTCACACTCTCAGAAACACTTCCATTTCATCAATAGTCCAGAGAGAGAATAACAGCTTTATTTTCCAGCCTATACTGTTTTTCCCCTGTCAACTTCAATTTCTTCTCAACCAGCAGACAGCAAAGGGGATAATATGTGTCCTGTCTGGCATTGGCATGCTTAGTTTAAGTAAATGCTTGTGTGTATGACCATGATGTATTTTTACTTTGTATACCAACAATCACCCTGAAACACAGCTTCAGTACATATATGGGACATCATTGCTATTTTGCAGTACCAAGTTTGAGGCCAGTGTTCTCTGTCAGAAGAAGGTGAATTGCTTCCTCTGGGTGGGGAATAAGTCTCTGTCCAAAGTGGCAGAGTTCAAGAGTCTTAGAGGTTCACAAGTAAGAATAAAATAGATTACAACATTGACAGGCATATTGGGGCAGCATCTGTAGTAATGTAGGTGTTGTAACAGACTTTAGTGCCGAAAGGGAAAAGCTTTTGACTACCATTCAATCTGCAATCTAGCCCTTACCTATGATCATCAGTTTGGGGTAATGGCCAAGAGAATGAGACTTCAAAAAAGAAAAAAGAAAAAACTCATTTAATCTTCTTGCAGAGTGTCGAGGCTCAGCCTCAGAGGAAAGGTGAGGAACTCAAATATCCTGAGTGGAGCTGCTGCTCTCTCCCATCAAAAAGATCCAGTTTGGGTGGTTTGGGTGTCTTATTATGTTGCCTCCTGGGTACATCACTTTGGAGATTTTTCAGCACCAAATCAAACAGGAAAGAAACCCCCGGATCACCAGAGGGATTATACAGCCTCTCTGGTCAGGGTATGCATCTAGATCCACCAGAAGGAGAAGGGAAACATTACTGGGATAGGGACATCTGGGTCAACTTGCTTGGCATGCTGCCACCGTGGTCTGACTTGAGACACTTTTAAGGTAGCAGTACATGGACACCAGGACTTGGTGCTCCTGAAGCTCATTAAGTGCTGTAGCATTTTTGATGTATTGTTGTGCAAGCAAATCAGTGAAATAACAATGAAAAGGAATTATATCTTTTTAATAAATAGATGAGTGGATGGATCAATTGATGATTGAGTTGCTGGGTGGGTTGATTGAGTACCATCTGCAATGACCTGGATGGACAAGTTCTTGTTCCCATGCATCAGTTTTTGTCTCAACAATTTGTGTAAATTACTTTTTTTTAAAAAGGCAATCATGTTTTCAATGTTTTTTGTTGTTTCGTTCCATCTGCAGGTCATATATCAACAACAACACTGTATTTGCAATAGAGCATGGCATATGTATATTGAGGTGATTTCCACCTTCTGGTAAAGGCTCATTTATGCTCGCCATACGTATGGAATTGAATGCGTCCATTTCAAACAAGGGTTCCGTTACTGCCCACATAATTTGGCATTGATATTAACCATTACATCCACCAGGGGACAGGCCGGAGTCAGAAGTTTCTGTCAACAACAAACAAAAAGGAACGTGGCGACTGTGAAGGCGCGAGTGATTACGTATTTTTTTGCATCTGAGACAGACATGGAGGCAGCGTTGGAGGAGGTGGTGGTCGGTCAGGCCACTGAATACCTCACGGTTGGAGGACGGAGAATTATTTTCTCTAGAAGTACTGATGAGAGAAATTGACAACGATCATCATTTTCAGTACTTCAGGATGTCCGCCAGGGCAGCCCTTGTCTTCTACATTTCTGTCTAGGGATGTGTATCGGGTAGTGACAGCAGCAACACTGCTCCCATGGTTTCTGGTGGTACTTCTCCGTCTGGCCTGTATCTGTAAACTTGAAGGATACGTGCAGAAATACGGACAAAAAGAATACGAAGCACAGACAGTGAGCTCTGTCTGTATCCAGATCAGTATGTAACATTTAGCTTAAATAAGTCTTTAAAGGGCACAGTCTGACGCCAGTGTTGTGTCTAAGGAAGACACCCCCACCCCCCCTGAGGTCAAGAGGGTCAAGGAAGCCTCCAGACAGGCAGAAGCCTCCAATGCTCCTGAATAATCTGTATTTAATGTCTAACATGCTCATGGGCCCACAGGTGGGTGAAAGTTGACTCTCTAATTTCACAAAGGTGTCTGCTCAAATGACAACTGCTGAGCTGTAAACTGGCAGTGACACTTGTGATGCATGTGGCAGCTCTGCGTCCAGAGTGAGATAGGGCCTCGTCTGATTGAGTGGGTGACAAATAAATGAGCTTGCTGATTTAAATACTGCCTAATGAAAAGACTGGCTTGCTGACTAATTTACTTGCTGACAGATAATATTGAACGTCCTGCCTAACTTCATCTTTACACCCCCATTTCGTACACCTGTCTTCATGCCTTTCCTTCAATCTCTCCCTCATTACCACCTTTCATCCTCCACACCTCAACTTGTCTCTGTGCCTTAATTCATCTCCAGCCTTATTCCTTCCCAGCTCTAAATTACATTTTTTTCTTTACCCTGTCCCAGTTTGTTTAACTGTCCTTTTAGACCATCTTTCTGTGCCCTTATTTCTACATTTATTTCATATTTTGTTATTTCGTCAAGTTTTGCCCCTCTGTATTAGAGGTGGAAAGACAACATCCAACCAAAATAGCCTTTAGAAGTTTGACACACTTGTAGAACATTTTGTAAAACTTGCTGTTAAAAGGTTATTTTCATGGATAGATTGAAAACACCTTAAAGCCTCATCTCAAAACACTCTGACAGTGCCTTACACATTCAGCTGTGATGGTTGACATGTGATCTTGCCCTTGAAAAAAGCTGGTTTGTGCTGGTTTAACCAGAAGATGGTTAATGCTCTGTAAGCTTATAACCATCTTTTATTCCTTGAAAAGCCAAAAATGTGTGGATATTGCGTTGTATCCCCCATCTTATATATAAAACAAATCAAATCCACTCAACATTCACACAAGCATTTATTTGTTTTAACTATCATCGAATCACAAGAACTTCAAGGTTCTGTCTGCTGTTTTATAGGTATTATGTTAAAAGTGTGTTTTAAGGTGTTTCTGTTTGAGTAAACAAACAGATAAAGGCACTTTTTCATGTCACATTTTAATTTAAAAAATCCTTTTATATTCTTTTTAGTCAGTGTATTTGAATAAGGCTTACAGCAACGATGACAAGCTCATAAGGTTTTTATTGTTTGTTTTTGTTTTCTGTTTTTTGTTAACTTCATGCTCACAGTTTTCAACAACCCTCAAAGTTTATGAAGTATTTAAATGGATAATTATTCCAAAAGCTTAAGTTCACAAAGATGTGTAAAATTGGATTTTGGGACCAGTAGAATATAGTTTTGGTGAAATGGTTTCTCCACTGTTAAGAGTAACGCTACCTCTTCTGAGTTCATCTACTAAACCTGTTGCTGCAATGGCAAATGATCCTTGAAAGAGCTTCACAGTTGTTCAGAGCCTGAGCTGATTGTGAACTCTGTCAAAAGCAAGTCTTCATGTAGGGAGACAGTTCATACCTTCCCCCTCAATGACACCCGCAACACTGACCATATGTATTTGTTGGATTTTATGGTACAGTTCATTCATTTACTGAGGCTGTGGATCAGTGGTAGAGTTGGTCAGATGGTCAAAGGTTCAATCCCAGGTCCCACTGTCCACATGCCTAAAGCCGAAAACATACAGGATCCATATTGAGCATGTTCCGTACTTGCTCCGTAGAGCAGCCCTAGGTATAGCATACAGGATGCGTATTTGGAGTGTAGCAGCAGCGTAGTGCAGTCCTGGTCAGCTGGGCTCAGTATAGAGGAAACAACATGCTCACAACAGGTTGTTTTGCCTTTCTGTGGTCTATTTCCTGATAATTTGGATATAATTTAGTGACCACTGAGCATCTACTGTATGTGAAAAAGCAACGTGATTTTTCAGTTGTTGTTTTTGCAGGTTTACTTGTGTTTAAGAAAGTAAACTATATTCCTTTATGCTGTGCTGTGACCTTCAGACAGAGTTAGCAGTTAAAATTCCTGTTGGGGTCCACATGGGTCAGGGATTGACCATCAGACTGTTCTGTGTTACTGATAAATCCATAACCAGGAAGTATTTCTCATCAACACAAACTGATACACAATCGAGAGTTCGCATATGATGTTTTATTTTAAAATACTGGATGACATGCCTGGTTTTCCAGCTTGACTTCCTGTCTGGAACGATCTTCTCTGTGCTGATTGGAAGCGCAGAGCAGCAAAAATAGACTCAGCAGTGCTGCTCTCAATACGCTTCCGATATGATGCTGCAACTGAGCTGATATGCGTCCTGTATGCAATGCTGCATTGATTAGAATGGCAACCTATTAACTGCATGATACACAACGCTGCCAATACGCGCTCAGTACGGATCCTTTGTGTTTTAGCCTTAACTGTTCTTGGGGGAGACATTTAACCCCACCTGCCCCTGCTGGCTGTGCCTAGTGATGTGTGAATGGGATTGGTGAACAGCTGATGGGCTCCAGCAGCCACTGACATCAGTGTTTAAATGTGTTTTGGATAGAGAAAGCACCAGATGAACACATGGATGAATAAACTGTTCTTAAAATTAAAAAAAATAATAAATTGTAAACCCTGATTAAAACTGTGATTAATGTAAAGTGACTAACAATTGTGACAAAAACAAAAAACAAAAAAACACAGAACTCCACAGCCCTGATACTTACAGATGGATATCAATGGTTATAAGTGTCTTCTCATGTAGTTTGATGCAAGAGTTGTCTGAAAGAATTTGGTTCATTACCACACTGTTAATAAACTTGGAAGTAAAATAATAAAAAAGTGAATTTATTATTGTTAAACATTTAAAATGTTTAATGTCATTTTGGTCAAAAAACACAAAAATAAGAAAAAAACACAGTAGGAATAAAACAGGTTTTAGTTATTAAAATGGTGGGTGTTTTTTATGTTGTTTGAAACTTTAAACATAAAAGCATACACTGGATTAATCATGCTTGTATGTTTTACTTTCTTATGAGTCTCATGAATGAGGCAGCAATCTTCTTCAGTGTCTTGGTGTAATGTGTTAGTGTTTTGCTGGCTGTTAAGGTACTTCTATAGATTTATTGTAGCGGAAAACACCCTGTATTATGAGTCTTTCACTCTCTGTCTGTATTTTCCATCGTCTTCTTTGTATTTTTGCAGTTTGAGAAATGTTAGCTTTGAACAACACTTGTGAAGCACTGGCATATTATGATAAAACTAAAGAAAGGAAAAATCACAGTGCACAAAAAAATCATCATCAGATAGTGTTTTGTTCGTGTAAGCCAATGTATACTTGAGTTCCTTTAGGCAGAATCAATATTGGCTTTGACAATAATTCTTCACAACAAAACAGACTTACCTGTTCTGCAATAATGAAGGCCACTCTTGAACACTGGAACTTCAATGTGCCTTGTGTTACCCTCAAGTACCAGTCAACCATAGCATATAAATGTGTGATTCCAAGTCATAATAATCAAGCAACAAATCTTCAGTAATGCTACACAACAAAAGCTGTTATTGCACTTCAGATAATCTTGGTTTCATCGTACTACTGTTGACTCTTTTCTTACAAGTTATGGAGTTTGGTCAGAGGACAGAGGGACATCTTAGCGTGATGTCCAGATGACATCCTATTTCAAAAGGTAAACTAGACACCGCATTACTGATTGCTGTAAAACTCATTGAAAAAAGAAGCATAAACTATACAGGTAGCAATGATAGGAGACAGTGAGTGAGCTCCACAGGGAGAGACACAAGCAGAGAAAACAATGACAGAAACAGTGATGTAACCCCTCCAATCATCTCCTCTGTTGCATCAAACACAGACCCAACAAAATCACCCGAATTCCCCCTTTGTTCCTCTGAGCCTGCTGACTTAGAATCTGCTGTAGCTGCTGCTGTGATAGACTTCAAGGAAATAACCCGTCATTTTTCACTCAGCAAAATCATCCATTAGGCTCCAATCGAAAGCACCAGGCTTTATCTGTCTCAAAGACGCAGGGAGAGGGGCATATAGAGAGATAGATAGAGGGAGAAAATTCAAATATATTAAAATATGCTTGAGAGACACAGAGTGCACAAGGGAGGCAGTGGGATGCAAAAATGAAATCAAAAACCCAATTGAGTGGCACAACAGAGGAATATGGAGATATAATTTGGTTGATTTAGTTTTGCGTCATGTGTGATTTTGTCCTATCACTCACAATAAACATAGAGATATCAACAGGCCTGGTGGGTGGCAGGGATGAGATTGTCAGAGGCGCTATGCCTGCTGTTTTCTGCCATTCATATATTTTCAATTGTTGGGTAGAAGAATTAAAAATCCCATATGCCACTTGGTGCAGATGCTTCAGGTTTTACACACCAATTAACAGTCTGTATATTTCTAGAAAACAGAAAAGGCTTCTTTCAGAGGCATAAACTGAAACTGTTAAAATTGCATCTTCCACTTTAGATTTTATGTATCCTATAAAAAAGTAGTGCCAAGTGAAACAACCAGGTAAGATATATACATACTGTTGGAATCCAAAGTTAATATCCACTTAACAGAAAGCATGGATGTATCAATGGGGCATCCACGCTGGTCAGCGTGCCAGAGGACCTTCACTAAAAATCAGTTAGGCAGACAGAAAAGCCAAACTAATAGAAATGTTGCTTTGAGTTGGTATTCATGAGTAAACATTACATTTTCTAATATCAGTAAATTGCTGTAGCCTTTCGTTTTCACTGCATTTACAGACCCTTGTAACTTTCTAAAAACGACCCAATGAATGCACTGACTTGCTTGTAGAACCACTCTGCCACACAAAGCAGATAGAAATCCTGTCATTCTGCCTTGTAGTATTTTTTCTATGGGGGCAAAGGAGGAAAAAAAAAACAGCTCAGAGACGGGAGCTGGCGTTCATCGTTCATGTTAAAGAACCGACTCTTTGAAATGGTTCGTTCGCAACCAACACACCACTAGTATAATTACTTTGTAAAGTTTATGAAATCCTATTTATCCTTGTTGAATAATCATTTTATGGCCTGGCTCTTATCACTTTGTTATG
The DNA here is from genome assembly GCA_962446985.1 of Xyrichtys novacula. Classification (NCBI taxonomy): domain Eukaryota; kingdom Metazoa; phylum Chordata; class Actinopteri; order Labriformes; family Labridae; genus Xyrichtys; species Xyrichtys novacula. The sequence continues at coordinate 7,129,690 of OY660874.1, forward strand.
TAATAGAGGTGTAAAGAAACATCTATTTGTACTGAACTGTTTCAGTACAGTACATCGGGTACAGTGCATAGTGCAGTTCCCATCGTGGCAACCAGTACACCACACAACATGCAAGAACTTAAAGATCCCCCACTGACATGAAGGTCTCCACAGTGGACACAGACAAGTGGATAAGACCACAGCACGTTGCCAGAAGGAGAGGCTCCTGAAGAAATTCCAACTCTATGGCTACAGCAGGATGTTTCTGAATGGTTAGTTACAAATATTATGTCTCAATATTTTTCTTTTTACTTTGTTCGTGTGTTGGTACACAGTGACTTACATGTAGCTAGAAAACATTAGCTCCTGCTAACGGTTACATCTCCACTGTCTTCTCATTACTTGGAGCTCTTTTGGTGAATGCGCAATGTTGTAGTATAATTATCTCTCATGACTGCATAAAATAGTAAAACTTGCAGCTCTCACGTTAGTTGGGTCACGGACAGTGGGTACCGATCCAGGCGATTCAGCTTCAAAGTCTAAGTGAATCCTGCTTTGTACTGGCCCTCATTGAGAAAACAGTCTGAAGTGAAGTGGTAGGCACACACTTGCAACACTTTAGTAGTTGTTGTGTTTCCTTCGAAAATAAAATGAATCCACTGGGCCTTTAAAACCTCAGACGAAGAGGCAGGTAAAAGCAGACTTCTGTGCTGCTTTGTGCAGCCAACAACAGAGCAACTGCCATGCCTCGCTCGTACCTTCACCATTTCAAACCAGCGTTTGTGAAGGAGAAAAATAGTGTCTGAGTGGAAATTTTCGGAGGCAGAACAAACATCTTGGGCAGGGTCACCAACCTGGAGGGGAGGAGTGATCACTGTCCATGACGTCATGGAAGGCGATAGTTTCAATCCACCTGTTTGAGCAGACATTTTATGAAAGGAAGAACAGGCAAAGGAGGGAGAGGATAGAATTTTCTCATTTAGGGAAGGGGTTTGTCGACAGGTTGGGGATGCATATTACTGTTAGAAAACCATTCTAAAGTGAATTTTGCATAATATGGGACCTCTAAAGCCCAAGCTTTAAAGCTTTATTACATGGCATTCTCCCCTCTCAATCTCCCTATTGTGCAATCTTTTCTCTCATCCCTCACCCCCCTCTATATAGAGTAAATGCCATATAAAATAACCTTTAAAAATGTGGGACTGACCTCCATCCCCCACTGGTTTGGCATGCTGAGGTTTACTGTTTGTGTATTGTGAATATTGACATTTTGACCCAACAAGGGACTAATGTGTTGTTGAATCTATGTATGCTCTGGAACCCCAGTGTTTACACACACACACACACACACACACACACACACACACACACACATTGACACAAAGACACAGAGGTGTACGCTAAACCCACACATGCTTGAAAAATAGCCTAAAGGTTTGTATGCAGCTACAAAATGTCTGTTATAACATTTGGTTTGTTGAAAAATACTTGCACATGCTCCACATACATGAAGTATCCTGAAGTTTAGGGTGGGTGAACATGCAGAAAGAAGACCTGAATATGCACAAAGCCACGTACAGAGCTCCATCCTTTTATTCAGGTGTGTGTTTAGGGATCTGATCAGAATTTCAATCCCTCTCTGCAGACACACAGGATGATTGACGGCTGTCTTTTCTCACTGTGCTATTCCCCAGCTGTCTTTCTCTTCACACATTACCCTCCTCCTCCTCTCTCCATCTGCCTCAGTTTCTCTCAAACTGTCTCACTCGCTGTCTTGCTCCCTACCTCATATGCTTTGTAGCCCCCATCAGCCTTGACTTTGTGTTTTGTATAAATTACTCACTCCCTGTTTCTGTTTGTTTTCTTTGTGTCAGGGAGATTGTGTGGGTGAAATGTGACTGCACATGAGTGTGTCTCCGCATATTAAACCCACATACTGCAAGGATCTTACTTAGAAGCATACAGCTCTGTCTTTTTGCTTATGTCTGAGATAAGGGACTGGCGGAAATGATTTTAAAATCTCATCTTCCTGCAGTAAAGGGGGAAGTGTTCCCCTGGGTGTGTCAGTACACTGTGGCAGGACTGTTGGGGTGTGGACAAAGTGGAGCAGAGCATTCTTCTGCCTACGCCAAGCAGTGAAACCCAAGAGATACAGCAATCCAACTCACATTACTCTAAAGAGGATAACAATGATTGTTGATGAGGAAATAATCTAGTTTTTATTCAACTAATTTCAAGGCATACTGTGAGAGTGATATTCACACTCAAACATGCCTGTAGGGTTTTGCAGCTTCATGTAGTTTCCTCTTGTTTTCATCTGAGCCATCAACATCTCCACTCCCTTATGCACTCTTATCCACAGAGAGCTCATAAATGTTCAGATGGATGCTGAACTGAGACACTGTTTTATCAGAATTCCAAATTTGTCAAGCTCTCAGTCATTCTTAGAAAATTGTTGTTGATTTTAGTTATATTTAAATATTTTTGTCTTGTGTTGTTTTGGTCAAGATGAAGTCTGGGGAACTCAGTTTTCATTTTCCTCTAATTTACATCAATTTTTTTGTCAAAACTTTTTAATCATACTATTTAGTTGTACTGTTTAAATGAAGATATTTCTCCTCGGTGAAAAAAATTGTGTGTGAAGAAAGACTGCCTCATTATGTTTGAGTTTCTAGCTAAAAAAAAACATGTTTCTAACTTAAATTTTCCCATATCATATAAAACATGAAATTCCAGCATAAACTTCAACTTGTAGCCACAAATAATGCTCAGAACAGCACCTAACTTAATCAAAAGTACATAAAGCGTCCCAGCCATAGTACTAGCCATCAAACCTCTTTTTAGCTTTGCCTGGTTTCTTTAGCATGATAACAATAATTTTGCACTGCAGACACGGTAGTTCTTCTGCCTTATTGTCTTGGTCTGATTGCATTTCCATGAAGTAATAATCATAAATGTTCTTCCTTGAGCTGCAAAACTCCACTGCACTCGGGGATCAACTCGTCAGGGCTCCCCCCACAAACAAGCAGCTGCAGGAGGATAGTGGGTGAGTTGTATTTAGTTTCTTTGTTAAAGAAACCAGGCAACGCTACACAGATGTTTGGTGGCTAGTAATATGGCTGGGACCCTATATGTACAGTTGCTGAAGTTAGGTGCTGTTCTGAGCATTATTTGTGGCTATAGTGGCTTTTGGTTGAGGTTTGCGCATGGAGACTTAGACTGCTGTGTATTGCTATCACATGGTTTTTACTAAAGTTGGTCTAACTACAGAAGCAACAGTTAGCAACATTCATCTCTCAAAGGAGTGTAACTTGGTGTTATGGTGTGTTGGACCGTAACTCAACTTTACGCCAGAATACCCATTTAAGAGTGCAATAAGTCACATTTGAACCACACAAATTCCCTCTTTTTGACATAAGGTACATTTTAAAAGAATGAATCTTAAAACAGATTTAGAGGAAGGAGGAAGACGTGTCATAGGGTTGCTCGCTTGGCACCACTGACAATCAAAGAATACTACCTTAGCACACACCAACAAAGACCTGATTCCTCTGATTTTGTGAACAGTAATTCGGAGTGTTATTAGTGTCAGACAATCATCATACATCCTTGTTATGATCTGAGCAGACACTAAAGGGTGCTTAGTTTCCTAAATCTGACAGTTTTTTCCCCTCACATCTTATATCAACATGGCAGTCCAATGTAATCAGGATGATAAACCCGGTCTTATCTTGTCTCTTTTCTTCTCCTCCTGCTGTACAGACTACAAGTTGTATCAAGACACTCATTTTTTGTGGTGCCAGCTTCCAGCATGAGTTTTTTAAATTTCTTTTGCTTTTTATTTGATAGCTGATTGCTTGATGTTTGGCTTTCTACCAAAGAGTGTAAACAGACTTCTTACTAAGATTCATCCAATGACAATGAAAAAGATTAATGGAGGTGGTGAGAGTTTGTACAAGCACCCTTAGTGCACATAAATGATTGGTTTAAAAAAAAAAAAAGAAAGAAAAACAAACAGTGATCTGACTGATGTAATACAGCTGTATTTTTGTTTCATAAAGTCACAGAAGAGGGGGGACTTTTATCCACAAGTGACAGGAGGTGTTCATGAGTGAGACTGATGACTCACACCAAATGTTCAACCTGGTACAAAGCCTAAATATTTGCCAGGTCTGCACCAGCCAAATATCAAATATTGAATACATGAATTAGGTACTTCAAATATTTACTCCCAGTGTTGTCTAACTCACAGTACCTGTATCTGTGATGTAAAAGGTGTGAGTCAGTGGAAAGGTCCTAAAATCACTTGACTGTTTTTACCAGCTGTTTCATGGACTTTTTTTTATAGGGACATCTGGAACAACAACCTTATTTAAGGTTTGGGTCAAAGCATTTATATTTCCTGTCCAAAGCAGTACAGTATAGCATACACACGAGGTTTTTTTTATCAAGTTTTGCATTGATCACTATCTGGTTTCAGCCCTGTTGTAGCTCAGAGGGAACATTTCTGTCTTTGGCCTGCTCTCAGCTCTCAAAATGTGCAAAAGAAAAGCTGGCAGGTAGCAGTAGTACGGATTTATTTTCCCTCAGTCTACCAGTTTGGGTCTTTCAGAGGAAGAACACTGAAGAGAAATGTACTGCGACGGCTGAGGCAGCAGTAATGGAGGATAAGTGCAGAGTCGGAGCAGGATTGTGGGATTCTGCCTGGCTCCGTCTCAAATCTGTTTCAAAGTTGAGTTTCTCTTAAAGTAGCAGGAGTTATATCTTCCCTGTATAAAACAACGATGGTTCATTTTCACAAAATGGCCCACTAAAGTTTTATGGTATCGTATCATTTCTTTTTATGATATTGTATCATATACTGCAGGCAACTTTGGCTCATTTTGGATGAAAACAAAAACTTGGCTCTCTTGAAATAATATGTAGCTCGAAGAGTTATGAGATGAACTCTTTTATTGTAAAAACCTTAATGAAAAAAATGACCAAACAACAAAACAAGAAGGAGAAATCTGGGTGAAAAAACAAAAATGTTTTGTCAGTGAGCATTTGCAGGGTAAGTTTGATTGTTTTCATTTTGGTAAATTCCTCCTTTATGAGGTATCACGATTTAGCGCACACACTCACACCAAATACACATTCACATATTGTATGCATTAAATAATGAAAATGTTGTTTTCGGGTACTTCTAATGGCCTCAAATTACAGAAATACATCTGCTCTCTCTCCAAAAGACTGTTTGTCTAAAGGCAACTACAGTCATTTATTTGATGTGGCCAATGCACACATGCAAACACACACACCCACACACACAAACACACAACTTTTCCAATGCTTAACAGACTATTTTCTTGGGGCACATTGAGGTTCTGTTACATCCATACAACCTACTTTAAATTACACTTAACTGTTTATTCTCCCACACCCCAGTTGACTGTTAAATTTCTAACTGGCTGATACACAATCACACACAGAAAATAAAGTTGTTGTTTTTTCTAATTGCCAAACCTACTAAACTAGGCAGTCAGTAATCTGCAGTCAAGATAGTACTTTTACTGCAAAGATTGCCTTATAGCTGTTTTCAATCAGCTGCTATCTTTTTCATCTGCAGCCTGTCAAACCAAAATAATTTACAATGCTGCAGGAAATAAAGAGCAAATGCCTCAGTGTAAATTTACACATTAAACTGGTTTTTAAATCAAATTTTCTGCTTAATTCTTTTGCAAATCAGCGTTTATGTCAGAGACAAAAGCATTAAAGCACTTCTCACAGCTTTGTGAAAAATGTTTGATTGTTTGATCAAGTTTCTCTTTTGGCAGCTCCCTCAGGACTGTCTGTTCCTGCCATTCCTTTCCAAATGATTTTATACAAAACACTTAGTAACCGGTTACAAAGGCCTCCTGCTCCAACTTTTTAATGAGTCTGCCCAAATATTGCCTAAAGCAATCGAGTTTTAATAGCTGTGGTCACTAACATTATGTTGGAGAGATTGTTCGGGTTAGTTTTAGGTGCTTCTGGATATAAAAAGGGATAATTTTAAACTCCAATTCATTTTTGAGTCATTTAAGGCAATGTGTAGTGATTAGCAGTACTGAGTGGAAAAGGCTTGGTAGATTAATGTTCAAATTAATATTTAAATAAGCTAATAATTACCTGAATATCAAAGTTACTTTGTTTCTGTTAACTTAGAACAAGCCTTTTATGTCTGCAGGCGTGGGTCTCCTTCCACAGGGGGCTGCCATCTTGTACCAGTATGCACAGAAAGAAGAAGAAAAAGAACAAGAACAAGAAGATGTTGTGCAAAACAAAAGGTTGTTTTTGCAAAAGAATCATAACTGATAGATTCCCATAACTAAAAGCAGACAAAAGGTGGATCATATCATGCATCACAGCAGCTTCCTGTCCTCAAGGGTTACTGCTGCTTCATCAACAGGAGAAGTGAGCAAAGGTGTGTTTCCATCTTGAACCTGATCACTATACAAATCACCCACTTTTTTTGTTTTTAAACTGTACCTATAAAATGATTTAAAAGGAATTTAGATAAATCAGTGTTCACCTCTGATCTCAAGAAATTTTGAATGCTGTGTAAAATATTGATAAAACAAAACAAACAAACAAACAACAACAACAACAAAAAACATTTGAACCCTACATCCAATTGAGAACTGTGAAAAGACAACAAATGAAATATAGGAAGTGAAAAATCCCGACTTTAAAAAAAAAAAAAAAAACTGTCATGAAAGTTGGAACAAGGGCATGTTTACCTTTGCCACCTTCTCGTTTTAACAACACTTTGAATGTTTGGAGCCTGAGGAGACCAGTTTCTGGATTTTTGGAAGTGAAATGTCTTCCCAGTCTTGCAGGCCAGCTCAGCACCGCAGCTTCTCTACTCCAGAGCCATACTGTTGTTAAATGTGCAAAATGTAATTCAGCATTGTCCCATTGAATTTTACAGTCATCCCAAAGACATTATCTGGATGGCAGCATATGTCACTCTCAAACCTGTTTTTGTTGTTTAGCATTACTAGTGCCTTTACAGATGTATAAGTGACAAATGCCACCGATGCATCCCCAAACTATCACAGATGACTGCTTTTGAACTGGCTGTAAAAACAAACTGGATGACCCCTTTCCTCTCTTAAGACGACAGATTCATAGTCCATGATTTCCAAAAAGAATATTAAATGATTTTTCCATAATCTATAAATGAGATAAAATCTCCAAATCTTTGTCATTTTATGCTGGAAAACATCTTTCTGAAATTTGATGAATTCTGAACTTGTTATAAGAGACTCTGCCTCCTAGGATAACATTTTTATACTCAGTAATGCTGCAAACCTGTTGCAGAGTGACCTAAGCAATTGAAAGATGTATCTCCAGATGCTTTCTTTAGCATTACACATCATTATCAAGTATTTTGGTCCTGTTTTTTTATGTTTTACTAGTATTTTGAACATTAAATGAGCACATATTAAATAAAAATATTTTATGGTTGAATTTTTTTTTACATGGTTTACCAACTCCCTTGTCATTTGTGTATAGTTTTAGAAACTTAATAGCCCCTTGATAGCCCTGTATTTATGATATGCTGGGATCGTATCAGTCTCTAAATCCCACTCTCTTACAGTGAAAGATAATTTTTCTTTTTCTTTTTTCACTGTGGTCTGTATCAAAGTGAGCCACAGGTGTGCCAGTAAAAGTCTGGCCATGAAAATACCAAAAGTGCCCTTGGTGGGCCCTCAGTGGACTAAATGGGACACACTTGACTGCAACCCCTCACCGCTACAAAGCTTTACATAAAAGCTGTTTAATGTGCTGATGGTGAAGCAGGCTCATGTTTTTTATGTTACTCATGGTTTTATTTAAAGGTTGTTTTTTTCCCCCCGAGTTAATAAAATCTGTCTCATTTGTACTAACTGAACAGTCAGAGGAGTTAGGAGAAGTGAAGACATATTAGAGGTTGTGGGAGAGGAGAAGGGAACACAGGGTGGGAAATGAGTGGGAGGGATAAGTATATTTACTTTTTGTTGATGGACTATCATTGCTCAACAGTGGTCAGACTGCATATTTTCATTGAGTTGAAATAGTGAACTCTTGAATGCAGTTGATTGTCTTGGATGGGGCCCATCGAGCAGAGTCAGACACAAGTAGAACTAAACGGAGAAGGAGACATGAGGCTGGAGGAGGAAAAGGAGGTGTTGTGTTTTAGTGGAGCTGATCTAACATCACTTTGCAGCCCATCTGTTTCCGCTGTTGATTTTGCTGAAATTGAGAAATGCTGCGCATAAGTCCTTGTTGTGAAAAGTTGAAGGCAAACAAAAAAGAGGCGAGCAGAGGGGATGAGAGGTAAAGAAAGCAGGGGAGTGTTTATTTTTACCAATTAGCCTGTCAGGGCTTCACAGCCCATTTCTATCCAATGTTGACTTTGTGGTGAAAAACTGGAGTGTGGAAAACTTTTGAGCAGCCTCCTCGTGGGCAACATCATATCCAAACAAATTTTTAATGCCATCACAGCTTTTCAGAAAGCTCCAAACTCTGAAAGGTCAACTCTTCTTTTTGCCTTTGATGCCCATATATATATTTCATGACATTTTGCAATGCTGTGACTGTGTTTTGATTCTGTCTCTCAGTCTGGAAGGGAAATATTTGCCATGCATCTGGGAGTGAGTGTCAACATGTGATTACAATGGAAACAAACCAGATAAAGCCTGCATAGTGTGTCTGGGTTGGAGATCAGACAGCAGGAGAAAAGTGGAAAGCAGGAAACAAGGTAGGAATTAAAAGAGAACAAAAGAGAGGAGACTGAGCAATGGGCCAGATTATGGTACGAAAAACACGTTATGTCTAAACAACAACAAAAAATGTAGCATATTGCAGACAGTAATTATGGGAATATGCTTTTACAGTTATTATTTTTTTTCCACTGACAGCTGTTCTTGTAAGGCTGCCTTTTTGAACCAAACAGACTGGTGCGGAGTTGCATGATGTACAACCATAGCTTTAAACCTAATTAACCTTGTTAAAGCTTGTGTTTTGTCCAGTTGGGTTTGCAATAGTGCTGAAAGCAGAAAAATAAAACATCTGCTCCTTCAAAACTACGACTCTTCCTTTTGGAGCGTCATGGCGACTTGCACTGACCTGTCCTTGAGGTACACCAAGTACAAAATGCACTCTCAAATTTCCAGGCCAGATGGCTCCAGAATTACTCTAAGCAGTTATTTTATTTATTTATTTATTTGTTTACATTACTTGAATTACAGTATTTAATACTAGAAGACGATGATACTTCAGACTACACTGAAAGAAAAGCAACCCAAACACAAAATAAAAAAAGATATCAAAATAAAAGCATGAGAAAACCCATGTCATTAGGTGATGTTCCCTCTGTATAATTTTTGGGTTTTGGCCCGGTAATGAGGACACATCATCAATTTGAGCATCATTAGAAATGGATGATAACATGTGAGGTTATTGTGTGAGTTTGCGAAGTTAATGAAGTCATATGTTGCTCTGCCCTTGTTTTGTTTTACCCCAATTTGACTGATTGTATTGTTTGAGTAGTTTTCCAAACGATATCCTGGTAATATAATTTTTGTGACTATTTTTATGGCCATGATAATTATGAGGTGAAAATCTGATATTTTGACAGCCCTAGTCTGAACCTTTACCTTCCTGACTTATAAGTGACGGCTAGCAGATCCCATCTCTTAAGAGGGTCAGTCAAAGCATGTAGAGACACAGAACATGTATTAAATCATATTTGTGTTTTTTACTGGAATTAAGGAGAGATGGCTCCTTTCATTGAGTTACATGACAATGAAAATTAAACTGGCAGATCTATGTTATATCCATCTATAAATTACCTGTCTGTTTGCTGTGATGTTATTAACTAAATAACCTGAGATTTGAACGTGGCATTAGACATGGTTAGCTCTCTTTGGTCACTCATTCCCCCCCTTTACAGTTAATTGATGTCTCAACTTAAAGGGATATTGCGGCATAAAATTAAGTTAGGGTCAAACACACTGTAACACTGAGTTAGACACGCCCTCAAAGGATGAATGTTGCCGACTGCTTGCTCTCTAGTTATGCCAACTTCAGAAACGACTGCATGATAGCAATACACAGGAGAGACCTTGTTTGTGGAGGAGCCCTGACAAGTCGATCACTGAGTGCAGCAGATCATTTCCTTTAAGTAATAATCATCATAATAATCATTTTGCACTGCAGGCATGGTAGTTCTTCTGCCTTATTGTCTCGGTATGATTGCATTTCCTTGAAGTAATAATCATAAATGTTCCTTGAGCTGCAAAACTCTGCTGCACTCTGTGAGCAACTCGTCAGGGCTCCCCCCACAAACTGCTGCTGGAGGAGAGTGGGTGAGTTGAATTTGGTCTCTTTGCTAAAGAAACCAGGCAAAACTAAAAAGACATTTGGTGGATGTACTGTCGATGAAGTTAGGTGCTGTTCTGAGCATTATTTGTGGCTATAGAGTGGCTTTTGGTTGAGGTTTGCGCATGGAGACATAGACCATTGTGTATTACTGTCCTGCGGTTGTTACTAAAATTGGTATAACCAGAGAAGCAAGCAGTCGACAGATTCATCTCTCAAGGAGTGTCTAACTCGGTGTTATGGTGTGTTTGACCCTAACTTAGTTTTATGCCGCAATATCCCTTTAATGTCTCTCCTATGGCCGTTGCTTCCTCTGGCCTTGCCTCTTTCTTTATCTTTGTGTCTGCCAACAAGCCCATAGCTATAAGCTTGTGGTTTACTGTATGAACAAAAATGTTCCTCCCCTTTATTGACAGGACTGCCATTTGGATCCATATTGTTAAACATATGCTTAACTGTACCAGACTCCTTCATTATACTTTACATCTGGTTGTCATTTCTTTACGCAAAAGTGGAATAAAACTGACAAAATGACTGTAGGCGTAAGTCACAGGAGTGTAGTCCTCAAATATTTTGCTGAATCTGCTGTTTCTTTGGGTTGTGGTTGAAAGTCTAGGAACTCTTCAGAAAGACGTGTGATAACTTTTTCAAGCGGCCAGTAAAACAGAGCTATGATCAGCCCTGTAATCAAAAATCACAAGGAGAGGCTTTTCTGTACTATCTCAGTCTGTCTTGAGCAGTAATGAAAATGTCAGACAAAAACGATTGTAGGAGTAAATATACAGTATCAGGCTTTATTGAACAACAGCTCTGGATAAGCCAGTGGTATTATCAGTGTAATAGTCTTAGGTGGAATGTGTCATGCATCTTTCAGTGGCTGTCATAGTTCAGCACTTTATATACATTGACACAGTCCATCTGAAGAAACTTTACACTCTGTGTTTTCCACATTACATTCTGTATTTCTTAGTTAAGTCAAAGGTCGACATTTTCCCCATTTAAGAGACATTAGCCAAAAAAAGATATGCAGGAGATAAAAGTTTGTGTTCTTTAGAGGAACACAGTGACAGACCGGACAGAACATGATACAAAGATGTTTAGAAACGAGACAGCAATCGTCATATCAAATCAAATCAAATGACAGATCTGATCGTACTCCAGTGGGACAAATGTTGAACACAGGTTGTTTTTATCTACAGACACAGACAAACAATCCTTGACCCAAGGAACTCGCAGTGTCAGATCCATCTCATCACACTGACTCCCTCACGTGGGGGTAGACCTTGAATTCATCTATGTGTTGGGCAATGTTCACGTTTGCAGAGTGATGGGGGAGTAGGTACAGACAGCACTGAGGAGGGGAGGATTTTAACTCATCACATTCCACATGTGGTGAAAAATGATGAGACAGTAAACAAGGTTTCAGTGGTCGAAAGAAGTCAAAGGTTAAATCAGTCTTGAAACACATTTTTAACACCAGCATAGCCTCATACCACCTTTCTGTGAACATACTGGTTTAGCAACGCAGTATTTTGTGATGGCCTTCATGCAAACTTTTCAAAAACACATTTTTCTTTCCTGTTCAGCCTATTCTGAAAGGTTATATGAGTCAAGCCACAATAATTATTAACAGGCACCAAAGTTGTGTTCCTGGATTTAATAAATAAATTTTAATCAGTTCTCCTTTTTATTTTGCAAGAAAAGGCATAAAACATTTCATAACAGATTATTTCTGAGTGTAGATTCATGAATAAAGTATTTTTTAGCATTATGTAAGTCATTCAAACCAAACACATTACTCTGGTTAAAGATATAATATGGTTTCAATAGCATACCATAGAGGTTTTTGTTAAATAAAATTGATATGATTTTGATTGATTTTGATAAAAATCAATAAAACCCAATTTAATAAAATTGATTTATGATTTGATATACAGTGTTTCCCCAGCATTCATTCTGCAGTAAATTACAAACGCCGCCACTGAAATTTCACATGATCTGCGCCACTGATGATTTCCATTTGCACTCTGTGAGCATAACAACACACATCATTATGTGTGATGAAAAATCTATTGTTAACAGGCTGGATGTAGGCTGTGTAACTAGGGACTATGGTCTGTAAATAAATAATAGGTGTGATTATATCTCTGTGTCATGACATTAATTATTTTCTTCAGATAAATGTCAAGAGCTGTAAATTGAGACAAAATACAAACCTGTATGATCTTGTCTGTAAGGATTCCAAGGTTGTTTACTTTAAAACTATATTCACACGCATGAATACGGGTCAACATCACATCCTTATGGCCACGAACACAGTGGCATGGCTGCTGAAAAAAATTCTAGGGGAAACACTTTGGTATACACATCAAACACTGTGGCGATGAGGTTTTGACCAATCAAAATCAAGTATTTAACAAAGAAATGTAATAAGAGTAGTTTGAGCCTTTTCCGGGCACTTCTCCTGATATCAGTCAGCTAATGCTCTTGAACTTATCTCCGAAACAAGTGAGCTACAGTCTTCAGAGATATGTAACTTCATGTAAAGGCTGTCTGTTATGAGCCATAATGACACATTACAACCACAAATACATCATCAGTCAATTATATTTTCAGTTTTATTCACCACCTTCCCAGCCATGAACAAATAGACAATCAAACTGTGTGGCATTTAAAAAAATGTCAGCTTACTTTTTACTCCCCCAGTAAAAGCCTTCCGAGTGCTCCCCTGAGATTAATAATATTGGACAACATGCTTAATGACAGACTGTTAGCCTAATAAGGACTCAAGGCTCAGGCTTAAGCACATCCAATGGCTTCGACTCAGTGCACCAAGAACTTTCTGCAGCTGTTTTGCAGGGCTTGGGGTTGCTGAAATGGAGTTGGTTAGGAGGACTCTGGGAAAGGTAATGGGTGGTGAGGTAATTTCGACAGTCACAGACACTAGACTGGTGCCATTATTTGCAAGGACGAGTCAGAGAGAGGTAGAGAAAGAGTGAGGGAGAGGGACATCCAGAGACAGACAGACAGAGACAGTAGGCGATTAGGGTTAGACGTGGTGCCACAGCCTGCCTGGATCTATAGAAATTGCCTCTTAACATGATGTATGAGGAACACATACCAAAAAGCACACTCTGAGAGCTTGTGATGTAGCTTTGTGCTGTCAGGACAGCAGGAAAAACAATCGGGTAAGTAGTGTAAGTAGTCTTATTCATCTTGTGCCCCTGTAATCATGAAACACTGATATCATATCAAAGTTTTACTCCCCTCTGCCTGTATTTATTCTCGGTTAGTGGTGCTGCTTTAGTGAGTGTACAATAAAACACACAGCAATTTGATTTTAATCTTTGTATTGGCCAGCTGCACTCCATTTTTGGCTGTTTTCCACCGTAAAACACAGATTTATCCTCAGAAATCAAATTATTTAACTGCTAGTAGGTTTATTTCCTTTGGAAGATCAATATGTTCACGAAAGGAGATACCTTAGCCTGGGCCTTTTTTGCTTTCACATTTCAACTTTGCTTGAGATTTACTTTACATCCCCATCCCCATTAGTGATTTAAGAGTTTGTGCACATTGCTGTATATTGCTGCTTGTTTGCTGCAGGGCTTTAAACACTTAACGTAAAACCAGCTGACGTTTCAGGTATTGTTTTGCAGAGTTTTGCAGCTGTTGCCATGGCTTTGAGTGAAAAACGTCTTCAAAGAAAATGCACTCCTCTTAAGTCTGTTTGCCCAACCTTCGCTTACATAGTTAAATTGATGTTACTTTGGCACTCTATCTCACTGAGCACCCTGCTCAGCTGTGAAAAGTGGGAGCTGTGGAAGTGACAGTGTGTTTTCACATGCTGCACGGTAGCTAGCTAACCAAAAAAAACTACAGCTTTACAAAACTGGAAGTGCACCTGCTGTTTGCAGATTTGTTTACTTTGCACTGGAGGACAGTCCTCTTATTCTGCAAATGCAGTTCATATGCTATAATGTACATTGATTTTGTCATGTTTGAGTAGTATTATCATGAAACTCATATCCAATGTTCTGTGGCCTTGTGCAACAGAGCCACAGAGTTTAAGGAGAAAGTGAAACTTTTGTTTTGGAGTCTCAAGTCCATTATTTTAGCTGTCAGCGTCTTTTGTTTGAACCAGAAGCAGCCATATTTCGGTCAGTGAATGAGTACACCTCAATAAAGTGTTATCCTAGTTAACCCTTAGATGCATAAGTGGGGTCAAAAATGACAGTTTTTTTTGCAATATGTTTCTAATTTTTAATTTTTATCATTTAATCTTCCATGTATTCCTCAAGTAGGTTCTCCTTGACATTGGGCCATTTGGATTTGTATCAAACTGTTGTTGTTTTTTTAAGTTATTGCATTTTTTTTGTATCAGTAACCCACTTTTCCATACGTGGGATCCCAATCACATGTGTGTCCCAAAAATGACCCCAATCACTTTCTATGGAATTTCTCTAGTTAACCCTAAGAACCTTAGATTTTTATCAACTGTTACTGTCAGGTATACATTTACTGTTGATCCACATATCTAATCGGAGCAGTCTCACCACCCTGAAGGTTATTTGTACAGGAACACAGAATGCATGTAAATATTATTGTCATTTTTATACCCTGTAAAATATGTGCTGCTAGAAAATATAGACTTATTTTCCACATCCATGGATTTTGTGTGAGAGTGTTGTTATATCATCCTCAAATTACTACTTTAAAAAAAAAAAAAAAGAGGTGATCCTCTTCTACAACACGAATGGAGGTGTAGAATGAATATTGTCGACCAGATGGTTGGCACCTACACCTGTAAATGCCAATTGCAGATGTGGCCCATGCTGCTCTGGTACAATATGATTAATATTGCCATCCTGAATGCCTACTCCTTTTTCAAAGCTCAGCACCCTGAATTCTATGCAGGTATCACTAATGTCCGATGGCGCTTTCTTATAGAGCTCTCACATGAGCTTGTGACGCTGTATATTTAGAAGTTGACTGGAAGGTTACCCATGCCTACAACCTACATCACCACAGCAATGGAAAGGTATGGGATGACTAAAGCTGCAGTCCAGCAACAGAGCGTAATCAGACAGGGCCAACAGAACAGGAAGAGGTGTTAGATGTGCCCAAGAAACTAAGACCGTACGGCCAGCAATAGATGTTGAAAATGCAGTGACCCTGTGTGAAGTCCTTACATCCAGAAGAGGAAGGGCTACTTTAAAACAGTGAGAAGAGTAGACAGTGTTTGTTTTATTATGTTGTTTGGATGTGTGACAAGGGGGCAGAGAAACACTGAAAGCTAGAGTTTTGATAGCTGTATTGATAGCAAGTTTGTGTTCAAATGAAAGATAAAAAGAGACTAACATGTAAACTATATAATCATTCTTGTGTTGAAATCATATTTGGAGGTTGACCTTTTTCACCTTTCTCAAAGCCGTTTTGTCATAAAACATAAAAGTGATAAATGAACAAGTCAGACATGAAATAATTATTTTGTTGACCAAAATATAATAAAAATCATCATCTTATGCACAGATGGTTCCGATTTTAATGGCATTTTTGGAGTTTTTGTTGTGATCTGTGCGCACAACCCACCTTTGTCACGTGAGGTTTGAATATGTGCAACTTAATGTGAGTGTCTTTATTTGTGGAAAAGGGTGTTTGTCTTACCAGTGGGTGCAACATTACACACACCAAATCCATCTGTGCTCATATGATAGAGTGTGGAGGACGCTCAATGCAGCACTTAAAGTGACACTTGTTGAGGGGCTGCCTTCTGTCGCCATCGTGTGGCATTACTGTCTTCAGACATCTCTTGATCTCTTTGACTACTTCACGAAAATTTTAATACACCTCGCTGGTGGCGGATTTAAAGGCGAGGAGAGGAGCTGATGTTATTGGTCAATACAGGTCTTGGCTATGTTAAAACCACTCCACGCCCTCTCTCCTCCCTCGCTACGACTTATGCCGCAGGGAGGAGCTGAGTTAGGGAGGGGGGATACTTACGCCAGGCTGCGCCGCTCACCAAAATACCAAATTGTGCTTGGGAACGCCTTGTCAGCGCGGTGGACCTGACTTACGCCGCGCCTGCAGCACGTCTCCGGCGAGGCATGAAAATAGAGCCCTAGGACTGTTTTTCACACTTTGACATAGAATCAATGCAGCATCGATCAAGTGAAGCATGGACCTGTTGAAACACAATCAAAGCACTCTAATATCTGTCCATGTACACAATGCATTAGAACCACATGTATGGAGGCACCCCTTTCAATTTTGCTGTATATTTTCCTATGAGGACACATTATTATCCTACCTGGATGATATTTCATTGTCATGTCATTTTTAACAACACTGTTGCTGCTCTGGTACTCAGCCCCTCCTTCTCTTAGGAACATGGAGATGAGGGAAAAATGGACAAGCATGGAGAAAATGACATAAAAGCAACGTCTCTGTATCTTTAGGATAATGGTCCATTGTGGGCTGAGTGAAATTTTTCCGCTTTTGTTATTCCAGGTGCAAAAAAATATATACAGTTCACTGTTGGAGAGTTGGTCATGTCCCCAGCCTTTTACATGTTCGTACATTTTGTGACATCTCTTTCTTTCACTTCCCGATTGAAGCAAAACTGACCCCATTTTAACATGCACCTGTTTTGAAACATGTTTTTTTACATCACATTTGATAGCAGTGTTTCTCTCTCATCATCACAAAGATGAAGACTGTGAGCATGCTCAAGCTATTTCATCATTAAATTCACATTTACTGTGTTGTTAATTGTGAAGTGAATGAGTGAAGGAGAGACACAAAACATGAAAGGACTCAAAAAAAGCATTACTTTTCAGCTGAGGACAGTCAGACAGCAGGCAATTGTGTGCCTAGTTTTTCCTCTACATGTTTTGTGTATATATTGAGCAAACCTCATATCCTGCAGCCTTTATCATAAAGAGGCTCCACACTTGCTGCTGAAACAGCTTCCTATGGGACGTATATACTCAGTCAGATAGCACTGTGTAAATGTGTGTGAGACTGTTTGCTTGAAGAGGTGGACATGAGGCTGGGTAGATTGTGGAAATTACTTTGAAAACAGAGAGCAGAAAAGGTAAACAAGCGGTCAAGAAGGTGTGACTGAAAAAGAGGCAGAACAAGATAATAGGAAGAGAAAAAAGGTGAGGAGAGAGAGAGCCCCGGAAAAAGTGAGAAATAACAGGAGGGCACTGACTGCAGTCTAAAGTGAGCCAAAGTTTTCATTCCTCTGAAGGTGTGATGAAGAATTCCTTTTGCCTCGGATGGGATCCAAAGTTTGTTTCTTCTTTCTGAAGCAGTTTCTGACTTTCAACAAGCGCCGACTAGCTTGGCTATTGTGGAGCAGAGTGGAGCAAAATGACCTTTCAATCTAAGTGCATTGGAGTGTGTGATTTTGTTGGGACTGCGTGATAACTTTGCCCTCCTAAATTTGCCATTAACCCTTTGATGCGCAACATGGGTCAAAAAAGACCCGGCTGAGTTTAAATTTTATATATCTTTTCAAAAAATTTATTCCATCAGTCGGTACTCAAGGAATTCCTCAATTAACTTGTTTTTGACCACCCTACATCCTTATGTTAATTTTTCTTTTTTTCTTTTTAGAATAAAAAACGTTTTTGTATCACTACCCCTCTAATGCACAACATGGGTCTAAAACAACCCGTATCCATTTTCAATGTTATTTCATGTATGGCTGAGTGTTTCTATGGTATATCTTTGAAATAAATTAATTTTATCATTGACTATTCCAAGTATGCAGTAAAGATCTTGTTTTAGTTGAGCACAAATAATCATTTTTATTTTTCCTTTCTTACGTTATGAGGAAGCACAGATTTTGTATTTCTACATCAAGTTTACATACATGGGTCATAAACGACCCACATACAGTGACTGTAGCATTTAGCACGAAAAGACCGTCCAATACATGTAAGTATGGTTTTTCAATTGTTCTGACATTATCTTTGAAATTATTTGATGACAATTGTGAAATATAATTGTACATAGATTTGATTTGATTAGGTTTAGGTTACCTTGAGAGTGAGGACATTACATGTTGGAAAGTTACAAAGTTACAGGTAAAACAGCTAGCGTTGTTTCAGCTAGCTACAATCAGATGCATGTGTATGTGACAAAATGACAAATAAACATGTTGCTGATACAAAATACAAAAGTGTTTGGCCCATAGACTGTATATAGAATGGACAGCGTCTGCCTCCTTGCTGGGAGAAGCCGAGAAAAGCACCCCCTGTTTACAGGCTGCAGTATAGGTCATAAATCCCGCCTCCGCTAGCAAAGCTTATGGAGCTGTGGACAAACTTTAGAAATTTATTACACAGAACATAAATTTTTCTCCCCCCTGCTTGTGATGTTGACATGTAGTTATTGTAAGACTGGTTTGTGCTCAAGTCCTCTTTTTTCTGTACAGCTCTGTTTTTAAAAGTTATTAGGGGGTTTATGTTTTCTATGATTGACACCTGCCATAGACTGTATATAGAATGGACAGAGTCTGCCTCATCGCTGGGTGAAGCCACTCCGAGAACAGCACCCTCTGTTGACGGGCTGCAGTATAGGTCATAAATCCCGCCTCCGCCAGCAAAGATTATGGAGCCGTGGACAAACTTAAAAATTTTATTACACAGAACATAAATTTTTATCCCTCCTGATTGCGATGTTGACATGTAGTTACTGTAAGACTGGTTTGTGCTCAAGTCCTCTTTTTTCTGTGAAGCTCCATTTTTAAAAGTTATTAGGGGGTTCATGTTTGCTATGATTGACACCTGATACAGCCTATGGGCGTTCAGGGATTGCGTAGCTCTCCCAGGGGATATGCTGTTTGAGCCGAGTGTCATCACAGCGACTCTCTTCAACTGTGCGGCCAAATGCGCGCATTGCTACTGTGCAGCGCTGGTTTCAGGAAATGAAGAAAAATCCTGGAAAAATCGAGAGCTATTTGGCTTCAAATCTGTATACAGGCAGTAGGCGGAACGAAGTTGTACATAGTATATACAGTCTATGGATACAGCCTATGGGCGTTCAGGGATTGCGTAGCTCTCCTGGGGTGATACGCTGTTTGAGCCGAGCGTCATCACAGCGACTCTCAGCGACTGCGCGGCCGAATGCGCACATCGCAACTGCGCAGCTCTGGTTTCAGAAATGTAGAAAAGTCCCGGAAATACCGAGAGCTTTTTGGCTCCAAATCCGTATACAGGCGGTAGGCGGAACCAAGTTGTCCATAGTATATACTGTCTATGGTTTGGCCCCACTCACTGCTAATTTCATTACTTGAAACAAATTATTATTATAGTGTTAGGTAATTCAATATTAAATCACACTTGGATGAATGGGTCGTTTTGACCCATGTGTGTAAACTTGATGTAATAATATAGAAACTATATTATTTCATAAAGTATGAAAAGAAAAATAGAAATAATGATCAGTGGTGATCAAAAACAAGATATTTAAAGAATACTTGGAATATTCAATCAGAAAATAAACTGATTTCAAAAGATAGAACAAAGAAAAACTTAGCCAGCATAAAATACCATTGGAAATGAATGCGGGTCTTTTTAGACCCATGTTGCGCATTAGAGGGGGTGTGGATATGTTGCGCATCAAAGGAGTTTCTTTTTAGAAGTACTAGGCAAGATGAGGGTGGTTGCTGGATCTGGAAACTGTGGTCAAGGTAGAAAGGCAAAATTTGGATTGTTTTACCGTGAACTAACTTGTGATTTACAACAGTTGTATAAATGTGAGTGTTCTGCCCATTTTCCAGCATCGATTATGATCAAAACTGAGATTTGTTTTTTTTCTATATGATAAAGAGTGAATTTTTAATTATTAAAGGTTCTGCAAAAACAGTAGAATTGTTTTGTCAACATGCAAAAGAAAATAGTCATACTTTTCAAAGCATTTGCTCACAGTCAGTGATGTACGGTGAGGTTCACGGCTGGTAAAGCACTGGCTTCATCACAATCAGATTTTGAAAAATACGAACCCTACAGAGAAGCTTATTCCCTATTTGATTGGCAGCACTTGACAGGTTGTGTTTAAAATCTCATATCAGCTTTCTTCACATACACAAACTAGCACACAAAAAAAGCACATTTCATATAAAAACATTATGGTCTTACCTTTACTTCTAAATAATACTTTTCAATTGTCCTTCTTAAATTATCACCTCCTGCTTTGTTGAAAGTCCAGTTTAGAAAACTGAATTCAGATATGTAATCCTCCTTTTGGAAGTAAGGCCTGAGGAGAGGAAAAAAAAAATTAAACGGATGGCTGTACTTGACTTGCTAACCGTAGAGTTGCAAGAAGAATCACTGGGATCATGAGTCCCCCCTGCCATGAGGAAGGAGAACTGTGTGCCTCTTTAAAAAAAAAAAAAAAAAAAAAACTACGTTGTGAACATCAGCTAAACTGTGGAGAATGAGTTAATGTAACAAAAGCATTTGAACATATTGATAACAACATACAGAGAATTAGCAATACAGTCTCACTCCATGGTGAGGCTCATCTGGCTGTTGCCTCACCGCTCGTCTCTTTTTTGTATTTGAACAGTGAATATGAAAAATTCAGCAATTTTGAATAAAAAATAATCTTAAACTGGCAAACTTAAATGAAAAAAAAAACCTTAAAAGAGCAAATCACTGGATAAATGTAACCCATTAATTGCATTTTTTTTCCCATTTAACATGCTTTTCTTTCCATGATGACGGATGAGGTAGGCCTCTCCTGCCTCCCCTAACTGCACATCACTGCTCACAGTTATCAGTTATTCCCTTGGAAACATCTTCCCATTATGATGGTAACAACCCCCAAGTCAATTTGATTTGGCCTGATTTTTCAAACATTTATATTTAGATCATCAAAGTTCAACATAAATGATAGTAAAAAAAAAAACACATCAAAATATTAAATATAAAATGTATTGTAAACACATTACAAAATGCAGTGTTGCCTCTGAGCTGAATAGCATCTTTTGGAAAAGTGAGAGGTGCAAACAGTTTAGGCAGAGTCAGTGAAGTGACCAGTATCTTTAGGTTCCATTGTGGATCTCCATAGCCCCAAGCTCCCAGTAGTGTTTAACCCACAGAACTCATTATACAATCTCACAACAACAATGAAGTACAATGAAGAGTTTTTACATCTTATAATGAAACATTCAATCAGATTATGTATTCATGTTTGCAGTAATCTTTTAATCCCTAATCCAGATAAGGCAGTCAAATCTGATTAATCTGAATCCCTCTTGTAGTGTTATTATCAGATAAAAGTAAAGAATGAACAAAAAAGACCCCAAAGCTAAAGAAGTAAAAGAAAAGGCAACTTAATGTCTAGTTTTACTTGTTTTCTAATATTAACTATGATGTTTTTTAACTGTTTTAATTGAGTTTGCATCCTGGAAGAACAAATTACACATTTCTCTTGACATTATACTTCAGTAAGAGTCTCTTAAACTATAGCTCAGCAGCCAAGTGATAAAAGTGTTTTTACAGTATGTCAAGAGTACTACAGTGACCCAGAGGCAGGATCCCACAATGATTGACCACAATTACTCAGCTGGGACCTTCATGTAATGAGAGCGCTAATATAAAATATAATATCCAGCAGTAATTGGATGGTGCTCTTTGGAAATGGTTTGACTGTGAGAGTCCATTAAACAAAAGCACAGAAACTCTTCAGTTTGAAATACAATGGCTCCAGTTATGCACCATTGTTCTGATTTGACTCCCAGGGTAAGAAACTAAATTTACTCAGTTTAGGTCCAGGCCTGAAATGTGAAACCCAGTGGTATAAAATAAAGAGACAAAGGAGAACAGGCTGAGTACTGAACCATTTTAAAACAATGACACCTGTCAGACAGAAAAACACCAGACCCCCTTTATAATACAAGATACCCACGTCCAGCTTCTGACAAGTGACACCTGCTCTAATAAATGTGCTTTTGGGTTCAAATTGAGAAATCACACAGGAATATTCAGTTATTGAATGTATGAAAACTTCCCTGCTAAGTCTGGACTTTTCTACTTTTATTTAATTCCATTTATATTCTGTGCTTTTTAAACTTTTATACTTGTTAAATATGACCACCTTTGAATTATGACGATATGGGTCCAATAAATACAACATATACGCAGCACAACTGTCTGTCTTATGAAAGAAAATCTTGAGTTTGATTGTTTAATAGTCAACAGAGAGTCACAAAAACATATCAATGACAGCAACTTTTGAAGAGGTTGAAGCTGCGACTAGGCTTCTATTTCAGGAATAAGTCATGTTTTTTCAGATATTGCAAAGAAAAGACTTGCTGCTTCATTTATGTCCTTGACTGATTATAGTAAACTTTTATATATGTATGCATCATCTCATTGCCCTCACTCTTTGGATACTGTTTACCATGGAGGCCCTGTAGCTCATGACTAATCCAAAAGTCCCATCCATTTTTTTTTTTACTACTTAAAGTGTTCTCAGTGGTCTTTACATTGTGATTATTAAGTTTTTAGTCAAAATCACATTACCTGTGTCATTTTCAAGGGCTTTTCTTCCTCGCAGCTCCAGTAGCTCATTAGCAATTCACCTCTGAGTCGTAGGCAGAGACCGCACTCCTCTGCACACTCCTCTTCATGCTAGCTTGCAGCCTAACATTGCCGGTGTAGTAGAAGAAGCAGGTAACATAGGAGCTATTCAGCTCTCAGACACTAATGTCTAACGGGACATGATGCAAGTTAATATCATAATTAGCTTTCTTATGAGCACTGCAATCCACTAGCCAACACGCTTGTTCTGGGGTCGTCCTCTCTACTTTTCCGAGTCTAGCCTGCAAAGCGGGGCTTAGGGGGCTGGGCTTGGATTTGTGACATCAGAAATCTCACTCTGTCTGAACAAGCCATTTGAGTCTGCCAGAGATTCACAGCGATTTGAATGCAGACATACTCATAAATGCAATTTTGCTCTTATTTTTCTTGTTATATGTCCTGTTGCATCAGAAAAATACCACATGAACATGTAGACAAGAAAAAGATGATTTTCATCAGAGTGGGTCTTTATGTTTGTAACTCATCACTGCTCCCTGTATGCTCAAGTTGGTTGACATGTACTGTCCACATATAGACTAAATCACTGTCCTTGTTCATAAATCAATTCTTGTCTGGCTTCCCTCTTATTTATCTGATCTCATTAACTTGAAAAATGGTAGACACAACAGTTTTAGCTCTGTGACTCAGCCACGAGTTATTTTTGCTTTCTGTGTCCAGCAAGTGTCTTGAAATGGGTTAAAGGACTTTAGGTATGGTGCTCCTGTAGCTTGGAATTTGCTGCATGTGCACTTGAGCTGGTTTCTAAATGTTTTTTTGAAGTTGATTGAAGTTGTTAGAGAATGATGCATTAGGCTGTATATGCTTTAAATGATGACTCTCTGCTGTATGGTGAAGGAAATGTAAACATGTGTTTGTAATTATGTGTTTGGATGTCAAACTTTGTTGGGGCATTCTGCTGAAAAGCTCAGCCAGGACACTCTTGCAAAGAAAAAATATATATTTTTGATCTCAGTGAGGCTTTCCTGTTTAAACAAAACCAAATAAATAAATGAAGAAATTACCAACACATCTGCCATCCTTTCTGAACTAACACAACCACACTAAACATACAAAGCACCATGAAATTTACAAAGACCTGTTACTGTGAACAGCAATTATTTTGAGTTTTGCTCCACATGAGGAAATTACTGCTACAATCTTATTATAGTCATTTTGTATAATTTGTGCCATATTAGCTGTTAGGAAGGTGTTTCCTCTCTTATATGTTGAATACGTATGATATGTCCTTATACAAAACATGCTGATTTTATAAAGCATATGTGTTTTATGTAGGATTTTCAATACTTTTATATTAACTACAATGTACTGAAGGTCCAAAAACTAAATTTTCAAAAGAAATAATTTCCTCTTTTGTCCCTTTATGCAAACTGTAGCCAAGCTGATGCAGTGTCTTCCAGCTTCCTGCAGCCACTATGACAAAAAACAACAACACCATAGCACTTTTGATGAGTCAAACAAGGTACCTACTTCATGCAGACAGAATTCATACATATTATATAAGTACTTTTGGTTTTAACTACAGTATACAGGTACAGCTTATCACACATCTCAAAGGCCAGCACAGCACTGTTAACAGCTTGAGACTGTTAATATGAACTAACAAACTGCTTTGAAATGCAGAACAATGGAATTTGAGTTTGTGATTTAAAGTGGGATACTGGCTATTAAGTTATGAAAATCAACAAACAGTATAGATTGAAAGATGACCACTTTTACAGCCCTGATTAAAGTTCAAAGAAACAAATGTTTGATTAATCTATGAAATGTGTTATACGATTAAATTGTGTTGGACTTTTTCAAAATTCAACATAGGAATCAGCTTTTCCCCTACAATGCAAAGGGCACTCAATCTAGCGCTGGAGGCACATTCTCATGTATTTTTCTCTATTCTCACCACATTAAAAACGCAAAAAACATACATTTTTAAAGCAGTGTCCTAATCTTACACACTGCTCAAGTTATTTGAATGAGATAAAAATGTGCGCTGTGCTGCCCTTGGGCTTTTATGTGAATCTTGCCACTTGAGTTCAGTGACAGGTGGGTTCTCAAGGCTGCGGCTCTGGCAGTGATCAGCGTTAATGCTCTTACATTCTCCCGTGCTTTGTTCCCTTGGCTTTTCACAAGGATTTCAGTCACTATTGTGTCTCTCTTCGAGAGCTGATGGTTTGTCAAGGGGAGGAAATGATGGACTAATTGGCAGAGACACTTTTTCTGACTTTCAGTCTCCAACCACCTCCTTTTTTTCGTCTTACCCTCACCCTCCATATCAATACTTTCTTGACTTATGAGTCTCTTTCGTAAACCTTACCCCTCCACTTTGTCTGTCTCTTTTCGATCTACTCTCAACTCCAGCCCTATAATTATTTTCAACCTCTTTATTGGCTCATAAAACAAAAGAGTGGCTAGTTAAATCCAGACAATAGACTGGTGTACAACACCCTGAGCAATGACACCAGCTTCAGCTTTTAAAAAATGTTCAGCCCACTTAAATTAATTAACCAGTAGGGGAACAAGTCATGCTGCACAGAAAGCACAGCATGGCTAAGATTTATAGACTTATAGTGGTTAATTATTCAACAGAAAATGTCTCGCTAAATGTCATGTAACAATATTTAATGCTGGTATAACATTTTGTGTAGCGGGGTGAGAAGAGGTAAAGAGAGGCTATTTGAACAAAAGAGGTTCGATCTCTATAACTTTGTCTTCTTTGTCCTAATACCAGACACTGTTCTCGGCGTCTATTGTTTGAAATGGTCAACTTAAGAATTATATACTAGGATTCAATGACAGCCAATCACAACCAGATCATTCAAAGTTCATGAGCTCTACAGTGAAAATTTCTAATCCCATCTGTCCCAGCTTCAGTCTTCTTTGAAACTTAAAAAAAAATGAACTTATAGGCGGCGTGGACAGCGTGGCCCCAACCATCCAGTAATTTTACCTCTGAGCCACAGCCACCTCTGAAACTACTATGTGTATATATATCTCATACAAAGCTCACCTTAAACAGCAGTTTTCCATGATGTAAGGTCTCTTTTCACAGGGTTCATTTCAGTTAAATAGTCTCAACCTGGGAGACCATCCCATTTCTGTTTTTGCTGAAAGACAACAGCTGCTTGGTTTATCAGAAGTTGATACTGTTTCAGAATTACTACACATTTGACTCTGCATATTTGGAAATGTTCACTGTAACGCTTCTTTGTTTGCCAAACATATAAATACTGACATTTAGTTTTTACTTATGTTTGTTCAGATTAAAGGGATATTCTGTTGTAAATTTAAATTATGGTCAAACACACTAACACCGAGTTAGACAACCCCTTGAGAGATGAATGTTGCTGACTGCATGTTTCTCTAGTCATACCAACTCGATCACAGAGTGCCGTGGATCATTTCCATTAAGGAATAATCATCATAATAATTATTTGCACTGCAGACACTGTAGTTCTTCTGCCTCAGTGTCTCGGTCTGATTGCATTTCCATTAAGTAATAATCATACATTTCCTTCCTTGAGCTGCGAAACTCCGCTGCACTTGGTGATCGACTTATCAGGGCTCCCCCACATATGCTGAAGGAGAGTGGGTGAAATGCGTTTGGTCCCTTTGCTAAAGAAGCCAGGCAAAGCTGAAAAGATGTTTGATGAGCTCCTCCCCTCCCTTTCTTGTGCATACATGAGAGCCAAAGCAGCAGCAAAATAAATACGATTAAGATAAATAAATCAAAAATCCCCCAAAACAACTATACAATGCCCGGCTATAAGAGGGGGGAGCTCCTGCCCTCCCTTTTCATGTGCATGCATACATGAAAGCCAAGGCAGCAGCAAATAAATACGATTAACATAAATAAATCAAAAGCCCCCCAGAACAACCATACCAGGCAACCCTCCCTAGCTTCATGAGCTACATGAAAGCACCTACAGGGGAGGGAGAGCAGCAGCCAGCAGCAAGAAACAATGAAGCAACCTACCCACCTCCAAAGCTTGTGTAGTATAGGGTACCCTCAAACATGATCATGGAACAGGATTAATTTCGTCCATACACATATTTATAATTGGGAATATGCTTAAGAATACAATATATATGGGACAGAGTTATGGCACAGCAGCATTTTTCTGGTAATGGTGGTCTGAGTCCCTGTGAGTGCACTTCAGCAGTGTAATGGACCAGCAAGAGAGTCTTTTTGTCTTATAGAAGCAGCCCGTTGGAGATACGCTTAAGAATACAATATATATGGGACAAAATTATGGCGCAGCAGCATTTTTCAAAGTACTTATAGCTAATTGAGTATAAGCGTTTCTTGAGCCTCAGGCCTGAGGTATTATTCATAGGCTGATGAGGACCATTGACCCGTAGGCTTGAACGTTGAGACAGGGACAATGGAGGATGCCATTGCAGCTGCATCTATGCGTAGAGTCGCGCTCAAGTGGGAGCAAGCAGGATTGGCAGAGGTGAGCAGAAACCATGATCTGGATATAGGTTTCCCTTCTTGGGTGGCAGAGAGAGACTCTTGCTAGCTGGCCAGTGGCTGGCCTCTCAGGCAGCGGGACATGGAGGACAAAGGACAAAGTCAGAGTTTGTTCGAGAAATGAATAAATACGAATAGATTCGAAAAAATGAATAGGGTTTTCAAGCAGACTGGTGGTGGATGGTTCAGACAGCACATATGGAACTGAATATCTGCTACAAGTCCTTTAATTTTTGCGAGATTCAAAACAGTGGACTATTAATGCACATGCAATTGATATATTTACAGCATTGGAGCTTCAGAGAAGGTGGTGCAAAAGAGGTGAAGTGAGACCATGCAGAATCATATTAACTTAAATGCTGATTTTGCTTAACCAGCTCTTGTATAGCAGGCCGCAGAAAGCACAGAAGTTTGCAAGACTGTGCTCAGACTAACACAGTCTCAATGAATGGGGAACAGGTCAGGCTGGATGGCGCTGACTCCGGGCACAGCTGGCAGAGTTTTTGTAGTTCGAATTGGGACAGGAATCAGTATTTTGGTTATCCTAGCCTGGAATATGGACTGCTCAAATAATGAAAATTACCCAAGACAGGTAAGGTGCCTCATAAAACTATTAGTAAATGGAACTGAAGAGTGCCCTTGTTAATGATATTAACAGTTGCCTCATTGTCACGAAAAGAAAATCTGTTTCCTGGACCAATGTTTACCCCATAGGAGGCCAGAGATGACAACTGGATACAGGAGGAGAGCAGTTAAAGACATGTTTTTTGGCAGAGAAGACAGTTCATTTGGCCAAATATAAGCAACCATTGATTATTAAAACCCCGTAAACCAACAGATGGTGCTGTGACTGTAAATAGCTGAGATCGCGGGAGAATATTCCGGATAGTCACTATAAGAGAATGAGATGCCTTTCCATTTTTACATAGAAGTGACAAAACTGCAGCTTGGATCTGCAACCTTTATCTAAGCTTACTTTATCATGAAGTTGCTCAACTGATTTGGCGAGGTTGAGAAGTGTAGATATAAAGGACCGTCCTTGAGGCATGACACGCATGGCAAATTAATATGCCCAAGCAAAGAGAGCTCTTTTCGGTAGATGTACTGCCTCTTGAGCATGTCACGTTACTTCTCTACTTAGATGCTTTTTCCGCGAGTATTTATGCGTAGCTATGCCTAAAGGATTAATGCTGGTAATTGAAAGGGTGACTTAGCATAGCGGCCAAACGTGAATCCTTTCTTAACCCCCTTTCCATCAACTATTTCAGGATCTTTCATTGCAGATTGGAAATTAATTTTTACAAACAAACGACACTTTTGGCAGATAGACCAAACCTGCTAGGAACCCCTGAACCAGTCCTGTTATCAAATAATGCACAACAGCAGTTGGGATGCTTTACCAGTGCCTTCCCCAGCTCAGGGATATTTGACAGAGTAGACAGCTTTATTCTCCTTTTTTACAAGGCGGGTGCATCTTGGGCGTGGTGCTTTTTTAGATAACCGTCCCTGCAGTAACTTGGCCTTGCTGAGTTGTAGGCTTAGAAGAAGCTTGTTGGTTGGCCTGTAGCCACAGTTTTAGGGCACAGATTGGAGGTGTGAGCAGGGGATATTATAAGATAAGGTTCTTGCATGTACTGAACCGTAGGCTTTGAACAAGATGAGTATACCCACGTTTAGCGGGGAGCTGACTCTGATGCCACAGTATCATCATCTGCTGCAACTCTCTATTGAACATAAATCTGTTGATCTATTTATTTATCATTTTGACTTATTTCTGCATTTAAGATTGAAGCAGCTGTCTCTTTAAAGTTCCCTCCTTCTGCAAAAGGCGGGAGGCGGGCCCCAGCGCCTAGGCAACTAGTGTCCAATCAAAAGTGCGCCTTGAGCTTCCATTTCTTGAGTTTATAAGTGGAAGCAAATATGACTCACTCTCAAGGAGCCTGGTCCTATTGGATTTCTATGGTTTCAATGCAGAGTGCAGACTGACGTGCGGCAACACACTAAGCAAATGTAGCCCACTTACACTACAGGGGTTAAGGTTTACCACTGTGTACCGGCTGTAAACTGCTTATTATGACTTGGCGTACCACTGCATACCAGCTTACTGGCTTACTTTCACCCTTGGGTGTGAGATAGACCCCCAGATTGAGCAGGAAAAAGCTTGATGCTTGGTAAAATGTCTACTGATTAGAGCCAGGTCGACTATAGACTAATCAAGTCTTTGGTTGAATCTTTGAATGTACATAGCAGTTTTGCTGAAAATGATTTGTGATGTCACTAGAATAATATCCTTCCATTAGTCATGGCTGAATCAGAAATAATGGCGATATATGTGTCCAGTTCAGTTCTGCGTGCTGAAAATACTTCACATATGACATTTCCAAATACCCCGAAAGCTAAATGAATTTAGCTAAGGTCAGAGATTTAAACAGCCGAGCATCACCATATTTGAGCATCACAGACTCGTCTTCGCAATCCACAATGCGTCTATCGTTGTAGTCAGAGCACAGCAAGATTTTTTACAAGACTGACATCAGTACCTGTGAGGATTTGGCTCTGCAGATTAGGTGTAATTGCAGCTGCAGGAAGGAAGAATGGGACGCCGGTGGAGACGGGGACTGCACTTCCCAGGGTCCTTCGCGGGATGGTGACACCGTCGTCGGTTGTCGCTCGAGTGACGTCATCGTTCAGCGCGGTGAATGCAGGTGACAGATGGGATGAAGGAAGACAGCTTAGCACGTGCCGAACCAGATTCTGAGGCTTCGATCCTTGAAGACGTGGGTGAGCGATGGCTGGATGCTGGATAGTGCGTTCAGGATGGGATTGTCGTCCAGGTCTGCAGGTTTGATAGCTGGGTTTGGGCCTCACGCTCTGCGGATGAAGGCGATGGTGCGGCAGCTAAAGCTGGAACTGCTGTGACACTGCGGGAACAGTGTTTTCTTTTCTCTGTCTCTTTTCTGGATACAGAGGAGGAAGAGAGAACTGCAAGTGGAGGATCTATGTGGGTATTTTCCATAAACAAGGTGAAAGCTCTTGATATGAGACACCTCAAGAGCTTGTGTGGAAGGGAACGCGGCTGACATTGCAGGGACTGGCTTCCTCCACCGACCTTACATGCTGCGTTTCAGAAAGCAGTCAGTCTGCCATGATCCTTGTCGTGGGCAGGGATCAACATGATGAAGAGCAAGGTAGGAAAAGCAAGAACGCAGATCTGAGTGTTCTCATGAGTGGGAGCATGCAGAGCGCATGCAGCCTTGAGGAGTGGATGCAGTCTTGCAGAGTGGTTGCAGCAGGCAGAGTAGGCAGGCGAAGCAGTTTAAATAGGGTGCCATTTTTAAACTAGCAAACAGGATGTGAAGAGGGTGATTACCTGAGCTGTCAGTTGACTGAGGGCTGGACCCTTTAGCTTGACTCCGTGACCTACCTGAACTACCACTATGCCACAATATCCCTTTAAGTGACGGCTCTTTTTTTTTTTCCAGAAATTATTTTTTCAGTCAAATTTCTTTTTATTGTAAGCATTTTTTCTGTCCAAAAAAAAAGGAATATGGTTTTAAAATGCCTGCTTAAAGTCTGTTGTCTTGCTCTTGCTCTTTTTCCATGACTGATCTGACAAAAAGGGATTAAATATAAAATATAAATATAAAGCTCAATTTTTCCATCCTCCTCTTCATCCTTTGTTTTCACATAAGTCAGACTGTATATTTATCATAAACTCCAAACAAAAGTGTTGTATTGTCTAAGAACACCCAACTTCTTCCTCTTTTTCGTCATGTCTCCGTCCTGTCAGTCAGCACTCAGGGGACAGTTTGACCACACATCACATACAGACTTCTTTCTCTCTCACTCTTGTCCCTTTAAGCAGGAGTAGTCCTGCAGTCTAATGAGCTTTACTCATACACTGTAGCTCAGCTCAACACACGGCTTCACACAGAGCCATCCAAGTTCACAGGCATTTACCCAGAATGGCTCAAAAGACAGGAAAGAAAAGGAAAAAAAAAACAGAAACAAAGAAAGTCTGAGATGACTCTCCTGGTTAATTGTCCATTGCCCTGGGACTCTGGCTTAACCCATGGCTCATTAGCCATGAGTTTGAACCTCCAGTGACAGGCGCGCACGCGCGCACACACACACACACACACACACACACACACACACACACACATGCAGATGATTGTTACATTTTATCCCCTATCTGCAGCTTTTTACAAAGTCATTTATGTAATTAAATATTACCAGTTGTTGTTTTATCGCTCAGTGATTAAACCCGGTGGCTGAAGTACTAAACCCAGTGAAGAAAAAAATCACAGATGCCAGTGAGGAAATTAACTTATGTCTCAGTGAAATGAAAATGACTCTGTGTGAGGTTTCAATGGGTCATTACAGACTAAATGAGTATCCTTTGGTGACAATTTTACATTTAACTTCACAATAGCTCTGTAACAAATATGGAAGAGGGAGAGAGAGAACCGTAGAAAATCACAGTGGCTGACTTTCTGTCTTTTACAAACCTGATGTTGATGGAATGTTGCAAACCCTGAATATGTTAAAATAACAGCAAAGGGGCTGTTAGTTTGATTTCCATTGTAAGCGAACTGTCACTCCCCCTCCGTCCTGACATTTTCTTTTTAACATTATTTGTGTTCAAGGACTGAACTATGCAAAGGCATTTAGATTATTTGGATCCATTCAGGAAGTATGTAACTGTTTACTTATTCAATCAATCAATCTGGTGATACTATTCTTCTAACTTGTTGGAGATGGCATGAAAAAATACATAGCAGCAGCTTGGTTTCAGTGCAAATACGCAGGACACAACTTTCTTGGAACAATGAAGAAGTTATGGTTGGGGAGTGACAGGTATGGCCAACAAGTATGTCAACAAGTATAGTTCTGAAAATGTGAGTGGTTGGTAACCATCCAGGCTAAACGGGTAGGAAACACAAAACCAACTATAATTTAAAGTGTATTTATGTTTTTGGGCTTAGCCTTTTTCACAGTAAATTTAATACCACTGTGAAGAGTTTTATATGCTTCTGAAACACACTGCAATTAATAGCGGTGCTACTAGTTTATCAACAGTACACAAAGGAAACAGCCTGTTTTCAGTCTTTCAATTTATCAATCAAGCTTGATTTATTTAGCACTTTTCATACAAGTCAAATGCAATCCAAAGTGCTTCACAATGATTGGAAACAAATAAGCTAAGAGTGAAAATACAAATGAAATAAATGACAGAAAATGGAACAATTAAATGGAAAAAAAAAAGAAAAACTGGATAGGTAGAGACT
Organism: Xyrichtys novacula; assembly: GCA_962446985.1. Lineage (NCBI taxonomy): Eukaryota > Metazoa > Chordata > Actinopteri > Labriformes > Labridae > Xyrichtys > Xyrichtys novacula. The sequence continues at coordinate 7,162,434 of OY660874.1, forward strand.
CATGCACACCAAAAGCAGTCAAGTATGTGTCATGAACACAATAAAGGGGATAAAAATACAAAAGGTTTGGTGTGTCACTTTGTCCACTAGGGGTGCAAAAATAAATACAAACAAATGGTTCCTTAAAGAAGCTTAAAGCCAAAATGGGAGAAGGTCTGCTCGGATGGAACAGTGATGCTTTTTGACAAAAATATGTTAATTCTTTTATTTGTCAGGGCATCTGAGGACTGTAAGGTAAATGTAGAGTTCTTGAGGTGTTACAAATACGTACGCAGTGACTACTTTTATGTGATATTGTCCATTAAAACAGCTCTACTATTTCCTTAGCTTTAGTCATATATCATTGTATGACTCATGACATCTTATTATATCTTACCTTTTAAGTTTCCTTTAAACTGCTAGAGTGTATGAGGAGCGTGGGATTATCATGGATCCTGTCCTTATTGAATGGAGCTCAACAAAAGAGGTGTTCTAAATACAATGGTCTCCAGTTTTACACTTGCACTGAGACAACCTGGATGATAAAATATAATAACCCCAACACTTACCTGACTGTGTCAATCAAAATGTACAAGATAACAGCAAAATTCAGGGTACAGGTGCTGTATTACAGTATACTGTAAAAGTTTATTGATAAAAAAAGGCCAAATGCACTATTGCTTTAATATTTAAGTAATACTCAGTAAAATATGTGCTACTGAAATACATATTTTGTTATTCATATTCTGGCTCAGCAAGAGTGAGAGCGGGGCAAATGGAAATGTGGAAATGTTCATTCACTTCAGCTTTTATCAAGAACTACAAGTTATCTTGCCAGATAGGATGAAAAGATGCTGAATCAAACCACAAATCCTTCTTCTAACTGGCAGTTCTATCGATACAACACCCTGAAAGGCCGAATTATTGAAATACAAGGTCAAAAATCTTTATATGTCAATGCGAAGTATCAGAAGAGAAGTCAGTACTCAGCTTCTCTCAGTGATCCAGTCCAAAGGTCAATTGGCCTTTGATGCTTGGTAACAAGCAAATGCTGACCTCCTATTTACTGTGTGCGCTCTCTTCGAGGACCTGACTGAGCCTTTGACAAAGCTTTCAAAAGGCTGTCTGAATAGTGAATGATAGCAGCTGAAGATGTCTTTCATTAGGAAAAAAAACACTTCTTTCCCACTTCTACTCATGCAGGGTCACAGATTTATTTTTCTAGTGTGTGTTTGAATAAAAACAAAAGACTAAAAGAAGTACAGGAAGAATTCCTGTTACCCTTGATGAAGGATAGTGGTTTTATTTTCTCAGCTGCTCAAATCAAACTCAGGCTGACAGCTACACACGGGAGAGAAGAAATTTCTTTACTCCGACAAGTACAGAACAATGGCTGGTCTTAACTTAAGGTTGTAAGGTCTTGAATTACTACTATTTTTTTTTCTCAGATCAAGTTGAGTTTTGCTGTAAAAAACAAAACAAAAAAAATGTGGTTTCAATATAATCAAGTGTTATTTTCCATTACAGATATCCAAGCTTTGACCCTGGTGCCCCACTCTGCAGGCCAGAGTCCGAGAAGTAGAGAGGACGATCGCGGACCAAGTGTGTGGGGCAGCAGATTGCAATGCTCACAAGAAAGCTAATTATGAAAGTTGCTTTCATCATGTCCCCAAAGACATTAGTGTCTGAGAGCTGAATAGCTCATATGTTACCTGCCACTAAAACAACTGGCAATGTTAGGCTGCAAACTAGCATGAAGAGAAGTGTACAGAGCAGCGCTGTCTCCACCCACGACTCAGAGGTGAATTGCTAATGAGCTACTGGAGCTCTGCAAAAAAAAAAAAAAGCCCATGAAAATGACACAGGTAAAGTGGCTAAAAACTTCATACTCACAACTTAAAGACCACTGATAAGACTTTAAGTAGGAAACAAAAATGATCGGAGTGGGACTTCAGGAGACATGTTTTTATTAGGCATGTCAAGAGTGCAGGTCATAAAAAATGACCTTCAACTTGGAGTTTCATATCACTTCTATAATTAGACTTGATAAAACTTGATGAAAGACTTTTTTCAGCTAAAGAACTGAACGTCATGTTAGCTCAGCTCGCAGCCCCAAAACCCCAGCTTAAGCGCTTGAGACTGTGTTGTCTAGAGTGTCAGATATAGTTTATATTTATATACAGTATTTTTATTTTCCATTTTATTTACTTGTGAGCTAATGTTTTCTTTTTTTGTTTTCTTGTAATGACAACAGCATTTCAGGTCTGATTCTGATAAAAGTCACATAGAGTCTGACCTTTTCAAATTTAGATTTGTACCATTAACATTAGGGATCCAGTAACCCGATTTTGAAATTGCAGTCTGGACATCAGGATGGGTGGAAGTGGGTGTCAGTCAATGACAGCAAACACTGAAAACAGCTGCAACAGTGGTAGTCAGACAAGGGACAGAGAGGTGTTAGATTGCACAACAATGAAAGCCTCCACATTGACATAGCAGCTATTTTTCCACAGAAAGCCATCATCCAAATTTTGACTCGCTTTCTTCTGTCCCTCCTCCTCACTTTTACTTTTCTGGCTTCCACCACACAACAATTACTCCAGTGGCCACCTTGTATCATAATCACTGTGCCTGCATTTGAGGTCTTAGTCATAGTTCTTTTGAGCATGTGGGACAGTTTATGCACAGTTCACATGAGACTCTAAGGTAAAACAGCCAACAAGCAAACAAAATAAAGCTTGTGGGTGATAAAATGGAATTAAGCATGAAAGCCTGTAGTGTGAAAGTAGGCCCAGTTTTAATGTAAAACTGCTTAGATCATTTTGACTTTCACATTAAGCTCTCAGCAGACCTCTACAGAAACATTGCTTCTTGGTATAAAACTTTGGAAAAGATTAACACAGGGTATCAGAGACGAGTAATCTACAATCAAGCTTTGCACTACTACGAGATAGGCTTAAATTGCTGCAACTCAGCAGGCAGCCTCGGCTGAAAGTTGAGTTGAGTTAAATTGTGAAAATGATTTGCGGCCTTTTACGGCTGTTGAGTAATAGTACAGCTGAAGATTTTAAGTCAAAGCAGTGTCTGTCAAAAAGTAAGCCGTCTCCACACTGTAAAGAATTTCACCATAAAAAGTAAATCGTGGTAGCATAGACTCCTGTATTTTACTGTTATTTATAGTGCATGGACCGTGCTTCATTTTAACAGTACAAAAACATGAATAGACTCCAGTATTTTTTGATAGTAAATTCACAGGGTTTTACTGTATTGATTTTTTTTTTTTGTATACATCTTACCCACAAATGATAAGAAATTATACTATTTATGCATATATCTACACATAGAAAATACAAAGTAATGAATATTTTATTCCACGGAGCTGTAATTCATTTCCCCTAATGTCCACTAATGCTATTTGTTCAGCTGAGAACAAAACAGATTATTAAACATGTGCCATAAATACATTACAATATTACTATCAAAACTAATCTTAAACCTCTTGAGGGGTTGCTACAGCATAAAAAATTAATACATTTTAGCAATTTATTCTAGTGTCGTATGTATCTTGCATTGCTACAACAATCACTAGGAAGTCTGCATCCTTTCAAAAACAAAAGCACAATCAATTATAAAAAAAGGGGTTATAGACCATTATGAACTTAATGTAGTTAGAAAGGCAAAATTAAAGTATCACATGGACTGTCTCATTTTAAAGGTCTAACCAAAGTAGGTTAATCAATGCAGCCTTTACTAACACGTTTACAAGCTGAGGTATAGAGAATCAAGGAAAGCGTGTCAGAACTGCACCACGATTTCATCTTAAAATGTAGCTTTTGTAAATACACTGCTCAACAGTAAACGCTAAAAAGAGAAGTGGAAAAACATACACCAGTGATGCTTCCTTTATTTAATCTGTTTAGGGTTTATTAAGAGAAAGGTCATCACACAAAAAAGCAATAAATAAACATTTAAAAATATTTAAATGAAATCTCCTTAATGTCATTGGTTTCAAGGCTGCTTTTTAAAAAATTAAGTGTGTGAGCAGAGCTTAATGGATCTGAGGACAGGAAGCTCAGAGAAAGATGTAAGGTCATGTTTGTGAAGAAATACCCTTGTGATGTTGACAGGTTAATATTTGTGTCATACATGAATAGATGTATGAGGAGGAAAAATAGCTGAAAACAAGGTAATAAACAGGAGTGACAAATAAATACAAACATAGCTCACAATAGACCTATGTGTTGTTTTCACACATTCAAAAAAGTGTTAATTAATACACTTGGTAGTGGTGGGAGGTTCGTTTGAGAGTTGACTTCATTAAAATTGAATTAATTAATTTTTGTATATTGCCCACACTAATCATTACTTTCCACCACCATCCAGGTTTCAGTTTTCAAATCAGATTGTACCTTTCAATAGAGATGTAAACCCTGTGTTCCATCAGTCACCATGGGAAACGTCAACTCTCTGCCCAACAAAAGCGTTGAGCTTGGAGATATTGGTGAAGACTTAGAAAGCATACCGTGAGTGCCGCATCCTTTGCTTTACTGAAACCTGGTTGAATCAAAACAACTCGGATTCATTGTTGTTCTACCTTCACTCTCATGAGGTCAGACAGAGATGCTAAAGCTCGTGGCAAGAAGAAAGAAGAGGGGCTGGCTGGCAGTTATGTGATGATGGAAATCTTCACACATAACTGTCATGTAGAAGTTGTGTTGTCCAGATATTGAACTGTTGGCAGTTGCTCTTCAGCCAAATTATGTTCCAAGAGAATTTAGTCATTTCATAAAAATATTTGTATACATCCCAACCAAGGCAAAGGCTTAAGTTCCTTGTAACGTTCCCTGTGATACTGTTGCTAGGACACAGATTCAACATCCTGAGGCACTTGTGCTAATATCAGGAAACTTCAACCTGGATTTACACAGTTTGTTAATTGTCCTACCAGAGTAAACAAAAGCTTGGATCTGTTGTATGCATTGAAAAGTAAATAAATGAATTAAACATTATCAAGCTTGATGTTTGTGCTAAGTTGGGCGAGTTTTTTGGGCATATGTGGGCCATCAAACGTTATTTATTTGGACAAAAAGGAGGAGGGAAGGAAACAAGGAGGAAAGAAAGATGGAAGGAAGGCATAAATCTTTCTTTTGGTTCCAGTAGGCGTCCTAAAATATTGAATATGATTTTTTGAAATCTGACTTTTAGGCTTAGTGAAGAGGTTTTTTAGTTTTCACAGGGAGGCACAACCTATTGCCACTGCAGCGTGGCTCTGCTCTTGAACCTTTGTAATTTTGATGCTTGATTCACCTTACAATTTTTTTTTCTCTTTTGATATTCATTTGAGCATGGCCTGATATTTTTAGAGGGAGTTTCCAAAAAAATACAGAGTGAAATAATTCTTCGTAGTAGCACAGGAGATAAAATAGAAGCAGTGGAGTGGAGAAGAACTCAATCTTCTGATGCCATTCATGTGACCAGCCAGGACTTGGCAGCCTCATATTCAAACTAAATACAGTCTGGTAGGTCTTGTATAATGGAGCGTGACTGTGAATGGAGACAGTTGACAGATAATGAATGTGGGTAAGAGAGAGAGAGGATGGAAGAAGGAGCATCATGAGCAAAAGAGGAAGTCATTCCTTCACTTACAAGCTGGCATTCAGTCACAACCGCTCGCTGACTTTTCACGCTCATGCTTGAGTTAAATGCACCAAGTGAAGGGGTGACCAGAGGGAACAAGGATGAGAGAAAGAGGCTCAAACAGGAAAAGGCAGTTAGACTATAGCGTGTGTAGCAGACTCTAGTAGAACTAGGAGTGTGTAATAGAGGAAGCATGAACAGCAAAAACCACAAAAAACAATTGGATTCAGTCAACCACTTGTGGACTTGTCAAATTAATAGTCATGTTAAATATGGCTGCACAGGCAGCTCATTGTAAAGACTGTCTACAGTATCTGGGCCATCATAAAGAACCATTAAGACTGGCTAATAAAGAAAGTTCTCTCAGCCCAGAAAATGAAGTCATCAGAGCAGTTAGAGGATGGCCTAAGGCGGGGATGGAAAAGAAAAGACGGAAAATGAAGGAAGTAAGTGGAGATAAAGAGGGAGAGGGAGAAAAAAAAGTGTGCGTGTTTGCAGAAAAGAAAAGCAAGTGAAAGAACGAGAACAAACTGTCCCAGAGGACCACTCATCCAGGATCTAATATAGTCGTATTCCCTCTGTATGTCTGTTAATTACTTCCTCTGTAGCCATTACGGTGAGCAGTGTGGGCTGGTAGGAATACCTGGAAAATGAACTGCAAGCAGAGCGAACTGTATCTGGGTTAATTACTTTATCTGCTAGTGCGACAATGAAGAGCTCCATTTCTTACTGAGTGCCTCAAGCTTATGTTTAACATGGCTGTATGTCACAAAATGAGGATGAACTCAGGAAGTGTTATAAAATATGAAAATAATATAACCCCTTTTTAAAATGATTATAGACTAATGTTGAATAAACTCCATGGTGTCAGTCTAATAACTGTAGTACTCTAAGTACTTTGTTCTCTAATTAAACAGCTTCTGTAAAGGTTGGGGTAAAAAATAACTGAGATGTATTTTTTTTTTTTCTTTTAATATTCACTCTGTTAGGGCTTAAGGCAAGTACTTAATCCCAACATCAAATTGTTTAAATTACGTTACTTTTTGCAGTACTTTTGCAGTACAGATAAATGTCAAGGTACCTCAAAGTTTATGGAACTCATGAAGTATTTGTCAAAGCTATAGACTGTATATACTGTGGACAACTTGGCTGCGCCTTCTGTCATCATACGAATTTGAAGCCGAATTGCTCTTGGTATTTTCTGGATTTTCACTGTAAATTGCTGTGATGCACTCGGCTCGTATCCCCCAGATGATCTACGCAATCCCTGAACGCCCAAAGGCTGTATCAAGTGTCAATCATAGAAAACATGAACCCCCTAATGACTTTTAAAAATGGAGCTGCACAGAAAAAAGAGGACTTGAGCACAAACCAGTCTTACTGTAACTACATGTCAACATCACAACCAGGGAGGAGAAAAATGTATATTCAGTGTAATTAATTTCTAAAGTTTGTCCACAACTCCATGGGGATTGTTGGAGAAAGTGGGATTTATGACCTATACTGCAGCCTGTCACCAGAGGGTGCTGTTCTCACGGTGGCGTCACCCAGCTAGGAGGCAGACAGTGTCCATTCTATATACATGGTCTATGGTCAAATATCACAAACAACAGGAAGAATTTAACAGAACAGTGATTAAACACATACCCAAATCTAAACCAAGGATCAAACTCGGCTACTTTACACAAAATCTCAAATGTAGAGAGCGATGCGGTTGCTTTCACCTATTAGTGGTTCATCTTTAAGAGATGTTTGCTGAGTAATGGTTACCTTAATTCCATAACTACTTGAGGTAACTAGAAATCTGTCTTTTCCAATCGCTCTACTGATGCAATAGACTAACCTCACTACCCACTTGATTCAACAACTGACTGCTGTCTCATAAATGAAACTTTTTGCTCTTCCATAGGTTGGATGTAGTAGAGTTGTGAAAAAAAGATGTGCTGTGACTATTTCTATACAGAGCACCAAAGAGACTATGAGAGAGTTCTCTGAGCTTTTGTTTCCTGCATTGAAACTTGTACAAGACACAAGATGCAAACTCTTCATGAGAATTCTTCACTTTGTAGGACTGGCCTCAGTCTCTGTTAGCTGTTTTGTTTGAGTGAGAGTGACACAACAGCTGCCAGTACAGAAACTGATAAAAAGGTTGAGAACTTTTCACAGGACATGCTGAGAGAGCACCCAGAATAGCAAAGCTGGCACACTAGTATCCCTGCTTAGCAAGGTGCCATTTGAGCGAAGGGATTCTGCTTATAGACTTATGGTGGGAACCAGTTGTGCTCCTTACTGACACCTGTCCAGGTAGGCAGAAAACTGAACATTGTGAGTCTGGTGGATAGGTTCTGAATAAAAGGCAAAAAGACAGACTGCCTTCTGATGTTTCCTGTAGGAAGCCATTCACTTTCATCCAAGGGCTAATTGACCTTGTTCAAGTGCTGCTGAAACACCAGTTCCCTCTTGATACTAACACTGCATCCAAGGAATAGTTCCACCAAAGATAGCTGGGATTGATTTGTAATTTTCTCCTATTTTTCATATCTTTCTGTAAAACTGTCACAAAGCAGTGCGAGGATGTGTGTACATTTAGTATGTGTATCATAAATTCAAAGCCAATACTTTTGCCATCTTGGGGGGATTCTGTTGACAATTCTAGTGGTTTTCATCAAACCGGGCTGGTTGATGTAAGCTCTGTCATTTAGCGACATGCTTTCTTGCTCTCATCAGTCACATACAATTAGCCGACATTCATCACTCCCTCTCTCTCTGCAACTAACCCCCTACCAAGTGGCTTGTGCTGGCCTCCATACGTCTTTCCTCCCTCATCCTCTCCCTGTCATTGACAATTGATCTCATATACAACAATGTGCTGACGGCAATCTCCACTGTGCACGACATGAAAGAGTGTGAGCATGAAAGAGCGAGCTGTAACAGAGGGAGAGTAGGAGTTTGCTCTAACAATACCACGCTTTATTAAAATGTCAAACACAAAGGACTAACAGAAAAAAAGGGATATTACTTGTACCAGAAGCATATTAGGCAGAAGTAGAATTCTTGGAGTGAGATAAAAATGTCAGTAGAACAGAACTGATTCTCACCTACTATGTAAAAGCTTGCTGGTATGATCACATGCCTTAAAAAAAAAGGTGATAGACTGCTTTCACAGGTTAAATGAAATTAGATCAAGAATGTTTTTTATCCCTGTTTCACCGAATTGAGTCGCTGAACATTGAAACTGGTCGAGGCTGAATTCAGCTGCTTTGATTGGTTTCCACAGAAAAGAAAAAAAAGATAATCAATACCCTACATGGTGTTGCTATAGTTGAAGATAATATTCACCCTTTTGTTGAAGATAAGGATGCTACATTTTATAAAGTAGTCCCATCAACACGGATAGCATGGACAAAAAAAAGTTAATTTTGACAGCTATTCTAGATTTAGTCCTAGTCTTAATTTTTGGGCTAAAATTACCTTCAGCTAACCTCATTTTGTAGTCATTTTTGCCCTTGATAGTTTTAGTCAAGTTCAAGTAAAGAAAAATTTCAAAGCAGTAACTTTACTTAAAGACCCACTCTGGTGAAATCTTTTTGAATTTTTTGTCTACATGTTCATATGAAATTTTTCTGAAGGTACAGGACATATCAAGAAAAATGAGTGTGAAATTACATTTCTGAGTATTTCTGCATTCATATCCCTGTGAATCTCTGGCAGACTCAAACAGCAGGCTGAGATACAGTGAGATTTCCTATGAAGCAAATCCAAGCTCCACCCCCCGAAGCCCCGCTATGCAGGCCAGACTAAGAGAAATAGAGAGAATGATCTCGGAACAAGAGTGTGCATTAGAGGATTGCAATGCTTGTAAGAAAGCTAATTATGATATTAACTTTCACCATGTGCCCAAAGATATGTGTCTGAGAGCTGAATAGCTACTATGTTACCTGCTACTTCTACTACACCAACAATGTTAGGCTGCAAGCTAGCATGAAGAGGAGTGTGCAGAGCAGTGCTGTCTCCACCCACAACTCAGAGGCATAGTGCTAATGAGCTACTAGAGCTCTGCAGAAGAAAAGCCCTGGAGAACAACACAGGTGACGTGATTTTGGCTAAAAACGTTATCATCACAATTTAAAGACCACTGAAAACACTGTAAGATGTTTAAAAAAAAAAAAAAATAGATCGGAGTTGGACTTTGATGTTTTTATATGGAATTAACATGGCAGAAAATATAAGAAGAAAAATCAAGCTTTATTGATTTCTCTAGCAACTTGTCTGAATCATTTCATTACCACACTATACTTGCTTGGGGTCTCTACTAAAAAAGAACTGTTCAAATGGACATAAATGTTTTTTTTTTTTAAGGATAGAACACCCATTTTAATTGGAAAATGTGGCTTTACGTGAAAACAGCTAAGAACTCTGGATAAAAAGGCACATTTCCAAGGTTTCCAAAGTGAATTAAATGCAACAATGCTCTAAAACTGAAGTATTGGGTGCTATTACTGCAAATAAAGGCATCAGCAGACATAGGCCATAAGCCATTTGTTTTTTTAGCTAACAATGCTTCTAATTTTGGAAAGTAGATGAGAAGCATAAATGGCCTTGGACTGGCAGTGATCAACAGGCCACCAACTATGCAACCTGTCAATCAAGATGGACACAGATCTAGTTGTTTGAACATTGTCAAGCATGGCTCCAAAGCTTAAAGATGGCAACCACAAGGTCAGTCTAAAACAGTAATCCACCAATTAGTGGCTGATGTAAATGAGGCAATAACACCTTTTCATATTTGGCTTGTGATACAAACATAAATTTTATTCAGAATATAGACAGAACATGACTACAAAATTAGCTGGCAGTACTAAAAGCATGAGTTCATGCAATTCGATCACAAGTTTTGGTGACTAAGCTGTATAAAAAAAAAAACTTATTTGCTTTTCAGAGCCACTGCTGAGGTGAAAAAAATAAAGCTCTCCCCATAAATGTAATAAATAAATGACAAGAGATTGTGAGGGAGTACTTAGCCTGATTTGAAAACCCAACCAATTAAGTAATAAGACCTTGGGAACTTGTGCCTGCTGTTCTCTTACCAAAGCAAGGTGTGCTGTATGAGTAGACTGCAGAAACACGACTTTCGCACAAAGCAGAAATGTGGAAATGAGAATGTGTGAGGCAGACAACATGGAATGAAAACATTGAAAGTTTTGAACTTTTGGGGGTTTCTGGGAACTTTTCTTCCCTCTTGATTTCTCTTCCAGCAGGGAAGAAAAAAAATCACAAGCCAGTATTTTTTTCTTGAGTCTCCAACACATCACAGAGATAATAAATAGTACAGGGACATGTTAATGGAGCAAGTCAGGATGTTGGCAAAGTCTATGGAAAGCAATCATCCCATCTGATAAAAATACAACAAAGTTTAAAAAGTAAAATACATATGGCGCTTTCTCTCTTCATCTTTGTTTCTTTACGTGACGCACCCCCCTGTTGTTCAGTGTCTTCCTACATCACTCCGTCTCTATACTGTTGAAAAAGAAAAGGGATCAGGAGACTAGGAACTGTCTACCATCTTTAAAGTACAAAAACAAAGTCAACAAATGCACATTCACAAGCTTATACAGGCACACAGACACAAATAGACATAACCACATGATGTCTCACTGTACAGACAGAAAAGAACAAACTCCTCTCTCTTTACCTTGAAAGCACACATCATCCTTCAGCCCAATTTTCACATCACAGTAAAGGCAAGTTTTTGTGTGTTTTTATCTTGGAAGATTTTACACATATACAATATGTACGAGTTTTCCTACAATAGCAGAACCCTATAGTACATGCTGTTTTATCCTTTGTTAGGTTATTATGCAGTTTTCTAGTGAGCCTCAGCCTTACAGGAAAAAGAAACACTGAAGTATCCAGAGAAGGAAACTTGATAGTTAATCCAGTACGGGGGAAAAAAAGCACTGCCATAATGGTACAATTGACCCTGCCCACTTAAGTTACTGTTACTAACGCGGACAAACAACCAGAGCTGAGCAGAGGAAGAACAAAAGGAAGATTGAATGACAGGTGTGTACCAGCAGCAGAGTCAGCACAGGTTCCAATTAACTATTTTTTTATAAGCCATTTGTAGAAATGAACACTGAAACGGCCCCAATATTTGGCCAAAGTGATAATCCACTCACCCCTAATTTTCACAGATTTTACCCAGATTAATCTAAAGAAGTAGGAACAGCAGTTAATAAAATAATGCATTCAAACATATCTGTGCCGTCCCATGAAAAACACATATCTCCACTTTTAGCGATCTGGACATTTGACAATATATGCATGGTCCAAACAACCTAACCTTTCCTAACAACCCGTAGCTTTGGTCATTCAAATGACTGATGGAAAGACCTTTTATAAAATCATCTTTTCAACAAGTATCGCCATTGGGTGTCAGACGTGTTGACAAAACACGTATATCCCGCCCTGGCCCTGCGTTGTCATGTCAGCAAACAGACTTTACACTGTGACAGACTCTTTACAGTAGGGTGACCATATGTCCTCTTTTACCTGGACATGTCCTCTTGTGGGGGGCTGTCCAAGGAGAGGGGGAGTTTATAAAACCCTTCAACTGTACTTTCCCTTCACATCACAGACCACTGTATTTACCATACACGTTCAATGGCTCATTTGGAAACACACTCTAAGACACCAAACCCCGGAACGGAGTTCAGCGCAGTTCCCTCTGCTGCTCTGATTCACTCCTAGCTCCTATTGGTCCTATGCCTATAGAGCGCCTTATTTAAAACTGCACTAACCCAGCCTCTTCCTCTGCTTCGACAGCTAACCAGCAAGCTGCTGCAACCGTTCTGCATGCTCCCACTTTTAAGAACACTCAGATCTGCGTTTTTGCTTTTTTACTACCTTGCTCTTCATCATGTCGATCGCTGCCCACGACAAGGATCCATGGCAGAATGAATGCTTTTCTAAAACGCAACATCAGCAATGCAAAATCGAGGAAGACTGTCCTTGCAATAACAGCTGCATTCCCTTCAGGAGGAGTTCTCCTCTGCAAAGTAAAACTTCTATTTCTCCCAGCTTCAATGAGCGGCCGGAGTCTAGGCTCCTGGAAGTCCTTTAAAAATAACATCACAGCTCCAGATGGTGTCTCACATCAAGAGCTTTCACCTTGTTTATGGAAAATATCCACATAGATCCTCCACTTGCAGTTCTCTCTTCCTCCTCTGTATCCAGAAAAGAGACAGAGAAAAGAAAACACTGTTCCCGCAGCGTCACAGCAGTTCCAGCCTCAGCCGCCGTGTCATCGCCTTCATCCGCAGAGCGCGAGGCCCAAACCCAGCTATCAAACCTGCAGACCTGGATGACAATCCCATCCTGAAAGCACTATCCAGCATCCAGCCATCGCTCACCCACATGTCTTCAATGATTGAAGCCTCAGAATCCGGTTTAGCTCATGCTAAGCTGTCTTCCTTCATCCCAGCTGTCACCTGCATTCACAGCGCTGAAATAAATAAATACATTTTTGACAAAGTGTTCCTGACTGAAATGAATATATCGTTTATAAATGCAACTTCGTGTGAGTATTATTCAGTGTCAGCAAGAGGCTTGGTTAAGTGTCCTTTTGGTCGTTCAGAATATGCGGTTAACTGAGTTAGGAGCCGATAAAACACTTGACCTGACCTGGAGAACCCTAAAAAAGTTGCACACACAACTCCGCCCGGCATAGTAGTGTCCTCTTTTTGGGGATTCAGAATATGGTCACCCTACATTAGAGTCCAGGGTAATGCTACACTGATGTCCTCGCATCGACTGATGCTGACCTTAAACGTCATTGGAGCACATTATTGAAAAAAAACAAACAAAAAAAAAAACACGCATGTCCACTATCACTCAAAACACAAAGCATGTAAGTCTGTTTAAAATATCAAACAGGTCACTGATGACTGTGTAAATATGGATTTTGATTTCAGGTCCTACTTGTGTCTAATTAAGGCGTTTGGGTTTTTCTCTCTAAGGTAGTTTATGATTGAAAATGTTTTTTAATGTTCCTGAAAACAAACAAACAAAAAAAAAAAATCACATTTTGGAGATACATTTTTTTTATCGGACAGTGTAGATATGCTCGGTAAACTCCGTGAGCTCATGTCTCAGTACCAAAACCAGGCCTCTGAAACCAAATTTGAAAGTATACTTAAGACCACTTGCAATGTGACACACATGGACTATTGTCAAACCTGAAGTGCCTGAATGACACAAGAGCCGTAAAAGAACAGCCTCTTCCAGCTTTGATTTTGTCTGGTTCCTGAGTAGAGCTCTGCACTGTGTCTTGACAGCAAAATTGTTTTCAGAGACAAATGATGGTACTCTGTTTCTCATGCTTCAATGTAGAAAGCTTTGTCTCCAGTGTTCCACACTGGTGCTGCCATTGTTACCACAGCAACAAATGCATATTAGCATCTTCCACAAAAATCTTTCTGATCACTGTCAAAATACAGCAGGGAAGTTTTGTTTGAAAGATGTATGACTGGCATGAATCTGATTTTATGGAAATCAATACAAAGCCACATTGTCTGGACTTAGAATGGGATAATACAAATGTGGACTTGTGTATTTAAAATGAAATAATCTTTGTTTAAATCTTAAATTAATCCACTGATTGACTTCACTCATGGCTGAGATTATCTAGTATTTGCAGCCACCTGGGTCTGACTCCCCAAATGTGTGTGAACATGAAAATGCAATGAAACAAGGTTTTTCTTCCCACAAATGAATCATCAAGTAACTAACTGAACAAACTTAGTCACAAAAGCATTTTTTCTTTTTCTTTTTTTTTTTAATTGGTCAATAAGCATTATCATAGTCTGGTGTCCTGAGAATCAACCTTGAACATACTCAGCTTATTTTTTTGACCATTGTGTGCAGTATTCATTTGGAGGCTCTTGTGGCTTTGCTCTGCCCAAACAGGACACGCCACAATTCTCCTAAGCACTATGCATGACAAATTCTAACACACAATTGAATGCCTGAATGAACACGAAACCTAATCTTGCATAGCCAGACGTCTGCCTCATCAAGTTCAGTGAGTCTGGAGAAACTGAGGCACAAAAGTTGGTTAAAAAGAGCAGGGACACAGTGAGCTGTCTTTGTAACTTATACCAGTAAAAAAGAAAAAATAATACAAAGAACTTGTTTGTCCACAAACCAAAACCAATCAAAGGTGCAGTTTCTTCAAGAATAGTGAAGGTAATAGATGGGAAAGGACAGTGAAGACTGGACAAACTACTGAAACTTGACAGGAGCATGACATTTGGGGAAGAAAAAGGCTCTGACAAAAAAGGAAAGTAATGAGCCTGTCTGACAGCTTGGTCTATTTGGGAGGTCAGGAGGTCGAGTTTTGACACATAATTCATCTTCCAATAGTTACAAGCATCAGTTATGGGTTTATTTTTGACATTTTGTTTAACATCCATAGAAGTAATGGGCTAGGGGAAAAAAAAACACTTTTGTCGCAGTTGGTGTTTTTTTTTTTTTTTTCCAATCCTGTGTCCATCGTGAACTCAATATCAATTCTAGCATCACGTCAGTGCTCTGGACTGAGCTGTTGCATTGCAATAGTAAAGAGAACATGAAAAAAAGCGGTCAAGTATCTGAATTCAGAAATGTTCTGATACTACCTTACCTTTCTGAAACCAATTTCAATCTCAAGACTTGAGAGTTGGCAGATATACCCCTCCAATACCAGAGGGATAAAAAAAGATAATATCAGTGAAAAGTACTTACTGCTGCTGACACAGTACAAGGATCACGTCCATTGGTTCTCATCTTTGGACGAAAACATGGAAAATGACCAATATGACTTTGGAGCACAGTAAAATTTCATAGCTACCTCAAGTCACCACCACATCACCATCCTTAAAGACTGACCACTGCTGGCTCACTTCACACACACACACACACACACACACGCACACACACACACACACACACACACACACACACACACACACACACACACACACACACACACACAGTGCTGTGGTTTACAGTAGCTTTGTGTTGTGGTTTAGTTTTCTTCAGTTTGGTTGATGGCTCTTTAACTTAGCCTCTTGTGCACTTGAACATCCTGATATAAGAGGTCTTGTATCTTCCAAAAAATTGAAAGTGAAATGTTGTTTAAACATGTTTCCATTGTTTTCTACCAATCAGAGATGGGAATTGAGAGACAGCTCCAACTTGTCCAAGCCATCAATATCATTTGGCTTTATGCTCCTTGTTTCCCTTCTCAATGCCTTCCTTTTAATTGAGTTTGCCTTGCAAGACATTGGCATGACATATTGCAAGAAATATCTCTGGGGTTACACTCTGTGTTATTTGTGTTATCCAGCCAGGGGCGTTTTTTTTTTTTAAATTTTTATCCATAGTGATACTCAGCATTTTTAGAGTCCAAATCCAACCCCTCAGAAACCAAAGTAATCTGAGGTGATTTATGTCTCTATTTTGGTAAATTAGTGTCATTTCTGTTGTTAGCTGACTATACTAGATAGAGGCTACCATCTTTGTTTTGGTTTGTCATTTAATCAGAGGCTGTATAGGCAGAGATCCGGTCAAAACCAGGCTTTTCTGTCTCAGCAGAGCATCAAAATGTAACATGTTGAAAACCTTCATAGGCCTACTCTTCTAGGGAGTCAAACAAGAACTGGATTGAAGAGCAACATTTTGATCGATCAGAACCATGTACTAAACACAGCATTTTTTTTTTGTTTGTTTGTTTCAAATGAAACTTCATATGTTTGGTATGTGATGATTGAACGGGATAATAAGTCGAATATTCATACCTTCTACAGTGAAGACTCGTCACTGTTATTCTTGGGATTTCTGTTGGATTTCTAGACTCTGCGTCATAGTTATGACATGAGGACTCTTTTGGAGAGCAGTGGCATAGTGAGGGGGAGACAAGCAAGAGAGGGATGGGAAGAGGCAGAGTGAGCTGCAGAAAGAGAAAAGATAAGAGTATTTAGCCCATTATTTCCAGGGGCTAGGTCAAAATGAATAAGAGTCAGTGAGAGAATGAAAAGTCTTCTTCAAAGAGCCAAGAAGACTTGGCTATTATTCTGCGTCTGAAAAGTGACACTCCACTCTAAGTGCTCTGCTTTAGGATGGCCTTGGGAGGTTAGGACCATGAATGTCAAAGTTGATTTCACACTCTGTAACTCTCTGGACTGTCTGATAGATGTGGCAGCTGTGAGCACATATACACACTGACATAGGACAATACACACAAATGTCTGTAAGCAAATACCGCGTGCACAAATTTACAGGCATGCATGAGAATATTTACAGAGGGGAAGGCAAACAGGGATGCTTTTATGCATCGTCATATAATCTGGTATGGGCAGTAACACATGCACGTCTTCATATTACACACATGCATCAAGTAAATGCTGTCCTGCTGCCACAAAAAAGAACAGAACCCTAAAGCAAGCTGAGACAAGTTGGTTTTTAGATATTGAGTTTTATATTAAACTCACTGAGGCTGGTGAAAAAAAGTGGCTGGTGGGGTTAAAAGAAAGCAGGGCTGGCTGATGGAGGGATCTATGTTGGCACAACATCCAGAAGGAACTGAGTTTCTATAGGAAACCTTTTATTGCATGATGGTAGATGAACGACTAAGGCCCATCTTACCTGGATAACTTGACATTGAAACATGACATCAAACCATTTATGTCTAGAAACAAGATATTTAAGTCAAGGAGCATTTTTTAAGAAAAAAAAAGACATTTATTCTGTCATTTAAAGTTAACAGAATCTATAGAGTCTGTGGGAAATATAAAGGACTGATAATTATGTGTAATATTCTGTGTAAATCTGTGTAATAAATTTTAAAAGTTTGTCCACAGCTCCATAGGGATTGCTGGAGGAGGCAGGATTTATGACCTATTCTGCAGCCCGTCACCAGAGGGTGCTGTTCTCAGGGTGGCTTCACCCAGCCTGGAGGCAGACAGCGTCCATTCTACTGTATATATAGTCTATGGTAAGAATGTAAACATTCAGAGCTACGAAGATAAGTACCAACTAAAGTATTATTCAAACCATTTTTCTATTTTTAGTTTACCTTTTATTATTGGAGTCAGAGAAGTAAATCAGGTCTTTTTTTTTATTTTTTTTTTTAAGAATTGGTAAAGTAATATTTGTTGTTCTTAAGCCATGCCATGATGTATAATTTGGTTATATTTATTGTACTTTCTCTTCGTGCCCCATTTCATGTGATCATAGTCTTGGTTGCATCAATAAATAAATGACTGAATGCAATAATCAAATATGACATGGAAGACTTCTCGTTTTAAAATCGATCGCCAGCATACGCTTCATTGACACACAAAAGGCCAAAAGATCTTCAGTGTGGCGTACCGATCTGTTACTTTATGACAGCCTGTACGAGCAAACAAAGAGAAGTAAAAACAGCTCCTCTTCCAAAATGACACTTGAATACAGAATTTGCACAGATGTTCCCGCCAGCCCCCTGCAGTGAGCAACATGTAGAGTGTTTAAACAGAAAGCAGACTGTGTTTAATGTCACAGGACTGCTCAATAATAAAAGAAAGCTTAGAAAGACACAATACAAGTTAGCGAATAAAAAACCCTACATTTCACTCTAGTGTTAAATCCAAGATTCAAAATGTACATGTGAATCTTAAAACATCCAACCGCCATTCGCAGAAGTGTGCCTCTGTCCTTGTTAGAGCACTTTTGCTGGAGGATGTTTCAATAGTAAATCGACGTTTCTTAAAGAGGAGATGGAAAAATTGGTAGTTTTTCTCTGTCTCATTGTGAACAGTCGGTAGTGCGCATCGGCTCTGTAGTGGGAGGTTTGGTAAGTGCTCGGCAATTAGACATAAGTGCTGTTTGCTGATAGTGGCAGATTAGGGGTGCTGGAACCAAAGTGTTCACTGTCTGTCAAATTATCAGCAGAAGATGAGGCTGAGGTTGCAGTTTGTTCTGAAGAAACCCAAAGGAACCAGCTTGATTTGCCATCCGTGTGTGTCGATAAACCCTACAACAGAGTTAGGCACAGTGCCCAGCCTCCAGATACCAATATACTGTATATTGAGTGTACTATACTGTGAGGGCAATAAAAAATACTTTCATTGCTCAATGTTATTCTCCAGAGCTTTGATGAAATAATCCTGGTGTTATTGGATGATTTCTGCTTTTGTATGTTGAGAGGGAAACATTTGTTTGACATGAAATACATTTCTTTGCTCATCCTTGTTACAGTGACAGTTTCCATTCAACCTGTATGGATGTAGAGTTGTAGGAACATTACAAACAAAAGCATTAAAAAACTTCATATGTAAACAGATGCAGTAAAGCTTTGCTTCAAGGTGTGCACTCATGGCTAGATCTTGATCTCAGGGTTACAAAGGGACAATTCACTACAACTGGATATTTCCAGCCTTTCTGTCCTCTTCAGTTAGCACTGAGATCCAAGTTTCAAACCTTTAATGGTTCCACAGTCATCAGCTCTAGAGAAACAACAAACAAACATACTACTTACATCACTAACTGCTGGGCATCTTAACTGCCAATAACCGAATTTCCAGAAAAGGAGGACAATTTTAGACTCAAAGATAGGACTGTATCTATCGAATATTGTAGTAATTGAGTATTCTACTGCATATTCCATCTTAATCGAGTAAACGAATAAAACTTTTTTTTTTAAGTGCAATTATTAATATACAGGAGAAAACGAGACATTTAACTTTACAATGAACAATCTTTTTTTTTCCTTTTTTAGAAACAAGAAACGCCAAACAAGCGTGTGTATTCACGAATTGCATATCTAGTAAGAAAGCTAATAATGATAACTTTCATCATGCCCCTACAGACATTAGTGTTCTGGTGCTTAATAGCTCTTAAATCACGTGCTTTTTCTACTGGAGCTCTGCAGAAGAAAAGCCCCCTTCATCATTCATTCATTTTTTCCGCTTTGCAAAACCAAAACTGCTCTTACTCCTCCTTCTCCCGTGGTGACATAAGCGCATTGTGTCACCTTGAAAATAATCCCTGCAAAACAGTGACTATTTGAGCTTATAAGTGAGTACTCAAGGCAGAGAAAATTCCTTGATCTTTTTTTGTAATCAAGGTACCTGAGGAATCGTTTCAGTCCTACACAAAGATGAAATAGAAACTTGAGATCTGGTCTTTCAGTTTAACTGTCCTCTGTAACCCTCACACACAATGAAATGTCTGTATTTATTATTCTGCTTGCTGCCATTTAAACTTATCAGTACATTAAAAGACACACAGCTTGTTGAAACATTGATCTTTGTTGTGACAAAGTTTCCCCTGATGATGAATCTTTACCATAATTATATTATCACTAAACTTATGGAAACTTGGGTAAAAGAAACCCTTCCAGTTAGTTTAGTAAAGGCAATACTAGGTGGAGTAGTAGAGTGACTCAAACTTTCCTAATAATTGCAACCAACTAACCTGTAATCACTCATCATAGAGCATAATTTTCCAGGGTAAAAAGAGGTTTAAAACTAGTAAAAACTGGTTCTTGGTTGACCTGAGTTCAACCTGTTTTGAGTCAAATTTCAATATTAGATGAAACACTGCAGCCTAAACCTTCTTAATATGCTAGGAGCTTTTTTGCTGTGCATCTGCCTGAGAAGGTCAGGACAGGTAAGTCAGAGCGCTGCGAGTCAACATGACAGACAGACAGGTGACTCAGTGTGACGTGGGAAGCAGCTTTCTGCTGACACAGAAAACATGTTCACACCAGTCATTTTCCAGCTGAGATAATTCATAAGCCTCCCACAGTGAAGATAATATCTCAGGAATATGTCACTTAGCAGAGCACTCAGTTGCTGACTAAGGCCTGCAACTGTGAAGAGCATAAGCTGTTTTTGAAGATACATTAGTTTGACTTCCTCTAGGAAATACCCGCATGTTTGCATGTACACAGCCTTTTAACTCACATCCTGCTCCAGGCCATATCAGGTTATTTCAGGATGCATGCTAAACCTAAAATTACTTTTATTACTGCAAGAACAAAATGTACAAGACAAGAATAAGAGGGAAATAAAAATATCAGCACATGCAGGTTTGGCAACTGGAAAAAGTGCTACTGCTTCAGTATTTCTGCAAAAAATCAGAAAATGTGTTCTGAGTCTATGGGAGAGTTTACCTTACCTCTTAACCCTGTTCCTCTGAATTAGGATATCACTTCTGATTGCCTGTTGTTAGTTTTAATTTTGTGTACTAAATCAGTAATGTGCACCTTCATGGATTTACAGGTTTTGCCTTAAATGTCCCATATTATGCAAGATTTACTGCAGAATGTTTTTTTTCTTGCGGCGTAAAATTAATTTAGGATCACACACAGTGACATTGAGTTACACAGCCCCTTGAGAGATGAATGTTGCCGACCGCTTGCTTCTCTAGTTATACCAACTTTAGGAACGACCACACAATAGCAATACACAGCAGTCTGTGGAACCACACACAAACCTCAACCAAAACACCACTCTATAGTCACAAATAATGCTCAGAACAGCACCTAACTTCATCAACAGCAAAGAGACTAAACACAACTCACCTACCCTCTCCCAGCAGCCACTTGTTTGTAGCGAGACGTCGGGCCAATTTATTGCGGACTGCTGCAGGGTGACGCAGATCAAGGAAGAACATTTATGATCAATTATTTATAATTTTCTTAAAGTAATCATCAATATATGACTCATTCTGCACTGCAGACATGGTAGTTCTTCTTCCTTAGCATCTTGGCCTGATTGCATTCCCCTGAAGAACTTTATGAACATTGTCAAACCACTTCTGATAAAGTTGGATGTCGTATGTTGTAGCTGATGTTGCAGCAAACATGACTTTGTGGCATGTAAAAGAAAGAAGCTTTAATCAACAGGATAAAAATGAATGTAACTAAATACCAAAACAAGTACAAGCTCAAAGAAACGAGCCTCATGGTCTGAAGGTCACTGGTGTGTTCACTCTCTGCTCTTATCCTTTACCTCGATGCTGATTTTATCTAATTCCCTTATCCCCACTGCTTTTTTCTATCATCCTTGCACCTCTCTTTCATCCCCTGTATCCCCCTCCCACCATTGCTATTTCTACCCCTTTTGCTTTCCTCCCACTCCTGCTCCCTTTGGTCCTGGTTTCACCCCTGTCATACAGAAGCACAATGCCTCTGCTTGTCTCAGAAAATAGGATGCTCCATTATCTGACTGTGTCTGCTCAACCAGGTGCTCCTGTCGTACTTTTCCCTCTGCTCCCCTCGCCCTCACCTCGGAGAATGATGGAGGGATGATTAGAAGGAGGAGAGAAGCCTTGAATGAGGGCAGTTGGGGGTAGAGAGATGTGGAGAGAGAGTGGACGGTGTGAAAATTACTGAGTGGGAGAGTGAGCGTGAGAGCTCTCCCATCTCTCAATCTTTCAGTCTGTTTCATCAGTTGATTGCTCCTATCAGACAGATTGAAGGAGGCTCCATCTCTCTGTCTGACTGCCTCGATAACACCGCTGCAACTTGATTAGCTTCTCATCAGCCACCATCGCTTTGCACTCAAATTCCCTCTTTTTTATTCATTTTACGACCCTTATTTAAGCGGGCAAGTTGCCAGAAATAATGTGCCGAGCGTAAGCACCAGTTTGCGGGAGATAAGTTGCATGAGAGAGAAGCTCTGTACACCAAAACATTTTATGTCACACCTGAGGATGAGGCTACTGTCTCACTGCAGTTATTTTAAATATATTCTCAGTACACCTTTGATATCTATTAGTTTTGAGTGTGCTCCTCTCATTTTCTGTACACACACAGCAAGGAGGAGTTTCTTACTCCTGCAGGATAATTTAGATTTTATGAGAGTAGTCCTCTTAATGACTAAATGAATATCTTGTGGAGCTTTCATTTGTTATTTCAAGTTATAACCTGGTTCTCTTACTTCTTCCCCCGCGGGGAATGGTTAATTCTGATTGGTCAAAGCCTCATGACAACAGTAATTGAGGCTGCATAACAAGAACAAGTAAGGCTAGTCAGATCACACATATCACATCAATAACATTCAAGAAAAGGAGTCTTGGCACATTTCATCTGTCACTGTGACAAAAACGCAAATTTGCGTTTGCAGTCTGAATTAATCCATTAACCAACATTAAAAAAATATATATCTATATATCTTTATATATACACATATATGAACTATGGGCTTAGCTACATTATATTACTGCTTTACACAGACTTGATATCTATGTTGCTCCTGGTAGGCCCATTATTTAATTAACACATTGTCTCTTTCAGGTTGTATGATTTGTAATCTGTGGTTTACTTCTGGACTGTCTTTTCAATATTTAAAATGCGACTACTTGTCGCCTTATTTTGCCAAATAGCATTTTCCCACTGAAAGGCAATGACGTATACCACCAGTATTGAGCCTCCCAAAATAAATGAGAGTCAATACAAAACATTATATATTACTTTTTACGGCATTTATAATACAAGTTTTTGTAAGGATGACTGAAATGGCCTTAAAGTCTAATGTAAGAATGAGCAATATGTTGCTCAAAGAGAGCAGAAAGTTCACTGTATGTAGTAGGAAGATAACTTGCAGATTTATAAAAAAAAGACCAGAGTATGAGCTGTAATTTAACACTTGAGTCGGATGTGGAAATGATGCAATGCGTTATAAAAGTACTGCCTTAAGCATGTATTAAAGCAAAGCCATGCCTTCTTTCAGTTACCATGAAAATGTTCCAGCATGGTTCATTCTGATTTAGCCAGTAAGCATGAGTAAAGTGCCAACAAGTCAGCAGGTAGCCAATTAGGCCGTCACCTGGGCAGGAAGTGTGACGTATAAGTGGATTAAAATTTGGACAGTTATCCAATTAGTTGACCTTGACTGAATCGCAAAACCATGTTCCCCTGAGTTTTGTTCCATTTTTTTTTTTTTTTTTCTTTTTCGTTCATGTTGAAGGTCAAAGTCAGTCATGTAATGAGCTTAAGAGGCAAAAATTTGACCAGTTAGCTTGGGTTGTGTGTTCCCTATGCTGTCAAAAGTTGACCTCATGATATATTTTGAGTGTATGTTTTCAGGAGGTCTATTTAGTTTTCTACAAAGCATTGTGCAGTGTAGTGTAGTGTGTGCAGCCACTACCTCATTCTGTCAGCCAATCACAAAGGGAGTCACTGTATGCAGCCTCCAGGCTGATCTGTAACATCAAGCGTTGAAACACTCCTGGCTCAACTTGTTCAAACTTTATCTCCAGTTTTATATATTACAGAAGTTCAACTGCTGGATAAATCACTGCCACTGAATTCTATATTAATAATAATCACATCATCCTGAGAGCACAGAGTGAAATATGATTTTATAGATGGATTATGCTGCAGTTTATTGCTGCAAGTGATCTATGTGTGTAAGTGAGGGGTGTGTGAGTAAGAGCGACAAGGAGGGAGATAGAGACTTCAGAGCAGGGGGCCGCACCATAAACATCTTTGTAGTCAAATCCATTAAAAAAAAAAAAAAAGAACTGCACACACAAACACAGATTTACTGTTGACAAAAGCTTTTTTCAATACGCATCCATTTTCAGCCACAGATGTTAGAATGACACTAGATTACACTTCAATAAGAGAGAGCCAAAGAGGGTTGTGTGCAGAATATTGTAGAAGAGATATTTGTCTTTTCCTCCTGCAACAGTTCGGTCAATTTCAGTCATATTCAACAGAAGTTAGTTATGTTGTAAAATGCATAGATAGACAGAAATGATCATCAGAATTAACTCTTAGTTTTCTTATTATACTGTTCTTATCATTCATCTTTCAACACTGGCCATTTACCAGTCCCCATTTATCCAACATCTGACATCCAACTTTTGAGCACAGTCGGCCTTTAATATGAAGTAAATCAAAGTGTCCTCACCATTAAACATGGCATATGGTATATGTGTCAGCAGATTATTATTAAATTCAAAGTGTTCTATAGGTCACTGTTATTCAACATGAAGCTAGACTAGCATTACTGAAAATGTTTTTTCCCTCAACCAAATAATGGCCAGTTTTGAGGCTTTCAGGACACAGAGCAGCTGTGTAGTTAGCACGAAGCATA
Organism: Xyrichtys novacula; assembly: GCA_962446985.1. Taxonomy (NCBI): domain Eukaryota; kingdom Metazoa; phylum Chordata; class Actinopteri; order Labriformes; family Labridae; genus Xyrichtys; species Xyrichtys novacula. Next base: position 7,187,180 of record OY660874.1, read on the forward strand.
TACAGTCATGGAAAAAATTGATCAAGAAAACTGTGTGAAAATGGTGGCTCAATATCAGCTCTTAAATTAAACTTTTATGAGCTATTTTCATTGTTATTATTATATAAACAAATGCACTTTTAGTTGTGCCAAGCATTAAAATGAACAAGAAATTGAAGAAAACAAGGGGTCATTAGCCACTGGGCAAACAGCTTCAATGTGCCTGCATGTAAATCAAGGCAGCCTTACCTCTAATTATACTTCATTATGCAAAACTTGTTGCCTTTGCAACAGATATGTCATAAAAAAAACAGTCCCTTCTAGTGTGTATGAATAGAAAAATTAGCTGTATTTGTACCACACTGGAAAAATGTCTATTTGTCCTGTGTAAACTGGTTTTAATGAGGATTCCTTACTCTCAAGAGCCAGCCTCAAGTCAACCCCCCTATACACTTCTGCACTGGCTTCATTTCTCAAGACCCAAGTAGTGATGGGAAGAACAGTTCTTTTGACTGTACTGAATCCTGAGAATCCGCTCATTAAAAGGATTCGTTCAAAAGATTCGTTCACTGAATCAGTTGGTGCTTCAGAGCCCTGTTCTGCTGGTGCAGTACACAAGTGAGTGACACAACCGCAAGTTTGTTCATTGAATGAGCCCCTCGCCTCCCCTGCTGCTGAAGTCACAGCATAGTTCACTGGGTGACACATGTCGTGAAGGAAGACTCACCCCCTGTCCTGAAAAACTCACCTCTACGTGTTTCGCTGACGGCGGAAACAACACAGCAGCATGCCCGCTAAATGAGTGCAAGTCCTTGTTCTTTTACAGTATATGGCGGAAAAGTGGAGAGATTAAAAATAAATAAACATCCCAGCTGTAGCAGGGATTTTGCTAAGTTTAAAGATATCAAATAGCGTATTGCTTTCAATCGGCTGAAATTACATCCTTCTTGCAGGAAAGTTTATACAAGTGTGTAAATGTAAGGGCACTATAATGCACTATTTTATCTTAGCCTCAGCGAATAAACTGGTGTTCAGCAGTAAGTGAATGACACTACACCCCCTCCCTTCTCTGCCTGAATTAAGTCATTCAGAAGTAGTACGTTTCGTTCACCATGTTGTTCACTGACTGATACAAGTCGTTCACAGACTGTTTCATTCACTGACTGATACGTATCGTTCATTCGCTGTGAGTGAATCACAAGACTCCTCTCGCTCACTTGCTGGCTGTGTGTTGTTCGCCAGAGTCAGAGACTGCAGTTCCACTCCCGACCAGCATGCCAGGCTCGCAGCTGAGCTCAACTGAACTTAAAAAGGAACGAATCAGGTCTCAGAGTGATTCAGTTCACGTCAATCAGCAGTTCTGTACTTTTGAAGCTTCGTTATTATCAGGTATTTGGTAATATGTTTGTGGGATTGCATGCCGCTGATGTCTTTTCTCTTCTGGTGTTCCCCTTTCAGATTTGATTGGTTAATACTACTTGGACTACTAATGGACCAGATACTTCCAACCCAATAACCACCCCTCACCTTTTTTTTTTTTTGCAAAAAGTTAATAATAGAGTGGAGGGTTTTGATTTTTCTTCAAGAAAAATGCTGCTAGTGATTTTAAACCTAAACCATCATTCAGCAACTTGTGTTTATCACCATACCAACTTCTTTAACAGTTAGAAGACTGCAACTGAAAGTCTGCAACACAAAGATAAACAATTACACTCCTTTTTTTCTGGATATCAAAGTTAGTGAGACACAACCTGTCATGTGCTATGCTTTCATGTGACACTATTGACACAGGTAACCTTTCCTGACCTTACTGGTTGAGGCAGTTAAATGAGGTCAAATTATTGAATTGTATTGATGATATTTCCAATGAAAGTTGTAATTAGTGTCAGACATGTCTGCGAGCCAATAGGTCACATAGATGAACTGATTTGCATTATAAGGGAGTCAGCCTTTATTAGGCCTTAAACACAGAGACCTTACAACTTTTTATGCAGAAATGAAGTTTTTTATGAAACAGAGTGATTATGTAAACACATTATTCCTTCATGCTTTATAAGGGATTACTGAATCAAAACAGGCTGATACCTCACAACATGCTCCTTTACCAGACCAGAAAGCAGACTTAACATGATTCATGTTGCTCATGCTGTCAGCCTCCTCTGCCAGCTCTTCCAATACGAGTAAGTCGTCTTCCACTACTAGTGTGAAGTTGACACTCAGTATGTGTGTGCAGAGTGTGTTAAGTCCATAAATCGCAAGCTTTTGTGAGAGGATGACAGTTTGGGAGCTTAGAGAGAAGAGGAGGAGACGAAAGAACACAAGTACAGAGGGAGAGGGAGGAGAGGGGAGAGGAGTGGTGAGGGAGGAGATGCTTCATGACATGCAGTTTATTTCCTTCTTTTATTCCTTCTTTCCTTTCCTAAGCCTGAGTCACACTAACACAGAGTCATACACACTCACACTCACAGTCAGTCAGTCCCAGCAGACTCTCTCCTGAGGAGATAAGGCTGATAGACAGACAGGGGTCACACTGTATCGGCTAGTCACAGGGATGGGTGTGAGTGTGTGGGAAGAGTTTAATACATGAGTACAACCATGGCACAAAACAGTTTTAGGCAAGCGGAAATAAGCTCATGAGTCCAAATGGTAAATATGTGTGGGCTCCAGACTCTTCCAAAATGGATGCTCCTAAATGCCTCTAATGACGTCTTTGGTTAACTTACGACCAAGCTAAAAAAAAAAATCAAAACAAACAAAAAAACTACTGAATGTATCTTTAAAGAATTAACTGACACTTAACATTTCATACAGCATTTCCAGCTGATTGTTGATCATATGCTGAGAAATCAGCTTAGACATTGACCAGCTGGAGCTTTTTGCAGCTATGAGACACTGCAGGGATAGTAAAAAAAGATGTTTCTACTCTTTTAAAATTTTTTGCGTTAAAATTTACAGTGCCATCATAAAACACTGCTGAAGAAACTTCTCAAAAAAAAGCTGATCATTCATAGTTTGTCATGTCTGTTGGTAAAGAAACGACTACCAGGTTACTCCAAGTGTAATAACTGGCAGAACTGAGCATGGGTGTGTAAGTCAGACAGCCACAAGTCAGGTGTCAGGGTTTTGTCCTGAAGCTGCCGTGTATCAGCTGTGCAGTCAGTCTGTGGTCTTACCCCCCAATTTCCACCGCATCCAGAATAGCTCCGCTGTGGAACGGCAACAATTTTTGCCGTCCACCAATTCCTACTGGATGCGTTTGTGAGGCAGATTTCGTGGCGGATTCAGACAGCGTGGAACGCAAGAACTCACAAGAACCCACAGATTCACATCCAATTGCTCAATAACGAGTTGTCTCTATAAAGACAGCCGCATAACTATATCAGCGGTAGATTGTGTCTCTCCAGAGGAGGAAATCCGCCTCTAGATTCCTAGAATCAGCATCTCCTCATTGTGTCAGTGGGGTGAAATGACCTCTGAAAACCTTTGTATAGTGTGAAATACAATCCGCCCAAAACACATAGTAGAAAAGAAGCCAGATGTTTTATTTTGTGTCTGTGCCTCCAGCATAGGCTAATATGTGCTGAATTTATGCGGCATGCTTCGGCATCCAGAAAAAAATAGAACACTGGCGATCCGCTACAGAGCCCACGATACTGCAGCCAGACGGGAAGAAGCTGATGGAAATTGGCACATTAACTTGGAGGAAAATGATCTGCTGTGATCGGCACATATGGCCTTTTCGCCACCATTCTGAGATGCAGTGGAGAATGAGGATTATTGTAAGCTGTAGTCTTGGTTATCTGAATACGGAAAGCCTCCATGCAGTGGTTTTAATCAATCTATTTGAAAAATAGAAACTTTATAGAAAAAATATTTAAAAATAGAAAAATAGAAAAAACTTTAGCATAATACTGAATCACCAGCTAAAGGGGACCCTAGATTACCTCTGAGCTAGCTCTCACACTGCAAACAACCTTTGTTTTAGGAGCAGAGAGTCAGGCTATCAGGAAGGTTCAGTCAACTTCAGTTACTTTTGACAGAACAAACAGACTTACTGTTATTAAAGTTAAGGTCTTTGTTAATAATTGAATAATACATTTTTGATTAACTGTGCCCACCTCTGTGAAATGGTTCAATAACTAACAGTTAGAAACACACTTTGGTGCTGAAGTGGCAGTAACCTTCCGGACAGATATTTCCATTTCAATGGCACCCAATGATAGTTCACATTTATTTGTTTTCAAAATCCAATTCTTAATGCTGACAGTGAAGAAGAAAGGACAGTGACAGCAAATTGAAAGTGGTCATGTCATTCTGGTTAGTGAGGCTCCATTATTTCCCAGGAGGCCTCTGTCCTTTTCACTTCAATTTGAACTGGATTTTTAGCTTCTTCAGCAGGTTTACAGGGTCAGTGGGGCAGCATGACACTGCAAATTCATATCATAAAAAGAGAGAGAGAGTGAAGACAGGGAAGAAAATATGAACCAAAGGACCCACAGTGGCACTGTTGTGGAGACAAATATCTGTTGCTGTTTTATTTTTATTTTTTTTAACAGAGGTAGCTGATTTTTTTTCTTTTAAATACCCAGCTTATTCATTTTGTTTATCATTGCCTTCATAATTTCTCTAATTTTTAAAGTTAAATATAAATGTAAATATAAATAACTATATTGTTGTTGCCTCTATCTACAGACAGGACAGTTAATAGAGTAAGGGACTGGAGAGAGAGTGGGGAGCGTGGGGAAATGGGATGAAAAGCCAGAGGCTGGACTGTCAACTATGAGGACTGTGGCCTTTGTGTATGAGATGCACTATTTTACAACTGAGCTTAAGCAGTGTCCCAATTTTTTCACAATTGTGTGAAAATGCCCGTAAAACATAATTTGAGCTGTTGTCCAAAAAATAAATGAATTAATATTTTAAAAAAACATAAATGAGCGTAAATAAATATTTTTTGCTTTGGTCAATTGCTAAAACCACATGTGGTAGCAGATATTAATGGGGTAACAGTGTAGAGTGATGGTCTGATCAACGTTGCTTAAAAACATGCTGACATGTGGCATTAGGACAGTGTTTTTGGTGTGATATCTTTGCCTCTGATGTCTCTTTTGTTTGTATGTATTAAGTGGTTGTGTGTAGCTATTGAGGTTGCTTGACAGCTTGAACTGTGATATTGTCAATGTGTAAAATAAAAATAACCAGTGATACCGTCAGCTTTAGGCCTGTCAACATCATGACGCATTTGTGCCTTTCTCTCTCTGTTCCTTTCTCTCACTCACCCACACTCACACACACACACACACACACACACACACACACACACACACACACACACACACGGCCATGTCTTATGCACAAGGACATAGACCTATGTTCACATGCACCTATCTGACTCACACTCATTTATATTGTCAATTTAAGAATCCATTATTCGTGTTCGTTTGTGTGTGTGTGTGTGTGTGTGTGTGTGTGTGTGTGTGTGTGTGTGTGTGTGTGTGTGTGTGTGTGTGCATGCGTGTGTAATGTCCATGCTATTACAGGGTTCAGTAGAGGACAAATAAGTTTGACATGAGATTGATATGTCTCTTTGTTTGTGTGTGTTTATGTGTGTCTTCAATGGCAGACATGAGATATCTCAAGGTAAACCTGTTTACATTTTCTGGTGTAAACAGGGACATTGCATTCATTATTGTGTGGAAAGATGTAAATCTTGTGGTAATTGGTTGTCATCACAGTCATGTTATTTCACTCATGCAACCACATTTCCCACATGAAAAAAAAAAAAAAAAACTGTCAATAGAAACATCTCGACCTCTGGCTTTTTCTAATCTCTCTTGAGGGCGAATATCTCTGTTTTATATAAGCAACAAAGATCTGAAATTGACTGGTGAATAGACTCTAGCATTAAAAATGAAGTAGAGCAGAGTTCTAAAAAAGTATGAGGAAAAATCCCTAATAAGGTTGCAAACATAGACTGTATATAGAATGGACAGAGTCTGCCTCCTCACTGGGTGAAGCCACTCCAAGAACAGCACCCTCTGTTGATGGGCTGCAGTATAGGTCATAAATCCCGCCTCCGCCAGCAAAGCTTATGGAGCTGTGGACAAACTTTAGAAATTTATTACACAGAACATAATTTTTTCTCCCTCCTGCTTTTGATGTTGACATGTAGTTATTGTAAGACTGGTTTGTGCTCAAGTCCTCTTTTTTCTGTGAAGCTCCGTTTTTAAAAGTCATTAGGGGGTTCATGCTTCTATGATTGACACCTGATACAGCCTGTGGGCGTTCAGGGATTGCGTAGCTCACCCGGGGGGATATGCTGTTTGAGCCGAGCGTCATCACAGCGACTATCTGCAACTGCGCGGCCGAATGCGCGCATTGCTACGGCGCAGTGCTGGTTTCAGAAAATGAAGAAAAATCCCGGAAATACCAAGAGCTTTTTGGCCTCAAATCCGTATACAGGCGGTAGGTGGAACCAAGTTGTCCATACAGTCTATGGTTGCAAAAGTGTGTATCAAACACCATGTCAGTAGAGTGTGGTAAATTGAAATTATGCTCCATTAGAAAGAACTTCAGTGAGAGCACTCAACTCTGCTGCTCTCCTTTTCTGGTAAAGTGTGTGTCTTTTATAAAGTGGTCACTGGTGAATGATGCTGTATAATTTGAACTGAGGCTAAAAACATTTAAGCATGACTGCAAATAGTTAGAGGAAGTCACCAGCAAGCTGAACATTTGCTATTCCAAAGAGAAGAAGTAAAGCTTGATTTCCGTGTGTTTATGATTATGAACAGTGATGTTATTTTGAAGGCTCTGCTCGGAAAGCTATTTGTTGATTATGGGGAACTTAAAGGTTGAACAAGACTGGCACAAATCTGCTGAATTTCAATTGTCAGAGTAATGCATGCTTTTTATTTGTCCAAAAAGACGTGGATATTACATTAGAGACTAAGAAATCATCTATCTTCAAATAATTCAGATTAATCTAAAGTATGATGTAAACAATGACATAATGATGTGCAAACTGAGCTTGTATAATTACAGCAGGTGGATGCACATACTGATTGTTCAATCACAGTGAAAAGTTTGGCTGTTCTTCACAATAAACTCTGAAATACTCTCTGGTATTTATGGTGTGTTGGACAACAATAACAACTGATATTTGATTGTGGAACTCAAAGAACACAATTGTGTTTGATTTAAGCAATCTGTAGAGCAGGAAAGACATGGAAAACTGCATTTTTGGAGTACTGCTGATATGACGATTTAGACTTCCACACAACTGCTAGTTCAGTCAGGAACACTGTCAAAAATTTTAGCTTGGTTGTGCAAAGTTAAATTTGGTGGCATGATTCTGTTCCGGGTCCCTGCCCTTCCACGCTGGCATGGGTGAAAGGCCAGTGACAGGAAGAGCACCCTCCCGCCTTCCACCAGCCATCATGAAGGCAGTGATGAACAGAGCCCCCCTGGAACAGGAGTGCCTCAAGGGTAGCGGAGCGATTAGCTGGCACAAGTTTGGAGCTTGGGTAACGGTGGGTTGCTGGTTAGCTGTCGAAGCAGAGAAAGAGGCTGGGTTAGTGCAGTTTTAAAAAAGGCGCTCTATAGGCATAGGACCAATAGGAGCTAGGAGTGAATCAGCTGACTATCGTCTGGTTGAGGTGGCTACTAGCCATTGGCTGCGGATCAGCGCTTGACGTTGTGTCCTGACAGAACTAACGCCTTGCTTCATTCTTGGTTCACATGTACTGTTTAGCTCACAGCTAACCCCAAACTTCCGACGCAAACGTCTTCACTGCAGAACGGCAGGGATTTTTGGTGAATGCATTCCTACTGGATACATTTGTGAGGCAAATTTCAGTAACAGGAATCACGAGAACTCAGAAGAATCCGCAGATTTACATGCAATCGCGTGATAACGAGTTGTCTGAGACAGCTAAATAACCATATAAGCAAAAGATTGTGTCCTTCCAGAGGAGGAAATCCACTCTGTCCACACCGATTAGCTTTGAAACAACAAATATTGATACTAGTTTGTAACTTACCATCCACTACCATTACTCCTGCTATTGAATCCCATGCCATAAGATTTTTAAGACTGTCCTTGAATAAGGGATGAGACGGCTCAAAGATTATTCTGTGATTTTAGACTTATAAAATCAGCATCTCCTCATCCATGGTGTCAAAGGGGTGAAATGAAACTGAAAATCTTTAACTTGTTTGTCCCCTCCCAGGTTTGCATGCTGTGAAATACGATCCGCCTGAAACAGTGTTTTAGTTTGCAAAGAAGCCAGGTGTTTTGTTGTGTGTCTGTGCCTGACTTCCTTTCCAGCACGGTCTAATTGTGCTGGATTTATGCGGTATGCTGTGGCTTCAGGAAAAAAATAGAGACCTGGCAATGGGCTATGAAGCCCACTGAACTGCAGTGTGACGGAAAGAAGCCGATAGAAATTGACACATTGGGCTCTATTTTCGTTCGCGCCGGTGAGGCGGCGGAGGGCGGCGAGCCCCGCGCAGTTGTATTTTCGTCTGGCGGAGCCCGGCGTAAGGCGAGTTTGGTATTTTCGTGGACTGAGTCGCACGGAGGCGAGCGGAGATCCGCCAAGCTTGGCGTGGTGGCGTGGCAAGGGGCATGATGAAGTTAACAAGATATGTAATTCGTCTCCCTCCTTTTCTTTCTTCCTCTTCCTCTTATTTCTCGCACAGCTCCACCTGGACACGTCTCCATGTCCTCTGTCCGTCTTGTTGCTGCTGCGGCTGAACAGATGATTTGTTTCAGTGCTCAGATGCGTGATCTACTTTAAGCCGACATACGGATATTATAATATTCAGTTTTGTGGGCCAAATTTATTTTATATGCCAACATCTATGAAAGACAGAGCCAGGCAACGGAGCGCGATGCGTCATTTACGCACAGATGATTCCGATTTTAATGCCATTTTTGGAGTTTTTGTTGTGATCTGTGCGCTAAACCCACCTTTGTCACGTGAGGTTTGAATATGAGCAACTTTATGTGAGTGTCTTTATTTGTGGAAAAGGGTGTTTGTCTTACCAGTGGGTCCAACATTACACACACCAAATCCATCTGTGCTCAGATGAGAGAGTGTGGAGGACACTTGTTGAGGAGCTGCCCTCTGTCGCCATCTTGTGGCATTACTGTCTTAAGACATCTCTTGATCTCTTTGACTACTTCATGAAAATAGTAATACGTCTCGCCTGTGGCGGATTTAAAGGCAAGGAGAGGAGCTTATGTGATTGGTGAAAACAGGTCTCGGCTGTGTTAAACAAACTACACGCCCTCTCTCCTCCCCGTCTACGACTTATGGTGCTGGGAGGAGCTGAGTTAGGGAGGGGGGATACTTACGCCGGGCTGCGCGGCTCACCAAAATACCAAATTGTGCTTGGGAACGCCTTGTCAGCGCGGCGGATCTGACTGACGCTGCGCTTGCGGCACGTCTCCGGCGAGGCACCAAAATAGAGCCCATTAACTTAAATGGTAACGATCAGCGGCGATTGGTGCCGATGGCCTTTTCGCCGCTGTACTACATGCAGTGGAAATTGGGGGTAACAGATGCACTTTATTGGTATCAATGAATTTATGGAGGAAGCTTAAGTGATTGACAGCCCCCTGCTGCTCTGCTTCCTATTAAAGGTGGGGTAGGCAAGGTCTGAGGAAGTGCCAGTTTTTGGGAGAAATCTTCAATGTAAACACAAACCCTCCCAACTCCCAAGTTTCACAACATTGGTTGTTTACTTTCACAACAGACTACCAGCAAACCCAATGTTTGCAGGACTTCTACAACTAGGATTAAGTGACATACTTCAAGACCCGAGCTAAACAGTTTAGGTGCACTACAACACGCAGCAGGTTTGTTTGACAAGAAACACTTCTGTTACAGACACTTGGCTTACTTTGTTAAAGCGGTTTACCTGTCCAGCAGAAAGGTTACAGGGTCCATCTCCTTTTTAAGCACCCGTTATTCCGCCAGAGTCTCCTATATTTAGTCCATTTTTTTGCTTGTGTTGGCAGTCGTGGCCAAAGGAGGATTCAGACAATTTTCTGTACTTTCTGGTTGGTTTCTACTGTCTGATATTGTAGCATGCTAACTTTGTTTGGGCACCACAACGACACCGGGGAGCAGCGTCTGCCTCACAACATGAGGGAGCAGCATCTGCCTCACAACTAATCAGCACTAGGGAGCAGCGTCCGCCTCACAACCAATCAGGTTGGGGGAGGCGGGGTATGGCTTTTTTGTACATACACCACAAAAAAAGATGCTTCTTTAATGGATTCCTGCCTACCTACCCCACCTTTAACTGTTGAACAGGTAACTGTTGGTTTTCATTTGCAGGTCATATCATGGCATGTGTTTATAACCGAGCCTGTTTCATAAGCCTTCAAAGTAAACCCCAGTTTAGGTTTAAATTAAATCTGATCCTGGACATACTACGGGAATGACAGCCATGTCTCTTTTTTTCCATCAACAAAGCAAGAACTTAGAAATAAAAAAATTTCCCTCCTAACAAAATGTTTATTTTAATGTAGCTCACATAGACTATAATACAGACACAGTTTTGAGCATAGCTAATAAGCTCTAAACCATGCACAAAAAGTTTTCTTGAAATTACATGTTTATATTCCATAAAACCCTCCAACCTCCGCAGCACATGACGGACAAATAGAAGCAATTAAAGAGTAAGATAATGAAGTAAACTGGGATTAGAGGACTTTCATGTTACTGCTGTGAGGTGGCTCTGGTGTCCCTCACTGAATTGCGTCTCCCATGAGAGAACATCTGACAAGGTTTGTGTTTTAGCAAGCAGGACTGACGCTCTCCTGGGGTTGGCTCAATTTGTAAATGCCAGCTGCAGCACCAACAACTGTCCAGGGAAAGGTAGGACGTTCAGAGTAATTACAAGAATGATTGGCTGCTGACAGGAAAAGTCATTAAAAGGCTCACGTGCATCTTTACGGTTTGTGTCTCTGAAGAAGTGGAATAAAGGCCAAACACAAGACGGTGGAGATTCTCTGGGGGATGAGCACATTGTGTCATCAGAATTAGAAATTGTATGTTGGAACTACATAAGAAAACACCAACAACATTCATACTGTCTTAATGTCCCTGTCTGTATAATCACCATTGTATACGGTTATGGTAGTGTTGCCCGTATCATACAAGAAGATCAAGAAAACATTGGACAAAAGACTTAGAGTTTGACAGGAAGTGTAACCCCTAGTTTACATGGTCAGAAATCTTGTGTTTGTCTCCTGACTTCTGTTTTTGGCCTCTTCCCTATTGTGGCATTTAGTCCAAGCCAAATAATAAAACGTGGACAACAGTTATAATAAGCTGTTGCAAAATCAGCTCATGCGATGTAGAGTTGGTGCAGAAAATCCTGGTAGAGAGAGTACAATGGAGAGGGATTAAAGATGATATCTAGTTAGATCTGTGCAACAAAAACACTCACAAAAAAGTGCCTTACAACGGGATGAAACACTGAGGGAGTTGGAGACTAACAGAAACCGATTTATGCTTATAGGTTGATGGGGAAAAGTAAAGATTGTGGTGAGCTGGTGATTGAAAACATGCTGAGGGTAAGACATCTTTATAAGTCTCTCCTTGGACTGGTCCCATCCTACCTCTGTTCTCTTCTGCAGAAATCAAGAAGTGTCTATGTCTCAGGGTCCTGTGCAACTTATCATCTAAATGTGCCCTCAGTCCGAACTTAATTGGGGGAACTGGCTTTTTGTTATGCTGCCCCCTAGCCTGGAACATGATACAAACAGAGCTGAAAATGCCAGTACTGGTTTCAATTAAAGACTTTCATTCCATTTTATTTGCTAAGCAGCAAGAATCCCATAAACAATGGCTGTGGTTTTAAATTTTATTCGTCCCAAAATTTTTGTTGCACTTAAACCACAAATTTGTTGTTGGTTAGCTTATATCTATTGCATTTATTATGATGTGTGCTGCTGACCTCTTGGCAAGGTCGCCCTTGTAAATGAGATCCTGATCTCCTTGAGATTTTACCTGGTTAAATACAGGTTTAATTAAAAAAAAAAAAAAAAAAAAAAGGATCTTTGTAAGGCCACAAACTTGACTTTCAACCACAAAGGAGCCAAAACGGGCTCTATCTGCAACGGCATCGGTGTCAAACTTAAAAGCCAACTTTAGGAGTTACTGTAATTTTGAGAAACTGTAATTTTTAACATTTTTAGGAGACTGTTTTTACTGGCTCTCTTTATTTGTGTCCCTACTTTCCCTTGCTTTTATATAAACCTCTTTTCTCGTTCCTTTTTCCCCCTTAAAATGTGTCAAGTCATACTGCTCTTCTTTTTCTTCTTCTTGTCTCATAGCTACTCCTTACCTCTGTGTTTCAGTCACCTCTGTCAGATTTCTTCAAATTTTGGCATTTTATTGATTTTGATTTATTTATTCTACATCTCTCCTCATTCATTTCCCTCCCTCCCTGTCTTGCTCTTTTCTTATTTTTATTTTGAAGTCATTGGGCTCTATTTTCATGCTTCGCCGGAGACGTGGCGCAAGCGCGGCGTAAGTCAGTTCCATATTCAAACCTCACGTGACAAAGGTGGGTTGTGCGCAGAGTTCACAACATAAATTCCAATAATGGCATTAAAATCGGAACCACCTGTGCATAAAGGACACATCGCGCTGCGTGGCCTGGCTCTTTCTTTCATTGATGTTGGCAAAAAATAAATTTGCATCACAAAACTGAATATTGTAATATATGTATGTAGGCTTAAAGTAAATAACTCATCTGATCACTGAAACAAATCAAATCAGTGGAAGAGGAAGAATGAAAAGGAGGAAGACAAATTAAATATCTTGTTAACTTCATCATGTGTGTCTTTTTACTAGATATTTAATTTAATTTAATGTGGTTTCAGCTGTGTTGATTCGGTCAGGTTGTGTGTCCAAACGCGTTCCAAACGCACTCATCAGATCAGATATAGATCAGAATATATCTATATAGATCTAAATGTATGTGCTGACTCAGATTATTAGTTGTTGATGATTATTTATTGCACTGAAATGTGCCTGACACTTAGGAAACCTGCTGCTGAGGCATCTGTGACGTATTCCGATACACTCAGACTTTGCACCATCTGAATGCACACTACAGCTTTATCTACCTTTGTCCAGCGATAAATTAAACCATTCACTGTACACTTGACCTTGTCCAAAACATTTGTGAGTATAGGTCACCTCCATCTTGTCCATAAATCAATGTTATTTGTCAGGTTACACACTTAAAGCTACAATACACACTTGGCAACACACAAACTCCTCTCATACTATTATGAGCATGTGTACTTGGACAGGTATATGTGCCAACCCTTTGTCACCTTTTGCACCATAAGTCACTGGATATACAACGCGGGTTGATTTAAAGAGCTAGTTTAAATGCTAAGTCCCGACACTCACTCAACAGCATTGACAGCTGCAGTATGAGCACTGTGGAGAAACTCCTACCAATCAAAGGCTAATCAACAGCAGTCTAAACTGTATAGACACAAATGTGCAAAGATGTTTGTGAAATAATATAATGATAAGAATCCAGTCCAAATCATACCCTTGCTTCACTTTGGTAAGTGACTTTTTTATTTTAAATGTAATACCAAAGTTTGAGATTTTTGGACAGCCCAGGATGGCATCCATAGCAAAACAGATTGCCCAGCAGTTTAATAAAAAAAGTTCTAAAATAGTGCTTCAATAAATCATTTTGTACACATCTTACCAGGTATTAGTTTTGTCCTTGTATCTGTGCCAGCACTAGCTTGGGCTTCATATTTTAGGCTGTTGATATGTCATTTCCCATTTGAGTGACTGCAATTAACTAAGAACACCTTGAGAGAAAACTTGGCACAAATGTCCACATAGACTCACAGATGAGCTGGATGACTTTGTCCTCTGTACAAAAAAAACCAAACAAACCAAAAAAAAACAACAATTTTTTCTTTCAGTTAATGTAGTGATAATGTTCGGCACAGTTTGATTTGTCATTTATAGGGCTTTATTAAAGAGATTTTCCAGCGCAAATTTAAGCTATGGTCAAACACACCGTAACACATAGTAACCAGCTGCAGGAAAACCTCTCAAAAGATAAATGTTGCCAACTGCTTGCCTCTCTAGTTATACCAACTTCAGCAACGACCACATGATAGCAACACAGTGATTGACTCATCAGGGCTCCCCCACAGACAAGCGGCTGCTGGAGGAGAGTGGGTGAGTTATGTTTGGTCTCTTTGCTTAAGAAACCAGGCAAAGCTAAAAAGATGTTTAATGGCTAGTACTATCTGTACTGTTGATGAAGTTAGGTGCCGTTTTGAGCATTATTTGTGGTTATAGAGTGGCTTTTTGGTTGAGGTTTGCACATGGAGATGTAGACCGCTGTGTATTGCTATTGTGCGGTCGTTACAAAAGTTGGTATAACTAGATAATCAAGCAGTTGGCAACATTCATCTCTTGGGGGGTTTCTAACGCAATGCTAAGGTGTGTTTGACCATAACTTAATTTTATGCTGGAATATCCTTGTAAATTACTGTAACTGATTGGGCAGACACAAGCGTATCTCCAAATTAATTAGGTGAGGTATACAACCTGTTCATCCCACCAAAGATGACCAAAATGCATTAAGCCTTCTATCAGATTGTAATTTGGCAATCTAGTAATGTATAATAATAATACTAACAAGGAGATTCAGAGAATAAGGTGCGAGACGAATCAAAGTATTTTATTGAAATTGTGCAACTTAATCACTGCTAAAACTAAAACTATCGACTACTAAATTACCACTACTGTGACATAAGCAGATACTTGTTCAAATAAAGCTGGCACATTTCTGAAGATGATCTCAAACCATGGTACTTGTCTTAAGACAAAAAGTCTGCTTGTAGAGAAATATTTAATGGCATTAATTGAAATTTGAACGACTCATCGAGTTGTTAGTACTTTTTAGACTGATCATTCTCCTGATCCTTGTATGTCCAACACAGACTGTTTTTGGAGACCTCAAAGTTGTAAACACTGATGATATAGCTGTTCTCCTTTTATAACACACACAAACACTTGTTTGGTTATTTACTTGTTTATTTATTTGGGGATGAATAGGGTATGGGGATAACATGCAGTAAAAGGTGAATGCGAGCCAATGCTGCAAGGACCATTGCCTCAGTGTATGGTGTATGGAGTGGGTGCTAAATCTACTCTGTCGAATGGCTCTCCTTGGGCAGATTATTCCAGAGTTTTGGAGAACTAACAGCACACACTTTGTCCCCTTAAATTTTCAATGTGGCATTTGGATCAAACTCTTACTGAATGGGTGTCTGCATAGTACAAATAGGTCTGAGAGAAAAGCCATAGAGACCTTTAATAATCACAGAGAATATCTTAAAATCTGTCAGACCCTTTTCTTAGCCCCTGTTTACCCTCAGCCATTATAAATGTCACTTTATATCTTGTGAAACCGCAGTCAGGCATGGTTAAAGAAGTTTTCTATTTATAAAGTGTAGTTTAACTGGATTGGTAAACTCTTAAAAATTTTGCACTTTCATAAGTTTGTCCACCTGCAGTGCATACAATCAGAATAACAGCTGACCCAGTTTCCCAAAAACTCGGAATAAAAAGCATTGCAGAGGCAGCTTTTTATTGCTGGGCTTCAGTGTAAAACATGTTGTGCTGTCAGGTGTTGCTGTTATTTTGTCCACCTTTTGTGTTTGCCTTCAACAGCCCAGGAGGCAACTGCACCACCCACGGGAAGACGGCGTGTTTACTCCTGCCCTGTTTTCTCTGTCTTTCTGTTTCGAAGACCCCGGCTCAGTTAAACACATGTGACTGCACACAGAGAGTAAAAAAAAACAGGAGTGCTGTTTGATGAGTCATGCCAGGTTAGCAATGAAACACAATGCATGTCCTGTGAGAGAGGAAAGTGATGGAAGAGAAGTAAGAGACGTGAGCAGACAAGGCACTGGAAATCTGAGAGTTTTGGGAGAAACCAATTTAGGCAACGCCAACCGTTTCACCCGCAGTTAACGTGAATGGGCTAATTACAGATTTGCATTTCTATCCAAACAGATTGATTGCGGCAACAGATGAGAAACAGCCGAGACAGGGCTGCAGATGAGAGTGTAAAGATGCAAATATCAAACAGAGACTGACTCTGAGAAGGAGTAGGGAGGTTGTTACAGTTATCAGGGACATGATGTGAATGATAATCAAGCAGGGACAGTCATAGCTAAAATACTGTAAAAGCATGGGTGTACGTTCTGGGTTTAGTTCGTGCTGTGTCCTGTTTCTCTGAGCGTCTTAGGATTTAAAAAGGAAAACAAAACAAAACAAAAACATAATATTAATTAAAGGATGCTTGCAGATTTGCAACCAATATAATATAAAACAAATTTCACTGCTGAAGGAGCTGATCTGATCTGATCTGCTCGTGGAGAAAACAAAAGCGATCACCAGTAAGCCGGTACAATTTCCTTTTGTACTGTTTTCCTTTGTACTGTTTTCTTAGGTCTGAAACATAAAAGTATTGGGAATCATGTTATTTTGTTTCCAACATCAAAGATGTGTTTTATATCTGTAAATACCTTGAACTTTTGGTTTTCTCTTCCCATTTTAAGGTGGCCAAAGCTTCTAAAGAAATCCAAACAGCACAACTAGCTTGTTTATTTTCATAATTTGACAGGAACACAAGACAAAATTTAAGCTGTCAGAAATTCTGAAACACACACACACTCATCTTTTTTTTCATATTTGGTGAGAATTTGTGCAGGTTTTACAAAGTTAGTTTTTATCTGTTACTGATCAGCTCATTGATTTTCAGATCAACGCCTACATGAGCCTCAGACAGTCAAGTTTGTTGAACAAGATGCCTAACAGTTATACATGTGAACTTGACGTCTATCTTGACGGGTAGGTTCCTCTGATTAAGTCTGAGTAATTGTGAGATTTTGTTACTGGAGGATTTTTTGGATTTATAAGATTTTTGTTCTTATAGTTCTGTATTTTTACATTAATCAAAAAATGTTAACAAAGGTCCCTGTTTAAGCACTTTGCGTAAACTGCTAGTAAAGCACTTTATGTAGACTTTGAGCAGTTTACGTAAACTATTTTATTTTTCAACTTAACTGCGTGATAATTTGTGTGTGCTTTTATAAACCAACTTTTTTCTCACATAAATTAATAAGTAAATTAAAACTTGTACATCTTTTCCCCCACTGTTTTTTGTTCTTCCGTTCAAACATGTTTCTAGCTACTGTAGCGGCCCTCTGCAAATTATGCAGCAGTAGAGTTTGTCTGGTGGTCAAATCATCATTAGAGACACCGTGAAACTGTGAAAAGCATACAAAACATTAAAATCTGCATAAATCTAAAATTTAAATTCATTCTTTACAAATACAGAAGTTAAAATATGATCAACAGCATATGATGTAATAAATCAATCACCTCGCTTCGCCTGCCAAGGGTGCAAACTTAGTGGCAACGGATGCCTCTTCATTTTGTCACTCTTGACCAAAAATATAAAACAATGAAACAATAGCAAACATAAATATGTACAATAAAAAACATTTATTGATACATACCAAAAATCCTGCATGTGTGCACCAAGCTCCTGCTTTCAATGGAACTGAAAATTTGGCATCTGACTTTACTGTTTATACAATTTTCGAGGGTGCTGCACCGATCTGGGAACATAAATGTGAACCCAACAAAAAAGAAGGGCCGGTGGCCATTTATAGCTACTTATGAAAGTATCTGTTTTACAGTACTCACCTCCCCAACTAACAATAACTGGAGGAAACAAGTTAAAGAAAGCTGTTGAATAAAACCAACACAAACCTAACAGAAAACTAAATTTGACCCCGCCCATCACCTGCTGAGCTGGAGTTTTACTGCCCAATCACTACCTAGGATTAAACACACCTATTTGAGTGGGAGGGTTCAGCAACATATCTCCATACATACCTAACATAGACTATTCGTAAAAATATTTACAAACAGAGAAATGAAGAGACACATTATGACCACAGACCACATAACGACTCACAGTGACTTTTAACTTCAAGCACTCTTTAGCCTAAACATGAATAAGAGATCTAAGAGCGAAGAGATCAGAGGTACTGCTTTGTCCACAGGGGTTGCCAAAATTAATGCAAACTGTCACAACCTGGATAGTGAGCCTTGACCAAAAGACAGTTGGAACCAGCGGTGCAAAAGGAAAAAAAATATATATTTTTTATAAATTAAGATAAATAAACGAATAAATAAAGAATAAGGTGTGTTGAGTCTGAAGTATCAGCAGTGTGCATGTGAGTGTGTGGGCATGGTGTAGTGAGGGGCGTTGAGGAGTGTATTAACACAAGATCAAGCTAAGGTATTGGTGCAAAGGTGATAGGGAGCACAAGGGAGCCAGATAGAGAGAGAGAGAGATCCCACCAGAAGTTGTTTATATATTTGGTGAGGAGCACCTGGCCCAGGTGCTCCTCATTGGACTTGATAATTCCAATCAGCTCATCAGACACCTAAGAAGAAAGATACAAATTAGTGTGGCCAACAGAACAACACAAGAGACAGGGGTCATCACAAAACCATCAGTTCCTCATGAAGGCTTTAATAATTACGAATCACTGAGAGTGTAAAACTTTTGAACTGAAATTAGAAAACAAGGGAATTTTGATTAAGAACAACCTCTCACCAATATTTTCAGGGCATATTTTTATCTGTCAGTGCCTCTTGTTTTCATGCGGGTTTGAAAAAAAAAACAGTGTCACAACATTCTATATTACACACAAACACACACACACACACACAAACATTTTTACTAGCTTATTTGACACTTAGAGATACACACACAGACAAGTTCGTATCTCTCATGACAGTCTAACTCACTGCAACACACACACTTAACTTTGAAAGCTATCTGTGTACGCGCGCACACACACACACACACACACACACACACACACACACACACACACACTAGCAGCAGTGACAGGGAAGAGTCAAGTGGAAATCTTTGCCATCGGCTACAAACAATAAGAAGCTGATTAACATTCAGCACCCTGAACGCAACCCAGCTCTCATTCTGCCTCATTCTCTGCTTCACTCACTTTCTCTGACTCTCTCTCTCTCTTTTGCTCTCCTTTATTATTTGTGTTTCTCAAACCCCCTCCCTCTTTCCTTTTGGGTTGATGTGATGCTTTCACAGCACATAGTCGCTGCTGTAGGATGAGGATCAGTGTGTGTGTGTGTGTGTGTGTGTGTGTGTGTGTGTGTGTGTGTGTGTGTGTGTGTGTGTGTGTGTGTGTGTGTGTGTGTGTGTGTACGTGAGTGCACGTATGGAAGATGATGACTGGAATAGAACATAATGAGGTACAGTTACAACATTGCTGAGATGACAGCATGCGGCAGGCAACATCTCTCTCTCCATCCCTCCCTCGCTCTTTCCCTCCTCATCCGTCTGTCTTTCCTCTCTGCTGTAAACAGATGTAGAGTACAACATTGTAACCACAATCCCCCTGGGCACTTTGGGAGCCTCTCACTCATGAAATCTATCTTTTTTCCCCCTCTTCTCCTCTGCTCATCTCCCTACCCTCAACTGGGGCCACAGCGGACTAGTTGTGGCTCAGATGTAATTATGGAGCCGAATGATTTGGCTTGTAGTGCCATTGATGAGTTTGTTGCCGCTCTTGTTTTTTGTCCAATCTTAGGGAATTTTTTCGAGTGGGACATGCTGCATCAAGGCCCACTCTGTGGCGTTCAATCCAAATATGAATCAATATCTTGTTTAGGTGAAATTATGAGAAGACACTGAGCACAAAACTTGAGAGCTCTGGATCATATCTTACTGCTTTAGTGAGTTCTTGTTTATCGTGTAGATGGTGATTAAAAACCGTTACATTAGAGGAACATCTGAAATCAAAGGATCTAGTGTGAGTCTACAGAGAGCCCGTCTCTCTAAGGTAATGTAAGGACATGTTTTCAATTTACACCAAGTCGGGTAGTATGACAGATAAACCAGTGAGGAGAAGCGCATCATCAGCTTTTGATTTGCACTCGATTTTTTATCTGACATTTGGACATTTTTCACTCCGGAGGACAGAGAAGAAGTGTAAAATCACACAAAAGATTGGTCACTGACAAATGAACCCAGATTGCTTCTAGATATATATTCCCAACACATCGCAGAATATCTGTGAGTATTTAAAGCATGCATAACAATATGCAGTGATAAATAGCCCTGGTAATTTGTCAAGCAAACAAGCACTCCCATTATGCCTGTATTTGGACACCAAGGTCCTCTACCCATACATTAATAAAACAAAAGGGCTGCAAAGCAGAGAAGCTATACAAGACCAGCCAGGCTGAAAGATACAGGTACTACAACAAAGATCTAAAGTACCCTGGCCCACCAGATATCACCAGATATGCATCTAAAATCACCAGCTTCTTTAACACTTGTCTTTGCAGTCTCATGATAAAATACTAAAGACTAAGCTAACTGCAACAGTAATGATCCTTTACACCAACTTAGTCCCATTGGACAGCAAGGCAGTGGGACTACAGCCAAAAAGAGAACTTCCAAAAGCCTTCATTAGCTCATCCATTGAAAATAAGGACACTGCACAGTCTCCTGATCCAGATTTGAAAAAAAAAAAAAAAAAAGAAATGGACTGCAAAAATTCAATTTGTAAGAAAAACCTCTGGGCTGAGTCATAGGCAACAAATGTACCAGTTTGAAATTCAGAAAGAGGGAATTTTGTTGTGTTGCAGTTTTTTACCCAAGTGATGGAGCTCCAAGAGACAAGCAACATGGACCAGGCAAGCAGTACTACTTGATAACAGCCTTCCTGCCACATTAGGACATAATCATACATCTCAGGAAAACAATGGTAAACAGTCAAATAAACCATAGCATGATGGTTTGAAAAGACTCCTCAACTTAAAGGGATATTGCCACGTAAATTTAAGTTAGGGTCAAACACACTGTAACACCAAGTTAGACACCCCCTCGAGAGATAAATATGCCGACTGCTTGCTTCTTTAGTTTTAAAAGTGGATCATTTCCTTGAAGCAATAATCATCATAATAATCATTTTGCACTGCAGACGCAGTAGTTCTTCTGCATTAGCATCTCAGTCTGATTGCATTTCCATGAAGTAATGATCATAAATTTTCTTCCTTGAGCTGTGAAACTCCGCTGCACTCAGTGATCGACTCGTCAGGGCTTCCCCCACAAACAAGCGGCTGCTGGGGGAGAGTGGGTGAGTTGTGTTTGGCCTCCTTGCTAAAGAAACCAGGCAAAGCTAAAAAGATGTTTGATGGTTAGTACTATGGCTGGGACCCTATGTGTACTCTTGATGAAGTTAGGTGCTGTTTTGAGCATTATTTGTGGCTATAGAGTGGCTTTTTGGTTGAGATTTGCACGTGGAGACATAAACCTCTGTATTGCTATTGTGAGGTAGTTACTGAAGTTGGTATAACTAGAGATCGTCAAATTTCCCACTTAGCTCAAATACTGACGGGTAGATCACATCACTGCAAACTTCATAATGTTGCAACATCAATTAAGGACTGTGTTGCAGCTTTTTGTCGTTGTTACTTTTCATCAAACTAATACTAAATTCTCTTGAAACATAAACAATGTGGTTTGCAGGGCCTAGTGACAGGAACAGGAAGCATGAAGGCTATAATGTAAAAATAACTTTGAAATCATTTCAACTTTATTTCTATCTCACCAGGAAAATAATCACATGCAACATGTCAACAAAACTGCATGATGAGAATGCCAATATCAGATCAGTCTCTGAACAGCATGGATTAATGGGGTTATTTGAGCTTCCTGATTTGGCAATTTCCAATTGATATGGATTTCATCCCAACATGCTCACAGACTTTTCAATGATGAGACAGAGTACTCAACGTTCACAACTTTCAAATCCACTGTGGATCAGCCAACAATTCACAGCAGGAAACCAACTCATGACAAGAGATTTTAAAGAAGAGTGTATTCTTGTTTGTGTGGCATCTGCAGTGAGTATGACACTTTACTTGAGTTAGTCTGTATGTGATTGTTTGTGTTATTTGGATAATTATCACTTTGGGACATATATCTCACCGAATCTTGACTGGGATGACATCATTCAATATTTTTTAACCCCAGCCTGAACTAATCTGCCACAGCTGCCTTCCTCATCTGTCACTGATGAATAATCTATCCATATATGTGACTACATAATCTACTTGTTGCTTTGTCTGCCCAAGCAAAGCAACAGCTCCATGTCCCCAGCTTGTCATTTCAAAGGGAGGACTTCATGTAGCACTCTGTCCAGACTGTGTGTATAAGTGTGTTTCTGTTTGTCTTTAACAAGCTCAGAGAGGTTGATGTATGACCGGCCAGCTCCCATTCGCTCCCTGCTTGATCATGTTGATGGATTGTTGATCCGAGTGTTTGTGTGTCTGTCCATATGTGTGTGTGTGTGTGCGCGTGTGTATGTCCCATACAATAGATTGAGGCATGTAAGGCAAATTTCTGGGGGTTTTCCCATGTGGTCAAAACAGCACTCAGTAAACAGCACTTGAAAAGCAAATGGCTGAAACGGCTGTGCTAATATGCATGTAGGCATGTAGGTGCATGAATGTGTGTGTGTGTGTGTGTGTTTACAGCCCCTGGTTTATGCTGGGCTTAGACCAAACAATTTTTACAGTCCCAGACTAAAAATTAAAGGTCTTAAGTAAATCTAGGAGCCACAGTGCACTCCCATCATCTTGATCGTTAAGTTTAAGATGGTAATCTGCACTGTTTTATGCCGGTCTTTTCCAAGTCTTGGGTTTGCGATAATATCAAACGAGTTTGATAATATTGTGAGTCGCAGTGACGTTACACAACCAACAACCAATAGATAAGTTCTGACAAAAGCGGGAAAAGAAACCTGACAGTCAAAACAAGAACAAGAATGTATGAAGAATCACTGGCGATAAAAGTTACGTTGTAAGCAGACAGTACAGAAAGAGGGGCAGAGAGTGAAGCTGTGGGCAGATCAGACTTGCCTATTTGACATCAACTGCAGGGTTTCCTCTATATGTAATGGCGCACCACCACGGCTAAATAAAAGCTGCCACACCTCAAAAATAATGTTTTTTTATGCGCTACCTTAGATTCACTATTTATCAGTAAATGCAACGCCCACAGGCTGCACTGCAGGGCGTGCGTCGAGTATTAGCATTAGCAAGTTCCGAGTTGCCATGTGCGAACACAGCTGATTAATGAGGCCCCCCCCCAAAAAAAAAAAAAAAAAAAAAAAAAATGCTGAAAGAATCTAGTTGTAGTCTTGTAAATAGTAACCCTGCAAATTTCAGTGTTTGTAAATTCTCAGTCTGAGACTAGGCTGTGACTAAAAACTCAACACTTGTCTTTAGATGTGAGCAGGTGTGAGCTGATAGTTTTCCAGGAGTCCTTTCCAAGTCTTCTCCAAGTCCTCTGATGGATAGGTAGCATTTGTGTTACTGACACCACGGCAACAGCCAAATTAGATTGGTGGATGTCAGTGAGACCTCATCTGGTCCTGGCATTAAAATGCAGTCCGCAGCTGCTTGTGCTGCGTGTGTAATGAACAGTCCCATCATGTCCCTCCATATACTGGTATTACATTGTTCTTGATGTCAGCATTCTGTCCACATCATGATTGAATCTTGTTTGTCGCCTGCAGCATATGCAAAGTAGGCGCCTAGGTTGGGAGGTGGAGAGTAGTCAACAAAAAATAGGCTTTCAACTCATGGCTTGAGCGTCCTTTCCTTTGATGCAAACAGGTTTTCTTGTGGAGGGATCCTGGCTGGTTTTCTATTTTAGCTGGTTTTCCTTCCATTGGAGGCTTTAAAATAAACATACCAAGTTATTAATTTATCTCTAGATCAAATTCACAGAGAAGATGAGGTACCGCAGACATCCAGCATGTGCATTGTGAGTACTGTTCAATTTATAGTTGTCATTGGTATCTATTTCTCCTTTAACATGCTGCATTTGTGATTTTTTTTCACAAACCAGGTTTCATGTGGATATGGCTAAATATGCTGCGCTTCATTTGAGTCCAAGACAAGTCTAGGACAAAGTGTGATTTATCTAGTTGTATCACAAGTCGTATTATACTTAATTATATTGTGCTGGATTGGGTTGTGTCAATATTGACGCTCGTCATATTTTGTCGTAATGCACTTTTTATATTTTATCGTTCACCATATTACATAGTTAACAGGCTTTGTTATGAATTTGAGTATGACATTTCACTCTATTTTAAACATAAACTGTATAAACTATGGACAACTTGGCTCTACCTTCTGTCATTATACAAATTTGAAGCTGAATTGCTCTTGGTATTTCCAGGATTGCAGTCACTTCCTGGAACCACCACTTGTGCAGGAGAATTGTACAACTCGGCAGGAGAGTTGCAGAGAGTCGCTGTGATGACGCTCAGCTTACACAGCATATCCCCCGGGTGATCTTTGTATGCCCATAGGCTGTATCAATTGTCAATCATAGAAAACATGACCCCCCTAATAACTTTTAAAAATGGAGCTGTACAGAAAAAAAGAGGACTTGAGCACAAACCAGTCTTACAGTAACTACATGTCAACACTGCAAGCAGGGGGGAGAAAATTTTATATTCTGGCTAATAAATTTCTAAAGTTTGTCCACAGCTCCATAGGGATTGCTGGAGGAGGCAGGATTTATGACCTTTACTGAAGCCCATCACCAGAGGGTGCTGTTCTCGAAGTGGCTTCACCCAGCGAGGAGGCAGATGGCGTCCATTCTATATACAGTGTATGATTTTAAATTATAACTTGAACTACAGAATTGATTTTGGTTCCATATTAAAGTCCTGTAATTTTCCTAACAAGTCAACCCTGCCTCAATCTGTGTTCAAAGCTAAAAAAAAAATAGAAGCTGTTTATAAGCTGAAAATGGGGTGCTCCAACTTTTGACATTCCCATACCAGTTATGGGTTTTAATGTCAGCCAATACTGCTCTGATCTAAAAATAAACAACCTGAATTCTACACTGTAAGGCTGGGACTAGGAAATATGTGGTGGCCAACTTTAGGCTTTCCTGGGACAGCCACCTTGTTTTTCAGTAGAAGACTCAAACCAACGTCTTGATAGCAAGGCAGCTTGATAGCAAACAGATGAAGAGGCAGAGTGCAGGTCTGAAATTTTAACCCTCAGTGATCATATTTCTGTTTGCTGTGTTGGAGTTTCTTCTTGATGAGATTTTTGCCTGTATTTGAACTGCTTGTAATGAGTTTCACACCTGCAGTGAAGAAGGTTCCAGGTGATAATGAGGTCTCTACCTACGGTCTCTCATCTGGTTTTCACTCTTTGAATAAGGTTTTTTACTTATCACCCTGTTAAAACAAACACAGCTTTCATTTACACCTGTGGAAAAGTCTCAAAGACGTAACCTCATCCAAACATAAATTTGAGTACATAGTGAAATGACACTAGATACAACTGGATTGAGAGTTTATTAAGGTACATCTACAATATAAACATAAATAGACATATTCTAAATATTTTCTGGAGTTATATATCTATTTTTTTTCAAGTGCCAGTTTTTGAACCCAGCCTTAAAGGGATATGCCGGCATGGATTTAAGTTAGGGTCAAACACACTGTAACACCAAGTTAGACACCCCCTCGAGAGATGAATGTTGCTGACTGTTTGCTTCTCAAGTAATACCAACTTCAGCAACAACCGCACAATAGCAATACACAGCGGTCTACATCTCCACGCACACACCTCAACCAAAAAGCCACTCTATAGCCACAAATAATGCTCAGAACAGCACCTAACTTCATCAACAGCACATGTAGGGTCCCAGCCATAGCACTAGCCATCAAACATCTTTTTAGCTTTGCCTGATTTCTTAAGCAAAGAGATAAAACACAACTTACTCAGTCTCCCCCAGCAGCCGCTTGTGTGTTGGGGAGCCCTGATGAGTCGATCACCAAGTGCAGCAGGCAATTTAAGATTATTACTTCATGGAAATGCAATCAGACTAAGACACTAAGGCAAAAGAACTACTGCGTAGAGTGCACATACAAGATACACAAGAACTGGGATTGCGTTTCCATGAAATAAGAAGCACAAATGGTATTCCTTGAGCTGCAAAACTCCGCTGCACTTCGTGGTCGTTGGTATAACTACAGAAGCAAGCAGTCAGAAGCATTTGTCTCTCAAGGGGGCGTCACAGTGTGTTTGACCATAACTTAAATTTATGACGGAATATCCCTTTAAGTTTTGTCACCTCCAAAACTTAAATACAGTTCTAATTGCTATTTGCTTGTCCTGGTGAAACATAAACCACAGCCTCGCACCAAAAAGCTATCACCTTCCAGTAGCATAACCACCTGTCCCTGTTCTTTTTTTTTTTTTTTTTCTTTTCTTGTTTTTACCATTTGTACGATTGGTATGACTAAATAAGTGATATCATTCATGTTAAAAGTTTAACAGATTTGCAGTGTAAATTTCTTGCAATTTTGACAACAGACAATTTATGTCTGTATTAGAGATACATAAAAAAGGTAACGATTCCTGTCAGTGCTGGTAAGAACTTAGAGATATGCATATTCCCCTTTCTATATAAGGCTTTCTCACATGAATACTTAATATGAATCACCGATAATATATCCATTGCGTATGGCAAACTCCAATGTGGGCTGTGAAAAAAGAAAAACAATTGATCAATGATTAAAAGGATGGATCTTTTATAGTATTCTGCCCCTCATGGTTCCCTTACCCAGATACCCTGGGCGGTGAGACTCTGTTTATATGTTTTCCATCATCTCCACAGCTCCCTGGCAGACTGTTTTTCATACCCCTGTGCACAAATCACAGTTTTTGTCTCAAAGCTTAAAATCCTTGTCCTGAACGCAACATAATCAGGCTCAAAATTGATGGTTCACTCCATTTCAACAAAAGTGTGGTTCATTACTTCCTCGCCAGATTTGTTAGAGTCAGGCTTTCCCTGTTTTGCTGCCGGCTAAGTTCATGCCAGAGCTTGTATGAACCATGAATGTGATCATATATTGTCTATGAAATATTTAAAATCTCATTATGGGCCCAACTTCCATGGGGAAAATGTATGATCCTTTTATACAATAAGTCTCAAGATATCCCTGATAATACAACAACACTTGTTCTATCTTGTTTCAGCTGTAAAAAGCTACAAAAGAACAACCAATGCTCCATAAAAGAGGAGCAAATAAATTTACATTATGCAAATAAATAAAGTTCCCTAAATCCTTAAATGTTCATCCTCTTCAAAGTAAGACATAACAGTTCCTGTATGTCAAAACCAAAGCAGCTGTCCCACATAGGAGCCTGTTATACCATTATAGCACAACACAATCATGAAATAACGATGAAACATGAAAGTACCACTTATTTAAGTAAAGATGCTACCTATGACATTCACACACACAAGTTTGACTTTCCTTTGACCACATACTGTAGATAATATATAAATACTAAGATGTAAAAGCTGTCACAGAGGTCATGAAGTAAAGTTAGTCGAGTTCCAGCTCTGGAAAGGACAGTGCACTTGGCTGGTTCCAGGTGGACCTGTGTGGGTTCTGATCTTACCCGGGCCTTCACTTCCTAGACTGATATAATCTCTTCTTCCTGCAGATTTATGTCATTCTCTCACTTTCCCCACATCATCAAAGCTCTCATGAGACACCCAGGTTTCCCTCTTATTCTCCTTTTCTTTCGTCCGCTTCCATGTTTTTGCTCTCCTCTTCTCATCTAATCCGCGATTCAAATTACCTGAACGCCTAATGCTTCCTTTTAGCAATGCATGAGTGGGATCAACTGAAGGGAGTCAAGCAGTGGATTAATTCACACATACACCCACCCACACACACTCAAACACACTCTCACATAAGCACAGGGTATTAATAAACAGCGCAGGAAAAGGATGCTATAAATTCCAGCTACTCTCCACTTTGAATGGCTCCCATAACTTGCTCTGTGAGTGCTCCGTGTGTGTGTGTTTATTGAAAAAACCTGCCAGGTGCTGGTTTGAATCAGCCACATCTGGAAGTCTGAAGTGTGGAGAATCAATGTCAGGCCTCCGACTGTCTCGCACACACATAAACACACTCTCAAATATGTTGTTATTATGAAGCATGCCAGGCCTATTTTCTGCTTGTAAAGGTGCAGTAATTAGGGCTCACTAGGTAAACATAAGAAGTTTGTGCCAACACCATACACTTTCAAAGTTAGTAATTAAATCAGATCAGTACTTCAGTGGCCTCAAAGCACCACATTTAAGATAACTATAAAGGCATTTAATGCAATGCTTTTTTTACCTCAATGATGCAAATAGAATGAAGGCTTTCAAGCATCAGTTCTTTGTACCAAAATACTCATAATTACTGTGTTCAATTTCATAGATTACTTAAAATGTTGTACTTTTAACCAGACAAGGTTTTGGCCCATGTTATATCAAGATGTGTTATTTTAATTCACCCAAGTAATCTCTGTAACTTTCCATAAAGGCCTGTATTTTAAAGTAAAACCTTCTCCCTTTTTCATCACCCAGTAAAGTACTTAAGGTGCTTAAGCACACTGTATCACAAACCGCTAATGTTTAATAGCTGGGAATCAAAGTGTTCCTAAGAGTCCCACTCAGATTGTTTTTATTTTTATTTTTACTACTTAAAGTGTTATCAGTTGTCTTTACATTGTGATTATGAAGTTTTTAGCCAAAGTCATGTTACCTGTGTCATTTTCAAGGACATTTCTTCTGCAGAGCTCCAGTAGATCATTAGCAATTCACCTCTGAGTCGTGGGTGGAGACAGCACTGCTCTACACACTCCTCGTCATGCTAGCTTGCAGCCTAACATTGTCGGTGTAGTAGAAGAAGCAGGTTACATAAGAGCTATTCATCTCTTAGACACTAATGTCTTTGGGGACATGATGAAAGCTAATATAATAATTAGCTTTCTTACGAGCATTGCAATCCGCTAACGCACACGCTAGTTCCACAATTGTCCTCTCTACTTTTCTGAGTGTGGCCTTCATAGCGAGGCTCCAGGGCCAGCGCTTGGATTTGCTTTGTAGGAAATCCCACTGTTTCTGTGCTTGCTGTTTGGGTCTGCCCGAGATTCACAGCAATTCAAATGCAGAAATACTCAGAAATACAATTTCGCACTTACTTTTCTCATAATAGGTCCTGTTGCATAAAAAAAAAGTGATATGAACATGTAGACAACAAGAAAAACATGATTTTCATCTGAGTGGGTCTTTAATAATATGCAGCAAAGAGAGGCTGTATGTGTCAGACACATTCTCACCAGCTAGTAACTGTTGTAGCTGTGGCACACATCACACTTCTGCACCAGCAGGATGGGAAAAGAAGCGACGAAGACACAAATCAGTGAGAGATGCCATGTTGACTTCTGTACACACAGAATTGCATGTGACATCTTTGTTTATCACTCTTCTGAGCATTTGGGTCAACAAAGATCCATAGAGAGCTCACACAAGATGAAACCAGAATTGATCATTCTGGCCTGCAGTGTGAAAGTAGCCCAAAACACTCTTTTTAATGACGAACTTGTTTTGAATTTGTTGTTATGGTTTTAAGTGAGTTATATGCTTAAATAAGGCACATGAATAAATACAACTTGGGTACTCTTACAATAGAAATCTAAAGGTTACAGATGCTGTTCCATTTCAGCCTATTTTTTCCAAGGCAAGTGCTACAACTGAAAAACACCAGCCATGATTATGCTTTTCAAAAATAAAGTGCTTCAATCAGAACTAGTCTCACATCCTTTTTATGACTCGGAGTCGAGTGGAGCTGGCATCTCATCTGCTGCAGTATAATCAGTGGTATGGTGCAGGTTCCATACATCTATACAAAGTAAAACCACTTCTTTTTCAGATGGCTTTGAGCATTAATTGCTACTTAATATCCACATCTGCTCACACACGCTTTCATCAAGAAAAAATGTCAGCATGCACTCATTTTTTCATCATCTGTT
The DNA here is from genome assembly GCA_962446985.1 of Xyrichtys novacula. Taxonomy (NCBI): domain Eukaryota; kingdom Metazoa; phylum Chordata; class Actinopteri; order Labriformes; family Labridae; genus Xyrichtys; species Xyrichtys novacula. The sequence goes on from OY660874.1 coordinate 7,217,224, forward strand.
TCTTTGTAAGGATGCTTGAGTGACAACAATGGCAGCAAGAACCAATCAGGTTGCTTTTCTTTATAATTGAGCTCTTTGAAAGGTTTATACCGGCTTTTTGTGTACTTAAACATTAAGGTCCAATAATATGAAGCTGAAAACACTGAGTTTTATTTACAGAAAAGCAAAGAATCTATCTGTATTTCACACCCACTTACTCAGTTGGACTTTAGCACAGGATAATTCTGCATTCCAGTTACCTCAGAAGCCGGCTATCAGAGCTGGGAATGACATTGCACCCGAGCTGACGGCGTCCCAGTAAATAAGTCAGATAACCAAGATGGACACCTGCTGTTAGCAGTTGTCAGCTGTTGTTAGTTGTTGCTAGCTATACCAGTTGTAAACAACACATAACACAGTATTTTACTCTACAAACACCATAGCAACGTGTTCACAGTTAGACGTTGGGCAGTAAAACATATACCACTTATTTAATTTCACAAAAACAAAACATAAGTGCTAATAAATGATACAATACGAAAGCTTTTACTGTTACTCTTTACTGTTGAAGCACTGCGCTGCCTTCTTGGATTATGACGTTGTCGTCAAGTCAGGGTTGGTGAAGATCGTCCGACTTTCCTAATCGGTAATCGGCCTTCAGGGGTATGTTCCAGATAAATGACTTGGAAATCCTGACTTGTGATTACAACTTGAGCGCACCAAAAGTTGCTTGTGCTCGGACAAAATGAAGTTCAAAAATAGGCTAAAACCAGTTAGTGTGAAATATTGGAGAATGTGCAAAGTTGTGAGACCCCGTTGAAGTTAAACATGTTTGCACTTGATGAAAGACTGTTGCTGTTACCATGTTGAAAAACTAGCTGGAGTCTCAGTCATTGGGAAACAATGGTTCATATTCAAAGACCTTTTTCAGTTGGATCAGTCCAGCACTGCTTTTCCCTAAAATCCCAAAATGGAAAAAAAATACAGCTCCACAGATGTGCATTCACGTGCCAACTGTAACCATGAAAGACAGAGAAAAGAGAAGAAGGACAAACTGAGCGAAAAAAAAAGAAAGGTTTCTGCAACTCTGCACTCTGTGTAGTCGTGTGGTCGCTTTGTAGCTGTAATGAAACAGCAGACTGTGGAACTCAACTTCTGGAAGTAATCTAGAGCCTGGCCTCAGACACACACACGCACCCGCACACACACATACACACACACACAGATTCACAAAGACATATTCTGCTCACACTCACATTCATGCACACAGCTGGCCATCCAAGAGCCTCTACCCTGCATAACCACTCGCTGCTTTAATGAAAGCCTGTAAATCTATTTGGGGAGCTGAAGCTACCAAGAGGCAGGGCAGGGTCACTTTACAGACCTGCTCTCATATGCTTTAAGTCTTAAATATACAGTTATTCTTTATAGCTGAAACTCCTAAAACTGTGTGTCATTGGTGGCCAAGTGTCACATACTGCCAAAAGTAGAGCTTTTCTCAGCCTGACCATAAAAAGCCATGATATCATGTCTCTGCAAGTCTCTACACTAGCTGTAATTCAAAAGGAATTAAAAATGTACTTAACTAGGTCCACAGTGGAGAAAGGATTGTGAGTATTACCGTCTCATAAACCAGATTTGACTATGTTTGGGGGAAAAAAACAAACAAAACATACAGATGTTACCATGGTGATTTATTCTGCGCTACATACTTTGCAAACTAATGGAGCCATAAACTAATGAAAAATTATTGATAAGGTGAAAACTGGTTGAAGCATATTTGAAATAATAATAATAAAAAAACATCTCTTATTAGGTTATAGATTTTTTTTTTAATCCCTGCTTTGAGTTTTGTACCCATAAATGGATTTTTATTGATGTTTATTTTTCTTTGCCTGTTTCTGAGTTTATGTATAGTTTTGAATATGAAAGTTGCTTTTTATATCTAAGATATGAATGCTGTTTTTGTCTGTCTTTTCTGCTTTCATATACTCACTTTTCATTTCTTATTCCTTTCACCAGATCCCGTTCAAACTTAACTGGTTAGACCTTCACCCTCCTCCGTTATGAATCTAACAAGCCTGAACAAAATGCTGTTGTCAGAGGGACACACTGTTGTTATTGAGCAGAAAGCAGCGGTTCGGGGGTTTAAAAAACTCATACAGCTGTGATACCTGCATGGTATGCATGAGGTTGTCGGGACATGAATAATAACCTGCAAAGGTGAGGTGTGGATTTATTCCTCTGAGTAGTTTAATCTGATTCTCTAAAAATTAAAAATCCAGTTAGATAGGACCATGTTTGATCAAAGATTTTTCATCAAACAGAACAAAATTTGCTCAATTTGATGTTTGGAGATGACACGAGGAGTGACTATAACATAATCCCACTCAGTCCAAACTGACTTTAACTTTGCATGTTTAATTTTCATCCCATTCTGAGCATATTTACATGTCTTTATTGGCTTCCTTTTTGTCATAACACCCCAACTGGTAGGACTCAGTAAGCCTTGTGTGACATAATTTAGTTTCATTTACGCTGTGTGTGTGCCTAATCAGAGCCAAGTTGACCAGTGTCTGAAAAAACACTGCAGCTGCATCAGACCCTGACATTCACAAAGGTTTAAGGTCCAGTACACCAGCTGAAAATCTTTTGACTGCAGACGGAGCTGAAATGGATGGCAAAGCTTTCAATTTTCCATTCCTATGGCCTATATTCTACATTTTCAGTAATGAGCTTTGGGTAGTGATAGATGAAGAGGCTCACTGATTCTGGTGACCAGGAGAGTTTTCTCTGCAGGGTGGCTGTGCTTAGCTGTGGAGACAGCATGTGGAGCTGGAACATCTAAAGGGAAGGAGCTTGGAGGAGATCCCCTGCTCAGTCCCCAAAAAGATCTAGCTGAAGAGGTTTAGGCATCTGATCAGGAATGTCTCCTTTGGGGGGCACAAAAGGTGGTCAGAGCACGTCTGTTGGCAGGGGACTTTAAGGGAAGGAGCTGGAAAACATTGCAGAGAGGGAGTGTGGGCTGACATGTTTCAGATGTGATTATTCTAACTTTGCCTTGAATTGGTAAGAGATAATGAGGTTGAATGTTATTAAACAAGGATTTTGAGAAGTGCTTCGTTTTGTTCTTTAAAGACCCACTCTGAAAATCAAGTTTTTCTTGTTGTCTACATGTTCTTACGGCATTTTTCTGATGCAACAGGAACTATCATGAGAAAAGTAAGTGCAAAATTGCATTTCTGAGTATTTCTGCATTCAAATCGTTTTGAATCTCTGGCAGACCCAAACGGCAGACTCAGACACAGTGAGTGTAATCCAATAAATCCAAGCTCCGCCCCCAGACTCCCGCTATGCAGGTCACACTCGGAAAAGTAGAGAAGACGATCACGAAAGAGGAAAAGCCCATGAAAATGACACAGGTAACGTGATTTTAGCTAAAAACTTCAGAATCACAATTTAAAGACTTTAAAAAAAAAAAAAAAAGATTGGAGTGGGACTTAAACATGCAATTACAAAACACTTCTATGTCATGATGTGAGAAAGTATTGGAAGATTATGCTTTACAAAACCAATCTATTCAGATTGCATATCTGATAGTCCATTCTGAAGTGATAACCAGCCAAATCAAGAAGAGGTCTGTTGTATTTGTGTTCCAGTATATAGAAATGATTTCTACAAGTTATAAACTGCTCATGTGTGTGTCTTCTAACTGGAAAATATAAGTGGGAGGTTGAATGTGATGACTTTATAAACTGTGCTGACCATTTACATGTGAGCACAAGTACTTTGAAGCACACAGTCCATTTGTCTCAGCGTCACCGCATGAGGACATTCCTAAGTGTCACGAAAGAAACAAATGACTGCTCTAAACACTTCCTGCAGCAGCAGTCCACTGCATCCGTGCCGCAAAAGAAGAGAGTTTGTGTCATGTCTACATCTGTACTCTGCATGCCTGCCCAGAACCTCAGTAAGCCTCAAGTGTTCCAGCTTTGAGGCCTCTGCTTCCACTTTGATGGAAACTTAATTGTTCGTGCTGGAAGCAGTTGGGTGCGACAACTAAAGAAAGAGACGGAGAGAGAGAGAGTGAGGAAAGGCTAAGCCCGGATCTCTGGATGTGTGTGTGTGTGTGTGTGAGAGAGAGAGAGAGAGAGAGAGAGAGAGACAGAATGCCTGACCAGTGTCAGCATGTGGAATTAATTAGACTGGTAATAACTGCCTGGAAGAGGGACGCAGAGGCAAAGCAAAAAAGGGCAAAATGAGACTAAGGGAAAATAAGTTGAGAAGGATGGAAAAAAAATGATAAAGGAAAAATAGGGGCAGACAAAGTCCCACTGAGGGCAAGGTTTTAATGATGAGTGGAGAATTAGTTCAAGCTATTTGTAAAAGAGATGAAGAGCCCATCATGAATGTCTCTTTCTGTCACACACATGCTTGCAAACCTGTTGTTGTACAGCCAAACCGCCATCTTTAAAACATAACAAATGTTTACTTTGAACCAGCCTTTACTCATTTTCATCAAAGACACTGTCTCAAACCTTTTTAACACCCTAATGTGGACCCAATCTGTACACATATATAATCACACACACTGAGCCAGTTTTTGTCCCTGTCCTCATTAGCTGAGCACTATACTCTCTTCTGCAGACCCAGTAAGTTTATAATTACTACACTATGGTAAATACAAAATACAAGTAGAATATAGACAATGTACTAACAAAACAGCAAATTTAGTTGACACTTGATACTGATAATCTCCCTTAGTTGTCTTCTAACCATGATTCTTGTTTTTAACCATAAAGCATCCCCAAGGCTCCTGCTCAGTGACCTTCATTTAATTCCTTTTATATTTGTCATTGTTGATATCCTTCCAGTTATACTCAGTTTTGAATGCACCACAGGCTGCTTGTTCCCTAACAGTGTACGTTGGCCAAAAAACAAGCAATATCCTTACCTCTCTCTCCCCTTTTCCAGCACTTAACTCTCTCCCTCCCTCCCTTTCTCCCTCTCTCTCTCTCCCTGTCTCACTCCTCAACAAAAAACCCAAAAGCGGTCTTGGACTCTCTCCATCTGTGGAAGACTAAATTGATCGCAGAGACGGAAAATTGATCGTCAGGATGCAAAAAAAAAAAAAAAAAAAAAAAGGAAGGTCTTTCTTTTTTTTTTTTCACTTTGGTAAAAAAAAGCTGTTGAGTGAGGGCTTTTCAACACTCAGGATTGCTCTGGAGAATCCAGCCAAGACGACTGGAGGGATTCACTGTGTACCTGAATGCCAGCTGCCTGCTTGAAATTATAATCGGTTTCACTCAAACAAACACACATTTGCACGCACATATGCACTGATTTTCACACAACTAAACACTACACACCTCTGGGTCACTAATTTGTATTTGTAAAATGGTTTGTACAGGAATTTCATCAGCGTAATATGTCACATAATTTTCCAACAAAGTAGAGTTATATTTGTAGAGTAGTGTTGAGGACTTCTATTGCATGAAAGCCTTTTTTTTAAAGGAATATTTTCAGGGCTGTTTTGCCTTTGAATGATTGAAACTCCCTAAACTCAACCGTTCAGTGGAGATAATGCTTTGGGCTATTGATACAAAAGCGCTCACACACACTCAAAAGAAATCAGGCACAGAAACCCACACAGATGTTTACACACACTCAGAGCCCAAGAGCACTTTCTCATGCTGCTCAGGAGCAAAATAGAGAGAAAAGCCAATGAATAAATGACAAGAGCAAAGAGAGTCTTTAATTCAGTTTAATTCTAGGCTACTCCCCTCATATTCGTCTGAGTTTCTCCCCTGAAGAAAAAAAAAAAAATGAACTGGGACTTTTGGAAAGAGTGTGTTGCTGTGTTTATGTTCGTGTGTATTTGTGTGTGCCGTGGTGTAGCATGTCATTGCAGTGGTATGTGAGCCGCAGTACTCTGAGGTAGCTGGAAGTAAACCAAAACCAGCTCATAACACATGTAGTTAAAAGCACACATGCTCATACACACAGACTCACACACTGACACATATGCAAACACTCACACAGGCAGTAGGAGGGTGGGCTTTAGTGTGAATGACATGGCCTAGATTTGAGGGTGAGTCATTTCCGCTCAGTGGTAGAAAAGTGAGGAATGTCCCTTTATGGAAAAAAAGGAAGCAGCAAACTCTTCTTTTTTTTCTCCCTGTTCATCTCCTTCTTAAATTTGTCTGTACCAATCTTTGTCTCCTAACTGTGTGCAGATGTCTTTGCTGTGCTTGTCCTTGTTTAGTTTAGCGTGTCTGACTTTGTGTTAAAATGAATTTTAGCTCAGGTATGACGTGGAATTAAAATATTTTTGTGTGGTAGGTTACGGCAGTGAGCTGTGGCTTTTTTTCTCAACCAGGAAGTGATGGACTGAGGATTGTTGTAAAGTTGACAAGAACAATCTGGGTGATATGGTATATTGTATCTGCCAAAACTAAACAGATTGGTCAGTTTTGCTGTCAAGTCTAATAAAGAAATCTGGCACAACTTTACCAACTTCCAAGGTGCATGGAGAAGGCAGAGAGGTTTAAGGTCTGAGGGGATACATTTCAAGAGTCAAACGAAACCATATATATATATATATATATATATATATATATGTGTGTCAGCCAATGGGGCCACTGCAAGGTAGGCTGGGCATTTAGTCATTCCAAGAAATTTAACCAATTACTAATTTCAGTTTATTGACTCGAAAACAGAGCCGTAAATACTCAAAGGGGGGTTATCATACATTTTCTTCAGACTCTATATTTCTTTTCTGATACCTCTCTAATAGTTTTACAGGGTTTTCAGATTTAAAAAGGCCTCAAATTTCTTACAGTGGTGAGAAGCCTACTTTCTTCTGATTGACCACCTGTTTGTAGGCTTTCCGGAAGTAGTGATTATGGGAAAAAAAATAAAAATAAAAAAACGTGCTGAAGCTGCATGTAGTGCAAAAATGGACAGGCTTTCTGAGGGCACATTGTCTTTCTGATAAAATTTCAAAATAGATTTTACATTTATACTGAGACTTGTGCTTTGGTGGGAGATTGTTGAAATGGGCTAAATTATATGATATAGCTGAGACTATCTGTAGCGGTTGAATGCTCTGCTCCTGTACTGGTTCACTGTCAGTGTCTCTACAAAAGGGAAAAGCTGACTAGGATCCCCAGTAATCCCTACACTAACTATTGACAAGTACCTTTTACAAACCGTAAACAAAAGAACAAGGATGAGCAAAAAAAAAAAAAAAAACTTCCTTTTAAGGCAACATTTGGCATTTGGAAAAAGCTTAGAAAGAGCACTGGTCATCTTGGAGTAATTACCCTTGGGGTTGAGTTTCATTCTCTTTCTCAATAAACCACATAATTGACTTGGACGAAGACAGAGAGTTGCTTTTTCAGGTGCAAAGCAGTTACTTCCAGACTACAAAGAACCACTCAGATTTAGTCTCTCAAAACATGCTGTGAGGGCTGAGGTACAACAACTTACTATTATCCAAGGAGACCCTCTGTCTCTATTTCGGTCCAAACTTGGTGCCTCTGAGTGTTCCCTTCCTTTTGGCTGAATACATCTCTGAGAAAGCATCAGACACCACAGATAACAGACAAATGTCAAAGTCCTATGATAAAAAACTCAAATAAAAAACTGCCCCGCAAATTCATTTAATGCTCAGACATGGCAGTTTTTTTTGTAAAGCTGTCCTCATTGAATTGATCGCTTTCTTTATCATGGGATGTTCAGGTTGACTTTGCATCTGGAGGTTTTGGAAAATTTATGATTAAACTGCTGAGTTTACTAAGTCACATTTTATGATTGCAATACTTTAATTCCAACATGAAAAACTCTCCATCTTCATAAATGAATTAGCAATCATCTGTGCAACTGAAGTGTTAGCAAAATTGCAGAAACTATTTTGATGGCTCTCCAGATTTTAATGACAATGCCATCCAGCTGGCGCTTTGTCATAAAACTTGGAAACTTAGTTTTGAAGAAACTTAAGAGATGGAGCTGAGAAATAAAATTGTATTCTGGTAGAAACTGAGAAATCACATGGTAACTGTTATAGACTGTTCATTAGAAAGATAGAATTGGTCATAGGGAAGATAGTGCTACTATGTTTTAATCAGCCTATCTCTCTGGATGAAGGATGACATTTACTTAGGTTAAACTCCCACATGGCACGACTAGAGGTATATTTAATGGAGTCATAGTCCCAGGGCGAGAGAGAAATACCCTTAACTTGATGGGGTCCCCACATGGTATAAATATATCTTAATAAGCTGCACCCCTGGAGAAGAAGAGCACATCATTAACACAAGTCAAAGCCTGAACCAGTGAACCTCAACAACCACCATGCATGTTAGACAGTGTGTCTGTCATTATTTTTCCTGTTTATTGGATTTAATTACATGAATTCTGGATGCACCTGTTTGGGGAAAAAAAAAAAAAAAAACTCTTAAAAGATAACTTTAAGCAAAATTTGCCAAAAGCTTTACTGACTAGATTATAATGAGGAACAGCAGATTAAAATTCTAAAACCTCTTGGCAAGTTAACATTACTCTCCCAACATGATTAAATTTTAATGCATGATGCTATTGTCAAAGTCTCATTTATAAATAGTTCACATTTCAAATCATAGTGTGTTATTTTACTGGGAACAAGGCAGTGAGGCTGTGGTAATGATTTACGAAACATTTGTTATTCCTCTGCAGTGAGCTGGAAAGGAGTTCTGCAAGTATATATTAAGATATGTAAGGAAAAGTGGATCGTTTGTAGCTTTACACACATCTTATGCTGAGACATTGTTGTTACTGACAAGGGCATTCATAGGGCAAGAATATTGTATATAACTGGGATAGTATATATAACCTTTGCTACATTGTGTTTTCTGATATTGTCACAACTTAAGTGTTCACAATGTGGTATGAAATAAGAAAAGACACATTGATGTAGAAATAAAACAGATTTCCATTGTATTTTCAGTTGTTTTGTAGATACACCAGGCTTTGTGGAGTCTCCTATTCCAAACAACAATTTATTCAAAATCTCTTCAGCCAGATTGAAACAATAGATCTCACCTGGGGCCTCATGTATCAACGCTTGCGGCGCAAGAAAACCTTGCGTACGCCAAAATCGGCGCACACGTCCAGATTTATCATCGCGAAACGAGCGTCGGTTCCAGCGCTAATCAACGCAAAGTCAGGAGGTGGTGTAGAAATTGGCGTTGAGCCGAAAACTTGCGTTGACTGTGATTCGCACTTCGGCGACGCTGTGTGGCGGTGTTTGGTGACTCACTATGTGACAAGCGTGCACCACATCCCCGTGGCCGAGCAGCACGTCGCCCCACATGACGAACCAGCAGCAAACGGAGGGATGCGAGCTGATCCCTGCTGGGCCGCCGTCCTCGCGCGGGAGAATCTCATCGCCACAGTGTGAATGGGTAAGAAGTGAATACACAGTTCAATGAGCCAAATTAATTTATTTTCTCCACCAGACGCTCGAGGACATTTACGAGCCGGTCCAGCCGCTCGTTGATCCCCGTGATCCCCCTGATGATTTCTTCCTGCGATTGCAGGACCCCCTCCGCGAGGACCCTTCCACTGCGTCCGGGTGGTCCAGCAGAAACGCTGATGCTGGTGCTGGTGCTGGGGCCGGGGTGGCCCGAATGCTGCTGGTCCTGGCTGACGACTCCGAGCCGGCGGACGGGCTGCCGCGGGCCGGGGTTCCGCAAGCCGGCGACACGGCCGACACATTGATTTCTGTGACACAATAAAAATATTGGTTCATTTCAATTCCTGCTTCTGTGTATCTGTTGCGTTTACATCTCTCTCCACGGTATCATAGGTAATGCAATCCAGTATTTAGAGGTCAGTTATGCACATTTCTGTTGTTTATTGCATAAAAAGTTATCGAAAAATGAAGTTAAGGGCGAAGTATAAATCACGTCTAAAAATAGACTGAATCCCGACGTTGAAATGAAGTATAAACTTAGACTAGACGTCTAGTATACGTCTTTTGCTCAGTGGGATGACAAAGCATGTGGACATTTGTGTGACACGCCACTTACCCTATAATAATAATCGCCACCACTCGCTGCTCAAACGGTGTGAGGGTCTCCTCCCCCGGACCCCCACCTGTCTGGCCAGTACTCCTCCGGAGGGCAGCTGTACGCCGCTTGACCTCCACCTTGTGGTCCGACCACTTTTTTTTAATCTTCGCGGGGGTGCGTGTCTCCGAACCCACCGCATTCACCCTCTCGCAAACTTTCTCCCACTCCAAGCGTTTACGTTTTGCACTGACGCCACTGGACAGGCTGCCAAACAAAACACGCTGTCGCTCCTCCGCCACCAGCACCTCCACCTCGCACGCCGTAAATTTAGTTTTTCTTGTCATTTTGTCTGCGTGCGAGGACAGGGAGACCCGATTTAAATAAATCTGCATATTTATAGGAGGGCGTAACGGGGGCTGGCCCAGTCACTCCGACATCTGCGCTCAATTCCACGCTGGTTGGGATTTATCAAGGAAACACACGTGGATTTCGGCGCCCGCACACATTGATACATACGGATTTTTTTCAGCGTGACGGACCTTGCGTGCGCTCGTTTCTGGTATGAGTTCCACGCAAGTGTTGATACATGAGGCCCCTGGTGTTTTAGACAGAGGGCCTCCTTAAAACAATTTAAAACACACAATCTAAAATGCATGATCACTTTAGATTTTACAGTCCCACTCCTGTAACAGCTTTTTTTTTTTAAATAATACTTGAAGTGTTCTCAGTGTTTTTTTATTGTGATTATGAAGTTTTTAGCCAAAGTCATGTTACCTGTGTCATTTTCAAGGATTTTCTTCTGCAGAGCTCCAGTAGTTCATTAGCAATTCACCTCTGAGTACCGGACGGAGACAGCGCTGTTCTGCACACGCCTCTTCATGCTAGCTTGCAGCCTAACATTGCCATGTAGTTAAAGAAGCAGGTAACATAGGAGCTATTCAGCTCTCAGACACTAATGTCTTAAGGGACATGACAAAAGTTAATATCAGAATTAGCTTTCTTATAAACATTGCAATCTGCAAACGCACATGCCTGCATAGTGGGGCTCTCAGGCCGGGGCTTGGATTTTGCTACATAGAAAATCTCACTGAATCTGATCCTGCCGTTTGGGTCTGCCAGAGAGCCACTGTGATTTAAATGCGGCAATACTCAGAAATGCAATTGCGCACTTGGTTTTCTCATTATATGTCCTGTTGCATCAGAAAAATGCTATATGACTATATAGACAACAAGAAAAACATGATTTTCATTGAGGTGGGTCTTAAACAATCTAAAACACACAATCTTAAATGCATGATGTAAAGTAAACTAGGGTGTATCATGCCACATTCTAGTTTTTAAGGGATGCAAAATCTAGGCAGGAGTGAGGAGAACAGTGCAAAGAGGTTTGATTAAGTCATGTAATCATTCAAAGGTGTGTTTTAGGCATAACGTGAATCAAAGGAGAAGGAAGAGGGGCTGAGATCTGTTCTGTTACCGCACAAACAGTAGTTTAGGAGGTCCATGTCAGGCTATGTGAGTTAGCTTTTTTGCAAACTTAGTTAGTTTCTTATTTTAAATCCTTGAACATCTAGAAGAAATTATTTCAAGTTTAAGTACCTTATCTTTTCACCATCGACTGTCCATCGACTGTCACATCCTAATACAACATAACAATGTAACTTCCCACCTGCTAGATGACTTGTGCAGTTTCCACTGAGAGATATTCAGAAGCCTGTCATCACAGACATACTGTATGTGCTCTTAAAGGATCTCTTATCTGTGTGTGATCAGAGCTTTGGTGGTTGATGACTTGGTGATCAGAAACAGTTACAGTATTGTAAACGTAAGTGTATAATACCTTTTTAATTTTTAAACCAAAAGGGTGTGAAATGTAGAGGGAGTTATTCATCCCAATAACCTCCCTTTATTTAACTAAAGCTTTATTACTAATATGTATTGTCATGGCGACCAGTGTTGCGTTACCATCCCTCACTGCACTGACCTAACACTGCTGAAATATGTCCTTGGTGATGTTGTATTGTAAGCAGCTAGATTACTCCACACAGTATGATGGGAAATATAATGCTCTGGAGCATGCTAGTGATGCCATTTATTATTAGCTTTTAGTCCTCATCAGGTCATATTCATGCATTCAAATAAAACTGTGCTGTATTATAATGTTAATAAACCTTGTGGACTGTGGTTCTGATATAAAAAAAAGTCTCCTTACTTGAAGATAAGTAAAAGTGAGGGTAGCACAACTATTGTACTGCTGTCCATTGCATAAAGAGATGATGTTAGGAAGAGCTACACAGCTGCACAGAAACTGCACATTGTGGAGTCTGCTCAACACTGGAAGTTATTTTGTAGAAAGACAGTTTAGGTCATTTTTAGACTCCATCTCATGGACCATATAATCAGGTTTTTACTGTACATACTTGTTTGCAGAAGGTTTTTAAATGAAAAAGAGTGATATACAGTACATCCTTATTTACTCTTTTCTTTAAGCGTTTGCACAATCTAGTTGATGTTTGCTACTGGTTTACCATGGTTCTGATTCTATGTCACTTCATGTACTGCACTTGGGAGGTGGAAAAACAGTTATATGTGTCGAGTTTCCAATGTAACCCCTCTCCAAGTATGTGACAAGCTTCTGTAATGATGTTTCATTTCCTTTCTGAAACATATTAAGGTTACATGTCTCACTTCATCCAGCCACTCTTCAAAAACACTGATTTCCAGGACAGCAGAAACACATTTGTTTTCATCTCAGTTATTCACCCACTTGTCACAAAACCATATTATCTATCATATTGCTCCATTCCCCAGGAGCTATTCTATGCTGTTTGGTTTTGACCCCTCCTGTGTTCCGACAAGCCGCTACACGCTTTAATTTAATCAAGCTGAAGCCCAGAGTGTGGAGAAAATAATAAAACCTAATCACTTTACTCCACTTCTCGCCCCATCTCTATCACTGCAGGAGGAAGAGGAGGAGAGGAGAAATCTTACTTGCCTTATCTCCAAAGTCTATTTATTACCGGCTTCATGTAACTCCATACGCTCTTCAAAACTCCAGCTCTGGGCAAAAATAACTATAAGACAGTGTGTATTTATTACAACCACACACACATTATAGTCCTCATTTGTTTCACGGCAGATATATGGCACGGTAGCAGCTACAGCTCCCTCTAAGCCAAAGGGAGTGGACAATATAACAGAAACATGTTGGAGTATGTAGGTCTGTATCCCACTGGGAATATTAATGAGAAGGATCCTTGGTATCCGCACTTCCATCCATTCTTGGAAACTTAAGTGAAAAGGCAGAAAAAAAAGGAAGTAAAGAAAGAAGACAGTACATTTACTACAAAGACTTAGAAGCACAAATAGACACATTAAAACAGCTCTTTTCTCTTTGAGTGTCAGCTGTCTGCCAGAAGAAGACCTGAGTCAGTCCTCTTACAAACAGCAGTACAGTTATACATTACTGTTAGATATCAGTAGATAGGTCTGATTACCATCTCTGACAGTTCTTAGAAGGTAAGTTTGAAGTTAAGATTGAAGGAAACTTATTTTTAAAAACAACCATTTGTGCTCTGTCTGTGTTTTTAGGTGTTGCTAGAAAAGCCATGGCCAAGAAGTGGGTGTTAAAATCAACAGAGCATGGCTTTTGTTGCATTATTCATTGATTTGTCAATTGAAAATGACCCAAAAGGAATGTAAAACACTCAGGGCTCTGAGACGTGCCGCAGGCGCGGCGTAAGTCTGGTCCGCCGCACCGACAAGCACAATTCCCAAGCACAATTTGGTATTTTGGTGAGCGGCGCAGCCCGGCGTAAGTATCCCCCCTCCCTAACTCAGCTCCTCCCAGCGGTGTAAGTCGTAGCGAGGGAGGAGAGAGGGCGTGGAGTGGGTTTAACACAGCCGAGACCTGTTTTCACCAATCACATAAGCTCCTCTCCTCACCTTCAAATCCGCCATCGGAGAGGCGTATTACTATTTTCGGGAAGTAGTCAAAGAGATTAAGAGATGTCTGAAGACAGTAATGCCACAAGATGGCGACAGAAGGCAGCTTCTCAACAAGTGTCACTGTAAGCGCTGCATTGGGCGTCCTCCACACTCTCTCCTATAAGCACAGATGGATTTGGTGTGTGTAATGTTGGACCCACTAGTAAGACAAACACCCTTTTCCACAAATAAAGACACTCACATAAAGTTGTACTAGATATTTTATTTAATTTAATTTAATGCGGTTTCAGCTGTGTTGATTCGGTCACGTTGTGTGTCCAAACGCGTGCCAAACGCGCTCATCAGATCAGATATAAATCAGAATATATCTATATAGATCTAAATGTATGTGCTGACTCAGATTATTAGTTGTTGTTGATGATTATTTATTGCACTGAAATGTGCCTGAAACTGTGGAAACCTGCCGGTGAGGCATCAGTGACGTATGCCGATACGCTGCTGGTCTACCAAAATACCACTAGACCAGCTGCACTCCGCCTGCAATGAAAGCTGACCAGGTTTGAATCGGCGAATTTTCAGCACACTTTACACGCCACTGCACCCGCTGATTCTGTGGACACCTCTCCCTGCCACGCCACCACGCCCAGCTTGGCGGATCTCGGTTCGCCTCCGTGTGCCTCAGTCCACGAAAATACCAAACTGGCTGTATGCTGGGAAAATACCAAACTGGCTGTATGCTGGGCTCCGCCAGACGAAAATACAACTGCGCCGAGTCAGCCACCCTCCGTCGCCTAAAAAACACAAAAATAGAGCCCCATGTGTTCAAATACTACTAAGGACTAGGAATGTGTGTGTTAAACTAACTAAACTGTTAAACACTAGCACTGTTGTCATTTAGCACCAGAGTTATCAGTCAGTAAAATATATTATCAATATTGTCGTTTTTGGCCGCTAAATACCCGCCGTGTGTGCTGTTTCCATTGTAGCACTGTCACTGGCCACTGGCTGACATGAAAGCTTCAGCTAATGGCCACTGCGGTATAATGCTCAGCTAGCTAAATATAACAAACATAGATAACAAAAATGGGGCACAGCTTGGCAGTACTTCGGTCTAGAAAATGGAGTAAGAGTCATATGTAGTCTCTGTCTGGCATACCACTACTCAGCTGAAGCGATGTGTAACCAGCAAAGGTAAATGGGGACATTATCCTGTGTGGAGTAACACAGGCAGGTGGCAAACCAGTTGGATGTTGTTTACCCATGTTTAGTCAATTTTTTTTTTATTTTTTTTTATCCATAGTATTATTTTTTTTGGCTGATTTTTGCCTTTATTGTTAGGACAGGGTGAAATGTGGGGATATAGAGAAAGTAAGGGGGAGGACATTGACATACAGCATATGGTTGGGGCCAGACTTGAACCCTCATGCCTGGGGTACACAAACCTGCCCAGATATCTTTGTGCCCCTGAGAAAATGTGCTCAGTTTTGACTATCACATGAACACTTTACTACTTGTAGACTAAGTTGGTTTGTTTAATTTCTGTTTAGGAAAACTATGAAAGTTGCTTTTGAATGAAATGTCTCTAGTGGATGCATTTGAGACAGGCAAACTTGTGGGGTTTTTTTTGTGTGAACTGTCATGCTCCCAGTGGACAAGGTATAATGTCTTATATGTTCCTTCAGCTTTGACAACTTCAGTGACATCCTTCTGGCAGCAGCATTAACAGGGTTCTAGAATTGTTATACAAATTTAAGATGCTCCTGTTAAACTTTGAATGTCAAAAAGAACAAATAGAGGCTTTTGAGACATGTTGACAGATTTTAAGGTGTCCTTTCATATTATCTATCATCTTAAATATAGTTCTAATGGCCTAGACAAAATTAAATCTTTCTGCACTGCAGTGATTCTGTATAAGATTGTCCAGTTATTCTGTGGTTTTTTGTCTTGCATTTGGCTGAAACACTAACTCGATGTTGTTGACCTGTTGGGAAAAAAACTGTTGGCGGAGGGTCAAAAGAGCAAATCACGTCTTAGTCTTAAGAAAAGAATCAATAGCTCCTCCTACACTGCCTGCTTCAGCAGGTAATTTAAAAGTTAAACTTGGAAGTGGGGGGTAATGTTGCACCTCCATTCTAGTCAATACTTTGATGCACATATTATAGTTATGTTCCTGTGCTCTGGACTGACCATTGCGCATATCTCAGCAGCCTGCAGGGATGCCAAATTTACCCCCCACCCACCCAGTTACAGTCACTGGTGAGGGTTTTCTAAGCTTCACTTGTTATACATAATGTAGATTAATCACATTGCTGACCCCCAGAATAAGAGACAAACTGAATTTTAGCTGCCTTGTGTACATCAAATATAAAAACACTGTTACTGTGTTTTAAAGGGAAGAACATGAGTTTTCATATGGTGTTTGCAGCTACAGCTTTTCTGCAGACAGATAATTCAAGGTACTTAACATTCAGGTTGAAATCAATAAACTGTAACATTCAAAGTGTTTTATTTAGACTCTATAAAATGTATTATAAGACCCTGCTGTTGCACCTCATTTTAAGTTTGGACATGCTTTCTTGTGTTCATTTAATTATCAGATGATTTTTATGTCAAGATAATAAAACATATTACAGACTTGACTCTGCCTTTAAGAGTCCAAAGGAGCTAAAGACAGCCTGAAAAATTTGACACTGAAAGCTTCTGGCAAATTTCACTCTGTGAACGGTCAGAATTCAGGAATGCTCAGAGTTGTGGATGTTGCCAACACACAAAGCCACATTATCCCACACAGATCCAACAATGTAAGTCATCCGAGACTGTTTACAGCAGGGCTTTAAACACCAAACACAGTTCCCAAGCTGATCCTGGATTGTATCTAGATAGAGATATTATGCACATATAAACACTGGAGAGAATTTCTGAGTGATGGGATATTTATAAAGCTCTACAGGGGCTTTGTGAGAAATGAATATGCAGGCCTTGAAGGCATGGTATTTACCCAGGAGTAGGCTTAAGGACAATTTTAAAACAAAATTATAGAAGACATAAGGGATGGATGTATAGAAAATCACTGCAACATAACTTTATAAACAAAAGAAACATCTGTTAGAAGCATTAGAATTCTGTTTATTCTTATTTTAACAAACAATGGTATAGAACTGATTCGCAGTAGGTTGTCTGGAGGGAAATATACATAATAAGGTACCCCCATAGTTCTCTTATATCATTTTGAGATCAAACTGTAGCTATGGTTGCCCTCTACATGATGGATGACTTCGACAGTCTTTTAGAAAGACTAACATTGAGCACAATGTCATCTCTACAGACCAAGGAAATAAGTATAAGGAAAATATTTCATTTCATATACTTTAATTGTCCCCGTAGGGATATTTATGGTGGACTCCCTGATGGTCCGCAGTTATTTTTGATGCTCTAAAAATAGAACTCCAAAAATATACAGTAGATAATAACAAGATAACTGAATAAAACTTTGTTGAATGTTTACAAAACTGACAGAAATGAGAAATGACCTTTTTAGCTTTGACATAAGCATCCAGAGTGATTGTTATTGTTATTTATTTGCACAAAAGTAGACATAAAATAATTACATATTAAAACAAGGAAGTTCAGCAAAACTGTGCAGGAGAGGAAAGAAGTCTAAAGGGCTTATACAGAATGCTGAAAAACATGCTGAAACAATTCAACATCAAACAAACTAAATGGCAAGAAAATAAAGAAACATGTGCAACAACGAAAAAAAGAAAAATAATAAAACAAAACTGAATACTGACACACAGCCCTCATGGTATTACCAGGAGCTCAGGTGTGGCTGCACCTCATAACAGCAGAAGTTAAAGCCCTGTCCTTCATAACTCTGTTTTCTGTTGGGTATTAAGACCTTGCTTTAGGTATTTCTCTGAATTGTTTACAAAACTGAGACAGCTTTTTCATTTAGCTACTAATAAAAAAAATATATTTTTTGACTGACACACACGAGTAGAGCCGATTTGAGAAATAATGTCCTGTTCATCCTTTCTATAAATTGTGAAGAAATACACATTTTCATGAACACTTTAAATCTGTGCCAGAAATCCTCTCTTTTGATAATTTGTACAGATTATTGCTTGTCTATATTGATAATGGGAGGGTCCTCAATGGGGGATCCACATTCAATATTAATCAGAGAGAAAGCGGCACATAACATGGACGTACTTGAATAGAGGCCTGCGACTGGAGACCCTGTTACATGATGTATTCATAATATACATAATATTATCACCCTTTTTAATTTAATGACTGTGAAGCACTTTGTGACAGCAGAAAGGTGCTATACAAATCAAGTTTATTATAATAATAATAATCATAATAATAATAATAATAATTATTATTATTATTATTATTATTATTATTATTATTTATAAACACCGAGTGGAAAAAGATGCTAATGTTTTTCTTCAAGTTGAGTAATGATTTGGATGGTGTGATTTAACAGTTTATAAGACTGTGTTAAAAAACAAGAGGGAACAGGAACAAAGTGTAAATGAGTTAACACAATTGCAACAACTGCATCTTGATCACCCCACTTTTTGTTAATTGCGTGGGAGACTCTAATAAGACACATAGACCTGTCTGTAGTTCAAGGACCACAGGCAGATAGTCAGAGCTTAAGATTCAGACCTCTGTCCATGTGATAATTGGGGCCACATCTGGTGTAAATCCTGCAGTCTGAGTGGAGCCCCAGTGAAAAACCATTATATAGCTCCAGGTTTTCCGGCTAGCACAGGTGTTGCAACCTCTCGAGCTGTTTAAAAGAAATACTCCCGCTGTATGTATATCCCACACACCAACATGCTCAGTACGTGAGTGAACAGCCTCAGCCCCCCAGCAAATAAAATAGGGGGAAAAAAAACATTGCCTTTAAAAATAACAAAATAAGCAGTGTTAAGACCCCAGATTAGGAAAGGAGACACAGAGTCTTAAAATAATAACAAAGACAGGCCACAGCTGCTGCGGTTGCACTCAGCTAAGATTCACACCAGCATGGTGACCTTTTTGCAATTATAGAGAAACCAACAAAGAAAAAAAATAAATAAATAAAAAGTACAATTATCCACTAGTATTTGATAAAGTAGGTCATTTCATGCCCTGCTGCCTAATGTGCTGTATTTTGTCAGCTTGCTATGAAAATTGCTTTCAAACTCTCATTTTTTTTAATACAAAGCCTTAAAATGGTGACGTGGAGTAAACATCATACAGGGTATACTGACAGGGCAAAAATAAAGAAAAAAAGGTGAAACATTTGCCTCATCTCTAAAGTCTGGTTTTAGTCTTGCCTTGCTAAGTCTGGCTTGGCATAGATGTGGATCTGAGTCATAAATAAGTATAGAGGAACCAAACCAAGACCAGAATATAACAGATGTCTTTGCATAGAAACGTCTTCCCTCTTTCCTCTGGTCTGTTTAATTTATAAACTCTACCTTAAAAAGATGTCAACTCATGGCCACGTTAAGCTGTAGTTTAGCTGTAATTTTGTCTCTGATATTAGCTCTTTATGCTGAAGTTGAACACTGCTGACCAGCCACTCTGCAGACCCATAATAATCTTCATGACCAGAGGAGCTCTCTATGATTTTACTCTCCATTTGCAGCTCTGGGGTTGCAGTTGGCCCACCGTCAGATATTTAAGCTGCTGTAGTGGAAGCTGAGTTAAAGGACTACTCCTCATTACATGAATGCAGCTAAAATTTAATTGGTGCAAGGCCAAAAGACAGCTAACTTGCATAATCCTGACAAATCGCAGTTTGGCAGTGGCATGACTGTAGCTTCTGATTTGTTTTTCAATAAGTCAAGCCAAATTCACCTCTGATATAAAAGCCTCTTAATTGACAGCAATTATAGTTCTACCCCATATCTATCTCATTACATTCAGAAGGGCACCTTTTCACTATTTGTAACCTGAAAATACAGAGGATTAGAGATGGTAGCAACAGCACATCATAGAAGAATCTCCCACACCTGAACAAAGTGTGTAATTGAAATGACAAGCATAGTCTGAGAAAACAGTGCAAGCGTGTCTTCTTTGGCTTCTGAAATGCAAAATACTGCAGTCCTAAACACTTGTTGGTTTATTCCTAATTTTAAAAAAAATTGCTATTTGTGGAAGGTTATTTTCTGCCCTTGATAGTTGTGCATCTACATGCCTTTAATTCCACTTCAAAATGCAAAAGCATGCCGTCTCCCATGTTTCAAGGAAATAAACAAAGCTATAAAAGCACAGCCACTCAAAATTAATAAAAAAATAGACCTTTGAGGATCATATTTTTAATGCTTCATATATATATATATATACTGTATTGCCAAAAGTATTTGCTCACCTATCCAAATTATCGGACTCAGGTGTTCCAATCACTTCCATGGCCACAGGACTTTTTTTACAAACATTTTTTTGTAAAAACACTCTTCTGTAAAGAATGGGTCACTTTCAGGAGCTCCGTGAATTCCAGCGTGGAACTGTGATAGGATGCCATGTGTGCAACCAATCCAGTTGTGAAGTTTCCTCACTTCTAAATATTCCACAGTCAACTGTCAGCTGTATTATAAGAAAATGGGAGTGTTTGGGAGCAACAACAAATCAGCCACAAAGTTGTAGGCCATGTAAACTCACAGAGCAGGGTCAGTAATGCTGAAGCGCATAGTGCAAAGAGGTCGCCAACTTTCTGATGAGTCTATCACTACAGACCTCCAAACTTCATGTAGCCCTCAGATTAGCTCAAGAGCAGTGTGCAGAGAGCTTCATGGAATGGGTTTTCATGGTCAAACAGCTGCATCCAAGCCATACATTACCAAGTGCAATGCAAAGTGTAGGATTGAGTGGTGCAAAGCAGGCTGGCACTGGACTCTAGAGCAGTGGAGGCACATTTTTTGGAGTGACGAATCGCGCTTCTCCATTTGGCAATCTGATGGATGAGTCTGGGTTTGGCGGTTGCCAGGAGAACTGTATTGTCTGACTGCATTGTGCCAACTGTAAAGTTTGGTGGAGGGGGGATTATGGTGTGGGGTTGTTTTTCAGGGAGCTAGGCTTGGCCCCTTAGTTCCAGTGAAAGGAACCATGAATGCTTCAGCATACCGAGACATTTTGGACAATTCCATGCTCCCAACTTTGTGGGAACAGTTTGGAGCTGGCCCCTTCCTCTTCCAACATGACTGTGCACCAGTGGCGGCTACTGGTCTTTCAAAGAGGGGAAGCTCATTTTTCTGGCCTACATCATAATTGTGTTTGTTTATTTGTATGTAACAGAACAGAGTCGCCAAACACAACGGCAGTCGTTTTTAACAAAGACAAAAGTCGCTGAGGATCGGTAAAGTCTCCGGAGCAGTTAAGAACAACGGAATGAATAACTTGGAAAATGCTCTGGTAGATGTTTTATTCTTCAAGATCGCTGATTCGCTTGTTTAGCTGTCAATCAAAAAAGGATTTCGCCTCAGACAGCTTATCCAATCATGGATGCAGAAGCTCGGAGTCCGCGAGAAAGTTGAGACCGCCCTCTCGTCATAGAACTCCAGAGACGCTGAGCGTCCGATGGGCGGGACAAAGCCCAGCATTTATCCAATGAGCATCTAGTTTCGCTGCTGGAACAACCCACTTTGAGCTTCCACATTGAAGTCAGCAGAAGCCCAGCGTCCGGCTGTTTAAAGCGCTGAGGCGCTGCGAGGATGAATGAGAACGAAGTTATGCTGGTTACCTGTGATTATCAGCTTCTTATCACAGTGTGATTCAGCTGATTCTGAACAAAAGATGAAGGCTTTCTAGCGCATATTTAGTTAATGAAATGTACACACAGCAGTACGTATTTCACCACTTTTTCTTTTTTTGGGGGGGTGACATTTTAATCCCCACTGCTGTGCACCAGTGCACAAAGCAAGGTCCATAAAGACATGGATTGCAGAGTCTGGTGTGGATGAACTTGACTGGCCTGCAAAGAGTCTTGACCTCAACCCAACAGAACACCTTCGGGATGAAGTAGAGCAGAGACTGAGAGCCAGGCCTTCTTGTCCAACATCAGTGTGAGACCTCAAAAATGCGCTTCTGGAAGAATGGTCAAAAATCCACATAAACACACTCCTAAACCTTGTGGACAGCCTTCCCAGAAGAGTTGAAGCTGTTCTAGCTGCAAAGGGTGGACCAGTGTTACATTGAACCCTATTGATTAGGAATGGGATGTCACTTAAGCTCATATGTGAGTCAAAGCAGGTGAGCGAATACTTCTGGCAATATAGTGTCTATATGCAACTGTCAGTCAATATCATCATATACAATAAAAATGCAAATGAGTTGCTTATACCTACTTTCGCCTAAAAATAGTCAGTCTATATAGGAATCTAATGATGGATATGTTTGTTCTCCAGCAGCCTACTTTTCTCCTGTCAATCTTCATTGCCCATCTTATGTTATAAAACAACACACTGATATTCTCTAATGCATTGATTTTAGTACCTTTCATAAAGTGAGATAAGACATGACAGGAACAGTAAACTTAGTGACGAATGAAAAAAGACTTTAGAGATGATGGAAAAACAAGCCATTTGTACAAGCACTACACACACACAGTGGTAATAAAAGAGGCATGGTGTTAGCACAATGTTAATGTCTCAAGTTTTTTCATTATAGTAAACAGATACTTAAATTGTTTTTCCCTCGCTCCTTACTCCCTCTGACAAATGACTGGTGTCTGATTGTTTCACCTTGAAGGGACATGCCGGGTAGAGAAAAAAGGAAAAAGGTGGATAACTCTCAAAGAAAATAAAAACAGAAAGTTGGAGGGTTAGAAAACAAGAGCAAAACAAAACTTTGCTGGAAACAGAGTAAAAACAGCAAGATAGTAAGAGTCAGAGGTGTTGGGAGAAAGTATTTTCTTGTCAAAGCAGTTTTTATTTTCTCTATGATAGAAGGCGAGTTTGTCTGCTTGTCTTAAAGTGCACCAGGGCCACTAATACTTGACAAATATTTAGAGAGACATGAGAAAAATGTAGTATTTCAGAGCTTCTGTGTCTTTCAGTCCTTTACTGTTCATTGGTTACAATATGACGCGAGTCCTCTGTAGATAAAAACTTATCCTTTTTTCATACAGACTGTCAGTCAGTCTTCTTGATGAATTCTTCCTAAATTTTGAACCCATTTCTCGCAGCCTGAAATCCAGACTCCCGGCAGCAATTTATGGCATAAATAGGTCAAGTCCTACCTGATGTACCTGGATATGTGATGTGAAACAATTTTCAGTCACACATTTAAATGTGTGAATGTGAGAAAACATGTTATTATGTGTGGATTATCAATACCAATGCATGAAATATTTATGAATTTAAGGATGTGTGAACACTGAGGCAATGCCTTAAAATTAACATGCAGTATGCTTCCTTTTGAAGAGCAATTGGAGATGCTTAGATGAACAAATTCAGTTACTTTCTGATCAGAAATTTGGTTTCCTTGTCTCTCTGTGACAACATCAAGTAAAACTATAAAGCTTTTGATTCATTAGAGAAAATGTATGAATAACTTGCTTGATTTTGCTGTAGTAGTTGTGGGTTACTGAGGTGACAGGTTGACACATCAAGAATAGCTTTAGTAACAGGGTACTTCACCTTTTTATATACAGTCTATGGTATTAGATATTTGACTTCATCCAGTTAGAGCTGATTAATCAATCTGGCTTTATAAAACACAGCAGTCAAAAGACCATTGATCCAAGCAGAGCCATGCATGAGGGTGCTAATGATAAGCCAATTAGTACCAAGGGTGAGACCTGTGTCATTGTCAAGTTGCTGCCAAGTAATGTCAAGCTGTTTGTTTAAACTAAACAACACCTCTAGAAAAATGAAGCCAAAGCAGGAATGTAAAAACGTCATTTGCTCAAGCTTAAGCTACACTGCATATGTTTACTGCCTGTCACAAAAAAAAAGATGTTTTGTATTCTCTGAATTTTTTTTTTTTTTTTTTTACTTAATTTTGGTGTAGTTGCTTCCTTTCCCTCACTACTCTGTTGTCTGCAAAAACAGGCCAAAACCCTCAAATGTAAAGTAAAAGTTTCTGTACACAAACTCACACTGACAGGAAAGCCTCCTTTTTTTTTCTAGCCCTTCCGTATGAGTTTGGGAAGATTGTTTTGAAATTCATCTATTATGTAGATTAAGACTTTTGCATAACTATTTTTTTGTTGTTGTTGCATATTTAGAGGCATAATTTCCTAGAAGCTGACTGAGTTAACAAACAAATCTCTGCAGGTGTAGCTGTCAGTTGGAGGGCTCATGGCCCCCTCAGCTCCACTTTTTTCCCTGTTCTCAAGTAACTGAAAAATAGATGACTAGACTGGGGTGATGATGATATGCAAATACCTAGGATCAATTTCCACTGGCTTCCGCTGCGGATCACCGGACTCTGCAGCCGATCACAACAATTCTATTTTTTCCGGATGCCGGAACATGCCGGAGAAATTCAGCACAGATTAACCTGTGCTGGAAAGGAATTTGGGCTCAGACACAAAATAAAACATCCAGCTTATTTTCAAAATATAACACTCCATCATGCAAAAGGTTGGAGACTAACAAGTGAAAGGTTTATAGACAGTAAATCATCCTGATGACACCATGGATGAGGAGATGCTGATTTTATAAGTTGAGAAGTAGATTTCCTCCTCTGGAAGGACACAATCTACTGCTCATTTGGTTAGCCAATGTGGCTAAAAACAACTTGTTATCACGCGATTGTACGTGAATGTGCGGGGTCTTGTAAGTTCTTGTGATTCCTGCTGTCCGTTATCCACCACAAAATTTGCCTCACAAATGGATCGGATAGGAATTGGCGTACAGAGAAAATAACTGTTGTTCCGGATCGGAGCCGTTCCAGATGTAGGGTGGTCATATTCTGAATCCCCAAAAAGAGGACACTACTACGCAGGGCGGAGTCGCACATAGTAAATTTTGGGGGGTTTACGGGTCAGGTTGAGTGTTTTTTATGTGCTTCTAACTCATTTTAGTCAACGCTATACTAACTCAAAACCTCCATACAAAACCCCGGACATTTGAAAGAGTTTAAAGATTCCCCTCGGCAAGGTTGGACAGCCCCCCAAAAAGAGGACATGTCCGGGGTAAAAGAGGACTCATGGTCACCCTACATTAGCTTTCCATAGACACCAGTTTTATATATCTTTGTTTGTCTGTAGTGAGTGATAGGATTATAAGATTAACAACTCTGTCTGACAATTCAGAAGGAAGGGAGTGTTTTTGGCCCATAAGAGACAGAGGTGAAAATTTGAAGACTTTTCTCTCAAGGGAAACAAAGGAGGCTTGAGTTTCCGCTTTATATCAAATGGAAAGTTTGAAGGTTTTCCTTTGTGTTGTGTCAAAATGTGGAGATATTATAAAATAAGTAGAATTTGAACTTGGATTTTATGGTGCAAGTGATTAAAAAAGATAACTTTGATAACTTTGGCAAAGGCTGCTAAGAGTTCAAGTCAGAGAAGCAAAAAGAGGAGATTCACTGATACTGAAGTTAGACTATGCAAGCCTCATGTGTAATTGATATAACTTTTTTGCATTTTTTAATATATTTTTTTACTTACCTAGGGGGAAATTTTCATCTCCCATGAAGACACGAGGCATGGCCCCCAGGTAGTCAGTACCAAGGAGAGAAGCACCTTATGGGAGATCCAGCTTCTCTACCCACAGGGGCTCTCAAGGGTCAGTATTTTCTGACTGTGGGAGCTCTATAGAATTTATTTCTGTCTGTAGGTGTAAAATATTTCTACCCTTTTTTTCCCAGTGAAATCCGCACCAGCACCAATCCACAGGTGGTGGATTTACCAACGGTTTTCAGAGCTGCTCCAGCTGCATACAGATGTGTGTAGATAGCTCTGCTGCAGTACTTTAATCAACAAATCTGTGTGGCCCTCATTCCTCCACCCTGCAGAATACCTACAGGCTGAGCTTCTGGTTCTATATAACACACTTGCATGCGTGGACATGTGTGCACAGACACACACTGAAAATGTCCTTTAACACATCAAAGGACTCCTGCTGTATGTTTGACTGCTGCTTGCTGAGGCTGACTGATTGAAAATAACATTTATTTTACCTTTCTCTGCTCGCTGCTGCTACTGCTGCATAGCAGATGCACAAACACACCCACAAATGCAGTTCTTTAACATTTGTGGTGTCAACAGTGTCTAAAAAAATCAAAACTCTAGAGTTCAAATTTGTTACCTGTGACCTACTTATTCTGAACCGAAGCACCAAGGAGGCTTGAGTCCTTTTTAAAAGGATTTTTTGGGGCAATTTTTGCCCTTTATTGACAGGACAGGGTGAACTGTAGGGAGACAGAGAGGGGGGAGGACATGCAGCACATGGTCCGGGCCAGACTCAAACTCGCAACCGCCACAGGGACTTATCTTGATATAAAATAAAAGGAAAAGTCATTTTCATGACGTGTATACATAAAAAAAACAAACAACACAAAAGCCTAATTTCATCACATCTTTGTTGTTTTACTTTAGTGTTTGTTTAACTGACTGACGGAGCTTAACTATAGCTAATATGTACTAAATATAATATTAAAATAAAATCTAAACCAATAAAATGTCCACTAATACAACTAAACCCAAAAGTTAAACTTAAAGGGATATTCCGGCGTAATTTTAACTTACGGGCAAGCGCATCGTCACACTCCGTGGGGGAACCCTGACGAGTCAATCACTGAGTGCAGTGAAGTGCAAAATGATTATTATAATGATTCTTCCTTAATGGAAACTATCCGCTGCACTCGGTGATCAACTCGTCAGGGCACCCCACAAACAAGCGGCTGCTGGAGGCGAGTGGGTGAGTTGTGTTTGGTCTCTATGCTAAAGAAACCAGGCAAAGCTAAAAAGATGTTTGATGGCTCATACTATGGCTGGGACTCTATATGTACTGTTGATGAAGTTGGGTCTTGTTCTGAGCATTATTTGTGGCTATAGAGTGGCCTTTTGCTTGAGGTTTGGGTGTGGAGACATATGCCGCTGTGTATTGCTATAATTCAGTCGTTACTAAAGTTGATAAAACTAGTGAGGCAAGCAGTCTGCAACATTCATCTCATGAGGGAATGTCTAACTTGATGTTACAGTGTGTTTGACCCTAACTTAATTTTACGCTGGAATATCCCTTTAAAAAGTTTCCCCTGCACCTCTAAAACAGAGGCATTAAGCATATAACATCGGAGTTCCTGCCTCATGACAGAATGATAGCTGGTTTTCTTGTCATGTAGAAACCCACCAGAGTCTAAATCTATGGGGTAAGTAGCAGAGCTCCAAAGTGTAAACAGTCTGAGTTCACAATCAATAGCTCAAAAGGTGACTTATTGGAGATCCAAGAGTCCTTTTCTCCTTTTTTTTTTCCTTTTCACCGGGACAGGCTGTCTCCCCTCTCTTGTTCACTTTTACCAGCCAGTTCTCCTTCCCTCGAGGGCTGGCTTCTGCTCAATTTGCCCTGACCTTTTCTGCCTGTAAACAGCCAGACGGCAAGGTGACTGACTGGCTGTCTGACTGATTCTAAATGGAACCGAATGACACCAGCAGAGAGGGTGTGTGTGTGTGTGTGTGTGTGTAGGGACCGATCAGAGGAAGTGGGGGGAGACTACACAGAGACTCACAAACAAGAGAATCAAAATTATAGTTGCATTAAAAAGAAGGGGAGTCTCAGCCTCAGTGAGAAGTCTGCGGGAAATCACAGCATGGGCCAGAACAAGTAGAGCTGTAACTGAACCTCACTGACCCAGCATGCAGACAGAACATTTGAATGTGTTCAAAGCCAGAGAGAGGGAGAGAAAGAGCAGAGGAGTGAAAGACATCTAATATAGATGTAAACACACAGGTTCAAGCAATCTTATTAGGCAGCCTGCGTTTGCATGAAGAAAGTAATCCATTGATTGTGTTTTACACCAAGGAAAATATTTATTTCCAAAAGAGTAACCTGACCGTTTTTTTTTTTTTTTTTTAACTAGTGATTCATATGGTAAGTGGAAATAGTATAATTTTAACTGGTATTGGTTAACAGGATCCCTGTGGTATTAAAAAGTCTTCAATTTAAATGTGGAGTCAAAGGCCATAAATTCTTTCAGACTTACTGAAAAATTTGCTCGAATTGGAAAATTGTCACACTCAAACCAAAGATTGCAAAAACAGACTATCGACACAGTTTAAACTGTTTAGCTGTCGGTTACATTTGCAGACTGTGATCCTGAGGTGGAAGCCATCCTATGCAAAACTTGACCATGTCATTAAAGAACCAGATATTCTAACCAGCACAGCTTTTCTCACCTTTGTGGTAGTGAGATTAGAAGATTAGGAAACCAATGCCTTTGTTTTCAACAATTCTACCCAGAAAATCAGAATTTTTTACACATATCTGCACAAGACTAGACTAGGCAGTGTTTCCCCTAGAATTTTATTCAGCAGCAGTGAGGATGCAATGTTAACCCGTATTTTTGCGCATGAAAATAGTTTTAAATTAAATGACCTTGGGATCCTTATAGACAGGATTATACAGGTGTGTATTTTTTCTCTATTTACAGCTTTTGACAGTTATCTGAAGAAAAAAATTATATTGTCACAACACAGACGTTTACTCACACCTGTCATTTATTCACAAACCAGGGTATTTAATTACACAGCCTACATCCGCTCCAGAGCTCTTAGATTGTTGAACTCACTATACAGGTGTGTATTTGTTTCTCTTTTTACAGTTATCTAAAGAAAAACAATATATTGTCACAACGCAGACATTTACTCACACCTGTCATTTATTCACAAACCAGGGTATTTAATTACACAGCCTACATCCACTCCAGAGCTCTTAGACAGTTAAACTCACTAGTGGGGGCACCATTGATGCTCACACGCATGCAAATGGTGAGATGCTCTTCTTGTAGCCTGTAACTCAGGTCAGTCTTCACCTAGAAATTTTTGCTGCTACTCCCACTCTCTTGCCGCTCAAGGAGCTACGTCGTTATGTTCACGTTACGTTACCTGCGCTACTCGCTATATAGACCATGTATATGCTTAAATGTTATGTTTCACAATGATGGATGAGGGGCAGACAGGATTTGATGCACTCGATGACTCAAAACAAGTCTAAAATAACGTTGTGTGTTGTTGTGCTCACACAGTGTGAGTAGAAATCATTAGTGGCACATTGATATTAAATTTCAGAAGGGGCGCATGTAATTCAGCAGCGGCAGTGCACCGCTGCATAATGAATCAATCAATCAATCAATCAATCAAATTTTATGTATATAGCGCCAATTCACAACAGTCGTCATCTCAAGACGCTTTTCAAGGAACAAGAGCAGGTCTGGACCACGCTCATTGTTTGATGATCAAGAACCAACCTAAGATGGGTTTTGGCCCATCTCAACTAACATGAGTTACAGTGGCGAGGAAAAACTTCCTTTTAACAGGCAGAAACCTTGGGCAGGACCAGCCTCATGCTAGACAGCCACCATGCCGCTGCTGGGTTGGGGAGGAAAGTAGAGAGAAGAGAGGAGAGGGGGAGAGGACAGGGGGAGGGAGAGAGACAACAAGATGGGGGAAAGTCGAGAGAGAATGAGTATGGAGAGGGAGGGGGAGGGAGAGAGAGTAGGGAACGAGGGTGAGAGAGAGACAGGAGGCAGCAGGAACAACAGCAACAACAACAACAGCTCATGTAATGGTGAAACAAAAAGAAGTTCAGTTTACAGGTTTAGGATATGAGTGATAATGGACAATGTTGAGTTAATTGAGTGCGATTACAGTTAGCAGGCTTAATCGTAGTCAGTTCTATTTTGTATTATTAATGTCAATAATGACAGTGAGGCTGATGTCCATGTCTGCAGTAACAGTAACAGCAACAGTCCAGAGGAATCAGAGAGAAGAAGGAGCTCAGGGCCTGTGGGGGGGGGGGGGGGTCTGCGGCAACGGTCCAGAGGAGCCAAAGAGCCAAAGAGTTGGAGGAGCTCAGGGCCCAGGGTGGATGCAGCTGGGGTCAGGCAGTTCCGCAGCAGACCTGTTTGCAGCATTAGTCCAGTGGCAGCTAAAAGACTCAGAGACACTCAGAGAGACAGAAAACTGGTCAGTGACTTATATGGGACATAAAGATCTAAAGAGGAGATAGAGACCGACTCTAGCTCAGTGTGCCAGATAGCCCGGGCAGTCTAGGCCTATAGCAGCATAACTAAGAGCTGGTTCAAATCAGCCCTGACTATAGGCTTTATCAAAGAGGAACGTTTTAAGTCTACTCTTGAAAGTTGAGAGTGTGTCTCCCCCCCGAACCTCGAGGGGTAAATTATTCCAGAGGAGAGGTGCCTGGTAGCTGAAAGCTCTTCCTCCAATACTACTTTTAGAGACATTTGGTACAACGAGCAGACCTGCAGACTGTGAGCGTAACGGTCTAGATGGAAAGTACGGTATAACTAGCTCGTTGAGATATGATGGCGCCTGGCCATTAAGCGCTTTATATGTCACAAGGAGGATTTTAAACTCAATTCTATATTTAATAGGGAGCCAGTGAAGAGAGGCTAAAACAGGAGAGATGTGCTCCCTTCTACTAGTTCTAGTCAATACCCGAGCTGCTGCATTTTGGACCAGCTGAAGAGTCCTTAATGACTTACTAGAGCAGCCTGATAGGAGAGAATTACAGTAATCCAGCCTAGAGGTAACAAAGGCATGGACTAGTTTTTCTGCATCGCTCTGAGACAATATACGTCTAATTTTTGAGATATTGCGCAGGTGGAAAAAGGCTGTCCTGGAAATTTGTTGAATGTGAGAGCTAAAAGATAAATCCTGATCAAATACAACTCCTAGATTTCGCACAGTGGGGCTGGATGCCAGGCTGATACCATCAAATGTAGCTAAATTACTAGAGAACGCCTCTCTAAGGTGTTTAGGACCGAGGACCAGAACTTCAGTTTTGTCTGAGTTGAGCATTAGAAAGTTATTGGTCATCCAGGATTTTATATCTTTGAGGCAGGCTTCTAACCTAGCAACCTGGCCTGCTTCCTCTGGCTTTATGGATAGGTATAGCTGGGTGTCATCTGCATAACAGTGGAAATTAATCGAGTACTTCCTCATAATTTTACCCAGCGGAATCATGTACAGGGTGAATAGGATTGGACCGAGCACTGACCCTTGCGGCACACCGTAGCAGACCTTGGTGTGTGCAGAGGATTCATTATTTACATTGACAAACTGGGATCGATCTGTTAGGTACGATTTGAACCAGGAGAGAGCTGATCCTGCTATGCCTATAGATTGTTCTAGTCTCTGAAGCAGGATGGAGTGGTCAATTGTGTCAAATGCTGCACTAAGATCTAACAGGACTAGAACAGAGAGAAAACCATTGTCTGAGGCCATGAGTAGGTCATTTGACACCTTTAGCAGAGCAGTCTCTGTGCTGTGATGGGTTCTAAACCCAGACTGGAAATCCTCTAATAAACCGTTGTTATGGAGAAAATCACAGAGTTGATTCGCAACAACTTTCTCTAGGATTTTAGAAATAAAAGGAAGGTTGGATATTGGTCTATAGTTAGCTAGGGAGCTTGAGTCCAGAGTAGGTTTTTTAAGGAGAGGCTTAATCAATGCAGTCTTGAAAGACTGGGGAACATATCCTGTTAATAAAGACGTGTTAATCAATTTGAGCAGGGACGTACTAATCAAAGGAAGAGTTTCCTTCAGCAATTTTGATGGAATTGGGTCTAAGAGACACGTCGATGGTTTGGCTGCTAGCACCACTGACTTTAACTCAGGAAGGTCAATAGGTACAAAATTACTAAGGTGCACCAGAGGCCTTAGGGGCTCCTCAACATTTTTAGGGTTATCTGAGAGAGAGACACTTGATGGAGTCAATAGGTTACTAATTTTACCTCTTATTTTTAAGATTTTATCATTGAAGAAGCTCAGGAAGTCGTTGCTGCTAAGGGCTAAAGGGATACATGGTTCAGTGGTGCTCTGACAGTCTGTCAGCCTGGCTACAGTGCTGAAGAGATATCTGGGGTTATTCTTATTTTCCTCAATAAGGGACGAGTAGTAGGTTGTCCGAGCATGTCGTAGGGCTTTCTTATATTTATTGAGACATTCCTGCCAGAGAAAACGAGCTTCAGCTGTTTTGGAGGAGCGCCAAATCCTTTCACATTTTCTTAATAACTGTTTCAGCTCACGGGTTTCAGCATTATACCACGGGGCTAGCCTCTCGCGTGTAAGAGTTTTTTGTCGAAGAGGGGCAACTGAGTCTAGAACTGATCGCAGTGTGCCTGAGGTATCATCAACAAACTGGTCGAGTTGCAAGGGACTGATGTTTAAATATGAGCTATCAGTGAAGTTTTTCTCAACTACAGAATTTAGAGCAGACGGAATTACCTCCTTGAACTTAGTAACAGCATTTTCAGACAACTTTCTAGTTAGCACGGTTTTGTTGTGAGGAGAGTAACCTGAAAGCACAAATTCAAAAGTTACTAGACAGTGATCAGATAATAGAGGATTTAATGAGCTGACTAACAGGGCTTCAGTTTCGAGGCCATAAGCCAGGACGAGATCGAGAGTGTGGTTAAAGCAGTGCGTAGGTCTGTGTACACACTGTGTAAACCCAATTGAATCTAGCAAGGACCGAAAAGAAATGCTTAGGCTATCATTTTCTACATCTACGTGAATATTAAAGTCACCGACGACGATGACTTTATCTGCGAGAAGGACTAATTCAGATAATGAATGTAGAGGAAACACTGCTAGGTGTATGAAAATAACCGAGGAGCCAGTTGGGAGTAGATTTGACACAGCCAGTGAAATTAGGTGAGTCAGGGAAAAGTAAAATGAAAGTAAACATGGCGTGCTCTAAAACCAGAAAATCAAACAGCAAAACAGAGCCTTGAATAAAGAACAGATTCTTTCTGTTCCTGTGGGCAGTGCTAAACCATTAGCATGTGCCTTAACACTGCAGAATCCAGTCAGTCATTCTCCCCAACAAGCCAACAGTGGTCCTGTGGAGCTTCTTAGGATTTGATCCAGGATTAAGATCTCTTCACTGATGCAGGGGAGGAAACAATTAAAGCCTAGATTTCAAATCTTTTCTTTCCCAAGCACAAAAACAGTGACAGTAAAATGAGTTCCTTTAAATTATCCTTATGTGTAAGGATTGCTCACAGTACAATATGTTTTTGTGTTTTATTCATGTTGCTTAGATACTGCTGTTCTTTTTATAGTGCTAGTAGATTGTGCTTTCTGTAAAAAAACAGTCTGTTGACTTCCTCCAGTTGTGGATACAGAAACTTGACTCCTGCAGAGTAAAAGAGTCTGAATAACACAAAAAGTTAAACATCATGATGTTCTCTACCGTGACTCAAAGAAACTCTCTCCAACTTTATCATCATTATTTTTATGAAGCAGAACCATCCTTTTATGTGGATTTATACTGTATAGTATATCATACTTACATGTCCTGTTTGGAATTGCTTAATGTCATCAATCAACAATCAACAATACAATGCGAGAACTTTATTTATCTTCAAAGGGAAATTCATTTGTCTGGAATCTCAAATAAACTCCAGATAAACCAAGTTATGATCTGACCTGCCCAGTGGTGGTAAGGGAGTGGCTCTCTAAGCTTATTTGACGTTGACATACAGCAGATCCAGGATTTTGATTTCTCTTTTAGTTAACAAATATGTAGATCCAGTCAGGTGGGAGGTGAGAGTGACATGGTTAAAGAAATATTCCGGCATAAATCATTTCCATAAAGTAATAAACATAGTAATTTTGCACTGCAGACAGAGTAGTTTTTCTGCTTAAGCGTCTCGGCCTGATTGCATTTCCATGTAGTAATAATAATAAATGTTTTTTCTTTAGCTGCGAAACTCCGCTGCAATTAGGTCACTTTCACACCAGAGCTGTTTGGTCCGCTTTAAATGGACCAGAGTTCGTTTCCTCGGATAGTCCGCTTCGTTTGGGGAGGTGTGAAAGCTCTGAACTCTAGTGCGGACCAAACAAGTGAACTCTGGTCCGCCTGAAAACATGGGTCTCGGTTCGCTTGCAAGTGAACTCTGGTTCAGTTCATATGCAGTGTGAGAGCTCACTGGACCAAACACAGGACCAAATGTACATAATGACACTTTACGCAGTGCATACGCAGTGCATCTTGGGTAGAGGAAGCATGGCATCACTTGTTGCTATGGCAACACGTGACCGCTGACATTAGCAGTTGCTAGCTAGCTTAGTTCAATTGTTTGAACATCAATGACCTATAAATTCACAATTTGGCATATTTAAACAAAATCAAATCACAACTAGCAACAGTCACAGTCCTTAAACTCTGAGCTTATATGTTGTCATGTTAGATCGTCAAAGTTAGAAAAATAATATCAATCCCTGATAAGCTACGATAGCATTATAGGAACAACTGCGTTCACTAATGTTGTAGCATTCCATAAAATAATGTGACGAAGCACAACACAAGACGGCTAGTCCACCCTTGTTTGTAATCCGTGAGGTTACATACCCCTCCTACTTTGTCCAATCGACAAGCGCTCTTTTCAACCACGTGATGCTGCTCCGAAAGTTCGGTGCGCTTTAGAAATCACAGTGTGAAAGCAGAACTGAAACAAGTGATAAATGCAACAATGTTACGACTTTGAGCTCCCCAATCGAACCAAGTCCACTTGGTCAGGTGTGAAAGCAACCTTAGTGATCGACTCCTCAGGGCTCCCCCACAAACAAGCAGCTGCTGGAGGAGAGTAAGTGAGCAGTGTTTGGTCTCTATGCTAAAAAAAAAAACAGGTAAAGCTAAAAAGATGTTTGATGGCTAGTACTATGGCTGGGACCCTATATGTACTGTTGATGAAGTTAGGTGCTGTTCTGATCATTATTTGTGGCTATAGAGTGGCTTTTGGGTTGAGGTTTGCACGTCAAGACGTAGACCGCTGAGTATTGCTATTCTGTGGTCATTGCTGAAGTTGATGTAACTAGAGAAGCAAGCAGTCAGCAACATTCATCTCATGAGGGGATGTCTAACTTGGTGTTATGGTGTGTTTTACTATAACTTAAACTTACACCAGAATATCCCTTAAAAGTCTCCTGATATTAGCACAAGTGCCTTAGGATGTTAAGTCTGTATCCTAGCAACAGTATAATGGAGAACATCGCACTGAACTTAAGCCATTGCCTCATATAGGGTGAGAGTTTTTGACCAGCCGGTTGTGAAAGTTGAAGCTTATTTTTACTCACAGTCCAAGTCAGTTTTGCCTCATGGCAATAGCTTGTATCTCAGGTGGAGGTACTAAATCTTTGCCTTGTTTTGTTGTTTTTTAATTTTATTATTTTATTTTTTTTAGGCCTGTATAGAATGCATGATTCACCTTGTTTTTATCATCAGCCCATGGATGTTTTTCTCTTCTCTTCCTCACTTCAAACATCAGCTTTTGATGGTCTGCTGAAGACATTCGCCATTCACAGACAGATGATTGGGCTGAGGAGGATTGGATGGTGTGTTTACAGAGCTGTTGTGAGCGGTCAAAAACAAAAGCTTTGATGAATTATGAAGATATAGATGGGCTGAAAGAAACATAGA
Source organism: Xyrichtys novacula (assembly GCA_962446985.1). Classification (NCBI taxonomy): domain Eukaryota; kingdom Metazoa; phylum Chordata; class Actinopteri; order Labriformes; family Labridae; genus Xyrichtys; species Xyrichtys novacula. The sequence continues at coordinate 7,252,814 of OY660874.1, forward strand.
ATTAGATATTACATTTTGCACAACAGGAGAAGTGAGGCAGAGGAAGATTAAAACAGAAAACCAGAGACTGGAGATGAGAATTAAATTGAGTGTAGAATTTAACTTGAAGATTAGATGAACACAAGCAAAACAAGCAAAGGAAAAATGGTTTTATGTTGCAGCAATTAACTACTCTTCGTGTTTGTACAACAACAAAACTCATTTTTGCTGTAAACAGAAACCCACTTTGGATCTACACGGGTCATGGTTAAAATGGTCTTGGTGCCTCAACATTTCCTACACCTGCTTACATTCTGCTGCTTCACAATTGAAGAAATGTTTATCCTCACATGCACTGGCCTAAAAGTGGGAAAGCTTCCCAGATGGTGTGTCCCTCTGCAGCTAGGCAAATACGTTCATAGCCTTAGGCAGTTTAGGGGAAACATGCAAACTCCACACAGGAAAGACCTGGCCTGAGACACAAGTACAGGAAGTCACTGATGTGAGGTGACAGAGCGAAACCACCAAGTCATCCTGTCACCCATACTCAGATTTGTCTGCATGAAACTGAGCACTTCTGAAACCGTTTGGGAAAATCGTCTAGATTTTGTCTGTTGTTGACTTGGCCATATTTCCAAATATGAAACAAAAATCTTCAAATTTAAAGGGATAATTCAATGTAAATTTAAGTTATGGTCGAACACACTGAGTTAGACGATCCCTCGAGAGATGAATGTTACCCATTGCTCGCTTCTTTAGTGATACCAACTTCAACAACAACCACACAATAGCAATACACAGCAGTATATGTCTTCACACGCAAACCTCAACAAAAAGCCACTCTATAGCCACAAATAATGCTCAGAACAGCACCTAACTTCATCAACGGTACATATAGGGTCCCAGCCATAGTACTAGCCATCAATCATCTTTTTAGCTTTTACTGGTTTCTTTAGCAAAGACACCAAACACAACTCACCCACTCCTCCTCCCTTGTTTCTGGGGAAGCCCTGACAAGTTGATCCCCGAGTGCAGCGGATCATTTCCATGAGGAAATAATCAAATTTTATGCTGCACTTGGTGATCGATTGGTCAGGGCTCCCTCACAAACAAGCGGCTGCTGGAGGAGAGTGGGTGAGTTGTGTTTGCTAAAGAAACATTGTACAGAGCTGAGTTAGTGGTTATTTTAACAGAGAATATGGGAAACCTGGGAAACCCTATAACCATATTCCTGTCTGAAATGTCATGGGGCTCTGAGGAATTTTAAAACAAAATGAAACATGACAAACAAAGAAAATGGAATAATGAATAAACAGATGAATAAAAAAGAGATTGTCAGGTGTTTTCTTATTGCTGCTTTAAATAAGGAAGTACCTAGTCCTCTTTATACTTCCAACAATCTACACACAAGGACAAAAAAAAAAATAAAAAATCAGCTCAATAGACTTATTCACAATCCAAAGATAAAAACTGCATATAGCCATGAGCAGATTCCTTATTTTGGATGAGGAAAAAAGGACCTCTAAGTTGATTTTTAGCCTCTTTTCAATCCTGTTTTCTGCATTTGTTTTATGTTTTCTTCACAATTTTAATGATTTTTGAGAAAACAATCAATAGTCATATTGTGAAACTTTCTGCCATCGGCAAAATGTACTTATGATTTTCAAAGACTGATATATTGACTCAAAAGAAGACAAAAAATATGAATTAATGTGATTGTTCATGCTAGATTAGAGGCTAGATTTCCATACTGATAGACAAAAAGGAAGACAGAAGACAAGCACTGAGGACATGGTTCTGCTGAATGAGATGCTAGATTTCTGGAAGTAAAAAGAGAAGAATACCCACTGACTCTGCGCCAGACACTGTGTTATATGAGACATCAACAGAGCTTAAACAACCAGTACATCCGTGTAATTACTGTATATCCTATATCGCTATATTAAATATGTGTAAACAATACAGATACCTTTATCAACACTGAAAATACACACCCTTATCAAACACAAATCTACAAGAAAGGAATAAGATATGTTGTAAACATTTAATCAGTACAGAAACACGGTGTAAAGATGATGAAAAAGGAGAAAAATAAGTCAGAAAAGTGCAAATTCTATTTGCATGTGTTTGAGACTTCAGGATCAATGGAATATTTTGTATAATCAATCAGTTTAAGAGTGTGATGGTCTGGTTGGGAGAGGAAGCACAACATTTGCTAAGTGTTTTCATGCAATTTCAGCCTAAATATCTAACCATTCCTCATACAATATAAATCTACCATGCAAGACTAGATATAAATCTTATTTCAAGATACTACTTGCAAAAATATGGCCTGAATTGCCTGTAATGGGAAAAATAGCAGCCAGGACAACAAGCCATTTTTTTCATGTACTTGTGGCAGCCATTTTTAGTCATTTGGAAAAAGACTTCCTTTATCTGGACTTGTCAGTTGAATGTGTTTCATTGTGAGATGAATGAGATATTTTGTCTGGAGGTGGATGAGAAAGGGGTACAAAGTGCAGCACAGTCAAAACAGAGACTGAAGTATACATACGCATTTCCATCTGTGGTGAAGACAATAAACGTGTGTGTCTCAAATGTATGCAGAATAGGAACGCACAATGGGTTGCATTAAGAGGTTTATACTCACATGCACACAGGCAGACCTAGTAATTCATTTGTGGAAGTGTAAACAAATTATCCTGAAAAAAAAAAGAAAAAAGAAAAAGAAAACATGGTGACATCGTATTAAAAAACCCAGCGCTTCACTCACAAATTTAAACATACAACTATGTCACTGTGCTCACTGGCTCATAAAAAAAAAAAAACACATATAAACACACAGCTGCAATAAAGCTCACAGTAAAGCCAACTCCAACATGTGCAGAGACACAAAAACAGTCATTAAACATGCACAGAACCACTGTGCTGAAACGCACTGTACAAATGTTCCACATACACACCATTAACATCAACACACACACGCACACACACACAGTATAAAATGTAGGTCTGACTCTCATACACATACACTCAGAGGAAGGCTGTGGTGTCCACGTGGCTGTGTGGTTTTAGGCTCAGCTGGATCAGCCTGCGGTGGAAGAAACAGGAGACTTTCTTTCTCTATGCGTCTAAATTTTCTTGAACCGTCTTTGATCATTTTTTTGTGTGTCCTTTTTTCCCATCCTCTTAACTTTTTTCCACTTTTCCCCCATTTCTTTACATTTAGTTGTATTTTTTAGGAGTACTTCATGCAAAAGTGAAAAAGAATCATCAAAAATGCACCAAAATGGTTCACTATTTCATAGTGAACAACCTCCAAATAAACACAACAAAGGACAAAGAGTACAATATCTTTTTCCAGCTCCCTTAAAAAGCTGTCAGCTCTTTTTTTCGAACTGACAACCACTTATTTTACTTTCCCTCTCACCCACTTTCTCCCCCCTCCTTTGGACATCTTAAGCCATTATAAAGCCCGCTTTGGCAGCCTGGTGTGTGTTCATGTGGTGGCGCTCTGAAAAAGACCTAGATTGAAGCTTTGTGGAAAATCCTTGGGCTTCCTTCTTAAATACACCCGAAATCACTGTCCAAAGTCTCAACCAAAGGGAGGGGAGAAAGGGGGCACAAAAATATAGAGGGACAAAAGAGGGCGGTGAAGAGAGAAAGGAGTTCAGAATGGATTGAAGTTATGAGGGGAAAGCCCTGTAAAAGGAGGCAGAGGAGGGTCTTAAGAAAGGACAAAGAGAACAGTTGTGGCTCTGAGGAAAAATCTTGGCATCTGAAATTATACTTACTGTTGGATTTCAGGAAGAAGAGGAGGAGGAGAAAGGGGAGAGAAGGACGACTATAGAGAGTGGAAAAGAGGAATAATGTAACAAAAGACTTTAAATTAATCTTTAAATTTAATCTGCTTTATTTTGCTTTGGAAGAGGAAACGGGCTCATGAAATCCAAATTTCTGATTAAAAATGAAGCTCTTAATTGCAGTTTTGATATGTTGACTCTGGCTTTTATTTTGCTTTGGCAATAGAAAACATCACCTGTCATTCATCCAGGGAGGCTTGACACATTGGCCCTCACTTCCACACATGGCAATCAGCGTAATTATCATAGAGTGAAGTGAACTGACAGAGAGACAGAGACAGAAAGGCTGACACTGGACACTGAGCTGCAGAACGAAACCCAGTAAGAGAGGTAATGGGCTCCATGTGTGTCTGAGTGCGGCATTTAGACCCCCATATCTGTCCTTTCCACCTCTGCCTGTGATTTCTCAGCTGCATTCCACTGAAGACATACACATTCATGCACACACAGAAACTCTGAAAGCTTTGGCAGACTGGCAAACCAATGTTTGGTGGGACTTTTGTGCACTGAAAGAGAAAAAAAAACATACACAAAGAAGTACTGCTGCTCTGCTTTCTATCTTTACTTAATCCATGTCTTAGTATTACAAATTTAAATCTAAAATTGTCAATCTTGTCACTGATGGTCTAGTTAGCTTTTGCATGTCATCAAAAGGCACCAATATGAATTTTGGTTTGTTCCAGTAATGCCAAAAACAAAAAAAAACAAAACAAAAAAAACTCACAGGAGCTTTAACACTGATCATATACACGGATCATTCAGACTGAAACTGGCCGAGGCGTTTCGCTCATGCTCCAGTGTTGGCATGCCAGGCTTTGAGCCAAAAGTTAAATAGTATCTCACTAGGAGGGCAAGTAGTAAATGCCCTGCCCCCATACAGGTGGAAAAAGTAACAGTGTTTTCATCATCCGATGGATATCCCATTAGCCTTTTGCTGACAAGGTGTTCACAGGATGCTCGTAAGAAGTCAACTGAAATAAGATCTAATAGTAACAAGGTGAAAGGGGTCATGTTGCCACCTTCTGTTGTGGAGGCACAAAGCTCCTGACAGTAATTTGATTGTTGTTTTGTGCTTGTAAACTTGGACAAACTGAGCTACAACTCATTTTTGAGTTGTCTTTGCTTGTTAAATAAAACCTGTTTACCTGTCGTTTTAATGACAGAACCAAGGGGACATTGAACTTAAATGGATATTCAGGCTTAAAATTACATCAGGGTCAAACACAACCTAACACCAAGTTAGACACCCACTTGAGAGATGAATGTTGTCGACTGCTTGCTTTGCATGATTTCTTCAGCAAAGACACCAATCACATATTACCCACTCTCCTCCAAGCAGCTGCTTGTTTGTGGGGGAGTGTTGACAAGTCGATCACCAAGTGCAGTGGAACATTTCCATGAAGTAATAATCATCATAATCATTTTGCACTGCAGATGAGGTAGTTCTGCCTAAGTATCTCGTCTTATTGCATTTCCATGAAGTAACAATCATAATTGTTCTTACTTGAGCTGCGAAACTCCGTTTCACTTGCTGATCGACTCGTCCAGGCTCCCCCACAAACAATCGGCTGCTGGAGGAGTGTGGATGAGTTGTGTTTGGTCTCTTTGCTAAAGAAACCAGGCAAAGCTAAAAAGATGTTTGATGGCTGGTATTATGGCTGGGACCCTATATGTACTGTCGATGAAGTTAGGTGCTGTTCTTAATTTGCCGTTTCTTGTTTAACATTGTCACTTTTGAAATATTCAAATTAGCACAGCAAATTCCAAAAATACTGAGACTACAGACAATAATACATTGATTACCTGGTTTAATGTGCTCTGGCACAAAAGGAGAAGAACAGAGGTGAAAGAGAAGAGTGAAATCATGTTTTATGAATTAATCCAATATTGAATTACTCCTCTCTTGAACCACTTCTGCAACATCTTGTGTGTTTTTTTAACCTTAAGAATAATTTAGAAAACTCTCTTTGTTTCCCAGTCAGTTTCAGATACAGCAGTTTAACTTTTGCATTTTGAATTATTGGCTCTTTCCATCCTGGAGAGTTTCCCAGTTCTGCTTCATTCATTTAAAGTTAGAGCTATTTATGAAAAATGAACTAGCTTTACTACATGAGCAGTATTCTATCTTCAAGTGCGATTGTTTGAAGCAAGGCTGACATAAGTGTTTTCACAGAGAATGAAGAATTGAAAAATCAACAGAGGAGAAAAATGTTGAATGAAGTACTGAAAGTATAGTTGGATGCGTGGTGAATTTATCTGTTTACCTACAGCACTCCAGTCTCCAGTATGCTTCATACGTGCTTTTCTGAATGTATTGATGTTTTCTTTAACTCTTGCCTTAAAGAATTTCCCCTTGAGTACAATAAAGCAGAATTGAAATGAATTGATTCTTACTGCAGTATGCTGACTCACTCAGAGGGTGCGTATGGAAAAACTCGAGCCTGCATTTAGACTACTAACCCAGGGGTCTCGCAACTCAGCATAGCCAATGAGTTCTGACATCAATTTCTGGAGAGTAATTCCAGGGCCAGTTTTAATCTTTCCATGACCCACTTTTGGACTCAAACTAGACTTTGACAAAACACTGCCTTCATTTTTTTTATGGTTCAGGACTTACAATAAGATGTAGGTCTGTTTCTGTTGGGTCACAACCTGGCTGGGGGATGTTTTCTTAGGACTGGATCCCAGGGTGGGGTACTAAATTTAAAGCTCTACATATGTCAGCATTTCTGAAACTGTAGATCATGATCCTGAAAGAGTTCATAGACCTTTCATGGGTCAATTAAATTGGGTCCCTTTGGTGGGAGAGTTTGCTGCTCGGACTGAAAAAGTACCAGAGAACCACTGAAGTGTAGACAAATTCCTCTATGACACGACTAGTTAGTATGGCATGTGACTGTCCTCTGGGAGGCATGGAAACAGAAAGGCAGAGGCAGTGGAGGCTAGAAAGACTCAGAGCAGACAGATTGTGTGTTTCTGTCATTACATGTAAAGCAAATTAGTCCCAGTGGACTATCAAAGATGTCAAAAACACTAACTCTGATCCCACACAGTCCCCTGTTACTCACGTATCTCTGCACAGCATCAGCATGTTTGCCAGGTAACTGCACCTCCACAAATCCCACAACATCCACCTCCTCCACTCGTGAGAAAGTATCACCTAACATCCACCAGTGCAGAACCAATTAACTCATATCAGCTTGTGAAAAGGCTTCACTTGATATTGTGTTATTTATTAGGGAAAAAAATGCTTTGAGGAAAAATACATCATGTTTGAGTAAGGCTTTTTTTTTTCTTTTACAATCTAAGAAGCTAAAATGTCTTTTTTTTTCTCCAATAACACACAAAACAACTTCCCTGAGTGTGTGTAAGACCACCTGAAATCAGTAAATATACTCCTTTTTGTCCTAAGAGAAAAGGGCTAACATTTTTTAGGAAGCTTTTAGACCCTTTTTATACGAGCGTGGATGTATTTTAACAACCTTTATGAGAGCCTTGAAAATCACTGAGGCCTCACTCTTTTACAGTGATGTGGCACAGTTGTTAAGTCCAGCATAGATGCTTTATACTGAGGTAAACATCCAATGAGATACAGAACACAATAATGAACATTATAAGAATCTCCAGATTCTGCTTAGGTTTACAGGTTTTCAGTATGGGTTTTAAATATAAATGATTCATCAAGCCAGATACCTAGATATTGATTTTGCTGGGACTCTTTCAGTATTACTATCATCCAGTGTGGATAGTTGTAGACAGCTATAATCGATACCTCTTGCTCTGGAGAAAGCATAAATTTAGTTTCACCTGCTTCAAATACCAACTTCAGAGTAACAAGTGTGTTCTGTGGGGCATTAAAACCGAGCTGTAACTTCTTAACAGCGAGCTGTACACTGACAGTAGAACAATACATAACAGTGTCGTCTGCATAAAGGTGGATATTTCATTTAATAATAGAAGAGACATTTCAGGATAATGAACAGTGAGTGGGTAATTATGCAAATAAGAATCCTGTCAGTGTGAAACAAGATCCTTCCACTTCCACTCTTGAAAAGAAGATGACACAAAATATGGATAGTTTTGTCATAAATGATTTTGTAATGCATAAAAAAAGCTTATCCCACTGATCCCATGTTTGGTTTTATTTCTATGGCAGCATATTCTTATCTTTACCCTTGCAGGATAAATTGATATTAAACTGAACATTTCTGTTGACATCAAACCAAGCATGAACGTTTCAGTTGAGTAAAACATTAAATTAGGTGAAGAAGACTTCTGTGGGAACATTTATGTTGACAGCCCTGTCCTTTTAACAGGGCTTTTCAGCTTGCACTTCTGTTAACATAACTCAGGCTAATGTCACAATATTGCTGCTGTTATCACCACTGCTTATGTTACTTTGTAGTGAACAGTGATATAACATGTTTTTTTTTTACTTTGCTTTGTTCTGATTTTACTAGAAAAAAATACATTCTTGAAATTTTTTCCTTGGGTATTTTTTATTTTTTTGCTAACGTGAAGCTAACCAAAGCACACACCATCTTGGGGGCTTCTTGGGTCATTATGCCACAGTGTGTTTTCCCATTGCACAGAAACGCTGGTTCCACTTGGCTTAATGGGAAGCGAGCTTCAAGACACTATTTACGAAGCCATGAGTCAGCACATTTACCGGAGGGTTTTTCTTGGCTCTGTTGGGCAGAGTGTAAAGATACAAAACCAGCTTGGTCAAAGAGGAGGTTCCACTGATGATAAAGGACATACGCCTTTGGTTCACTGAGCTGCACAAAATTCTCTGAACCTCACCAGCTCTTGAACTAGTAGACAAAAACCAGGTTCTGGTATGGCGGGATGCCTGGTGCCAGGGCATCTGCGAATGTTGAATGGTTGGAAATAGTTACACTAGCCTATCGCTATTAATATACTAACTATCAGTTGTTAAGAAATAGCCCAGCAGCTAAATGGACACATCTTTTATTACTAGCATATTTATACTAGAGTGAGAAGTGAAGGAAACAGCCCATTTTAGAACAATGTCTCTAAACAATCTAGTGTGAAACCACTCTTTGAGATGCACCCAACAGCTCCGTTGCCATTTCTTAGATTGCAGGACACTAACTTTCTCCACTTTTTACAATCAGAAATAGTTGAGGCCTGGTAACTCCCCCAGTTGCTCTCACATCTGCCCGTGGTGACTTAGGTGAATTGTTCACTCTCCTGTCCTTGGATTACTTTTATACGACACACAGTCAGGTTTTCCCTGCCAACACTTTTGCTGCTGAGAAGTACTCAGTGTAGTTTTGGGGTTCAGACCAATCTCAATCAAGTATTTATAACACTTAGGCATAAAGAACCATTAACTTTTGGTACATCAGATGCACAGGTTTTATAAACATCCATACAGTATCTGTGTCAGGTAAAGGAAGTAAGTGTTGGAAAGGATGTTCAGTTCAAACTTTGCTTCTGACATTATACAATCCCCAACATCTGTTAGCAATACCGTGTGTTCCCTTTTTAACCGTGTTATCATAGCATTTTAAGTTCTGTGATCTAAAGGAAGGTATGGCATATTTTCCAGATGTTCCCACGGATGACAGCAATGTCAAATTCCAGACAAGGCATATATGGTTGCTATCCACAACCTCGTATCCTGATCAAATTAAATGAACAGTGACATTTCAAACAATCCATACAAGCAAGTCAGTTCTTGCTTTCAAATCAAAGATTCAACTGGCTCCTGCCAACTCAGACAGGCAGAGTAATACATCCACGCTCTGGTTCCTCACCCCACCCCAGTCTCATTTTGGCAGGGGTTAGGACTCATACGGAGTGAAAATGGATCACTCTTGTCCTGGCCATAGTGAATTCTGGCAGGAGGACTTGTTGTTTTAGCTTCATTCTTTCATCTGTCTGACAGATATCGGTCTTGACATCTGAGACATTTCTGTTTGATGAAACATGGAGGGTGAAACATCTAGTGATGGTGCTCCAGTGCTTTCAAAAACATTTTTTCCCACTACTTACTAGACTGAAGTTTAAAGATCTTACTGCTTGTTTGCTGATTAGGAGTCAAATATACTCCACTGGGCATGCTCGTAGTCTGTTAAAATCTGCCTTTCACTATGTTGATTAAGAGTAAGGTGTAGTGGTGGGTGATATAGCTTGAAAATGATATCACGTTATTTCAAGGCAATTTGTGATAATGATATTTATGACAATATAGACAAAAAAATTACAGAGCAGCATATCATTAATGATTTCTGCTTCTCAACATTATTTTTATGACTGTTGTTAAAAAGCGGTTAAATTATGAAAATAAATTCAGATTTGCCATACATACACAAGACAGGAGTTAACAACCCCCCAAAAATATATTTTCCCTAAATATGTTCTCAAACAAAAAAGTTTGACAACACTGACAACATTAGCCCCATTGTCTGTTGCCACACACACCTGTTTGTCCTCTTGTGGATTTCATGACTCAAGAAACTCCCCTAATCCACTCGCAGTATTTTCTGCTATGGGATCCTTGGGAAAGTTGGTTTCAAGACAGGAGTCGTGCAGCTTCCAGTTGTAACCTATGTAAAGGACCGACGGGCTGAAATAGGGTTCAGAGGTTTGGCTTTACCACATCAGTCATTCAGGCAAACAATACGTGACCACTTCGGTTATGTCCTGCCACAGTATGATTTTTTTTTTTTTTATCATACGGAGTGCGGTGTGTACTTCTGCAATGCTCTGTTGAGCCATTTGTTAACTTTTACTCTGAACACCAGTAGCTGCTCATCACGTGCCTTTAAAATCTGCTGACCTGCAGCCACTCCAACCATTTACATCAAGAGAAACATGCAAATTAGGAGTCACATTCAAAGTTTAAGACAACTGCAATAACTCATAGCTGATTTTATTTTTAGCTGGTAACATACCAACATTAGCCACTGAATAACCAGTGAGTGACCCACAAAACTAACAACCCATTAACAAGACAAAAAAATGAGTTATCATTGCTTTTTCATTGTCAAACACACTTTTTATAAAAATCGGCCAAAACTCGTTAATTCCCACAGATATTTTCAGAAATAAAATGCAGAGAGTAAGATTCGGTTTCACTTCCAAAATGTTCCGTCATTTGAAAAGTTCCCCGACTTATATTGTAGATGCCACAGCGGCCTCATGACTCTTGAAACACATTTAAGTCTCTCCTATGTATTTTAATTCAAAGAATTAATCCATTACATTTTTAGGCATTCTACTTTGCCTATTTGCAACCAAATAAACACTTGCAGGTTAACCAAAAGTTTGGGAAATGATTCTTTCATTTTTTTTTTTTAAAGAAAATTAAGTTTTACTCTCCTCTTTGTACCTCGCCCTCTCTGTAGTCATTTGAAAGGCATTCCAGTTTCTTGACTTCAATGACAAATTGTCTCTGCTGAGCAGCATCAACAAAGCTTTGACTGGTGTTAAGCTGAACAGACACAGACAGTTAACGTGTACCAGGGCTATTTTATTTAGCAGGAGTCAAGAAAGGGGGACAAAAAAAAGCCAAAAAGCCTGTGTGTGTTCGTGTTCTGTCTGACTGACAAGCAGAGCTGCTGCTGGGGAGTCTTTGGGTGAACTCGTACAAGACTCAGGAATCGTGGGAACACTCAGAAATCATTACATTGTCACATCACATTAACTTGAAGGAATAAGAGAGTTGTGTGTGAACAAGAGAGGAACAGGAGGAGGGTGGAGAGGTTGAGCTTTTATCAAACAAACGTGTGTGATTTTCTGCTCCTGCTCTTTCTCTCTTTCCTCCTCCCCCACTTTTTTTTTCAAATTCTTTGATGATGTTACTTGTTTGAAAAAGACACACACAAAATCATGCTCCTGCAAGACAGCCACTCAAACGAAAGCATCCCTCTTGAAATTTTGGTCTTAACCCTAAACAGTCTTTTATGGTTTAAGAGACACAGGAAGGAATACTTTCAAAGAGTTAGTCATGAAACACAAAGCAATGTTGTTTGTATCTGGAGGCTTTTTGAGTGCAAGCTGTGTGACATTGAAAGTCAAATTGTTTTTTGAGAGCATGCTATTAAGCTTTATCATAGGTGCAACAGTCCTCAAGCGGCTTACCAGTTGGCCATCACAACGTGACAGCTGAACAGCAAAAGATAATCTGTGTTTGTTGAGGCCTTGTGATGGTAATTACAGAAACAAAGGCAAAAAAATTACAAAGTAGAGGCTCCTTTGTACGGACCAGGTGGTTTGTTATACAAATGTAAATAACTTTAGCATTAAAAGTTGATATCAAAGAGAGGGGCACATATTTGAAGAGAAATTTGAGCATAAAAGCAAAAAAGTAAGGTAGCTTGGGGGGCTATTTTGAATTCCAAGCATACAAGCAGTGTGCTTGTCACAAACCACAGTATGAGGTTGTTGCCTTTAGCCCGGCTAAACCCCATGGCCCTGCCTGCAGATTTTAAAGCTTACCTGACCAAGAAGATTCTTGTTCATTATCTCTGCATTTATTGAAGAAGAAGAGCACAGCTAAAAAAAAAAGAGTGTTCTGACTTCAGAATCAGCTTTATTGGCCAAGTATGTGTACACATACACTGAGAACTAAATTTTTAAATTTGAAGTGCATTACAAATAAAATATTATTATCATTATTATTATTATTGTTATTATTATTATTATTATTATTATTGTTGTTGTTGTTATTGCTAGTATTATTATTACATACAAGGAAATTGACTATGCCTTATATGTACAAACATTAAACATGAAATTTTTCAAAAAATTACAAAGTATGTACAACCTCGAACTAGACATTCAACTTATTATACAAGACAGTAGTGTAATCATGTATATATATATATATATATATATATACTGTATATATATATATATATATATATATATATATATATATATATACTGTATATATATATATATATATATATATAAGCAGTTTAGGATTTTGGGGGCACCTTTGCCCATGCCACCCCTGGCTTCCTCTGTCTGTGTGCGTGTGTGTGTGTGTGTGTGTGTGTGTGTGTGTGTGTGTGTATATATGTACAAACTCTTTGCTTGCCTTGGCTTGTACATTCATTAGTTTTGTTGTCTGATTTAAAATCTCCTGTTGATTTTTGACATTTTTGACAGTCAAACGTATTATTTACAGTTAAAATTTCTGCCTACTTCAGAGGTTTCAATAAACTCCTCACAGAAGCTTTAAAGTTATGAATCTTTTTGGGTGGGGTTTTATGAGATTATGGTTAAAAGCAAGTGTATTACCCACTAGGGATGCTAGCCAGCTTGGCCCCCTGCTTGAAAAACCACCTGGAGAATCGATACCTTAGCTAGGCTATCAGCCATGACAGACAGGAGTCATTTTACTTTTTTGGCCCTTTCCGAGTTCCACCAGCTGTGTTAACCTAAATGGGGTGCTCACACCAAGCACGAGTAAAATCATCTGCTCACCCAATTCGCGCAGATCTCGACGCGTAAATGAATAGTATTTACCCGCTTCATTTGCATGAAAAACAAGTTTATGCTAATATCAACGGTAGTCCCTGCCAATTCAACCTGTGGCATCAAGTGATAGACAAAGGTTTTTTACAATTTACCAGGTAATCTGACCTCCTCACACTCTTGCCTACAGGCGAGCTCCTTTTTATTCCGGTTTTGGTAATTGAAAGAAAAGGTATTATATAATCCGGGGCACCCACACACTAACATGATCAGTTTGTCCTCCATTTTCAATACCAGTGAACAACTGTCCGTTTTCATATGTCACCCGGCAACCTTTTTGCTGATTTCGTGACGCGATTATCCAAATAGTTGAGACATTTTCAGCTCCCACCCAATTTGCATCAGTTGCACTGCCAGAGTAGTAGGAGTGTCTAATCGCATCTTTGCATTGACTGAAAATGTAATTCATTTGCGCTTGGTGTGTGGAGACAGAAATGTAACCACATTTGACTGTTAATAACCAGAATAGGGGGGTAACTCTTTTAACCAGACTCTGGCCTTTCAAAGTGGGACTAGTGGGCTTTTTTTTTTTCTTGTTACCACTGTTGTAAGTAAAGGAGGCATAGCACATTGGCTTAAGGCCACCCTGTAGATGATGTGAGCTTTGGCCTGCTTTACACTGAAGTGTGAACACAAGTTGACCCAAGGGAAAAATATCAGAATATGTCACATTTTCAACTGAGTCAGAACAAAGCAAATGAGCCATAGGTGTGAAAACAGCCCCGGGTTATTTTGTTTGATTGTTTGTGTGTTAAAACATGAACCCAGAAGCTTTACTGCCTGCATGTGTAAAACTCAATGCTCCAAAGCAAAAGACCAAATAAAGTGTTTGTAGAAATCCCCTCATCACTGACAGTTCTCCAGAGCAAAACGACATATTGACTCGCTGCTGTTACACATGTGCCAGATAGCTACAGAGAGAAAAAGCATGGCAGGCCTAATCAGATTTTGGGATTTTTCATTAACTTGGCCATCCGAGGTGGTGTGGGCACTTAAAGCATGAAAGCCCAACAACCAAAGAGAATATGTTGTAGGGGGAGGTTTCAGTCAAAAGGATTAATTAACACTAAATGGTTGTTTAAAGATAAGAGGACTCTTTCTTAGCAAGGCCAAATGAGTCTGTTTGATCCAACATCTCACTCTCTCTTACTCTTTTAATGTGTGAGGAGGAGTGTGTCTGTGCATGTGTGTAAGAGGAAGAGAGTGAATGTGTTAGAAAAGCTCTGAAAATATATGATTAGAAAAAAAAAAAAACAGAGCTGAACCTTCTCATGGCTGTCCAAAACGGCAACATTTTCAATAAGTCATTCAACATGTTCCAACCCCTCCAAGCCACAAGCGACACCCCAGAGGAAGCTGTGACTGCTGTCTCTCCAACACTGTGCCCAGGAATGGTAACATTCATGGTTTTAAAGTGAGAGGGAGAGAAATACAAGAGACAGCTGCTGGGGAAAAGAGGATAGCAGAATAGAAACAGGAGCTCAATGGAAATTTTTTAATGGAAAGTTGAGAAAACTGGGTGAAACTGTCAGAGATGCTGCTACGACAACTCCACTGGCCAAGTTCATGTACAGTGATGAAATTAAAAATTTTCACAAGATTTTAGTTGCTGTCTAGCAAAACAAAACATCTAGTTACTTTAGCTCTAGCTGTAATATTTATATTGTACCCATGGACCCAAACATCAGCATTTCAACTCTTTGTGACTTGAACAGCAGTTTAAAAGCCACAGAGTTCAGGCTAATCACAGTAACATTGAAATTGTGTGCATTCAACTTAGTATTGCATATAGCTATTTAGTGAAATTGAGGTCAGCACCTCTTCAGATGAAACTATGGTTTGTGATCACTCACCTGGTGCTGAATGCAAGCTTAATTAAAAAGTCTATCTCATATATAATACAACTTGGTTTGAAGAAGCATTAGTGGCTGAGTGGAGAATCTGTGCAGCAAAGAGTTATGTGTAAAAGCCAACTTTGTACAGGGTTAAGTTCAATCCCAGCTGTCAAACTGAGCTCTGTGGTTGGCTGATGCTGATTATACAAGCTCTGAATTCAATATTGTAAGATTTAACACAAGTACAACATGAACAACCTGGAAAACGAAAAAAACAACAACATCTCTGCAGTATATGAATGACACACATTACCTTCACAACCTACTTCAGAGTATGACAACAATCATTTTACTAACTAAGCAGCATGAAGTTTGCCAGGTGATGTATGAAAACAGATGGTTGTTCACTGGTATTGAAAATGGAAGACAAACTGATCCTGTCAGTGTGTGGGTGCCACCAATTATATGATACCTTTTCTTTCAATTTCCGAAATCAGAACAAAAATGAGTCCAACTGGAGGCAAGTGAGTGAGGCGATCCGATTACCTGGTAAGTTGTAAAAAAACCTTTGTCTATCACTTGATCCCACCATTTGAATTGGCAGGGACTACCGTTGAAATTACTTTTGATGGTGAATAAAGCAAGTAAATACTATTCATTCACGTGTCTAGATTAGCGTAAATTAAGCAAGTAGATGATTTTGCTTGTGCTTGGTTAAGCGCCCCATTAAACTTGTTGATACTGCTGTTGGGATGGATGGTTTGACTGTACTCAAACCTGAAGAAGTTGTTGAGAAATGAATAAAATATATTGCAGACAAAAGCGTTTACAACTTTATTCAGCCTGATGTTTCTTACACATTTTATTTTCTGTGGCACATTAAAATGGTATTAACACTGAATTTTTTGTGCTTTATCAGCATAGTATCCATTGTATTTCTAATATATGAGGATTTTTCAATAGGTGTGTTAATATTCTTGCAAGATAGCACACTACACTCCAGTTCCAGTTTCAGAGTTCTGGTATCTGATGGGATGTCAGAGGGTCACATACCTTGAAACTCTGCAAGTGTTGAGTGGGTGTAGATCTTTCACAGTTACAGATCCCCTAACTTTACAAATTCCCTTATGATGAGTGTGGAGTGTGTGGGAGCTGACTCTCCGAGGCTCCCATGTAGGACAGATTAAGCTAATGTACATGCAGGTGTGCAGAGCACTGATACATCTTTTAGGTGTTTTAAATACACCCACCGCTCAGCCTGATTAACATTTAAAGAAGATGCAGCACACCAAGCTCCCATACTAATTATTATGGTAAAATATAGGATGAGAGGGACAGAGCATCATTTATTAAACCTCCATGTATCCCAGAAAGGTTTGCTGAGCAGGCATGCTGCTTTTAGGAACACCTTACTGCACATTCATTAACACACACGCTGAAACACACACAGGCTGCTGAGCCGTACCCCGTTCCTCATCTCAGCAGCTTTGAGTTTAATACCTTGCATTAAGTAAGTGCCGTCTTTAAAGACCATTCTTTTTTATTTCTAACGACAGAAATGTTACTTATGGACAAAATCTTCAGCTGTTTCTGTCTTTTGCCCATGTAAGTGTTCCCAAATAATACGCTGCATAACTCCCTGTGGTCTTTCCAAAGAAAGATAGTAATGGCCCCTACAGCTAACACAGTCATTTGTGTTAATATTGTGGCAAATGAACCTGACATTTAAAAGACTTCAGTTCTGTGAGCAATTCGAGCCAATTAAATAGAAACTAAAATAAAATTTAGAGTCGACTGCTTTGTTTCTTCAGTCTACCTGAGGATTGTTTTTGCCCTAGAGCAGCATCTGTGGCTGGGAGATTCAGGGATATTTATTTGCTAATGAATTATGAAAATGGAACAACTGAAAATGGATTTGTTCAGACAAACTTTGGTTGATATTTTTTTCAACCACATTGAACTTTAATATTCAAGACTTCTCAAGTTATTCATCTGCATGAGGAAATACCTATTGAGCTCATTTTTTAAAAACACTCATCAGAATTAAAGGTGTATTTCTGATGACATTGACTGACTAGATCTGGATAGAGGGTGTATCCCTGTGTCTTTTGAATTGATGTATTGTGAAGCCAGTTACTGTTGCTAGGTCCGACAAGCTTCTTGGAGCTGATGGACTGTCAACACACTACCATAGTGGGGAAAAGTTCTCCAGCACCTGTCAGTGACGTTTTTTGGAGCAATACCTGTACGATGTCCTCAGTAGCGAGGCAAAAGGGGTTATGCAGTGGAGAGTTATATTCATAATATTACAATGAGTAATGAACTATGATTATCAAGGCTAAAGCACACCAGTCAATGGCAAAAACGGAGATACCCCATGAATTCTTCCTCAAATACAACAAGCTCAGCCTGGTGGACCGGTCAAGTTCTTGCACTGCCGGGTAAGTTCTCTTTGCCTAGTATTGTTAAAATATATTTATCTGTGCCTGCATCCTCCAAGGCTAAATGTTTTTTCAAGCTCTGCATATTTTTTTCCTCCTTTATATGCCAAAATGGCTCTTTTGATTGTAAAGGTAGCATGAATGTAAGGTGTCAAGCTACAGTCTATGGTGTCAAGTCATTCTCACGGTCATGTTTGGCACTTTTAAAGCATGTACATGGTTGGAATATTCAGGAGTAGGCCTCCCATTCACAAAATGCTACATAAAAGATAAAAACAAAATAAGTTTAAATTGTCTGTTGGGACGCTATGTTAAAACATAGATGTAAGGTGACAAAACAATGTTAGTGATCTATGGCGTTAGCCTAGCTTAGCCTTAGCTTGAAGCAGACATATTTACGCTAGTTTATTTTCATGACATTTAGCTGGGAGTAGGACCTTCCGCACTGTTTTATCCACTGTCGGCAACACTCCTTCTGTGTTTTCGGCCTTAGAAAGGGACCGAAAATGACTCCCCCAGCCAAACTCATGGAGTACCGATTGTCCGACTTGCACACACCATGGGCACATTGCTTCACCATTTCGCTAGTGGCCTGCAGCTTGTCAGACCCTGCTTACATAGTAACGGTTCCAAGGCTGTGTGATTGGATAGTGACTGTTTGGGGGCATGGTTCAGCAAAAGGTCAATCATTGAATAAGTTACAAATCTTCTGCAAATAACACATTGTCTAATTGTGTTTAGAGGATCCAAATTATTGATGTGAGAGGCTCAAGTTATTCATTAAAAAATACTCAACCAACATCTGAAACACAGCAAAGTTTTAGCACAAAGATCACCTGCTTTATCATCACTTTTATCATGACATAAACCAAGCGCAGAGGAGAGATGCTGAAGATGTCAGTATTTGACTTTTGGGGTGAGTAGTCATAGCAACCCACCTGTAGGAATATAAGTGACAGCTGTGACAGGAGAGGAAGAGAGAAAAGAGAATCAAAAGCTTGCAACATAAAGAAAATATTAGAAAAAAAAAAAACAGGAATAAAGAGGAACATAAATTTATGTGGGAAAGGAGAGAGATTTTAAAAAAAGAAAACAGTGAAATGAACAGTAAAAAAGAAACTGGCAGAGGATTTGGTGTGAAAACTGGATGTCAAGGAAAAAGAGAAAAATTCACACATCCATGCGTGTGCAGAGCACACTGACATGCAGACGAGGAGATGGACGGTGCACAGATGCACAAACAGACGGGTGGACAGAAACAGAGGCAGATTGAGAAGAGGACGAACACATTTACAGTATGTGCTACCCGAATAAACATTGTCCACCTTGTACAGAGTCAGACAGATACTTCATGGCATGTGTATTCACTTCCAGAGAAACTGTGATTGAAAAAGTAGATATGACCTCCAAATCCACATCACTAATACGTAAAAAGATAAACCAGTACTTACAGCCCCACATTCTACTTTCCCATGATTTTCCTCAAATTAGAAAAAACTTTTTTGAAATTCAAAGCCAAATGTCCACCATTTCTATAAAGTGTAACTTTTTTGCGGCAAGAGAAAAATCAAATTCTATCATGCTATGAAAACTTTCTTACTTGAGGTGAGCTGCAAAAGGACTGGAAGCTAAATACACACCTACTCTCAGATCAGATTCGCTGCCACTTTAAACTTGCTGCCTGTGAACAAATTATTTCATTGAAACGTACATGTTTTCAATCTGTAGGTGGAAACATCTGGACAAAACCATGCAAAAAGTGCAGGAGTGGTTGTCTAAATGCATGGTCCTGTGTTTGCATCATAGTGTTGCATAAAGGCACCTCAGTATGCAGAGTGCTGTGCACAGTGTATGAGCAGGATGGGTTCAAGCTGTTTTGGTTGGACAGCCAAGTTTTTTGAATTCCCAACTTTAGAGTTAAAACTACAGTCATGCTGGTATCAGCATGAGACCAGTTTTAGACATGCAAAATGGAAAACGGTTGCCTCACTTCTCGGGTTTGCTCTTTATTGGCAGAAAAACTGGATGGCCTCCAATGTTTACAGAAATAAGGTCACAACACTTCAGTTATGGATATGGATATTATATGATGCACCACTCTTACAATGTTAAACAAGCAAAAAAGCTGCAAATCATTTTTTTTTTCAGCACTGTTAATACCACGGCAATGTCCTTCCAGGTAGAGGTAAATTTATTGAGATTTCTGTCATGAAATAAAGATGCATCACACAACTGTAGAGATACTCCATATAAGAGATAGACCAATGGATCAGTTGGGCCATTAATTGGGCTGATTAATGCAAATCATACTGGCATTGACTCTCACAAGGTTGCTCTCATCATAATCTATTCTGAATATAAACATCTTTCCAACTAGTGTCGTTCATGGAGATTTCCTTCAAAAGTACGGAACTGCTGAGTGAACGACGTGAACTGAATCACTCTGAGACCTGATTCGTTCCTTTTTCAGTTCAGTTGAGCTCAGCTGCGAGCCTGGCATGCCGGTCGGGAGTGGAACTGCTGCCTTTGACTCTTTGGCGAACAACACACAGCCAGCGAGTGAGCGAGTGGGTGGGAGTCTCCTGATTCACTCATAGCGAATGAACGAAACAGTGAACGAAACAGTCTATGAACGGCATGTATCAGTATGTGAACAAAACAGTCTGTAAACGACATATATCAGTCAGTGAACAACATGTACCAGTCAGTGAACTTAACAGTCAGTGAACGAAATTTCAGTCAGTGAATGACATGTATCAGTACGTGAACGGAATGATTCAGTCAGTCCGTGAACAACATGGTGAACAAAACAAACTACTTCCAAATGACTTTTTCAGGCAGAAGAGGGAGGGGGTGTGGTGTTGTTTACTTCCTGCTGAACACCAGTTTATTTACTGAGGCTAAGATGAAACAGGTCATTATAGTGCCTTTACATTAATATACGTGTATAAACTTTCCTGCAAGAAGGATTTAATTTCAGCTGATTTAAAGCAATATGCTATTTGATATCTTGAAATGTAGCAGAATCCCAGCCCCAGCTGTGATGTTTATTTATCTTTAATCTCTCCACTTTTTTGCAATATCAAAGAATGATGCCTCGCACTTGTTAAGCAGGCGTGCTGCTTGCTGCTGTGTTGTTTCTGTCGACAGCGACACACAGAGAGGTAAGTTTTTCAGGACAGAGGAGTGATTCCTTCTTTAGGACTTGGCAAATAAAGAACATGTGTCACTCAGTGAACGATGCTGTGACTACAGCAGCAGGGGATGAGAGGGGCTCGTTCAATGAACGAACTTGTGGATGTGTCACTCACTTGTGTACTGCACCGGCAGGATGGGGCTCTGAAGCACTGACTGATTCAGTGAACGAATCTTTTGAACAAATCATTTTAATGAATGGATTCTAAAGATTCAGTACAGTCAAAAGAACTGTTCTTACCACCACTATTTCCGACCACTCAATAACAGCATATCAAATCTAAAACACTCACTGGTTAGTTTATTTTTTTTTCCTAGTGCGTATATTCATGAGCTCAGAATAATGAACCTGTATATGAATTTATTTTCTTTTATTTATTTACTTATTTTGACCCCAACCTGTACCCTACATTATTATTCTTTTGTAACATTTGCAGATTGCTTGACAAAAATCCACTTTGCCAAATATTTTTTCGGACATTTATTCTAGAAAATACTCATTCAATGTCAGTGATTTCTTTTCATTTGTTACCAATAAGTTGCTAGAGTTTGTCAAATTCAAATAGTAGAAAAAACCCCACCATGTGATATCAGCATTTTATCGGCTATCGGCCGACCTGTTCTATCACAATCGATAATTGCATTAGCTATTGAAAAAACGATAGTTAATTCACTCCTCATATGACCTTTATATAAGGAGCCCCTTGTTTATGCACCAAGGGGTGACAATGGCCTTTTGATTGCAGGCAGTAGAGACTTTCCAATAAGAAACCATATGTCATAGTTTGGACTCTCAGCCCTATTCTGATTATATGATAGTGGTTAGGCTGACCTGTATTTGTGTTGGGAGGTTTTTGTGTTTCTTGGTCTCTGTACTTCATTGGCTGGTGGAGGCACGGTGAGGAGGCCTGCAATTTTATGAACTGCAGCTGCTCCTGATCAGGGGCAATCAGCAGCTGCTCTTAGGCTTCAGCTCAGATGCCTGCAGGCTGCCAGTTTGTCTCTGTCTCACAGTGGTATCCAGGTGCTCTATCAGTGCTTGTAAGTTATTGTCAGTTTTCAGTGGATTGTACTTCTCTAACCGGTGTTTCCTTGTCTGAACAGTGCTCTCCACATCACCCTCAGTGTCTCCATTGCCAGCCAGAAACCTTCCCACCTCTGAACCTTTAAGTTTGTCAAACATTATGAAGTCTTCTGTTGCTAGTAATACTGCGGTGACCATATTTCCTCTTTTACCTGGACATGTTCTCTTTTTGGGGGGGCTGTCCAGCCTTGTTCGGCTTTGTCAGGGGGAGTTTACAAAATCCTTCAAATGTCCAGGGTTTTGTATGGAAGTTTTGAGTTTGTGCCACGTGGACTTACCGAGATAGAGGTGCGTAAAATACACTTAATCCAACCCGAAAAAATCTCAAAATTAACTATGTGCGTGACTCCGCCCAGTGTAGTCATGTCCTCTTTTTGGGTATTCAGAATATGGTCACCCTAAGTAATACCCATCCTCCCTGAGTCTTGCTTTTGGGTCCTTTCAGCAAAGTGCCACATGATACAGATGACACCTCAGTACAGGTCCTTTTAAAGAGCTCTGCTGTGCTGTGTTCAGAAGCAACGATGCTTCTTCGATATCTGTGCCACTAAATCCAAGAGTTTATGTTTGGTATTGAACTGCTGCTTCTTTTCTAATCACAATCTATAGATTATGAGAAGATAACTCAGATGGTCAAAGTCAATAGATCCAAGACATGTTGATAGGTTGCTGGATTAAGGTAAAACAATCTATACTGTGAGCCTTTGGGTACTGTTGTCAGTCATGTGATCCTCAGTTAGAGTTGAAAGCTAAAGGTCATATTTGTTTAAGGAGACAGCTTGTCCTTTGGGCCCTGTGGTATGACGGGTATGCCGGTGGTTTACGTTGCTTGTAACCTGTAGTTCAACTGCAGTCAAAGGATGTTTGAACTTAGCTTTAAAACAAGAAGATAGGGTTTCAGTACTGGATTACAGAAACGTAACAGCTACTTTCAGGACTTCAGTAAACAGAGTGGTTCTGTGTGTAGTGTTACAGTCAGAAACAAGCTTCAGTTTTATCATTCCTCCTGTTCGGATTATTCTCAGTTACATGACTACTAGTGAAAAGAGGGAGCAGCTCTATCTTGTAAAATGTTATTATCAACTATGAAAATGGAGTCCGAGAGAATCAGAGGTATTCCGCCATTTACACAAAATCTAATAAGATTTTATAAGAACATGGTATGATACAAGGTTCTTTTGGAGTGACTCCAATTTTAAACAGCTCTATAAAGATTTTAAATATAGAGAACATTTCTCTCCTGCTGCTCAGGTTGATACCAAATGACCTTCCAAGGAAGTACCTGCACATATTAACTCAATAAATATGCCCTGCATGTTCCTTTTAATGCATCAGCCCTTATCCTCATTGATTTACATGGCAATGGGTGTTTTTTTTACAAGGAAATATAAGTGCAGCAGTATACTCTTCATTATACATAAAGCCACGAAAGCTCCCCACTGAGCTTGTGTTGGGTCTCCACCCCATTTTCATTATCTCTGTACGCAGGTTATGATAATACACACAGCATTATACACCCAGCAGCTCCAACCAGGCAATTTAACAAGTCAAAGAGGCGTTTAAACCATAGTGAGGAGTCTAGTAAAACAGTGCTAGCTGTGTTTTATTGGGCGCTTTGAGGAACCAGGGGGGCTACTTTATGATCTCCCTTGCTTCATCTTGCCTTTTACTGTCATGTACACATAAGCTTCCTCCTGAGGAAAGCTTTCAGAGGCACATGTGCTGCTAACTGTTGCATAAAAGCTGTGATACCCAGGAGGGGGTGCGCCAGCACTGCTGTGGGTACTACGATGTTCCCGACTGTACGCATATGTCTCTAAATCACTGTCATACCCATAATCACAGTAAGGAATGCCCTCTCAGGTATTATTACAGTAATAACCCACAACAGGCTGCCGTATATGGAAATCATATTTCAGTGAGAGTGTGTTTGCTGCTTGACAGAAGAAAACTCCAAACTGTTTGTGCATATTGTCTCAACTTCTTATCATTTGCCACTTTATGACACGACAAGATGAGTTCTTTTTGGACACTCTTCAAACCTGGCAAGTTGTGACTCTGCCGCCTTGCTCCTGATAGATTTTTTCATGCAGCTCAGCCCAGAGCAGGTTATTGGTTTTATAAAATGCGTGTATATGTCGGTGTCTATGCCTGGCCATCCGTCATGTAGCTGTGGTTAACATGGCAGAAATCCCCATCTACAAGACACACGCACACGCACACACACACACAAACACACACACACACACACACACACACACACACACACACACACACACACACGGAGCGCTCCCCTGCTTCTCATAGCTCTGTGTACATCTGTCTGACCTGGCGAAGATTAGATTGAGGCACTCCAGGTAGAAAATCAGAGTGTGTATGTGTGAGTGAAAGAGAGAGACAGAGAGGGGGGAGAGAGAGAGAGAAAGAGAGAGAGAGCTGTCAAGGGAACTAAGTTGATTTAATCTCTGCTCTCCTCCCTTCAGAAAGACTAGAGATGTGGTTCACACATCTGCCCACACACATTTAAAAGGCTGCATTTGAGTCCTCTGAAATAAAAAGAGGAATTTGCATGTGATTTGAAATGTTAAAAAGGTTCAGAAAACAGTGTCCTCAACAGGAACTCACAGATACACACACAAACAGTGAGCTTTGTTTGTGCCTTCAGGCTGAGGTGCCCTAACAGAAGACATTTCACTCTGCAGACAAACTAGCACATTCCTCTTCCTCTTTCTTTCTCAGTAAAACTGATCCAGTGTTTTCTCCCTCGGGTGGGATTCCTCACTGCATCCCCCTTTCTGGCAATCTCTTCCACTCTGTCTCTATCATACACTAATATACCAATTTCCTCTGCAACACACCTGCACTCTTTATCAGGAACGCACACACATACCAACCACCTTCCAAACACAGCATAGTCAGTCCACTCTCCGGAGTTAAGGTACAGACATAATCGAATTGTTTGCTTGTGAGAACTACAGTTGTAAGGCCGCTTAATGACAGCTGTCATTTCACCGTTTTTTATGAGAAATTAGCTACAAAGTGGACATTTTGGAAAAGAAGGATTCAGATACACATCATGACACATAATGAAATAATTCCATGTAAGTGGATGTAGCATTTGGTTATTTATGCATGTCCTCATTTCATTTATTACACCTATATAGTTGTCCTCAACCTTTTTCAGGCCAACAGCTTGGGAGAAAAGACATACCTTAAAAAGGCTGTGACTGACCTGCTACTAATGTATCAGGTTCGATATTAATTTTGTCATGAAAATAATGATGAAAAAACATTCGTTAATGAGTTTTCCATGGCAAAAATGAGGTGACATGAGCTACAATACATCACTGATAACAAAAAACAATATAGATTTTGTTTTCGTGAGGAGGAGAGTGAATTGTTTCAGGTGGAATGAAGGAATTTAAAATTCTTTGCATGTTTGTAAAATTAGTTAAAGAGCGCAGTGTCGATGTAGTCACTTTTGTACAACAGTCCTCTCTGCTTGCTTCTCTAATTATACCAACTTCAGCACCGACCGCATGATAGCAATACACAGCGGTCTATGTCTCCATGCATATCCTTGACCAAAAAGCCACTCTTTAGCCACAAATAATGCTCAGAACAGCACCTAACTTCATCAACAGTACATATAGGGTCCCAGCCATAGTACTAGCCATCAAACATCTTTTTAGCTTTGCCTGGTTTCTTTAGCAAAGAGACCAAACACAACTCACCCACTCTCCTCCAGCAGCCACTTGTTTGTGAGGGGGGGCCCTGACGAGTCGATCACCACGTGCAGCGGATCATTTCCTTGAAGTAATAATCATCATTATAATCATTTTGCACCGCAGACGCAATACTTCTTCTGCCTTAGTGTCTCAGTCTGATTACAGTTCCATTAAGTAATAATCATAAATGTTCTTCCTTGAGCTGCGAAACTCTGCTGCATTCGGCGATCGACTTTTCAGGGCTCCCCCAAAAACAAGCAGCTGCTGGAGGAGAGTGAGTGAGTTGTGTTTAGTCTCTTTGCTAAAGAAATCAGGCAAAGCTAAAAAGATGTTTGATGGCTAGTACTATGGCTGGGACCCTATAGGACACATGGACATATTGATATTTTTTGTGAACACAAGAACAACTTCATGTTATTCTACATTAAAGATACAGTTACTGTCTGTGTCACTCTTTGTCTCTGTGTGGCATTAACAGGCGAAGTGTGATGATTGGTATTTCCTCCCTTTGGACCGCAGTAATGCCCAGAGGTGCTGACTGTAATGAGCATGGCTTTGACATGATGGGATTACTGATGAAGGACAAAGTTGGTCACATAACATTGTTGAATTGTGTCTTTAGCCCCACTGGCAGGATTAATGTCTCTGGGGCAGAAGGGTGGAGATTTGAATGTTCTGTATGCTGCTCTGTGGACTCCTTTTATCCCATTCTGACTAGCCACGTGAATTTACAGCGCCATTATCTTTGTCTTTGTTTTTTCTCCAGTGATTGCTGTCCTACTTAAAATTTGACCTTCTAGTCTTATGTGCATGTCAGTCAATATTTTCAGTGAACAGTTTCCATCATGTCACCACCTTTGCATGGATTCTAGCCACTTTCTGTATGAAACTGTTCTGCTCTAATATAAGCTACAGGTTCTTGGTCATTTGCTCATTTTATGTGAAGTAGCTATGCTGGGTAGGAGGTCATACATTATTGTAATCTCAAACTGGTTGAAGTACTCAGAATGATGAGTCCAGTTACTGAGCACAGCTGAAGTTTATCGCCCACATCCTCCTGGAATATTCACCTCGTCAGAGCAGGGCTCATGATTTTTATTACAGCCATTTATTTCTGCCGAGGAGTGTTTCCAGAATACTTTTACCTGCAGTTTACCAGGTTTTAAGGTGGTGCCACTTGAAATGAAAGAGGATGCCGGAGTTCAGATATTGTGGTCAGTCTATTTCACTTAGAGATAATAAAAAGTAAACTAAAATTCATGAATTATTTTATAAACATTACATCACTTGACTTTTAATGCCAGCACTCTCTGAACATGCTCAAAAATGTGAACATTTTCAAATGGATGCTTATTGAACAGATATTTTAATTTCTTCATAGTAATACCATTGTCAGTGTTTAGTATTGTCCAAAGTACAGTTTGACAAAGCCTGCACATTATTGTGCTTCTGCTTTATGCTTGTGTCCTGGCTTTATTGTGCTTGCATTTTATCTTACTTGGTGTAGCTGTCTCATGGTGCACTGGTGCAATGTACTGCTGCAAACTCTCCTCCTCCAGCTGCACAAAGCAACATAATGCTTACTCACGTGGGGTGATACAAATGTTCACTGACTTTCATATCTGTAACTGCCATGGCTGTATTTCAGCATGAATAGGTAGCATCTTCTCTAAATCTTCACGATTGTTTGTCCAATTCTCATCATGCTGTGGTGGTCAGATAATGTTTAAAAAAGGATAAAGACTCTCATTAGTTTGTTTGGCAGCCAGCCACCGGCAGTTGTTTATCATCCAGGATGCATTATTGAAGAGGTGAGAACGTGTCTGTGCTCTTTGCACCTTCCCACTGATTACTGCTGCACGTAAGAGAGCATGACTCCCATCATTGCACACAGACCCGATTTTAGCAATACAATATCAATGTATCCATTTATCTGCATCTGCAGATCCGTAATGTACAGGAAACCAACCCCTCACCCTACTTCTCCAGAACTATTTATTTTGTCACCCTGCAAAGACCAGATGTTGGTCTAACACCAAATTTCCACTACATGCAGAATGGCGGCAAAATAGCTGATTACTGCTGATCGATTCCATTCAAGTTTATATGTCAAACTCCACCAACTTCTGTCCGGCCCCCTGCGGTTCAGCGGGCTTCGTAGCCAGTAGCCAGAGTTCTGTTTTTCCAGATGCTGCAGCATGCCACATAAATTCAGCACAGATTAGCCCGTGCTGGAAAGGAAGTTAAGCACAGACATAAAATAAAACATCCAGCTTCTTTTCAAAATAAAGTACTAAGTGCTGCATGTGAATTTCTGGGTTCTTGTGTGTCCCTGTGATTTGCCATGAAATTCGCCTCACAAACGCATCTGGTAGGAATTGGTGAAGATCACTGCAGTTTCGCAGCAGTGCCATTCTACATGCAGTGGAAATTTGGGGTTAAGTGTTCATCTACATCAGTTCAGTAGAGTGCTATCAGTGCTTTCACACATGCACAAAACCCCACCAAATTTCTAGGTGGACTGCATGTGTGAATAATAATTCCATTACTTTATAGTGACTTTCTCAAGGTATACTCCTTCTAAAATTCCACCTCAAGTGAGTTTAAACCTGTAGGAATGTAACAGGTAATACGACATTTGTATCATGTAACTTGCATTTACATTGTCAGTTCACATTATGTATTCCAAACAGGTGTAGGGTGTGACTGTGTGAGCAAATGAATGATGTATCCAGTGTAAAGCGCCTAAAGGGTCTCTGATAAAACGCTACATGAAATCTGATGCATTATTATTATGAAGGAAAGGGTAAGCATTTTTGCAAGATTTCAGAAGAAGTGTATGTGGATAGACTGAAATCCTTTATCCAATGCTATCAATACAGAAACATTTGGAATTACACCACTGCCCTTTCCAGATGCATTGTCAGAGTTTGAGAAGTTACTCCTTGGATACTCTTTTTCATGAAATACTTAATTGACTTTTGTAAAGGATAAAAACTATCAATGTCTTTAAAAAATAATCCTTTAATTAAAATATATTTATTCCGATGATGAGATATTGATTCATATTCTGAGGTCGATCTTTTAATATATTCCTTTTAATGTCAGTGACCTTCATCTTGTGAGACAAGCCTTTGAGCAACAAAATCTCGCCAGGTTAGAGGCTGGTACTTCAAAAGAAACATGGCAGAGTGCAGGACTGTTACACCAGATGAACTGACCATCTTAGAGCACAAACCTTTAAGTTGTTAAGAGCTGGACAAAAGCAAGGCCATGTGCAAGATGTGCCACATAAAAAAATATTTATCTAAGACTGAAAATTTCTTGAGTCAGTGCCATGTCAGGAATCTACAAAATTTCATGATTTACAACAAACCCTGCTGGAGAAGGCAAGTATGTGACAGTTACCATCCAACTCCCTGTGTGCTGAAAAGAAAGGGTTGCTGCAACTTCCGTATGCAAGGATATGCCTGTAGTGTTGCTGGAAACACTGTCTTCAAAAGCTTAAGTAATATACTTAAACCATACTATGCGTTATCAACATTGAAATTAAGTTTTCTGGTCTGAAGTGGTCTAATCAAATACATTTTAAAGAATAGATGTGAAAGTGTATAAAATTTAAGTGAGTTGGTGATCGTGTGTTTTAAAATTTACATTCATGTAACTGTTAAGGAGTCAGGCTAAATATAAACCTCTATATTTTAAATGACATTACTTTTTTTTTTTTTTTGTTGTTGTTGTTTTTTAATAAGGACAACCTCCCTCTGTGAGCAAAAGTGTGAACTGTAAACTCAGATAAATTCGGGGAGCAGAGCTCCTGAAAACACAGATGCAAAAACTTAATCTCCATATTTTTGGTGAGCCTCATTATACATTATTTTCATGGTGGTGCCCAGTGCAGACATATAAGATAATTTCTAAGTGGTGCAGTTTATTTGAACACACCAGTCCCGTTACTCCTTAATAAAATACTGTTTAGGTTTAGGGGGAAAATGTCTTGGTCCAGTTTATCACATGCTAGTGGTGAATTTAGGATGCCTAGAGTAACAAAAAATACCAATAAACTATTGCTGTTATATCACCTATAAATGTGCTACCATCCAGTATTAGCAGGGACATCCCACATTTCAAAGTCAACTGATTTATCCCACATCAGGAGGCTTTACAGGATCCACTTTGTCTACTAGAAATTACAGAAATCCAGCCCCTGTAACATGCCATATACCTTCTAAATCAAAAGTTCTTCATCCTGCTGGAGCGTGTTTTACACATGGATGGTGTTTGCAGGCACAAGTGTAGATAAAAAATAAGGATAAACCTGCAAAAAAGAAATGACTTTGCAGCTACAACGAGCAAGAGGAAGCAAAGAAGACATGGGGTTAAGCGGGTCAGCAGCAACTCAACAAAAGCCTTCTGTACTTGATGCCATCCAGTGTTTACAATGGGCCACAGAGGTGAGCATGACCTAACACAGCATACTGCAAAATGCTGTCATAAGAAATAACCACAGGAAAGTGAACCCAGTGAGTCATGCCTCTCTATTCAGATTTCTTTGTTAGGTCCAGACCTGTGATTTGGCTTATCTTTTCTTTTCAGGTTCAGCCAAGTGGTTTGAGTCAAAGGACCGTCAGTGATCAATAAAGGGGTCTGAGGTCTCTGAGCTCAGAAGGGAATCATTTATCTTGGTACAATAATTTCATCTTTAGGTAACATGATGACAGAATATGATACTTCAGGCCATTGCGTCATTTGCTCTCTGGGATAGAAATATCCAAAAATATCTGAGTTCTTTGGTATTATATGTCGGTTTCTGAGTCATTTTGTAAAAAGAAAAATATATATATATATAATACAGTTTTACCAAAGCTATATTTCAAATATGCATTTCTAACTCATCCAAAAATCATACCCACAGTGTTGTGGGTTCACAACATAAATAAAACGTCCCATATTTCTAACTGAAAATGTTGGACACCATAATGCATTTGTAATGCATGCGTGAATAAATAGCATTTACTTGCTTCATTCGCGGGAATAACTTACTCAATTATGAGAATCATTTAGTCCATCAGCGTGATTCAGGTGTCAACAGAAAAGCCGTTTATGTTATTTTCAACAGTGATCCTTGCCACTTCAACCAGTGGGATCAAGTGATAGACAACGGTGTTTCACAATTTACCAGATAATCTGACTTCCTCACTCAAGACTGCTATCCGTGGATACGAGAGAAGGGGAGAGTCTCCATCGTGCATGGTAGGAGTGAACCACATCTAGCGGATTGTTGCTATGATTTTTTTTTTTGTGGAAGGCACATAACCATTGGAGATGTAGGCGCCACCATGTCTGGCTCTCTTCCAGTAGCTGCACCTGGATGATGGCCATTTCCAGTGGTATTAACCACTACCCGAACCCAATTTGGCAACCTGTTGAGGGTCGGTGCCAGGATATCCCTCCAGGATACAGTGGCGGCTGGTGAGAAGAATAAAAGGTGGGGCGGAAGGTTTGGAAAACAGAGCCCTGTAGGGGGGTCTGGGGGTATCCTCCCCCGAGAGTTTCTGTTTTCGTTTTCAAAAGGTAAATGAGTCATTTTGGTGCTTTCTAAGAAAATAATTAAGGAAACATACAATGTTGACCTACAAAGACAAATGGGGTGGGGATACTGTATTTCAACTCATTAATAGGGCATTTGTGGTGAGACGCCTCCTTCTCTTGTTTTATTTTGGCTGGTCTTCCTGTGTTTCCTTGTTTGCCTGGTCTGGCTTCACTCTCTTCCAGAGCTTCCGCCCCTCCCCCGGTCGCTGAGGCTGAGTGAGACCACACACCTGCTCCACATCTCCAATCAAGGCACTTTAAGAAGCCTGCAGCCCTCAGCCTCAGGGCCTGAGTATTGTCTACCCTTCCTAGTGGTAAAGACGCTTCTCCTGGCTGACCTTGTTTGTATCAGTATCAGAACTTTGCTCCTCATGACTCTTTTCATGTTCAATAACTCCTGTCTCCCCTGGTTATTCCTGCAGTGTCTCCAGCCCACACGACAGCCAGCCAACCAGCCTACCGGACATCCTCGTTTGCATTTTCAACCTTTTGTTGGACATTAAAATTCACTTTAAGTTGATCTCAGTCTCAGTGTCTGCTTCTGGGTCCTCACAACGAACCAGCGACACTACAGCATTACAGCCAACACACAGCCGGCCTACATTAAATGTAATCCTATGATATAGAAACTGACAGCAGCATACTCTTACTCGTGTACATCCACCTGCATCTCAACAGGTTAGGCTACAGCAAAGGAGCACACAGAGACAACTACAGAAAAATAGTGAAGAGCAGACCCACATTTACAACAAATCAGGCTGCATATCAAAGTGATCAGCCATGGATACCAACACAAACATTTGCTTTAAATACAGAACATTTTTATTACATTTGATATTTCAGTTGAACTGAATTGAAACTGGGTAAACAAATACAGGGTTCCCGCTCCTTTATAGAAATCATTTTCCAGGACGTTTTCATCCTGCCTTAAAATTTATTGATTTCTAACATTGTGGCATGAACACTGTCTGTTAGTCTTTCTTTTTAGTCTAGCTTTTATGTCTCACTATAATAAATTTATGGTTTATATTAGGTTTTAATCTTTATATACTCTACTTTTCTACAAACAGATTTTGCTGATTGACAGTTTCAGTCGCTGGAATTATATTTTGCCAGCTTTATAATTTCTTTTTGTCACCATTAATATACATGGGAAACAGAAAAGAGCCTTACTCTTCGGACTTACAGTTAGCCATGCTTTGCGCCTATACCCTGCTCTTGAAAAGTCAGCGTATATGCTCTTCTTGGTGGTCACTCGCTGAGTGGCGACGTCTGGTCGATCTGGACTGAACTCTTTCAGCTTCAGTTTGTCCTGCAGAGTTCTCCTCTCAAATGGGACCTACTTGATGGACAGCGCAGCGTTCTACGGTAAATCACTCGGTAGGGGGTTTGCGGTAGTCATTCACAAGTCCTCTGTCAATAGCAGCCAAGTGCAGAGTGAGGGGCAGACCGGCTCCGAGTAGTGCAGCTAGCTACGTCAGACGCACATTGTAACTATGCGTTTGTTTGTGACCAATCTGGTTAGGAATGTGCTTACATCATTTAAATTTGGGGTGCTGGGGCGCTGGTCCCTGGCGCCCATTAGGGATTTTTATTATGTGGCTAGGATAAGCTAACTTTTTAATGCAGAATTGTGATCTGAGCATGCGTGAGGGAGCAGAAAGCTTGGGCGCTGGCCTGTAGCGCCCCTAACGCTAATGCTCAACTGTGATCTGAGCATGCGTGAGACAACAGACGTTCCGAGTCCGCCTTGGCGCTGGGTAGAGAGATCACTAACGGACTGAAATACACATTTAATGGGATGATTAATATAATAGCGCCATTTCCTTACTTTGAGACAAATTTTCAGGGAGACAGCAGACATCTCTTTTTGCTCACGCACTTCAGGCGGGGCTCCGCCCGCAGCGCCCTTATATACCGGCCGCCACTGCCAGGATACCAATTACATGTGCTCTATCCCAACTGCAGAGTGCCTGTCCATCTGTCTTCTGTAAGTAAAAGGATTAGTGTATTTATTTTCACACCAGTGAACATCTTTCAGTCCATTTTCATACGTCATCCAGAAATCTTTATGCTAAATTCTAAACAAATTTTCCAGTAGATTCACAGTGACATTGTTATATTACAGTTGTATCTTGTTTGTTTTCAATGTTAGTTGCCATGTCATTGCTGTCATCCCATGGGGTCAACAGCTGTTGCAGCTATTATGGTCATTTTTGTAACTTACGCTCTCAATTTTGCTCTTTCCTTGTGTCAGTGTATATTTTTTTTCTATGTATCAACCATTTTCCTGTCCATAAACATCCTATTTGTTTAACTTTTTACATTGAGAAATATATTCTTAAAACAGAAAAAGCCGCAAAGGCCAAAGCTCTTGATGTAATTTGACAGACTGTGGGTTATATAAAGAGCATGTGCATTCCAGCTTCAGCGTTATACACTGTACATTCGGGTGGTGGTGAGTGTTCTAAATTGGCATGAAATAAGGACGGCGTGAAATATGTCATGAGCACTATGGAGCAGGCATGTAATTCCTGAAGCTAAAACTGGCAGTGCTTGCAGAGACTCCTACAGACATTCACAGCAATTTGACATACTACAGTTCTGAATACTTTAAGGTTTTACAGAGTTCTGATTTCTTTTCCCTCGTACCCGTAGCATTCACCACCAATTATATTTTATCTTTATGCCTTTCTTTTTCTGGTCATTCGTTTCTTTTTCACCTGTCCATTTGTATTTCTCATCTTTGACTTTACAACCCTCAAATCTTTCTTTCTATCTCGCCTGCAGTCTTTGAATTTTTCTTCTTCAGTGATTGTTCTGGATGGAAAGTCAGAGATGTGAGACTGAAATCACACTCCCTTTAGTTCTCAGAGTGGATATGGGTGTTTGTGCTGCACTTGTGTGTACGTGCACATGCGTGAGCGAGCAGAGCTGTTAAAGTGAGATTGATCCATTGGCTCCAGCTGAGAGGGGTAGAGAGGTCGACTGGATTTAATTCCTCGTAGTTCGGTCCCCCCTTTAAGAAATGCCAACATGTTGGCCATTTTCTGTCGGGACAGGCTGTTAGCTGCTCACAAAGGGGAGTGGAGAGTTCGGCCAGGTTTCAATCCTTATGGTTTATCCCTCTTTTATCAGGCATACTTTGGCTGTGTTTCAAATCTCAGCAGAAGGGCAGCCTGACTGACCTGTTTTTTAAATTATTGCTCCTTTCATTACAGAGGGACATGAAGGTTGACTGAATTTCCTCCCTGGTAGCTGCTAACTCCTCCATCTGCACTTGAATCTGCCTTTAGTCATCACTCATTTCATCAGAAAGCCGCATGGGCTACAATTTTGCTTCTTTAATCCACAACAGCATGTTTCCAGTCTCTGCATCTTTGAAACCATTACACACAGACACACAAAAGTCACTTCTCAGGACAGTGTGCCCCACAGCTGTCAATTTTTCTGAGAGAAAAGATCAATCACAGACATTAGACATGGCAAATGAGGACAGAAACAGACATTTGCTAAGCCTTATGCTTCAAATCTCCCTGGATGGCAGCATACATTAGTGAATGCTTTTCAAGATCAGCATGAACACATTTACATTTGGTGCCTGCATTTCCTAAGAAAACAATCATGTAGTTATGACTTATTCATAGTTAAAGGGGAAATCAGGTGACTTTAAAAGCCTTTAGGTGCTTGTTTGAACCTGGTATGTTCAAGAAAGCTAGTATATGCCACCAGTAGTGTAAAGTGTACTTCCTAACTGTCGATTAAAAAAACATTTGCACAATAGACTTAAAGGGATATTCTGGCATAAAATTAAGTTGGGGTCAAACACACCGTAACACCAGGTGAGACATCCCCTTAAGGGATGAATGTTGCAGACTGCTTGCTTCTCAAGTTACACCAACTTTAGTAACAACAAATAATGCTCAGAACAGCACCTAACTTCATTAAAAGTACATATAGGGTCCCAGCCACAGCACTAGCCATCAAACATCTTTTTAGCTTTGCCCGGTTTCTTTAGCAAAGCGACTAAACACAACTCACCCACTCTCCTCCAGCAGCTGCTTATTTGTAGGGAGAGCTCGGACGAGTCTATCACCGAGTGTAGCAGGGTAACACAGCTCAAGAAAGAACATTTATGATCATTACTTTATCATTCCTTGAAGTAATAATCATCACAATTATCATTTTGCACCATGGACGGTAGTTCTTCTGCCTTAGCGTCTCGGTCTGATTGCACTTCCATGAAGAAATGATCGTACATGTTCTTCCTTGAGCTGCGCCCTTGCACTTGGTGATGGACTCGTCCGAGCTCTCCCTAAAACAAGCATGATGTTAAGGCAGAAGAACTTTCATGTCTGCCGTGCAACATGATTATTATTATGATTATTACTTAAAGGAAATGAACCACTGCCCTCAGTGATGGACTCATCAAGGCTCCCCTCTACAAACAAGCAGCTGCTGGAGAAGAGTGGGTGAGTTGTGTATGATCTCTTTGCTAAAGAAATCAGGCAAAGCTAAAAAGACGTTTGATGGCTAGTACTATGGCTGGTACCCTATATGTACTGTTGATGAAGTTAGGTGCTGTTCTGAGCATTATTTGTGTCTGTAGAGTGGCTTTTTGGTTGAGGTTTGCACAAAGAGACGTAGACCGCTGTGTATTGCTATCGTGCGATTGTTACCAAAGTTGGTATAACTAGAGAAGCAAGCAGTTGGCAACATTTATATTTTGAGAGGGGGGGTCTTACATTGTGTTATGTTGTGCATCCCTAAGTTAATGTTATGCTGGAATATCCCTTTAAGTCTCTCATCATAGCTGAATAAAACAACTTTGGCAGTTTTGGCACACAAATCTACGTTACACCTCACAACTACGCTGCATGAATAAACTCTGGGTGCTCTTTGTACAACTTTTTTTCCTGCCATCTACAGCATGTGGAGACATTGATCATGATTTAATCAGGATGAGCACTGAAAAGGGCAGATCATGACATTTATTCAGTGAAAGACAGCATTGAAAACAGACCGGTGGCGTCAGCTCATTTCCTCTAATTAACATGAAATACCATAATAGTCTCATTGATTACCTCTGTTACTTATGTCTTCTCCCTATCTGCCTTTTCAGTGTATACTCCTGCCGTCTTTCCCAGTCTTATGAGTCCGGTATCAGTTGGTCTTGCCAGCTCCAATGCATGCCTTCACATTTTGGAGATGCATAAAAAATAAGTTAAAAAATCATTGTATGTGAGGAGCAGTAGAGTAATATCAGTCTTAATCCCATGGGACTGACACTGGTGGGCTGTTCGTGGAAATGAATGGCAGAATGTGTCCCTTATGGACACAGATGGGCTGACGGTCATTATACCTCCCTTTATCTTATGAATCATCAGTATTTTCACTGTGCTTTCTTCCGCTGGAATGGGCACCAATTTCAGCAACATTTCTCTTGGCTGTTGAGATCAGAAACAAAGAGTTGGAGGGCTTGTTGCAGGTGTGTTTGCCCAAACTGTGCAAGTAAAATTTGTTATTTAAATGTAGCAGTGCACTTTTGTTGCATGTCAGTGGGTTAAAACCTGTAAAAAGAGGGCCAGCATGGGCTGAAAATTGAGACCAGCCTTTGAAATGCCAGTGGCAGAAGAAATAAACCAGTTGTCAAGATAAGGTGCAAAGGATAATAGAGAGTTGATATAAAACCACATGGTTCTTGTTGAATTACACCACAATTAAGAGTGGCTTCATAGAAAGCCTGTATTTGAAGTACAATACAAGTACAGTATAATAACTTCAGAGAGTAGTTAAGTGCTTTTGTAAGAACTTGTACAGATGGTGAGAGAACGTAGCAGGCATGAGAGGGAGATGACAGGAACAAAGACAAATGGAAATATTAACACAATTCATACTTAATGAGTTGGAATAAAGAGAAGAGAAGTTAGCTTTTAATAATGGAAATGCCCCTGTTCATCTTCTCTACATTATCTGCTCTGAGCTGTTAGACTCATGGTC
Source organism: Xyrichtys novacula (assembly GCA_962446985.1). Lineage (NCBI taxonomy): Eukaryota > Metazoa > Chordata > Actinopteri > Labriformes > Labridae > Xyrichtys > Xyrichtys novacula. The sequence continues at coordinate 7,290,044 of OY660874.1, forward strand.
TGCACTCTTATGCACAGATTCATTTAGAGAGACAGATTCATACACTTTGAGAGATGCACAGTCAGAGCTGTTAGCCCTTGGGCACTGACATACAAATACACACACACACATGCACACATGCACACACACACACACACACACACACACACACACACGCACACACACACATATGTACGCATACAGCTGTTAGCCTTCTGGCTTTGTCGACATCCTTAATAAAACACACCAACACCCAGACGATGCACATTAGTCTGTCTTTCTGTGACTCTCTCTCTCTCTCTTTCTCTTTCTCTCTCTCTTCATCTGACAGATGAGCAGCCCATTTGCCTCTCCTCTACCTCATTTCCTCTATGGGAGGAAATACAATAAGTGCTTGCTGCCATCTTGTCCAATAGACTTTTAATGGACTAGTTAATTGCAAGATAATTGGATAGAATTTATCAAAGGGAACATACTCTACTAGGGCTTCAGGCACAATCACATTATTTCCAAGAATCAGTCCTGTGTCCTGGGGCTCGTCACACATCATGTCATGTATGTGTCACTCTGCATTCCTTTGTGTCTTCCCATGTGAGCCTAATAAAGCAGAAATAGAAGCCAGGCTCTTACTGGCACATTAAAATTGACCAACCACAGTGTACTACAGTGAAAACTCTGATTTCATTTAGCCTGTTTCATTCTCAGGCCACCAGGAGATGGTTCATATCTGAACTACTGTATTTATGGATAAAAAAGGTGGAACTTGAAATTAAAACAGGGGTTCAAGCCATCTGTTGAAATGACAATCCTCATAAAAATTCACTATTTGTTTAGCCCTATTTGATGCATCGAAAATGTACAGTCTTAAGCACATGGCACAGAGTGAATCAGGGTGAGTCCTCTCACTCTTCGGTTGTTAAAGGGATATTCTGGCATAAAATTAGGTTATGGTACAACAAACCGTAACACTGTGTAGTTATACCAACTTTAGTAATGACTGCACGAAGGGAAGCTCAATTGTCTTTCGTCTCATTTGTCATGTCTCTAAAAGTCATTTACTATTTACAGGAGAGTTGTACAGTCTGATGGCTGTGGGTACAAAAGATCTTCTGAATCTTTCTGTCCTGCAGTGAAGAGAGAGGAGCCGTCCACCACCATTGGCCCGTTGGTCTGTCAAGGTGTTATGAAGTGGGTGATCAATGTTCTTTAGAATAGTCTCCACCTTTCTCAGTGTAGATCTCTCCACCACATCCTTCAGTGAGTCCAACTTGAACAACTTTAAGCTACAGCTAAAGCTGTGTCAAGCTGTGTCACAACCTGACACACTACAGTAAGGTAGAAGTAAAAAAATTGCCAAACACCAAGAATATATCCCTGTTGAAGGTTTTATTTTATCCAATTTTGGGATTTGCCCTTTGCCTCTGATTCATGTGGTATAAATGTCTATAGTTTTTGTATTTACTGTACCGTGTAGATAAAAAAAAAAAAAAAAAAAAGTTAAGTTAATAATGTTGCTGAGAGCTTGGGGAAACTGTGATGAAAATGGTGAGATTTTATGGGTGATTAATCTTTTAAGTAGAGAATAATTGGGAGATTAATGGACAATAAAACAATCATCAGCTGCAAACTTACAGCTTCTTCATCTTCGTCCTTTTTCTTTGTATCTCAGTCTATCCATCCATGTTAATGTTATGTTACCACTTTTTTTTAATGTCTTTTTTTAAATCAGGGAATTAAAAAATTCCTCCCCTATGTGGTTAGTTTCAGTAATTAGCTGCTTCGTCTTGGTGAGCATTTAACAAAATCAAATCTCGTCATTTGTGTGTAATTAATGTTGAGCTGCAACATCCTATAAAAACAGTTTGTTTACATGTTGTTGCTTTCATCTGTTTTCACCGGCTAATAAGATGCTCCAGAAATGTCTGTTTTTGTTTACCGCCTATGTCAGCGAGATAGAGACATCACACACTCACAGAAGCATGGATGGCTCCTCACACACACACACATACACACACACACATACGTACATACACAGTCAAACACAGTCAGATTCGCTTGATGGAAATTTCAGTTTGCATAAACTGTCTTTTCTTTCCAGAAATGAACAGACTGGGCAAACACATCTGTCTTGTTGAAAATGGGATTTTAAAACATCAATCGCAAAACATTTAATGCTTTCATGGAAACACGTATCAATACAGAGAGCATTTTCTTTAGAAAAAAAAAAATGAGTGAGACACAGCATTTGTGTCTTAAATGTTAGTATTCTTTAAGTTTCATTTCACTAATGGAAGCTATACTATCCAATCAGTTTTAGTGATTTTGCACACACACATAAATGCGCATGGAAAATGAGAGAGTGTGGGACATAGAAACAGAAACAAAGAAAGAAGAGGCAGTGTGGGAAACAAAGTTAGAATGGAAGAGAAAAAAGAAAGAAGAAAGAATATAGGGAAAAGTCAGGAAAAGAACTGACTGTTGAGCAGCAATAAGCAAAAGGGCACGGAGCGCTAACTGAGACAGATCTGTCTGTATTATCAGTTTAAGCTACAGTATATAGAATTTTCTGTGACTGTTCGAGAGAAAATGTTTGAATAGTGGACCACTGTTGACTTTTGCAAGTTTGAGATGCCTCTTTTCCCACTTCTTTGCCTCAGAGTTTCAGTTTTAGACATTCAAAATGAAAGCACTGATGTGATTTAAGGGGTTAAAAAACAAAACAAAAAAAGCCTTATCTTCCACGGATGTTCGAGATTCCGAAATGAACAAAACAAGGGGATCTCCAGTCGTGATCACACAAGATTAATACTCTAACAATAGTGCTACTCTTTGAGTCTCAAAGTGGAGGAGGGTGCCCTTTTGATAAGTGCCGATATGATAAGCAGCTTAAGTATGAAGAGAACAGACAATCGTGATAGAGAAGCCAAGAGTTATAAAGCACACCTGCCTTGTGTACCATGTATGACAATGGGTGTCTGGAACCCTACAGAGTACCAGCATACATATAAAACTAAATGTGTGTGTGTGTGTGTGTGTGTGTGTGTGTGTGTGTGTGTGTGTGTGTGTGTTTTCAGTCACATTCAGCTCTGTCTGCAGTTTCTTTGTCTGTTTATTGAAATGTCACTGCTCTAAAATGTGTTTTTATAAAGATAAATTCTCCTCTGCAGCGCAGCTCTTTGTTTTGGTTGCATCATCAGAGATGTGAAGATATGAAGAATGGAGAGCCGGCCAGCCCACTCTTATGTCTAGAAGAGTCACTTTTTACTTTCTTTGAATTTAATCATTCAGGTTTAATATAAACGGGAGATCTGGGCACCTTTGGACTACATGGCTGCTTTTATCCCAGGGGACAGAGTGTGACACAGAGGCTGTGTTTTGAATCTACTGGGTCTTACTAAAACAATGCTGTTCTGTCTTTTAATGAAAGATTGACACCTTTAGGGCTAAATTGTTTATAAGTGTTCAAAAGTTAAATCCACAAATGAAGGCATATAAAGCAGTATTTACACTTCTTGTACAGTGTGTCTTAACAGCTCTATTAAAAAAAAATTAATAACCACACATATTCAATTGTGCATTATCATTCCAAGAGGTACCTCCATTACCTTTAACCCATTATCCAATTTGGGGTTGTAAATCCCAACAGTAACTGGGGAAGAGACATGGTATACCCTGGACTAACTGCCAGTCTATCATGACAACACCACATGGACAGCCAGAAACACTCAGTACATTTACGTGCAGGTCAGAAAAAAAAAAATAAATAAAAATAAAGTTTATTGCCTTCATCTAACTGATGCATGTAAACACATCAGTCCATTTAAAATCACACTTTGAACTTTCCATAGTCAGGCTAACATCCCTGGATGAGGTCAGGCATCCAGTTTTATCTTCTATGTATCTGGCTCAATCAAACTGAAACTGGCGTAAGTGCTCTGCACATGATCCAGGCTGGGCTCTGAGCCGGCAGTTCAATAGCATGAATGTATTGCTCAGGGCCCAAGTCGTCAACTGAACCCTGACGGATGAATAAAGGACAGAAAGATGTGCTTGTAAACTGGGACAATAGTCTGGTTAAATTACCTGATCCAGCTTTGACTGAATCTTAATTTATCTGGGCATGTAAACAAACTGACTCAAGGTTACCTTTTCAGCACGTCTTTGGACTGTGGAGAAGGGATGAGCCAGGCTACCTGACGGGGGCCATTCAAACCTCACATTGAGAGGCCCCTTACCAGGATTTGAACCAGGAACCTACTTGCTGTTAGGCAGTTGTGCAAACCAGTCAATCATTGTAAAGCCCACTGGAAGAGGTCTCGACTTTTCAAGCTGCCCTTGTTCATTTCATTTTATGTTTACCCTGATAGTCTAAATGTTTCTTGTCTAAAGGCAGAAATATATAATATATATATATATATAATATATAGGTGTGCAATAATTATTGTATTTGTACGATAATTTTGCTCTCTGTACGGTGTACAATCAATAACCCAGCTAAAAAGGCTTAATGTACGATAGTCTGACAGTTTCATGAACATGTGGTAACATAGGCATCTTTTACCTTGTGATGTTTCCATCCAATCGTAGTTTGAGTGACGTTTGTCTCTAAACAACCAGCATGATTGGCTGTCAATCATGCTCAACCAGAAGGATCAGAGGACAGTGATGAATGAGAGCCAAATCCTTGTCTGAGGACAGGTTGATTTTTGTATCTAAAATATACGTCACTAATCGAAGTCAGATTACTCTTTATTTCCTTGTCAGTTCTTATGAATACTGTTTCAAAAATGTCAGTGGCCTCAAGGTCTCATGGTTTGGCTCATTAGTTCCCACCTGTCATTTGTTTGAAGGGGACGCATTAGTGTAACGAAGCTGAGGTGGAGCTGCTGATCATATGCTGCTGATGAGGGGCAGGTTGGTGAATGACCACAAAACTGTAGCCACAAAATCGTGAGTGGCTGTAGGACGCTAAACAGACTTACTATATGTGACTATCATGCAACAGTAAGATCGTTATTTTGATTATGACAGGTGTACGATGATTTTCACAAAAATACGATAATTTTGAGTCTCTGGTACCACAGTTCTGTATTTCCCATCTGGCAACACTGATTCAGATAAAGAAGTCATCTTATGGGAGCCATATTTTGATAAATCACCTCCGACTACCTTTTATTTCCCTGTTTGGTCATGCTGGGCTTTTGGTATCTAGCTTGGTTTTTACAGCCAATACAAGGCTAGATTGGAATGAAAAATAAGATTGGTTCTGTCATATCTGCAGTGTTTTTGTAGCTAATAAGAATAGATGAGAGTATGTGTGGTCATTCTTTTAATTATCCGTCTCGTTGTGCCCCCGTCTGTCTGGTAACCTTTCTTATCACTCACCAGTTATTCTCATTCACTCAGACAATCCTCTGCCAAGTTTTCTTTGTCTATTCATCTCAGCTGGCGGCAGTGAACAATTAAAGACAAATTTCATTTCGTTTAAAGAGGAGATGAGCAAAGAGAGAGCGCAAGAGAGAGAGAGAGAGAGTGAGTGAGAGAGTATTAAGAGAAGAATACTAATATGTAGTTACAGAGGACAAAAATTGGAAACTGTTAAGGAGGAAAGATGGAGTGATTACAAAGTTGTGGCTGTTGAATATGAAACTCAAAGATAATAAAGTAAAGGGTCGGCTGGTCTAATATGCACATATACAGTACATGTACACTCACTCTCTCTCTCTCACACACACACACATTTCCAAAGACAGATGGACAGACGCAGAGATAAAGTCGCTACTATCTGAAATGTAATAAAACTGAAGTAAATGAGTCTATTCTGGGCGCCTCGCTGAAGGCCATTGTGGCAGTAATAGCAGCTGCGGTGGTATAAGCCTGAAAGGAGAGATAATGACTTAGTAGTAATAATCTCTCCCAGCTCAAACCGATAAGGACCCCACATTTGTATGCTCAGAGTGTAATCTCATACCCTGTCTTGTTGGGTTTTTTTCTTTTTTACTATGTGAGGTTGCAGGTTTAAATCCCCAGCTGTGGACGTGAAATACTCCTCCCTTATCACTGTTGTCTGAGTGACTATTTCTATTGTATGTGAGAGTGAAGAAAACAGATTAATCATCAAAGCCAAAGGTTAGTTTAGTGGGAGTCTGCAGGTAACAGAGACACAAACACATATCAGTGAGGTGGATGTGTTGTTTACTTGTTGAAAACAGAGTCATCGCATCAGATCTAACTTTAGTGGTTGTCAATTGAGAATTCTGATGTGGAAAACAAATCTGCAAATACATACACTAGTATTTGTGTTAGGGATGTCCCGATACGATATTGATATCGGATATTGGATATTGGTCCAGAATCAACAAAAAATCAAATATAGGATTACATCGGCCTGCATCTAAAATCTTAGATATCAGCAGTCTAATACAAGCAGTCCATTCCAGACTCCACTCCAACACCTCTATCTAGCAGCACCCAGATCCAGCATGTAGAGCCCATGTGATCACAACAACAGTGTGTACTAAGGTACTAACAAAGTATCAAGAGTGATGTCGGCTGTGTGGCAGTATTTTTTCTTAAAGTCCGAAAAAGCTGTTGCAGCTGAGTGCAAAACTGAAGGCTACGATATCGGTATCGTATCGGAGGTAAAAAAGTTGTATCAGGACACCCCTAATTTGTACTCACTAGGATTTGAATAAACAGGCAAAATATATTAATACGTAGTGATTGTTCTTTGGAAGTGACCAAATAAACATGGAAAACCACTCCAGAGGTAATTTGACTGATTCATGCTTTTCTGGATTGATGACACCAGTACGAAGAGTCATGAGCAAATAAAGGGAATTTTTACTAACCGTGCATCAAGTATTTAAAAGTGTCATCACATTCACCACAGCTGTGCACAATGCACACAGCTGCACAGCACAATGTGCCCGCCCATAAGTCAAGTCAACTGCACTCCTAATTTTGCACAAGTGTGCAAACATCTCTTAAATATTATTAGTATATTTCTGCTGTAAAATGGACATTTTATGGATGTAAATTGGATCTTTTTGGCTTATGGAGCTGCTTCAAGTGGAAACTCAGAACTATGAGTGTAGCTCGTCTGCTTTGGCTTCATATTTTAATATCAAAGAATGCCACTTCAGGCTGAACTGAAACAGAAGTTTGAGTTTTCTGCTGCAGAAAGAGTGAATGTTGGGATATTGACATTATAAATTTACTTTTTTGTCTGAAGACAAGAGCAAGTATAAAGAAAAACCTTTTTTTCAGAGATTTAGTGTTTTTTTGTAAGACAAATTGTTTAAAAAATAAGCATTTTATCATATTGACAAACTGACTATCAACCATCTAGGCATGATTCATAAAATGACGATGTGTTGGTAGATGAAAAATCATAGATTTATTGTTGCACAAAGCTTAAAGCTTTACTTATGTGCATTTATTTTCATGTGCAATAGTTGTTGAGATATTTCAGTCAAACTGTAAAAGGTGGAAAGACTGACTTTACCCTTCCTTTAGCCCTGCTGGTATAAATGACACATTTACTGTGCTCTCCCCTACCTTTGGGAACCCCGATCAGACTGTAAGGATGTAAGTTTCTCTTTTGCAAAGCCAATTAAATCTGTTCGAAAGGAGCCGGTGAACTGTAAGAAACAAGTTTTACACTGATTTTCACATGTCAAAACCAACCCTGTAAGTTCCGCAGTGAGCTTTGAGAGCACGGTTTGCTAGGAGTGATTCTGATGTTTTTTTACATAACCCCCCACAGGTTGGGCATAATCTACTGTGTAGCATAATCTTCTGGCTCTCATGAAGAGGGTCAACAACTGTCACGTTGTGTTGAATTTATATGAATGTAGAATTTAAATAAAATGTTAATCTAAAAAAAGGCACAGGAGATAGAAAAAAGTAGGAACAGTAAGAGCTCGGAGCAAAGTACTGACAGGGTATCACATTAAACCCCATAAAACAGATTTGCAACATGTTGTAGTCCCAAAATATGATGAGTGAGTGTGTGTGTGCATGCGCCTGTGCACGTGTCAGTGTTTGATCTTTGATGCAATCTTTTTTTTGCAGGAGTAACTGGGGTGACAAAATATTGTGAACTTTAGAGGACTTTACACAAAAAAACACGGTGAGTTGAGTTGCTCATTATAACTGGCTGCACATGGTGATAAGACTTAGCGGCTGCTGAGCCGACTGTGGTCAAAGCTTCTGCACACACACACACACACACATACACACACACACACTGCGTGTGAGAGAGAGAGTATCACTACATCTGCAAGGTCATGATGGTCAGCATAATAACGCTATCTGCTGCTAGTGGGTGTGTGTGACCGCACACACTTGCCCTTGAGTGTTCTGCCACATTGTGTTTGTGATGTTATCTCAACTTGAAAAGGAAAGAAAAAGTAAATCTGCACACTTATTTTTAAAAGGCCTAATTAAAAAATGGATTACATCCATTTCTCCAAAATCTCCTTTGCCTGCCTTTCATCTGCTTTATTGCCATTATTGCTTCAACACAGGATAGTTGCTGCACAGCCAAATATGTGAGTGGGTGTGCAAGTGTGTTTGAGCACTTGTCCTGCTGCCATTCATATTTTTGAAAGGCGCTCTAGATCAATGTGAGCCAGGGCTGCAGAGGCAGATGTTTTTAAGCAGGAACAAGATATCTCCCTGCAGCCTAAACAACTGCTGTGTTGAGGAGAGACTTAATGATGCAACTGCAAAGTGAACTATGATCTAGTTATCTAAATAAAAAAGACTGTAGAGGATGTTTTTATTTTGTTCATAAATAGATTATAATGTGAGTTAATGGTTGTTGAAAACATTGTATGTAACCAATTTTACATTTTTTGGAGTTTCTTCATTTCTATGTTCAGGGTTTCTTGGGTGACTGGCAGCAGTTAAGTTCATAAAGTTTGTCCCATCCATGTTAAAAGATGTAATTCGTCGAACTTTGCAACTATAGCATGAGTCAAAGACTCAAAAAAAATAATTGTTTCTGTCTCTGCAATTATTTTTGCACTGTGCTGATTTATGTCTAAATGTTCATTTTTTCAATAAGTTTTCTTTCAATTAGTTTTTGGTAAAATTAGAGTGTAACACAATGATTGACATTTCTTTTAAAAGTAGGTTTCCTGCTGTGCATGCTGAGTTTTCAGAGCACACACTGAACAGTGAGAAGAAATGTTATAAGCACCAATACAGGAGTAATTCGACTTCCCATTACTGTGAGTGTCTGCTTGATATTGACAAAGGAAGCAGTTTTGTGTCCACAGACTACTGTGGATATAAAACGTCTACACACCCCTGTTCAACTGCCAGGTTTTCATGATGTAAGAAAATGACAGCAAGATAAATATTTTCACAACTTTTACCACCTTTAATGTGACCTATAACCTGTACAATACAATTGAAAAACAAACTGAAACCTTTATGGGAAAAAATTAAAAACAAAAAAGTTAAAATAACCTGGTTGCATAAATATATACACCCTTAAACTAATACTTTGTTGCAGCCCCTTTGGCTTTTATTACAGCACTCAGTCTTTTTGGGTAAGAGCCTATCAGCGTGGCACATCTTGATGTGGCAATATTTGCCTACTCTTCTTTGCAAAACCACTCCAAATCTGACACACACTTATGCAACCACATGATCTCAGTTGTTCATTTTTACTTCACCTCGCTGAAAGATTTCTGTTTGTTTTTCAATTGTGTTGTACATGTTATAGGTCACATTAAAGGTGGAAGAAGTTGTGAAATTATTTATCTGAATTAATTTTTTTTACATGACAAAAACCTGGCAGTTGAACAGGGGTGTGTAGACTTTTATATCCACTGTATATTAAAATGGAGTGCTGACTGTTAAGCCAAATGATTTAGAGCTCCCTCTTTTGGCTGGCTGCAGCATAGGTCAAATGTTCTTCCTCCCAAGGCCAGAAAATTTGGAGACATTCACACACATTTTTACAGTCACTACAATACTTTATATTGTGATGATTTTTTGTTTTTGTTTTGATCTTTTAAAGCATATATATTTTACTTTATAAGCCATACATTTTGTGGTTTTTTTTTTTCATTTTTAAATAGATATTTGATTGGTAAGTTAAATGCATGTGTTGCTAAGCAGTAAATGTGTTTGATCAGGTTCCTTCCATGTCTTCAAATAAAACAAAATCAAATCAAACTTAATTCATAAAGCACTTTTCATACAAGGGGAAACAAAGTGCTTTACATACTAAAAATAGTCTCACACACACACACACACACACACACACACACACACACACATCCCTTCTCCATCCCTGCCCCCGGCAAGATCCCACCACCACACGCACACACACACACACACACACACACACACACACACACACACACACACACACACACACACACACACACACACACACACACACACACACACAGATAGCAAACTCTAAAAAGCATGTTAAAAGCATGTGGCTGAGTATAGAGCAACCAGGTCAGGAAATGTCAGGGAGCCAACTGCACCAGAGGCTGCTCACAGCCCAGGGCCGGGACACCTCCACCCAGGTGTGCACCTTGCCATAGGCCAGTAAGGGGTCCACAGCAGCAAGCTCTGCTGCAGACCATGACCTGGTCAAGCTGAGTGCACACCACGAGGCAGAGAAATCCCAGACAGAGCCAGCCACAGCCCCCAGTGCAGGTGGTCCCTGCTGAGGAAACACCGGAGAAACGGAATATAAACATAAAAACATAAACTACATTGGCTAAGAACATCAAATAAATACAATAATAAAATACTGATAAATTGCTCAATATCATTTAAGAATAAGTAAATAAGGACTAAAATATATAAATAAAAATAAAAAAAGATAAAAATATAGATAATAGTAAGACATAGTTAAAAGCCAAATTAAATAATTCAGTCTTGAGCCGGTTTTTAAAAATATGAACATTCTCTTTGGCCCTCAGATCCTCTGGGAGACTATTTCAAAGACGGGGGGCCAAAGTGCTGGATAGTTGCCTCACTGTAAGTTCATGTTAAAATCGATCCTAAAGCACACAGGGAGCCAATGCAGTGATTTTAAAACCACTGTAATATGTGCCCACCCTCTGGTCTTCATCAGTACATGTGCTGCTGAGTTTTGCAACAGTTGTAGACTTGAGATATTTCTTTTTGGAAAACCAGAAAGGAGGGCGTTACAATAGTCAAGATGACTTGAGATAAAAACGTGCATTAGCGTCTATGTGTTAGCCCAGGAGAGAAGCAGGACGATGCAGTTTGTCAGCACCTATCTAGGTGGTTCTAGGGGTTTGCATTTCACAATAGGCTGGCATTGAGCAGAAAGGGAAGGACATAAGTGATTTATAGCTAATTTCTGCTTAGCAGACTCAGGCTTCATGTGTGCAATAGGTCAGAGACCATGGCAGAGGGATTTTGGATTCTTTGTTTCTAGTGGGATGAGAAAAATGTATCCATCTTTGAATATACTGCAGTTTAAATGGTCCATAGATAGTAATACAAATCAGCCAACACAACAATAACCCAAGTCTTCAAAACATGACAACCTAGGTACCCTGTAACCACCTTTCTAGAGGCTTCCCTTTGGCCTGCTGTTTCCCTTGAAATCAGTATGAAGTGATGTGGAGGGCAAGATGGTCCTCCTGGGTTGTGTGGCACTACACACTGACTGTTTGCAATGAGGCTAAAGGCTTGCCTCCGGTAGGCTGATTGAGTCTTTCTCCTGTAGACTCAGGTGGACTCTGCTTCACAAACCAATGAGTGACATCACGAAGACTACATCCATGTATTATGTAGTCTATGGTTACATTGCATGATAATCCATGATGAATGGATGCTCTGGCATTTTAGTCAAGGTTTTGTATGTTAAGTTTGATCCAAAGCACATTTTGAAAGGTAAAATGCTAACACAGTTTGAAATAAAACTAAATACAGGAGCTGAAGTACTGATCCTTTCAACCTCAAGTGAAAACATACACTGTCAACATGAGAAGTACTTTCAAAGGCCTTAAAAGCTTATTACTATATACATAGTAATTTACCCTATGAGACTTCAGCCTACCTTTTTGTGCTGCTATTCAAGGCCTCAAAAGTGTGAAATTATCCAGTGGCTGGCAGGGACTCTGAGCAAAGCCTTTGAGTGCGCTAAATGATATTGAAATGTAATAAATACTGCTCATTTTATTTCTGACCATTCTAGCGTCCTTGATCCCAAATGATCCATGTAGAATAAGAAGGTAATATGGATCCAGAGTGTGTAAGCGAGGGCCACATTAATCATGCGCACCCTATGTCTCTCTTTATTCCTCAATATTTTGTCCATCTCATAGCCGTTCAACTTAAACTACATGAAGTGCTCTGCAAGACTGTTATTAAGGGTGGTCCAGCTCACATAATACATATAGTTCATTATCCAGATGTAATTCAATTCTTTTCAGCATCTCTTAGCATGGCCTACTCAGAAAATGTTATTACGGCCTTTATGACTGAAATGTCCTCTAATATGAATAAAAAAATGACATTGAATTTTAGGTTTGAATGCTGTGAAATAAGGACACATTGATTTTCTACACCACTGCATGAAATGGACTTAGTGTCAAAAAGGAGGGAAATCATTTCTAATGGTCGGGCTTTTAAAAAAATTTAGTCAATAAAAAAAACAACCCAGTTCTGATAAAAAGCGACTGCTATCCTTCAGTATTTGAAAACTATCCAGCTGGGATTTTCAGCAGTATGAAAGCTGCCATATAGAGTATTTGTGCATCTGCTGATAATCCATTAAAAATCAAACACAAAGCCAATATTGTTATGAGCAGAAGAAGAAACGCCAAAATTGTTGTCAATAGCTATGCCAATGTTTGTGGAAAACAGGGATCTAATAAGTGACAATTATCACATCCTTCCAATAACGATAAAAGACAGTGTCCTCAGAGGGGCTCTATGATAACATTAACTTATATACCACTATGTCTTTAAGATGGGTTGATAAACTTATCCAGTTATAAGCATTTTTACTCGGAGATTAGACTACATTTTCAGAGATTTTAACATTTTTAGAAAACACTAAGAGCCTGTGATATTCTGGCAGATTCATGACTTCACAAATAATCCTGATTCATGCAGCAAGCTTAGTTTGGATGAAAGCCTGACTGTTTCGTTTCGTCTGCCTTGAGGGTAAGATTCAGCAGTTGTGGCTCCCTGGTGCCAGAAATAACCAATCAACATGAGGAATGAGATATGGATCCATTTCCACCAGTGATGTTTGTATCATTTGATGCTCGTGAATTGATTATCACCATGAATCTAAATTTGAACCTCGGCTGCAGTGCAGCAACTACTTCTGATAGTCAAAGCTTCAATGTAACCACACACAACACACACAAACACATACATACACATAGCTGTAGAGGGAATATTTATATACACACAGCTCTGTTCTGAAATGTACAGTGGATTACACAGAGATGGGAGAAGTTACTCTTCCAATAAAGTGGTGAGTTATGGTAACAAATCTGTATGCAGGGGTATTATTGCAAAGTAGTACAGAAGCTCTTAACCTTGGAGGGTTATGACCAGAAAGAAGGGTTTATATGCATTCACACATTTTAATCAGAAAGTGTATCTGCATACTGAATAGAAAACAACTTTGGGGTGTGGCAGAGGAAGTAAAAACATATCCAGAGCAGCAAAATTTCTGGTAGGATACATCATTTTTTCTGACTTGCAGGCCCTAAAATATCCTAAGGGAGAGGTGAAAGTTTTGTTATTTTTATTTATTTATTTTGTTATTATTTTTAACTACAATGTAGGGGAGACTGGGGCTTGTTGTCACATGGGTAAGTTCTCACATTGCAATTATCTTTGCCACCAGAGGGCGAAGCTAAAAAGTGGAATACTAGTTTTCTTCCTTTACATGGTCAGGGGTTGTGTCCTGAGAAGAGAAGAGCACAGTGTCAGCTGAGCGCCAATAAACCATTTTGCACAACCCAAAGTAAAAAAAAAATAACTTCATATATTCTAAAATAAGCTTCTTCCAGATAAAAATCCTAGCGGTGATACATGTGGACTTGTTAGAGGAAAGATTAAGGCATCCTGTCATAACTCAGTCATTGTTCTGTTTTAAGCTAAGTTTAAGCTAGAGTTAGAATGAGAAAACATGGTTTGGAGCAACATGTCTCAGTCATTTTGGGGTTAGTCGTCACATGTTTAAAAGGGATTTAAATTAACATAGAGGGCTCTCTAGATGGTCCATAGATAGTAATACAAATCAGCCAACACAACAATAACCCAAGTCTTCAAAACATGACAACCTAGGTACCCTGTAACCAGCCAGTTTGGTATTTTTGTGGACTGAGGCACACCAAAGTCCACCAAGCTGGGCGTAGTGGCATGGTAGGGGGAGGTGTTGACAGAATCAGCTGGTGAAGTGACATTTTCGTGCTCGCCGCCGGCGTGTAAAGTGCGCTGAAAGCTCACCTATTCAAACCTGGTCAGCTTTCATTGCAGGCGGAGCACAGCTGGTCTAGTGGTATTTTGGTAGACCAGCGGCGTATCGGCATATGTCACCGATGCCTCGCCGGCAGGTTTCCAAAGTGTCAGGCACATTTCAGTGCAATAAATAATCATCAACAACTAATAATCTGAGTCAGCACATACATTTAGAGCTATATCGATATATTCTGATCTGATGAGTACGTTTGGCACGCATTTGGACACTCAACCTGACCGAATTAACACAGCTGAAACCGCATTAAATTAAATCAAATATCTAGTAAATAAACACACAATAAAGTTAACAAGATATGTAATTCATCTCCCTCCTTTTCTTTCTTCCTCTTATTTCTCATGCAGCTTGACCTGGACATGTCTCTGTGTCCTCTGTCCGTCCTGCTGCAGCAGCTGCTGTGGTGGCTGAACAGATGATTTGTTTCAGTGATCAGATGAGTTATTTACTGTAAGCCTACATACGAGTATTATGATACTCAGTTTTGTGAGCCAAATTTATTTTGCGATGCGTCACTACGCACAGATGGCTCAGATTTTAATGCCATTATTGGAGTTTTTGTTGTGATCTGTGCGGAGTGAAGAGAGGAGCTCATGTGATTGGTGAAAACAGGTCTCGGCTATGCTAAACCCACTCCACGCCCTCTCTTCTCCCTCTCTATGGCTTACGCCACTGGGAGGAGCTGAGTTAGGGAGGGGGGATACTTACGCCGGGCTGCGCCACTCACCAAAATACCACATTGTGCTTGGGAACGCCTTGTCGGCATGGCAGACCTGACTTACGCCGCACATGCTCCGTGTCCCAGCGAGGCACAAAAATAGAGCCCAGAGAGTCTGCTTATCAGCAGTTGTCATAATGAGATTTTGACTTTATTTTTACAGAGAAAAGAGTGGTTTAAAGGAGAGGAGAAAGTGGGAAAACATAGTCAGGAATTACAAAAGAAAAACAGAATGTGGCAGTGCAGTACCTGACATGATGCTGGGGGCAGTCAGGCAAGTGACCCTAGATAATAAATCAATCTGAAGTACAATAAAGGACTTTAATGTCAATGACTATACCTTGACTCGGGAATGTAAAACATTTACCCCGGCTGACATACAGTGTCAGACGGCTCTCCAAACTCCAGAGCATGTTGCATAATATTTTATACAAACAATCTTTCAATGGCTATGTTCAATGACTTTTTCTAGCTCAATGATAAACATTTTCTGTGTCTGATTCTGATGTTCACCTTAATGTAAAAAAAATGAGATCAACTATAATTTGGTCCTTGTTTTATTAGCTGCAAAATCCACGGAGACATCTTACTCCATGTAGTGAGACAACTTACCCGATGGTGGGGTAACATGTCACATGTTCACACTCTCTATTAGATTGATTATAACTCTGCACTGACCTAAGATATGAAAATGACATGGATACAAAATATATACCTTAGACTTTGGTCTTTCATATGGTTTTACATTTTGTTTATATACGATGTATTGATTGCAAGAAATATACAAGAGTGTAAAAACTGTGACAACAAGCCCTGGTCTCCCCTACCTGTTTGACTTACAGCATTTTTGGCTCAGTAGTTTTGATTCAAGGTTACAAGATTGTTTTGGTCTGTCCATGATATTCTGACAGCTCTAGCCCCACACACATACTGTACTTCCACTCTTAAAATCATCTTGCCAAGGAACAGACAGTGCTAATTCCCATTTGGTTACACTAACAGTTTGTGAAATAGCCACATCATTGTAGTGTGTATAATGGTTTGCAGAGACACATTATTGCATTTTTCTAAATAAAATATAACAAGAGTTTATTGAAGGGGATATGCTGGTGATGAAAACATCTGATTCTGATACCATGGCTGGGGAAAGTAGTAAAAGGGTCGAACAAACCTAGGACTTGAACTTGACTTGGGTCTTGTTCTGGTTTTGGTTGGTTTGTTTTATTACACACAACAACACAGCTCACTGCATTTTACAATGTGAACTGAGATCCAGTCTTATAATTATCATATTAATAGCCCGACATGCCTAATCTTCCAGTAATACAGCACTGAGACACTAACCCAACTAGTTAAATTTATCTATATTAGCATGATTATGCATTATGAGGCACCTCAGCACTTACCCGCTGTCCTGAGAACAGGAGAAGTTTACTTCAAGTATAATTAACCCTTTGATGCACAACATGGGTCAAAAAAGACCCGTTTTAAATTTTATATATCTTTTCAAAAAATGTATTCCATCAGTCGGTACTCAAGGAATTCCTCAATTAACTTGTTTTTGACCACCCTACATCCTTATGTTAATTTTTCTTTTTTTTTTTTTAGAATAAAAAACGTTTTTGTATCACTACCCCTCTAATGCACAACATGGGTCTAAAATGACCCGTATCCATTTTCAATGTTATTTCATGTATGACTGAGTGTTTCTATGGTATATCTTTGAAATAAATTAATTTTATCATTTACTATTCCAAGTATGCAGTAAAGATCTTGTTTTAGTTGAGCACAAATAATCATTTTTATTTTTCCTTTCTTACGTTATGAGGAAGCACAGATTTTGTATTTCTACATCAAGTTTACATACATGGGTCAGAAACGACCCACATATAGTGACTGTAGCATTTAGCATGAAAAGACCATCTAATACATGTAAGTATGGTTTTTCAATTGTTCTGACATTATCTTAGAAATTATTTGATGACAATTGTGAAATATAATTGTACATAGATTTGATTTGATTAGGTTTAGGTTACCTTGAGAGTGAGGACATTACATGTTGGAAAGTTACACAGTTACAGGTAAAACGGCTAGTTTTATTTCAGCTAGCTATAATCAGACGCATGTGTATGTGACAAAATGACAAATAAACATGTTGCTAATACAAAATACAAAAGTGTTTGGCCCATAGACTGTATAAAGAATGGACAGCGTCTGCCTCCTTGCTGGGTGAAGCCGAGAACAGCACCCCCTGTTTACAGGCTGCAGTATAGGTCATATATCCCGCCTCTGCCAGCAAAGCTTATGGAGCTGTGGACAAACTTTAGAAATTTATTACACAGAACATAAATTTTTCTCCCCCCTGCTTGTGATGTTGACATGTAGTTATTGTAAGACTGGTTTGTGCTCAAGTCCTCTTTTTTCTGTACAGCTCTGTTTTTAAAAGTTATTAGGGGGTTCATGTTTTCTATGATTGACACCTGCCATAGACTGTATATAGAATGGACAGAGTCTGCCTCCTCGCTGGGTGAAGCCACTCCGAGAACAGCACCCTCTGTTGACGGGCTGCAGTATAGGTCATAAATCCCGCCTCCGCCAGCAAAGATTATGGAGCCGTGGACAAACTTAAAAAATGTGTTACACAGAACATAAATTTTTATCCCTCCTGATTGCGATGTTGACATGTAGTTACTGTAAGACTGGTTTGTGCTCAAGTCCTCTTTTTTTCTGTGAAGCTCCATTTTTAAAAGTTATTAGGGGGTTCATGTTTGCTATGATTGACACCGGATACAGCCTATGGGAGTTTAGGGATTGCGTAGCTCTCCCAGGGGATATGCTGTTTGAGCCGAGTGTCATCACAGCGACTCTCTTCAACTGTGCGGCCAAATGCGCGCATTGCTACTGTGCAGCGCTGGTTTCAGGAAATGAAGAAAAATCCTGGAAATATCAAGAGCTATTTGGCTTCAAATCTGTATACAGGCAGTAGGCGGAACGAAGTTGTCCATAGTATATACAGTCTATGGATACAGCCTATGGGCGTTCAGGGATTGCGTAGCTCTCCCGGGGGATACCCTGTTTGAGCGGAGCGTCATCACAGCGACTCTCAGCGACTGCGCGGCCGAATGCACGCATCGCAACTGCGCAGCGCTGGTTTCAGGAAATGAAGAAAAATCCTGGAAAAACCGAGAGCTTTTTGGCTCCAAATCCGTATACAGGCGGTAGGCGGAACCAAGTTGTCCATAGTATATACTGTCTATGGTTTGGCCCCACTCACTGCTAATTTCATTACTTGAAACAAATTATTAAATTATAGTGTTAGGTAATTCAATATTAAATCACACTTGGATGAATTGGTCGTTTTGACCCATGTGTGTAAACTTGATGTTATAATATAGAAACTATATTATTTCATAAAGTATGAAAAGAAAAATAGAAATAATGATCAGTGGTGATCAAAAACAAGATATTTAAAGAATACTTGGAATATTCAATCAAAAAATAAACTTTTTTCAAAAGATAGAACAAAGAAAAACTTAGCCAGCATGAAATACCATTGGAAATGAATGCGGGTCTTTTTAGACCCATGTTGCGCATTAGAGGGGGTGTGGATATGTTGCGCATCAAAGGGTTAACAGTGTTTATGATACATTAGAGAATGCACAATCACTTTACTGTATGTTTTATTTACTGTTATGTCATACCATATAACATCCAATGTATGACTTTCATTTTCTGCTTTTTTCAGTTGTTTAAATGTTGGTTTCCCCACAGTGTAATTATTCTTCTATGTTTACAATGCTGATCCTTTGCTGCTGTTCACACTGCAAATTTAGGAGAAACAAAGGTTTATCTTATCTTATCTTATCTTATAGCCATGATAAACTGTTTCTCCTGCCACTCACTGTGGTGTAAATTTCCCAAGATTTCATCCTAATCAACCTGCAGGAAACTAAAACTGCCAGCTTGTGCTGTTAATTCACTCGCTCATTATGCTGTGGGCAACCATTAATCCTCCCACGCCCCCGCAAGTACAGAAGTCACCCTGTACCATCTTTCTGAGACAGAGGTGAAAGTTTGGCCACATTTTCTCCCAGTCCTTTTATGAAAACAGATAAGTGTTTTCTAGGTGCTTTTGTTGAGTAGACTTATCAGCCTGTCAGCACTGAGGTCCCATTGTATATCTGCACTGCTGTCAAGGGGCCTAACCAGACTTATGAAATACTTGAATACTAAAATGATCAATTACTGCAGCCTCACATTATGTTTGGATTGTGTCATAATCAAATGTGATTTTGTTATACATTTATGTTTTTGATATAAAGAATTTTGGCTTTGAATGTTTTTCCAGTGTTTATTTTTCAACATGGAAGAAAAAAGGTAAATCCTTGTACAGTTGTTCGATCATTAGATTTTGCATGAGTTAAGGCAGGCTAATATTAGTTTTAATGTTTAATTCATAGTAGTGCAAACTTTTATGGAGTTCTTCATTGTCTTTTTTGTTTTATGTCATTCTGAAAGTGGAGCTTGCTGCGATCATTATAAAGCCACCTCTACATCTGCTATTACACCTCTGCACCGCATCCTCTATGTTGTCTGCCAACACAGTAACAGGTAATCCTGTTACATGAGCACTGCTTTTCCTTAGGAGCATTGTCAGATAAGGAGAAAGACAGATCAACAGCCTTGCAAAGACATATCCTCCAGCACCTCTCTTCCTTATTAAAATTCCTCTATGTCTCTGCTCCTCATCTCTTAATGTTTCACACCACGCCAGTTTAGCTGAAGGTATCACACTGAATCACACAGTATTTCTTTCTCTGTGGCCTTTTTTTTCTTTCCAAATGTGTGACTGGCAATTGTGGCTCATTGATGTATCTTATGATAACTTAAATATTTAAAATCAATATTTCTAAATATTGCTGAACATACAGCATGACGACAAATAAAGAAATCAACCTGAAGAGCACAGATAGGGCTCTATTTTCGTGCCTCGCCAGTGACGCGGTGCATGCGCAGCATAAGTCAGGTCCGCCACGCCGACAAGGCATTCTCAAGCACAATTTGGTATTTTTACCACCTGTGCGTAAAGGACACATCCCGCTCCGTGGCCTGGCTCTTTCATAGATGTTGGCAAATTTAATAAATTCGGCTCACAAAAGTGAATATTATAATATTTGTATTCAGGCTTAAAGTAAATAACTCATCTGATCACTGAAACAAATCATCTGTTCAGCCGCCGCAGCAGCAGCTGCAGCAGGATGGGGAGAGGACACAGAGACATGTCCAGGTCGAGCTGCGCGAGAAATAAGAGGAAGAGGAAGAAAGAAAAGGAGGGAAAGGAATTACATATCTTGTTAACTTAATCATTTATTAC
Source organism: Xyrichtys novacula (assembly GCA_962446985.1). Classification (NCBI taxonomy): domain Eukaryota; kingdom Metazoa; phylum Chordata; class Actinopteri; order Labriformes; family Labridae; genus Xyrichtys; species Xyrichtys novacula. Next base: position 7,310,630 of record OY660874.1, read on the forward strand.
ATATTTAATTTAATTTAAAGTGGTTTCAGCTGTGTTGATACGGTCAGGTTGTGTGTCCAAACGCATGCCAAACGTGCTCATCAGATCAGATCTAGATCAGAATATATCGATATAGATCTAAATGTATGTGCTGACTCAGATTATTAGTTGTTGTTGATTATTTATTGCACTGAAATGTGTCTGACACTGTGGAAACCTGCCAATGAAGCATCGGTGACATATGCCGATACGCCGCCAGTCTACCAAAATACCACTAGACCAGCTGCGCTCCGCCTGCGATGAAAGCTGACCAGGTCTGAATCGACGAGCTTTCAGCGCACTTTATACGCCACCGGCGAGCACGAAAATGTCACTGCGGCAGCTGATTCTGTCGACACCTCCCCCTGCCACGCCACCACGCCCAGCTTGGTGGTTCTCGGTGCGCCTCAGTCCACGAAAATACCAAACTGGCTGTACGCCGGGCTCCGCCAGACAAAAATACTACTAGGGCCTATGGGCTCTATTTCTGTGTCTGCTGGCGACGAAGCGGAGGGTGGCGGACATGGAAATACAGCCCATAGACTCAATCAACTGTGGCTGTTTTAAGCTTTATAATTGAAAGCTCAGCAATAGGTGGAATTTGAGACTGTAGAGGTTCATACTAAGTCCTTGCAGTACCTTAGAGTAGTTGTTTTTTATGTTATTCTTTTTCCTCTTCCTCTTCTTCTTTTTCTTCTTCTTCTTCTTCTTCTTCTTCTCCTCATTATTATCACTATTATTATCATTATTATTTACCTAAATTAACTTTTTTTTTTCAAACCTGCTATTTTGTGTCAGAAAGTGAGTTCATCTTGTACCTGGTTATCTAAAAAAAAAAAAACAAAAAAAAAAACATTAGCACAAATAGTTGTGAAATATCTGCATACTACAAAGACAGGAATAATGTAATGTGAACAAGTGGTGATGGCAGATAGCGTCAGAGGCAGAGTGTGCAGGACCTTGATGTAAAGCAGAAGACCCCAGGGTTTAACCGTTCCCACACTACACACGATCCCACCAATCATTCAGCAACCAACTTGAGATATATAATAAACACAGCCAAGAAAAAATGAAAGGAAAAAAAAAAAAATACTGCAGTTGACGGAGCTTTTGTGGTTATAGTACTCTGACAGCCTACTTGAAAGTCAAATTAACTTTATATTTTGTGCTGTTTTCTTCAGTTTGGCTGATGTCTCTTTGTGTTTCGTGTTTTTTTTTTTTTTTTTTTATCCATCAAGCTGTTACTGCTTCTTTTTTTTTCTTTGCCTCGCTGAATGATTGGTTTGCCATTGACCACAAATCTTAAATTTAAGCTGTCCTTATTTTGAAGTATCCTTCTTGTTTTCATATTAGGAACACTGACAAAAACTCACAGTTTTGCCACTGTGTCAACAGGAAGAGATGACACTTGCCAGACTTCTTTTCACAGATTAGTGTCATTTCAAGTATGAACTCAGGTTGCTCCAGCAGTACGATGTTGGTGAGTAAACACACGAGCATGTGCACACACACATATACTGTATATAAATACATATAGACACACTATGGGGTATTAAACATTCAAAATCAAGTGGCAAACTGGGTAAATTAAAATTGTACCTGACTGTTCGGGAGCTTCTTAAACTCACTGACTGGCTACCTGAGCAGACTCTTCCTCCCACACACACCGATTCATTTCTGTGGCGCTTATTAACCAATAAAACTCATAAACTCAGTGGCTGACACCACTGCTTACTTGCTGCCTGGCTAATGAACTCTCTCCAAATGTGTCAGTCATGTTAAGTAGCTTATTTAAGTATTTACTTCACCCTGTGGGGTACCATGTTAAATTAGCCTCGAATGGTAACTGGCCTGAGGCAAAGATGTTAGCAAACATATCCACAATCAAACTGTAATATCTCTCCACTGCTTTGCTAAAATGACATGAGTCCAGCTTAATCCCTTTTGCAGAAACACACACACACACACACACACACACACACACACACACACACACACACACACACACACACACACAAGAACAATATGTACCATCACCCACACCATAACGCTTTCCCAGTCTCTCTCAAGCACACTCTCCATTTTCGAGCTATAGCTCATTTTCTGCCTCCCCTATTCCCCCCTATGTCCTTAAAGAGCGGTCTGTGTGGGACACTATGGTAATTAAAGTCTGCAGTGATTGGAAATATATCCGCACACCATATCATTTTAATGCCAGGGCCTTAATATGCCAAGATACTGGCTGTAATTGGATTTTGATTGGTTACTAATGAAGATGCACTTCCTGTGAGACAGACGTGACAAGTCATCTGTTTTACCCCCGCATCCTGGAGCAGACACACACACACACACACACACACACACACACACACACACACTGACGCAAGGAGGCTGACACATATAATTAGAGGGCTCACGTGTATGCAGAGCAGAGTTGAATTATTGTATGGTAGCAGTGACATTGTGGGACATGGGATGATTTTTTTTCTCTAACCAGACATGTATGAAAACTTTTTTGATTCTATTCTGGTCTCCATATAGACAGTTTGGGTTCCCACCAAGCAGCTATAAAGGTTTTCCCCCACTTATAAAGTGCTGAGTCCTGATTCACAGTAGGTTTGTGCAGAGTTTGCAACCACTAATCCTGTGCAAACCAGCTACAGACATTCTTATTCATAGAATGTGTGCAAAGGGTTAAATGTTCCTCAAACTCTGCTGAGGAGGACATATTGCTACTGTGCACTGGTGTTGCGGACATATATTAAAATGAGCCACAGTGCATTTGGATAAGGCAAATATGCCCTTTTCTAATACTTATGCTAACAGCCCTGCACATTTAGACTGAAATTCTTACTGTTTGCTGGGAGTTTGTCACTTAATTATCCTTGTTAGTAATCAAGAAAGAAATTTTTACCACAAGATGTTCAAGAAATAATATCTGTACACTAGGTCTGTGGACATTACTCTGAGGTTACTATTTGTCACAATAAGACTTATTCTTATTGTATTACTATTATTATTGGTGAAGGAATGTATTAATTATTTAAAAGGTACAAGTAACTAGATAAGCAAATTGTATTCAATAATAGAGAAGGGGTGGGATTTAATAACTGTTGTTTTTTCCCACTCCCTTTCAGATATGTGAACATCATTTACACAGGTTTGAAATGGCTTGTGCATTCAAGTTTTTTTTTTTTTTTTTGTGTATGTGTACACATATTTATATGTTTATATGTATGTATGTATGTATGTATGTATGTATGTATGTATGTATGTATGTATGTATGTGCAAGTGCAGTGTGTGTGTGTGTTTGTGTGTGTCTATCTATCTGTCTATGTACTTACAGGATTGTAACAGGATTTTTTTCTTTTTTCACAAGTCCCAAAAAAAAAACCCCCCAAAAAAACAGTTTCAATCAATCAATTGGTTTGTGTGACAGAGATAAAATAGTCAGAGACCATCTGTGGCTCATTCCGTTTCTACAAAGGACAGCGTGTATTTTTTATTGATTTATTTATTTTGTTTAACCTGAACCAACTGCTTTTGCTAGGTTGATCCGAGGAGTAAACTGGTTAAAAAAAAAAAAAAAAGAAAAAAAAGAAACACTTCATGTCACCTCTGTCATGAGTCTACTTCACAATTAGCTAGTTTGTAATTTCTCTCTTCACTCAGCTCATCTTATGTGTGGATTGAATAACATAGTGTATCATCAGGATCAGAGTACAGATGGGAGTGAACAGTGCAGCTCTGTGCATGAGATGCTGACAGCTCATCTCAGCCTCCATACAATGCAACACTAAAGCAAACTGTACAAAGCTGCTGAACTTTTTGGCTCAAATGTACTGTACACAGTCTAACTTGCTTTCAGCAGGTTGAAGGAGAAAATGATGTGCAACTCTTGGTGCCATTAGCAGTCACAGTCCATTTGTTGTGAATTTCACTTTAGAAGTATTTTCATGTGATATTAACTCCATGTGTGTGCGTACGATACTAAGTATGCCTACACATGTACCGTAATGTGGAGCCATGCTGTGTTTTTAAAGTATTTATCTCAGCTGTACACCACTACAGCTTTATGACAGCAGACAAGTCCACCCACTCTACACAGGCTGAGGAATTCACAGCTCATACTCCTTTATACAAAAACAGTCCATCTTTCACAATCTAGGCCACTTTCCAGTGAGCCAACAAGGTAAAATGCAAAACAGGACAAACTTTCCTGATGCTAAGCCATTAAATCTTTAGAAGTAATTCAACATGCTTGTGTTTCATTGCCATGAGCTGCTCTCCAGGCAGGATTTTTTATGACTCCAGACCTTTGTTAGGGCTTAAAGAATTCACACATAATTTGGTTGAAATGTGCTGCAGAGCCAGATGCCGCAGTAAAGGCCCAGATGGGTGGAGCAAGCAACATCGAGACTGATATGTTGGTAAGTCCAAACAATTTGAAGACTTCAGAAATAGAAAGATGCAGACTCAAACACAGACATGGGCATGCTGGATGGATATTAAGGAGAGTCAACATGACTTGTAATACCAAAACAGATTGGCTTAAACTTCCACTTCCTGGTTTGGCATAAAATCATGATTAGTGAGGCATGAACCAATCAAATTAACAAGTCTGAATTAGTTATATAGCATAAGAACATCTCTCTATTACTTTATCATAATTGTTCATGATTAAATCGAATAACCCTGAAGAAACCAAGAAACAACACTTGACTTAGGGAATAGTGCTGGGCATGCAGAATAATGGTTCACTTTTCTGTCACTTCAGCCCATGTTAGTGCAGTTTAGTATTAACAGCAGTGGTTATAAGCCATCAGATTCAGATTTATGATGCAGATGTATAGGCAAGAAGCTGGATTACCATTCTGCTCTAGTTGAGGATAGCTTCCTCAAAATAATGCTAAATTTGTCAGCCTACTTTTGTGTGAGTGCATGCGTGTGTGGGTTTGCACATAATCATGTGGCAGCATGTGTGAATGTGTGGACCAAACATGTTTTTTCCTGACATCTCATTAGGCATTCATTAGAATACCAGAAAATCCTCCCAATTCATCACTTGCAAGAACAAATTGGACGTTCTTCTGACACATCATCTCTCTCATACACATACAGTATATCTCTCTTACATAATTCATTAAAAAATGCAGATTTTTCTCTCTCTTTGCATTAGCCTTCCCCATGTTTTCGTCTGTAACATGACATCATACTTGGTCAGCCTCCCGTGATATGAAAAGCTCTCCACCCTTTTGTCCTCTCCACCTTCTCTCTTCTTTATCCTAATTCTTCGACCTATTCTTTAGTTTCCTGTCAATTTCTTTTATGTTAGACATCCTCCTTAATTACAATGTTGGCTTCCTTTTCTTCGTTGCTCTAAATTAATCACATTTATGTTACCCCCCCCTTTTTTTTTTTTTAACACTTGAATCTTTTGGATACCTGCTTGCATTTCTCTGTTTGTTGCATAGCTGTATGTTTGTGTGATTGATATGAAAACTCAAAAGTAATATTAGGTCATCACTGTTAAATTGTTGAAGTATGTACTTGTGTCCTGGTTAGGGATGAAAAGATTAACTGATACATATTGATACACGGTGACCCGTGTGTAAGATGCCAGTAGAGCATCTGCTGGTGAATGCAGTTTTGAATGCATATTGAGACGCATCGTTATTATATCTTTGTATCAATACAACACAATCCGCTTAATACATAACTTGTATTTTGTTATGCTTTTATTATGCCCTCAAAATGGTTACCAAACTATTTTGAGGGCAAAGTTTTTTCGGACTTGCGGATGTACACTACAAACTTAAGTATCAGCTCCCCGGATGCACTACATGCTCTGCGGATGAATATTAGCAGTCAGAAGGAATGTGAGGAGTAAGGTAAACAGATATGTGGGATGCTGAGCAAATATACCCCCCTCTGAGTTGTAAATCTAAAGTTTGACAATACTACGGGTTTTTACAAGAAAGACTGATGACTTGACAAGACAGATTTGCAAAAATGTGCCGTGCTGCTGTAAAGTACACAGGCAGAATGACTAACCCGATAACTCAGCGCCACAGTGTTGTCGTGGAGGGATCTGCTAGTGTCCCCGCCTCCCCTGCTTCCAGCTCAGGTTTGCCTGCAGCCGGCAGCTCCGAAAGTAGTGAGCAAAGTATTGCAAGCTTCTTCCATACCCCGCTTGCTAATAACTCTATGTGCTTAATGGCAATAACCGATACATTCTTCATCTGCATACATATTCAGCCTTACAGTGTAAAAGAAAACAAAGTTTTTTAAAAACCTCCTCCATATCTTGGAGCTCTGTTGCAAAAATACCAAACAAAAAGCTTTTCTTCAGATCCCTGCCTTCTACAACAAAGTTAGAAGATAGATATGGTAGTCACTGAGTAAAGCCCAAAGAGCTGCTCTGTACTGTAATTTGGGTGTGAATCATATAATATTGCATCCCATAATGCCACACATGTATCTTTGATATATAGGATCAGAGACATTGTATTTAGATGTGTATCTTATTGGCCCTTTACCTAAGATGCCCAACTGTAGTCCTGGTATGTGTCAGGCAGCACATAAGGAAAACAGTCTGTTTATTCAGTGAAAATCTACAGTATGGTCCAGCAGAGGTAAATTAGTTAGTTTCTAAAGTGAAATTAAGGCTCAGTCAGGTTTGGTCACACTTGTGATTTTGAGGTGTGATATGCAACCAAAGGAAAAGTCAGCACTGATTTGAGAGTTGCATCGAACTTGAACTTCTGACTTTCTTCAAGACTTGATGACGACAAAAGATCTTGATTGACTTTGAATGGATGTTATTTCCTTAGTGGGGACACATAGCTTTGCACGGAACTGTTCACTACCAGGGTTAGGGGCATAAAGACCCTTTTCAAGTAAATGTCCGGGTTCTTTGAAGAAATAGAGGTAAAATTACTGGTCTGAGAATTAACTCATGTAAAGTAAGAAGCACTTAACTTAAAATAAACCCAAAATAATGAGTATTTAAATTAGATGATTGGGGCTGGAGTTGAACAAAAAAGACATGATCCCAAACTAGGTCATTTAATTAAGCAAATGTTTGATGTCATGTGGGGTCACTGATCTGGCTCTAGCATTTAAACAGACATATGAACCAAGTATATGAGCAAATCATGCAAACTGCTCAACTGGAACACTCTGATTTTTCAAACAAGGTCTATCTTTTGCAATATTTTGCTCATAATACATTCAGGAGGGTCTTCAAAGCTAATCTGAACTCCCCATATTACTGGATTACGTGTTCATCCAATCAAGAAAATTCTGCATCTCTCATTATAAACACAAATTACTATTATTCCTATTTGTAATCAATGAATTGTGATGCTTTTGTTTCCAACAGATAGTTTTCGCTAACCAGTATTAGCACTGTCATGGAAGAATGATTTTTAATTACACAAAACCTCCGGCTAAACTACGGCGCCAGCATTTACTCACTATCGCATTAACAATTCAAAGTGATGTCCCATGCTTTCTGTTTCCAAGAGAACAGGGACTCTGTAACTGAAAGTACGGATTTAAAAACTCCTCCAAAATTCAAGGACACAGAAAAGCAACTTGATTATAATGACATGAATTGAACTTCCCTTTGGGGGTCAATAAACTTCTTATCTAATCATATGAGTAGATGTGATTTGTTTCTTCCACTTCTGTTCACTTCCATGTAATACAGTACAAAAAGAGACCAAAGTACATGTAATATCTTGCCTATGTATTCCTCTAACATTGGTACACACCAAAAAATGATCTTTAAACCTCAAAACTTGTACAGACTACTTAATATGTATGTTTAAAAGGGGATCTAAAACTATCACTGAATATCTTATGTTTGAGAATTGTGCTCACATCTGAGACTTGCACTCCTACTTCCAAGAATATGGTGTTGTTGCTGCACAAAAGTTAGAATTTCCTCGTTTTTCTCGTAGCTCTGGTAGAAATTCCTCAGACTAAGTATGTAGACCCTGAAGTGCTAAAACTCTCCACTGGAACCAGTTCTAATTAATTTCTTTGAAATGACATGTGGCAGTTAAAATACTCACACTGAAGCCAATCCTAATGACATCTCTCAAGCAGCACTCAGACCCTGCCACACTTAAACTCTATAATAAAATCAATGACAGGCGGCTTCAATTAACTTTCAGGGGAGCAGGTCTCCTTCACAATTCAGAGGGGAAAAAAAATCTGATGTTGTCATGTCAGGCCAAATTGAGAAATAATTCAGAATAAGCACCATCATTAAAAATGATTCAGCTGTTTCTTTGAAGTATGAAAAAGAGGTAAAAGTGATTTGACCCTGGCCCTGTCAGTAATACTAATGACACAGGTTCAGGGTTAATGGCAGCTGCTGTGGCCGCTGAGACAAATGTGACTTTTCAGAGGTGGAGCAGACTCTGAGGCAAATACAGGTTACGCTAAATTAAGCTGGGAGCTGTAGACAATTAGGAGAGGAGAGAAGAGGAGAAGTGTCAAGGGAAACTTTAACACACCAAAAACTGAAAATATCACCAAGTCTTATCATTTCTATTTAAATTAAAAACAAGCTCGTCTTGTTTGAGGTGCAATAGATTAATTAATGCATCTTCAGGAAGAAGATACTAATGTTGTAAACTTTCTAATTTGCACAAATTGAAATGTCTCAAAAATGACTACTTGTCAGGCAAAATATCTAATTATAAGCATCACTCAAAATGCTTGAAAAAGCTACTTGAGTGATGTCTGAAATTTTAAATACCATAATCATTTAAAGCTATTTGATTCAAGCAATGTCATAAAATGTGGAAATGAATGAAGAGATTAGGAAAACCCCAAAGACCTGCATTGAGATGAATTGTGACATATTGTCTTGGAGAATTGAACAACTTATTAAGAGACAGTGGATAGGGTAGAATACAAAAGAAAGAGTGAGGATGACCTACACGTTTCAACAGCAATTCAAAGTTGGGTGGACGTCATATATGGGTGAAATGTGGCAGCAGAATAAGTGTGGATATGGTGTGACCTGTTAACTTGTAAGCAGGGGAGATAAGGAATAATTTTTACCAAAGTAGATGTACCTGGTGTCCAAGCAGCTCACAACGATTGTCAACTTTCTTGTACTTCTGGTGGATGAACACACAATGACCAGCAAGTGAAGAGACAGATGGAGAGGATTGGGACTCTTGCTTTAATGGTGGCTTCTATTATACGACACCTCTATTTGGGGCGTTCAAGTAATTTTGAATCTTACCTGACAAAGATGAGGACAGTGAAGGACAGGACAGTCAAGACATGTTGTGATGATATTGCGTATAAGAAACAGGGAAGGAGGAGACGAGTGGAGGTTACATTAGCATTTGTATTACCTCATTCTTCCACCAATGGCATCCCACTGACCTCTGCTAAAGTCTGCACATTATTGCGGTTTCTCTACCTTATTATTACTGGGAATAGGAAAAAAAAAATTATACCCTGCTATTAGAAACTGATATGTGGTGTGCGGCACAAACAAACACCCATGCAAACACACATACAGTACATGCACAAGGTTGTGTGGTGGTATAATCAAGTCCAGTGGAAAAAAGTAGGTTTAATTTGAGTCAGAAAGAGGAATTCAGAAAGCTATTAAACTCCTGATGACTTATTACAGATGCGCAGATTCCTGCACATGCTGCAAACACAGCATACAACCCCACATTTGTAGATACACATGCAAACACACAACCCCACATTTGTAGATACACATGCAAACACACAACCCCACATTTGTAGATACACATGCAAACACACAGTTTTGAACCACGAAGGTTTTAGCATTGAAACCCAAATGACGCACTTATCTGTTTTAGCCTGAAGAACTGGCTGCAGTGGGTATTTAGCTGCCTCACACTCACAATAAGAACTCATTATAGCCAGGACCATGGGCTGCATGTATGTGTGTGTGTGTGTGTTTGAGCATGTGTGTTTCACCGTCATGAGACGTCATCCTACTGCTTTAATAAAAGGCTGCTTTCTATGTGCTTAAGGAGGTTGCAAGAAAGGGAGCGACAGATGGAGACACACACACACACACTAATTCATACCAAGAACACACAAAAGAACACATACAGTATGCACTTAACATGTGTTATCTGGCTGAAAAACATACTCACTGGAATAGTATATACTCACTGCTAACTACGAGCAAGCTTCTTCACACACTTGTGCTGTTTGCATGTCTGTACTATATACAAAAAGACAACGTTGTTGAAGAACAAGAAACAAAACGAGGGAAAACAAAAGGGACTGGGGAGCCTTGAAAAGGAGAAGATATTGGGCTCTATTTTTGCGCTTCACCGGCAATGTGGCGCAGGCACAGCGTAAGTCAGGTCCGCCGCACCGACAGGGCGTTCCCAAGCACAATTAGGTATTTTGGTGAGCGGCGCAGCCCGGCGTAAGTATCCCCCCTCCCTAACTCCCTAGAGGGTGTGGAGTGGGTTTAACACAGCAGAGACCTGTATTGACCAATAACATCAGCTCCTCTCCTACATAGATCAGAAAATATCTATATAGATTTAGATGGTTGTGCTGACACAGATTATTAGTTGTTGTTAATTATTTATTGCACTGAAATGTGCCTGAAACTGTGGAAACCTGCTGGTGAAGCATCGGTGACGTATGCCGATACACCGCCGGTCTACCAAAATACCACTAGACCAGCTATTTATTTACCGAAACTAAATGTCTGTATTTTTCACCTTTATGTTTCTATGTTAAGGTCTCTACATAGCTAATGCTATGTTAGCAAATGATAAAAAAAAGATGAGAAGGGCGAGTAGCTTTCATTTGATTAACTGCCCTTCTCATTAGCTAACCGTAATGCTAAGTTAGTGTTTCCCATTCATCGGGTCCACTGAGTGAAGATAACCACTGGTTATAGGCTTGTAAGTGGTTCATGTCACATAGGTAGCTTCAAAAGTTGATCCGACATTGGTCCGATCAGGCATATTCTATATCTGCAGCGACATTTTAATGCTTCGCTTAAAGCATTTTCATGTCACATTAGACTTCTTACATACACATATATGTATGAGTTATTAACAACGTTCTGAGTACATTCAAGCACATGTTACAGTTCTGTACATACATAATAAAGCCAAATGCAGAGGGAATGACGTACATTCACCCCCATGGCTTTCCACCTGTTGTATGTTTAATTTGATTCTATTTTCAAACCTGATGTTGAATCTTTCATTCCATATGCATCACTTCTCAATTACAATTTGCATGTCTTAAGCCCTTCTGTTTCACGCCAACACAGAGCTCTGATCATGATACTAATGACCCAGTGCTGAGTCAGTGCTGCATTTAAAGCAATAATGAGGAGTGGTAGCTGCTGCACACTCATCTACATGTCTGTATCATGGTGTACAGCAATATTCAAATCTTATAAGACCATTTTTACTGACATTTTGTTTGAACTGTGATTGTTTTAAAGCAATTCATCCCCATTAGTGAGCTGTGAAAGCCAGGAGAGCAGAGTTTTCCTAAAGCTCTTAAAGCATGAGGAGCAGAGCCTGTATCATAGTACCAGAACGCATTACTCAGGAAAGTAGCTGCAGCATCCAGCTGACCCTCTTACAGTTCCTCATACTGTACATACTGTAACTCCAGCGAATAAAGTTTAGTCACATTGTGGAAAAATAACATCAACCAGCCCCTTGTTTGCCATTGCCAACCAATTATTCTACGACTAACATGTTTTTACCACTAACTCCTCCAATACTCAGATGGAGGGGTGGGACAAAACACTGATAAATAAATATATTTATCAGCCAATAAATATATGGGCTGTACAAATTACAGCACTGCCCTGTAATTTGATAGTTATTGCATCAGCTGTAAGTACTTTCACATATTTACACACTGACAACCTTCAGAGGTAATCTTCTCTTCCCCTCCCACATCATCATCTATCTCAGGATAACTGTTACGCTTTCCCCTAAAGGTTTCACATTAAATCTCCTTCAGTGTAAGGAAAAAAAAAAAATAATAACTTAATTTGTTTCCCAACTCAATGTCATACATATATAATGGCTGTAACGCATGATAAGTTATCCTCAGTTGTCCTGCAGTCCCCCCCCCCACCACCACCACCACCACAAGCTCTTATCATAGATAGTAACACAATCTCTGTTAACCCAAATGGTCAAATGAGCAGAATTGAAAGGGAAATAAACCCTGAGACAAGGAGTATCTGAGTTTCTTTGCAGAAGAAGTCCAAACCCCCTCCATCATTCCCATATCGACCAAGAAGCCTGTTAAAATCCTTCTTCTCTGTTCTGCCCACATCATTATCAGCCCATTATGCAAGCAATGCCCCAAACATCGATTAATGACTCTAAGAGGTGGAGGTATTTTGCAAGACAATGCAGGCACTGCTTCCTCAAAGTGCACCTCCCTGTCTTTAAGTCAACACTGATTTTGATGGGAATACTGTCACAGAATGAAAGACTCTTATTCTGAACAGTTTCTGTCATATCTGGAACTAAATGTCTGACTCCCATCATTGCAAGTACATTCTAATCAAAGGAAACTGCTCCCCATCATTGATCAGGTATTCAAGCTAATAGTGGCAGCCATAGTGGAGCAAATATTGCACCAGAGGACAATGACAACAGGAGTCAGATATCCACCCCCCGCACAAGAGTGATAGCAACTAGGGATGAGAAGATTAACCGATATGTATCGATATGGGGCCACGCATGTGAAAGATGCGGGTGCACCAGTAGAGAAGCTAAGACTGAATGCAGTTTTTAATGCATATTGAGATGTACTGTTATTTTATGTTTGTATCGATACAATCCGATCCATTTAAAACTGTTGAATTGTATCCTATTGCATCGCATAATGCCACACGTGTATCTTAAATATATCGGGTTGGAGACAAGATCAAGATGTGTATCATATCGGCCTTTTACCTTAGATGCCCAACCCTAACAGCAACACTTACACAATGTTTGAGTACGCATAGTTAAACTATTTTTTCGGTTTTCCAAGGATTTCTTTTTTTTTTTTTAAATATAAAATTCTGAATATTTTACTGTCCCCCTTTGTTCCATTTCCAATAGTATATACTGGCCCAGTGTGACAATTTATTTCTGTTTTGTTCGGTTTTGTTCATGTCCTCAAGACCCACTGGATGTGTGTTAAGCGTGTTATGTTGGTGCCGTGTGCTACACAGCCAATCCGTTTCCATTCTAATCAATGCATTATCGCACACAGAAGGTGTCCCAGCACGTGTCAGCAGCATCTGTACGTGCTGCTCCGCTAAAGTGCCAAGTCTATTTTCGTGGAAGCACACACCCAGCTCACGTCAATCTACACAGAGAAGATTGTCCCAGACAGGATGTCACCCACAGGGAGGCATATTTCCTAAAACACCATATGTGGACTCTTGACTGTTTATCAGTCTGTGTAGATGAGAAATACTTCCTGTTTATGGATTTATCAGTAACACAGAACAAACCCATGGCCAACCCTGATCCATGTGGACCCCAACAGGACTTTTAGCTGCCAACTCTGTCTGAAGATAACAGCACAAAGTGGAACATACTTTAAACACCAGGAAACCTGCAAAAATTTAAATTTAAAATCGCATTGCTTTTTCAAATACAGTAGATGCACAACAGTCAAAGAATTATATCCAAATCAGCAGGATATTGACCACTGAAATGTAAAACAACCTGTTGTGAAAATGTTTTCTGTACTTCCAGTGTCCAATGACGCACACTTCTGGACAGATCCCGAACAAGATACTGACCAATGAGAATCTTGTGGGTTTTGTGCTTCACTAAGCTCTTTGTTTGTGTCTCCCCAACAGGGGACTGGTCATCTATGAAAAAAGTTTTGTGCCCATTATACTATTTGACAGTATTACTTAAAATATACTCCATCCTGTTTACTGAGGCTTGGTTCATGTTTTTCCACATGGCAAAACTGAAGATGTGTTGTAAAGATCGATTTTACAGAGACCAGTTCATGATGTCACCAAGGCTTTACCCATGTTTTATACAGCCTATGCATAAAATAACCAAAAAGTATTGTTTCTTTTATGCTATTATATACGTATGTTCAACAGATAATCATGGTATTTTTTGGCATTCTGTGTTTGAGATACTTTTATGATTATTACGATTGTTGAGTAATAGTTGCTCTATGTTTTAAGCGCTACAACTGTAATTAAGAGATTATACTGTAGACAGTATCATCTTTGTTTTTACTGAACTTAAATACCAAATTTAGCACAGCCATAGCCTCACAGTCATTGTGTCTTTTGACTTACCAATCAATGCTTAGTTTACCATAGCAGTCGACGTCAAGCACTACTCTATCTCTGATAAAGTAAACAGCAACTCAACTTCGGTATCTGTTGTACACCAGCACACACCGAAAATACACCCAGCTCTATTTTAAGCCCAGAAGATTGAGACTGAGAGTTAATCTCCCAGTGTCAGGAGATATTGACTGAGTTCACTGTCAAACTTCTCCTCTTTTGTTCCTCCCACATCATCAATTGGTCATTACGAGGCAAAGACCTGGGTGCACTTTTTTTTGGGTGGGTGTTCCATCTAATCGTGCAGATATTGAGTGCAGTGGGAGGCTAACATTTTCCTCTCTGTTCCTCCCACATCATCAGTTAGTCATTATGAAGGCTGAGTCATTAGTACGCAGACAGATCGTTAATGCAGAGACGGATCGTTAAGAGGGCCAGGTTCTTTGTCCTTATTGGACAGGGAACTATTATTTTCACACCTGAGTGTTATTCATCTTTAGAACAGTGAAAAGGACAATAGAGCTGGATTTATGGACACTCTAAAAAAGCTTCTGTTGTCCCATTTTTCAGTTGGTTAAGGTGATACCACATGGAGAACAATTACCCCTAGTGATGATGGGCTAATTTTGCTAAGAGACTAGTAGTTTTCTCATGTGCTGACTGAAGTGAGCATGTCTGAACCATCCGGAGCAGTGTGCTGTAGATACATTTGTTTGAGTCTGACAGAGCATGATTTGTATCATAACTATTTTAAAATGTAAAAGCCTGTGTCAGGCCAAGCCAGTTCAGTCAGTCTTGATTGTACTGAGCCAGATAACAAAAAAAATCTTCATGATGACAGAATAACTTCAACTTTGACTATTATGCTGTTGGATTGGTATACATTTGTCATGTTGTCAGGGGATGCTTCACTATTTCTATGATGGAGTATTAGTGCCACATTAAAGAATAAAATTATTAAAAAATAATAATGATTAAGACTGAGATTAAAGTTGTTAATTTACGAGAATAAAGTCATTACTAATGAGAATAAATTTGTAATAAAATCATTACTGACAAGAATAACGTTGTAATAAAGTAATTATGATGATTAAGTTGTAAAAAAAAGTCCTTATTGTCTAACCTGTTGTTTAAGATGACAGTTGTTAAAATAAGAGCCTAGAGCATTTTGTAAAAATGTACTTCAATACAAGTTTCTCAAATGAGGAGATACTTAATCTTTTGGCACATCAGCATCACATTATCATAAGTATCATTATGATTTTATTATGACTTTATTCTCCTAAGTAATTACTTTATTGCAACTTTATTTTCGTAAGTTATGATTTTATTACCACTTTATTCTTGTAAGTATTTACTGTATTATGAATTTATTCTCTTTAGTAATAACTTTATTTTCATAAATTAACAACGTCAATCTCAAGGGCTTTTTTTTTTTCTGAACGTGGCCCTAATACTCCATCATACTATTCCAACAATATCCTTGATCAAAATATTAGGAAAAAAACACAATGTTATATATATGTATGTGTGCTTGTACCTTTTTTTTGCTGTAATATAAAATGGAATCAATGTGGTTGCCATGCCGAAACACAGTGAATCACTTTTGTTTCATTTCGTTCTCCATCTTGTTCCCCTTTGTCTCTGTTAGAGGAATAGATAAATAGAAATATGCATGAGCACACACATGCATAGTTTTTTTTTTTTTTTTTTTTTTTTAATATATTAACAACAGTGGACCTTTATTTGTCACTGCCAGGCTGAGGACCATTGTTTGCAGTTATGTAAACCTATGAACAAAGTCTGTGTAGTTTTCATAATATGTCAAACAGGACCAGACAGAAGGATCTAAATAACAAAAACATCAACAACAGTCACACTCTATTGGGTATATGGTTAACAAGCTAGCGAACAAACCTCATCAGAAGTCTGTGATCTCCTCTCTGTACAGAAATGTGATGACTTTGTGTGTTTTTTTAGTAACACAACTGAAAACCCGAGAGTAACCATCAGCACAACCCAGTTAAACAGTGGTGCAAACTTACTTACAAAAAGCTAAGAGTTCACTGCTATGGAGCATTTCTCAAAGTCACTTAAGACAGCTGCATTGAACCACTCCTAAAGAAAAGAGCACCTTTAATGTATATGGGCTGAATGAGAACAGACCAGTCTGTAACCTTTTTGGTATAAAATCACCCAACAGTACAGGCCCAGAATATATCTCAGACCTTGTTTAAAACTTGTCAACCAAACAGGAACCTTACATCTGTTGAGCACTATGCTGTGAGGGTGGCTGTGGCTCAGTGGTAGAGCCGGTCATCTCCCAATGGAAAGGCCGAGGGATTTGATCCCACCGCTGTCCACATGCCAAAGTGGCATTATGAAGACATTTGACCCCACCACTGGTTTCACCCAGTAGTATGTGTGAATGGGATTGGTCAAAAACTGATGGGCTGTACATATCAGTCTCTGTTGTGAATATGGTGTGAGTGGGTGAATTGGACATATAGGGCTCTATTTTCGTGCCTCGCCAGAGATGCGGCGTGAGTCAGGTCTGCCGCGCCGACAAGGCATTCCAAAGCACAATTTGGTATTTTGGTGAGCAGCACAGCCCGGCGTAAGTATCCCCCCTCCCTAACTCAGCTCCTTCCTGCGGTGTAAATCGTAGCAAGGGAGGAGAAAGGGCGTGGAGTGGGTTTAACACAGCCGAGACCTCTTTTCACCAATCACATAAGCTCCTCTCCTTGCTTTAAATCCGCCACAGGCGAGGCGTATTACTATTTTCATGAAGTAGTCAAAGAGATCAAGAGATGTCTGAAGACAGTTATGCCACAAGGCGACAGAAGGCAGCTCCTCAACAAGTGTCACTGTAGGCGCTGCAGAGGGCTCTCATATGAGCACAGATGGATTTGGTGTGCGTAATGTTGGACCCACTGGTAAGACAAACACCCTTTTCCACAAATAAAAACACTCACATAAAGTTGCATGTATTCAAACCTCAAGTGATAAAGGTGGGTTGTGCGCACAGATCACAACATAAACTCCAAAAATGGCATTAAAATTGGAACCATCTGTGCGTAAATGACGCATTGTGCTCCGTGGCCGGGCTCTTTCTTTCATAGATGTTGGCATGTAAAATAAATTTGCCTCACAAAACTGAATATAATAATATCGGTATGTCAGCTTAAAAGAGATAACGCATCTGGGCACTGAAACAAATCATCTGTTCAGCCGCTGCTGCAGCAGGACAGAGAGAGGACACGGAGACATGTCCAGGTCGAGCTGCGCGAGAAATAAGGGGAAGAGGAAGAAAGAAAAGGAGGGAGACGAATTACATATCTTGTTAACTTCATCATGTGTGTTTATTTACTAGATATTCAATTCAATTTAATGCGGTTTCAGCTGTGTTGATTCGGTCAGGTTGTGTGTCCAAACGCATGCCAAACGCGCTCATCAGATCAGATATAGATCAGAATATATCTATATAGATCCAAATGTATGTGCTGACTCAGATTAATAGATATTGATGATTATTTATTGCACTGAAATGTGCCTGACACTGAGGAAACCTGCCGGTGAGGCATCAGTGACATATGCCAATATGCCGCCGGTCTACCAAAATACCACTAGACCAGCTGCATTCCGCCTGCGCTGAAAGCTGACCAGGTTTGAATCGGCGAGCTTTCAGTACACTTTACACGCTGGTGGCGAGCATGAAAATGTCACTGTGCCCACTGATTCTGTCGACACCTCCCCCTGCCACGCCACCAGGCCCAGCTTGGCAGATCTCGGCACGCCTCAGTCCACGAAAATACCAAACTGGCCGTACGCCGGGCTGCGCCAGACGAAAATACAACTGCGCGGGGCTTGCCGCCCTCCGTCGCCTCACCGGCGTACACGAAAATAGAGCCCCTTATCTAAAAGTGGTCAGTAGACCAGGGAAAGCATTATATAAACAAAGTCCAATTGGCTATTATTCTACCTATGACTGGACTTCCATTAGTATGGAGGATCAATCCATGACCAGAGCAAGAGGGACTACAGCCACTATACACGGGGCACCTATACTAGTTGATTTACACTGGCACTTACCAAGTCACAATCATTTAAGAAAAGAGTCAACAAAATGCTGATTCTTTCTTCTATAGTGGTCTACTCTGCTGCTTATTTTAATTTATGTATGTGACTGCTTCTCTGTTGCTTCATTTGCCTTCCGTACTGTGTTATATTCCATGTCATATTTCCCAAAAGCCTGCAGGATCAAGGACTGTAAATTAGCTCTGGATAGAAGTTTTCCACTGCATGAATTGCACTTTAATGAGAGGTAACAATGCCGACATGTATTGTTTCTATCATATAAAGTAACATTAATAAATATATAAAGTCCATGATCCAGAAAGTACAATTTACCATGTCCCTGCATCTTTTTTAAAATGATCAACATGTTGATGCATCGCATATCCCAGCAGAGCCAGGACATTCCCCTTGACAAGTGAAGGGCTGATTAATTGTCACACACACAGGAAAAAAAAAGACCTGCAACAACATAAAAAAAAAAAAAAACATTCATAACAACCAACAAGTGCCAGAAACTTTTACTTATGCCAGCTCTCTAAATAAATTAGTTTTTTTTTTTGCAAAAAAGTCACCTCTGTGAAAGCAGATGCTGACCAAAATGATAGGAGCTTAAACTTGTAATATTTAAACTTAATTAAAAAAATTGGGCCAAAGATATGACCTAAAGTGGACCTCCAAAATCTTCACATTTGGCTTAGAGGTCCACTGCCGGTGAACGGGTAACCACACACACCCACACACACACTTTAGGAACATGCACACTGTGGCCATTCATCCAGGCAGTGAGTTGAGTAATGAGTGGTTTTAGTGAAGGGGACAGCTCACCTTCTTACCAACCCCTCTCAAGGAGACTTCTGATCACTGTTGTCAGCTACAGCTAAGCACGTTAAATGGATACTGCACTGTCCAGTGTGTGTGTGCGCATGTGTGTAATTGGAAATGGAGAGAAATGGGTGCATGTGCGACTTCAACATGGGAAGGAAACAGAGTGTAGGTTCATGTCTTTCTTCATATGTTTTTGAAGGATGTGTCCCTGTGTGTGTGTGTGTGTGTGTGTGTGTGCGTGCGTGCGTGCGTGTGTGCGTGCGTGTGTGTGTGTGTGTGTGTGTGTGCGTGTATGTGTGCACATGTGTGCGTACGGGGGAGGCTGCTTCTCTCCAACACCTTACATCTGTCTCCCATTACGATTAGGACCGACTCACTGATAGATGTATAATGGACTTTCCTCCCCATGTTTGTGTGAATGTGTGTGTATGTGTGCACATGTGTGAAGGGAGCATTTAGCAGCCAATCAATCACAAGCTGTCAGATGGGTAAGTGTGGGGAACAGTGTCAGGAAAGGTGACATACACATGCACGTTCAAGCGCACACACATTGACACACTTAGAGCCACACAAATGACAAAGGTGGGCCCAAAACTTGAGTGAGCAGGTGAAAAAACAGAACGCTTATTTTAGCATCACACAGTGTAAAACCTATTAGTGTGAACTTAGCATGAAATTTATGCAAGCAAAAAATCTCAAAAGTGCGATGGAGCATCTTAGTAGATTTGAAAAGAGACCGCTGGCACAATTTCTTCCTTCAAGTTGTAATTAAAGGAACTTGACAGCTCATGTGAACTGATATGGAGGTCCACCATTGTGTTAGCTAGTTTATACTTGGGTGAGCCATGTATTGCTTTGATACATGGCTCATCAAATAACATATGAAATTAATGACAATAATAATAATAATAATGATAATAATAATAATAATAATAATAATAATAAATAATAAAAAGAATAAGAATTTACCTTTAAAAACAAAGTGTTTTGACAGATGCTAGAACTCAGAAGGATAACTAAATATGTATTTATGTATTTGGCAGTTACACAAGACAAACAGTATGTTTACATGTTGCTAAAAAAAAGATTAATGTATTGCATTAGTCAGTCTTTGCATGTTACAAAAACATGCAAAGACATTGGTCCGACTTGAAATCACACCAAATCAAACTTCTCAGTCGGACTAACATACTGGGAAATACAGTTAGGTATTGATTTTCTCTGTCATGTAAACGGCTCAATTGGACTGAAACTGCCAAAAGTGTTCTGTGCATATCCTAGTATTTGCAAGCCAGGCTTTGAGCTGGAGGTTGAAAAGCATGGAAACACGTGTAAGTGTTCCTAGCCTCCAAATAAACTCTGAGGTCAGTTTTCTGATGGGGTCAGGTATATTTTTTTTCTGCTTGTCCTCAGCATTAGTTATGGTTCTTAATTGGTTTTTGTTCATTTTCAGTGTTATTAAAATTATTTTCTGAAAGCAGTGTGCCGTGAAAATTGATTCCATGTTTATAAACAGGAACAAATATGAACATTATAGTCATGCATTATTGGGTTTAAATTATTAAAAATCAGAATATGATAGTTTGGAAATAGTTTTATTGAAAATAATCCAAAGACTACATATCAGTTAGGACCATAGACTGTATATACTGTGGACAACTTGGCAGATAATAGTCCATACTGTGTATTTTTCGTTCACATCTCCACTGACATTCAAACAATTTTCTGAAGAACAGGTGTTGGACAGGATCAGTTTTGGATGCAGCTTGAAAATGCTTGTACCAATGATTAAATTTTTCCGGGGGGGGGATTTATATTCTGTGTAATCAATTTCTAAAGTTTGTCCACAGCTCCACAGGGATTGCTGGAGGAGGTGGGATTTATGACCTATACTACAGCCTGTCACTAGAGGGTGCTGTCCTTGCAGTGGTTTCACCCAGTGGAGGCAGATGGTGTCCATTCTATATACAGTCTATGGTTAGGACAGGGACATGTTTACCATTGTGCATCACTTTGCTAAAATATGCACAGTGTCCTCTCAAAGGGCAAGTCCAGATGACAGCATATGTTGCTTCAAATCTAAAACATCTTGAATGGGTTTAGGCTCAAAGCAGTTGCTGGTATCTCTACTTCATGTTCATAAGTAGTTTCTTTTTGCACTGCTCAGCTTTAGTCAGTGTTTTTGGATGCAGTGACAAACTATATTCACAGACAAGGGTCGACAGAAGTAAGTTTGAGCCCTTGTAGTAATTTCAACACTTATGTCTGTTTTGTAATGTTTTCCCTGTCCAAGCTTTGAAGATATTTGTTGCTGGCATCAAATATGCATTGATTTGTTATGACAATCAAAAAATAGAAAATGCTGTCCATTAAATGAAGTGTCATTGGTCTACATTCAATTAGATACAGGGTTTAAAATGATTTACAGTCCAGTTTTCAAATTTTTTTTTTTTTAACCAATATTTTATATCATGTCCCAGCGTTTGGAAAATTGGGATTGTATTCCTGAGCATTAATGCATATTGCAATTTTAAATTTAAGCTCACTAAAACCACAAAAGGGTTTATTCATGCTCTAATTTGGGGTTATTTGTCGGACAGTGCAAAGATTTAACCATACTTTTTTTTTTTTTCATTATTTAAATAAAATAATCAAAAACTTGCAGTGAACCTTTTGTGATAAAAATTCTCCTTAAAAAAGTGAAAAATAAATTGTCTCTAATAAAATTGATGTCAGAGCAAGTTTTTTTTTTTTTTACTCTGCAATACTGTGAATACGTTAGACTAAAGTCAATGTGATTCTTTGTTTCGCAGCTAAGATTTGTTCAGTATTCTTTAATTCTGAACAAAGGGGGAAAAAATAAAAATAAAATAGAAAAACAAACAAGCCAAAAAAAAAAAAAAAAAAAAACCTTTGTATTTACCCAACCTCAAAATCTTTACAGCCCATTCTCCAGCATCACTGCCAAATATCTTTGACATCAATCTGACACCCACCTGGCTTATAGAGCCCCAGCCAATCCTTCAATGAAGCTGCAGAGATTGACTGCTCTTTGAAAAAGGTGATTTACAACCTGTACTTTGAGCGAGATGGAAGGTATTACTTTTTCCATTCAGCTGTCTTTGTGCAGTCTAGCATATCGTGTCTCTCTCACATACAAACACAGAACACAGATGTGCTCACAGACTGACAGATATACTGCGTGGAACATGAACACAAACAGACAGAGATTAAGTGACAGACTGCTGGAACAGAGTATGAGATTGACGCAAAATGTATGGGCACATTGCACACAATTGTAAAAAAATATATATCTGCATCTAAAAATTGCTGTACAGGTGCCTAAAATACATCATCAAAGAGAAATACTTAAGGTATTTAATAATCTATTTTTGCTGGGTATATTCTCTATGATGTGTTTGATCTAGCCCTGTTTTTAAGCCTTCTTAAGCCTATGCTTACAGGTGAAATACGGCTTAATAAATCTAAATAGGGAGCCTCCTGAGTAGCTATCCTTCATATTGTGTTTTTCATTTTTATTTAGATGTTTATTAAAAGGCCACAGGGGTCAGCTGAAGCAGTCAGAGCTGATTAAGCCTCTTTTTATTTTCAGAAAGCTTTCCAAAGAAAATGTTGACTTAAGCTGATTTGGCACCCCCTGTGGACATTTTTTTTTTCTTTGCTAAATTTGTTGCGTATTTGCGTATTTGGTTGTCAGGTTTGCCACTTAGAGGCATCAGCGTTAATTCCAGTCCATCAGTCCAGAGTTTTATAAAAGTTTTAACACTGATTTTTAAACCTTTAAAAGTATTTATGGCCTCTTCCAGATAAAATAAACTTATTTTTTAAAGCAAGAGGGGAAAAAAAAGCATTTTAAAGTTTTTCTTCAATTTTATCTGCAGCTACAGCTTTCAGACATCTGGTTTAACACGATATTTTACTCTTGGTTATAAAGGAAAAGTTTCACTAATATCATAAAATACGTAAAATAAACACAGACAGGAAATATTTCATACTAACATCATGTAATCTTCAGTGTTAAAAGTTTGACACTGTGTTGCACCCAAAAATGAACATATCATGCAGTTGCTTAAACACAGAGTTGTTTGAATGCCTGAATTACCAAGTGAGTTAGTGTTGTGTCATTCGCGAATGATTTGTTTAAAAGAACCAAATCTTTTAATTGAACTTACTGAACCAAATCGCTTTCTCAAGTGATTCGTTCGTTTCTGACTTCAGTTGAGCTGAAGTGAGAAACAGCATTGCCAGGCCAGCAGCCGGCGAACGAGGGACCACATGCACCAATGCCTGAATTACTTGGTGAATGAATCACACATTGAACTACACTCTCTTAAATCACTTTTGTCGGACACCACCACAACAACTTGCATTCAATAGGACATAGCATGTAACAAGTAGTGCATTAAACCCGCAGCATCCTATCACTGCAGCGGTTTGGGAGGGAACAGTGCATGTCCAGTGTGAATTCTTCTAAATGTTCAGTGAACGAATCACTCACTGACCCCAGTATATCGAGCAGATCTGGTAAATAGCATACCATAGGACAGTACACTTTGAACATCATGACTTATAAACAAGTTCATTTTTACAAACCTGTTTGTCTCCCGGTCCCAGAAGCTTTGAATTGAACTGAATCCTGAAATGTTCAGCTGTGTATCAGTTCAGGAGGTCGGAGGCGCAGGCTTCTCCCACCAAGCACTAAATGAATCAGTGATATGGTAAACAAATCTTTTTAACAAATCTTTTAAGTGAACTGATTCTAGTGATTGAGTACATCTAAAAGAACTGTTGTGCCCATCACTACAGTGAGTGCAGACGAGGTGAATAAAACACTTGTCTGTGTAAGCATGAGTGTCAGGGTATCTAAGGTATTATGTCTGACGACTGAAAGTGTGAGTGTAGCTGTGTGCATTGATTATGATGTGTTGAACTGTTTCAACCCCTCTGTGTAAACAGATCGACACCTTGACCTGGTGACGTTTACGGACTGAGTTAAGAAGATTAAAACTCAATCACAGCAGCTGGAATGAAAAATTTGCTGCTTTCACAGAGAACACAGGTAAACTTGAATAACACAACACATTTTGTGGTGATGAAACAATCATATTCACACTTTTGTGTTCCGACATACTATGTGTGATTCTTCTACCAAGAGTTCTGATTTATTTTTAGAGTAATACAGAGTGGCAATAATAAAGACTGACCTTAAAAATCCTGCTTTTCCTTCAAAGTAATAGGGTTGAGAGTGTTTGTGTATTACCTTTCCAGCTCAGCTTCTCAGTATTTTTTATTTGCTGCTCTAACTTGTAGCTCCCTGCCTACATCTACAATTAGAGATTTTTCGCAGGTTGCTTTATATCATTTTCATGCCACATTTAGGTTTGATTTCATGAGCAAAAACTATGACGATAAAGGTTTGTCAAAACCCTTTACTTTTTCATGATAAAGACCACCTAAAAACATATCACTGGTAATACAAGCCCTGTTTGTTTGGTATTACACACTGTGCTTCTAATCTGTCTATCAACATACAAGTTATAATGAACACTAAAAAGAAAGCCCTTGAGATTGTAGGTGGCCAGACCCGTTTTCTTCATCTATGAACTCGTGATTGATGCCCATGACCATGTTGTGTTGCTTTTTCCGCCTAGCTGCTAATAAGAAAAGATTTGTTTCCAGGGTTTAGTTTATTTATTTAAAATTTATTTTGCAATTTTTTTTTACAGTTCAATCAGGACTTTTAGACCTCTATATTTGTGATACTTAAGCGAAGAAATAAATAGCAAAGTAGAAACCACATCCAATCATAGAGAGCAGTCAGTTTAGAGGAAAACAAAGAATCCTTGCAGAAATACTTTTGAGGTTTTTCGCTTACTGTATGAATAACAGTTAGTGCATCAAGAACTTTGTATTTCCATGAAAAATAGGAGCTGACAAGCTAAAAATATTTGCATCTCTTCCCATAAGGAGTACTATGAGAGTGGGTTTCTATATCAGCTAAAAGTACTTTCCCAACAGACAGAACTATCGCTACAGAAAGAAAATCCCTGTATGGTGAATCACAAACAGTGCCACTGATGATCTGCTGTCAAATTTGAGCAAAACAATCCATGGACAAATATTTGTTGTGGCAGGGGACACAATCCAAATGGTAATTTGCAGACACCACAGAGAATTAAAACTGTGAGCAAGCACAAGATTGACTGGAGGTTAGTTTGAAAAATTCACGGAAAAAAAAACAAAAAAAAGACAAAGACAAAGAAATGACAACAAAACAGAAGACAAACAGGAACAAGAGGAGAATAATGTGCTCTAAACTTAGCACGACCTGCGTGTGAGGTGAGATCTGGGTGAAAAGTGCTTTTTAAAGGTTTCATACACAATTTATGGTATGAATTTGATGTTGCACTGAGATTGACCCCATCAAACACATGCACACACACACACACACACACACACACGCATGCACACGTACACAATACATTCATTTCCTGTGCTCTAACCCCGACAATCAAGCAAAGTGTAGCAGATGTGAGCCTGGTAAAAATGTCCTGACTGCAGAGGATTTTTTCTTGTCGCTCAGTACCCTCATGTAGACATTTGGTTCTCATAATGCAAATAGAAAGCACACCATCAACACACACACACACACGTGTGTGTGCGCACAATCATACATGCACACACTGGTTCTTGCTGTATCACACTCAAAATAGCCCTTTCATTTTGTCAGAGTTTGAGTCTTAAGGGAATAAAAGTGGAAGCTGTTGAAGTGTGCCCAGGAATGAGAGCACATTTGAGTCACCTCAGGGACATTACTATCAGATGTGGCTAGATTACTTGAATATATCTTCTGAGTGGGGCTTTGAATTTTCACTCTGCACATGTGTGTTTATTTCGAGTGTATGATAAGTTTGAAATCCTAAGTTTTACATGCTAAATGATGAAAAGCAACTGGCTGTCATTTTCTCACAGTATGTCACATTCATACTATTAGGGCTGGTATTGGGCTGTATGCCTCTATTTTCTCACAATGTTGCTGTTTTTATTTAACTTATATTTATCTCTCCCTTTCTTTCTTCTCTATCCCCTCTAGCCCCACTTTTTCTTGGCTCTGCTCATGACAGATAGCTGTTTACCAGTAAGTCTTGTTCTGTTTTTGGAGGTTTATTTTCAGCACTGCAGCTAAATGATAATAGTCTATGTTCATGGTAGATTCATGTTGGCTCTGTTATAATAACATGGAAACAAGTACCGTTGAGGCCTGCCTGTTTTGTAGGGTGTCTTGAAAACCTTTTTTGCCGTTTGGGGCTTTAAGTAAACCAGGGTGATTGATAAGACTGATTGTTTTTCATACGTAGAGGACCAGATGGAAGTATGGATTTAACTGATTTGCTATGATTTGATATATTATTTTATTTATTAACATCACTAACATTTAATAAACTGTTGTGGGGGATTCTCAGACTTTTTAATGTATGCATTTAAGGTATACCTCTGAGGGAGACCCTCTTTTCTGCAACTTTTTTTTTATTCCTTGTATGTTTTTATAATATTATGGCAAAAATAAATAAATAAATGAATAGATAGATAGATAAATAAATAAACAGACATCTTTAATTCACTTTCCATATGTATAAAAAAATATAGTTGAATTTGTTTTTGTCAAACATAGAAGAGACACAAACCTATAAATAGTTCGACAGGCTAACACAAAAAAAGAAAAAAATACCTACAAAATAAAGACGCATAAACTGTTTCATCACCAATATAAAATAAATCCACACATTGGAGAATAATTAACACTCATTGAATGAAGTTGCCCATTTTAAGTGGCACAGCATTTTTTGATAAATCACTGTCATCCATAGTCACTGCTTGATTCTGATTGCCAAGAGTGGCTAGTGGTACTTTCAAATAAAAATATCACTTCTTTAAAAGAGGAGTCATCAAAAAGTCTGTAATTTTAAAAAGGATAAGCTGAACAAGAAACAAAACCATCACACTAGCGAGTCTCCTCATGATAAAGAGTTATTTGCCTGTTGCAGTTGGTGGTGGAGAGAGTTTTACAGCTATGAGTGCTCTGTTGGTGTAAGCTCGTAATGTACTGTATGTAAATGTAACCTTTTAAACATAATGCACATGCCATCATCTTTGTTTGAGAGCCTGTTAAAGGGTTTCTAGTCTCTACGTGGTGAAATCATTATGTGGATCTCCACATTATTTTGGTTCATTATGTGTTGTTCATAGAGATGGAAAAAAAAACATCAGCAGTCCATTATTTTCAGATGGCAAAGGCTCAGAAAGTAACAATTAGCATTGGCCCTGAATACACTTTTCTTTGTGTAAGACAGGATGATAAGATGACACTTAACTTGTTCTCATAACATGAGCTTCTAAATTTACTGCTAGTTTGATAATATTCACACCCCCCTAATTATAAAGTCACAAAGGAAAAATTTTGGCACATTTTACGTAACCCTAATCGGTGTATATTTCTTTAACAGTATTATACTGCTGCATCATTGGCCACTCATTAATACAATATGAAGGCAGAAGAATCTATTAAAGGGATATTCCGACATAAATTTGAGCTATGGTCAAACACACCCTAACACTGAGTTAGACACCTCGTCGAGAGATGATTGTTGCTTGCTTCTCTAGTTATACCAACTTTAGTGACGACCACACGATAACAATACACAGCAGTCAATGTTTCCATGCGCAAACCTTAACCAAAAAGCCAGCAGCCGCTTGCTTGTGGGGGGAGCCCTAAAAAGTTGATCACCAAGTGCAGCGGATCATTTCCGTTAAGTAATAATCATGAATGTTCTTCCTTGAGCTGTGAAATCCCACTGCACTCAGTGATCGACTCATCAGGGCTCCCCTACAAACAAGCGGCTGCTGGAGGAGAGTGGGTAAGTTGCATTTGGTCTCTTTGCTAAAGAAACCAGGCAAAGGTAAACAATGTTTGATGGCTAGTACTATGGCTGGGACCCTATATGTACTGTTGATGAAGTTAGGTGCTGTTCTGAGCATTATTTGTGGCTACAGAGTGGCGTTTTGGTTGAGGTTTGCACATGGAGATGTAGACTGCTGTGCATTGCTATTGTGCGGTCGTTACAAAGGTTGGTATAACTAGAGAAGCAAGCAGTCGGCAACATCGCTCAAGGGGTTGTCTAACTTTGTGTTACGGTGTGTTTGACTCTAACTGAAATTTCAGTCTCAGTCATTATTGACACTTTGATTGATAATCACCAATAATTAGAGTTCAGGGCTACTAGTTCCTGGTGTACGGTCTTGCCATGTTAATGTTACGTGCAAATTTGTACCATGTGTAAAGCTTTATGTGTTTCTGGCAGTCAACAAGAAAATTAAGAACAAGAGAAGGCTGCATTCAGGACAAGGCTGTTTTTTCCCCTGCCCTGTGGAGAGACACTGTTCATGCAAAAATGCTGCTGTGCTTCATTGTTAACTCAAGGCACATACAGAATGTATATGACAATGAATGGATAACACTGACACAGCCAACACCAACTGTTGAGTTTTTATCAAATGCAGCTCAACTGTGCATTCACAACACATAACAGGGGACAATTTAATTTGCAACTGAGAGGTGTCTGATAGCACGTATTCAAAACACTTTCCGGACTTTTCTTAATCTCACTTGATAAATGAGCTGCGCTGTGTGGAAAGAGCACTTTCTGAGCACCCATAAGCCCTCTAAACAGATTACAAAGACTTATGGGTAAATAGAAGCAGCAGGGTTGAAAAAAGAGTGAACATCCTTTTTAATAGAGCTTCCTGGAAGCAGAGCGGTAATGTGACGCAACTGTTTCTCTTCCCGTCAGTCGCTGATGAGAAATAAATGAATGAGATTAAGGTTTTAACACTGCTTTATGGTTGAATGTGTGTGTGTGTGTGTGTGTGTGTGTGTGTGTGTGTGTGTGTGTGTGTGTGTGTGAGTGTGAGTGTAAAAGTGTCAGAGGAAAAAAAAGACAGAGTGATATGATGATACGGCTGCTAGAGGTTCAATTTGCTCCTGCTTCAGAGTGGTTTAAGCAGTGTGGTTTGTGTGGGCCGCAGTGTGTGTGTGGGATTGTCTGGTTATTGGAATGTGTTGGGGTCATCTCAGGTTCTCTGACAAATACAGATAGAAATCCTCTTGTTTAGGTACGTGAAGTGCACAAGGCGATACATGGCTGTTTGAGCACAGAGTCAGGATTTTCTATAATTCTCCTGGGTTGACAACTATGCACTTATTAATGTTCAATCTAATATTTACAATACAATTTGTTAGGTTTAATGTAATATCTGGTTTATGAATGTTCCACTGTTAATGTTAAATCTGTTGTTGAAACCCTGACTGTAGACCTTAGAATTTGACTTGAGTCAGGTTTTCATAACTACGGAGCCTTTCTCACCCAAAGTCCATTCAGAGGGTCCGGATCAGGGACCAAATGTTTACATTGTTGCATTTTGCAATTGGTGTGGTTAGCGTTCACATAGGAATTTTGCTAAGCAAACCGAATGGTTAAAAAAAGGAGGGAAAATTATGTGTGAAAATCAATGTCTGTCACCCGCTCATTTAGGGCACAATCTTCATTGTCCCACAAAGCACAACCATTAATGCAAAGGAATGCCTATAACATACTATCAGCATGTTTGTTGAACAGAAGAACACCCATGTATTGAATATCACCCGACTATTGTATTAAAACACAAGCCCTCTGCCATTCGTCCAGTTTTACAGGCAGTCCAGTGTTTTGACCGTGTGTTCTCCATCTGCTGCAACCTCCGGCTGGGCATAATTTCCCGGCTTTATTACAGTTTAAATGTGTTCTTGGTTTATATTGACATATACAAGTCTGGCTGCATCAGCGCTGGGTTCACACCCACCGCAAACTGGACCATGGTTTGTTTGGAAGAGGACCGAGTCCGGCATTTTCAAGAGGACTATGGTCCGTTTGTTTGATCTGGACCACCGTTCACTAGCTCGTTCATACCACCCAGAAGAAAAGAAGTAAGGGGACCATGGTCCTTTTAAAACAAACCAAACAATCCTGGTGTGAACGCGCCCTAAGTTAAGTACTACAGATCTAAACTTATCAACAACTCAATTTGCAGAGAACCAACACAAGTCAAGCTTGAGCAAAAATTGTCAAACATTTGACATCAATGCAACAAAAAACTTCCTTATAGCAGGCAGAAACCTTGAACAAAATCAGAATTATTGGTGAATAGCCATCTACAATACTGTTAGGCTTGGGACTTTCAACTTGTGTAAGAGCAAAGTCTGTTTCAACGTTTAGTTCAGAAGCACCCATAGCTGCTTCTCAATGGTGACAATCATAAGAGCAAATTTTCTGGTTCAGGGGATCATCATGTGGCATACCTCACCTGCTGTTTTTAAATTGGTTTTACACTTTGCCTTAAGAGGTTAGGTTGTGTATCCAAGTAGATATGGTCCTTCTTGTTAAAGTGTTTTGATGATTTGTGTCTAAAGTTATTGTCTGTGTAATACTTGAGCAGTGAGTCACTTCTTCATCAACCCTCTTTTTTGGACTCAAAAATAATGGCAGATGGCTGCTCATCAGTGTGTCTGCTTCTGCCTGAGGTTTTAGCAGGCTGCCAAATTTTGCAGTTTTTGCTCACAGTGAATTGTTTTAAAAATAATGTAACACAGACTATGACCCAGACCTTGGATCAACAGGTTGAGGGACATACTGATCAGCTATGGTTTGAGTTTCTATTGTGCTGTCTCTTGTAAATTTGTATTTCTGTGTATTTTAAAAGCAGTAGTTCTGGGCTGGTCTTGCCTCAGGGTCCAACCATCCTTCCCCAATGACAATCTGAAATTTGACATTTAATGATGGGTGACTTTGCCACCACCTACCATGTCAGATTGTGAGCAAGCATCATCAGGACTGCAAGCACACTAGGTCAAAGAAAAGCATGTCCATCAAACTATTAGTGCAGCCAAGACACTTTGTCACAGCTTTATATTGTTTGTTTTTTTAGACCCTTAGCGCAGTCCACTGGAGGTGGCTTTTCAACCCACCAGCTGAGAACCATTCAGTGATGGATAAACCCTGAGGGCTGACTTGTACTCATCTCAGACTAACCTAAAACTCAGCATGGAATCAGCCCTGAGGAAGTGGCTACAGCTCAGCTAACAGATTTGTGTAGTCGCTATAAAGTATATTGATTTGCTTTTATAGACAATAAAACCAAATAAACTGAAATAGCTCTAGCACACAAAGTGTCCTGTTAGGAAAAGAACTTAAAGATACATGGGGTTTTACACAAGTCTTAAACCACTTCCATTAAAAAGAACTGAAGTCAGTGAAACACAACTTACCGTACGTCTAACATTTTCACTTTGCAAATGATTACATTTTTAAGTTCTTTCTTAAGCTTGAACACTTTTTAAAAAAAAGTTTTTTTTCCCCTTGAGTTTCTGGTTTATCATGTGCTTCTGAAAAATGACAGAAGTACTCTTATTGAATCCACAGCAGATGGAGACGCTACTTCTGGCTGATTGAAAGAGCTGAAAAACACATTGTCAATCATAAATCACTCTTAGTCAGGAAAACATTTGATAATTTAATGCTCAAGCTTTAAAAGTAATATATTTTTCTGAGGTGAAGAGTCTGTCTGATTTACTCGAACACACTTGAGTGTCAAAAAAAAAAAAAAAAAGAACATTCATGCACCTTTTTTGTGTAAGCCTTGTGAGTAAGATGACTGCTATAAAACTGTGTTTGTGTGAGTGTCAAATAGACACATGGACTGTGAAGCGTTCAACATTTCTCAACCGGTTGAAGTAATGTTTACTGATATTGATCCATAATAATCCTGTCAAATCGTTTAAGTTGGCAAAGTAATATCACGGCGGCAACTTCTCTGTAAATTCAATTTTCTGTGCAACTTAAAAAGCAAAGTTGAAGAGAGAGGGAGAGACGAGAGGGAGAGAATATAGACATAGACGATAAACAGTTTCACCCTGCTTAACATGAGTGCACACATACATACACACACTGCATTCTTTAATTGAAACTCTGTAATTTAGTCTGAGAACACTGCAGTGTTTTGTCACCAACACAAATTTACCATTGCAAAGAAATGCACACAGACACACACAGCTCAGTGACTTCTTTCCTCAGGAGAGACACTAATACAAAACATAAAAGCTGAGAAATTCATATTGGCTTTTTAAAGTGTCTGTGCTTTCCCCTGGGTGAGTCAACATTAGCATTCCAGTGATTCTCTGTAATATCCTAATCTGCTGTGTGTCAGTCTGAAGCTTCCTCTGTTAAAACAGGCTCTGATTTAGTTATGAAGACACAGCCTCGTATCTCATTACGCTGTCAGTATATTCCACAGTATTCACATTATTGACAACCAGCATGACTTAAGGTTATACTGAAAAAAAAATGCAGTATTTCCTTAAATTTTACCCCACTTTATCTGTAATTTGTCCCGCCAGCCCCTATGTGAAGTTACTGTAAGAAGTTGGAGTAAGTATGTTTCATTGGACCAGTCTGAACGCAGAAGACTGGGTAACCCTTTATTTGAACGTGTATACATAGTCATGACATTACGCTGTCATAGTCATAACATGTATAAGGCTTATGAAGGTCATCAATCAAGTGTCATTCAGTAAATTATGACACCTTGGTGCTATGTTGATGACAGTGCTTTTCCAAACCATGTCAATATAGCACCAAAGTAGTCATGATCTACTGAATGACACTTAATGACGACCTTCATAAGCCTATGTCATGATTATGACAGCGTAATGTCAGTCTTATGTATACATCTTCAACTGAAGTGTTACTGATTGATTGACGCCCGAAGGAGAAAAAAAAAAAAAAGTATAAGAAAACCATTTTTGAGAAGAGAAAGATACCAGCATGTTTGTCTGTTGGCACATCATTGAGACAAATGTAAAAGTGAAATATTCAATTTTCAGGAGTGCATGTGTGGAAGCAGTTTAGGATTTTGGGGGCACCTTTGCCCATGCCAACCCTGGCTACCTCTGTGTGTGTGTGTGTGTGTGTGTGTGTGTGTGTGTGTGTGTGTGTGGGGGGGGGGGGGGGTCATCTAACACGGTATTATGCAAATTAACCATTTGGTGTGCTGGTTTAGTTGAGCTGCCTCCTTATCTCAAGACACCATATGATCAGCAGAAGTTGGTGGCACAACTTGCGGCAATTTGGTCGTGGGCTGTACTAAAAAACTATCAACATTACTGGAGGTTCAAGTCAAGAACAGACTTGACATGGCAATGGCAAATGGTGGATTAAAGTGCTACACGGCCGCGCAGACCTGTGTATCGTATCCTGAGCTTTGCTAGAGGCAATGAACGCCACTCAACAAAGTGAAATTTTCCACTCTTAGAAAACACGAGACAGACTGTCTCACATTCAGAATTTTATAGTACCTTTTTAGCTGTTGTGTGGGTTGAACGATGCTTTTCCTGGCACTCTCGTCTTCACTGTTAACATTGCGTTTTTCTTTTATAGATTATGCATTTTGTCTTTTTTTCCTTCAAGAGAATCATTAAAAATCATTGAAAATAAACAGTAATTGATACGATTCTGACTCTGAATTTCACATTCATCCTGTCTATCATGAAGAATATTGAGGAATGTGACTGTATATGGAAATAAATCACAGTGAGTTATACATGCTAACCATGCTGAATATGGACCATTTTAAACAACAGCAGCATTACTGGAGTTGAGAGTCCTTTCTTTTTAATATCTTACTGCAGAAGATCATCCGAAATGTTGTTCAGAGCTTAAAGGCCCTTAGAAGAAAACAAGTCTTACTTTTGAATGTTTATGAAGGGATGCAAGGTCAAGGGTTGTCTTCATTAAAACTTCTTTGATTGGTCATCACAGAGTCCAGAAAGGAAAAAGATAGAAGTCTGTCCCTAGAAATGCAACACACTGTAAAGGTTTCCAATTCATGAAATCTATTCAAATATGAAAATACCTTCAGTACTTTATAACAATTGGAAGATCTCCATCAGGGCACTATAACATGAACATTGTAATATGATTATTCACTGATAGACTAAAAAAAAAAGATACCCAAGGAGGCCTCAGCAGTCCAGCAGTCTGAGGCTTAGACCACACAGCAATAACCCCTCTGGCTTAAATCTGGCCCGGGGGTTTTCATGCGTGACCTGGCCCTCTCTCTCTCCCCATGTTCCCCGTCACTCTCAGCTGTCAAACTGTCTAATAAAAGCCAAAAATCCAAAAAGCACTTCTGCACCTGCAAAGCACAGAAATGTCCGTAGAGCACAGGATGATCCACTATTATGCTGGACTTTATCATAAACGCTCTGCTGAAGGGTTGAAAAGGTTTAAATATATCTCTGACCACATTAATTTTCAATGGTAAGAAGAATGGTTTGTAAAATTCAGTGAGAACAGGCCGGTGTTAAAACTGATCCTGCAGGTAACCTTTTTTTTTTTTTTTTTCTTTTTTTAAGTATTAGACGTGGTTGTGTTTTCCTGAAAAAGGCCTCCATGTCCACATAGAGTAAAGTATTCATCTGGTGTTTTATACAGGACTAACTGGACTTACTTTGAACACCTTACAAACATCATTATTGGACATTGTTGATTTGACAACCCTAGATCCAGTGGGAATAAGACTTTTTTTTGTTCATAATGCACCTAAATTGATTATTTAAGCATGCAGGCATCCTTCCTTCAAAGTCCCACGCTAATAATTTCTTAACTACTTAAAGTGTTCTCAGTTGTCTCTAAGTTGGGTTTATGAAGTTTTTAGCCAAAATCAGGTTACCTGTGTTATTTTCAAGGGCTTTTCTTCTGCAGAGCTCCAGTAGTTAATATCATAATTAGCTTTCTTATAAGCATTGCAATCTGCTAACAGATACACTTGTTCCGCAATCGTCCTCTCTACTTTTCCAAGTCTGGCCTGCATAGCGGGGCTCTGGGGGCAGAGCTTGGATTGGTTACGTATGAGATCTCACTGTTTCTGAGCCTGCTGTTTGGGTCTGCCAGAGATTCACAGCGATCTGAATGAAGAAATATTCAGAAATGCAATTTCGCATGAAGTTTTCTCATGATATGTCCAGTAGCATCAGAAAAATGCCATATGAACATGTATACAACAAGAAAAAACATTATTTTCATCAGAGTGGGTCTTTAAATAATATCTACCCAGAGATTAAATGTTTAACTTTATTGTCCTGCCCTGACTGCACTACAGAGCAGTTTTACTAAAATCGTGTTAAAATCTTTGTATAAATAATAAAAGACTCTGATTTAGAATCACCTTTTGTGATATTAAAGTTTGTGCAATGAATAACTCACAGAGGCTTTCCCACTCCTGTGGTGTTTTTTTTTTTTTATTGTAGTCTACATCGGTTGACAAAATAAAGCGGAAACAGTATAAAGAGTGCTCGCTGGATGAAGTTGTTTACAGCCTACAATGTTTTGTGATAATGCCTTCAGAAAGGAGAGTTTTGCATACTGCACACTTGAATTTGGCTCAAACTATCAGCATTATTACACTAAGGTAATTAGAGTTTGGGGTTTTCAGCACTGCAGCTTACTCACATTACACTTTTAATTACATAATGATTCTCAGTGTACATCTAAATTTGGCCATGGCTGCACCGCTGTCTTTTTTCATAGATAACCCATTAGTGTGAGGGCGTGCTGGTGGTCCCATTTCCTTTATCAGTTATCTTGCAGGACATGATAAAGTGCTTTATGTGCATGAACTTACAAGCTAAAAAAAGGCAGGGGCAGCCGTTTTTGTGTATGATTGGTGTGAGTGTGTCCTGTAAAATAAATGGTTATTGGGAGTTCATGCAGGCAGAAAATGATAACCTGTAAACCTAACAGTCCTGCAGAGCTAAGGCATAGGAACCACCTCTCTCTCTCTCCCACACACATACATACGTACACACAAGAACATAGTATAAACAATGGAGCTCATAATATGAACGGGATGATGCAATCACTACAGTGATGTGATCCACTTTGTTTCTGCAGGTTACTCACTTAGAGACACATTATGCTGCACAGATGGATGAATGGATGGAGGGAAGGATGAATGGATTGAAGACAGGAGGCAGAGTGAAAGACCAAAAAGAGATGGATGAGTTTGAAGGAGGGAGGGTAGGTAAATAGATTTGCGGAGGTAGAAAAATGAGGTAACAATGGAAATGAAAAGGGGAGAGGTGAGTCAGAAGAGGGGAGTTATAAAAAGAAGAAGCAGAGGTGGCGAGAGACTAGAATTTTTTTTTGAAAAGGTGTTAGAGATCAAGAAACATGATAAAAAAAAGTCAAAAAGAGAAGAAGGTAGAGATGAAAAAGTGGCTTCAGGAGGATATGATGGAGATAGAAGCGGAGTGATATTAGATAAACTAATTACAACAGACCATCCTTTCCTGCACTCTCGCTGCCTCCGTTTATATCAATCTATCTCTTCTGCCGGTCATCGCCTCATTCTCTCCGACTTTCCCGGAATAAAGCGTGATGTTTTCCCGCCGATGGCGAGCGGCTCTGCTTCCCGCAGGCTCTTTAAAGTGAAATCGGATACGTGTACATCCAATCGGAAAGCTTTTAACTAACAGAGCTATGGGGTTGCCAGGTGGGTAAAGTATTTAGCAGTTGGGCCACTCAGAGTGGGTGTGTGTTGCGTGTTGGGGAATGTGTGTAAGTGTTTTGTGTAGTACGTAAGTGTGTGCATGTATTGGTAAGTGAGGAGTAAAGCATTTAGCGGTCAGGGGACTCATAGGACCTCTTCAGTGTTGCTTGTTTTTGCCTGACTAAACAACAGTGTCACCAATGGCCTTAACTAATCTTACTCTTCGTAATCCATTGTATGTTTCGTAAGTTAGGGAACATTAGACCTTGATGATACGATGTTGTATCAGTTTTTAATGTGGTTGTATAGTTTGGCTGCTCCCCAATTTCCTCGTTTCTAAAGCTGCATTTGGCTTTTATTCTAAAAAAAACAATATTTGCAAAGGCAAAAGGTGGTCAGGTTTGGATGGAGATAGACCATTCTCATGGGCAGTTTTAATTGGGAACCATTAAAGGTTCCCAAAGCCCTACTGTTTTTATTTTCTGGGATGAAACCCATGAGGATGTGCTTAAAACTGAAGTTCCTCCAGTGACCACTTAAAGGGATATTCCAGCGTAAATTTAAGTTATGGTCAAACATGCTGTAACACTGGGTTAGACACCCCTCGAAGAGATGAATGTTGCTGACTGCTTGCTTATCTAGAGATACTAACTTTAGTAACAACCGCACGATAGTGACAGCGGTCTACATCTCAAAACACAACTCACCCACTGTCCATAAATGTTCTTCCTTGAGCTGCATCAACCCACTGTGCTCGGTGATCAACTTGTCTGAGCTCTGCCTACACACAAGCAACTGCTGGAGGAGAGCGGGTGAGTTGTGTTTAGTCTCTTTGCTAAAAAAACCAGGCATAGCTAAAAATATTTTGGTGGCTAGTGCTATGGCTGGGACCCTATATGTACTGTTGATGAAGTTAGGTGCTGTTCTGAGCATTATTTGTGGCATTTTGGTGTGGAGACATATGCTGGTGTGTATTGCTATAATTCAGTCGTTACTAAAGTTGATATAACTAGAGAAGCAAGCAGTCTGCAACATTGATCTCTTGAGGGGGTGTCTAACTTGATGTTATGGTGTGTTTGACCATAACTTAAATTTACGATAGAATATACCTTTAAAAAATTTCCTCTGCACCTCTAAAACAGAGGCATTGAATATCTAACATCGAAGTTCCTGCCTCATGACAGAATGATAGCTGGTTTTCTTGTCATGTAGACACCCACCAGAGAGGAGTCTAAATTTATGGGTTAAGTAGCAGAGCTCCAAAGTGTAAACAGTCTGAGTTCACAATCAATAGCTCAAAAGGTGACTTATTGGAGATCCAAGAGTCCTTTTCTCCTTTTTTTTTTTCCTTTTCACTGGGACAGACTAGAGAAGCAAGCAGTCGGCAACATTTTTTTCTTGAGGGTCATTGTTAAGGTGTGTTTGACCCAAACTTAATTTTCCGCCGGAAAATCCCTTCAAGGCCAGCTCTACATGTGCATGAAGCCACATACACACCCATACAAAAAAAAACAACGTGTATATATACAGTAAAAATAAGCACATGTTCACAGGTTAGCTCTTCAAACAGCTATGATTTTAATAGCTTATCTGTCCATCCATGCTCACTGTACTTTTTTATTTTCATATTTTGAATATATTCATGTTATGAGCGTTATATATTTAAAGGCACAGCTGATGTCACAACACTATAGTGAGTAGATTGAAAGTCTGCCTTACCTTAAGGTTAGGTCAGCATTTCTACCGTACCTGCTGCTGAAAGGCTCAAAAAGGGTGAGGTTACAGAAGCTACATCTGTGTTTTATAAAGTACATTGTAACATCCCATTGTTTTCGAGTAAATCAATCATAGCTTAAAAAAACTGTTATTTATGTGGGAAAAATGTTTCTGCATAGTTTGTTTTGTATGCTCTGTTTATCATATTTTGTTGTCATGGTACTTCAGCGTGTTTTCTGTTCATATAGGGTTTTTGGGGCCCTTCTTTTCAGACAGTAATTATATGTGAATGTTGTTGCACACATGTTTTTCCACCTCGCAAGATATTTTACTAACACTTTCCTATACCTGCATAAAACAAGAACTCATTTGAGGACAACTTGTGTGAGTTTGTGTGTGCGTGTGTGTGCGTGCGTGTGTGAATTGCATTGCTGTCTGCCAGCTGAACTACTTAGAGAGGAAACCTCTCATATATTTCAAGCCCATGAATTATTCACAAAAACAAAAACAAAAAAAGTCTATATTCCTGTTTCCTCTCACCCCCACCCCTGACACACACACACAGACACACACAACCTCCCATGTATAATTACATTCGAGTGACTGGGATTGCACTTCACACATCGGTGGCTAAAAAAAAAAAAGGTCTACCTCTTAGTCTGGCAAAATAGACGCACTCCAATTTCAATAATCAAGTTGCACTGCACAATCATTTCTCGTTCGCTCCCGTCGACCCACTGCAGAATTATTTATTGGACCACGTTCACTTGTGAAACTCTGAAAACAGTTTTTTTTCTCCTTCCTCCAGTCTCTCTTTCTCTCAATATTAAAATAAAGGCAGATACGCCAGCTAAACAGGGAATTTCATTAGCATAATGAAGAGCAGAAGCGAGAAAGTCTTTTTTTATTAGCTTGTGTGTATAATCCAGAGTATTTGAAAGCAAGGTTAAGCAGGGATGTGTTTAATTGCCTGCTTAGAGGGTTTTTTGTAAATTAATTGCTGTGGGAGTAAATTCCAGGGTAAAATCTGAGGAAAGGGGTTCGCATGGTGTCATGTGTTGTAATTGATGTTTGAAGATATTGGCAGACACATTCATA
The DNA here is from genome assembly GCA_962446985.1 of Xyrichtys novacula. NCBI lineage: Eukaryota > Metazoa > Chordata > Actinopteri > Labriformes > Labridae > Xyrichtys > Xyrichtys novacula. The sequence goes on from OY660874.1 coordinate 7,350,355, forward strand.
TCCAGAGGAAATATCACAATACAACAGATTTTGTTTTTTCTAAGATAACAGGCAAGGCAAAGATATATAAAGAGAGAGAGCAGAATTTGATTCTTGGGTTAAAAATCGAGGTGAGGAGAAACAAACAAACAGGCAGTGAGATGGGAAATAGGTCTTGGATCAGAAAACAAGGAGGTAAGAGCAAACAGGCTGTTCTGCATTGGGGTTATACAGTATATGTAAAGATGGGAATTCTTGGTTTTAACAAGAGCACGAAGAACAAACAACAGGCTCCTGCATAATCTGTACTTTTTTACTACTTCCTATCATTATCCATCAGTCAAACTTAAACCTAAGTTGTATTGTCCTTTTCATTTCATCTTTAACACTATAAGGCTATTTTTACACTGCAGGTCAATTCCGATTTTTTAACTATATGTGAAACATATCTGGTTTTTCCTGTAAGTGTGAACAGTGCAATTCTGATTTTTTTCAAATCCAACCCAGGCCTCTTTTGTATGTGGATATAAATCGGATATGTATCCGATGTGACTGCAGTGTGGACACTCAGGCGCGTTCATCCCACCTATACATCATCAATATGCGACAGACATCACCATTGTTCGACAACACAAACAGGCGTGGAAAGCAAATTGTGCTCTGTGCACATGCGGGTCACTTCACAGATGCATTCTGTTTACATTAGATGCCGCATCCGTTGTTGTAATGTGAACGACCGCACAAAAAGATTGGATTTAACAAAATCCGAATTGTGCATCATAACCTGCAGTATGAACGTAAACACATAACAAAAGAGGTGTGGCAGGATGGTTGATGTCACAGAGTTGCCCTGGGAGATTGAGCTGTGTCTGACAATGGCCTGTTGTTACCTGTGGGTTCAGTGTTCAAACCTGTTTGAGTGTCATATCTCATGAACAGAGGGTGGTAGAGACATGGAGCATAAACCAGTGCATTTAGTGCCACTATATTAGTCTATGACCTTTGGTTTCCAAGACAGGGAGAAGTGCTTGGACATACTCTGCAATGTGTTGGAGCTATCCAAGGTCAAGCTCAGCAACTTGCCTGTAAATGACCTTGGGTGAGACTCCACCCAGAAGACATGTGTCTAGTATGTTTCGCTTTGAGCTCCAACACCTCAAGCTCTAGTATACATTGAAGAAGCACTTGTCTCTCTGTTGGCTTCCTCAGAAAGTATTGTCCGTATCAATGCTTTGTATTGAATGATTGATATCTGAAGTCAGTTGCCATGGCAGCAAGCGGGATAATGTACATGAATGGCGGAGGAATCTTTTAAGGGCTTATTTTGTCAATTAGAAAATGTAAATAAAGATCCAGATTGAAAATGTTAGCTTCTGTTTCAGTGTGAAAGGGTTTTATGATTTGAGATTATAAGGTTTTTTTTTTTGTTTGTTTTTTTTCAGTTTCTTAACCTTATTCCTGCACAATGTTGTCTGAGACTGTGTATTTTTCTGTCCGGTTGTGTGTTGTGTACATCTCATCTCTCTGTGTGCATGAGTTAGAGAGGTCAGACATTTCTATTAGATTATGTATGTTTGTGTGAGAGTGTGTGGTTGGGGTTGAGGGAGTAGGGAGGTCAGCCGTGACAACCGACAGATAGAAAATCAATAGCATGAAGAAGCAGGCAGCAACAGCAGCAACCATATTTACCTACCCACATAGCAACCTTCATGTGGACATCATACAAAAGCCACACTGACACCTTTCAGATATTTTAAGAAGCATCTTGACTGCTGTCCTGCTCCTCTGTGGATCCTTCTCAGTGGTGTGTCAGTTGATAAATGTCGCTGGTTTAAATGGATCACACTAGATACAGTGGGGACAAACACAGTAACAGATATATGGAGATCAATTCTACAACCAGTTTATCTGTGAGAGTTTTCCGCCTGGAGGTATGAAACTCAGCAGTCAGCTTTTAGGAGTCATTTCTAATGGAGAGAATGAGCTGAGTAATCAATAAAAGCGCAATAAATAATAAAAACAAAAGGTTATTTAGCAGCTCAGCAGTGGAAATTTTAAAGTAATAAGACCTTCACAGCATAATTGCTTTGATTGACCACAGGGTGTGCAATATTTTCAGATAACTCTATTTGACACAGTGGCCTGATAACTGTTCTAGATGAAAACTAATCGCTGGAGAGCGCTTGTTTCAGGACTTTAGGACTAATTGGAGTAAAATGGTTTTTATTAGAGACTAAGATGGCGATTTAAAATTTAATTCAAAGAATATTTCACTCTAGCTATGAGTAAACACTTTACTTGAACATTGGTTTGACAATTTGTACAGTGGATAAACTGTTTTACATCTTTGCAATATTTTCTTTACGTCTAAATTAGAATGCTTTAAGTGCCTTTTAAATTCCAGTTCAAATAACTATAGCCTGCATCTACAACAAAAGTCAAAAGACTGTTCTTAAAAAAAATAAAAAAATAAATAAATAAATAAAATAATAATAATAATAATAACATTAAGTTTGAGCATATTACTATAATATAAATGTTGTATTTTAAGTCTACTTAAAAGCAAGAATAAGCCACAGAGGGTTATTGCATATAAGACTTTCTCTTTGCAGGTTGCAGAGCCCAAGCTAGTTGATGGCAAGTTGACCAAAAACGAGCAATAGAGATGAATGGGACCTTGAGACGATTGTCACAGAGTTTCAGACCTCAAAGGTCTGAGGCGAGTGTCAGTGCACCAGGAGCCCCCAGACGTTTTCAGGTGAACTACAAATATCACATTCCTATCACTGAGACACGCCTGAAGAAGAGACCAGGGAGTCTTCCTGGGGGAAGGACGGAAAAAAAAGAGCTCAATTTTTACTTGAAAGGTAGATGAAGGTAAATTTTTATTTTTCCATGGAAATCAAGGCTTTGGAGTCTGGAGGAAGACCGCAGTGGTTAAATCTATGGTGTTTAAGCACTTACTCCAATCTGCTGTCAAGCTTCATGAGGGTGCTGACTTTTCTTTTTTCAGCATGACTCAGCACCTGCCCACAGTGCCAAAACTACTACCAAATGACCCGCTGACCATTACAGTTCTGTGCTTGATTGAGCAGCCATCTGGTCTGACCCGAAACCTGAGAGAATCAGTGGGATATTTGTTTAAAGCAAGATGAAAACAGTCCATCCAAAAATACAGACAAGCCATCAAAGGAGCCTGGGCTCCAGTGACACCACAGCAGAGCCACAGACTGATTAACTCCATGCTACGCTGAATTGCTGCAGTCAATTGGTTAAGGAGCCCCAACCACATATTGGGCTCTATTTTCATGTCTGCCGGGGACGCGGCTGAGGGTTGCGGACCCTGCGCAGTGGTATTTTCGTCTTTTCGTTTGGAGTTTATGTTGTGATCTCTGCGCACAACCCACCTTTATCACTTGAGGTTTGAATATGTGCAACTTTATGTGAGTGTCTTTATTTGTGGAAAAGGATGTTTGCCTTACCAGTGGGTCCAACATTACACACACCAAATCCAGCTGTGCTCATATGAGAGAGTCTGAAGGACGCCCTCTGCAGCGCTTACAGTGACACTTGTTGAGGAGCTGCCTTCTGTTGCCATCGTGTGGCATTACTGTCTTCAGACAACTCTTGATCTCTTTGACTACTTCACGAAAATTGTATTATGCCTCGCTGGTGGCGGATTTAAAGTCGAGGAGAGGAGCTTATGTTATTGGTCAATACAGGTCTCTGCTGTGTTAAACTCACTCCACGCCCTCTCTTCTCCCTCGCTATGACTTACGCCAAGAAGCTGAGTTAGGGAGAGGGGGATACTTACACCGGGCTGCGCCGCTCACCAAATTACCAAATTGTGCTTGGGAACGCCTTGTCAGTGCGGCAGACCTGACTTAAGCCGCGCCTGCGCCAGGAATCTGGTGAAGCACGAAAATAGAGCCCATAGAGTTCATACAGAGTTTTTTGACCCATCTTAAGAAATATTCTACTGTTGTGAGATACTGATTTTCTGAGCTATAGGCTGTAATCTCCAAAGTTCAAACAAAAAAGACTTCAATTATTTTACCGCATATGAAATTAATATAGAAAATATGAACGTTTACATTTTTGACAAGAGTTATAAACAAAATTAATTCTGTCATGTTATGTTATTTCTGTTTTTTGTTTGTCTGTTTGTTTGTTTGTTTTTTTAAATACACCCTTTGCCCCTCTGTATTCATACAAGTTTCCGAGGTAATAGACAGTCATTGGACTCCTACAAATGAATATTAAATAGGATATTTCATTCTAACTGTAAAGTAAGTCTGCTTGTTTGTTATACATTACATGAAACTGAAAGTTACCATAGAAGGTCACTAGCTCTGTTACCGTGGTCTGAATCTCAGGACAGGATGTTGTCCCACTTTGCTGTATCAGAGATGCTTGGACTCTAGTTGCTCCTCAGGCTGCTCTCACATCTGGACCCACTTACTGGCATTTTCTTCTGACTCTCAAGACCAGCCTGAGGCTATGTCCACATGTACACAGATAGTTTTCTTCTTCTCTTCTTTTCTAAAAAAAAGGAGATTGGAAGTGCTGGAAGTGTTTATGGATACTTCTCTGTCCCAACAATGAACAGAAACAGCTCAAAACACCAACAAAAGTACGCTAGACCATAAGTTGGCAATAATGTGCAATTAAGGCTCATTTATGCTCACTATATGTATGGCAATGTACATGTATGTTTCAAAGGATGGTTCCGTCACTGCCCACATACTTCCATGCGTCCTTTACATTGGCATGGATGTTAACCATTACAGCCACCAGGGGGCAGGCCAGAGTCAAAAGTTTCTAACAGCAAACATGGCGACTATGGAGGAGCTAGTGGTAATGTATATTTTGCATAGGAGACAGAAACGGAGGCAGCGTTGGAGGAGGTGGTGGTCGGTCAGGCCACTAAATGCCTCGCGGTTGGAGGACGGAGAATTCTTTTCTCTTGTAGTACAGATTAGAGAATTTGATGACGATCCTCATAAAGCCCTGCTATTGTCTTCTTTGTTTCTCTCTAGAGATGCATATTGTGTAGTAACAGTAGCGACACTCCCCCCACCGTTTCCAGTGGTACTGCTCTGTCTGGCCCATATGTGTAAACTTTAAGGATACATGCAGAAATACGAAGCACAGACTGAGAGCTCCATTCATATCCGGATCTGTATGTAACGTTGAGCATAAATGAGCCTTAAGCCTGTCTCATCACGCACTATGAAAGAGCACTGTGAGTATGCTTACTGAGCATCTACTTAAGTCAAGCAGCAAATGTAAATAGTCACTTTAGAAATGGAACACTTTGGTAAAATGATAAGGAACAGACAGGTTTTCTAATGAAATATGCCATTTAACCAGATAGTATATACTGAAAATAGGGATTCATTTATTCAAGCACAAATTTAACACACTGTGCAATACAGCATCAATCTATTTAAAATAGTATGGAATATAAAGAAGCTGGTATGCGATGGCTTGATTGCATATTTCCATTAAGATGTAACTATGATTTTGACTTCTCAAAATCAGAAAATGTGCATTTTCTCACCTGTAGTTACCACACTTACTTTTCACCACAATGACACGTTTAAATGCTGCTTCCTGCACAGTGATGGAGCTGTGAGAGCACTTCAAAGGCCTCGAGGCTGTTTCATGCTGTTTGGTCTTTTTCAGATTCAGGGTCTGCAGCCATTTTCCTAGTCCTACTGGAATCAGTATTCACACCTCATACGTGTCTGTGTGTATGTGTCTCCTTTCACAATGCCTTGACCTCTTTAAAGCTTTGACATTTTAGTCAAATAACATGGGGTGTGATTTCCTGTTTCAACACTGTGACACCTAAATCAATGTGGGTTAAGATATATTTTCTGATTTATCCTCCAGTTCTATATAAACATGAGATATATTCATGCATAGAAAAAAAAAGGCTGGTGTTGAAAGCGAGGTCTCTCAAGATGTAATGCACTGTTGAGTCCTTTTCTCATTCTTTATTTAAATACTTAGGAAAATGGCCCAGCCATGAAGCTAAATATTTAAATCTGTGGAATTTAAATGTATAAGATGCATTCAAGAAAGTCAAATCCTTTCACAGTTTTAGCTGAGAATTTAAAAAGTTAGCGCTGCGCATAACACTTCCAGACCCACATTACAAAAAAAAAAAAAAAGGCTCAAAATGACAAAGTAGAACCGCAGATTTGCCACATTTTATTCTCTCTTGTCACAACCTTGGGCCATCAATCAAACTCAAGTGGTGACAGTGTGATTTGTCATTCAGCTGTGTTGTCCTAGTAGCGGCTAATGTCGCCTTGAAACGCTGGACTCAAGTAGACATCAGCAGTGAGCTCCAAAGGTCTGTCAGACTCAATTTTTTCAGGCTCCACACCTGGAGTTTTTCATCTCAGCCTGATGCGTATGCTGACTCACATCACAGAGCGTTTATCAGACTTTATCAAGTAAGCTTTGCAGCCTCCACGACTCAAGCAACCTTTTTCTTGTATGCAGTCATAATTGATGACTTTGTTGTGTGAAATAACGGAAGTAATCTAAAACTTCTCTTGATCTGAACACTTAAAACCATCTACTCATCATATATCAACATGAATGCATTTAGAATAGCAAACACAACCCCTTTTTGCAAGATTTTAACAGTTTTTCATACCTGTTTGATGGTAAAGCTACCAGTAATTTTTTTTCATATATGATGTAATCTTTACTGTACATTACAATACATTACATGTGTACATCAGTTATGAAACCAATATATCTCTGCGGTTACTACAAACATCTTGATATCCTCTGCTGGTTGCAGTCCCCAGCAAACTGAGCTTTAGACATGGTTTTACGGCCAGAAAAGAAGCCCTCAATTTAATAATTTGCTTTGAAAGCAAAGCCAGTCGTGTTGCTAACACTGCCCCAAAGGGAACACCATGCTGGAAGTACAGACTGAGGCTTTCATGCTCAGTCCAGCAGCTAAAAGCTCTGGATGAAATCATCTCCCCCTCCAGATTACGGCATTCATTACTTCTGAAAAGAGCTCTGCGGGAAAAGAGAAGGATGGAGGAAGAAAAAAAAAATGAAAGAAGGGAAAGCAGTAATGTTGTGCCAGAAAGTGTGTTCATCCGAGGAATATGGCATGCTTCTGTTAGTAAATGTGTGGACAGACTGACATTTAAGTGTGTGTGTGTGTGTGTGTGTGTGTGTGTGTGTGTGTGTTTGTCTTTAATACATTGTTGGTACCGAGATGTGATAGCCCACTCACAGCGTGGGGACTGAAAATAAAGTGGGGACCAAAATCCTGGACCCCACAAAAAGTAACCTATTATTCAGTGATAAAATGGTTAAAATAGTGCCCTGTCAAATTTTCAGGGTTCACCCCAGAATACACATTTACCGACATTTGTGTGCTAAAGTGTGTATGTGGGAGGTAACTCAGTACTGGCCCCTAGTGGTGAAAAGTGATACTGCAGCCATACACACTTGTACACACACTTGATTGAAATATGCTATGCAACAGCCCTCTGAGATTAAGCTAGCTTCTTTAACTTAAGATGACTATTCATTCCACTTGAATGAAAGGATATAGTAGAAGTTTTAAGTTATTGATCATGGGACAAGGTAAGGTAGAGCCATATTCATCTGTTGCTCGTGACTAACAGATTTATGACAAAGAAGTCAGCAACATAATGATAAAAACTGAAAAAATGCTTTTAGATCTTGCTTATTTATTTATTTATTTATTTCCCAAGGTAGCCTTTTTGAATCAATGGTAAACTGATTTGATTTAGCGTCAAAAGTTAGTTGTCCAGGTTTGAAGCATCATGGTTATATATAGCTTGTGAATGTGAACCTTTAGATTATAGAAATGCTCCAAGGGATTTCTCAAAACATTAGTCCCTGGCACCTAATATTAAGTGATTTGTGAGCACAAGCCTTCTTGTGGCTACTGCTTTTCTGAAGTCATCCACCAGAATATGGTGAATATGGTAAAAAACACTTTGGAGCATTTAAAAGAAGAGGCTGTAACAATAAAGTCAATCACATCAGAAGACAACCATATGTAAAATATTCTGCATTAGTTTTAATTATGAATTAATTTAGATTTTTTATATTGACCAGTTATTTGAAATGTAAAGTTAAACCACAATTTTTCATGATGCTATTTTTGTGATCAGACAAAATTGAACTGCAAATGTATGACAAATTTAATTAAGATTTTGTATTACCTCGCCTTAACTTAAAGTCTGGTTTTAGATTTAAACAGTTAATGTTGTTTAGCCTCTGTCTCACCTATTGGTGTCATGAGTTTGGCAGCTGCCACTTTGTCTAGGGGGTTAGCCATATATTCAGACTTATCAAAACAAGTAATAAAAAAAGGTGAGACAAACCCATATCTGAGATGGACATTTACACATATAAAGAGATTTGGTTGGTCTGGTAAACTGATGTTAATGCTCTCGCACATCATGAGTTAAAAACTTACAGCTCTTTGACTCTTAGAAACATTTGCTCAATAACATGATTTTGTACTGAGAATGACTTTTAGAAATGTAATTTATGGCATTACAATAGACTAATACTGAATAAATTATATTGGTCCATTGTAAATAAAGACCTGATTTTTTTATATTCATCAGATATTTGTAATGCAAAACAATCTGTAAAAAAGCTAGCAGTGTAAATAGCCAGATAGCTGACTTGTCAGCTAATGTTAGCTGCTTCAGAATGTAGCAGGAACAACAGGCTGTTGCTTCTTGCTATCCTCTCCTCTCCTAAACACATAATTGTAGTGTTTTTGCTGCTGGGTGAACAATCTGTAGAAAAGTAAGCAGTGTACATAGCCAGGTAGCTGACTTGTCAGCTAATGTAAGCTGCTTCAGAATGCAGCAGGAACAACAGGCTGCTGGTCCTGGCTATCCTTTCCTCTCCTCAACACACAACTGTAGTGTTTTTGATGTTGAGTGAACAATCTGTAAAACTGTTAGCAGTGTACATAGCCAGGTAGCTGACTTGTCAGCTAATGTTAGCTACTTCACAATGAAGCAGGAACAACAGTCTGCTGCTCCTGGCTATCCTCTCCTCTCCTCAACACACAACTGTAGTACTTTTGCTGTTGGGTGAACAATCTGTAAAACTGTTAGCAGTGTACATAGCCAGGTAGCTGACTTGTCAGCTAATGTTAGCTGCTACAGAAGGTAGCAGAAACAACAGTCTGCTGCTCCTGGCTATCCTCTCCTCTCCTCAACACACATTGTAGTGTTTTTGCTGCTGGGTGAACAATCTGTAAAAAAGTTAGCAGTGTCCATAAGCAGGTAGCCAAAGTGTCGGCTAATGTTAGCTGCCACAGAAGATAGCAGGAACAAAAGGCTGCTGCTCCTGGCTATCATTTCCTCTCCTCAGTACACAACAACTGTAGTGATTTGCTGCTGGGTGAACAATCTGTAAAACAGTTAGCAGTGTACATTGCCAGGTAGCTGACTTGTCAGCTAATGTAAGCTGCTACAGAAGGTAGTAGAAACAACAGTCTGCTGCTCCTGGCTATCCTCTCCTCTCCTCAACACACAACTGTAGTACTTTTGCTGTTGGGTGAACAATCTGTAAAACTGTTAGCAGTGTACATAGCCAGGTAGCTGACTTGTCAGCTAATGTTAGCTGCTACAGAAGGTAGCAGGAACATAAGGCTGCTGCTTCTGGCTATCCTCCCCTCTCCTCAACACACATTGTAGGGTTTTTGCTGCTGGGTGAACAATCTGTAAAAAAGTTAGCAGTGTTAATAAGCAGGTAGCCAAAGTGTCAGCTAATGTTAGCTGCTACAGAAGGTAGCAGGAACAAAAGGCTGCTGCTCCTGGCTATCATTTCCTCTCCTCAGTACACAACAACTGTAGTGATTTGCTGCTGGGTGAACAATCTTTTAAACAGTTAGCAGTGTACATAGCCAGGTAGCTGACTTGTCAGCTAATGTAAGCTGCTACAGAAGGTAGTAGAAACAACAGTCTGCTGCTCCTGGCTATCCTCTCCTCAACACACATTGTAGTGTTTTTGCTGCTGGGTGAACAATCTGTAAAAAAGTTAGCAGTGTACATAGCCAGGTAGCCAAAGTGTCGGCTAATGTTAGCTGCCACAGAAGATAGCAGGAACAACAGACTGCTGCTCCTGGCTATCCTCTCCTCTCCTCAGTACACAACTGTAGTGTTTTTGCTGCTGTCATGATTGGATGTAACCTGTCAGATGTTCCTGGGCTGCTTGTTACTTCTCCCTCTTAGGACACCTAGCCTCTGGTCCACTGCCAATACTAGCTATAAACTAGCTTCCCCTGACTGTATTACTCCTTAGCACTGCATCTGTTCATTAACCACCTCTGCCAAGGCTGTGTTGACAGTCTGAGAAAGGCTGATACAGTCCACAGATAATGTTGTGCAGAGGCTCTGCACATATTTTTCATACATACACCACTTCTCATCCACAAATTTTAACCCTTCACTATGGTCTTGCCACACTGCCTCATTGCATCATAACAACAAAGAACAGCATGTAGACCTGTCAAATCTCTGCTCTCTTCTCCAGTCCTCTGAGCAAATTCCAAAGCAACTGGTGTAAGTTAACACTCATTTTTCAATGGAATCTTTCCCTCCCTGAATAAATTCATCACCGATAACAAACTTTATCTCCTCTCAAACTCCTGCAACACAAACCTTCATACCATTTTCTTTCAAACTTTAAAGCTCTACCTTACTGGTTAATGCAGTTATTTAACTTAACACAAAATATCAACTTCCACACCCGCAGTTGTGAGCACATTCTGCTGGTTTGCTCTGGTCTCACCATTAAGCAAGTCTTGAGCCACAATCTCCATATTTGTGACCACCATCTAGCAACAATACTGAATATCCACATCAGCTTTCATGGTCAAAAAGAGAAATCAGCATTCAGGAACCTCAAGTTCATCCCTGTCTCAGCTCTTTCAGCCTCTCTCTCATCTGCATTATCCCCTAATAATGCTGTCATATCATCCAGAATTGCGTACTAAAGCATCTTGAACAGTTCATTACCCAAAGTCCTCAATAAACCCTGGTATATCCAGAACTCTGCTGCTCACCTTCTCACACACTCTTACTTCTGTTAGCAAATCTCCCTGTTACTCCAGAACCTCCACTAGTCTCCAATCCAAAGACTTTCTCACTGTACCGTCCCTCTCTTCACTCACAAAGCTCTCCATGATCAGGACCCTATCTTACTGATAAGGTCCTAATCCTGTCTTACTGACCTGCTCAACTCTCACACTCCTTTCTGACCTGTCTGCAGGACCAGTGGTGAAAGAGAGTGTGAGAGCCTCAACCTCCAACAGAAAACTGATCTGCCAAAATCCAATTCTCCTCTAAAACACATCTCTGGAATCACTGATGATGCCATTTTATCCAAGCTTTGTTTTTTTTTCTTCGTTTATAACATGAGTTTTTGTGACACTTATCTTTCAGTATTTTTTTAAAGTAACACAAGTAAAATGTACTGCAATAATAATACTAATAAAATGATAATAGAAGTAGTAGTGGTAACAGTAGAAGAATTGGGATTCTTGCAGTAAGAATGTTATTATTATTATTATTATTATTATTATTATTGTTGTTTGAGATAGTACAGGCAGGCTGGGCAAGACAAAGTGATTAATTGTCAGAAACATGATATCATCCTTTTAAATAAATAAGTTCCTATTTACTGAAATTGAAACTGATAAACACACACTTCTACAATAACAAAAGAAGCGGGCTGCCTTAATAACAAATGTCTGGCGGGCGGACACACAAATTCTGTGATTAAAGCAGCACCACCCGCACAGGATGTAACGGTTTTGCAAAGTAAGCGCTCCTTAGCTGATAGTTTGGAGAAGAGATAAGCACTTGACTACAAAAAGTGTATTTAAATTAGTAAATAAATACATTTATTGAAACTGGTAACTGATAAACACACACACTATTACTCTAACAAAAAGGAGTGGGCTGCTTTAAATTTTTATATTGACATGCCTGGCGGGCGGATATAGGAATCTATGGTTAAAGCAGCACCACCCGTTCAGGACGTGCTGACTATACAGAGTAAGCGCTCCTCAGCTGACGGTACGGAGATGAGTGAGAAGCACTTGACTGCAGGGGAGACTTGAGCTGCAGCAGGAGAGGATTTAACTGAAAGGTAAGTGGGATTCTGATAAAATAATTAGGTAAGTGATTACTTTATAGTCAAAAAGTTACCCGGTGTTTTCACACATGGTATTATGTGGCATGCACACAGAAAGCTAGCTGCTAGCAAAGTTCGTTAGGCAGAACTAGCGGTCTCACGGTCGCATTGTGTTCTCTTTGTAACTTTTTGTCAAAGTTTTTAACTATAAAAAACACCGAAAATGTGACTTGATTTTGTTTAATCTTTATCTGAATCTTATTCTTTTACAACACGGTCATATTTGGGGAAATGTGCGTTATGGTGGGTGGGTGGGGTAGGGTGGGGGGAGTGAGAGCAAAGCCGCCATCTTAGGCACGTGCGCTTTTAATTGAAGTAAATGACAGACCGTTCACAGTGAAGCAGCAGGAGCAAGTTCATCATTTTGTGTCAGACAACATGGTCACTACTCACTGGTTTGTCACATGGTTGTTAAAGTTTACAATGAATGTAATTTTAGTAACATTAAACATTATTGAGTAGTTATATGACACTGCAGACATGCACTGGGCCTGGCATGTTTGTCCATAGAGATAAAAAAAAATCAAAACTTGAAACTATAAATTTTCCTTTATAGGATGTATACGCTGAGAAGCAGAAAAGTCCAAAAACAGGATGACTGGCCTAGGAGGAAAAAGGTTTGTCAAAGTCTTTGTTACTGACAAAAATTGAAGTACATTTTCAGAGCTTACTCAAGTTGTTCTGATGTAATGGGCTCCAGTTAGGTTGTGATTTTAGCAATCTAACAAACACACTTGTCATTCATCCTAATCTTAGAAGGGCAGACAATCAGCTGTGGCTGAAACATCTGAGGCTGAGATCTCCAGGACCACAGAGGAGCCTCCTGAGGGATCTACACTCAGAGAGATAGAGGTATTTATTCTAGCTGATCATCTTGTCTGGTCTTGAGGTGTTAAAGCTGCAGTTGTAAATACTCTGCTGATTGGTCAGGTCCTTATAATGTATCAGATTTTTTTATTTTGATGCTCAGTTAAGCTGTGTGTCTGCTTTAAGGCTCCCTTGGGTTGATTTTGAGTTGTGGGGTCCAGTCAGGTTGGTATTTAAGATGTCTGACAAACACACTTGTCAGGTTTACAGTGTTTGTGGGGTCCACGTAAAGTCAGATACACTGTTGACATTAATGGGAGATTAAATATCAAATGAAAAAAATACATCCTTTGCAGTTGATGTGTTCCTCACTGTGTAATGATCTAAGACCCCACCGGTCACTCCATCTGTTTGACTAGGAGACTGAAGTCTCTGCCAGTCCTTTCTGGGCTCCATGATCCACATTTTGGTTAAAAGAAGACACCAAGCGACAGAAATAGTAGTTGGTACAGATGATTTTGTTTAGATTATGGGATTTAGCATGAGAGCTACAGCGAGTGGATTCATCAGGTTTAAGAATCATAATGTATTTAAAGTTGCCTGTATCTTTAATTGTGAAGAAATCAGAACAATAGTTGGTTAATTTACTATTCATCTCAAACTTGTTGTTTAGGACATGGAACCACCTACTGTGGCTGAAACATCTGAGGCTGAGATCTCCAGTACCACAGAGGAGCCTCCTGAGGGATCTACACTCGGAGAGATAAAGGTATTTATTCCAGCTGATCATTCTGTCTGCTCTTTAGTGTTAAATCTGCAGTTGTAAAAACTCTGCTGATTGGTCAGGTCCTTTAAATGTATCTGATTTTTTTATTTTGATGGTCAGTTAAGCTGTGTGTCTGCTTTAAGGCTCCCTTGGGTTGATTTTAAGTTGTGGGGTCCAGTCAGGTTGGTATTTAAGATGTCTGACAAACACACTTGTCAGGTTTACAGTGTTTGTGGGGTCCACGTAAAGTCAGATACAAAGTTGACATTAATTAGAGATTAAATATCATATGAAAAAAATACATCCTTTGCAGTTGATGTGTTCCTCACTGTGTAATGATCTAAGACCTTAGCAGCCACTCCAGCTGTTTGACTAGGAGACCTAAGTCTTTGCCAGTCCTTTCTATTCTTTATAATCACTTTATGTTTTTAAGAAGACATCAGTTGACAAAAAATAGCAGTAAGTACAAATGGATTTGTTTAGATGAGGTGATTTAGCATGAGCTGCAGTGAGTGGATTCATCAGGTTAATAGACTGTTATGTATATTTGAGGTGCCAGTGGCTTTAAATGTGCAGAAATTAGATCAATAAATAGTTGGTTAATTTACTATTCATCTCAAACTTGTTGTTTAGGACATGGAACCACCTACTGTGGCTGAAACATCTGAGGCTGAGATCTCCAGTACCGCAGAGGAGCCTCCTGAGGGATCTACACTCAGAGAGATAGAGGTAATTATTCCAGCTGATAATCCTGTCTGCTCTTTAGTGTTAAATCTGCAGTTGCAAATACTCTGCTGATTGGTCAGGTCCTTTAAATGTATCTGATTTTTTTATTTTGATGGTCAGTTAAGCTGTGTGTCTGCTTTAAGGCTCCCTTGGGTTGATTTTGTGTTAAGGGGTCCAGTCAGGTTGGTATTTAAGACGTCTAACAAACACACTTGTCAGGTTTACAGTGTTTGTGGGGTCCACGTAAAGTCAGATACACTGTTGACATTAATGGGAGATTAAATATCACATGAAAAAAATACATCCTTTGCAGTTGATGTGTTCCTCACTGTGTAATGATCTAAGAACCTACCGGTCACTCCAGCTGTTTCACTGGGAGACTTGAGTCTTTGCCAGTCCTCTCTGTTCACCATGGTCCAGTAAATGTTTAAAAGAAGACACCAGGTGTACAAAAATAGCAGTCAGTACAGAAAATATGTGTCCAGATGAACTCATTTAGCATGAGAGCTACAGTGAGTGTATTCGTCGGGTTTATGAAGGTAATGTATATTTATGTGCCAGTGGCTTTAAAAGTGTAGAATTTAGATCAATTATGAGTTGGTTAATTTACTATTCATCTCAAACTTTTTGTTTAGGACGTGGAACCACCTACTGTGGCTGAAACATCTGAGGCTGAGATCCCCAGGACCGCAGAGGAGCCTCCTGAGGGATCCAAACTCACAGAGATAGAGGTGTTAGTCCACCTGATCATTCTGTCTGATTTTTAGGTGTTAAAGGTGCAGTTTTAAAAACTCTGCTGATTGGTCAGGTCCTTATAATGTATCTGATTTTTTTATTTTGATGCTCAGTTAAGCTGTGTGTCTGCTTTAAGGCTCCCTTGGGTTGATTTTGAGTTGTGGAGTCCAGTCAGGTTGGTATTTAAGATGTCTGACAAACACACTTGTCAGGTTTACAGTGTTCGTGGGGTCCACGTAAAGTCAGATACAATGTTGACATTAATGAGAGATAAAAAAGGTTTTTTTTTCTTATTGTGTGAAATAAACATTATATGCAGTTTATCTGTTCACTATGTGATGATCTTAGAACCCACCGGTCACTCCAGCTGTTTGACAAGGAGACTTAAGTCTCTTCCAGTCCTTTCTATTCTCCATCATTCACTCTGTGGTTTAAAGAAGACATCAGTTGACAAAAAATAGCAGTAAGTACTAGTGGTGCAACGGATCACAAAACTCACGGATTGGATCGTTCCTCGGATCAAGAGTCATGGATCAGATCATTTTTTGGATCAGCAAAAAGCAACAAAAAAAAAAAACAAGACAAACACGAGTTTTGTCTGTTTATTAAACACTTAAATGATTAAATTAAATATATAAAAGTAGTGCACAAGGCATAATATCTTCTTTCTAGCATAATTATTAATGAAAAACAACTTGAAGTGCAATATACAGGCATATCTCCTTCCTTTAAAATGTAACAATGAACCAAAAATGAAGTATGTGAGCGACGGGATGTCTTAACGTGGCTCAAGGACTTTCAGCATGTTTTTAACATGTTTTGCACAACTGAATATGGCCTCATGTCTGTAGCTATAAACACACCGATAGCGTTTGTGATAGCTTTAGCCCTGTCGGATTGCACAAGGAAGAGGCTGCTTAAATGCTGTGGTGAAGTTGTTGGCCAGCTTTCGTTTTATCGCCAGTCAGTAAAACACCCGGGTGATGTCGCTTCAAATGCGTGAACATGCTCGATGTGTTCCCACTGTCATTTCGATTTCTTATGCCACAGTGCCTACACACCGTCGCAGTTTTGTCCACTGACCTCTTTCCTTCTTCATCATAGTTGACAGGGATGCCAAAATGCTCCCATACAAGGGACTTAAGTGTCGCGGGGCGTTCAAGCTCCTCCTTTCCTCAACTCGCCATGTCTGCCCTCCTCCTTTCTTCGCTTACAATAAGCTGTGTGTGGACGGAGCACAACTTTTTTTTTTTCAGAAATAATTAGCGGGTCACATTTGTGCCAAACCAATGACGTCAATCCGAACAGATCATGGATCAATGATGATCTGTTGCACCACTAGTAAGTACAAATGGATTTGTTTAGATGAGGTGATTTAGCATGAGCTGCAGTGAGTGGATTCATCAGGTAAATAGACTGTTATGTATATTTGATGTGCTAGAAGCCTTTAATGTACAGAAATTTGATCAATAATAAGTTAGTTTATTTACTATTCATCTCAAACTTGTTGTTTAGGACATGGAACCACCTACTGTGGCTGAAACATCTGAGGCTGAGATCTCCAGTACCACAGAGGAGCCTCCTGAGGGATCTACACTCAGAGAGATAAAGGTATTTATTCCAGCTGACCATCCTGTCTGGTCTTGAGGTGTTAAAGCTGCAGTTTTCCTCACCAATGCATACATTTCAGTAAAAGGGCTACCATCTGGTTGATCTTAATTAGCTTTGAGTATAGGCCTTTTTTTCGTACCTTGATGAGATGCTTCAGTATTTCGTTTTGTCTTTATTTTCTCTAGGACTCAGATGCAGCTTGTCCTCTTCCCTCAGTGAAAAAATATGGGCTGAATCTTCCTCTAGTAAACTACACAGATTCTGATGAACCCCAGAGTCCATCCTCAAATCCTGAATCTGAACATTGCCTCTCAGAGCAGGACCATATTTCTGTCCCCAGGCTCAGGAGGACCAAAAGTATACTGGTAAACAACACACACACACAGTGCAGTGAATGTATTAAAAGTCAATTGCAGACATTTCATTGGTCTTGTGCCTACTGTCTATCATATTTTTATTGCTTTCTTTAGATGAAAAACCAGATTCACTTTGATTCAGAAGAGCTTTATGACACCACCTCAGCTGACAGTGAAGAGGAATACATTCCTAAGACAAGTGAGGACTCTGATGATTCCGGCAGAAGTGAAGTCCTGGAAGTGGACCCTCTCTTCAAGATAAAAGATGTCATCAAAGATTTCCCTCCCTTAACCCAAAGATCTGAAGCCTCTTCACAGCAGGTTGTTACAAGAGGGCGTTCACCTGTTAGGAGAAGTAGCTCTGGTCTGATGCGTAAAAGGCAATGCTACAGAAGTGTGGTTCATCATTCAACACTAGCCAGCCATGCTGACTCATCTAACCAGAGTTTTGTAGCAGACGCTGATGCCCTGTCCCAAAACTCAGTGGTGAATTTAGACCAGGACCAGGACGAATGTCTTCCTGACAGTTCCTCTTCCATTCTTACAAATGATAATGAGTCTGGTGGTCCACTTTCCATACCCGCTGTCTGCAAAAAAGAGAATGGGTCAAGACTTTATAACAAGAAGCAGTACTGTTTGTACTGCAAATTGGGTGTTATAAAAATTGCAAGACATTTAGAGCGAGCACATATAGATAAGTCAGAGGTTGCACAGGCTTTTGCCTTCAAAAAAGGCTCCAAAGAAAGACGAATGCATCTGGAACTTTTGAGAAACAGGGGCAACTTTTCACACAATGTAGAGGTACTACACTCTGGGGTCGGTAACCTTGTTCCCCGCAAGCAGCCGAGGCAGGATTCCAGTGCACAGGATTTCCTACACTGTGCATATTGTCAAGGCTTTTTTGCCAGAAAGCTGCTTTGGCGGCACATGCAGATTTGCAAGCTTAGGCCTTCTGTACCACACAAACCAGGTAAAACCCGTGTCCAGGCCCTTTGTGCATTTACTTCACCTCCTCCACCTGGCGTCAAACAGGACTTGTGGAAACTCTTAAACAACATGCTCCAAGATGAGGTTTTTTCAGCAGTTAAATCTGATGCCTGTATTCTGGAGTACGGGGACCATCTATACAACAGACTGGGACATGATCCTGGAAAACATGAATATATCCGCCAGAAGTTAAGAGAGCTTGGAAGACTTCTGCTGTGCTCCAGAAAAACCACCTCCATGAAGACCATTCGAGACCACATCAGACCATCCAACTTCATGCAAGTTATTCAGGCTGTAAAAGAGGTGGCAGGTTTTGATAGTGCAACCAACACTTACAAGTGTCCAAGTCTGGCCCTCAAAATTGGACATAGCCTGACAAAGGTATCAATGCTTGTAGAAAGTCGTGCAAATGTACAAAACAATTACAGTGCTGCTAAAGATGCACGTACATTTCGCAGAGTGTACGAAACTCGCTGGAATGAAATGGTTTCGGCTGCATCACTGAGGACACTGCAGGAGGCCAGGTGGAACACCCCTCTGCTGCTTCCTTTCACAAAGGATGTCCAAACTCTCCACTCCTATTTGGATGAGAAACAGCAACATTACAGCTCAAAACTATCCACTGAGACATCCCCGCAAACATGGTCACAGCTGACCAAGGTCACGTTGACTCAAGTCATCCTTTTCAATCGTCGAAGAGCTGGGGAGGTGTCAAAAATGCCCATGACAGCATATTTGTCAAACAGTACATCAGATCCTCAAGATGATGTGATTGATGCCCTGTCACCTGTTGAGAAGAAACTCTGCCAACACTTCAGACGGATCGAGATCAGGGGAAAAAGAGGAAGAAAGGTTCCCGTTCTTCTGACCCCGGCAATGCAGCATGCATTGGATTTACTTACCAGCAAACGGCAGGAATGTGGGGTTCCTAAAGAGAACAGGTATCTTTTTGCTAGACCATCTGCCTTTACATGCCTCCGTGGTTCTGACTGCCTTCGACATTTTGCAAAGATCTGTGGTGCAAAAAGTCCCGAAAGTCTCACCTTCGCAAACAAACAGGAACTCTTTCACAAGTTCTCAACCTCAGCAACACAGAGTTGGACCAGTTGGCTGATTTTCTCGGCCATGACATACGAGTACATAGGCAGTTCTATAGGCTTCCTGAGGGCACCCTCCAGCTTGCTAAAATAAGCAAAGTTCTATTGGCTCTGGAGAAAGGACGGCTGGGAGAATTCAAGGGAAAGACCTTGGATGACATCAACATTGACCCGGAGGGTACTATTTATCTATCTCTCTTGTCTCCTTTTGAAGGAAATGCACTTTTTGTAATTATGTTTTCTGGGAATTTTTCACCATGTCAGAAACAAATGATCTTGAATAACACTCATTCCCCCTCACCCCTATACAGAGAATGTGCACCCTGACAGCGATCCTGACGAGGCATGCGAGTCGGGCTCTGAAGGTTGGTATTTACATACAATTTTATATGTGACCACTGCTGCATATTTGTAGACATCCATGTGCAATATCAGTTTACAGAATCCATTTGGAGCCTGCTTTTGTCTGTCAACAACTGGTCATAAAATGTTTTTGTTAACTTTAAAGCTCATCGGTCTTGATGTTCATTTGCAACATCAGAGAGGTGACTATGTAATGTCTGTAACGGCTTCATTTTAATCCCTGCACCAAGTTTAGTTTGAGCTTTTAGATTGCTGTTATAAGCACTTGCATGTCAAGCACAAGCATGGTGTTAGAGGTGTTGGGGGGCAATAGGGTAGGTTGATTTACCTCTTTTAGGTTAGGATATAACCAGGGTGGTGTATCCACAGATATCATAATCACAAGATGCCACACAACCCCAGGATGCTCCAAGACCACCGCCATCTTGGAGCAGTACTCGTTAATGGTTTTCAGTCAATTGTAGTTTTTGAGGCCTGTGATTCACCTTACATCAGCATTTGTTTACGTTCAAAAAAAAAGGGATCAAGTTAGGTTTGGTGATTTACTTAATTGCAATATCACCTCAAAATGTGCTTAATGGCACAGAAAAACAATACTAAGTATTTATCAACTCCATCAACTGTATTTATGTCACAGGCTTGAAACTACAACACTACTCAGCACTATATCGCTGTGTCAAAGAGCTCGTTAAGAGTTATTGAGTTGATATTTTTTTCAGTTTATGTGAATTGAAATAGTTTATGATCTAATTTCAGATAAGAGTTACAGAGAATAATTTTGCACATGTATTTTACAAGTATTTAGATTTATAGTTTAACCCTTCTTATCAGCATGGAGGATCAATACTGCAGTCAGTCAGCAGAGATCTTGAAATGTTTGTGAGTTGGGGAGAGCACTGTTATGCTACAGTCTGTAGTCGTTAGACTTCCAATATGTCTGTGGGGTTTGTTAACCTGTGCCTCATAGTGAAGAGCTTCAAATTATGACCAACATGTATAAAGTCAACCTTTATGCTAACATTTTAAAGTTAATGGATGAAAGTAATTATAACTCAGTTTTACACTTGACTTCATAACATCAAGTGACAAGAAGTGCCTTACTTCCTGTGAATTCAGTTTAGAGGTCCTTCAAAAGAAAAGCATTTCCTGTTAACCAGATAATCCCAAATCTTTCAATTTAGCAGGTAAGTTGACAAATACCCCCCTAAATAATGTAAATAATGTATTTTAACATGTCATTAGGAACTTACTAAACTAAATTTTACTAGAAAAAATATTCAAGGAAACAATTTTCATCATCCTGTATACAAATTTTGAATGTATCAACATATATACTTATCCTTTTTAACATGAGAAACTTGATCAACTTTAGGAGATTCTTGGTTACAAATATTAGATCAAAAAACTTTAACATAAAGGGGTTGAATGGCTGGTGTCACGTGTGCTTCACAATCAGTTAGAGCATGACCACAGTCACAATATCCAACTGGTTTTTCACCTATTGCACAAACGAGCTAGTGAGCTGTGGTGGATACAGTCTATATTCTTCTGCTCTGTTGTAGGGAGTAAGTTTACATCTAGTCAGAGGGAAGAGGATGCACCATCTGATGTGAACCATGATGATGCATCACCACAGCAGAGCACCATCGCACCTCAAAACACCAAACAACAGGGGTCACCAAAAACGGAAAGAGGCAAGTTCTCTGAGACCGGTCTGAAATCAGATTAGTTTATGGTGTGGTTGTAAATGTGTTTTCTTGGCATGTGCTGAAATGTGGATTGCAGACACACATTTGTGATTAAGATTTTTTTTGGGGAGGGGGAAGTTTCTGAGTTCTCATTCACCTATGTTACTTAAATTGCTTCTAAATCACTCCATGGTTAAAAAACAGAATTGATTATGTTTTTGTTTATTTACAGCTCGGCAGCCTGTTAAAAAGAGGCCTTGGGAAAGAGAGGAGATCCTGGCCGTTGAGAAACACATGATGTCCTTCATCACCACATGCCGTGTTCCAGGGAAACGCGACTGCGATAAGTGCATTGAACAAGAGAAAGAAGCGCTCAAAAACAGGAATTGGTTGGCTATTAAATTCTATATCAAAAACCGAATCACAGCTCTGAAGAGGAAAGTTTAGAGGGATCAGGTGTTGTCTGTTGACAGCTGTAGGAGGGTTGCATCACTTTTACTGTCCTCAAGGTAAAGCATGTTTTCTGGTTTATACCATTAACTTGTTAGTGTTTCCTTATTTTACCTCCTTATTTTAATTTATATTTGGATGCTTAGAGTTACTGTAGGTTGGGCTTCAGAGCTGTGTCATACAGTAACAGATTTGTCTACCTGTAAAGGGAGTTTAATGAAGAGTTTTGACTCGATTTATTTTTGTTATAAGCTGCCAATAACTGCACAGACACACTGTACCAGTTTTAAAAGAGGAGGGTGTTTTCTTTTGTTTTTGAAAGAATGTTAGTTTGTGGTTCCTTAGTTGAACAAATTTTGTTTATCCAACATCTTCAAAAAAATTTGAATAAAAACTTTCAGCTTTTAAATTCATCCACTGTTTCAGGTCTAATCATATGAACAGTATAAAAAATCCTTTACATAGATATATCTTTCTTATGTAGCCACATGCATATTAACACATAAGACACAAGACAGCTGTTGACTTCTGTCACTATTCAATTTAATTATTTGTACAATTTACCCTAAAACACAAAACATCATCCTTATCAAAACTATAAAATCAGCCCATCTGTGCTGTGTTAAAAATTAGAGTTCAGACAAGAGAAAGGGGAGAACTTTCTGGCTGAAGAAAACATCAGATGGTGCACTTCTAAGAAAGACACATCCTGTGAACATTGAAGGTATATCAGGTCAGGTTTGAGAGTAGATCTAGAGACTGATGCACTTATAATACCTTGAATATAAGCTGGTGATACTGATAAGAAATGTACTTGTCGAAGATTGTCGAGATTGGTTCTCATCACTGTCCTGCACTGACAAGTGTGGAGTGGTCCCACAAAGTCTGTTTGATCTGATGTTTGTGTAAGTGGTACCCAGGAGGAGAGAAAAACCGGGCAGTGTGTAGATACTGACCCCAGATGTGGCCAAATACCAGACAGGTTCCCAGATGTCTGTGCCTAGTCTGGTCAGGGACCTCTACTTTGTCTAATTGGTAATTTGAAGTGATTTCTCTGTTTACCTACATGTCAGGATACTGCCTGATTTTTCTCAGTGCTGTACAACCTTCAGAAAGGTTGGTTCCCACAATGCATGGTCTGCTCATGTGTCCTGACCATAGCACAAAGACAAGGATGTGTGTGTGTGTGTGTGTGTGTGTGTGTGTGATAGTGAAAGTAGGGGAAAAAAAAGAGTCACAATGGGAGAGAAAGCAGAAAGTAGAACACAGGAGGCGGCTGAAAGAAAGAGAGAAGGATCATTGGTGGGTGGAACTGATTCAGTTTGAATGACTCTGTCTCCACAATATGTCTTCTCATTTGGGTCAACAAATCTCTTTATTTTCAACCCCTCTCTTGAAATTCTGGTCTCACTGTACTGCTTTCTGTGATTTTTCTGTTTCAGTAAAAGAGCATTCCATTCTCCGTCTCTCAGAAAAAAAGAGGACATTATCCAGTGGTTGTTTTAGAGCTTTAAGGAATATGAAAGAAGCCACTTAGCTTCTTACAGCCAAAAATGACTACAGATCACACCTACAGAAAGGGAAAGTACATTTTTTGTGTAATCCCTTAAAATGTATAGAAAGTACATGTTGTTGCACATCCTACAAAGGCATAGGAGTACAGCGTTGAACCCGGGAATCCCACTGGATCTGGAACAGCCCCACTCCACTAAGGACCGGCAGGCGGATCAAATACACAAGCATACAGCATCCACCAGATCCGATCCACCTCCGCCATCGGAGGAGAAGTGGTTGCGAGATTACCGATATTTCCCACGAGACTGGACGAGATCTCACAAGATCTTGTGTGTTTCACTGTGTGACATAGAATCAGCTCTGCCGATCGGTGTATATAAACACCCACATCCCACAACCCTGGCTTCTCCTACCATCAAGTGAAGAACAGTTTAACATATTGACTTTATTTGATTTTGAAAATTAACTGGATATTTTGCTTTTGTAAAATACGAAACCTGTAGCCGCATACAACTTCTGCTGCTGCTTGTGCTTCACTGCACCAAATTGATGCGCTGTGCTGCGGCGTCTAGCACAAATAGAAGCCTTGCGTATCTGATCTGGCCGCAAGAGCCGATCTGCAGCGGAGCTGGATGGTGGACGGATTGTGTGGAATCACGCACATTGATTATAATGCTTGCGTATTTGATCCGCCTGCCGTGCCGGAGCGGAGCGGAACCATTTCAGATCCTGTGGGTCTTAGTCGTAAGAGCAGAGAGGATTTCCACCCTCAAACTAACAGGCTGAAATATATTTCCAATATCATATAAACATATAAAGATGAATCATGCAACCGCAATAACAGGTCTTTGCCTGAACAAATCTCTGTAGTCCATCCTAAAATAAAAACAACTGGTTAGCTTTAAAGTGAGACAGGCTTTTGTTTGTCTCTGCAAACACTGAAGTGTAAATTTTGTAAATGAATAAATAAAAAGATGTGAAATGTTCACCTTAAATTATGACTTAAATTACATTGCTGATGAGAAAAACTGACAAATTCAGGTTAGGTTTTCCTAAATGAAATGATAACAATGGGACAAATATGATGAATTTGAAATTCATGATGAATTTCCAATTGCGCATCTAATCCCTCACCTGAAATATGAATAGCAGTGCATTGATCCTAGCATTTATCCTGTCTTTCATTCCTAAAACTATCAATTTTATTCATTGTGTCTGACAAATTATTCTTTTACTTAAAATAGTTCTCTTTTCAAAAACAAGAGTAAGCCATCAAAAAGTATTTTCCTAAAATGTAGTCTTGAAAAGGGGGAACATAATCAGGATCAATACAGTAAATATTCTCCTCAAAGATCAATTTCGCATGACTACTTTCACATGACATTTGAACATGCGTATAGAAAACAAATTACAGATCAGAGTAGCTTGTGTTGTGAGGCAGGTTCGTGGTGAGGACCCAGATGCAGACACAGAGACTGAGATCAACTTAAAGAGACTTTTAATGTCCAAAAAAGGGGAGATAGTGCAAACAGAGGAAGTCCGAAGGGCTGGTTAGCTGGCTGTCTTGTGGGCTGGAGACACTGCAGGAAAAAACCAGAGGAGACGGGAGTTAATGAACATGAAAATAGTCACTGGGAGCAAAGTTCTGAAGGTTATACCACAAGGAAGGCCAGGAGACACGTCTGTACCGCTAGGAAGGGTAGACAATACTCAGGCCCTGAGGCTGAGGGCTGCAGGCTCCTTAAAGTGCCTTGATTGGAGATGTGGAGCAGGTGTGTAGTCTCACTCAGCCTCAGCGCCGGGGGAGGGGAGGAAGCTCTGGAAAAGAGTGAAGCCAGACCAGACAAACAAGGAAACACAGGAAGTCCAGCCAAAATAAAACAAGATGGAGGCGTCTCACCACAGTACCCCCCCCTTAACGAACGCCTCTTGGCGTTCTGCTGGGCTTGTTGGGGTGAGCGACGTAGAAATCCTCAAGGAGTTGGTGGTCCAGGATGAGGGAGGGGGAGATCCAGGAACGCTCCTCCGGACCGCACCCCTCCCAGTACGCAAGACACCGGAAGCCTCGCCCCCGAGGCCGCACATCCAGGATTTTCCGTACGGTGAGGGCAGGGTGGTCGTCAATCAACCGGGGGGGTGGAGGGGCGACGGAAGGAGGGCTCAGGTTGCACAAGGCAACAGGCTGTAACAAGGAGACAGGGAAGATGGTGTCGATCTCCCAAGAGGTGGAGCCGACGACACAGGAGGCAGGGAGGATGGGGTCCGGGGTAACCAAGGAGTGGGTCCGAGAGAGGGTGTCTGGTTTGAGGTCGCGGGAGCCGGGACGACAGGAGACGGGGAAGGTGAATCTATGAAGGAAAAGGGACCAGCGGGCTTGCCTGGAGTTGAGGCGACGACCAGAGTGGAGGTATTGCAGGTTTCTGTTGTTGGTCCAAATGAGGAATGGTAGTTGTTCTCCTTCCAGCCAGTGTCTCCATCTTTGGAGTGCCCACACAACAGCCAGCAACTCCCGGTTTCCCACGTCGTGCTTTCGTTTGGTGGGTGAGAATTTCCGGAAGTAGTAGGCGCAAGGATGGAGCTTTGGCTGGTACGCAGGCTGCTGGGGCTTGGGACGGTACGCAGGCTGCTGGGGCTTGGGACGGTACGCAGGCTGCTGGGGCTTGGGACGGTACGCAGGCTGCTGGGGCTTGGGACGGTACGCAGGCTGCTGGGGCTTGGGACGGTACGCAGGCTGCTGGGGCTTGGGACGGTAGGCAGGCTGCTGGGGCTTGGGACGGTAGGCAGGCTGCTGGGGCTTGGGACGGTACGCAGGCTGCTGGGGCTTGGGACGGTACGCAGGCTGCTGGGGCTGCGGTTTGGCCTGAAAACTGGGAGCCTGGGGCTGCTGCTTGGCCTGAACACTGGGAGCCTGGGGCTGCTGCTTGGCCTGAACACTGGGAGCCTGGGGCTGCTGCTTGGCCTGAACACTGGGAGCCTGGGGCTGCTGCTTGGCCTGAACACTGGGAGCCTGGGGCTGCTGCTTGGCCTGAACACTGGGAGCCTGGGGCTGCTGCTTGGCCTGAACACTGGGAGCCTGGGGCTGCTGCTTGGCCTGAACACTGGGAGCCTGGGGCTTGTACACGGGAAGCTGGGGCCTTGGCTCGGGCTGGTACACGGGAAGCTGGGGCCTTGGCTCGGGCTGGTACACGGGAAGCTGGGGCCTTGGCTCGGGCTGGTACACGGGAAGCTGGGGCCTTGGCTCGGGCTGGTACACGGGAAGCTGGGGCCTAGGCTCGGGCTGGTACACGGGAAGCTGGGGCCTAGGCTCGGGTTGGTACACGGGAAGCTGGGGCTTATGGTCAAAAGACTAGTGCGCAGCGGAGCAGGAAACCTCTGCAGCCCCCACTCTCCCCAGCATATGGCTCAGGAGGAGGGACATAGGGCTCTTTGAGGATAAAGGGTGGTGGAGGAGGTGAAGAGGGGACCGTACTCACAGAGGGGGGAGACCCAGATTGCTGCGGGGGTAGCTGGGAGAGGAGTTGATCTGCCAGTTGCGCTATTTGAATGGTGAGGCCCTGACAGGCTTGGTTGAGGCCCTGGAGCATGTCCTCACGCCGATCGAGGTGAAGTTCGAGCTCTTGGAAGGCTTGATGAACTCTGTCTGGGTCTGCTGGGTCCATTTTCCTGGCCTGAGTATTCTGTTGTGAGGCAGGTTCGTGGTGAGGACCCAGATGCAGACACAGAGACTGAGATCAACTTAAAGAGACTTTTAATGTCCAAAAAAGGGGAGATAGTGCAAACAGAGGAAGTCCGAAGGGCTGGTTAGCTGGCTGTCGTGTGGGCTGGAGACACTGCAGGAAAAAACCAGAGGAGACGGGAGTTAATGAACATGAAAATAGTCACTGGGAGCAAAGTTCTGAAGGTTATACCACAAGGAAGGCCAGGAGACACGTCTGTACCGCTAGGAAGGGTAGACAATACTCAGGCCCTGAGGCTGAGGGCTGCAGGCTCCTTAAAGTGCCTTGATTGGAGATGTGGAGCAGGTGTGTAGTCTCACTCAGCCTCAGCGCCGGGGGAGGGGAGGAAGCTCTGGAAAAGAGTGAAGCCAGACCAGACAAACAAGGAAACACAGGAAGTCCAGCCAAAATAAAACAAGATGGAGGCGTCTCACCACAAGCTTGTGCTTGTTGGACGCAGGACTTATTCAGTGATACTCTTTGCTGACAATGTATTTTTGAGGGCTTACAGTGTAGTGAGTCATAGTAAAAATAAAGCTAAGGATTTCCAGGCCAGGATGCCCTCATGTATGTGGTTAGTGTTTTTAGGGCCCGAGCGTAGCTGCTAAGCAGCTGCGAGAGCCCTATTATTCCCCAAGTGGTTTTTCTTTGTTTCTTTTTAGGGCCCGAGCGTAGCTGCTAAGCAGCTGCGAGAGCCCTCTTGTTCCTGTAGTTTCCTTCTTTTGTTATTATTAGGGCCCGAGCGTAGCTGCTAAGCAGCTGCGAGAGCCCTCTTGTTCCTGATGGATTCTTCTTTCGTTATTTTTCCTCCGCTTTAAACTGGAAAATGGCCCACTTCCCACTGGCGAAAACTCAGGAAATTTGGCAGGACGACCGGGCCTGGTGAAAAATTTGATATTCTGAAGTCGCCCAAACAAAAAAATGAAAAATGGCTCCATAGCGCCCCCTATGGTGAAAACTCACGTGATGCCTGTACGCTTTGTCAAAATGACACAAAATTTGACACACATGTGTATCTCAATAAGATCTACGAAAAAGTCAGTGCAGGCGTATCTGCCAAATGTACGGTTAAAGGGCTATTTCGCTTTTTTTGCCGATCCGCACACATTGGAATTTCGCTAACTCCTCCGAAGGCTTTCGTTCCACCGGCACCACATTTGCTCAGGCCAATCTACACCCCATGGCCATTAAAAGTTGTACAAATCATGATGCTGCACCCCACGGTTTACTTTCTAGGGGGCGCCAAAGATAACCCAAAAATCCACATTCTTAAAAGTCTTATAACTTTTTATTTTTGTCCTCACTGGCCTCCAAGTTTTCTAGGATGATGCAATGTCCAGCCATCAACACATTTGTGAAGGAATTTTTACTCCCCAAAAGAGCGCCCCCCCATGGCAGGAGAAAAAAGTCCATTTTTTCTTGTCTCCTAAGGTAAAAATACACATTGTTGAGTGTCACGCCTATACACTTTGTCATATTGACACACAATTTGACAATCACGTGTATCTCAATAAGATCTACAAAAAAGTCAATAGGCACGTATCTGTCAAATGTATGGTTAAAGGGCTATTTCGCTTTTTTTGCCGATCCGCACACATTGGAATTTCGCTAACTCCTCCGAAGGCTTTCGTTCCACCGGCACCACATTTGCTCAGGCCAATCTACACCCCATGGCCATTAAAAGTTGTACAAATCATGATGCTGCACCCCACGGTTTACTTTCTAGGGGGCGCCAAAGATAACCCAAAAATCCACATTCTTAAAAGTCTTATAACTTTTTATTTTTGTCCTCACTGGCCTCCAAGTTTTCTAGGATGATGCAATGTCCAGCCATCAACACATTTGTGAAGGAATTTTTACTCCCCAAAAGAGCGCCCCCCCATGGCAGGAGAAAAAAGTCCATTTTTTCTTGTCTCCTAAGGTAAAAATACACATTGTTGAGTGTCACGCCTATACACTTTGTCATATTGACACACAATTTGACAATCACGTGTATCTCAATAAGATCTACAAAAAAGTCAATAGGCACGTATCTGTCAAATGTATGGTTAAAGGGCTATTTCGCATTTTTTGCCGATTCGCACACATTGGAATGTGGCTATCTCCTCCTAAGGCTTTCGTCCCACCGATACCAAATTTGCTCAGGGCAATCTACACCCCATGGCCATTCAAAGTTGTAAAAATCATGACGATGCACCCCACGGTTTACGTTCTAGGGGGCGCCAAAGATGACCCAAAAATCCACATTCTTAAAAGTCATTTTGGCCACTGCAGGAGTACAGAGTACTGCAGTTCTAGGGGGCGCCAAAGATGACCCAAAAATCCACATTCTTAAAAGTCTTTTTGGCCACTGCAGGAGTACAGAGTACTGCCGGACACACACACATATACACACACGCCAACACACACACACACACACACACACACACACACACATACACACACACACTCAGAGTCTGTTTTTTAGCACCTGCAAAAACATGCTGTTTACATATTTGACAAGAATGCAGAGGCTTCCTTTTGCCCCTGAAAAAAATCAAATTTCAAACACAACTTGACTGTTCATTTCTCCAAAAGACAACCATGAAGCTCCATCCAAACCTGAAGCAGATAGTTGGTGCATGTGTACAGTAACCTGAGGAGAGTGAGGTGACTACTTCTGAGGAGAACATGAGCAGTGAAGATTCACCTTGGAGCTAGAACAGGGACGTGCACATGATTATACAGGGGCAGGGGCTCAAGTTTTTTCCAGTCATTTATACAATATGGAAATTAATGTGAAATTAAACCACAAATATGTGTGATGAACTGTTTTTAAAACTTAAACTTCAAATAAAAATTGTAAACTTCAAAACATATGCAAATTTTTAACAAAGAACATAGTAATTTACCTCTATTTACATCAAAATGCAGGCAATGGCCCAGGCGTTCTTTGTAAAATTATTTACAAAACACTGTATAGTCTCACAAATGTCACTTTTTATTTATGCCACTACAAAAAAACATGATGTAAATGATGCATGATGTAAAACATGATGTAAAAAACTTGTGTAGATCCTCCTCTATGTCAGTCCATGTGTAATTTTTCCATAATTCTTTGTTTTTTGCAGCATTTTTGTTAGTGTAACTGCAGATTGTGCTGACAGTGTCTATGGCAAAAAAAACAAAAAACAAAAAATGCCTCAACATGAACTCCTGGTGGTCTCTGAGGGTGAAACCTGCTAACTGCTGCAGCTCTCTCAGCTCTAGTCTCCCATGCAGAGCTCGGAGCGCATGTGTGGCTCTGCACCCTTAGCAGCGTTGCTAACTCCTCAGTAAGGAAAGCCTGCTTCATGTCAGAGTCTCTAAACTCCAGAGGAAGTCGATAAAATTCCCTTTCTTTCTAAAAAAAAGTCGTTAGGGGGTCTGAAAAGTCATTGAATCTAACAACAAAGTCGCTAGGTTTGCAACTACGTTTCCCAGACTGCATCCCTGCTGAGAGTTCCTCCCTCCCTTCTCATATTGCAGGAAGAACGTAAGCACCCGCCCCTTGTCAATCAGTCACCATATAATTTTGGATTGGTTGTTGTGGTGAAGTTTTCCACCAATAGGAGAGATGTTGTGGTGTGTTTTTTTTTCTTTTGGCATGCCTTTTCCGCCTGTAAGAGCTGTCGCTAATGTCTGCATGCTATGTTTTCCTGTCTCATACAGCGTGATCGAGCGCCGAACGTGATCAAAATAAGCAGAAAAAAAGTATCGCGGACATAATTTATCATAACTCTGGTTTTATTTGGCCTATCAACACAATTTAAAAACTGGTATATAGTTTGAGGTCCTCACTTTTGAGATAAGTTGAAACGGAGGGTGAACGAGGCTCCGTCTTGCAGCTACATCCGGTTAAATATGTCATGTGACTTGAACGCTGGGGAGCGTCAATCGACTGCAGAGCCAGCAGACAAAGTAGTTATGCCACTGAGAGGCACACATTTGTCATATGCTATAATCCTAACATATTTTAATGCTTTTTCTATTTAAACCTAATGGATCTAAGGTTTGACCTTCAAAATTTAGGAAGAATATTTTTTTGCAGTAATGACCCCCTTAAACAACCAGAGGTCCTTTCCTAAAGTTTATGGAAATTTTAGTGAAGGCCTTGGTTTCTTTCCTTGCAAAATGTATAGAAATAATAAAGCTAAATACCATAAAATGGTCTTGGCGTATTAGCAGTGATATAAAATAGTGGTTTGAATATGAATGAACAACAAAAAAAAAACATCAACAGAGCCTTTTTGAGTTGGGATTCTTTCATTATCACACAAAAACAGACATAGACAGACATCTAAAGGGTAAGGGAATGATCAGCCCTCCTAACTCTCAGATGAATCTTCAAAATTCACCGCAGAAATATGCTTATTATTCTTCTCAGAGTACTGCAAGATATATACACACACACAGACACACACACACACACACACACACACACACACACACACACACACACACTCAGAGTCTGTTTTTTAGCACCTGCAAAAACATGCTATTTACATATTTGACAAGAATGCAGAGGCTCCTTTTGCCCCTGAAAAAAATCAAATTTCAAACACAACTTGACTGGTCATTTCTCCAAAAGACAACCATGAAGCTCCATCCAAACCTGAAGCAGGCAGTTGGTGCATGTGTACAGTAACCTGAGGGGAGTGAGGTGACTGCTTCTGAGGAGAACATGAGCAGTGAAGATTCACCTTGGAGCTAGAACAGGGACGTGCACATGATTATACAGGGGCAGGGGCTCAAGTTTTTTCCAGTCATTTATACAATATGGAAATTAATGTGAAATTAAAAAACAAAGTATTAATAGAAAGGTAATGACTGTCCTGTGTAGATGACAGTGATATCCAATAGGCTAGGCACTCACGAGGCTGGCTGTGGCAAGTGTAAGTGAAAGCAACACGCACTGGCAGGAAGAACAGCAAACGCCGATGAAGGAAAAGGGTCTTTGCAGTGATGGGCGTTACCAGAGAGGGCGATGGCCAGAGGACACGAATGGGACGGGGAGGCAGCGCGTTGGGGGGGGGGGTGGCGCGACACGGCTCGGGCCCGCCAGTGCCCCAACGGGGCCCTAGTTATTATTTTTCCTCCCCTTTGAACTGGAAAATGGCCCACTTCCCACTGGCGAAAACTCATGAAATTTGGCAGGACGACCGGGCCTGGTGAAAAATTTGATATTCCGAAGTCGCCCAAACAAGAAAATGCAAAATGGCTCCATAGCGCCCCCTAAGGTGAAAATTCACACTATTCACTGTCACGCCGGTACGCTTTGTCAAAATGACACAAAAATTGACACACACATGTATCTCAATAAGATCTACAAAAAAGTCAGTGCGGGCGTATCTGTCAAATGTACGGTTAAAGGGTTATTTCGCATTTTTTGCCGATCCGCACACATTGGAATTTCGCTAACTCCTCCGAAGGCTTTCGTTCCACCGGCACCACATTTGCTCAGGCCAATCTACACCCCATGGCCATTAAAAGTTATTCAAATCATGATGCTGCACCCCACGGTTTAGGTTCTAGGGGGCGCCAAAGATAACCCTAAAATCCACATATTTAAAAGTCTTATAACTTTTTATTTTTGTCCTCACTGGCCTCCAAGTTTTCTAGGATGATGCAATGTCCAGCCATCAACACATTTGTGAAGGAATTTTTACTCCCCAAAAGAGCGCCCCCCCATGGCAGGAGAAAAAAGTCCATTTTTTCTTGTCCCCTAAGGTGAAAATACACATTGTAGAGTGCCACGCCTGTGCGCTTTGTCAAAATGACACAAAATTTGACATACACGTGTATTTCAATAAGATCTTCGAAAAAGTCAATGGCCACGTATCTGTAAAATGTACGGTTAAAGGGTTATTCCGCATTTTTTTCCGATCCGCACACATTGGAATTTCGCTAACTCCTCCGAAGGCTTTCGTTCCACCGGCACCACATTTGCTCAGGCCAATCTACACCCCATGGCCATTAAAAGTTATTCAAATCATGACGCTGCACCCCACGGTTTACGTTCTAGGGGGCGCCAAAGATAACCCTAAAATCCACTTATTTAAAAGTCTTATAACTTTTTTTTTTTCTCCTCACTGGCCTCCAAGTTCTCTAGGATGATGCAATGTCCAGCCATCAACACATTTGTGAAGGAATTTTTACTCCCCAAAAGAGCGCCCCCCCATGGCAGGAGAAAAAACTCCATTTTTTCTTGTCCCATAAGGTGAAAATACACATTGTTGACTGTCATACCTGTACGCTTTGTCATATTGACACAAAATTTGACAATCACATGTATCTCAATAAGATCTACGAAAAAGTCAATGCGCGCGTATCTGTAAAATGTACGGTTAAAGGGCTATTTTGCATTTTTTGCCGATTCGCACACATTGGAATGTGGCTAACTCCTCCTAAGGCTTTCGTCCCACTGACACCAAATTTGCTCAGGCCAATCTACACCCCATGGCCATTCAAAGTTGTAAAAATCATGACGCTGCACCCCACGGTTTACGTTCTAGGGGGCGCCAAAGATGACCCAAATATCCACATTCTTAAAAGAATCCCCCCCCCCCCCCCCATCCCCCATCCCCCATGGCAGGAGAAACAGTCAAGTTTTTCCTGCCCATCCCTCAATGGCTCAATCGCATCGCTCTCCTGGCAACACCGTAACGAGGAGCAACTTGCCGTTTGGATATATCCTAGCTGTGTTTGTGGACCCACTCATGGTCCAGACTTTCTTCAAATAGGACATGTAGTTTGTCTGCAGCGAGTGTTTGGTAGAAACTGCGCCTCCCATTCATTATAATGGGAAATGACCACAGACAAGTGCGCACACCATCTTTGGACCTTGAGTGTGACGCGATCGGGAGGGGGGGGCGGTCGCGCCGGGGGCGGCGCAACGCGGCTCGGGCCCGACAGTGCCCCACCGGGGCCCTAGTTTCTTTTTCCTCCCCTTTGAACTGGAAAATGGCCCACTTCCCACTGGCGAAAACTCATGAAATTTGGCAGGACGACCGGGCCTGGTGAAAAATTTGATATTCTGAAGTCGCGCAAACAATACAATGCAAAATGGCTCCATAGCGCCCCCTAAGGTGAAAAATTCACCTGACGCCTGTACGCTTTGTCAAAATGACACAAAAATTGACACACACATGTATCTCAATAAGATCTACAAAAAAGTCAGTGCGGGCGTATCTGTCAAATGTACGGTTAAAGGGTTATTGCGCATTTTTTGCCGATCCGCACACATTGGAATTTCGCTAACTCCTCCGAAGGCTTTCGTTCCACCGGCACCACATTTGCTCAGGCCAATCTACACCCCATGGCCATTAAAAGTTATTCAAATCATGATGCTGCACCCCACGGTTTAGGTTCTAGGGGGCGCCAAAGATAACCCTAAAATCCACATATTTAAAAGTCTTATAACTTTTTATTTTTGCCCTCACTGGCCTCCAAGTTTTCTAGGATGATGCAATGTCCAGCCATCAACACATTTGTGAAGGAATTTTTACTCCCCAAAAGAGCGCCCCCCCATGGCAGGAGAAAAAAGTCCATTTTTTCTTGTCCCATAAGGTGAAAATTCACACTATTGACTGTCACGCCTGTACGCTTTGTCAAAATTACACAAAAATTGACACACATATGTATCTCAATAAGATCTACAAAAAAGTCAGTGCTGGCGTATCTGTCAAATGTACGGTTAAAGGGTTATTGCGCATTTTTTGCCGATCCGCACACATTGGAATTTCGCTAACTCCTCCGAAGGCTTTTGTTCCACCGGCACCACATTTGCTCAGGCCAATCTACACCCCATGGCCATTAAAAGTTATTCAAATCATGACGCTGAACCCCACGGTTTAGGTTCTAGGGGGCGCCAAAGATAACCCTAAAATCCACATATTTAAAAGTCATAACTTTTTATTTTTGTCCTCTCTGGCCTCCAAGTTTTCTAGGATGATGCAATGTCCAGCCATCAACACATTTGTGAAGGAATTTTTACTCCCCAAAAGAGCGCCCCCCATGGCAGGAGAAAAAAGTCCATTTTTTCTTGTCCCATAAGGTGAAAATACACATTGTTGACTGTCATACCTGTATGCTTTGTCATATTGACACAAAATTTGACACACACATGTATCTCAATAAGATCTACGAAAAAGTCAATGCACGCGTATCTGTAAAATGTACGGTTAAAGGGCTATTTTGCATTTTTTGCCGATTAGCACACATTGGAATGTGGCTAACTCCTCCTAAGGCTTTCGTCCCACTGACACCAAATTTGCTCAGGCCAATCTACACCCCATGGCCATTCAAAGTTTTAAAAATCATGACGCTGCACCCCACGGTTTACGTTCTGGGGGCGCCAAAGATGACCCAAATATCCACATTCTTAAAAGAATCCACCCCCCCCCCCCCCCCATCCCCCATCCCCCATGGCAGGAGAAAAAGTCAAGTTTTTCCTGCCCATCACTCAATGGCTCAATCGCATCGCTCTCCCGGCAACACCGTAACGAGGAGCAACTTGCCGTTTTGATATATCCTAGCTGTGTTTGTGCCCTCACTCATGGTCCAGACTTTTTTCAAATAGGACATGTAGTTTGTCTGCATCGAGTGTGTTGGTAGAAACTGCGCCTCCCATTCATTATAATGGGAAATGACCACAGACAAGTGCGCACACCATCTTTGGACCTTGAGTGTGACGCGATCGGGAGGGGGAGGCGGTCGCACTGGGGGCGGCGCAACGCGGCTCGGGCCCGCCAGTGCCCCAACGGGGCCCTAGTTTTGTTTGTTTTTTTTCTCAGCAGAGGGGTCTTGTCTCCTGATTTGATTTGGCATGTTGGATCAGGTTTTCCCAGTCAACAGTTGGCAGGATAGCAATGAGAAGTTTACAGTTTGACCAATCAGAAGCAAGCACTTGGCAAATTTAGGTGTTAGATTTTAAACAGAAACTTCTAGGTGTGAGAATCAGTCGATAAGGGTTAATGAAGATGGTGAAAACCTTAAAAAAAAACATTGTTGGATAGTAGGTTACAGCTTTGAACAAGACCTAAGCATTTTGCCTTTTTTTCTCCACACTGACTGTCTCCTAAATGCTGATCCCATAAATGATTGTGGGGTACTCTCAAAGGTCCCATATTCTGCAAAATTCACTTTGGAATGATTTTCTAACAATAGTATGCCTCCCCAGCCTGTCTACAAACCCCCCAAAATGAGAAAATTCTATCCTCTCCCTCTTTTGCTTGATCCACCTTTCATAAAATGTCTGCTCAAAGGGGTGGATTGAAACTATCGACTTCCATGATGTCATGGACTGTGATAACTCCTCCCCTTCAAGTTGGTGACCCTGCCCAAGATTTTTGTTCTGCCCCCTGAAAATTTCCACTTAAGTGCTATTTTCCTCCCTCGCAAAAGCTGGTTCGAAATGGGATACGACAAAGGCACGGCAGTTGCTCTGTTGTTGGCTGCAGGAAGCAGCAGAGGAGTCTGTTTCTGTAGACTGCAAGAACTGCAAGAACATAGTCCCGGGAGATAACTATACTTAAAGTATTTTGCATTCAAGAAGACAGCGGAGATGTTAGCAGGAGTATGTAAGTCACTGTGGACCAACACATGAACAAAGTAAGAAGAAAAATATGGAGACTCATAATATTTGTAACTAACCATTCAGAAATGTTTTGCTGTAGCCGCAGAGTTGGAATTTCTTTAGGAGCCTCTCCCTCTGGGTCAGACTCTGGATCAAACTGGTATGGCTGGACCACAGCACTTCTACCAGCCATACCTAGCCATATAGCGCAAGTCACGCCCCCTCTTCCAGAGAAACAGGGAGGGGCGTGGCTTGCACTGAAGGAGGAGGAGGCGTGGACAGGCGGAGCACACAGAAACAGCGTGTTCACAGTAGAGCTCACTAGAGAAAGTTTTTTAGGCTGGCTGCAGTCCAGGGAAAAAAAAGGGTTTTTGGACAACAAACTTCAAATTGGCTGTTCAAAAATGCTTCAAAAGCCATGGAAAAACCATAATCTGAAAGTGAGGGAGGAAGTCAAAAAACTGTTAACCTTAGCCAACACTACCCGAAGCTACTTTGCTGGAATGAACTCTAGTTGGTTTCTTGGAAATAAACAAGCCTTTAAATTTTGTGAAAAGACCCCAAGGACTATGTA
Source organism: Xyrichtys novacula (assembly GCA_962446985.1). Taxonomy (NCBI): domain Eukaryota; kingdom Metazoa; phylum Chordata; class Actinopteri; order Labriformes; family Labridae; genus Xyrichtys; species Xyrichtys novacula. The sequence continues at coordinate 7,387,560 of OY660874.1, forward strand.
AAACGGACACTCAGTTTCACCATCCATTGGTTTTAGAAAGGCCACTATGACCTCCAAAGATTGAGGTCACCTTGTTGATAAAATTTATTCCAGCTAAGTTTTGATCAACTAAAACAGAGTCAAAGAAATGTCCTTGACCTTTAGTCAACTGTAGTTGGGCCTTTAGCTTTGCTGGCAAACTAACATGCCAAGATGAGTCAAAGCAATACATTTCCCATGTACAATTAGCATTTTCTGGCACTTGTTTTTTCAACTGCAGATTACTGGAGGCTGCCTTTTAATACTGGAGGTCTCCACTTGAAAGAAATGCTCCTCAAAGGAAAACTTGTTATAAGCAGTAGAGTGTAAATGGGATGTAATGTGAACAACTTATAGTATTGCAATTACTCCACCTTAAATGTTTGGACCCCTAAAGCATTATGATAACTGTATCTAGTTGCTTATGACTGGTAAGATTTGTAGACCTTATATTTCCCTGCCTGTCCTTCAACCAAAGCTTCCCTGCCGGACTCATGAGGTCTACTTATTCTATCTAAGCCCAACCATTAGACAACTGACGAGCTATTTCCACGTAATACCGTCAGAGGTCCCACTGGGATTTTTAAGAAATGGGCTATGTACACAGGGAACCATTTTTCTGCAGTCAAGGGGTCATCTTTGAAAAAGCATAAAAGAATAATAACCAGTTTGAGTATGAATTTAGATGCACATTGCAGTGTGTGTATTCGATGTGTGTTTGACTGTGTGTGTGTTTTGTGTGAGAGTATTATTGATCTTTTCAGGCCCTCTCCCCTGGATAACTGATTTTCTGGGCAGAGATACAGAGAGCCCCCCCCCCTGCAGAGCTGAATCTTATGTTTCTGAAACAGTACCAGTGTTTCAAGTCATTATCTATCCTTTCTCTCTTTTCTTCGAGGTTTTTCGTCCTCCGTAAAATATCCCTCCTTCTTCAGTGGTCCTCATCCTTTTATTTCCAACCATGCTTCTCCCCAGCTTTTATCCCCTCCCCATCTTTTAATCCCCTTCTCATCGTTGTCTTTTTCTTCATTGCCAGCTATTTGTTGCACGTCCCTGCCTGGTTTTCCTTCCCCCCTCTCTCCTCTGTTCTCCCGCTCTCCTCACGGCCTCTTGCAGATGTCGGATCAGACGGAACAACATGACTCACAGAGAAGGGCTGAATTCCCTTTGGTTCAACATTGGATATCAAACAGCGCCCTGTGATGTGTGTAGAACCTTAAACCATCTTTGGGAGCTTGAAACACTGGCAGACTAAACTGTGGTTATGTGAGAGGTCAAATTGTCCACAAGAGGACTGGAGAGGGTTCTTTTGAAATGCAATCTGTTTAAATTTCCCTGCTTGAAAAAACAGCTACTTTGCAGACAAACACTAGGGAGGATTTAGATGGTATTGTGAATGATAAGTAATGATAGGCTGTCATCAAAACACCACTGAAGCACAGAGAGTAAACTGACTTACTTGATGCTCTTTTTTACATGTTGCTTTTGAAACCAAACCTCTCCAATCAGAGTATCTGACTGTGTTAAAAGAAGTTGAACTAAAATCAAATTTCAAGTTGGTCTTTTCCACAGGAAATTTCACAGCACAACATCTGAATAAAACATGACCTTGCATGAAATCATCAATTAACAAATCCCAAATAATTCATGAAGGCAACAAAAGCAGGCAAGCAATGTTTCTGTAAATAAAGCGCTGCATAATTTACTCTGAAAAGGCAAAAAAGGCCCGCTCTGTCCCTGTTCTTTGTCAGACATCTCTGTTTGACACCGCTCTCTCTCCTTCTCGCCTTTCCCCCAATAACATACTAGCGTGGGGGTACAGCAAAGTATTAGGGATGTGTGCTGTGGCTCCCCTGCCTTTCCTGTCCTGTGCTCTTCTTAACAACTCTGTAGAAATATTTTTCTGCTTCCTTTTCTGTGTTTTCGCTTGTGAAAATAGGGGAAAACAGAGGAGGTAGAATCTACAGCCTACCTGGTTGGGTGGAGCTCTTGTCCTTACCCACCTCTCGACCAGACTTTGCCTACCTGGTCCTTTTTTTAAATGCTCTCCAAAGACTCTGTCCTTATTTTCTTTGCGTTTTTGTTTATTTTTTTTTTTATGATGATGATAGGTGACAGCCAATCCTGGAGAGCCGCCTCCAGACTTCACGAACCAAGCTTGACAAAAACACTGCTGAAAGGAGGTGCCCACTCAATAACTCTGTTGATGGTGAGGCTCTCGCCAATCTTGTTTCATGGTTGGTGTTGGGGGGTCATAGATGATAGGGTAGTTTCAGCAATTTATTATCTGGAGCTCAGGGTCTGTTGAAGGGGGCAACGCAGTTTGGGCTGAGGTGGTCTCTTTGGTTGGTTATTTATCATATCAGTGTGGCAAAAGTGCTTAGGTGGGTATGTGGGATCCTCAGCGAGTGCTGACCATAGATTGTATATACTATGGACGACTTGGCTCCGCCTTCCACCGTTATTTGAATTTAAAGCCAAATTATTCTCTGTAGTTTCAGGACTTTCTCCACCTTCTGGAACCACCACTGGCGCAGTAGTGTTGTATGCATTCGGCGGGAGAGTCGCTGTGATGACACTCGGCTCAAACAGCATATCCCTCGGGTGAGCAACATCAACTTCGTAAGCCCATAGGCTGTATCAAGTGTCAGTCATAAAAAACATGAACAACAATAACAATAACAATAATAATAATAAAAAATGGAGCTGCACAGAAAAAAGAGGACTTGAGTACAAACCAGTCTTACAGTAACTACATGTCAACATCGCAACCAGAGGGGAGAAGAATTTTAATTCTATATACAATGTGCGCTAAATGTGGGCTATAGCATCTTGTGTTAAAATAACTATTGTGTAAAATTCGAATAGTGTAACATTAAAAATGAGTAACCTTGATCTTTTAATGCCAAAGGCAAATGCCATGGTGTTATGACATCTAAAGTGCCCACTTAAGGGGGCAGGAGAGTGGGAGGGGATCAAGTGGGATCTTCATGGCACAGACCATCTGGATAGGGAGGAGGAAGAAGAGCAGCCACATGCCAGATCAGAGCGCTGTATCTTATTCACCTGGAAACATGAATGTTTTACCAGTAAAAGGCTGACATATCGAAGTTATGTAAGTTTGTAAAAGTACAGTTAACAGGCATTTTGCCTTCACTTCACATGTCCGAGTGAAAAAGGAGTGAGAAAAGGTTCTTCCACATCCAGCGGGTGGGAGGATTGAGAAATAATAATGATTATGATAATGAATGAAAGTGCGTCATCAGTGGTGAATCAATAATTTTCCAAAAAGCTTTAAAGAGAAAAGTCACAGCTAAACAAGAAAAAAAAACAAACAAACAAACAAACAAAAAAAAAAAACATTTTCATTCTAGAGCCCCCGCATAATGCAGATCAGGACAATAGAATGAAAATGATTGCACCACACAGCAGCAAACATTTGAAGAATCAATAGAAATAGATCGTTGGATCAGACGTAGGTTGTAACAGAACCACAGTGAGCACAGACGGCTTTGACAACTGCTGTGAGACTACAAGAGATTTTAGTGTTGAGACCCTGATAACTAACTGGGAAAAAATTGTTATACCTCCATCTGTGTGGCTATTTTAGTGAGACAGAGGGACAGTTACCTACGGAAGCAGCTGGAACAGCTGGAGGGGAAGAGGGGCGACTCGCCGCTAATATACGGTGGCAAATCACAGGGAGAGGTGCGCCATTGTAACATTAGACTATTACACTAATCCTTCCCATTTAGTCTCACTTCAAAGAGACGCTTAGAAAGTAGAGAATGAGCCCAGAGGGGTCTTCGGGTGTCGGGGGTGGTGTTTTTGTGAGTGTGTGTGCATGCAAGTATTGCTATTAATGGCGTGCATGTGTCGAGTTGTGAAATTATGTGTATCATATGAGGGTGTGTGGGTTAGGTTGTGCAGCAGGGTGAAGACTTGACCCATAAGGTTAATCTTAGAGCTTAACCGTGGAGAAACAGGATCCATGATACACACACACACACACACACACATACATATGAATGCACATGGTGGGTGTGTAGGAAGGTGACCAGACAGCCTTAACACTATTTTTACATTTTCTTCAAGCGTGTGCCAAACAAAGACGTCTTTCACATGCTCAGTCTGGTCCTACCTCCTATTTTCTTTAACCCTCCCTCTGTCTCCTTTTCTTGTTTTCCTTTCCTCCCCTCCTTCCTTTTTTCTCCTTCTGTGTCACGTCTATTTTCTATATCCCCCACCCTTCCTCCCTCCATCCTATCTCTCTCCTCCCTAGAGACCCATTCATCCAACAGTCCCTTAATAAACCTCACCCCTCTCCCCTCCTCCCTCCAGTCACAACTTTCCCTGTCTGCCTCTCACTCTCTCTCTCTGTCTTCACCACCACCCAGCCACTCTGGCTAAATAAACACCGGGCGCACAGCTGGCAATCAGCTTTATATTCCCTCTTTTCAAATTCCTCTGTCTCCCCCTCTCTCCTTCCATCTTTCTCTTCTTCAATCCTTTGTTTCTCTGTGTTATTAAACTTCAGAGGCTCTGCATCCATGTGTGACCACAGTAGAGAGCTTGGTCTTTAGCCTTAGGGGGGCTATGATTGTTACTGGAGGGCTGGCATTGGATGAAGATGTAACCTGTCTGATTGGATTTGTGTTTTTATTTGGCACTGTTTTGGTCATCATGGCTTTAAGTTGGATTCAACAAGTTTCACAGCGGGCACCATCTGTGCTCAGCTTTGATGCATGCAGTGTAAGTGTAAAAAATGTTAAAATTCCCAGATAAACTCTTAAAACCAAATGTGTTCCCAGTTTTTTTTTTTTTTTTTTTTTGCAGATTAAACTTACTATTTTTTACTATTGTACTTGTATGCACCTAAAAAGTTTTTTTTTTTTTTTTTTTTAATTAATTTTTTAAATTTTGTTAACTGCCCTTGTTTGGGTTTTTCTTTTTTTAATAATAATAAAAAAAACTAATATATCAAACTGAAGCTCTCTTTTTATTCACTTTTAGGCAGTGCTCTTACTTTTATTCAACAAAATACTGTAACTGTGTTCAACAAAGTTAGGGTGAGCAGCGTTTGTTGTCAGAAGCTTGTTTTGTTGCACCATGATAGGTGGTGAAAAGTATAATTTCTTAATATTGTTTTTAAGGACAAAGTATTGATTCTCCACCCCTCTCATTCATTAATGGAGTGGATTATAAGCGTGTTTTTTTTTTTTTATTTCCCTAAACCTCTTTAAACACAACAGCCCTGCACTCATTGGCTGGCTAATGGAGTCTAAGCGTGTGGGGGAGAGAAAGGGTGGTGGAGTGGAAGTTCAGAAAGAACACAACAAATGAAAATAAAGTGGTCAAAGAACTATTTCTAATGGTCAAGCTCTAAAGAACCTAAATCCATGTCTTCATTTGCAAGAAGAAGGTTAAAGTTTTTATGCGGCAGCTCTTCATACTGCCAACTGCCTTTGTCTACTTTCTCAATGACACAGTCAGACCATTTCAATTCTCAGGCTAGCATATACACTCACCAGCCACTTTATTAGGTACATCTTGCCAGTACCAGGTTAGAAGAAGGAGGTGTTAAGAAAATTATTTCAGGATTTTTGTCCTTATCAACATAAGAGTATCAAACAGGTGCTGCAGATTTGTTGGCTGTACATCTATGATGTGAATCTTCTATTTTGCCATGTCCCAAAGGTGCTCTATTGGATTGAGATATGTTGACTGTCTCTTGACTGTGGAGGTCACTGGAGTACAGTAATAACCATCAGAAAACAGCTACACTGTGGTCATAAAGGGATGGACATGGTCAACAATACCCAGGTAGTCTGTGGTGTTTAAATAGTGCTCAGCTGGTATAAGGGGCCCAGAGTGTGCCAACAAAATAGCCCTCACATCACCATGCTGTTTCTATAGCGTGCTATCTCTCATCTGACACCCACCCTCTAGCAGTGTTTACAGGGGTTAAAATTACATTATTAAAATTGTCACTGTCACTGTTTAAGGACCTGTTTGCTATTGTGAGTCTTAAACTGTCACTGTCAGTTTCAGAACAAGGCAAAAATTCCTTACAGGAGCTTTAAGTCAGACGGGCAGCACTTGTTTGTTGCTTATGGTGAGAGAGCAGAAGGGAGACAGAGAGGTCACTTGATCAAAAAACAAATAAAGTTGCACTCTGTGAACTTAAGATCTACACTGCCGCTCAATGACTGAAAGTGCGATAAGTTCTCAAATAGTGATATGGTGAGAAACTCAAAGATACAGACAAATGGTATTTTTTAAACAACAAGAAAATTTCCATCTTTGGCTCCCCAGGATTTAATTCTGCAGCAATGGTTGTACAAAAACAAATATTGGTTTGTTGTAATTGGTGTCATATTTCAGTTCAAATTAGTATTGTGCCAACACTGAGTTTCTGATAAATAACTTATTTCTGACTCACTTACATCGTAAGTTGTTTCCTCAGCTCCACTTTAAATTTTTTAGTTTATTATCTGGAGTGTTAGTGGTCCCAGAATACATTTAGTATAATGACCCATTTATCAGGATATGTATAGTATTGCAAGGTTTTTGGGGATACCCAACCCAACCCAACCGGAGTTTGAAATCTTGAGGTTTGGAAAAACAAGATGTTCAGAAGGTATTCATCTAGATTTAACAACATAAAGACACCCTCACAATAAATATGAAAAATGATACCTATTTCCATCTTGTCGATGCGGCAAGTATCTCTCTATACAGAGGAATAAAACTTGTAGTCAAGTCTAGACACTCGACACATCCCAGGAAATTTGTGACATTTACTGATGTAATTGGACTATTGATTAGACTATAGCTCTGTTCACCTTTCATTGATATGTCACATTTGTATGTTGCAGCTGACAGTGAGGTCCTTCCATGCATTATTAAACGTGTTAGTTATTACTGCGCTGAACAGAAAGAGTTGTGGCTGTATTTATATAGTGCTCTGTAAACATCAGGTTCATAACAGGGCTGTACAATAAGCTCTGAAGATAAAGAACTTTGCACATCAGGATAACGCTTTTTTTCTCTTAGTATGACAAAGTAGACTGAATATAGTGATTAATCAAAGTCATTTTCATTTGTGTGATCCCATATTTCTCTGCTGTGTATCTCTCTCTTTCCCCCGTAACGTCTGTGTGTCTATCAGGTAAGTTACAAAGACACAAAACCACCATTGAGATGCACAGACTCATCAGACATAATCAACCAAGTGAAGTATGTAGACAAACAAACAATGTAATGATCAGACACAATGGGAGTCATACACATAAAAAACAAATACATTTATCAGTCTTGAACACAGTCTCACTCTCTCAGACACACTTTTAAGATAAGGCTAGAATCGGATAAAGCTGCCCATATCACAACCCGCCAAGTCCCAACCAGGCTTAGCTGCCTGCATGGAGGGTGTGTGCATTTCAAAGAGATCAAGTGTGTGTGTCCAGACTTACCCAAGTGTGTGAGCCTCCCTCCCTCCCTCTGACTGTGTTTCAAAGACAGTAAGCTAAGAGGTGTCACATTATAAGAAAAGAGCTAGAATTAAAGGCCAACCTGATCACTGGAGCACAGTTCAGTGGGCTTAGACTGTGTGTTGGATAACGCTTTCTTTGACAACCATATCTCTGTTGCGTTACAAGGGCATTATTTGTGAATATGTTTAATCTTCATAAATCCCATTACAGCACTACCTGACATGAGAAAAGGAATGTGTTCCAGCTCTGTGATCATGTTTGTCCCTCGGTGAGGCAAGTGAAAAAGATTGTGCTTTTCGGGGGCCCGTGCCCACGCGAGGAGCCTACTGTTGATTTACAGCATTAAAGTACATGTGCTGAATATGCTGTTTGTGTCGTAGCCACAAAAGGCTTTGGGCACACACACACGTGCACGCACGCACACAAGATGATAGGCAACAGACGTTTATATTTAGCATTTAATTCAGCAAAGTAATGCAGTCACACTTGAAAAGGAAGAGATATATTGCATAATCTGTCTGGGCAGGAACACAAAAAAAGGATTCATGTTGTTTCATTTCAAATGTAAGAGCAAAATTGGGTATAAGTACTGTTACAACTACAACAATTAAAATGTCTTCTTGATCTGCCTAAGCAGATTTCTCCTGTTAGCACGTATTTCACTCCCACTCATAGTTACACTCTCCTTTGTGAGGGACAATTAACACAGTTTGTTGAATGGGCTCCTGGTATTAACAGGAAAATATGTTCATTTTCCATTAAACATGGTGTTTCTGCTCAAAACTACACATGGAGGATTAGTGATATAATGTTAACAGTCTTTTTTTCAGTGCGGCAGTGCCAGAAAAGTCACATCCTACTAATTGAAAACAAACCCAGGAACAATAAATCACCCCAGCCCCAACCTCCCAACCCCAGACACACTGTAAGAGACTTGTGTAGACAGAAAATAACATTATTGAATAGATTTATCTGCTGTACATGCAAGGAAAAGCAATCATAAAGATTTCCTGTTTATTTTCAGTGGAGGGCATTAATCAGTTCACTCAGACTGAACAACCACCATACATCTGGGGAGAAGACACTAAAGCGCAAACATGTAGTGTATAGGAGTTTATGAGGATCTTATACAACCTTATTGCTTATTTTTTTTATTTATTTTTTAATGTAGAGTGGATCAGGATACCAGAAATGAGGTCCAACTGTGGTAATATAAGGCACTATACTATCAATGATATTTTGCATCAATAGTTACAACATGGCCTCTATTAGGAGGAAGATCTTTGATCAAAGTCATTAGAGACTCACTTTCATGAAAATCATGTTTTTCTTGTTGTTTACTTGGTTATGTGGCATTTTTCTGATGCTACAGGAAGTATCATTAGAAAAGTAAGTGCAAAATTGCATTTCTGAGTATTTCTGCATTCAAATCGCTGAGTATCTCTGGTAGACCAAAACGTCAGGCTCAGAAACAGTGAGATTTCCTTCGTAGCAAATCTAAGCTCTGTCCACAAGCCCTGCTATGCAGGCCACACTTGGAGAAATAGAGAGGACAATCGCGGAACAAGTGTGTGTGTTAGCGGATTGCAATACTCGTAAGAAAGCTAATTATGATATTAACTGACATCATGTCCCCAAAGACATTAGTGTCCGAGAGCTGAATAGCTCCTATGTTACCTATTTCTTCTACTACACTGGCAATGTAAGGCTGTGAGCTAGTGTGAAGAGGAGTGTGCAGAGCAACACTGTCTCCGCCCATGACTCAGAGGTGAATTGCTAATGAGCTACTGGAGCTCAAAGAAAGGCCTTGAAAATGACACAGATGGCATGATATTGGCTAAGAACTCCATAATCACAATTTAAAGACCACTGAAAACTAAAAGATTGGAGTTGGACTTTAAAGTCCCCTTGCCCAAGTTACAAAATCCATATAATTAAAAAAAAAAAAGGGTATTGTCTCCTGACAGGCTCATTGTGAAACAGGAATCTCGTTTAAGCAGTCGTGTCACTCATATTGCAGATCATTTCTGTCTGTAGGACTTATATTTGTGATAGAGAATGGATGTCAAATCAATTTCCCAGTAAGTCTTACCTAAACTCCTGTGACCTATGCAATGAAACTTGGAGGATTTTATAGTGTCATTATTTGACTAAAGTTACTTGAACTTAAGAAAACCAATATGAAGATACAAGTCTGGGCAGCTCTGCTTCAGCTGTAACGGTTTGTGAAACAGGTGATTTAAGGGCCAGAGAGTCACAGTATACTTATTTGGTTCTACTTTATGAACTGTGTCTAATGGCAGAAATATGACCTCCTCTGATGTAAAAACAACATGGGCATAAAACGTGCACATGTGCAGTTGCAGACAAAAGCAACACAGGTCAAAGGTAAAACACAAGTCAGTTAATTTTGTTTGGGGTAAAATTTCAAACGCTTTTTAAGCTTGACAACAAATTCATAACAGTCACACTGAAAAATCCCTATCAGTATGTCGGTCATTGTTGGTCATCCAGGTGTAAAGATCAATAAATACTGGTAATTGCTCCTCATCTCAGTCTTGACTTTGACTCCCAGCTGGTCCTAAAGGCTTGAGTATTCTCCACTGGTAGAGCAGAGAACTTGTTATTTTCATGTTTTGCTCAGTGCCTATGAGCTCCCAAAGGAACAGAAGCAGCACAGGCAACATACTGTATAAATGGTTGGTGGAGGGTCAGTATGCTGGGGTGAGTCCAGGACAGAAAACCAAGTAGGGGTTAGGAGGGAAGAAGATATATTTACTATAGTCACCACATTCTGCAGAGAAAGCAATTTCAAACTACCACTATGTCTGCAGTTCATGTTAGATAAATAGTCACTGGGTGATAATGAATTAATCAGTGATGCCATGTGGATTCAGGAAAAGGGTAAGACATTATATGATGTTACTTTGGGAAATGGCCGACTTTTGCTATTGTGGGAGGTTTTATAAGGAAAGCAATTACTCATAAATAAACTCACTTAGTAATCAACCTATCAAAAAAGCAAGAGGTTATTCAGATCATCATGTGGACCAATTACTATCATCATCTGCTGCTGCGAGAAGACTAAGGGCCTGATCTAGACGTCTTAATGAACTGGTGAAAAAGGCTGGCTCTGTGGTAGGACTCAAGCTGGACTCAGTGGAGAATGTGTTGGACAGAGCAACACTGAGGAAGGTGGAGAATATTCTAAAGAACACCCACTATTCTAAGGATCACCCACTTCACAACACCTTGATGGACCAAAAGGCCAGTGGTGGTGGATAGCTCTTCTCTCTTTGCTGCAGGGCAGAAAGATTCAGAAGATCTTTTGTACTAACAACCATCAGACTTAATTACTCTTGTGTAAATGATAGATAACTTTTAGAGACATATTATGTGAGACAACAAAAAATTCGAATTTCGCTTCAGGGATTAATAAAGTTCTTCTTAATCTTGTTATTCTTATTCTTACTTAGATTCCAAATAACAAGTGCAAAATTGCAAACTACAAAACTGCATGTGCTATTTGTGGGCATGTTGGGGGTGAGAAGGGTTAAAAACAATTTAAAATCAATAAAACAAACAAACAAACACACACATATATATATATATATATATATATATATATATATATATATATATATATATATATATATATATATACAAATATTGTAATGCAGTGTTACAGTACGAGAAATGGCATGGATCATTTTTTGTGACTGGCTCAAAATCAGACCTTAGGTCACCTAGTAGCTCAAAAAAGCAGTACTATTACTATTACTTTACAATTGTTAAATTTCTGACAGACCAAATATGTTGACATGCACACAGAAGATTTTCTCTCTCCGTCATCTATCATTGCACTTTTGCCTCCTTTACACCATTTGTGCATAACACTGTGCCACTTTGGGCGTGCCTTTCAAACGTGCTAAATATAGACGCAAAACAGTGACTGCAATCAGTTTCCGGGTTTGAAAAATCACATTGCGGGTGTTAAATGATTCTTTTTTTCATCTACCCCTCCCAGTACTTTGCGAATTCTGATGATCTGCACACATTCTGGAAATTCATGAAAACAAACATGCAAATCGATTGTGCATGCTGTTTTTCTCATTTGACAGACCCAATCCTTGTTGCACCTGGCTAGAAGATCAGCTTTGCAAGTGCTATTAAGTTTGCACATGTGTTTGTACACAAACCTTAAGTAGATCACGCCCTGGGAGCAGCAGGTAGGGAAATTGTGGACACCATGGCCACATCAAAATTTAACCTTATAATATGAACAAGAAAAGAGTCAGTTAATCACCTAATCCAACAAGCAAAACCTTACCACCCTATATCATGAAACCCCTGATCTTATTCCCGCCCTTTTGATGTACAATTGCCCTACTTGTTGCTCTTGTCGATGATGTGACTCTGTTGGCTTCTTCAGACTGTGACCTCTTATCCCACTGGGGTGTGACAAGAGGCTGAGACAAGAGTCAGCACCAAACAGAGACCGTGGTCCTCTGCCAGAATAATGAAAGCGTGAGTCATTGCCACAGGAGAGAGGAGTTCAAGCGTCTTGGTGTTGTGTTCATAATTACGGGTGAAATGAAACGTGACAACAAGAGGGTTGGTGCTGCACCTACAGTAATATGAATTTTGCTCTGAATTGGGAGCTAAACCTGATTTTTTGGATGACTCACCAGTGGGGATGAGTTTTGTGTTCAGACTGACCAAGAAGTGCTGCAGATACTGGTGGCAAAGATTGGTTTTCTCCACTGGCTATCTTTGACACAGGGTGGGAGGCTTGGGCTTACAGCAGGAGATACACATGTATCAAGACCTGCTGTTAGTTTGGAAATGGGTTTTTTGGGAGATTAAGGGTACCTTTAGGTATCCCCCTTTTAAATAGGTATCCCCTTTGGAACAGGAAGATCATCCACCTTGGGATAAACCAAGATGCTGAAGGGGTTATTTATCCCATCTGGCCAAAACAGACTTATTAGTACAGGAACTCTTGGCAAATTTGCTAGGTGATGAAATCTTTATGAGCAAAACGAAGTGAGAGAGTTGATTATATAAGGTCCATTTATTAATCACCTTCAGAGGTCAACTAGGGGCTCAGAATTGGAGAGCCATAAGAGGACTCATAGGGGTGCAGGTGTGTTTGCTGTCACATGTATGTCATATAAGAACAGTGATCAGCCCTTCCCTTTGTCGGGTTATTGCACCTCCTCCCAGCATATAGAGAGGGAGTTAGTATGGCAGATGGAGCATGATTTATCTTTCCTGATCCAGTGCAGGTGATGTTGCAGTGCAGCTGAGGTTGAAATTGTATTTTTGGTGTTGCTTGCATTCTCCTTCTTCAAACAAACAGTTTGTGGGTGAAATTTTGCAAACAGCAGTGTGAGTATACTTTCCAGCGAAGAATGCGATACTGGGTGAATTAATAGATACTGGTTTTGAGAAAGCACTTGCTTGCTTGTTTGTATCCCCTCCAGCGAAGAATCAGAGTTAGGGTCAAAGGTCAACAGTCATAACCCATGAAGACCGCTATCACATACACAGTTTCTCTTCTGCTGTACTTTGTGCAATGTGCTAATGTGTATCTAACTGGATACTTGTATAGGGTGTTTATATATCTATATGTGTGTGGGGGCTATTTGGTGGATAACACTATATATTGTTCAGGTTTGTATTGCTCACTTCATGTAAACAGATAAAACTCGGCCGTCTTGAGGGATCACTGCAAGAGGACATTCCTCCAGTAAATAAAGTGCAAGAATCCCCATTTTACATGCGAAGCAATAATCATCTTATTTAACAGAGTGCTTCCCTGTCTCTGAGATGTGAGCATACACATGAGAAGGGCTTAGCAGCCTCATCACAAACAAAGCAATGAAGCATGAAAAATAACCAGACACCAACTCCCACAGCCTTCTGTCCAAATCACACCCATTCATATTCCTGCATGCACAAGCCCACTCTCAGTCACAGACAGTCATATCCCAATGCCCAAAACAACCATCATTTTATGGGCTTCAGAAGCGGCCTGTGGGGAAATATGTGGTTTACAAAAAAAAGGAAAACCGCAATAATCAAGTTTAGAAGTGAGTGCACACAGATTTATACACTCATTCGCGTCGTGCACTCATTCAGATTGAGTCTTTAACACTTACACAATGCTGTCTCGCACACAAACCTGAAGTCGCACATCTACATACACACACAAATCCTTATTTATTCATTACTCGACTCCACAAAGATATTATTCTTTCATGTGAACAGATTAAAAACACCCAGCACCCAGAAAATATAATGGAGGATTTGTTTTTCTTTCATAATAATTAGTTCAACTCTGCAATTAATGGGAACACAGTAGCTGTTGCCCAGGACCACAAATGTTTAATTGGAGAAGAGGATGAAGAGATTGTGCTCAGTGTTCAGAGTCCAGCTGAGAGGAATTATTCAAAAGGGGGAAAAAAGACCAGGAAGGGAAGTTGCTGGATTTAAGGCTCTGACTGTTTTTGTTGTTGCTGTCAGAGTTCACACAGACATACTTACGTGACGGTCTTTATTTGTGAGTCCAGGCAGATTGAGTGTATCTAACAAGTGTGTTTGTGATAACACTCGTTTTAAAACTATGCTCTCTATCAAATTAATTTTGTTGGCTTGAAGGAAAAATATGGGGAGAGAGGCAATAAATCAATCTAGAGATAAATCCATGGTTTCAAAAAGTTGGATAGGCTCTTTTAAAAGAAGTTTGCCATCATTATAAACTCCATTATCTGCTGGCAAGCTAATCTCTCTCCCTCTCAACTCATCCAACTGAGCAGCTTGGTCTATGGCCCAAAGTGTTAAAATACTCATCACATTTATTTTCATTCGTTTAATTAAGTGTAGTTAAACTTTTTTTTTTAGTTTTAGCAGAAATTTTAAATGAAGTTAACCAAGTTAAAGAGCATTCACATCCACTGGGGGTGGTGAAGTGTTTTCAATGTGTCAAAAAATCACTTTCAAAAGGAAAGTTTTATCCCTGTTGAAAGTTGAGAGTTGACCCGGTTGGTTTGACCTTTATGTCCATCAAGTATGACTTCCCTGGTCTTGTTTGCCATTTTAGCTTATACTCCTCAGGCCATCAATATAATTATCAGTCCGTTTCATAATTAGTTAATAAATTCCCTATATGAACATTAAATGTAAGAGTTCATGTTTTGCTCTGGCGCATTCAGTGCAATATTGTCAATACTAAATCATTCTAGACAAAATTGAACGTACAAGTACTGTATGTTAAGGCATATTTGTAAGTCTGTATCCAGTAATCAAGTTGATTGGGACGGATATTTTGTTCTGATGACCATGCACATGGTGGGAAACCAACTGTGTACTCTTTGTTGCTAGAGCACAAAGATAATTATTATATTACATTATCCCTCAGATCTAGCTGTCCATGTTGCTTGGCCATGATACTGAAATTGCAGCTGTGTCATCAGCGCTGTTATGCCACTTACTGATGTAATCCCCAAAAAATTTGAAAATGTCATATCCACAAATGCCTCTTTGCCCAGAGTATTTTACTAAATATGTGCAAAGTCCCCTCAATGTTGAAATGGTGGTAATATTTCCAATGTTAAAAAAGTAGTAATATTTCCACATTCATTGATAAAAAAGGCTCAAGGGATGAAAAGTCGGAATAACCATTTTAGAAGGGGGATGATTTTGACCATTTTTATTTCAGGGGAACGCCATCCCCCCTCAACTCAAGTACTGTCTGTATCCAGGGATACATCCACAGCTGCGACATAATGACCCTGATGCCTCTGACATGCAGATGGTGTAGGCTAATGTAGTTAAATTGCCTGTAGAAGAAATGTGATTCAGTGGACTGGCTAATGAAACTGATGTAATGAGTTGTCAGCTAGCTAATTTCCAGTAAAAGGTGTTTTTCTGATTACTGATCAGGTATTTGACATGCTTACAAAAAAAACACCAACCACTATAACTCCTAATCTTTTAGACTGCATGGAATGTGTCCTATTGTTAATCAGCCACATCAGAGCATTCAGTGAGACCGTAAATTTATTTAATTCCCAAGCAGTGGCCACAGTAAACCTGTCCGACCTCTCCTCCATCACTTCTTGCTGGCACAACACCGCAGACGGTCTGTCTGAGCTTTCTTCTCACTTGGCACCAGACCAAACGATTCCAGGCCAACATTCCTGTCCTTTCACCTTTTTTTAGCACCAACCCAAATCTTTAAGACGAAAGAGCCAAGTATACGTGACAGGAGGGAGGGAAAATAATGATAAAAATTAAGAGAAACTACAAGAAGTGAGTAAGAGAACAAATGCAAGATAATAAAAGCATCACGGAGAGGGAAAATAGATTGGAGAAAAAGAGGGGAAAAAAAAGAAAAATAGAAAAACTAAAATGGTTGTTTCATTCTGGCTAATTATTTCAAATTAGGGTCAATGTCTGAAGTGTCTCTCCCTGAAAATGTCAAGTGCCAAAATGAAAAGCTTTACTGCTTCTTAAAACTCTAGAAGGGAGTGATGACGTAAACTATACCAAACAGCTTTTGACACCAATTTTCTAACCTTTAAACCAAGAACCAAGTTAGCGGGATTTAGCAAAAAAGCTCAACAAATTTGACCTAAAATGTAAGTTATCAATCATCTGCCACGAGAACTCAGTGCAAAATGTGTATCATGTCTTTGCTATCTCTTAATATAGACCATCTCACAGCAGAAATTGGCTGTTTCAAGCCACACTTACTGTAAATTGCACATTGTCTAGTCGCGTGTCTTGATATTGATCAGCTCTGTCACTTCTGTTAATGAGGCCTGAGCATCAGCTATCCCTGATTGCATCATAAAATTTACCAACCAATTACCCATAAACCCCAGGCAGTGAGGAGAAAACGAAGGGCTGAAATTACACGGATCAAATCTATCATTGTCATATCTGGCTCTGAGAACAAACCCATTACAGAGGAATCAACCTGTGAAATAAAACGTCGTATAAACCATAGGATTAAACTGTGTTTAAAAACCTTTCAGTGTAAATCCAAGTGTAAATAAAACACCAGTACACTATCAATAAATAAGTTTCACAGCTCCAGGCTGTGAAGTTGTTGAAATATTGCAACCTTTTTCTGCCTTGTTTTGCACAGATACCGTTAAAATGGTTTAGATAGTTGAAAGAGAATAGCTACTTCAAATATAACACTTCCAGGTTAAATCTCTGTCCAAATCCTTACACCCTGAGCCATGATTTTTTTCCCCCATTTTGTTTTGAATTCACCATTTGATTTTTAGTTTGTGCACTTGTTTTTTTTAACAGGCCAAAAATTTTCAGCCACAGGTATAACCACTTTTCATACAATTACTTTGTGAGCCAAATAGAGGAGCTTCATTCACAGGGCTAATGCTCAACTTTCCCCCTCATGGCCTGCAGCACAGAAATTTGAATACTGTGGGTAGAGTAATATACCCTCACCTCTCACAAAGACAGATGCAAACTGCATGTTGAGTTTACCATTTCTTTTCTTTGAAATTATGTACTAAAGAGATCACTACTAGGAGAAAGCACATGCTTGATGCAGTCTGGCTCTGAAAGTTTTAAATGGAATGTATACTGAAGTACTTCATCTATCGGAGGCCTTTATTATCATGCCACATGATGTGGCCATTATTACTTGTTGACCTGTACGTCCAAATGCCACCTAGTAAACTCATTGGGCTCTATTTTCGTGCCTCGCTGGAGACGAGGATATATCTATATAGATCTAAATGCATGTGCTGACTCAGATTAATAGTTGTTGATGATTATTTATTGCACTGAAATGTGCCTGACACTGTGGAAACCTGCCTGTGAGGCATCGGTGACATATGCCGATACGCCACCGGTCTACCAAAATACCACTAGAGCAGCTGCGTTTCGCCTGCGCTGAAAGCTGACCAGGTTTGAATCGGCGAGCTTTCAGCGCACTTTATCTCGGTGCGCCTTAGTCCACGAAAATACCAAACTGGCTGTACGCCTCGAAAGTTGTCTGTGATCCATCATACACATTTGATTTTGAATCCCTCTTCTCGACTCTCTCAGGTAAACAACCTCAGTTTTAATGTTACTTGTGAGAAGAAATTGAGCTTTTTGAGGGATCCAGGTCATTTGGCTCAACTAGGATTGGCCCTTAAGTGATCAACCAGTTCTGTTGTGTAACAGTGGAGAATGGACCAAGGCTGTCAGTTGTGTCAGTGTTGGGTTGTGACTGAGACAGACTTTGTGGGTCTGTGCGATGAGCCTTGCAACTGTGTCAGGCGTTTATGTATGGACCTGCCTGACAAAGAAGTTGATGGCTGTCAAGCATGTGTGTGAGTGTGTGTTTCTGTGTCTATAGGAGTGGGAGACAGGACAAGTGACAGATATGTTTGTGTGACTATGTGATACAGAGAGATAAGGCATTCACTAGTGTTTGACAGTGAGCTGTCATGGCAAGGAAAGTGTGATGGCTGTCTCTGTCTGAGAACTGTGCTGGCCCCCAAAACTATTTTTCAATGTCATTTTACCGGGGTGTATTGATGTCTTCTCTGTTTTCCAGCTGACATGTCTTTCCTGACATAAAGTTATTTTTGAAACACCGTTCAGTGTTGCTTTTTACTAAATTGTTTGTTGGTTTTTTGTCACTGCACCCAAAGAGTATGCCAAAGGGCAGGGAACTAAGTCCCTGTCAAAGAAAAATAACACTTCGCTGAGTCCAGTAATACTCAGCTGTTTTTCCAGTCCAGTTCATCTTCCCCTCCAAAGATTAGCTTAATCAGTCACACAATAATCAGAATATGAACATCTGTCCATCCCCCAGTACCACTTACATTTTGTGTTGTTTTGTTTTGACGTGTTATTGAAGCTAGATTTGGTAGCATGAGGATACACCCGTTGAATACCTGTCCAACACAAATGTCAACTTTTGTAAATATTGATATTTTTTGGAGTCTTTCATAAGTTAAGGAACCTAATTACAACCGTTAGTGACATTAATTGCAAAACCAAGTTATATTTTGATGTACAGAACCACTGATGGACCTGCTGCTTCTGAAAAAAGTTAGAGTTAGTGATCTACTTTTACAGACAAATTGAAGAACTTCTTGTCAGATAGGTAAAAACAGTACTTTTTATAACCTTGACCACATCCTTAACCTAAACTGACCAAGTATTTTTGTAGCCTGAACTTACCTAAACCACAATCAACCATTAGACAATGATGTGTGAAAACCAGTGACCTACTTGTTATTGCTTGTCCCAGAATAATTTTCAGAAATTTTATTTTGAAAGTCAGTCACTTTTTTTCCTGCATAACATTGCATGTTAAACTGATACTTAAAAATAGCTGACTGTGCCATGTTTTAAATTTTAGGACCACAGATAAAGCTGTGGTACTGAGTTAAGAGTAGGAATATGTTGGACACACAAGATTTGTATAACGTGTGTCTCATTTCTCGTTGACATCAGAAGCACATTTTAAATATTTTCAGAAATCACCCAACAGATTCACAACAGCAAAGAAAGCTAGTTTCTACCTCGATCTTTTGCATCTGTATTTTTCACATCCTGCATCCCCTCACACTGACAAACACTTGCTCCTCGGTCAGTTTTCACTTTTTTAAAATACAATAATTTCAGTCAGTTTCTTCGGTCAGTTTTCACTTTTTGTTTTTTGTTTTAAATTTTTAAAGTGTTTACATTTTGTTCTTTCATATCTGATCACACATCCATTCATCCCCTCCTTTTTGGGCTTTGTTTCCCTAAGCATTTCTCTCTATCGTTTCCAGGCACACAAACAGGACTTGTTAACAACGAGACAGATCCAGATTGATTGACTCAGCAGGCGAGGAGACAGGCTGCCAATAGAAGTAACTCAACACAGAACCCCAATTCTGCACCTTAAAACAAAACCCAAATGTTACTGTAATTACCTTGGACTGTTTGGTGTTACTCGCTGAATGAATGAGATGGACAAAGACAAGCTGAGACTGATTTGTTACAGCTAAATGATGCTTGACTAAAGACACAGAGCCAACAGAGGAAGTATGCTATTCACATATATTAAGGTGTTTTCCCTAAAAAACACTGAAACAAACAGTATTGTGCAATGCTGTTTTTGTCACAGCATCACAAAATACTACACTCACCGGCCACTTTATTAGGTACACCATGCTAGTAACGGGTTGGACCCCCTTTTGCCTTCAGAACTGCCTCAATTCTTCGTGGCATAGATTCAACAAGGTGCTGGAAGCATTCCTCAGAGAGCTTGGTCCATATTGACATGATGGCATCACACAGTTGCCGCAGATTTGTCGGCTGCACATCCATGATGCGAATCTCCCGTTCCACCACATCCCAAAGATGCTCTATTGGATTGAGATCTGGTGACTGTGGAGGCCATTTGAGTACAGTGAACTCATTGTCATGTTCAAGAAACCAGTCTGAGATGATTCCAGCTTTATGACATGGCGCATTATCCTGCTGAAAGTAGCCATCAGAAGTTGGGTACATTGTGGTCATAAAGGGATGGACATGGTCAGCAACAATACTCAGGTAGGCTGTGGCGTTGCAACGATGCTCAATTGGTACCAAGGGGCCCAAAGAGTGCCAAGAAAATATTCCCCACACCATGACACCACCACCACCAGCCTGAACCGTTGATACAAGGCAGGATGGATCCATGCTTTCATGTTGTTGACGCCAAATTCTGACCCTACCATCCGAATGTCGCAGCAGAAATCGAGACTCATCAGACCAGGCAACGTTTTTCCAATCTTCTATTGTCCAATTTCGATGAGCTTGTGCAAATTGTAGCCTCAGTTTCCTGTTCTTAGCTGAAAGGAGTGGCACCCGGCGTGGTCTTCTGCTGCTGTAGCCCATCTGCCTCAAAGTTTGACATATTGTGTGTTCAGAGATGCTCTTCTGCCTACCTTGGTTGTAACGGGTGGTTATTTGAGTCACTGTTGCCTTTCTATCAGCTCGAACCAGTCTGGCCATTCTCCTCTGACCTCTGGCATCAACAAGGCATTTCCGCCCACAGAACTGCCGCTCACTGGATATTTTTTCTTTTTCGGACCATTCTCTGTAAACCCTAGAGATGGTTGTGCGTGAAAATCCCAGTAGATCATCAGTTTCTGAAATACTCAGACCAGCCCTTCTGGCACCAACAACCATGCCACGTTCAAAGTCACTCAAATCACCTTTCTTCCCCATACTGATGCTCGGTTTGAACTGCAGGAGATTGTCTTGACCATGTCTACATGCCTAAATGCACTAAGTTGCCGCCATGTGATTGGCTGATTAGAAATGAAGTGTTAACGAGCAGTTGGACAGGTGTACCTAATAAAGTGGCCGGTGAGTGTATATAATACTGTATAAATACCTCTAAATTGGAGAGGACATAGGACATCGTTTTGGCCATGTTACTGCTGAAAACTGGCTGCTGGTTTAACTTTTCTGACCCAGATTATGTCTGGACTGATCTCCATTGCCTCCCATCATGCCAAAATACCCGCCAGCAGGCACTGCAACATCTATCATTGTTAGCTCTGAGAGTCAAGGTATTTAACTCCGTCTGCCAACGACTACAGATATTCAAATATCCCAAGAGATGGCATGGATTTCTTGGTACAGTCCACATTGCAATGGTTTCTTTTGTAGATATGGAGTGTACATACAAATAACTAGTTGAAACAAAATTTCAAAATAAAATGAACAGACATCGTGTCAGAGAAAAACCTTGACACATGAAAGGCAAAGACATTAATCATGACTTTTTTGATCGACAATGTAATGTTAGAGGAAGAAAAGTGTCACGGCTAAAAACCCACAGGATTTGGAACATCCGTGCTCCGACACGGCAGGCGGATCAAATACGCAAGCATTATAATCCATGTGTGCGATTCCACACAATCTGTCCGCCGCCTGGCTTCGCGAGGGGAAGTGGTATGCAGCAAAAGAATAAAATACCCGGTTAATTTTTTAAAATAATATAAAGTTAATACATTGACCTGTTCTTCACTTAATAATAGGAGAGGCCAGGGTTGTGGGATATGGGTGTTTATATAAACCACTGTTTATATACACTGATCAGCAGATCTCATTCAATGTCTCACGGGGAAACTTAGAGATCTCATGAGATCTCGTCCAGTCTCGCAAGAAATATTGGTAATCTCGCAAGCGCTTTTCCTGTGATGGTGGAGGCGAATTGGATCCAGTGGGCGCTGTATACTTGCGTATTTGATAGGAGCAGATCCAGTGGGATTCCAATGTTTAAGGGTGTTCATCAGCATCTTCTCATCTTCTCAGACAACACCCTCAATTGCGGTCTCATAAACTCTTCTAGATCATTCATGTGTGTATTTTTAGGGTCATCCCCTTGAAATCATTCTTGCTTGTAACACTTGACACCATACAGGGTTGTAATGTAGTGGTAAATGGCAACATGCAGGAGGACTTTAGGCTGCCTCGGTCACCAAAGCCAAGGAGGGTTAATCTTAGCAGTTTTCTACTCAAATCTCATATATTTATCCTCATAAAAAAGTACTATACTAAATGTGCTCATCACAAAATGACTGTGAAATGTTTGTTTTCTACAAGAGAGCTATTACCACAGATTATCATCCTAATCTTGGTGCTCTCATGTCCCAATTCAACTTTGATTTTTCTTTTTTTTTATGCTATGTCACTGATTGCTTTTTAAAGGAAACAGGCCAGACCTCAACTAAGTGGCAAAGTCCCCTTGATAGATTGCTTTCATCTTTACAGCAGTCAGTCAGCAGGGGGAGCCACTCATATTTGGCTTCATCTTTAAGTAGCTGTCATATTGTCCATCTTTCAAGCATATCACCCAGCTGCTGAAATCTTTTATTTGTCAAATACAAAGATCTGGATTTTTTTGTTTGTTTGTTTGTTTTGTTCTCCTCTGGCACCTGCAGCAAAAAGTGCTAAATACAGATGTTGTTATTCTGTAGAAGAGCAGAGATCTGAACATCGTTTTTGCTCATGATTGATGTTTGTCTTCATCTCAACCTCAAAGCATTTTTTTCTTTTTCTTTGATTTGCTCTTGTGTTTTGAAGTTCCATCATCTGTGCTCATTGATCTTTTTTTGTTTGTTTGGTTGTTGAAGCTCTATTCACAATCTAGCAGACACATGGGGAAAAGGGCACCTCCATACTGTCTCTGGCAGACCAAACCCTGCTGCACTCTGCACAATTTTTTCCACTAGGTTTTGATGGGATGTCTGAGAAGATAGACAGGCATCCTTATGGCAGCATTTATGCTAAGAGCCACATCCATTGCTAATAAAAGGGAAGCTTTAGAAATAAGATCTGTGGTCCCCGAGTTCCTTTGTGATGTTCCAGTTCCTCTATCTGCTTAACCCAAGACTTTTAAATGGAAGATAGTCACTTTTAGACACAGCACAACATTGTAGCAATCATGACGAACCTGTGGGTGAAATCCACACATTCCTTGCAGGAAAGGTTCCTTATCTGGTCCCAGGACACAGGATTATATAAATCTTTCCAGACTTGTTTGCACTTTCAGGTTACCTAACTGACCCGACCAGAGGTTGACCAAAACATCTGGCTCTTCATGATTGGTCAATTCGGAAAACAGAGACACAGTTTTTATTACCTTTCAAACTGACTCCATTGCTGACCATCTAAATAATCATTCATGCCTCAATCCAGGTCTCCCATTTGAGATTTACCGTCTTAACGGACCCCAAGGACAGGTCTGAGGAGCAGGACACTGACCTTCAGACCTTGGTGGTAAAACCCTACTCAACCATGTACTTTTTTTGTCTCAGCCTTACTTTTTCTTAGTCTTCTAAGTTTTACACCACGTGTTCATTCACGTTGAATTTTTCTTTAACATCATCTTAGTTCAAGTTTTGAAACTTCAACTTTTTGTGCGCATAGCAATTGATTTTTCTTTAATTTCGCAAAGCCACTTTTGAAATAGTTTCGACTGGCCATCGAGCCTCTCTTTTTGAGTCATCTGCTGGATTTCAAAGTCACCTCTGAACGCCACTCATCAGGCTCAAAGTCATCATCTGTGCCAGAGTTTTGCGTGAGATTGAAGGAGCATCCACAGGATCCACAGGTGCTGGCTTTTGCTTCGGGCCTGAGTGCTGCAACTCCTGGCCCATCTTTTGGCTGACTTCGGATGTCATTTGAGCTGAACCGCTCGAACCACTGGTAGCCCTGGACCTTTGGTACCTGCTCCATCCTCTCCAAGGACCAGTCTCACTTAAGTATGCAAACCTCCAGAGCTTCAAACAGGGCTGATGCTATCTCATCTCTCATTTGGTCATGACTCAGATATTCACTTATTCTAGTAATTCTAGATTCATCCAGATCCGCATCCAAATTTATCTTGACACCAAAGTGAGTGTAGGTTAATATGTTAGAGCATAGTCACTCACTATCATTAACTTTAGTGCTCCTAGCCTGACTCAGAGTCTTTTATTATTCATTTATTATTGTTTATCCTCATCATCTTATCATCATTTATTGCATGTGTGTTGAACCATCATTTATCCTGTAATAAACGGATCATTATTTTTTGAAGTTCTTGTCTGTTAGTGTTCTTTCAGAAGTGGAGTCCCTGAAATGAGAATTTTGGCTTCAGATGTGAGATTGATTAATTTAAGATTGACTTAATATTTGATTTCTGAATTAAACTTTTGTTTTTCTTTAATTTTCCCACCATTAAGGGTGGGCGGTACCCCTTTCAACTAGTGCATAAATTTCATAATTTAAGATTATTTATCTTCAGACATTTATTATGAATTCAAATCACTCCAACATCACGAGTTCATCACAAGTTTAATCAAACCAAAAGGACCAACTCTGTTGATAACCATCTTTTAAAAAAAACTGAAATTTAAATCATGCCTAAAATAAGCAACCCATTGGAAAGTGGGCTAGTAATAGTCCTTTACTCTAGCTTCCACATAGCGAATCATCTAACATGTCTTTAATTTGCCTACTAATGGTGTCATTTGACAGCGGTATGTTTATCAGTTTATCCGCTGCAGACTGATCCATCACCTCTCTGACCAAATCCTTGGCTGCATGTAAGATAAGGTCCTCTTTATGGTATGGGGCTTCTTTAATTAGCAATACCATGTGCCCCCTGGTATGACACATGGAGTGCATGTTCTTGAGCAGAAGAGTTCAGACATTTTGTGACGTCATCATTTTTTAAACTACCCAACAGGTTTTCTCATTAAAAAGGGTGTTTAGTTTCCAAATGCCACCTCAGTTTTGACAGCTTCATAATTTCATGTGCCAACACCTCACTGTACAAAATACACCAAGGTTTTTGTGCTCCTTTGTCCTGGGTGTAAGTAAACCCATATCTCATGTAGTCAGCCTGTATTTACGCCTCGCCATGCTCATTTATCTTATGAAAACAAACCTCCCAGTATTCCTCTAAGCCATGAAATAGCAAGTGTGACTCAGCTTTATTTAGAATTATTGCCACCTGCTGTTAAGGAGTGTGAATAGATGACAGTGTGTTGCATAAATAAGGCCCTTTATAATAAAAGCATAGGATTTAATTGTCAGATGAATGAAACCCACTGAAAACAGGGCTGTGACCCACTTTTGGGTCACAGCTCAAGAGTTGATGATCTCTTTCGGGAACATACAGTGTTACAGATATTAGTAAACTTCATCTTCCAAATGGTTGCATCTGAAAAAAAGTTGTGCTCATCTGTGTCTTTGTCATCTAAAAAATAACATACAGGAAGCATATAAGGCAACATAAAGCTTGAGGTTCTTTTTATATTTACTCCCCAAAGTCCACCAAAAAACAAAAACACACACCCTTAAAATGTTTGACAACTTCAACCAGATCTGTTAAAATTCTGTTGCAGTTTTCAACCGAAAATCTGGCAGATCAAAGGCAGCTTCAGCCTTACAGCCATGTCTGTTTGGCATCTTGGGAGTTTGTTAACGATTCTGCGTCTCTGTTTGTTTTCTCATATATGTCTGCCTCTTTGAAGAGAAAATTACAGACAGTGCATATACACAGGTAAGTATTGTGTTAAGATGATAACACCCTTGTGGACCATTTTCTCCCTCAATTGGGATTGAGGGTTGCCCAGTACTTTTATCATGTACCAATGTCTTTGCAATTTTCTCACGATCACAGTAAACACAAGTCTCTAAAGTAATAAATGTTATATTTCTTTATGGCTGCTGTGTGCCTGCCTAAGAATCTTTGACAGCCTAACACAGACAACAATGTTGTATCAGAATGAGATATCCACAGCCTGAAAGTTTTATGTCTTAGACCCTTTGATCAAATACACCACTGAGTACTGAGCTGAAAGTTAATGAGTCAACAAGTTTGAACAAGTCCTGTAGTTTACAAACGGAGGTTAGCACTTTATTTTACCCAAACTTTCTTGTGCCTTGATGTTACCAGCATGTGAATGTGTTATAGCATTGTGGATGCTTATTAAGTGTCCCCTTAAGTCCCACTTAGATCGTTTTTTTTTTTTTTTTTTACTTCTTAAAGTGTTATCAGTTGTCTTTAGATAGTGATCATGAAGTTTTTAGCAAAAATCATGTTACCTGTGTCATTTTTAAGGGTTTTTCTTCTGCAGAGCTCTAGTAGCTTATTAGCAATTCGCCTCTGAGTTTTGAGTGGAGACAGCGTTGCTTTGCACATTCCTCTTCATGCTAGCTTGTAGCCCAACATTGCCGGTGTGGTAGAAGTAGCATGTAACACAGAAGCTATTCAGCTCTCTAATGTCTTTGGAGACATGATGATAGCTAATATCATAGTTAGCTTTCTTACAAGCATTGCAATCCGCTAACACACACATTTGTTCCCCGATCGCTCTTCTATTTCTCCGAGTCTGCTCCAGGAGGAGAGCTTGGATATGTGACGTATGAAATCTCACTGTGTCTGAGGCTGCAGTTTGGCTCTGTCAGAGATCCAGAGTGATTTGAGCCCAGAAATACTCAGAAATGCAATTTTGCACTTCATTTTCTCGTGATATGTCCTGTAGCACTAGAGAATGCCATATGAACATGTAGACAAGAAAACATTATTTTCATTGGAGTCTGTCTATAAAGAAGGAAACTCAGAAAGTTCAAATGTATTATACATAAATGCTAACTTGGAAGTTTTGTTTTAAAACTCTCACCAAACTTTGCATCTCCCTATAACTGCTAACTTGACTGTGGTGCCAGACATAATTAAATAATTTAAAAGGGACCTAGGTTATGATAGTTAAGATTGGAACCACTGTGGATGCTGTTATTTTCGTGCTTTCTGATAAGGATATTTTGGAAAATATGTTTACATAAGAGACATGCAGAAATTTATGAAGATATGGACAATGGAGATGTCTAAAGACTGCTTGAATCAATGAACCATTTATTCAAAATGATATGATATGTCTTGACAAAATAAATTTCAATACCTTAAACCACATTTAGAACTTGCATGAATTCTTTTGTGGCCTTGAGAAACTTTACTCCAAATGTTAAGTATCCTCTAAACCTGAAAACAGGCACATCTAAGACTCTGATCTATGGTACCTCCAGGCTTTTAAATTTAAATGCTAATGTGTGTACTAGTGTGCCTGCACACTACAATCTGAGCTGTCAAGGCTAACTGACGACTGACTGCAGCACCCTCTCAAAGTTGAAGCCTAGTAGTGGAAATGTGCAAAGCAGAAACACAGGTGTGAGATGTTTGAGTGGAATATTTTAGTCAGTCTTCAGGGGCAGAGGAAGTTAAATGACTACAAAGGTTAGCTTGTTAGCAGAACATGGACTGTGTTTCAGAACCAGCTGAGAAAGGCAGAGCTGACAAAGTGAACAAGAAATACTGTCACGTTAAAATTGCCAGCAAGACAGTCTTGAGCAAGGCGTGACTTTAGTTGAGGCAATTGGACAGCAGTTTAAGTTTAGATGTGGGGAGTCCAACATGGAGAGGAGAGGTAACCATCAGGCCAGAGCAAACATGCACCACTCACAAACATCTTCCAGGAAGGTGTGAGGTTTTACCGTCAATCTGTATTTAACTAATCCATTACTGCCATTTGGTATCAAATGCTGGATTTCCTATTCACAAATGTTAGTTGAATACAGCCAATCCAATCCACTTTATTTATATAGCACATTATTGAAATGACAAGATCAACGAAAGTGCTTCACAGTGAAATAAAACAAGTTGAAACCCACGGAACATAAAAACACAGCAAAATATTAAAAATAAAAGAACATAAAAGAACATAAAGGCAAAGACCACACTGCTGGAAATAAAAGTTGAGAAATAAAAGTAAGTTTGAAGATGAAATTTGAAAAGTAAAAAAAAAAAAATATATATAACATTTAGTTAGTTAGTTTGTTAGTTTCTTTGTTTGTTTGTTTTTGTGCTGCATGTACTCCTAAAATAGCCAGAAGGGCGATGCATGTGCACAGTCCCACACAGTGGAGCTTTTTACTGACACTGTACAGCCAGCTTCGCCTTTTTGGATGTAACCTGAACACCAGAGGTCCTGGTTTAGAATTTTTCCCAATGTAATCTATACCCTGCTAGTTTGGAGGTTTTTGGCAGAGGAAGCAAAATATTTATTTATTATAATTCAATTTATTATTGTTATTTTTAATCACTTGGGTTTCCTTCACTGATGTTGTCCTATTATTTGCTTTGTTACCTGACCTCTGCTAAACTTTTCAGGTCAAAGAATAGTCCATAAATTTATCTTTAAATGTCAAATTGTAATATTTTACTAATCAGTACTGTTCACACCATGCACTTTTGAAACTATCAATCTGCTGAGTTCGAACTCAAAGATTCTGTGTATTATAATCAGCAGCATTTAGCAGAGCAGACAAAGTAGATGTGGAATTAAACATCTATAAGTATGCTTTGATTAGTTTATTATCACATGTTTACAACTCATGTTGTATTTAGTAACTCACAATGACCCTTTTATTTCTGCAAAAGATAGGGTCCTTTTCTTTATGGCCGTCATCTTGCACTGCCATGTGCAAGATGACAAACTGAACATACTACCAGCAAACATGTTTTAATATGGAGTGAGTGCTTGTGGGAAATGCTTTGGTTGGACAACAAGGAGGAGTAAATGGTTGTTGAACACAAAACAATTTTTATTCATAGACATATTTTAAAGCGAAAAACAAACAGGGTTTTTTGTCCTCAAAGGCTACCATCACTCTACTGACTGAAGGGGTGAGCAAGGACGCTTTTCAACCTAAAATCTGCCTGCTAAAGAATAACAGCCCTGTTTTACATACTGTACATTTAAGAGTGAAATATAGCTTTAACAATGTCTCGTTTCCCAAATCTTAGGAGCAGTCTCATTGTCAGTCATGGGACATCTGTGGGAAGCCTTGAAGGAAGTTGCTGTATTTTAAACCCGTTGATATGCCACCTGCCTCAAGGTCTGCAAGAGCTGAGAAAAGATGGTGAAACAAGACAGCAACCGACCCTGAAAGGGTGCTATGTCGTCCTGATTGGCAAAAGTGACACATTGAACAAATACAGAAAGACAGTCAGTCAAGAGTTGTGGACTTTTCTGACTGCCTCAGTCATTATCGGCTTCTCACCACTTCTCCCTGGCTTACTCTATCTGTTTTTGTTTTGTTTTTTTTCTAACATTTTCAAACAAAATCCTATCTAGCCAGGGCACTGAGGGGTACAGACACTGTCTTTTAAAATTTGTCCCTCTGCCAATTCTCTCTTTCCTTGCTGTAGAAGAATTTTTCTAGTCTCCCCCTGTCTTCATTGTTCTTGTCAGACACCTCCTTGCTCTTCCTTTCACAGTGTCAGGTAATTTGAGAGCACTGGCATATAGAAACTGCTCTTAAACACACAGGACGAAACATCAGTTCATTTGTTTTCTATGCAACATTACGCCAGCAGTCCTTTATGTAAATTGGCACATTAAGGCTTTTGCTCTGACATTTCAGGGAGAATGCAGTGAGGACACACACATTTACAAACACACTTTACATTTTTTGTCTGTTGCAGCAAAGTAAAGGGCCATTACACTGTTTTAAAATGCTACCAAAGGCATTGCCTAGCCTCAGGGGGTACATATACAAACTGGACAGGGTGCCAAGTAATCAAAAACCATGTCTTGATGGTTTTGTGTGTGTTTTGTTGCACATTAAAGATTCACTCAGTGGGTTTATTTTGTGCCGATTTGAATTTGCCTTTATAACAGTATTTTACATTCAAATGGATATTGCACTCATTGCAGTCCCTACTGGGTTCCTGTCACTCTCCTTTTGTTTCCACTCCATGGACAAAAATGAAACGAGGCAAAGAAATTGGGAAAATGGGAAAAAAGAAAGGAAAGCAGGAGAAGAACAGGGAGGAAGGTGGGGGAGAAGAAGAGGAAGCTGGCAAAGGATATCAGAGGAGAGGAAAGGAAGATGGATTACAGGACAGAGGCAAAGAGAAGAAGAGAATTCTCTGCTGGTGTGGAGAAGGTGGTTCCTGTTCAAAATGTGGGTTGCTTACTAATGAGAGTGTGTGTATGTGTGTGTTTGATGTACACCTGAGGCAATGCTAAGTAAGTTGGGGGAGTAACTGCTGCGGCTGCTTCACATCATTTACAGTACTGGGAGCACAGACACACACTCACAAACACACGTCGGTAATCCTGACCTACGTTTAATCGCTTTGCTTCATTATGTCTGTATAAATATTTCTGCATTAAGCTGTTGACTAAGCACCACCTTTTAATGTCGCTTTGCCTCTGGTGCTGATTTTTTTCTTTGAAAACCTGCCTGTGCAGCTCAGATATACACAGCTCTGTGTGATCTGTGCGGGTAAGTAGGTTTTTCACACAAGGTACGTTGTTCGGAGGACTGACTGAGACAAATGTTTTCACTGTACTGTTAAATGATGGTGTTACCTTTACCAGCAAGGTTCAGCTTTTGATACAGTTTTTAGAGGGATTACAGAGACAGTAAAACCCCAATTATTGTAGACTTTGGTTTAAAGTTTTGGTATGGTAAAATGAAAATAAATAAATAAAATTGACTGGATCATAAAGGTGTCTATTGTCTATTAGAGCTGTTTGTTGCCAATAATATAGTTTATATACTGTATATGTGGGGTATATATTTGTATGTCAACATTTTCACTCTCTGCTGTACAGAGCTGTGCACTCTCATCCGAATGGGGTTCAAACTGATAAACTTAATAGAAAGGGACCCTTCTTGCAAATTTCACAGTTTAGAACAACTTTTTCTCTTTGGAGCAAGGCAGTAAAAATGGCTCTTTGAAAAAGTTAATGAATAAATACAATAAATGAATAAAAACGAATAATTAAATTAGTGTTGTTTGTAACGGCCTCAAACTAGAGTTGGGTCTATATGTGCTCTGACTGAGTTACTTACACCAACCAGCTAAACTGTACAGTAAACCCCTGCAAAGAACTTTGTTTGTTCCAACTCTGGCGTCCCCTGTGGTATGTTTTGTCCTCACAAATGCTCAAGTAATGTTTTATGACATAATTTATTATGAAGATTTTTGATGGAAATTGTGTAAACAGGGCTCTTATTTCAACTGCATATCTTACACCTACCCTCTCGCCAGTTTCAGGCATTAAAAATAACAATATAAAAACAGTCCTTGATGGTTTTCTTTGCCTGTGGATATCATAAAAAGGCACCAAATTGATTTTCAGTTTATTTCATAAATATCATAAAACTCCTCATAAGAGCTTTAACTCTCCATAACAACAACAACGATAAAATGATATTATCAGATTATATGTACAGATGATTTATTTCAGTCATTCAAATGTAGAATTATCATCATAACTTGACAAATAAATCATGACCCGCATTAAAAAAAGCTCTGAGGACTGAAAGTATCTCTCTGTATTTGGCTGTTAGTGTACGCATTTGTGAATAAGATGTCAGTTAAAATGATGATTCAACCCTTTTTATTTACTTTGTAAATCAACTTTTTTTTTTCAGGTTGAGTCGGGACAAAAGTAGCTCAATCCTGTTGTGACTCTGGCAGTTTGTCTGTGAGTTTAGAGACAAAAACAAACAGATTTTTGAGTCAACCTTGCACAGGGAGGAGACTGCGGGATGTTAATGGGAACCTTAATGAAAAAAGGAAGTCTTCAGCTCTCTAAAACGCCTCAACTTTTTCTTTGGCTTTCAGAGGTTTACTTTGGAGCCCAATCTCAGGTTAACTTATCCCACTGCCAACCCCTGTAAAAATATAGGATGGCAAATGATTTCCAAACCCTCTCTGTCTTTGACTGAAGATCCCTTTAAAGCAGGGATGCACACCCGACGCTTCATGAGATACCCCAGGCAGTCCGTTGCAGCTGTCCATACATTCCACAGATAAGAAAACAGCCATCCATAAAGGTCCCACATGAGTGTTAACATGTATGAAAACAGCACTCTTATCTAGCTCCTATTCTTGCAGCACAACTAATGCGCAGATGAAGGTCACTGCAGCTATTAGCAGGTTGTAGTCATACTGAGCTCGCTTTTATCTCATTTGATAAAGATGAGAGTGTACATGACTGCACACTTGAGCATGTGCATGCCTGTGAATGTTGGAAACACACTCACACATTGCAGCACATGCACACACATGGCTGCAAAATACACAGACTGCAATAATGACATGCCTTATTCATGTGCTGCTTAACATGTATGAAGGGAAGGCACCAAAGTGAGAGCGGGGAAAGAAGAGTGAAAAATAAATTTAAAAGTGAAAAAAAGAAAAGGGGAGGGAAGAAAGGAGGAGGATGAGAGAAGAGAAAATTGAGAGTAAAGGTAGAGAGCTGATGAGGAGTGGGTAGAAAAGGAGAGAGAGGAGATGGGCTGAAGCTGCTGCTATAATGGCTGCGCATACCTACTGTATGTGTGTGTTAAATCCTCTTGTGAAGGTGTGATTCAGGCTCTTATTTGGTTTTTACTCATTTATGTCTTTTTGTACAAATAGTACCTTTGGAGTGTGACAATTGAAGGCCTTTGTCACACACTTACACCCTCACACACACCATTCAACAAGGTGAGAAGTATAGCCAAGCCCAGAGCTTATTCACATTCATATTTAAAGGAGCAGGCCCGGTGAGAGGAAGTACTCTTAGTAAGGTGAATAGTTCTCGAAAAACAAAATGTGGGAAATGTGTCATTTGCTTCCAGGAATAACATAGAAAGCAATCTTAGCAATGAACGCAAGACAGGTCTTTGGATTATAGATGTGCACTGAAATCCTGTAACTGCACAGTAGGCTACTAGAGGAAGTCCATTGCAAGTATGTTAAAAATTAAATGTCACAAGTGATCAATTCTCCGGTGGTCCTCAGTTGAATTTTACAAGTTTAAATTTTTTAGTTTTCCACTCACCAGTCTGCATCCCACTGACATTTTGAAAGATCTAGTGGAGATTTGAGAAATATTTTATGATTTCACCTTCTGCTATTCTCTTCTGAGTCAGATTATTTTAATGCATTCTTCAGTCTTGTTTGATGGTCTTCTTTTTTTTTTTTTGCCCCCTCTCTTGCCTCCATTCTGTGATGCTTTCCATCACTGGGTGCTGCATCTGTAATATTAGAGACAGAGTTTGTCTTCAAAGGAAAATGTGATCCTGACCTGCAGGACGGGTGACTCAAGAGTATGTGTTTGTGTTCAGAGAGACATTATAAATGTATGTTATAAATTGCAACTGGACCTCTTCAAGAAGTCAAATTGTCGTGGGAGAGTCATCGGTATAAATAGATGAAAGCTGAGGTTGCAAGCAAATGCAGTCATGTCAATGTTAGAGACGATCTTAAGCTTCCTACACACAGCAATTCCACATCAGTGCTTGTACAGAGTTTGGCAATCATTATGCTTGTGTACTTACATCCTGAAAAGACACAATATTGGTGTTTTCATGTGTTATTACACATCGTGTTACATCATTGCAGAGGCCCAAAGCACAGCTTGTTAACACACAGCAGGAGCTCCACAAACACACACATTCAGACATGCATCTGCACACAGCTCTATTTCATGCTGCCAGCTCTATCACGACACGCTGCCACCTCCTTCCCCCATTCTGTCTCTGTTGTTATGTCCAAAGGACACAGAATCAACCTTTGATTTGGGGGGATTTTAAAGAGTTAAGGAATTTAAGTGGATTATTGTCTGTAAAAACAACCATCCGCACTCCATAACCATACAAACATCAACATTTATCAAATTTCTTGAAGAAACCTACAAGCCTCTGTAACCCCTTCCTATCAGCAACAATACTGCAGCCACACCCACATTCTACCGGCCATCCACAAGACTGCGTTAGTTCTTTGTCGTTGTCAGAACAGAAAGTTGCATTATGGCTTTGACCCTCACAGGCCAAACTAAACACCAGCTACCACCACAGATTTAACACTAGCTTGCTTATTTCTTTTTTAAGTGCAAATCAGTGTGCTTTTGAGCGACCAAATGATATATCTTTTCAGAATCACATGAATAAGTAACATTGATATCAGACCTCACCTATTTGCTCTGCAATTTTTTTATACCTTTTGATGATTCATAAGATTGAACTCCACATGGTTAAGTTTAAATGTAATTGTCTTTGCTTCTTCTCAAAGTGCAACATATTCAGATTTAAACCCAGACTAGTTGAGAAGTGTGTTTTCTTAATCCAGCTACTTAAAGCTGCTGAGAGAACCTTTTGGTTTGTGTCAGTTTTGGCACTCCCTCTAGACTAAGACCTCTTGGGCTCTATTTTCGTGCGCGCCGGTGAGGCGGCGGAGGGCGGCGAGCCCCGCGCAGTTGTATTTTCGTCTGGCCGAGCCCAGCGT
Organism: Xyrichtys novacula; assembly: GCA_962446985.1. Lineage (NCBI taxonomy): Eukaryota > Metazoa > Chordata > Actinopteri > Labriformes > Labridae > Xyrichtys > Xyrichtys novacula. The sequence continues at coordinate 7,421,937 of OY660874.1, forward strand.
AAGGCCAATTTGGTATTTTCGTGGCATGAGCCGCACGGAGGCGAGCCGAGATCCGCCAAGCTGGGCGTGGTGGTGTGGCAGGGGGAGGTGTCGACAGAATCAGCAGGGGCAGTGACATTTTTGTGCTCGCCAACGGCGTGTAAAGTGCGCTGAAAGCTCGCCGATTCAAACCTGGTCAGCTTTCAGCGCAAGGCGGAACGCAGCTGGTCTGGTAGTATTTTGGTAGACCGGCGGCGTATCGACATACGTCACTGATGCCTCACCGGCAGGTTTCCACAGTGTCAGGCACATTTCAGTGCAATAAATAATCATCATCAACTATTAATCTGAGTCAGCACATATATTTAGATCTATATCGATATATTCTGATCTATATCTGATCTGATGAGCGCGTTTGGCACGCGTTTGGACACACAACCTGACCGAATCAACACAGCTGAAACCGCATCAAATTAAATTAAATATCTAGTAAATAAACACACATGATGAAGTTAACAAGATATGTAATGTGTCTCCCTCCTTTTCTTTCTTCCTCTTCCTCTTATTTCTCGCACAGCTCGACCTGGACACGTCTCCGTGTCCTCTGTCCGTCTTGCTGCTGCTGCGGCTGAACAGATGATTTGTTTCAGTGCTCAGATGCGTTATCTACTTTAAGCCGACATACGGATATTATAATATTCAGTTTTGTGGGCCAAATTTATTTTATATGCCAACATCTATGAAAGAAAGAGCCAGGCCACGGAGCGCGATGCGTCATTTACGCACAGATGGTTCCGATTTTAATGCCATTTTTGGAGTTTATGTTGTGATCTGTGCGCACAACCCACCTTTGTCACGTGAGGTTTGAATATGAGCAACTTTATGCGAGTGTCTTTATTTGTGGAAAAGGGTGTTTGTCTTACCAGTGGGTCCAACATTACGCACACTAAATCCATCTGTGGTCATATGAGAGAGTATGGAGGACACGTGTTGAGGAGCTGCCCTCTGTCGCCATCTTGTGGCATTACTGGCATTACATCTCTTGATCTCTTTGACTACTTCATGAAAATAGTAATACGCCTCGCCTGTGGCGGATTTAAAGGCAAGGAGAGGAGCCTATGTGATTGGTGAAAACAGGTCTCGGCTGTGTTAAACTCACTATACGCCCTTTCTCCTCCCAGTCTACGACTTATGGTGCTGGGAGGAGCTGAGTTAGGGAGGGGGGATACTTACGCCGGGCTGCGCGGCTCACCAAAATACCAAAATGTGCTTGGGAACGCCTTGTCAGTGCGGCGGATCTGACTGACGCTGCGCTTGCGGCACGTCTCCGGCGAGGCACCAAAATAGAGCCCCTTATCTCTAGTCCTGTAAATGTAAAATCCTTTTCAGACACAAGTCTCACCATGTTGTCTTTCAACAGTGAAATGCATCACTCAGTGTAAGTGCTTGTCATGGAAAACGTATAAATAAAGCTGTCACTCCAGTCTGCTGTCACCTGCTGGTCCAACACCTGACCCTCGCAACTACAACTAAAAAATATTTCTGCAGTGTTGCTGGTGGGCTCATTTGCTTTTGGAGGTCATAAAGAGGCAACGGTATAAGTTTTGAGACTTTTTGCCTTAAGCCAAACATGCATCTGTAATAGTCCATTAAGCACCTCAGTGACTTATTTTGGACAATTCTGAGTTTGGTTACAACAGGTATCTACATTTATTTTGTACCATTTACTACGCACTATATTTGAGCTGGATTTTTTTTAAAGGTGGTATTTTCATATAAGATTTTTTCCTCTGATTAATGTGTTTAAATTCTAGTGCCATGATTCTAACAGGAAAATAGCACTGCTTGTTGTAGCTGATTACAGGACACTGACATTTTTGAAGCCTAACACCATCACACACTTTTTGATGGTGTTCAAGCACTAGGTACTGCTGTAAAAAATGTCTATGTCTAAAATCATCCCATGGCCTAGACTGTAATTAACCCTTGACACTGATCCAAGAAAAATCAATGCTGTTTTCTAAGACTGCTAAAGTATTATTATATCAAACAGTGGAAATTACAAGTTTACTTGGCAGTTGACAGGTGTTTGAAAGAGAAAGAAAGCATGACCATGAATGTCTCAGCACCTCTGTGTCGAGCGTGTCTTAACATTGATCAGCTATGAAAGGACTTCAGGTCAAAGAAAAAGCAACATAATAACAGTAATAACTTGTGCTGCTTTCTAATAGCATAAAAAGGGCTTAAACCAATTACTCAAATTGACCAGATTCGGTTGTTTGGGCAATATTGATGCGAAAAAATTACAAAATTCAGCAGCGGACTGAGTTGGTTTTGTATAACATCAACATTTGTCGTAGTGAAAGCAACCTTGAAACAAGCTCATTTAATGAAAACCTACTGTTGTTTAACACAAACATACACACATTACACTCATGCAGAGTGGTGCAAATACTATCCCAAGTCCTACCTTTTTAGTGTCAAGTGTGTAGAAATGCAACTATAGTATTACTAACGGCAAATTTTGCTTCGTCAACTGCTGTAACACTCTCATTTAAAGCTCCAGTGAGGAGTTTTTAAAACAGACTGAAACAAATAATGATGCATCTCTTGACATAAATAAGCAAATGAAATCTTAAAAACAAGATTGTTAATATATTCAATATTGTTTGTAATGCCTGTACCTGCTGTTAGGGGTAGAATAAATAAATAATAATAATAATAATAATAATAATAATAATGAAATGAAAATCAGCAACATATAAGGGTTACCACTATGTTACCACAGGGGGCGCCAAAATCATCACAGACAGAAAGTTCCTCACATGAGTTCAGTGTTTCCCCTATAGTGTATTTGGCAGGGAGGGATACCTTCGCCCTGCCAACGAGATCCCAACTCAGAAATTTAAGTCGTAGATCATTATATATGTTTAATCTTTGTTTTTATCAAAATGGCTTATAAAATATAATTTGAACAATTTTAGACTCCAAAGCTTGCAATGGTTTCAATGTTTTGAAGAAAAATGTCTCTCTCTACTCCTCTGCAACAAACAGGGCTCTCCTCTCGCTCCTGTTTCTATCTCACAATATATATGCGTGCTGACATGCTGCGCCACGTAGTTCAGAGGCGCGGCATGTCAGCACTATTGATTCTGGTACTCTGGTCGCTACTGCTTGCCGCTCATACCCTGCCAGTTTTGTACAGGATGATTTCGACAACCTGGGGTTGTGGCTCCTTTCCATCGTGTTTGCTGCCAACACAACAATTTTTAAAAAATGGTCATGGAGCACCAGACTGTCCTGAATGATCAGCACCCCAATTGAAAATATCTGCATTCCTTAAAAAGACGGTATTTAGCGATGCATTCTCTTGTGGATGCTAGCTTATGCATCTCTCCCAGCCCTGAAAACAGCGCTGTCGACATAAGCAAAAAAGCCAAAGCAAAAAAGCTAGGGGGAAACTCTGAACCACTTTTATTTTCTCATTTTTGTCATTCTCTCAAATTTGAACAAACTTCCCTTCCTTTCATTTATTTGGACACTTGACCTTTGTGTTGTGCATGACAGTCCTTGTAAAATGTTAGAACGATGATAACACACTCAAGTGTGAGCTGAAGGATGGCTGAATGAAAGAGCTCTTCAAGCTGAGATAGGAAAGATTGTGGATAAGAGTTCGTGAGTGGGAAAAGCAAGTGGCTAAATACTCCCTCACCCAATATACACATGTCTTTGGTAGAGAAACCTTACATGAAAAAGGAAAAATCAAGAGCATACAAACACAGTAGGTATGATCATGATCAGGCCAACAAATAAGACATAGACTTCCAGTTTTGTGTCTTGGAATCATAGAACCCTAAGTTACAGACAAGTCCACAAGACCACTATGTATGAGTCGCGGGTCATCACCAACAAGATACAGAACTACATTCAAACAGTGAACTGAACCTGCATGACTGGGAAACTACTGTTTGTGTTGTTGGCTTTCCAGTTGGCATAGATAATGAATGAAATAACTCGTAAATGAAGATAAAGTTTGCAGTTATCCTTGTGTTTACTTATTAATTCAGTCCCCAAAGTTAGTCTGAATCCTCTTGCCTCTGGAATTTAATCATATCCAAGGCTTGAAACAGACTTTTTTTTTTATTAACTCAGAGGCAACTGAGCTCAGAATTTAAAAACTAACCAACCAAGTACCAACCAGGTATTTAAATGGTACAAACAGCCAGAATGATCCACTATGCCATGGCTTTATATTCATGGTTTGTCAGTCTGGTGCATCTCTTAAGTTGAGAAAAATCTCACAGGAGCCAATGGACAGTTTGTGCCTTTCACTGAATCTGTGAATAAAGTCATTGACTCATGTCTTCATGTCAGTACATCTTCTTCATACTCTGAAGAAGATGTACTAACATTCAGATTGACGAAGATGTACTGACATTGAAACCTTTGTCAAGCTTTATTTGTGCTTTCATGAAAAAGCACAAACGGTCTCTGTGACTGTGATTTTTTTCCCCTCAAGTTCCTGAGGGAAACACTTTTTTATTTCAGTGTTGAAGATGGCTAACTTTGTGTCTATGAATAAAGCAGTCACTCAATGTTGAGATACATTCACACATTCACAATAAATCGTCCTTGTGGCAGTTTTGTTGTGGTTCAGTAACCTCTCATAGCTTTTATTACATAGCTCTATGGCCACTTTACCTCATCACTATGCACTGCAACTCAAGGATATACATGTACATATCTGCCCCGCTGTTATGTGGCACAATGCTTAAACCGATAGCCACCCACGAACTCAAGAGCCATATAAAGCTAATTATGCAGCCCCTTATATGTATGGCTTTGTGTGAAACAATAATGCTAAATGACCATGCAAAGGTCCAAATGGGAAAAGAAAAAAAAAAAAAAAAAGAAAGAAACAAACAAACATGGCTCAGCTGGTTTCCACCAGAGAGACCCAGATGGGGTTTGTTGTTTTCTAAAAGAAGACAGATCTGGCTGTTCTCATTTTTGTCTTTAATTGTGACTAAATGACAGTTTACAGACAAAAATGAGTAATCACCAGTTCAGACATCACAGAGAGTCCATCATCAGTCTGCGTTGTTAAAACATTTTCTTCAGCAGCACAATGACTAATACCAAAGGGGAGATAACAAATAGTCTTTGTCCAGAGAAAAGCATGAATTCTGAAAATGTCAGCACCCCTTTAAGCTTTTAAACCATGAAATGGCAGGCGAGTATGTTCTACACACATTTAACTTATCTGAAACAATAACACACCCCGGCTGATGAGAAATGTTTTTTTTTTTTTTTTTTTTAAATAAAAGTGGGATAATAAGCAAGGGAGAAATATCAATACACAGAGACCCCTCTGAGTATAATTAATAATAATTTGAACTTTCAGTAATACTTAAAACTGCAGGTTTTCATTCTCTTGTAACAGAGTCTTTAAGGCCTAAAAGCTTCCCAAAAGTGTGGCCCTGATTCTGAGGAGTTCATGTTTGTATGCAAATCAGAGTTTGCTGTGTTTGAACATTTCTGCTTCATACTGTTTGCACACGTCAGACCATGCTGTCAATGGAAATCAAGTATTTTTTTTTTTTTTAAGACCTACTCCTGCTTTGTGTCTGAGCCTCTCAGAACGTCTGCGAGTACCTCCCACACCCAGACGCACACATCTGTGTTGTAATAAATAAATAAATAAATTATGCACGCAAACACATAATGACTCCAGAGGTACAAGAGCTCTTGCACACACTTTGCCCTCCCCTCTATGAGTGTGTGGGAGGAAAAACCTTTTACCAATACTACTCCTTGTCGAGAGACAGCACTCTGATAATAGCATGTATCTGCAGGAGTGCCTGTCATGTAATCAAAGCAGGCAACTGGCAGCACGTCTGTGTCAAAGAATGATTTTTTTTTTTCTTTTTTGCAGTCATGTTTGATGTGTTTTATTTATATTTCTTTCCTTTTTTGTGGAGGGAAGGGGGTAGGGCTGCTTTAATTGAAGCATGTGTGATGTCAGCAATGGTCAAGTGCTCCTCTCAGCTAAACGACTCCTGGCTTGACAGAGGCAGCAGCGGCAGTGTAGCATGCATGACTATTGCTTTATTGGTCCCATATAAACACGATGATCACGATAATGAAGACACAGTGATGGGGAGGCAGAGGGAAGAACAACGTTGAAAGGAGAGGCAAATGTGGGAAGAAGAACAGCATCATGAAACAGGACGGGTATGAACTGTATATCACCTCCAGCTCATCCATAATTTTCATACGCTACATCTCGCCTATGACTCACATCTTGCTATTGACATTCGTACCAATTTGCCCGTGGAGATATTGCACAGTATATTTCTGTTTCAGGTGTGTTGGAGCTTTCACATTTAGAGCTAAGTTCAATGGAATTAAAGGATCATTGCTTCTGTTTGTTGCACTCAGTAGATTCTCTGCTATCTTATCAAGATTAACAAAAGATCAGTGGATAGATTTGCTGTCTAACACTTGATATGGAGGTACATTAAGGGTTTTTAATTCAGCTAAGACTTAAATGCTCAGTGGCAGCACTCCCGGAAAAGGTGAATTAATTCTGAACCTCATGTGCATAAACAATAAAGAGGTGTAAAATATGATACTTGAAACATATAGAACAGAACTTTTTTTTATTATTACCATCAACATTGAAGCTCATTGAAGCCAGAAACTGCAGGGCCAAGTAAGAAAGACTAGCTGTCAACTTCTGATCTCAATTGTTTGCTTGAGGCTGGGTAAATAAGTCCATCCCTGTTGCGCCCCATGTTGAATTAACAGTTGAATAAAACATGTTGGAAGCCTGGTAGAAAAATAAGGTTATAGCCTCTTCACCCTATCACTGTTTACATATCTTCAAAAAAGGGCTGTTACAATGTCAGATTTTAAGCTCACGGTTATTGTGGTCAAAGAATGTCATGACGACGCTATTGGAATATTTATGAAAACTGAGGTCTAAAATAACACTGAGTAAAACTGAGAAGAGCAACATAACATACGCTTATAGATATTACTAGTTCATACATTTACTGATTTACATTGGGCGAAGATGATCTTCAAGCCCAAGAAATCAAGGAGTCTGGTGATCCAGAAGGGCAAAACAACTAAACGGTTCAAGCTTCTTGTTCAAGGGGAAGAGATCCCGAACATCCAGGGAAACCCTATCAAATGCCTTGGAAAATGGTATGATGATTCCTTGACAGACAAAAACAGCATCTCCAGCACTGAAAAACAAGTGGAAGAGTGGTTGAAGAGGATTGACAAGTCTGGCCTGCTTGGAAAGTATAAGTGCTGGATCTACCAACATGGCCTGCTCCAAAGACCTATGTGGCTTCTCACTGTGTACGAAGTGCCTTTAATATCAGTTGAAGGGATGGAGAGAAGATTCAACAAGCACCTTCGTAGATGGTTGGGAATACCCCCAAGCTTTACATCTGTGGGGCTCTACATAAGGTCGGGTCAGCTCCAGCTCCCCCTGTCCTCTGTTGTGGAGGAGTTTAAAGTCGCCAAGTGCAGGCTTTCCCTGACATATAGGGACTCCCAAGATCAACTCATCAGGGAAGCTGGAAGCCGAACAAGATCCGGCAGGAAGTGGGCCGCCAGCACTGCAGTTCACCAGGCAGAAGCTTCTCTCAGGACCAAGGAAACCATTGGTAACCCCTGCACTGGAAGACAGGGCTTAGGAACATCACACTTCCAGCACTGGTCAAAGTCCACTCCCAGGGAGAGGAGGACCATGATCCAGGATGAAGTTCGAAACCTTGAGGAGGAAGGAAGAAGAGCTAAAGCCATCGAGCTCGCATCTCAAGGTGCCTGGACAAGGTGGGACCTTCCCAAGAGGACCATCACGTGGAGTGAACTCTGGAGGCTGGAGCCTTTTCGGATCTCGTTTCTGCTCCGAGCAGTGTACGACACCTTACCTACCCCAGTCAATTTGCACAGGTGGGGAATGAGGGAGGACCCTCTGTGTGGGTTGTGTGGCAGTAAAGGAACCATGGTGCACATTCTTTCAGGGTGCAAAACAGCATTGACCCAGGGGAGATATAGGTGGCGCCATGACAAGGTGTTGGCACTGCTCGCAGACATCTTGGAGCAAGAGAGGAGAAAGAAATATCCGGCCAAGAGAAGACCACAGCTGAGTATCATCGCCTTGGTAAAAGAGGGCAACAGACCTGTCATCCAAGGCCAAACCAAGCAAAAACTCCTGCAGTCGGCCCAAGGATGGGAGATGGAGGTCGACCTGGGGAGGAAGCTCCACTTCCCAGAAGCGGTACTGTCCACCACTCTGAGACCAGATATAGTTATGTGGTCTCCAGAGGGAAAGAAGATCATCCTGGTGGAATTAACGGTCCCGTGGGAGGAGGGATGCGAGGAAGCGGCAGAGCGAAAGAAGACCAAGTACCAGCAGCTTGTCCAGGACTGCCGAGACAAGGGGTGGACAACATGGCTGATGACAGTGGAAGTAGGATGTTGAGGATTTCCAGCACAGTCAGTGTGGAATCTCCTGACTAAGGTGGGACTGAGAGGCCACTTGAGGAAAACAGCCATTCGTAGGCTGGGAGAAGCGGCAGAGAGAGCCTCATGTTGGCTCTGGCATAAGAGAGAGGACAATAGCTGGAAGCCTGAATGAGAGGCGCAGTGACCTGACCAGTCACTGCGGACCCGCCAACTTGAGGGTGTTGTGGTTAAGGGTCGAAACACCCCATGATGGTTGGGGACCACCTGATGACCTCTTATCCAGGCCAAGGCTTTATCCATTAAGAAATGGATTATAATCTTATCGTTGATGTATTTACGAACTGATAATACAATTAACTTACATTTCTAATTTTGTCCAAACGTATGATTTACCAACACCACTGGCTACATAAGTGACACTTCCTCAAAGAAGACATTGACTCATAAAATGATAGCTTGATGTGCTTTTATTTCGATTGTAGATTGTGAATTATTATTTGTATGTATATATATATTTTTTTTTTTCTTTGATTATTGTTATTGTTGTTTTGAATATTGTCATTCTTTTTGTATGTTTGTCTTTTTTTTAGTTTACTTTCTTGTGCTGCACGCACATGTTCGAGAATAAAAAAAATAAAAACAAAGTTAAAAGAACAATCTAGAAGTAGTTTGCATGCCCCTTTTTTAATTATTGTATCTGGATGTTAGCACAAATTAGCAACTTTCAGTGTCTTTCTCACCAAACTAAGCTTGTTCAGTGTTTCTCATTCGTCAATTCATTTTCCCCAAATTGAATCTAAAAATGAAGTTTTTACTGCTTTGCTGCATCCCAACTTTACTGTAATGAGCGTCTCATTACTTTCAAAAAGGATTTATTAACTGGCGTGAGGTTTAACACTCAAGTCTCTGCAACTTCTCACTTAAAAAAAAGTGCTTGAAGTGATAATCTTCTAAATATCTATTTTAATCTCAGTGAATAGTTTATCGTAGTGTTATTCTGCATTTAGGATGTGATAAGTTTTTTTTTTTTTCTCCTGGTTGTGTCTCATGCAATGAGATATTTTTTCAAGAGAATCAGATCTGCCAAATTCAGATAACAGCAAGAAACTGTACAGGAATCTAATGCAGGAAATTAAGAGATCGAAAAATGAAACATGAAATGTTCACAGGGAGGACAGTGTTCTTGGTGATACCCTTTGTAGACAGCTTGAAAAAAAAAGACAATATAGATGGTAATGTGAAAAAAACCTCTTTGGAAGGATCAGAGAACCCCCGAAATAATCAGTGTGATTTTCTGTGTCTCCCACAGTGCAGAACAAATATGAACAATAAACAAATTATCATGCATGAAAGTTTTTCATTAGCATAAGGACAGCAGACAAAGACTTTCAAACTGCAGCTAGAACTGATCCTTTAATATTTCAAATGCTTCAGAAACAAAACAAAAAAAGAGAGCAGCTTGATCTCAAGTAAGTGGCTGGAAATGATGCTGCCATGCTAAATGAGCTAGAGTAGGGGTTACACAGTCTGAATAGATATCAGTCTATTAAGTGGATGGAAATGCAAGGATCACTGTGATGCTTCTTTTTCAACTCCTTTAAGACTGGGACAGGCCAAAGTACCCAATACTGAACCATACCCACCATGTGATCATATAAACCACTTGCCTATTATGCTGTCATATTTCTGCCTTTCTTTATGCACTGAAAAAAACAATCAAAGAGAAAACAACCAGGCTTAAAGTGATACTATCATTATTGATACAAAGACAGGATGAGAGAAATTGGGGCCAAAATGTAAGTAAATTACATATTGTTGGATTTATTGATGCAAACAGAGTAATTTGATAGAGTTGAGTGGCTGCCATTGAACAACAGATGCCTGAAAACAAAACCAAAAAGTAATTGCAGGGGCATATAATAACCTAAATATCTGCTTAACTCAGAAACAGAATTGAGTGCAAAGCCTAAACTAATCACACTTATCCCTTCTTAATCTCCATGTAGGAGTTACATCCGCTTTCTACTTTTCTAAGGAGAATGATGATGTGAGGCGACACTGTGGCATCGCCCTGAGAGTACGTAGGCACACACTTCCTCGTGTGTCTCCACATCTTTGCAAATTTGACACAAACATACCATAAGATTTAAGATTTGGTTGCAGCAAACACACTGCAGTTACAATTTACCCCTTTGGGTTTTGAATAGATACTTTTGTGAGGAATTACACAAACAAAGGAAAAGGAAAAGACAAATATATTTGAGGAAAATCATTTTGTTAATCTCTTGTATTGGCCTACTTCTTGTAATTTTGGATTACAAAGTTTTTTTTTATGATTTGGGTAAAATAAAACCCATCTTAACCTCACATTTGAGAACCTGAAGGAGTTGGTGTAGCATAATTTTGTCTTTCTTATAAATTTGATAACCTTAACTCAAATCAGACAGAAGCCTGTGAAAGCACCAAAAGGTCGGCCCTAATAACAGCAGCTTTAAAAAGTCAATCTGCAGTGTGAACAATGAGCATTTCCCTCTCCTTCTGTCCTTTCCACCCCCAGATGACTTTACAGAGCAGCATTAGCGGTCGATGCTAACAGGAAGCCGACTTGTGCTGTGTCCAGCTCTGTGACCAAGCCAGTGACTGCACAGATTGGAAAATCAATTACCAATCACACACTGAAGACCCTGAGAGAAACACACACACACATACACACACAACGCTGTGGTCCCATCTTAAACAACACATACAGATCAAAGACAGTGGTTCCACCTCACACACGTACACTCCCCTCGTCAGCAGTTACACATCAGGGTGCTCTGATGTGCCAATAACGAGCACTGTGTTTGTGTGTCCTTGTGCATGCATGTGGGTGTGTTTGTGACAAGACAAGGGGAGATAGGGTGTCATTGCAGGCGTTGGGGATATGGAGATGTATTCAGACATCAATTTATCATCCTGAAAGCGGGGGAAGAACGATGGAGAAAGATGGAGAAAGGGAGGGAACAACAGAAAGAGAGCTGGGTGAGGGAGACACCATGGAACCTAATGCCCGACACGTTTGAGGATACACTGCATCAAAATCAAACTTTTCTTTTGCAAGTAAGCCCACCTTCCTCTCAGAAATGCAATATGATTAATTAAGTAGCTATGTAATGATGGATATAACCCATTGGTCGACCAGTCAGTCATTCCACCTGCTGCATGTGCTCTCAACCTCCTTAATGTTGTATTTCATTCATATTTTTTATTTATACACGTTATATGAATTCATCTGCAAAACAGTTGAGGAACATAATAAAAGTAAAGGAACAAAGTGAGGCAATTGCTGTGTTCAAGATAATGTAGACTGAAATAGCTAAATATGTTTCTGTTGCTACATCTTTTTTTAAAGATCCATATGGCAGATGTGTTTTCTGAAAGTTGCATTGCTTTGTGGCTGGATTTTAGAAAGATTATCAGTGGGAGCCTACATTGAAGAAGTTACCCAGTTCAACACACTGACTGAACCACCAATAACAAAATGATGGTCCCAAAAATAATGAAACATCAATAAACCAAAAACAAAACCAGAGACCCCTACATGATTTGATATACAACATTTCAACACTACTTTTAAACAATGTTTTACCAGCCACAAATGTTTTAACTGATGCCTAAGAGACCAACTTGTAGGGAGTTTATCCTTATCTTGAACATTGTTACATAAATTATTAATTTATTTATATGACTATTTTACATGTAAAATGGGATTATTTCTTAATACTGAATTTAAAGTGGGAAGCGATCTGGTCAAGTCTGATGTTGCCTGACCTATTATCAAGCTCATATTCTTTTTGCTGGGCGATGGGTCTGGGACCACTCTGATTACAAAAGATTTCCCATCGTTGTCAGACATACCTGACCAATCACAGTGGTTTGCTTAAAAACGGGGTGGCTTTATTAAGGTGACAACACAGGACAGACAAACTGTCACGAGAGGATAAAGGAGAGCAGGGAGAGGAGCAGGCAGAGACAGGTGTGTGTGCCTGAAAAGCCGAAGGACAGAATAAGTGTGGCAAAAGAGATAACAGCAACCACAAAGGTGCAAGAGCATTAACAAGCTAATGAAATCTGCTTGTATCATAGTCAAACATAAGTCTAGTCTTCACGTAATAAAGGAGGAGGCTTAAAAACACTGAAAGATATGATGTATCTGCCTGTGATAAAATGAAGGACAGGCCCATCTACTTTTTATATAGCTCAAACTTAGTTCCTGCATTGCAAAAAACTCTGTATAAAAAAAAAAAACAAAAAACATTTTGATGTATCCCAGCTGAGCTCAGTTAACTTCAATTCAGTTCAGATTATGTTGCAGCTCATTTGGAATTTGCTCTCATAGCCAGCATGCCCACCTGCCCACTGGCTGGGTCAGCAACAGCAGAGGACCCTTGGTGATGATAACCATTCTGGAAAATGAAAAAATACACACGGCAAACTCAGTCTTTACTGCCAGACAAACAAACCAACCATTGCTTTATTTTTAATGTATCACACTAATAACAGAGACAGAAATATCAGTTTGTCTGCAGTCTCAACAGTTTGTTGTTACTATAACATAAAAACAGAGAGCATTTCTGTTAGGGTTCTTAATGGAAAAGGTTAAAGCATCCAAAAACATTGTCTATTCATCCAATTAGATAGCAAGTGACTGGAGCATATTATTTTTGTGTGCAAAGGTCACATTAATGAGCAGCAGAGAGCCGAGGAGACGGAGCCATACAACTGTCAGACACAATCTGTTAGGAGGCTAGGGGACCGAGGTCATTGGACTCTGCAGCTCTGACTGACCCATCCAGTTAGTTGTCAAAGCCGATTAGTAGGTAGAAACAAGGCCTCAACCCGCCCTAAAGGGAGCAGCTGTCACAATTACACATATAGATATTCTCTCACTTGTAGTGTAGACATGGAGTTTTAATATTAAACACGGAATTCTGTCTGTTTTCAATTAAAAAGAGGCTGATAAGAAGTTCAGCACATCATTCAGGCTAACTAAAAAGTTGTTGGAAGAGATGTGTGGCACAGAACTCTTCAGAGTGTAGAACTATTTTCACTTTTTAAAAGTGTGTGCAAAAATGTGTTGATATAAAGTTTTTAATGAAGTTTCAGACGTTTAAAGCCACAAACTTTAGTTTTATCCCGTTCAAACAGATTTTGATTTGGCCTCATTTAAGGCTGTAAAGTCCTAGTTGACTTTTTGGTCGATACGTGCTGAGTCAGCCAAAATACTGATTGGTGGACTCATTTTTTTCCACTTCAATTCACAGACTATGGTTAATTTCACCTGGAGGAACATACCAAGTGCTAATGGGGGTGTTTTCAGACCACCCCTGTTTCACAGCTAACAGTCTGTCTCAGAACACCCCCCTTGTTTTCACCTTTTTGGATTCGCCCAACCCACCGAAGACAGGCTGGAGACGGGAAGATTAAAGAGCATCTACGGTAATCAATGTCTGAATATTTATTTTTAGTTTGAGTGTTTCAACTTTCACGTGAGTCCTCCTCTACCATCCATGTCAAAGACATCAGCAGTGTGGCAGAATTTACCAAAATAGATGGCAGATTAGGTTGTGTTTAATTGCCTTCTTGTGCTGGTATCAGTATCTTTTCACCCCACTGAGCCACGCTCCACTGAGCCACACCATCCCCCACCGCAGATGGGCTTGCCGTTTTAGTCGACCAAGAACTTCTTTGGAAGATGGCAGCCCTAGCCTCATCCCTATCATATCCATTCATTTCATGTTGGGTAGGATCAAATATACTGTTCTTAAACAGCCTCTGCTGATGCTTCATTATATTAATGTGTTTTTGTGTCAGTACTAAAAAAATTTAAAAAATTACAACAGGTCACATTTTGTTCAAAATATAACTCCCATGAATCTTATTATGCTGAACATTATCCTACAATATCTTTAAGACATTATTTACTTTGGATTGTGACTAACTACTTACCCTGGCAGCCTTCTAATATAATGAGCCAAGTATGAAAAGCTGTGTAAACACTAATGATCTGTGATTACAATTGAACAGTTTGATATGACAGCAAAGGTTTATGGTGAACAAACATACTCTTTGTGGTGTATTTTTATTCTGATAGTAAATAGTAATAAAAAGGATCCTTCACACATGAAGTATCTGTTAAACTGAAATGATTTGTTTACCTCAGTTCTTCATATTGTTATAACTGCTTTCACTCAAAGGGAATTTTTTTTTGAATGAGTGATTGTTTCATCTTTTGTCCGTATTAACCCGAAAATCCTGAAAAAGGGGAAATAAACTGGTGTTAGCATTCTTCCAACTTTATTGAGCTGCTCAGTCTGTAATGATAGGAGCACATTTATCTTGCTCATTTCTCATCTGTCTGAGGTGAATAAAACCAAGCCTCAAGTCTGATGGAAACGCACAAATAGATCCTCTTTTCTGTGTGATTCTTGGTTCTCTTCACTTCTCTCTATCTCTGTGTAATGTAAATAAAAGTTTCAAAGGCTTGTCGCCTATACAGGCTGCACCCTGAAGCAAAGAGTAAACAGAGTATATTTCCCAGCACAGTCTTCTTTTCCCCTCTGTCTTTTTTTTTAATGTCAAATGAAAACAATGTATTTCTCCAGTGCATGCCGCTTGGAGAATAAAGCCTTGCATATGATTACTAGTTGCTGCAGACTTGCAGGAGCAGGTTTGTTATTCTGGCTGACAGGTCTGCAACAGTTTCAAGCTCAGACTGGAACACTGTGAACTTCAAACTGAAAAGTTGGTTATGGGGTTTGGAAGGTTTGTTGATACTTGAACTCAACAGACTGACAAATACACCCTTACCTTCAGTGCTGTTTCAAAGGCTCCATCCTCCAAACACATGGACATGAGCCGCCAGAGAAAACACTGGCAGCCAATGATGAACCAAACACAGACCAAACACAACTCACCCAACTCTGCTTCAGCAGCCGCTTGTTTGTGGGGAAGCACTGATGAGTCAATCACAGAGTGCAGCGGAGTTACGCAGCTCAAGGAAGAACATTTATGATTATTACTTCATGGAAATACGAAAACCGAGATGCTAAGACAGATGAACTACTGTGTCTGCAGTGTAAAATGGTTCTTATGATGAGTATTTCTTCATGGAAATGATCCACTGCACTCGGTGATCGACTCGTCAGGGCTCCCCCCACAAACAAGCGGCTGCTGGAGGAGAGTGGGTGAGTTGTGTTTGGTCTCGTTGCTAAAGAAATCAGGCAAAGCTAAAAAAATGTTTGATGGCTAGTACTATGGCTGGGACCCTCTATGTACTGTTGATGAAGTTAGGTGCTGTTCTGAACATTATTTGTGTCTATAGAGTGGCTTTTTGGTTGAGGTTTGCACATGGAGACGTAGACTGCTGTGTATTACTATCATGCAATCATTACTAAAGTCGGTATAACTAGAGAAGCAAGCAGTCGGCAGCATTCACCTCTCGAGGGGGTGTCTAACTCACTGTGTTTGACTGAAATGTCTGCTGGAACTTCCCTTTAAAGAATTGATTAACAGTAACAGGAGAACATGTATTATTATTTGAATGTTTTGTGGGTGTAAAAATTACATTCACCCTAATGCACAAGATTTCACTATCTTTGCTTTTTCTGAATCCTTTCCCTCCTGCAGCTTTCTGACTTCATTCATAGACATAAATCTTCACATTCAACATTTTTCATGCAAATTTAAAAACTACAAAGTATTGTGTTGGAAGATTACGTGCCCTGCTTAGCTAACACCTGTGGGTTTCAGCTGATGTACTGGAGATATGTACGTGGTTAGATCTACATATTTAAATATGTATGTCCATGTCTTTAAACAGCAACTATTTGAGGCGGACCTTTGAATGTGTTGTTCATCCATTTGAGGGTTTTGTGTATATCCCTTGAGTAGAGTAAAGGTAACAAGCTCAGAAAAAGACAAATGCACAAAAACACATACACATAAACACAGGGGATGAGTGGGACATTTGACAGCAGAGCCAACGGCCACAGCTCTTTCATTTTGTCTTTTAGAAGCACAAAACACATTCAGTCCGTATTTATCTCTGTGCCTTCAAAGGCAGCCATCAACAGGCAGGAAGAAAGAGAGACAAAGAGAGAAGGATGAAAGACGGCGACTCTAAAGTGCTGTGGCTCAGTTTTATTAGAGAGGTTGAAAGCATTGGCTCTTGGCAACTATAACATGATGAAATCGCCCCAGCTGATTAAATGAATCTGTGGTGAAATTTAAAAAATATATATATATACATGTACCTGCATGTCTGAAAAAACAAATATGAAACAAATGCTTTGACAAGTTAAACCAACAAGCTTACAGGTGACATGAATTGCACACCAAACTTCATTTCTCATCACTCTGATTGGTCAGTCAGGTAGTTGCTGTCAAAGGCAGCTGTACAACCATAGAATGTATATAGAATGGACGTCATAAATCCCACCTCCTCCAGCTAACCCTATGGAGCTGTGGACAAACTTTAGAAATTTATTACACAGAATATAAATGTTTCTCCCCCCTGGTTGCGATGTTGACATGTAGTTACTGTAAGACTGATTAGTGCTCTAGTCCTCTTTTTTTCTGTACAGCTCTATTTTTAAAAGTTATTAGGGGGTTCATGTTTTCTATGATTGACACTTGAAACAGCCAATGGGCGTACGAAGATTGCATAGCTCACCGCCGACATCATCACAGCAAATCTCCCGCTGAATGTGTACAATGCTACTGCTTTTGGGATGATTATGTGACAGCAAAGGTTGTGCCAACAAACTGAACCTTTAAAGTAAATTGTAAAACCAAAAGTCATCTCTGACTTTTGAAACAATTTCTACTCAACCCCATGCCCATCACGTTGCTTACTTCACCGGTGTGACCTTCCTCACTTACACATGGGTCAAGGATTCATTGTTTTTCATTTGTGAATGGGAAACCAAATATCTGTTATTTTCTTTTCAGCTGCAAAACAAAAATTGGAATAACTATTTACCATCTGAATAAAAAAAATCAAAGCACCTTTGGCCCATTTTTCACATTAAAACTTTTTGTTTCTCCCTTTACAAAGTCATGGGGCTGGTTGATTGTTTTTCCATTTCTCTGTGCAAAGCATGAAAAGCAAGCCCTGATACTTTTTCCACATTCCTTTAATCACTCCTAATTTAGTCAGACAGTTAGACGTGGATAGAAGGCAGGTGGAAAATTTTCTGAATAAAAGTCAAAAGAATGGCTGAATTATGCTGGCAATGGTAGTAACAAGTATTGAACACATAATCTATTATTCAGAGTAACATCAGAGGAAAGGAAAATGAAGGCCTGCATGAGCTCGATAAAGGTCTTGATTTATTTTATTCAGACATTAAATCAGTTATCCTTTTTCCATGTTTGACAAAGGAAAATAAAGGAAGAAAGAATGGAAAGCTAATATTATGTCTAAACATGAGGACACTTTTTTTTTTTTTTTTAAAGTGTACTGAACTATTAGCAATCAGATGGCTAACCCCCTATTACCCCATGTAGCTGCTGACAGTTAGAAGTATTTTTTTTTATTAAGCAGTTTTCTTATTATTTATTAGTTATGGCAAGTTGTGAGCCAGTTGACATTTTCAAAGTGCGGACAGGCCAATCATAATTGATGCTTTTTAATGTTTTAATTAGATGAACTAATGATCTGTAATGTAACATTTAAGGTGGGAGAGTTTAACTTAAATATGACAGGTTTTTAATCCAGTCTGCCTTTACTTTGACACGTCTCTCGTGCACTTTTACTAAAATGATTTAATGAGGAAATTTGATCACTTTTCTTTAATAAATGTTTACTTTAGGGAATGCAGATACCACGTGATAGCTCTAACTATTAATCATGTGCAACAAACTTTGGGCCAAAAGGTTTGCATGTACAAAAATACATATAAACTTGATAATACATGCAAAGCTTATCTACTAACGGGGTACACCAAGGATTGCGTCTGTCAAATAGGCAAAACAGCACATGTAATTGATTTAGCATGCTTGCCTTCATAGATTTGCAGAATGTATGTAGATCATTAGAACGCGCAAAATACCGGGAGGAGCAGATGCAAATAGAATCATTCAGAACCCGCAATGTGATCTATCAAACCCGGAAACCAATTACAGTTGCTGTTTTGTGTTCAAATTTACCACATTTGAATGGCACGTGCAAACTAGCACAGTGTTACGCACACATGGCTGCAGTCATTGTGGGAAGAAGAAAGCAAAAGTGCAATGATAGACGACAGAGACAGAGAGTCTTCCATGCATGTGTCAATATATTTGCACTGTCAGAAATAAAAATAGTAGAGTAATAATAATAGTTCTGCTTTTTTGAGCTGCTGGGTGACCTAAAGGCTGATTTGGAGCTAGTCACAAAAATGATGAATGCCATATCTCATGTTGAAAAACTCCTTGTAACACAGCATTTTCCTGCGTCTAGATCATTCAGCACACCATTGTAGTTAGTGCATCTCCCCGAACAGTTTTTCTGGTGTGCTGTCCCAAAAGTTGAATGCTATGTCACCCAGGATGTGCAAGTATATCCAGTTCTCACACACTCAGGACACAGTAAATGACAGATCTTGGGGACCTGTCAATTCTTGGAGACTTGAGCTGAGTGCTGCAGAGCTCCGGGTCTAAAAGCTTAGGATTTTTTTCGATTTTCCAGTAAATTGTGGTTTTCATAAAAAATTAGGTCAAACACAGAGCAGTCAAAAAAAATGTATCTGTTTGTCTTATTGATTTTAAATTGTTTAAATCTTTTTTTTTTATTTCAAATATATTTCCTGGCATCTGTAAAAGACTTTGAAATACCTTGCGTATGAACGGTGCTGTACAAATAAACTTGCCTGCGTTGCCATTTATGCTGTTCCCCAAAATGATAGGTGCAACTCCAGGGCTTCAAACTTAATTTTTCATCTATGGCCACTCTGCACTCACAAACTCACCATGGTGACAGCCGATAGCGCACACAAAATCCTTATTGAAAGAGGGCCGTTCACACTACTTTTGCACATGTTATCAATTGCGCACACAGTGATAGTAGATCACCTGCAACACGCCCACTAATAGCATGTGCAATTTTTTAGTTTGCACACACAATTTAGTAACCCTTATTTGGGATCTTGGTAGATCAGGCCCTATGTGTTCAATATGTGCAGCAGTGTGCTGACGTGAGCTAATGCTGTGCTAACATGCCGTCTTCAATATATGGCCTGCAGGCAGGGAGGAACTGGCCAGCATCAACAGTGCTCAATAATTCATAATACACAAGCCTTATTACATACAGCTCTAACACACACTGCTTGCAGGGACACCCCATTATCTGTTCAACACACGGCCGTGCACTAACAGAGGCATACGAGTGTCATCATCACTGCTATCACTGGTCCAAACAGCTGGAGGAGATATGAGCCAGAGAGAGAGGTAAAGCACTCTGGGTGAGGATGGAGGGGGGGGCAAACATCTACATCTTTGTGGATAAGGGAATTGAAAATGCTGTAGCCAATTTTCTGCTAATCAATAATAGATATCCAGTAATAATTTCTGTAACTCAAAAAGCTAGAGTAAGGGGGATGGGAGATAGAGGAGAAATCAGAGAAGAAGGGATAGAGGAATTGAAGAGGAGAAATTACAATGAACAGGCAAATGAAGAGTATCTTGGTTTGTCTACAACAATGAGCTGCAGGATTATTTCTCCTTGGAACCTTAAGGATTTTTTCCTGCCATGGTATCAGTGCAGATCTGTAGTTCCCCACAAAAGTGGTGGGAGATAAATCTCAAGAGGGTTTTTTTAGGATTTAAATGGCACTGGTAGTGAAAAACACAGGAACTCAGAATCCCATCCTTTTTCCTTATCTCTAGTTTTGAAATGTTATAGTCGTATTATTTCAGGGCTATTTGTAAACCTAATAAAACTATCAAAACCTAAAAAAATGATCACAACTGAGACATTTGTATCACACAGAAATGGCTTGAGTTTAGAGGGTCACTGTTTTGTAAAAAGAACTGCTCCAGCTCCTCTTGAGCAATACTTGTTTAGTCTTATAAAGATTATGTTTCACTTGCTTTATGTTTTATAGTATCTAGTTTTTCAGTGCTTTGTAATTTTACATTTGAGCTTGACTGTTCAGTTATTTTCTGAGGTACAGAATAAATATAACAGTTTGTTTCGATGAATGCCAATTCATGCAAATTGCCATAGACCTGCAGATGTCAGATTTCAAACCGACCCACCCTGCAGGTGTCTCCATTTATTTCTGCTGATTAGATCTCCAGTCAGGACTGCGTGAGTGTTTACTGACCGTGCTTTACTGACATCTTGCCAACTTTTCTGCTAGTTTTATGGCACCTATTTTGATTCTTAAAAGTCTTTAAACAGCAGCTTTGGAGCCTCTGCAGACTCCCTGCAGATCTGTACCCTAATTCAGCATGAGAACATGTCTAATCACTGCAGGTGAAAACACCTGTGTGGGTGTGCAGGATACCTTTCGGGTATCTGTGCCCCTTTAGTACAACAAGAAAGGTTTTGAGTTCAGGATACCTCATTCGCTCACATTCTTTACAGTGTTGCATTTTAATATTAGTTATATCCTCTCAAGGCGCAGCTCAAACACCCCCGCTACACCTGTAATGTACATGTTGACAGTGGCAGCCTGCAGCTTCTGCATTGACTTAACAGTAGGAGAGCAGTAAATAGTCTCAGCAGCAGGGTTTAATAATGACACAGACAGGAATACAAGTCTCTGGTGGTTCAGAAAGATGCTGGATTTATTGCTCATATAGCCACAGCGGGATAAGCCTTCGGAGTCATATGTTTGTTAGAAGGAATTCACAGCAGTAGTAAAGGTAGTCTTCCATAGAAAACAGTAATAGACACAACAGAGGATGATGATATAGCAAAACAACCTTTCTTAAATAGATATAATGCCATGGGTTCTCAATGCTGGGCTATTTTTATTTTTCGCTTCGATAATGTGAATTTACACTTTAATTGTTGTCCGTAATGCTGCCCTGTAACTTTAACTGTCTCCACAAACCATGTGCAAATAAAATCATTCAGGTGACTGAATTACATGTTAAGTCAATGCAAAGATGCGATTAGACGCTTCTTCTACTCTGGCAGCGCGAATGACGCAAATTGAGCGGGAGCTGTAATATCTTGACTTGAGCAGATATTTGCATCGCAGTAACTAATCAGCATGGACGGTTGTTCACTGGTATCTAAAATGGAGGACAAACTGGTCATGTCAATGTGTGGGTGCCCTGAATTATATGATACCTTTTCTTTCAATTACCAGAAACCAGAATAAAAAGGAGCTCGCCTGGAGGTAAGTGAGTGAGGAGGTCGGCTTACCTGGTAAATTGTAAAAAACTTCAGTCTATCACTTGATCCCGCTGGCTGAATTGGCAGGAGTTACTGTTTAAATTACTGTTGACGTGCGATTGAAGCAAGTAAATACAAATCATTTATGCGTCTAGATTCGCATGAATTAAGCGAGTCAATGATTTTACTCGTGCTTGGTGTGAGCGCCCCTTAACAGTGTCTTAACAATGCGAATCAGTGCAAAAAGGTCCTAGTTATTTCAAATTCTTGTGTGAGAGCAAGCTGTAATGAATGAAAATGTTTTGTAAGCCTGGTATGACACGTGGATATGACCCAACTTCTTTATGATGTCTTCTCTATGATGAAAAATCACCTCAAACTCTGGCTTTTCTTCTTTTTTTTAATTCATTTTTTCATAGGAGTCCAAGTTTGTTTTGTAAGAAAGGCCTTGGCATGAAACAACCCAGAGTTAGAAGATAATTTTAGAATCCATCCAGGTGTGTTTCACAAGAGCTCAGATTTGCTTGGGAAGATAAAATAAAACAGTTTGACATTCTGCACTGCACAGCAACACTCTAAGATCACCTCTTTCACCATAACAAGACATTTTAGTCTCTTCCATATAAAAAAGTGCTACAGCCAGAGCTGCAATTTAAAGCTTTTATTTTATTTTTTATTAATCCTGAATAGATAGACAGAGTGGCTTAGTGAGCTATACTTCATTGTCTTATTGAGTGTCATTGGTAGCTGAATGACATCTGTTAAGGGCATCTGCTCCAAGGAGAGAGGGCCATTACTGACATGAATACACACATACACACCGTTGAGCAGTGAAGTGAGAGAGGTAAGCAATAACAGCCAACTCCTGCCAATGATGCTCTGAGTTAGCATTGCCTCAGGGTAGAGGATGGCAAGATTTGTTCTCTTCTTCCTCCTCTAGTGTAAATAAAGACAGAGACAGGTCATCCATTCTGAATGGAACTACAGATGTGGTCATATTCCTCTATCCTGATTATCCTTGCTAATACAGATATTGACTCTATCAAGGAGGAGCTTAGTAAATTGCCATTTTCTTCTTCTTTCAAATCCCCCACCCCATTTTCCTCACTCCACCCTTCTCTATCTTGACAGTATAAATTGGTCATACATAATGGATGAGCAGACATAGGCGGAAGCAGAGCTTTTCTCACAGAAATTGAACCAGAGGTTGGTTTAAGGTGGGAAAAACATGCCAGCTTTTTACACACCCTCTACATATCCTTGTGAAGTCATGTATGTGTTTTCAGTGCACCAGATTCCTATGTGAAACATTATGAAAATGTCTCCTCTCCGTAAAATCGGGATATGCAAATTATTCTAAATGTACCAGTTCAAGGCCCCATTCAGATCCATATAATAAATCCCCATTTCTATGAAGTTGGGACGTTGAAAAAATGTGGAAGTACAATTATCACAGAATACAATTATTTATCGAATCCTTTTTAACCTATATTCAACTGAATACACTACAAGGATGAGATAGTAATGTTAAAACTTATCTACTGAAGTTTATTTTCTTTTCTTTTGCAAATATTCATTCATTTTGAATTTGATGCCTGCACCATGTTCCAAAATAGCAGGGTCAACTAAAGACTGGAAACCTGCTCCAAAAACACCTGTTTGGAAAATTCCACAGGCAAACATGGTCAATGAAAACAGGTGAGTGTCACGATCGGGAATAAAAGGAGCATCCTCATAAGGCTCAGCAGTTTATAAGTGAGGACAGGGTTAACATTTACCATTTTCTGAACAACACTAACGTCTGGTTCACACTGGAAGCGCCGCGCACAGAGTTTCAGATCGGCGCCCATGTTAACCTATGAGACTGTTCACACAGCACGCGTGCGGAAGCGCCGCGCGCGGAACGGCTCGCGCTCTGGAGCGCGGCTGCTCCGCTTCTCTCTACTTTTGGCGCGAGCCGCGCGCGCCGATGTAAAGCTCAACAGAGCAGATCGGACCAGACAGGAAGTCAGGAAGGAGATGCGAGAGAATCCGGTCAATTTTCAAAATAAAGTAAATTTCAATAAATTAGAAAAAGATTGACGGTGTTGCTTGTCGGTCTATTTTTTTTACCGATGAACACACACACACACACACACACACACACACACACACACACACACACACACACACACACACACGGAGGGAGAGCTGCAGAGATTCAGTGATGTTATTGAGACAAAGAGGGGGGGGACTTTATTACGATACAGTCAATAGCCTCGAGCTAACAAGGCTATACATACAACGGAGTCAACAGACTCCCCAATTTATTCGTCGTTTACCCCTATATAATAATTTAAAACAATACTTGAAGATGCTGTCAATATTTAATTCATGTATGACGAAATAAAAACGTAAATAAATAGTGATTTACCCATTTTTAAAGCGCTCGTAAGTGTGGAAAACTGAGGGCAGACGGAAACGGCCGAGCACTACCGGGCTCAGTCGATGTCTGACCGGCATGTCAGAGCGCAGCAGAAAGCGCTTCCTGTGTGAACAGCCAAGCGCGAGCCGGCGCTGCGCGCGCGCGGCGCTTCCGTTCCGCGCGCGCCGCTTCCAGTGTGAGCCAGACGTTAGAAAAATGTTTCCCAATTTACAGTTTCAGGAATTCAGTGATTTCATTATCCACAGTCCATACGATTATCAGAAGATTCAGAGCATCAAGAAAGTCTCTGCACACAAGACGTAAGGCGGAAGACAAACATTGAATTCTTGTGACCTTTGATTCTTTGAATGGCACTGCATTTAAAAATAAATAAAACCCACATCATTCTGTAAGGGATTGTCACTCGTGGGCTCGGAAACACTTCAGAAAACCATTGTCAGTTCACACAGTTCATCTCTAGAACTTTAAGGTTTCATTCAAACTCTTTCAAACAAAACCAAAGCCAGATATCTACAACACCCAGAAACATCGCTGGCTTCTCTGGACCTGAGCTCATTTTAGATGGACTGAAAGTGGAAAAGTCTGTTGTGGTCTAACAAGTCCACGGTATAGGGGTGTGTTGGTGTCTATTGCATGGCTAACTGCCACATTTGTGAAGGATCCATTAATGCTGAAAGGTACATACAGAATATGGACCAACATGCTGCTATCCAAGCCACATCTTTTTCAGGGATGAATCTGCTTATTTCAGCAAGACAATGCCAAGACACATTCTGCACATGTTACAACAGCATGACTTCGTAGTAAAAGAGTGCGGGTACTTGACTGGCCTGCCTGCAGTTCAGAACTGTTCTCAATTGAAAATGTGTGGAGCATTATGAAGCACAAAAGGAAGACCTCAGACTGTTGAACAACTGTAGTGGTCCATCAAGCAAGAAAGAAAGAATTTCACCTCCGAGCTCCAAGCTTCAACAGTTAGCGTCTTCAGTTCACAAACTCTTACTGAGTGTTGTTCAAAGGAGAGGTGATGTAACACAGAGGTAAACATGACCCTAATCCCAGCTTTTTGGGAATATGTTACAGCATCAAATTCAAAATAAGTAAATATTTGCAAAATAAATCAATCAACTTATCAGTTTGAACATTATATATACAGTATTTTCCTTTTCTTGTTTTCAACTGAGCATAGGTTGCAAAGGATTTTAAAATCATTGGGTTCTGTTTTTATTGTTTTAGATGATGTTCCAACTTCACTGGAATTAAGGTTTGTACTCTCCTGGTCCCTAAATACGTTTCACAATTCACACCCATCTATTTTAATAGCCAGTTAAAGGGTCGCACTGTGGAGCCCTGCTCTCGTTACCATCTCTGTTCCAACTAAAAATATAAAGAAAGGTTAAAAAACTCTTGATATGGTGCGAGAAAAATAGGGTCTATTGTCTATCTATGGGGGCCTATTATGAATCAAGTTTTAGCAGTCACACACTCCAGCTGTAGCTCATATTTGACAACTCGCATCTTATTTTGGTAAGCAGTGACTGACAAGTCTTTTTCAGGACCTGCAGAATCATAACTGGTTTTTGTGTTTCCTCTGAGCTATTAATACTGCCTTTCTCCCATGTTTTCTTTGGTTTTCTCAGCTTATTTACATGAATCTGATTTGTGAAAACTCTCCGGTAAGGAGGACTTGAAGTCAGCTTCTCCCTGCGGATTGTTTGTTTCCGTGACTGGCTGACTCCTGAGTGATGGGCGGCAGACTAAAG
The DNA here is from genome assembly GCA_962446985.1 of Xyrichtys novacula. Lineage (NCBI taxonomy): Eukaryota > Metazoa > Chordata > Actinopteri > Labriformes > Labridae > Xyrichtys > Xyrichtys novacula. Next base: position 7,447,960 of record OY660874.1, read on the forward strand.
CTCTCCACATATTACTGACAGCCACATATGAATGACAATGTGTCATGTAGGACAGCAGGCAGAGCAGCTGTGTCAGCCGATGCCACTCACACATTGGCATATTGATGCATTTTATGCCCACAGACAAGACTGTGCGTGTGTGTGTGTGTGTGTGTGTGTGTGTGTGTGTAAGAGGAAATGAGAGTTACCGTTAATCGTGTATTTCTGCATTTTTCTGTTCACTTTTGTGTTTTTTTTGCTTGTGTGCATGTGCACGTGTGTGAGTGTGTCATTTGCATGCAGCTCATGATGACCCCTCTCCTCTCATCTCAGATTCTCATTAATTCAGAGACCTGCCGGTGCTCACACACACATGCCACAAACACACACACACACACACACACACACACACACACACACACACACACACACAGGCTTGACACAGGTCATCACATTTTCATCACTGCACCCTGCCCCTTCAATCTCTCCTTCTCCTCATCTTTCTTCTTACACTCTGCCACTCTCCCCCCCCCACCCCCCCACATATGCCTCCCCTCCTTCTTTCTTTCGCTCTCTCCCTTCCCGTCCTGTCTGTCCCTCTCATGTCTAATTGGGGTAAACACTCTGAGCAGGTTATTAGAGACACCTCGATATGTAGACACCTCGTTGTGACACCCCGCCATTATGTCCCTATTACTGTGACACCCTCTCTTGCCACGTGTATGATGACACCTCAGTGACCCTGTTATGTCCTCATTATATTGGCCCCCTTGTGTAATGACTTAATGACGTCTTCTCAATAATACTGTGTTGAAACTTTCGGCGTTGTTGGCCATAATGGCACAGTTCCGTCGCCATTATTGGAAAACCGTCCCTTTAATTAGCGTGAGACTCCAGCTTTAGCTGCTGGCACTAACCGGCAGAAAGTGACTGACAGAAAAGAGACAAACAAACATGGAAAACTGTCAAGTCTCTCATTTCTGGGGGTTGCAAAATTGACAAAAGACATTTTTTTAGTGGGAGATTAAAAAAAGTCTTTGGTTGGCCCTTTTCAATGTCTCAGTGAGGAATTTGTGCTTTTTATCATTTCATGTCTTTTCAAGCTAAACAACATAAAACTTGTGCAGCTGATGTTATGTATGTTAACATCTGCTATGATGCTTAAAGCTGCACTACATCTTTCGCAGTTTCTCAGGTGTCCACTGGCTCATCAGACAGTACATTGTTACCATGGGCTCTAGTTTTGTGTCCGCCGGTGAGGCGGCAGAGGGTGGCGGATCCCACGCAGTGGTATTTTCGTCTGGCGGAGCCCGGCGTACAGCCAATTTGGTATTTTCGTGACTAAGGCGCACCGAGGTCCGCCAAGCTGGGCGTGGTGGCGTGGCAGGGGGAGGTGTCAACAGAATCAGCTGGCGCAGTGACATTTTCATGCTCGCCGGTGGCGTATAAAGTGCGCTGGAAGCTCACCGATTCAAACCTGGTCAGCTTTCAGTGCAGGCGGAGCGCAGCTGGTCTAGTGGTATTTTGGTAGACCAGCGGCGTATCGGCATACGTCACCGATGCCTCACAGGCAGGTTTCCACAGTGTCAGGCACATTTCAGTGCAATAAATAAGTAAGCACATACATTTAGATCTATATAGATATATTCTGATCTATATCTGATCTGATGTGCGCGTTTGGCATGCGTTTGGACACACAACCTGACTGAATCAACACAGCTGAAACCGCATTAAATTAAATTAAATATCTAGTAAATAGACACACATGATGAAGTGAACAAGATATGTAATTCGTCTCCCTCCTTTTCTTTTTTCCTCTTCCTCTTATTTCACGCGCAGCTCGACCTGGACACGTCTCCGTGTCCTATCCCTGTCCTACTGCAGCTGCTGCTGCGGCTGAACAGATGATTTGTTACAATGATCAGATGAGTTATTTATTTTAAGCCTACATACAAATATTATAATATTGATTTTTGTGGGCCAAATTTATTTTATATGCCAACATCTATGAAAGAAAGAGCCGGGCCATGGAGCGCGATGCGTCATTTACACACAGATGGTTCCAATTTTAATGCCATTTTTGGAATTTATGTTGTGATCTCTGCGCACAACCCACCTTTGTCACGCGAGGTTTGAATATGTGCAACTTTATGTGAGTGTCTTTATTTGTGGAAAAGGGTGTTTGTCTTACCAGTGGGTCCAACATTACACACACCAAATCCATCTGTGCTCATATGAGAGAGTGTGAAGGACGCCCAATGCAGCGTTTACAGCAACACTTGTTGAGGTGCTGCCTTCTGTCGCCATCGTGTGGCATTGCTGTCTTCAGACATCTCTTGATCTCTTTGACTACTTTACGAAAATAGTAATACGCCTCGCCAGTGGCAGATTTAAAGGCAAGGAGGGGAGCTGTTGTTATTGGTCAATACAGGTCTCGGCTGTGTTTAACCCACTCCGAGCCCTCTCTCCTCCCTCGCTACGACTAACGCCGCTGTGAGGAGCTGATTTAGGGAGAAGGGATACTTACGCCGGGCTGCACCGCTCACCAAAATTACAAATAGTGCTTGGGAATGCCTTGTCGGCGCGGCGGACCTGACTTGCGCCACGCCTGCGCCACGTCTCCGGCAAAGCACAAAAATGGAGCCCCTTAAGTTTGATTGGCGTTAGAGGTTTGTGTAGGCATAATCTAAAGATTTTTTTTGCAGCGCATTCTTACATTTTTCACAGCCAGTAAGTGATGGGAAGAACAGTTCTTTCGACTGTATTGAATCTTTAGAATCCGTTCATTAAAATGATTAGTCAAAAAGATCGACGAATCAGTCAGTGCTTCAGAGCCCCGTCCTGCTGGTGCAGTGCACAAGTTCGTTCATTGAACAAGCCCCGTCCCTCCTCTGCGGCTGAAGACACAGCGTCATTTACTGGGTGACACATGTCCTTCATTCGCCAAATCATGAAGGAAGAATAACTCCCCTGCCCTGAAAAACTTACCTCTCTGTGTGCTGCTGTTGAACGCTACATGAGCAAGAGTCATGGTTCTTTTATAGTGGGAAATGTGGAGAGATTAAAAATAAACATCGTAGCTGTAGCGGGGATTCTGATACTTTAAAATATATCAAATAGCCTATTGCTTTAAATTGGCTGAAATTAAATCCTTCTTGCAGGAAAGTTTATAGACGTGTGTTAATGTAAAGGCACTATAATGCATTGTTTTATTGTAGCCTACATTTATCCTCACAGTGAACGAACCGGTACTCAGCAGTTCGTGAACGACACTACACCCCTCCCTCCTCTGCCTGCCTCAAGTCGTTCTGAAGTTATTCCTTTTGTTCACAGTCTGATTATTACATGTCCTTCATTTGCTGTGAGCAAATCACAAGACTCCGCCCACCCACTTGCTCGCTGGCTAGCTGTGTGTCTTGCTGAGTTATTTTATCATGAACTTTGTGCTCCTTTTGCCTTTGTGTTTTAACGTGGTCATGTTCCAACATTCAGTCGACAAGTTTTCTCCCAGCATATCCAGTCTAGCTTGATTTCCTGTGTTTTCCCACCTCTCTGAATGTGTGCTCTGCCCTTCCTGTCTTCACCTGTGCCGTCTTGTCTTGCCTGTGTCTGTTCGCTCATTAGCCAGTATGTGTTCAGACTCTGAGTTTCTGTGCTCTGTGTCAAACCTGCCTGCATCTTTGTGAAACCACCTTGTGCTCTCCATGGTTTCTCCTGTTGGACTTTTTGGTTTTTGTTTGAGTAAGTTCCCTTATCTTTCCTTTCAGCTTTTGTTAAATTTATGTTTTGAAGGGTTCACTGGATGTACTGTTTTACAACAGCATGTTATCCGTGTGTGGACGAGACCCAAAACTACGAGTGCGAGTGCAGAAAAACATTAAAAGCAAATAGCTGTATAAGAATGACAAACCAGTGTTATGAACAGGTTTATATGTAACATGGGACAGTGACCTCAATCATTGCATTCACAGGTAGGACACAGGCTACTGAAGGATGTAACTTCCTCTCTTGCTCCCTATCTGATTACCTACAGAGTGTATGAGATGCTGTTTGCAAGACATACACAAGGGGCACAAAGCAGGTGGGATGATGGACTTACTCTTTCAGCAGGCAATTTCATTACGATGAAAAATACCCTAAAATATTTACAAATATACTTGGGTGGCCTGTCTAGGTTGTCTAATATTAAATGTGATGAAAATACAAAAACTGAGACAGACTGATGAGCTTTAGACCGAGGCCTCGTTTATGCATACCTGGTTATTTTTAAAAACGAAGATATTAACCATCATTTGCACCCTTCGATTAGACGCAAACGGAGAATTTGCCCCTGAAAACAATGCTTTTTTAAAAACTCTGGCCACAGTGAAGATTTTGGAAAACTCTGTTTGCACTTTTGCATGTAAACAGAAAAAAGCTGAGATTTGCGTAGCCGACAGCAAATTGTGTGCCAGAAACTGGGTTAAACACGATGTGTTGTTAAATAGCAGTTGCATTTATGCTGGTGCAATCCCTTTGTATTTGTTTGCATTTGAAATACAAGTGCTGTACTATGTGGAGGAGCAGAGACGACTGAGTGCTCAAAGGTCAGCAATGTTGCAGCAACTTCTCCCTCCAACCATAGAGTGCGTCCAGGTCTCTGCCAGCCTCGCCGGTTTTGGGACTGGGCGCACTGCTGTCTGGTGGGAGAACTTCTAAAAAATAAGTGGTTCTGCCGGAGGTGTGGTGTGAAAATTTCCGGATGTCGGCAAATATACACTGGTTAGTGTAAACGAAAACTTCTCTAAAAACGTTGTGGTGTGCACGCGTTTTTTTTTTTTTTTTTGTAAACAGAGAGGGTGAAATCTAAAGTCTAAAATATGTTTTTCCATGGTTGACGATAACAGAGCTCCTTCCATAACAGTTATTAGTGCTTACAATTTCTGCCAGTGTTGTCTGTGTCCTCCCTCCTCTTCCAGTTTTATTTTGTCCACCCTCAGCAACGGTTTTGAAGCAGAGTAACTGCAATCATGTGTTCTACCTCATAAAATCTCTTTTCATCCATTGAATGCTTCAAGGAGCTTTGACAAATCATATAGTACACTAAAGCAAGCATTATAGATGACCCCTGCAGATTTATAAGCCTATAATAAGCTCCTATGGAAAGTGTTTGCCTGTGAAATGGGGTAGAATTATAGGGGATTAACCACAAAGTAACCCTATTCACATCTATTGTCATTACATCTGTCTCCTCTTCTCTTTTGTCCTTCTTTAATTTCCTCTCCTTCTCGTCCCCTCTGTCCCTCTCCTCTTGTGATGATGAATTTATAAACCTGTCATCCTCGCCTCTCTCCCCTCCGCCTTGTCTCCTAACTTCTTCCCTTCATTTAGTTCCTCCTTCCATCTATTCTTCTGTGCTCATAATGTCTTTGATAAAGCCTGTCAGATTAATTAATGTGATTAACTCTGTGTGTCCTCGCTGACAACAGACCTTCAAATTTTAGGACATAAGTGTGGCACACTAACTGCTGGTATGTATGATTGACTGAGTAAGGTGACGAAATACAGAGCAGGTTGGCCTTTTTTGGGTGACTCATACAATCTGAGCTGGATTTGACTGTCTAGCCAAGATTGTGAATATAATGAGCCTGTTGGGACAGAGCCTAAAACGTCGTAGAAGAAGTGTAGACACATTATGTATCACAATTTTTCATGTTTTAAAAGTCCACTTTCTGAATCGTGGGGTCTTTGTCAGAGTTACCTGCAGAGATGATATAAAAGTGAAGCACTTATTCTGGTGTGTGCAAATTGTCCCAGACCTCAGAGATATCATGTTGGCATGTGGTCAAGGGGATAGTCACACACAGGCAGGATGTGTGTGAAACAGAGAAAGCAACAAAACTGGAACTCCTGAAGAATGTGTCACATTAACTGGGAACCACTGGACAACAGTGCTGGACCCCAATGATCTTTGAATAACTGCGCACCATTTGGTGCTGGGTCATCCTGGAAAAACAGAACAATGTGTTTTTCTAATAATAAGCACGATAAAGCTGTCTCTGACCTCTAAGTCAAACTACACTGGTGTGGCGATGCATTATTTCTTTATTTTTTAAATGGACAGGTTGATGGGTTATGATGTGATGGATAATGTCAAGGGTTCAGAACAGAACCCAAACATGGTGAGAAGGACCCAATTTTCCTGTCTCACTTTGAACAGGTTCCTCTTTACCATAATAATCCACTAATAAATTATCCCCTTTTTTGCACAGCCACTTAGTTTCTGCAGCTGAGCTGTTATAGAGGACAATGAAACCCAAAAGAAGAGACCTCAGCGTAAAACATCAGAACCAGCTGGGCAGAATAACGCTGAGTGTGTGCATGTTTGAGCATGTAAGCATGAGTCTCCTGTGGTTAGTTTACAAGTTATGTTTCTGGTGCTTCTGAAAAGGTCATAACAGAAAACCAGTATTTCCGTATGGAGCTGTCGACTTCATGTTCAAATGTGTGTAATCACTACTGAATATACTTGTAAGGGTGAACTTCATGTGCTGACCTCAGTTTTGCAGATTTTGATGTTATAGCCTGAAGCTCTTGTCCATATCCCCCCCTGATAACCTCATATCTCTATTTTTCACGGTAACCAAACCAACTACAAATGCATTTATTCTACAGGTTGAACTATATGAATCTGTTTCGTTTTATTCATTTCTCTTTAATGCTGTTATCTCTGAATAAATTGATCATATTCGTATATGTTGCGTATACTATCAGTGCTGGTGAGTAATGAAGAGAATAGGTTTGAGGCTTAAGGTGGTTAGATGTGACAGAGAGAGATGACATACCGCATGCTTAACCTGGCAGGGGACAACATTAGATCAGGGTCCATTGCATAAAGGATCTTTGATGAAAAGACCACCCATGGTCTTTTACATTATTCTTTAGGTATGTCCAGGGCTTCTTTTCTCATTAACCCTGGGCTACCATTATGCCCTACCTTGAGATTAATGTGGCTTCCAACTGCTTCATTGTAAATGGCTTCCTCCGGTGTAAGGCACAGGGATTGTAGTGTTAGTTTCTATGTCACATTTCTATTAAAAGGCTGTACTTGGTGCGTCGGGTAAAAATAACTTATTAACATGGTGCCTATAACCAAGCTATAACACATGCAAATGCGGTATAGGGTTACAGTCAAGTGTACATTTATCAATATCACCATCTGTGCAAGACAGATGAGTTTGTGGGCAGAAGACAGAGCAGAAGGCTGACTGTGTGACAGGAAGAGCAGTTAAATGATTGTCAGGTTTCCAGTGTGGAGCTCTCTAGTGTGAATCCACAGGTGACTAACTGGTTTGTGTGAATTAATACTCAAGTGTTTAATACCTCAAAACTAGTTATATTAAAAAATGTTTCCTTAAACATGCCAAACCTTTTCACTATGTTTTGTATTTACCTGGAATAATTGTAAATGGAGGTTAAGAGCCCCTGTGGTAATTTAATGGAGTAAATTAATTAATTAAAATACAATAAAAACATGATCATGTAATTTGAGATGTTGCTTTTCAAGTACAGGTGACTTTCACTCAGTGTGTGAACCACAGAATGCGCGCATCGCTACTGCGCAGCGCTGGTTTCAGTATAGATGGGGGCTTTGATTACAGTGACTTGTTGTCTAGCTCGTACATTATGGCCACTGAATATATAGATGAGCGGTCTCAAACCTATGAATAAAAGCAGTAACAATCCTTTCTTTTTGGTAAAATGGGGAGACTGGGAGTCAAACCAGCAACCACTGTATCAAGGACTGAAGACCCTGTAAATGGGCACACACTTAAATGGTTAGGCTAACCCCAACCATGGTACTAGTTGAGTGTCATAAACTAGTTCTTCATTCAAAACCCAGACCTGTCATTTAAGGGTTAAAACTGGCCTGTGCTTAGCAACATTAAGAGGAGGTGTCCTATCAAGTGGCTCTTCCAGTGTATTATGAAATGTAACTTTGAGAGTTTTGGTGCAGCACTCAGCACATAAGACAGTGTGAAAACATTTCCTGATGTTTTTTACACATTTGACTCAAAAACTATGAGTCTATGAAATAAGTCTTTATTCGTGGATAACCCTGAATAGTTAACTATACCCCTGCCTTTGGTATTTCACAACAGTAGTATGATAGAAGGCTGTGTCACTATATTCTTAGTCCGATACAATGTACTCAAAATAAAATACATAATACAGAATAAAGCCTCTTGCCAAAGATGAAATAATAAGAAACAAAAGATAGTGTAACCACAGTCCTCTTATCTCCTGTGTGGCGCTTCATAACAGCTTTTATTCTCGCCCTGAACTGTTGCATTGAGTACCTAAACTGTATTGTGCCTCAAGAGCTCTAATAGGAAAATAGCAGCTGACTTGATTTACATAAGTGGCCTTAATAAATCAGGCACCGAGCTGAGTTAAGCCGCTTGTTAAGTTTTGCACAAAGGAGTAATTAACATGCCTCCTAAACACATTTGTGATGGATTTGTTGACTGCTGAAAGGAGGTTTTTGGTGTTCTTTGCTTATTTACCAGCTAGAACGTGGGTCTATTTTTAGGTACTTCAATCTTAAGCTCTTTCTGTGTCTGTCTCCAATGGAAGTGTATGTGTGTGCGTATATGCGTGTGTGTAAGTGTGCCTGTTTGACCTCCGAAGCCAGGTTTTCAGCTCCCAGCAGCACATGTATGATGGATGAAATTGTGGATGACTGAGTGGCAGGCTCATGGCTAAAACCAGGTTTTCAGTGCAGAACACTCATATATAACATGCGTGTGGGTGACAGTCTGAGAGATGTGCTGAATTTTAAACATAGCTACACCTCCTCATAAAGGCTGCATTCACCCAGGAGCAGAAAACATAACCGTGAGAGAATATTTTATCACTTCACATACAGTATATACATGTTATATTACAGCACTGAATGTAGAGGGGAACATTTGGAGAAAATAATAAATTTTTCAATCTTATTATTTTTTAAAAAATGATTTTTAACAAACTATAATTTCTTACAACAAGCTGCCACTTTGACTCATTCAAACTGTGATTACTGAAAACATTGTTTTTTCAACAGTAAAAGAAACTCTTCGTAAATTTACCCTAGAAGTGACCAATTACAAGCCAATGCCCTTATCCATCTTTCTTTATTGTTACAAAGTACAAATGATGCCATAGTAGTTGAGAGTTGTGACTCCTAATTGAGACCACAAACCCAGAAAATACTATTAACTAAGGTTGAGAATTGTCCCAAGGGAACAATGAAGCGTATCTTATTGAATCGTGTCATTCAGTGGCTGAAGGGGGAGCCAAGTTGTCAATACTATATACAGTCTTACACCTCCTATCAAACCGCATTTTACTAGCAGCAGACAGTGGTTTCCAGAAAATCTGTTCTGATTAGCAAAAAAAAAAACCAAAGGTGCTGGGGGCTCGGCTGCCTTCTACTGACCATTACAGAACAACAACTGAAAAACAACAGTCAAATGAGGTAGATAAGATCTCCCTTGCCTTCTGCCAACAAACTCAGCTTTTTTTTTGTAAGAAAATAAGCATATCAACTTTCTCTACATGCAGCTGGGATCTTTCTGGACAGAGAGTGTCACTGGTAGTTGAGAACACTCTCTCAGATGCAGTTGAACTTGCCTGGACACAGAGGTAAGAGGAGGAAAGCTGAGCAAGTAAGAGGAGTCTGTCTCTCATAGCAAACCACCAGTGGACAGGGTCATGTGAGGTAGGAATGGGAGGAAGTTCTTTGTAGAGTCCAATTTCTTTATGGACTCTTTCTTGGACAGTCATTCCATCCTGTTGCTTTTGGAGGAGCTTCCTTTGCAGCGCTTGGTCTTCATCAGCGAAAAGGTTTGGGAAACTGAAACACAAAAGCATACAGAAGAGCATAGGGATGGTTAAGTCATGAAGTCAGTGTATTGTTTTTCGACAGAGAACTAATGTAGGGTTGGTTATAGAAATTAGGTTAAGTGAATTTGTCAGAAAGGAGTGATCATAAGACAGGAGGAAGCTTTGATTTATAATATTGCCTGCCTGTATACCAGCTTTGAATACTTTTGAATCCTCATCTTATAAAACCTTACCTAAACCGTGGACAGTCCATGACTTAGAATGACTGCCTCCTTTTTTTCCACAAATTGTGTAGCTTTCTGGTGACATTCCTCAATGTCCTCCTTTGCCATCTTCCCTGCTTGGCCAAAATGAACTGAGTTACTGCCATAAGTGGTGGAGGTTCAACACCACAATGAATGCTCCTGTCTGAATGACTGGCGGTGATGTTTGAGGCAGCGCCGGTAGCTGCGTACAGAAAAAAAAAAAAGTGTTTAAGGTTAGCTACCATCATTAACGTTAGCTAGCCACAGAAGCAAGGTTCTTGTTTAGTACCTCTGAGTCGCTTCAAAGGAGCTTATCAGAGCTTAACTACAAGGCAAAGTCAATAATATTATAGTATAAATTAATAATATAGCAAGTGAACATTAGCGATTGCTAGCTAGCTACCGTAGATAACGCTAAAACAGTATTTATGGGTCAGCTAATATTAGCCATTATTTTTACACCATTTAGATTGATAATGTTAGCTAGCACTGATCTCGACATGACCGGGGGTGGATGGTGGTGGGGACGAGCTAGCCAGACCCAGAGATGGAGCTGTGGGAGCTGCGCTGCTGGTGCTAGCCTTTTGAAAACAATTGAAGACACCACACTCTTTCATGGTAATGTTGTTGGTTATCTTGCAGAGAACTGATTTTGGCAAATGTTGCATGCAGCAGAGTCTGGTGTACTTTTAGAAAAGTGTACCCAAACTTTTGACTTAGCTCGCTGGGTCACCATTTTGGTATCTTGCTAGGTAGGCTGTGAAAGAAATGAGTGCAGGGAGGGGCATGGGCGGCCGTCAAGACGACACGCAAGAGTGCATCCTGGAGTGTTTGAGTTTAACAGTGCTCAAGTACCGATGTTACGTGGCACTGATGCTAAAAAATACCAGTCAAGACCACCCATCCCTAGACACAGACCGCATGCTTGAGGATTATAGCCTTCGACTTGATCACTTGAAAAACCCAGGAGACAAAAATTTTCCGTAAATTAATCATGATAGCAAGACAGAGGTAGGTTTTGGTTTTCAATGACTGTCTCACAAAATGCTGCAAGGGTTGAATGAAATGACACATCAGTCAGCTCTCACAGTCACTCCTTTCTGATTGGTGGCCTGTTTTACTGTCTTGTAGATGGGTTAGAGAAGGGTTTAGAAGATTCCCTTAGCTATTTTGACTCCTTATAGCCATGATGCCTTATAGCCTTATAGGCATTTTTCTGTTACTTAATCGTCAAAAAAAGATCATCTGCTATGGAGTAATAGCATCAAACCGGTAGACCACACACGTTTTCTAATCAATCTTTGGGATATGAACACCGCAGAGGAATGGGCTGATTTATCCTGTCCAATGAAATCTTGTGTAAAATGTAAGTCACTGAGGTTCCTGGAGACCACCATCATCACCAGCTGTTCCAGGTGCCAGATATGAGCATTTGTCTAATTAAGAGTCCAACAGAGATTTCACTCCTAAGGGAGTGAAGGCAGCACAATGCTTTATGATTAATCCCAATTTTACAGATCAGTAGTTTAAGGTCTAGTCATTTAAAACCCACCATGCGGAAAGTAATGGATTAAATTCTAAATCTTGTTTGGGAACTTTTTCTTTGTCTTTTTTTCCATTAAGAGTCACCGTGGCCCCTTAACAATGTTACTTTCAATAAATACATTGGTGGAGTAGTACAACTGTAAAAAGTATTTTTAAAGTAACAAAAGTACACTGAACTTCTTTCTGACATTGTACTTTATTATTGTTTAACTCGGTTCACTTCCGAAGGTAGCTGTTCAAACTAGTTCACACGACTCAATGCTGACGAGACTTGACTTCAGTTGAGCAATGGCACCCCAGACACCTGAATTCTTTGCTCCACTGGGAAGCTGCATACACCTCTGCTTTTCTACCACCTTTTACCAAAGTCTACAAAGACCCTGAAAGCCTTTTAACAAGTGAAAAGAGGCAGAAAGTCTGACGTCTGTTTTTTTTTTTTTTTTAAGTTGAACGTGGGAGCAGTGTCAGTCAGCCGGTACCATGCGACTTGTTCAGAAAGAGCAAGGGAGCGTGGGTGACATCTCTTTCTGTCTCACTCTTTCACTCTCACTCATTCTCCGTGTCAATTTCCCCTCCTCTCTCAATCTAGTTCTCTTTCTCTGACTAAACCGGGCTGTGATGACTCTGTGACAGCTCCACAAAAAAGGACCATTTTGAAGTTGAAATGTGGGGTTCTTGTCAAGGGGAGCAGAGTGGGGGGCCTTTGTGTGGAATGAGTCTATGTGTGTGTCTCTGTGTGTGTATGTGAGTTAGTAAATGTGTGATGCAAGCAAAGAGTGACAGGTGGTGGGCCGAGGGAGGGAAAGAGGAAGAGAATATAGAAATGGCGTGACTGATGGCTTGATTGCCAAGGCCGATTGAGACCCAAGAAGATATAAAAAGCAGTTATAATTAGGGCCCGAGCGTAGCTGCTAAGCAGCTGCGAGAGCCCTATTATTCCCCAAGTGGTTTTTCTTTGTTTCTTTTTAGGGCCCGAGCCAGCTGCAGAGCAGCCGGGCGTAGGCCCTATTATTCCCCAAGTGGTTTTTCTTTGTTTCTTTCTTTCTTTAGGGCCCGAGCGTAGCTGCTAAGCAGCTGCGAGAGCCCTATTATTCCCCAAGGGGTTTTTAGGGCCCGAGCGTAGCTGCTAAGCAGCTGCGAGAGCCCTATTATTCCCCAAGTGGTTTTTCTTTGTTTCTTTTTTCTTTTTCCTCCCCTTTGAACTGGAAAATGGCCCACTTCCCACTGGCGAAAACTCATGAAATTTGGCAGGACGACCGGGCCTGGTGAAAAATTTGATATTCCGAAGTCGCCCAAACAAGAAAATGCAAAATGGCTCCATAGCGCCCCCTAAGGTGAAAATTCACACTATTGACTGTCACGCCTGTACGCTTTGTCAAAATGACACAAAAATTGACACACACATGTATCTCAATAAGATCTACAAAAAAGTCAGTGCGGGCGTATCTGTCAAATGTACGGTTAAAGGGTTATTTCGCATTTTTTGCCGATCCGCACACATTGGAATTTCGCTAACTCCTCCGAAGGCTTTCGTTCCACCGGCAACACATTTGCTCAGGCCAATCTACACCCCATGGCCATTAAAAGTTATTCAAATGATGACGCTGCACCCCACGGTTTAGGTTCTAGGGGGCGCCAAAGATAACCCTAAAATCCACATTTTTAAAAGTCTTATAACTTTTTATTTTTGCCCTCACTGGCCTCCAAGTTTTCTAGGATGATGCAATGTCCAGCCATCAACACATTTGTGAAGGAATTTTTACTCCCCAAAAGAGCGCCCCCCCATGGCAGGAGAAAAAAGTCCATTTTTTCTTGTCCCCTAAGGTGAAAATACACATTGTTGAGTGTCACGCCTGTACGCTTTGTCAAAATGACACAAAAATTGACACACACATGTATCTCAATAAGATCTACAAAAAAGTCCATGCGCGCGTATCTGTCTAATGTACGGTTAAAGGGTTATTCCGCATTTTTTGCCGATTCGCACACATTGGAATTTCGCTAACTCCTCCGAAGGCTTTCGTTCCACCGGCACCACATTTGCTCAGGCCAAATTACACCCCATGGCCATTAAAAGTTATTCAAATCATGACGCTGCACCCCACGGTTTACGTTCTAGGGGGCGCCAAAGATAACCCAAAAATCCACATTTTTAAAAGTCTTTTAACTTTTTATTTTTGTCCTCACTGGCCTCCAAGTTTTCTAGGATGATGCAATGTCCAGCCATCAACACATTTGTGAAGGAATTTTTACTCCCTAAAAGAGCGCCCCCCCATGGCAGGAGAAAAAAGTCCATTTTTTCTTGTCCCCTAAGGTGAAAATACACATTGTTGACTGTCACGCCTGTACGCTTTGGCAAAATGACACAAAAATTGACAATCATGTGTATCTCAATTAGATCTACGAAAAAGTCCATGCGCGCGTATCTGTATAATGTACGGTAAAAGGGCTATTTTGCATTTTTTGCCAATTCGCACACATTGGAATTTCGCTAACTCCTCCTAAGGCCTTCGTCCCACTGACACCAAATTTGCTCAGGCCAATCTACACTCCATGGCCATTCAAAGTTGTAAAAATCATGACGCTGCACCCCACGGTTTACGTTTTAGGGGGCGCCAAAGATGACCCAAATATACATTACAGTAGACAAAGTAGTTTTGCCCACTGAGTGGCGCCAAAGGGACTTGTCTGTGGAGTCTGTGAGTCACTATTGGCCGTTTTTGACTACTTTAGATTTTACCTTTATATTTCCTCTTACAAAATTTTTACCTTGCCTTGCCTGGTATCATTTTTTTCAGCACAACCTCACCTGTGTCAATTTACAGTTATTTTATCATTTTGACATACTATATTTACACATTGGACCCAAATTCACACACAAAACATAAAATCCGAGTGGAAAAAAGTAACGTTTTTACTGTGAAAACCACAAATATGTGTGATGAACTGTTTTTAAAACTTAAACTTCAAATAAAAATTGTAAACTTCAAAACATATGCAAATTTTTAACAAAGAACATAGTAATTTACCTCTATTGACATCAAAATGCAGGCAATGGCCCAGGTGTTCTTTGTAAAATTATTTACAAAACACTGTATAGTCTCACAAATGTCACTTTTTATTTATGCCACTACAAAAAAACATGATGTAAATGATGCATGATGTAAAACATGATGTAAAAAACTTGTGTAGATCCTCCTCTATGTTAGTCCATGTGTAATTTTTCCATAATTCTTTGTTTTTTGCAGCATTTTTGTTAGTGTAACTGCAGATTGTGCTGACAGTGTCTATGGCAAAAAAAAAAAAAAAAAAACTGAAAATGCCTCAACATGAACCCCTGGTGGTCTCTGAGGGTGAAACCTGCTAACTGCTGCAGCTCTGTCAGCTTCAGTCTCCCATGCAGAGCTCGGAGCGCATGTGTGGCTCTGCACCCTTAGCAGTGTTGCTAACTCCTCAGTAAGGAAAGCCTGCTTCATGTCAGAGTCTCTAAACTCCAGAAGAAGTCGATAAAAGTCCCTTTCTTTCTAAAAAAAAGTCGTTAGGGGGTCTGAAAAGTCATTGAATCTAACAACAAAGTCGCTAGGTTTGCAACTACGTGTCCCAGACTGCATCCCTGCTGAGAGTCCCTCCCTCCCTTCTCATATTGCAGGAAGAACGTAAGTTCCCGCCCCTTGTCAATCAGTCACCATATAATTTTGGATTGGTTGTTGTGGTGAAGTTTTCCACCAATAGGAGAGATGTTGTGGTGTGTTTTTTTTTTCCTTTGGCAAGCCTTTTCCGCCTGTAAGACCTGTCGCTAATGTCTGCATGCTATGTTTTCCTGTCTCATACAGCGCGATCGAGCGCCGAACGTGATCAAAATAAGCAGAAAACAAGTATCGCGGACATAATTTATCATAACTCTGGTTTTATTTGGCCTATCAACACAATTTAAAAACTGGTATATAGGTTGAGGTCCTCACTTTTGAGATAAGTTGAAACGGAGAGTCAACGAGGCTCCGTCTTGCTGCTACATCCGATTAAATATGTCATGTGACTTGAACGCACACACAGACACACACACACGCACACACACACACACACTCAGAGTCTGGTTTTTAGCACCTGCAAAAACATGCTATTTACATATTTGACAAGAATGCAGAGGCTCCTTTTGCCCCTGAAAAAAATCAAATTTCAAACACAACTTGACTGGTCATTTCTCCAAAAGACAACCATGAAGCTCCATCCAAACCTGAAGCAGGCAGTTGGTGCATGTGTACAGTAACCTGAGGGGAGTGAGGTGACTGCTTCTGAGGAGAACATGAGCAGTGAAGATTCACCTTAGAGCTAGAACAGAGACGTGCACATGATTATACAGGGGCAGGGGCTCAAGTTTTTTCCAGTTGTTTATACAATATGGAAATTAATGTGAAATTAAAAAACAAAGTATTAATAGAAAGGTAATGACTGTCCTGTGTAGGTGACAGTGATATCCAATAGGCTAGGCACTCACGAGGCTGGCTGTGGCAAGTGTAAGTGAAAGCAACACGCACTGGCAGGAAGAACAGCAAACGCGTGTGAAGGAAAAGGGTCTTTGCAGTGATGGGCGTTACCAGAGAGGGCGATGGCCAGAGGACACAAATGGGACGGGGAGGCAGCGCGTTGGGGGGGGGACGCGACACAGCTCGGGCCCGCCAGTGCCCCAACGGGGTCCTAGTTCTTTCTTTCTTTCTTCTTTTTCCTCCCCTTTGAACTGGAAAATGGCCCACTTCCCACTGGCGAAAACTCATGAAATTTGGCAGGACGACCGGGCCTGGTGAAAAATTTGATATTCTGAAGTCGCCCAAACAATACAATGCAAAATGGCTCCATAGCGCCCCCTAAGGTGTAAATTCACACTATTGACTGTCACGCCTGTACGCTTTGTCATATTGACACAAAAATTGACACACATATGTATCTCAATAAGATCTACAAAAAAGTCAGTGCGGCCGTATCTGTCAAAATTACGGTTAAAGGGTTATTTCGCATTTTTTGCCGATCCGCACACATTGGAATTTCGCTAACTCCTCCGAAGGCTTTCGTTCCACCGGCACCACATTTGCTCAGGCCAATCTACACCCCGTGGCCATTAAAAGTTATCAAAATCATGACGCTGCACCCCACGGTTTAGGTTCTAGGGGGTGCCAAAGATAACACTAAAATCCACATATTTAAAAGTCTTATAACTTTTTATTTTTGTCCTCACTGGCCTCCAAGTTTTCTAGGATGATGCAATGTCCAGCCATCAACACATTTGTGAAGGAATTTTTACTCCCCAAAAGAGCGCCCCCCCATGGCAGGAGAAAAAAGTCAATTTTTTCTTGTCCCCTAAGGTGAAAATACACATTGTTGAGTGGCACGCCTGTACGCTTTGGCAAAATGACACAAAAATTGACACACACATGTATCTCAATAAGATCTACAAAAAAGTCTGTACTCGCGTATCTGTCAAATGTACGGTTAAAGGGTTATTCCGCATTTTTTGCCGATACGCACACATTGGAATTTCGCTAACTCCTCCGAAGGCTGGCATTCCACCGGCACCACATTTGCTCAGGCCAATCTACACCCCATGGCCATTAAAAGTTATTCAAATCATGACGCTGCACCCCACGGTTTAGGTTCTAGGGGGCGCCAAAGATAACCCTAAAATCCACATATTTAAAAGTCTTATAACTTTTTATTTTTGTCCTCACTGGCCTCCGAGTTTTCTAGGATGATGCAATGTCCAGCCATCAACACATTTGTGAAGGAATTTTTACTCCCCAAAAGAGCGCCCCCCCATGGCAGGAGAAAAAAGTCCATTTTTTCTTGTCCCATAAGGTGAAAAAACACATTGTTGACTGTCATACCTGTACGCTTTGTCATATTGACACAAAATTTGACAATCACATGTATCTCAATAAGATCTACGAAAAAGTCAATGCGCGCGTATCTGTAAAATGTACGGTTAAAGGGCTATTTTGCATTTTTTGCCGATTCGCACACATTGGAATGTGGCTAACTCCTCCTAAGGCTTTCGTCCCACTGACACCAAATTTGCTCAGGCCAATCTACACCCCATGGCCATTCAAAGTTGTAAAAATCATGACGCTGCACCCCACGGTTTACGTTCTAGGGGGCGCCAAAGATGACCCAAATATCCACATTCTTAAAAGAATCCACATCCCCCCCCCCATCCCCCATCCCCCATGGCAGGAGAAACAGTCAAGTTTTTCCTGCCCATCACTGAATGGCTCAATCGCATCACTCTCCCGGCAACACCGTAACGAGGAGCAACTTGCCGTTTGGATATATCCTAGCTGTGTTTGTGCCCTCACTCATGGTCCAGACTTTTTTCAAATAGGACATGTAGTTTGTCTGCAGCGTGTGTTTTGGTAGAAACTGCGCCTCCCATTCATTATAATGGGAAATGACCACAGACAAGTGCGCACACCATCTTTGGACCTTGAGTGTGACGCGATCGGGAGGGGGAGGCGGTCGCGCTGGGGGCGGCGCAACGCGGCTCGGGCCCGACAGTGCCCCACCGGGGTCCTAGTTCTTTGTTTCTTTCTTTCTTTCTTTCTTCTTTTTCCTCCCCTTTGAACTGGAAAATGGCCCACTTCCCACTGGCGAAAACTCAGGAAATTTGGCAGGACGACCGGGCCTGGTGAAAAATTCGATATTCTGAAGTCGCCCAAACAATAAAATGCAAAATGGCTCCATAGCGCCCCCTAAGGTGGAAATTCACACTATTGACTGTCACGCCTGTACGCTTTGTCATATTGACACAAAAATTGACACACATATGTATCTCAATAAGATCTACAAAAAAGTCAGTGCGGGCGTATCTGTCAAATGTACGGTTTATGGGTTATTTTGCATTTTTTGCAGATCTGCACACATTGGAATTTCGCTAACTCCTCCGAAGGCTTTCTTTCCACCGGCACCACATTTGCTCAGGCCAATCTACACCCCGTGGCCATTAAAAGTTATTCAAATCATGACGCTGCACCCCACGGTTTAGGTTCTAGGGGGCGCCAAAGATAACACTAAAATCCACATATTTAAAAGTCTTATAACTTTTTATTTTTGTCCTCACTGGCCTCCAAGTTTTCTAGGATGATGCAATGTCCAGCCATCAACACATTTGTGAAGGAATTTTTACTCCCCAAAAGAGCGCCCCCCATGGCAGGAGAAAAAACTCCATTTTTTCTTGTCCCCTAAGGTGAAAATACACATTGTTGACTGTCACGCCTTTACGCTTTGTCAAAATGACACAAAAATTGACACACACATGTAACTCAATAAGATCTACGAAAAAGTCAATGCGCGCGTATCTGTCAAATGTACGGTTAAAGGGTTATTCCGCATTTTTTGCCGATCCGCACACATTGGAATTTCGCTAACTCCTCCGAAGGCTTTCTGTCCACCGGCACCACATTTGCTTAGGCCAATCTACACCCCATGGCCATTAAAAGTTATTCAAATCATGATGCTGCACCCCACGGTTTAGGTTCTAGGGGGCGCCAAAGACAACCCTAAAATCCACATTCTTAAATGTTTTATAACTTTTTATTTTTGTCCTCACTGGCCTCCAAGTTTTCTAGGATGATGCAATGTCCAGCCATCAACACATTTGTGAAGGAATTTTTACTCCCCAAAAGAGCGCCCCCCATGGTAGGAGAAAAAAGTCAATTTTTTCTTGTCCCCTTACATAAAAATACACATTGTTGAGTGTCACGCCTGTACGCTTTGTCATATTGACACAAAAATTGACAATCACGTGTATCTCAATAAGATCTACGAAAAAGTCAAAGAGCGCGTATCTGTATAATGTACGGTTAAAGGGCTATTTTGCATTTTTTGCCGATTCGCACACATTGGAATGTGGCTATCTCCTCCTAAGGCTTTCGTCCCACCGATACCAAATTTGCTCAGGGCAATCTACACCCCATGCCCATTCAAAGTTGTAAAAATCATGACGCTGCACCCCACGGTTTACGTTCTAGGGGGCGCCAAAGATGACCCAAAAATCCACATTCTTAAAAGTCATTTTGGCCACTGCAGGAGTACAGAGTACTGCAGTTCTAGGGGGCGCCAAAGATGACCCAAAAATCCACATTCTTAAAAGTCTTTTTGGCCACTGCAGGAGTACAGAGTACTGCAGGATACACACACATATACACACACGCCAACATACACACACACACACACACACACACACACACACACACACACACACACACACACACACACTCAGAGTCTGTTTTTTAGCACCTGCAAAAACATGCTGTTTACATATTTGACAAGAATGCAGAGGCTTCCTTTTGCCCCTGAAAAAAATCAAATTTCAAACACAACTTGACTGTTCATTTCTCCAAAAGACAACCATGAAGCTCCATTTCAAACCTGAAGCAGATAGTTGGTGCATGTGTACAGTAACCTGAGGGGAGTGAGGTGACTATTTCTGAGGAGAACATGAGCAGTGAAGATTCACCTTGGAGCTAGAACAGGGATGTGCACATGATTATACAGGGGCAGGGGCTCAAGTTTTTTCCAGTCATTTATACAATATGGAAATTAATGTGAAATTAAACCACAAATATGTGTGATGAACTGTTTTTAAAACTTAAACTTCAAATAAAAATTGTAAACTTCAAAACATATGCAAATTTTTAACAAAGAACATAGTAATTTACCTCTATTTACATCAAAATGCAGGCAATGGCCCAGGCGTTCTTTGTAAAATTATTTACAAAACACTGTATAGTCTCACAAATGTCACTTTTTATTTATGCCACTACAAAAAAACATGATGTAAATGATGCATGATGTAAAACATGATGTAAAAAACTTGTGTAGATCCTCCTCTATGTCAGTCCATGTGTAATTTTTCCATAATTCTTTGTTTTTTGCAGCATTTTTGTTAGTGTAACTGCAGATTGTGCTGACAGTGTCTATGGCACAAAAAAAAAAAAAAATTAAAATGCCTCAACATGAACCCCTGGTGGTCTCTGAGGGTGAAACCTGCTAACTGCTGCAGCTCTGTCAGCTTCAGTCTCTCATGCAGAGCTCTGAGTGCATGTGTGGCTCTGCACCCTTAGCAGCGTTGCTAACTCCTCAGTAAGGAAAGCCTGCTTCATGTCAGAGTCTCTAAACTCCAGAAGAAGTCGATAAAAGTCCCTTTCTTTCTAAAAAAAAGTCGTTAGGGGGTCTGAAAAGTCATTGAATCTAACAACAAAGTCGCTAGGTTTGCAACTACGTGTCCCAGACTGCATCCCTGCTGAGAGTCCCTCCCTCCCTTCTCATGTTGCAGGAAGAACGTAAGCGCCCTCCCCTTGTCAATCAGTCACCATATAATTTTGGATTGGTTGTTGTGGTGAAGTTTTCCACCAATAGGAGGGATGTTGTGGTGTGTTTTTTTTTTCTTTTGGCAAGCCTTTTCCGCCTGTAAGACCTGTCGCTAATGTCTGCATGCTATGTTTTCCTGTCTCATACAGCGCGATCGAGCGCTGAACGTGATCAAAATAAGCAGAAAAAAAGTATCGCGGACATAATTTATCATAACTCTGGTTTTATTTGGCCTATCAACACAATTTAAAAACTGGTATATAGGTTGAGGTCCTCACTTTTGAGATAAGTTGAAACGGAGAGTCAATGAGGCTCCGTCTTGCAGCTACATCCGGTTAAATATGTCATGTGACTTGAACGCACACACAGACACACACACACGCACACACACACACACACACACACACACACACACACACACACACACACACACACACTCAGAGTCTGGTTTTTAGCACCTGCAAAAACATGCTATTTACATATTTGACAAGAATGCAGAGGCTCCTTTTGCCCCTGAAAAAAAAATCAAATTTCAAACACAACTTGACTGGTCATTTCTCCAAAAGACAACCATGAAGCTCCATCCAAACCTGAAGCAGGCAGTTGGTGCATGTGTACAGTAACCTGAGGGGAGTGAGGTGAGTGCTTCTGAGGAGAACATGAGCAGTGAAAATTCACCTTGGAGCTAGAACAGAGACATGCACATGATTA
The DNA here is from genome assembly GCA_962446985.1 of Xyrichtys novacula. Classification (NCBI taxonomy): domain Eukaryota; kingdom Metazoa; phylum Chordata; class Actinopteri; order Labriformes; family Labridae; genus Xyrichtys; species Xyrichtys novacula. The sequence goes on from OY660874.1 coordinate 7,469,664, forward strand.
TACAGGGGCAGGGGCTCAAGTTTTTTCCAGTCGTTTATACAATATGGAAATTAATGTGAAATTAAAACACAAAGTATTAATAGAAAGGTAATGACTGTCCTGTGTAGGTGACAGTGATATCGAATAGGCTAGGCACTCACGAGGCTGGCTGTGGCAAGTGTAAGTGAAAGCAACACGCACTGGCAGGAAGAACAGCAAACGCCGATGAAGGAAAAGGGTCTTTGCAGTGATGGGCGTTACCAGAGAGGGCGATGGCCAGAGGACACAAATGGGACGGGGAGGCAGCGCGTTGGGGGGGGGACGCGACACAGCTCGGGCCCGCCAGTGCCCCAACGGGGTCCTAGTTAGGGCCCGAGCGTAGCTGCTAAGCAGCTGCGAGAGCCCTCTTGTTCCTGATGGATTCTTCTTTTGTTATTATTATTATTATTATTTTTCCTCCGCTTTAAACTGGAAAATGGCCCACTTCCCACTGGCGAAAACTCATGAAATTTGGCAGGACGACCGGGCCTGGTGAAAAATTCGATATTCTGAAGTCGCCCAAACAATAAAATGCAAAATGGCTCCATAGCGCCCCCTAAGGTGGAAATTCACACTGTTGACTGTCACGCCTGTACGCTTTGTCATATTGACACAAAAATTGACACACACATGTATCTCAATAAGATCTACAAAAAAGTCAGTGCGGGCGTATCTGTCAAATGTACGGTTAAAGGGTTATTTCGCATTTTTTGCCGATCCGCACACATTGAAATTTCGCTAACTCCTCCGAAGGCTTTCGTTCCACCGGCACCACATTTGCTCAGGCCAATCTACACCCCATGGCCATCGAAAGTTGTACAAATCATGACGCTGCACCCCACGGTTTAGGTTCTAGGGGGCGCCAAAGATAACCAAAAAGTCCACATTCTTAAAAGTCTTATAACTTTTTATTTTTTTCCTCACTGGCCTCCAAGTTCTCTAGGATGATGTAATGTCCAGCCATCAACACATTTGTAAAGGAATTTTTACTCCCGAAAAAGAGCGCCCCCCCATGGCAGGAGAAAAAAGTCAATTTTTTCTTGTCCCCTAAGGTGAAAAAACACATTGTTGACTGTCACGCCTATACGCTTTGTCAAAATGACACAAAATTTGACACACACGTGTATCTCAATAAGATTTACGAAAATATCAATGGGCACGTATCTGTAAAATGTACGGTTAAAGGGCTATTTCGCATTTTTTGCCGATTCGCACACATTGGAATGTGGCTAACTCCTCCTAAGGCTTTCGTCCCACCAACACCAAATTTGCTCAAGCCGATCTACATCCCATGGCCATTCAAAGTTGTAGAAATCATGACGCTGCGCCCCACGGTTTACGTTCTAGGGGGCGCCAAAGATGACCCAAATATCCACATTCTTAAAAGAATCCACATCCCCCCCCCCCCCCCCCCCCCCAAGGCAGGAGAAAAAGTCAAGTTAACCATGCCCATCGGTCAATGGCTCAATCGCATCGCTCTCCCGGCAACACCGTAAGGAGGAGCAACTTGCCATTTGGATATATCCTAGCTGTGTTTGTGCCCTCACTCATGGTCCAGACTTTTTTCAAATAGGACATGTAGTTTGTCTGCAGCGAGTGTTTTGGTAGAAACTGCGCCTCCCATTCATTATAATGGGAAATGACCACAGACAAGTGCGCACACCATCTTTGGACCTTGAGTGTGACGCGATCGGGAGGGGGAGGCGGTCGCGCTGGGGGCGGCGCGACGCGGCTCGGGCCCGACAGTGCCCCACCGGGGCCCTAGTTCTTTCTTTCTTTCTTCTTTTTCCTCCCCTTTGAACTGGAAAATGGCCCACTTCCCACTGGCGAAAACTCATGAAATTTGGCAGGACGACCGGGCCTGGTGAAAAATTCGATATTCTGAAGTCGCCCAAACAATAAAATGCAAAATGGCTCCATAGCGCCCCCTAAGGTGAAAATTCACACTATTGACTGTCACGCCTGTACGCTTTGTCATATTGACACAAAAATTGACACACATATGTATCTCAATAAGATCTACAAAAAAGTCAGTGCGGCCGTATCTGTCAAAATTACGGTTAAAGGGTTATTTCGCATTTTTTGCCGATCCGCACACATTGGAATTTGGCTAACTCCTCCGAAGGCTTTCGTTCCACCGGCACCACATTTGCTCAGGCCAATCTACACCCCGTGGCCATTAAAAGTTATCAAAATCATGACGCTGCACCCCACGGTTTAGGTTCTAGGGGGCGCCAAAGATAACACTAAAATCCACATATTTAAAAGTCTTATAACTTTTTATTTTTGTCCTCACTGGCCTCCAAGTTTTCTAGGATGATGCAATGTCCAGCCATCAACACATTTGTGAAGGAATTTTTACTCCCCAAAAGAGCGCCCCCCCATGGCAGGAGAAAAAAGTCCATTTTTTCTTGTCCCCTTACATAAAAATACACATTGTTGAGTGTCACGCCTGAACGCTTTGTCATATTGACACAAAAATTGACAATCATGTGTATCTCAATTAGATCTACGAAAAAGTCAAAGAGCGCGTATCTGTATAATGTACGGTTAAAGGGCTATTTTGCATTTTTTGCCGATTCGCACACATTGGAATGTGGCTATCTCCTCCTAAGGCTTTCGTCCCACCGATACCAAATTTGCTCAGGGCAATCTACACCCCATGCCCATTCAAAGTTGTAAAAATCATGACGCTGCACCCCACGGTTTACGTTCTAGGGGGCGCCAAAGATGACCCAAAAATCCACATTCTTAAAAGTCATTTTGGCCACTGCAGGAGTACAGAGTACTGCAGTTCTAGGGGGCGCCAAAGATGACCCAAAAATCCACATTCTTAAAAGTCTTTTTGGCCACTGCAGGAGTACAGAGTACTGCAGGATACACACACATATACACACACGCTAACATACACACACACACACACACACACACACACACACACACACACACACACACACACACACACACACACACTCAGAGTCTGTTTTGTAGCACCTGCAAAAACATGCTGTTTACATATTTGACAAGAATGCAGAGGCTTCCTTTTGCCCCTGAAAAAAATCAAATTTCAAACACAACTTGACTGTTCATTTCTCCAAAAGACAACCATGAAGCTCCATTTCAAACCTGAAGCAGATAGTTGGTGCATGTGTACAGTAACCTGAGGGGAGTGAGGTGACTATTTCTGAGGAGAACATGAGCAGTGAAGATTCACCTTGGAGCTAGAATAGGGAGGTGCACATGATTATACAGGGGCAGGGGCTCAAGTTTTTTCCAGTCATTTATACAATATGGAAATTAATGTGAAATTAAACCACAAATATGTGTGATGAACTGTTTTTAAAACTTAAACTTCAAATAAAAATTGTAAACTTCAAAACATATGCAAATTTTTAACAAAGAACATAGTAATTTACCTCTATTTACATCAAAATGCAGGCAATGGCCCAGGCGTTCTTTGTAAAATTATTTACAAAACACTGTATAGTCTCACAAATGTCACTTTTTATTTATGCCACTACAAAAAAACATGATGTAAATGATGCATGATGTAAAACATGATGTAAAAAACTTGTGTAGATCCTCCTCTATGTCAGTCCATGTGTAATTTTTCCATAATTCTTTGTTTTTTGCAGCATTTTTGTTAGTGTAACTGCAGATTGTGCTGACAGTGTCTATGGCACAAAAAAAAAAAAAAAATTAAAATGCCTCAACATGAACCCCTGGTGGTCTCTGAGGGTGAAACCTGCTAACTGCTGCAGCTCTGTCAGCTTCAGTCTCCCATGCAGAGCTCTGAGCGCATGTGTGGCTCTGCACCCTTAGCAGCGTTGCTAACTCCTCAGTAAGGAAAGCCTGCTTCATGTCAGAGTCTCTAAACTCCAGAAGAAGTCGATAAAAGTCCCTTTCTTTCTAAAAAAAAGTCGTTAGGGTGTCTGAAAAGTCATTGAATCTAACAACAAAGTCGCTAGGTTTGCAACTACGTGTCCCAGACTGCATCCCTGCTGAGAGTCCCTCCCTCCCTTCTCATGTTGCAGGAAGAACGTAAGCGCCCGCCTCTGTCAATCAGTCACCATATAATTTTGGATTGGTTGTTGTGGTGAAGTTTTCCACCAATAGGAGAGATGTTGTGGTGTGTTTTTTTTTTATTTGGCAAGCCTTTTCCGCCTGTAAGACCTGTCGCTAATGTCTGCATGCTATGTTTTCCTGTCTCATACAGCGCGATCGAGCGCCGAACGTGATCAAAATAAGCAGAAAAAAAGTATCGCGGACATAATTTATCATAACTCTGGTTTTATTTGGCCTATCAACACAATTTAAAAACTGGTATATAGGTTGAGGTCCTCACTTTTGAGATAAGTTGAAACGGAGAGTCAACGAGGCTCCGTCTTGCAGCTACATCCGGTTAAATATGTCATGTGACTTGAACGCACACATAGACACACACACACGCACACACACACACACACACACACACACACACACACTCAGAGTCTGGTTTTTAGCACCTGCAAAAACATGCTATTTACATATTTGACAAGAATGCAGAGGCTCCTTTTGCCCCTGAAAAAAATCAAATTTCAAACACAACTTGACTGGTCATTTCTCCAAAAGACAACCATGAAGCTCCATCCAAACCTGAAGCAGGCAGTTGGTGCATGTGTACAGTAACCTGAGGGGAGTGAGGTGAGTGCTTCTGAGGAGAACATGAGCAGTGAAGATTCACCTTGGAGCTAGAACAGAGACATGCACATGATTATACAGGGGCAGGGGCTCAAGTTTTTTCCAGTCGTTTATACAATATGGAAATTAATGTGAAATTAAAACACAAAGTATTAATAGAAAGGTAATGACTGTCCTGTGTAGGTGACAGTGATATCCAATAGGCTAGGCACTCACAAGGCTGGCTGTGGCAAGTGTAAGTGAAAGCAACACGCACTGGCAGGAAGAACAGCAAACGCCGATGAAGGAAAAGGGTCTTTGCAGTGATGGGCGTTAACAGAGAGGGCGATGGCCAGAGGACACAAATGGGACGGGGAGGCAGCACGTTGGGGGGGGGGGGGGGGGGGGGGGGGGGGACACGGCTCGGGCCCGCCAGTGCCCCAACGGGGTCCTAGTTTCTTTTTCCTCCCCTTTGAACTGGAAAATGGCCCACTTCCCACTGGCGAAAACTCATGAAATTTGGCAGGACGACCGGGCCTGGTGAAAAATTTGATATTCTGAAGTCGCGCAAACAATACAATGCAAAATGGCTCCATAGCGCCCCCTAAGGTGAAAAATTCACCTGACGCCTGTACGCTTTGTCAAAATGACACAAAAATTGACACACACATGTATCTCAATAAGATCTACAAAAAAGTCAGTGCGGGCGTATCTGTCAAATGTACGGTTAAAGGGTTATTGCGCATTTTTTGCCGATCCGCACACATTGGAATTTCGCTAACTCCTCCGAAGGCTTTCGTTCCACCGGCACCACATTTGCTCAGGCCAATCTACACCCCATGGCCATTAAAAGTTATTCAAATCATGACGCTGCACCCCACGGTTTAGGTTCTAGGGGGCGCCAAAGATAACCCTAAAATCCACATATTTAAAAGTCTTATAACTTTTTATTTTTGCCCTCACTGGCCTCCAAGTTTTCTAGGATGATGCAATGTCCAGCCATCAACACATTTGTGAAGGAATTTTTACTCCCCAAAAGAGCGCCCCCCCATGGCAGGAGAAAAAAGTCCATTTTTTCTTGTCCCATAAGGTGAAAATTCACACTATTGACTGTCACGCCTGTACGCTTTGTCAAAATTACACAAAAATTGACACACATATGTATCTCAATAAGATCTACAAAAAAGTCAGTGCTGGCGTATCTGTCAAATGTACGGTTAAAGGGTTATTGCGCATTTTTTGCCGATCCGCACACATTGGAATTTCGCTAACTCCTCCGAAGGCTTTTGTTCCACCGGCACCACATTTGCTCAGGCCAATCTACACCCCATGGCCATTAAAAGTTATTCAAATCATGACGCTGAACCCCACGGTTTAGGTTCTAGGGGGCGCCAAAGATAACCCTAAAATCCACATATTTAAAAGTCATAACTTTTTATTTTTGTCCTCTCTGGCCTCCAAGTTTTCTAGGATGATGCAATGTCCAGCCATCAACACATTTGTGAAGGAATTTTTACTCCCCAAAAGAGCGCCCCCCATGGCAGGAGAAAAAAGTCCATTTTTTCTTGTCCCATAAGGTGAAAATACACATTGTTGACTGTCATACCTGTATGCTTTGTCATATTGACACAAAATTTGACACACACATGTATCTCAATAAGATCTACGAAAAAGTCAATGCACGCGTATCTGTAAAATGTACGGTTAAAGGGCTATTTTGCATTTTTTGCCGATTAGCACACATTGGAATGTGGCTAACTCCTCCTAAGGCTTTCGTCCCACTGACACCAAATTTGCTCAGGCCAATCTACACCCCATGGCCATTCAAAGTTTTAAAAATCATGACGCTGCACCCCACGGTTTACGTTCTGGGGGCGCCAAAGATGACCCAAATATCCACATTCTTAAAAGAATCCACCCCCCCCCCCCCCCATCCCCCATCCCCCATGGCAGGAGAAAAAGTCAAGTTTTTCCTGCCCATCACTCAATGGCTCAATCGCATCGCTCTCCCGGCAACACCGTAACGAGGAGCAACTTGCCGTTTTGATATATCCTAGCTGTGTTTGTGCCCTCACTCATGGTCCAGACTTTTTTCAAATAGGACATGTAGTTTGTCTGCATCGAGTGTGTTGGTAGAAACTGCGCCTCCCATTCATTATAATGGGAAATGACCACAGACAAGTGCGCACACCATCTTTGGACCTTGAGTGTGACGCGATCGGGAGGGGGAGGCGGTCGCACTGGGGGCGGCGCAACGCGGCTCGGGCCCGCCAGTGCCCCAACGGGGCCCTAGTCTGAACTTCCTCCAGACAAGAACTTTTGTCTTCCACTATTTTCAGGCTTTAAGAAATACTTACTCATTCAGAAATCTTTTCAAAACCAATTAAAATAAAAGCTGGAAACGGGCTTGGATTATATCCCAGTGGAAACACAAAAGCCCAAACTATTTAAGCCTGATTAAAAAATGACATCTTTGGTGGTATGATTTTTTTTTTTTCCTCTGAAGTGACAAGATTAATAAATGTCACAAAAATGTGGCACACTTGTAAAAGTCTAAAATAGGGGTATAAAACAAAGTAAATACATTTATTTGGTCTGCTGTAGATCACAGCAGTCGTGTTAGAAAAAGAAAATAAAAAAACATCTACTAGTTGATAAATTAGTGAAATGTTGGGATTCCTGATTGATGGTTTTCATTTGAAATACTACATTAAATTTATAACTTCTTATAGTCATTAGCTCACCTCAATTCTGTAAGCACCACTGAACCAGGAAAGATCAACTCTGCCTGATTATTCCCAGTTATGATAGGCCATAAATTCAAATCCACGACTTTACGAGCAAAAACACTCTGAACTAAATCTCTTGATCGAAATCCATCATTTCCTGACGGAAATTGGTCAATATTTTTCAAAGCTCCATAAAGGAGTTTTTTATTTATTTATTTATTTTTTTTACATTGATGAAGAAGACTGAAATTTGTCCATGATATGCAAGATAAGACCACCAGTGACAAGAGTGACAGTTTCTGTACTATTTTTTGCACCTAAATTATAAAAGTATGCACCCATCATGTTGAATAGTTTTTTGTACAGTTGGCACAGTCTTTTGGCTTTTGGTCTATTAATACAAAAAAAAAAACCCCGGCATTTTGACATGATACAGGTGTTCTCAGTCAGATAAAACTGAATAAAGAAAAGAAAAACACCGGTCACAATTCTTGGCTGATTCAATCTTATTGAACCTTTTTTCCATTTTAACACATCTAGGGCACATCTGGGGCCATGTATCAACGCTTGCGGCGCAAGAAAACCTTGCGTACGCCAAAATCGGCGCACACGTCCAGATTTATCATCGCGAAACGAGCGTCGGTTCCAGCGCTAATCAACGCAAAGTCAGGAGGTGGTGTAGAAATTGGCGTTGAGCTGGATATTTGCGTTGACTGTGATTCGCACTTTGGCGACGCTGTGTGGCGGTGTTTGGTGACTCACTACGTGACAAGCATGCACCACATCCCCGTGGCCGGGCAGCACGTCGCCCCACATGACGAACCAGCAGCAGACGGAGGGATGCGAGCTGATCCCTGCCGGGCAGCCGTCCTCGCGCGGGAGAATCTCATCGCCACAGTGTGAATGGGTAAGAAGTGAATACACAGTTCAATGAGCCAAATTAATTTATTTTCTCCACCAGACGCTCGAGGAAATTTACGAGCCGGTCCAGCCGCTTGTTGATCCCCGTGATCCCCCTGATGATTTCTTCCTGCGATTGCAGGACCCCCTCCGCGAGGACCCTTCCACTGCGTCCGGGTGGTCCAGCGGAAGCGCCGCGGCTGGTGGACGCTCCATCGCTTGTCGGCGCGCTGGTGCTGATGCTGGTGCTGGGGCCGGGGGCCGGGGTGGCCCGAATGCCGCTGGTCCTGGCCGACGACTCCGAGCCGGCGGACGGGCTGCCGCGGACCAGGGTTCCGCAAGTCGGCGACACGGCCGACACATTAATTTCTGTGACACAATAAAAATATTAGTTCATTTCAATTCCTGCTTCTGTGTATCTGTTGCGTTTACATCTCTCTCCACGGTATCATAGGTAATGTAATCCAGTATTTCGAGGTCAGTTATGCACATTACAGTTGTATATTGCATAAAAAGTTATCGAAAAATGAAGTTAAGGGTGAAGTATAAATCACGTCTAAAAATAGACTGAATCCCGACGTTGAAATGAAGTATAAACTTAGACTAGACGTCTAATATACGTCTTTTGCTCAGTGGGATGACAAAGCATGTGGACATTTGTGTGACACGCCACTTACCCTATAATAATAATCGCCACCACCCGCTGCTCAAACGGTGTGAGGGTCTCCTCCCCCGGACCCCCACCTGTCTGGCCGGTACTCTTCCGGAGGGCAGCTGTACGCCGCTTGACCTCCACCTTGAGGTCCGACCACTTTTTTTTAATCTCCGCGGGGGTGCGTGTCTCGGAACCCACCGCATTCACCCTCTCGCAAACTTTCTCCCACTCCAAGCGTTTTTGTTTTGCACTGACGCCACTGGACAGGCTGCCAAACAAAACACGCTGTCGCTCCTCCACCTCCGCCACCAGCACCTCCACCTCGCACGCCGTAAATGTAGTTTTTCTTGTCATTTTGTCTGCGTGCGAGGACAGGGAGACCCTATTTAAATAAATCTGCATATTTATAGGAGGGCGTAACGGGGACGGGCCCAGTCACTCCGACATCTGCGCTCAATTCCACGCTGATTGGGATTTATCAAGGAAACACACGTGGATTTCGGCGCCCGCACACAGTGATACATACGGATTTTTTTCAGCGTGACGGACCTTGCGTGCGCTCGTTTCTGGTATGAGTTCCACGCAAGTGTTGATACATGAGGCCCCTGCTCTTTTATCAGTTAAGTTGTGAATTTGATCACTCTGTAAAGGGAAGACGCCCACCCTTTTTGATCTCATATTGTTTAACTGTTGATGGAAAATAACTATACAGTTACTGTGTGCCTAACCACACAGAAAGCACAGTACTGCCTGCACTGGCACTGTACATTGGCAAAAGGCATGATATTTGAATTTCAAGGATCATACGATGTGTTGACTTATTTGGAAAACTGTTCCTGTGATCTGTTGAGGGGAGAAAATCAAACATTCATGGTACAAAAAACGATCAAGTGTTGGATGCCAAGCTTCAAAAGAGAGGATGGAATAGCAAAAAGCTTATTTTTTCATGTCATTGGATTAAAAAATAATAATAATAAAATAAAATCAGGTTAATATAAATCACCTGACTTTATTTGAGTTCAGCATCATATCAGGAGGGATACTTTCTGGCATAATTTGGCCTCATTATATACTCATGTAACAATGCAGCATGGAAACAGAAAAACAATAAAGATTTGATACAATAAAAATACCTAGGGGTGAATCTACAGAGCAGGTACACAACTGAGAGGGATTAAATGCCTTGCTCAAGGGCACTCATCCATCCACACGAACAGCATGTCAGCCAAAGAACCAAGGAGTCCTTGAACTCACTGGCCAACCAGTCATCCCTCAATCCCTCAATCCATTTTGGCCACAGCTCCAAAAAGTAATTGAACTGCTCATGTAAGAGGCCTAAATGGCAAACGCATACTTGCTCACACACACGCCTGCGCACACAAACATGCACGCTTTTGTCTTTGTCTCTTCCTGTGTCACCCTCACTCTCGATTCCTCCCCTCTCAGCCAGCGGTCAGGATCTGTTGTACAGTCTTGGACGAAGAACTCTCCTCTGGTTCCAGTGAGAAAGTGTGTTAGTGTCCTCCCCAACGCTAGAGGGCTTTGTGTGTGTGTGTGTGTGTGTGTGTGTGTGTGTGTGTGTGTGTGTGGGGGGGGGGGGGGGGGGTATTATGATTTGTGTATTGCTAAAAACAGATGTAATATCACAGAAAACATCTGTCTCTTGCATGTTGAAGTGGGAAAAGGATATGCTAAGCTCCACACTTGGCAAGGTTGTGATGTGTGAGTGTGTGTATGTGTGTGTGTACATGCGTGCATGAGGGTTACTGAGAGATGAGCCTTTTTTTGTGTCATAAATCTGCTTCTGGGCGCTCGATCGAGGGTTGTGAGTGAGTATATATACTGTGTTTGTGTCTGAATAGATCTTATTTATTCATACTACTGTATGTCAAAGATAAAAAGCTTTAATAACGTGTCTGTATGTAATTGTATTTAATGGTTTCCAGCTGCAACTCTTCATTTTAGAGAATGAATAATTATACCATTGAATTATACCATCTATGGCTTTTTCTATAATTCTCAGGGATGGCTTCAACAGTGTCAGATTAAGCTTTGAGAGGCAAAAATAATCACACATAAAGGTCTCTAACTTCTACTTGATTATGTCAGTTACCAGAATACTGAACTGTTGTGTTATGCCACAGGATATGACGACTATTCAGTGAGAGATGAATGCCTCTTTAGGTTTAAATGTATCATCAGGCTCTGACACAATAAGGAATCTTGGATCAAAGATGTTTGGTTGGTCCAATTTGAGTCGACTGAAACTATTTTGGAGTTTACTGAATCCTGCTGTAGCAGAATTGATGAGCATGTCTCTCCTTTAAGGGAGTCATGATCCATATTTATGCACAATGTACAGAGCTGTCACTTCATTGTCGAGTCAAATCTCCAGACATGTTGACAGGTTGGATCAGAATCTCTTGTTGATGAATGAAACATGTTTTCTGCTTATCCAGAAGACCACATACTGTCAGCCAATGGGCATACAGCCAGTAGTTGACTGTAAAATAGCACTCTTCGTGAATTCTCAAGTAACAGACTCGACTCAAACTTGACTTGGATTCTCCTTTTGTTAGTTAGAGTCATAAGGGACTCAAAATGTGACTTCAACTCAGTGTATGACTTGCAGTACAGTTATATTTTGCAAGATGATAACCTACATTTCAAACAGTGGCGATTGCTCTAAGACTGCAAGGGAAGCTCAGCTGTACATTACATTAACTAAATACGTGCTAGAAAGCCTTCATCTTTTGTTCAAAATCAGCTTCTTATCACTGTGATAAGAAGCTGATAATCACCGGTAACCGGCATAACTTCGTTCTCATTCATCCTCGTAGCACCTCAGCGCTTCACACAGCCGGACGCTCGGCTTCTGCTGACTTCAATGTGGAAGCTCAAAGTGGGTTGTTCCAGCAGCGAAACTAGACGCTCATTGGATAAATGCTGGGCTTTGTCCCGCCCATCGGACGCTCAGCTTCTCTGGAGTTCTATGACGAGAGGACGGTCCCAACTTTCTCGCGAACGCTGAGCTTCTGCATCCATGATTGGATGAGCTGTCTGAGGCGAATTCCTTTTTTGATTGACAGCTAAACAAGCGAATCAGCGATCTTGAAGAACAAAACATCTACCAGAGCATTTTCCAAGTTATTCATTCCGTTGTTCTTAACTGCTCCGGAGACTTTACTGATCCTCAGTGACTTTTGTCTTTGTTAAAAACGACTGTCGTTGTGTTTGGCGACTCTGTTCTGTTACATACAAATAAACAAACACAATTATGATGTAGGCCAGAAAAATGAGCTTCCCCTCCTTGAAAGACCAGCAGCCGCCACTGATTTCAAAGTATATATATATATATATATATATATATATATATATATATATATATATATATATTTGTATTTTGTGAATTAAGTTTAAAAGCTTTATTTCTAGTCATACGATTCATTCCTGAAGTTGCCTTAAAAATAGTGTGAAAATCTGGTCCTGATGCTAATGCCAGTACCAGTAACAAGAGGGCAGGTTGGCTAATGGCTGATGTGTTGTGCCAGTATTACTACATTGTTGTTGTTTTCTTTGTTTATGTATTTTACAAACAGTGTTGCCAGATCTCCTGAGAGAAATAAGCAACCAGACCAACATAAGAAATAAGCCCAACAGACAACCCGTCACATTTTGTAAAACAATGGCTACTGGTTAACAGTAAAAAATATATGTATATTTTGTGTTTCCCACAGGACGGAGTGCTGCATATGCTGAAACATACTTAGTCCAAGGTTGCACCATGTTACAAAAAAAAACAAAAAAATTACTCATTTTGAAAGTGTGGCAGCTTTTATTTTGTTGTGGCTGTGCGCCACGATCAATTACGTGTAAAGGAAACACTGTCCATTTATATGGACATTTGACACCTGTTTTCTATTTATATATAGAAAACAGGTGTCAAATGTTCTTAACTCTCATTTACTGAGGCAAAATGCTGCCTTTGCTGCACTGTCACACTGACACGGTGAGATGCTTTATATAGGTTACAGTACATTAAATGATGTGAGCAAGCTTTTAATGAAGAGAACCATTAAACATGTAAATGTCTGTATATGATTTCAAATGCGTGGTTGCCAGTCTAAGAATAGCAATTCAATCTAATTTCTGTTGTACATTTTTAAAGAACCACTTCTCACCACACAGCTGTAACATTAGGTTTGCAGCTGAGATTCTTGGGCTTTTAAATTGGGATTGGGATTGGGATTTTAAAGCCAGTGCACTCTTGTCCTTTCAGAATAACTGGTATCAAGCCAGACTGCTTTTTAACAATGTCCTCTCATTCAGCACTCATTGTTTACCTTGAGGAAAGAGACAAGAAACAGTGACAGCCGAGAGGATAAACAAGTTAACCGTGGACTTGGAGTTTGCAGGTCTGATTTCCGGTCTGGCTAAAGAGATCTAAATACAGGGGGAATCAAAAAGTCCCTCTTCCCTCCTCTGTAAAGCCTTCATTTCCTCATGGAGCTGCTCTGTGTGCACATCATTTGCTGAATTCAAATGTTTGAAGATAAGATCAGGACTCTGCGGATCAGGAGAAAGTGATAAAGTGACAGTTTGAAAGCAAATCCCTAGTAAAAGATTCTTTGAATGGGCGTTTTGGTAGCTCATGCCTCTTAAAAATGTCTTTCAAAAGTCACAAAGGTCTGTCAGAAGAAGCTGCTCTGCTGCAAAGGCTGTCACTCTCTTGCTCTGTTTCACTTTCTCTTACCATTTTTGTCACTGTCTGGAATCACAGTTAAACAAATACCCCTTTTCTTCTCCGTTTCTCATCTCTTTTAACTAAAATTGCATTGTGTTTATTTGTTTCTGCGTGAAACTGTTGTTTTCCTTTCCTTATTGTCTGCGATGACAAACATTTTCCCTCTCCAAACAGCATCCTGCATTTACACCTTTTTGCCATTTTGCATGTATTTTCACTCACAATAACAATGTACATTTCTTCTGAGTATGTTTATGTTAATTGTGTTTACAGGTTTCAGTGGGCATGTCGGTGCTAATAGCAGCTTTACCCAAACCTGATAATTTTCCGCCGGCACATTTTCACTCTCCATTTGCAGAGATGCATGGGTGCAGTGATTAGTGCTGTGTTTGTACAGCATGATTATAGTTCTTATTCTGTTCTTGCTTACAGGTACCATAGATGCCAATAATCTTTTTAGTTGTTTTTTTTTTATATAGAAATATTGGCTGTCTTCAAGTTTAGTCAAAAGTGTTGGTCCAGCCATCTGTGGTGCAAAGTTCCCACCCTTTAAAGCTTCATTTTTAAAAGTATAAATTCTGTACTAAAAGACAATGCTGTCTTCAAAATCTTTTAAAAAAACACTGGCGACTTAAAGCCTCATTTTTTGCTATGGCAACAAGTGACTGCTGACATTAGCAGTTGCTAGCTAGCTTAGCTCAATTGTCTGAACAACAATAACCCATAAATTCACAATTTGGCATATTTAAACAAAATCCAATCACAACTACCAACAGTCACAGTCCTTAAACTCTGAGTTCATATGTTGTCACATGTTAGATCGTCAAAGTTAGAAAAATAACAGGATCCATCCCTGACAAGCTATGATAACATTATAGGAATAGTTGCACTCACTAACGTTGTAGCATTCCATGAAATAATGTGACGAAGCACGATACAAGACGGCTAGTCCACCCCTGTTTGTAATCCGTGAGGTTACATACCCCTCCTACTTTGACCAATCGACGAGCGCTCCTTTCAACCACGTGATGCTGCTCAAAAAGTTTGGTGTGCTTTAGAAATCACAGTGTGAAAGCTGAACCGAAACAAGTGATAAATGCAACAATGATGCGACTTTCAGCTCCCCAATCGAACCAAGTCCACTTGGTCAGGTGTGAAAGCAACCTTAGATTAGTTTTAGGAGTTACATTTAGCTGAAGGAGAATTAACACGTTATGCTGTTAAAATAAATAATCTTTGATGCTAACATCGTACTTTTATTCCTCTTAGTGAAATTTAACATTGATTCCTCCAAAGTGATGTATAGACTGTTAAGAAACCTGTGACATGATGAAACATAATGGGCGCTATTTTCGTGCCCGCTGGCGGCACAGCGGGCACATCTGGCGTGGCTAGCACACAGCCATTTTGGTGCACCAAGGTCTGCCAAGCTGGGCGTGGTGACACGGTAGGGGGAGGTGTCAACAGAATCAGCTGGTGCAGCAAAATTTTCGTGCCCACCAGCGGCATATAAAATTTCGCTGAAAGCTTGCCAATTCAAATCTGGTCAGATTTCAGCGCAGGTGAAGCAAAGCTGGTCAAGTTGCATTTTGGTTGACCGGCTGAGCAGTGCTCACCAAAATACTTAAGTATGCTTGGGCACACCTTATTGAAGCAGTGGACCTGACTTATAGTGCGCCTATGCCACATCGCCAGGGAGGTACAAAAATAGTGCCCAAGGTGTGAAGTCTAATAACATTTAAATCACCTCAAGCCACTAAAAGTCTTAGTCAATGAAACAGCATCACAAAATCATCCAGATCTGCAGTATTCAGTACCATCAAGGAGGGAAAAGTCAAGCATTTAGTTATCAGATGTATTGTGTTTATCTTTATCAGGGTGAGAGGAGTTCATGAAAAAAAGGATGAAGATGTGATTAGAATATAGCAGGGAGGATAGATGAAAACAAAAAAGGGAAAAAAGGGAGGACAGATATCCATACAAGTAATGAAAATCTAGATGGGTGAAGAAACTTGAAAGTTCGTGTTGAAACAGGAAAAAAAAGGAAATAATTGAGGTTGTCACAGTTTCATTGTATCCACGACAACCACATGATTTCTTGAATTCTAAAAAAAAAAAGTGTTGTGATCTTTCAGTAAGTACCTTCATCAATGAGGCTTAGACAATACTCTGAGTTTGGAGATATGCACGAGTGTCACTTCCATTGAAAATTAAAAAGAGGAAAATTTTGAGCAGTCATCTACCAAAATCCTGCCAAAAATGAATCAGTTTTAGCTCTCTTTCTTAACAGAAGCTTCTGGAAATTGATATTTGATATCGACTGGATCATATACAGAGATTTCTGTTTAGCTGTAGATTTCTTAGAGAAGTTAAAGCCTTGTAAAAAATATATAGTTTGCATAAATACTGTATCTATGCAGTATGCTACCTTATAAAACCAGCGCTGAAGTCAGCTTTTTAATTAACAAATGCTTCATTTGCATGTCAAAGCAGTATATTTGTTTAATGTGACAGTAAATCAAAAGTAGAGGTGATCATATGTTGAAACAATTAACCCTCTTGATTAGAAAGGCTGGGCGTTATTTTGGTGTTGAAATGAACTGAGTCACAATGTCCCTCCCTAGCTGTATTAACAAACCCCTTGAGTAACCACATGCTTTGAGAATTGAGTTTCATTTTCAATAAACTTACACGTGTAGTACAGGATGATTTGAAGCCTCACGCTGCCTTAGTTTCAGTCCCTCTGTGCATATCAATCCTTTTTTATTCTTTTACACCTCAAAAGCAAAATCAGCTGCTGTCTAAAAGTACAAGTCATTACTGGAAAGGAGAAACTGGAGGGGGTACAAAGAGAAAGATTGAACTGGAACCTGTGGTTAAAACCGTTAAGAAGCCTATTTTAACACTACTGGAAGCTAGGCCCTTGTGCTGAATTAGACTTCAGAGTACAGAACATTTTGTAGTGTAACCGCTGTGAGCTGCCTTCTTTCAGAATAAAGTATTATTTCCCAACTCAAAAGGTTGTGATGTATGAGTTACCAGCCAAACAGAGGAGATTCTTTCGGGCTGTTTGGCACACAAAAGATCCATACATAATGGTCTGATTTTGACTTCTTTGAGGAAGTTTAAAGAAGATCCAAGAGGCACATTTTGGCTGTGACGGATTCATCCCTCAGATAGTTTGAAAACCATCATTACAACTGAAATGCAGGATAGAAATACAGATAACACCATTACAAAAGCTGAATTTGCTGCTATTATGTGAACAGCCTCCTGAGAAAATACTGGAAATATGGTTCAATGCAACATTATGTAACAAAGTGACAGGTGTAAACCTTCAATCTGAAATACATGCGCAATACATGACTGTAAACTGTATTTCTATGCAGTTCAACAAGTTAATTATTGTTATTTCTGAAATTTCCCTTGGGATCAATGAAGTATCCATCCAGACAGCTTTCTATCTAGAAAACAAGATTGTTGCTTTACCATTTATCTTGCCACTGTCACACTTTTCTCAATCTTTGTGATCAGCCACATACAGCAAAAACCCTGAATTGATTACCAGACCATACAGCAAGGCATTTATCCATTTATTTTACTGAGCAAAACTTAAAAAAAAAAAAAAAACAGGAAAAACCAGGAAACCCTCAATGTTCAAAATGTATTTCATACATTTATCTATAAATGTGTATCTAGTTGCTGTCTTTTTTCCTTTAACTTCTGGTTTCTTATTGAAAAAAAAAAAAAATCTCCAGTCAAACACATAGACTGTATATACTATGGGCAACCTGGCTCCGCCTTCCATCATTATACGAATTTGAAGCCGAATTGCTCCCAGTATTTCTTGGATTTTCTCCACTTCCTGGAACCACCATTTGCACAGTAGTGTTGTACGCATTTGGCGGGAGAGTCGCTGTGATGACGCTCGGCTCAAACAGCGTATCCCCCAGGTGGCTATGCAATCTTTGTACGCCCATAGGCTGCATCAAGTGTCAATCATAGGAAACATGAACCCCTACTAACTTTTAAAAAAGAGGACTCGAGAACAAACCAGTCTTACGGTAACTACATGTCAATATCGCAACCGGGGGGAGAAAAAAATTATAATTTGTGTAATAAATTTCTAAAGTACAGAGTACAGTTCTAATGTACAGTCTATGGTCATACACAAGTTTAGTTTTAATGATGGAGCTGAAGTGAGTTGTAGATATATACTTGTACGTGTAAAAAAAACATCTCCTTATTTTAAGCCTGCAGGATATTACTACATACAAAATCCTGATTGATGTCAGGTTGTGATGATTCTTTAAGAAACTTCCGTGTGCTTTCGAGAGAGTGTGGGAGGTTAGTAAGATGAGTGGAGGTGAGGAAGGGTCTTTTTGCACAGATGTAGAGAGGCAAGAAACAAAACTGCTTGAACATCTCCCCTTATGTAACTCAATTTACCAGCAGTTGCTGGTACAAACCCTCACTGCTTGCCATGCATTTTTCTCATTTACCTAATAACTTTTCCTCCTGTATGTCAGTGACAAAGACAAAACAAGCTATAATGAGGTGTCAATTCAATATTTGACATTTGCATTTTTTGCTGCTGTTAACTTTGATAACTGTGTCAAAGCTTTGTGGAAAAAGTGACCGTCCTTTAGCAACACACTTCAGACAGAGACAAAAGAGTAGTTGATGTCATTATAAATGTGACAATTTCTATTATTTTACTGAAGGAAATAATAGAAGGGTAGTATGGTTAAAGAGAGAAGTATTTGAACACCTATAGTGAGAAGAGCAGATTCAAATAAAGAACAGGAAAGACGGAACCAGTGCCCCCTGTGCCCTTCATCTTGCTGTCTGGTTTTGTAGCTAATCAACTCCAATTTAATCGCAGTGTGAACATGTGTGTATATGCAAACCAGTGTAGAATTGCACAGGCTACGGGGAGATAAGGTGGTCTACAAGCACAAGAGAAGGTTCAAGAGGGAATAGGGAACACTAGTTCAACAGTGCCAGGAAAGAGTGAGTGATAAGAGAGGAGGAAAGGATGAGGTGATGGAGGGGGAGGGGGAGAGGGCACAGGAAGGGTAATGTCGGAGGGGGAGGATATGAGGGAGGAAGAGAGAAAGGTGCCAGGAAGGGATGAAACTGAGAAATTGAGCACAAGTAGACAGGCGAGGAGTGAGGAACCTTGTTTTCACCGATAAGCACATATCAAAGCTGTCTTGGCTGTCAGATCAAAGACTTGGCGTCACCACAGACTCGACCCTTTTTGGTATCAAATGTCCAGTTGGGCTACTGGGATCCATAATCAGTGATAAGAGAAGAGCTGAAATGGCTGTGGGTGTAAAACTGAGTTCTTTTGGTCTCTGTGGGAAGGTACAGGGAGATGGGCTGAGGGCTAAAAAGTAATATTGATTAAGTGTGACTTTTTTATGCCTCCTCTTTTGACCTCCAAATAGATCAACAAGTACCATAATATCTAAAGACAGAATCCTCATGAGACTGAATTACATTGGTACCTCCATGTCTTTTGTTGTTTTAATTCCCATGTTATGGTTGACAATTATTTTCATTTAGTGTGAAAATATCAACCTCTTTGATCCATTACTCTTACATTAACTCTTACCAACAAACTTTGTCTAGAATCTAACACAACTGTTTGGACTGGGGATTGAGTAAACAAGCAGCAAGCTCTAGTGTTAAAAGATGGAACCAGTTTAGAGGATCCTAAAACTGCAGTTCCTGCAATGTCCACTAGAGGCTAGCCGCAAAAGCCCTGGTAGCCACATACATACTCATTCTAAAAAAAGAAGAAAAAATAAATAAAACAGCAAAATACACATATTTAAAGATGATACAATAGTTATTTTTATTTTATTTATTTCTCCATTCCAATGAACTGCACAGGGAGCGAATGCATTTTAAACTCACCAGCTCAGCCAATTTAAAGGTTACGAGTTTTGCATAATTGAGAAAGAGGCTGACACAACTGACTTGGCGGACACACTGTAGTAGTTAGCCCAGAATCCAAAGAATCACTTCCAACTCTTTGCCTCTTGCTGGGCTGAGCAAAAGTTCAATTGAGTTAGCGTCCCCATTACTACTGTAGATGGCTTTAAACTTCTTTAAAAACCACTGGGCAACAACACTGGGACTACATCAATGTATTATCTCTCCTATAGTTGCAAGAGTAAGTTGAGTTATGGATAACAAATGCAATAATAAACAGTACACCTGGAATATTAACAAAGTGCATTAGCTTTTGTAAGTCAAATGACTTGTGTTGAAGTGTTTGTTTGATATCTGTGTAAGAAAGAAAAACTCAGAGAGGAAAAAAAGAGAGGGGCCTCAAATTAAACCAAAGCAGCAGCTGTAATGCTTTAAAAATGTTGAGAGAGGTTCAGTTAATGATAAGAGAAAACACTCCTCTGCCCCTCTGAAGCTTGTCTTGGATTTGCTGTGAGGATTTAACTACAAAAGAGTAACAGACAGACTAGTTACAAGAGCAGCCGTCTGTTTAAATAAGCCGCTTTCACAGGACGCTAGATTTATTACATTTCTAAAATAAACCCAACATGAATTGGAGCTCAGCTGATGTTATTGGAAATGATCGGGGTCAGAAGGGGGAATTGACTAAATGTGGAGAGACTTTGGTATGAAAGGACTGAAAATAAACTATAGCTCTCTGTGTTGTATAAAGGAAGAGGCAGCCAGGCAGAAAAACAGCTGCTCAGATAAGACAACTCTGGTCACCTTGGGAGACCAAAAACTTCTAGGTTATTGTCAATGCTGGCATCCTGGTCAAATATGGTGTTTTCACAGTTTTAAACCATTTTCAGGTGAAACACTTCCAAATGGCTTACATTTCCTGCTCTGCCAGATGGTGTTTTTCTGCCAGGGTTATTGCTTGAGTCCAGTGACCATCAGGTAGCAATAACAGTAAAGAACCATGATAATTTGGACAGATTACACCAATGGCTGACTCGACAACAAGACATTGTTTTTTTATGGTTTTTGGTAAAAGGACAGTAAAAGCAGATGGGCTATCTGAGGCATGAGGAAAGTAAAAACAGACGAAATAAAGCACATTTTTAGAGTTTAAAATCATCATACAAACCAAAATTCAACTCAATTATTGTTGGCATGTTGGATCTGTGATTATTGATTATCATGCAGTGCTGCTTTTATTGGTTGTAATTTAGGATGATCATATCAAAGTGCACATGTTAGTTATCACACACATTGTTAACCAAAATTTTTGTACCTCTCTCAGCTATTTTATAGTCCTATCAATGTGTTGCATCCCTGCTTTGGATTACATTACTATTACATGGTTACCTTGAGAGTGTTGAACATGCAAAACATACACTAAAGGGGTGTTCAGATTTCCAATTTTTGAAGAAGCATTGTGCCATAGACCAAGCAAAAAAGTGAGCGGTTTGAAGTTTTGACCTTTGTAGAACAATTGACAATTTGATTTTTTTTTTTTTTTTTTTTTTTGATATTAAAGGGAAAAAAACAAACAAAAAAAACAAACTTTAGAAAAAGAGTTAAGGATAGTGGCAAATGTTTCTCAACTGGCTGTAACCCTCAAGTATTTTGGCTCCAGAGAAAGTCTTCCCAGCAGCCAACCTATTTATATTATCAAGCCTTTTTCACCGGGATAAATGCATCTCTGGTGAATAGCTGATTGTATTTTTTTTTTATTTTCTTTCAGTTCGGAAAACTAACACAGACACAGCCTCTACTGTACAGTGAGCAGCATGATGTAACGCTGGTGTAACAGCATTTTCCTTTCAAGGCAACTGAATATATTAGTTTCTATTTTCAACTCCTAAAGGCTAACAATTACCAAAGCAGGATGACAGCAGAAACAATGAAATAACCAATGAAGAGACATGTAAATTTGACCCAGAAAGCAAATAAGATCTCAAGTGAACAATGGGAATAACTAAGGAAAATCAGCATAGAAATAGTATAAAAGCCATAAAACAACATCATCCCAGCAGAGGGAACACGATTCTGAATGATCAAATGATGAGGAGCTACAGCCTCTGCATAGAAACGGTAATTGCCTCAGGACCCTTTATAATATTAATCTCCCAATAATCTGACTATACAATGACCGATCTCTTGACAATTACAGTATGCTGTGTGAATCATTGTAATGAGATTGAACCAATTTTTGCATTTAGATTGAGGTTTTGAGAAAATATTACCGTAGAGGCTCTCATTTCTCAGTCTGGGATTTAGCTTGTCAGTGGATCTAGAGTCGCTGCCTGCAGGTCTGGTGCAGGTCAGCTGTGCAGGGGAGCAGTCTAAGGGCTGCAGGGAATTGAATATTTTGCTCAAGGATACTTCAGAGGTGTGTGTGTGACAAGATTGAAGTATCATTGCATGGTTGACTGTTTCACAAGGGCTGTACACTTCAGTTAGGCAGTCCTCTCATCCTGTTATTGCAGATTTGAAACTCTGAGTCTGTTTTTAAGAATGCAACTATGCAGCACAGCCAGTGAATAAGACATTAGGCCAGAGGGAAAGACAAAAAACTATGTGTGCTGTTTTTTAGGAGTGAGAGAAATACGGTCAAATTTAATGTGTGGTAGTAATCTGAACAGTTTAGAGAGGTCATGTAGGGGCCATGTCCATAAAGTAGTGGAATAGAAAGTTGTACACAGTTATTCTAAAGCAACCCTGGTCTGCCTGTATGTGTGTGTCTGCTTCTACGAGAGATATGCATGAATGTAAAACAACACAGAATAGTATCCATGTGTGTAAATCATCAATACTCCTGGAGAAGGTCTGTTTATTCATACTGTGACCCACATATGCTCCCTAGAAAGGCCTCATCAAAAGCCCCATTGTCCTCCCCTCGCTCCCTTCACCTCCTTCTCCATGTCCCCCTTTTCTTACTCATTTTTTCCCTCTTTCTTTATCCCTTTGCTCAATCACTCTCTTTCTCTCTAGGGGTCTTTTTATAAGCCAGTCCTGACAGTCTCAGACAGTCCCCCCACTGACTCTAAGTCAACTTCCTGAACCCTGTGGTAAAGTGAAACCTTCCCTCCTACACATGCTCGGTGTAACACACAGCAGCAGAAGGAAAGTGAGAAGTTGACGTCTACAGTCACAAAACATGTAAGGGGCTATGAGCTGCACCTAAGAAGGTTAGATTAGACAGGTTCTGGTGTGTATTTTTATGGATTTGCTGAAGATCTCTAGATCTGTGCCTGCACTCACAAAGCTTTCTCGTTTGGGATGTTGCTTCTGGTAAAAAAGTTCTTAAAAAATTCAGAGAGATATGACATTTTCTAAGAATGTCCCTGAAAGTTCGACTACATCTGAAGATAAAAGTTATTCACAAAAAATGTAGCCCTCAAGAGAGCTGTTATGATCAGGCTGATTAATTTCACTGTTCTTCTAGGCGCATCAATGATGGGGAATATTTTTTTTCCTCTCTTTCGTGTCATGTCGTTGGTCGACCATGCCTCCGCACGAAGAAGAAAAGTTTCAGCCACTTCTTGCTCAGAGTTGCTTTCAGATTGTTCCTAAATCCTGCCTAAACTAGGAGTCCTTATAAATCTTTTCTAAGCTTGTATTCATTTTGTTTGTAAGCACTGTCCATAGACTGTATACACTACGGACAACTCGGCTCCACCTTTCGTCAGTATATGAATTTGAAGGAGAATTTCTCTGTATTTCTGGGATTTTCTCCACTTCCTGGAACCACCACTTGCGCAGTAGCGTTGTACACATTCAGCGGGGGAGTCGCTGTGATGACGCTCAGCTCAAACAGCATATCCCCTGGGTGAGCTATGCAATCTTCGTACGCCCATAGGCTGCATCAAGTGTCAATCATAAACATGAACATGAACCCCCTAATAACTTTTAAAAATGGAGCACAAAAAAAGAGGACTTGAGCACAAACTAGTCTTACAGTAACTACATGTCAACATCGCAACCAGAGGGGGAAGAAATATTTATATTCTGTGTAATAAATTTCTAAAGTTTGTCCACAGCTCCATAGGGATCGCTGAAGGAGGCATGATTTATGACCTATACTGCAGCCCGTCACCAGAGGCTGCTGTTCTCCTGGAAGCCTCACCCAGCGAGGAGGTAGACAGCGTCCATTCTCTATACAGTCTATGGTCCTGGCCCAGGAAATACTGCATTCTGCAATTTAAAGGACATGAATTAAAATGGGGCTGGACTTTCTTGTTATGTTGCAAGTTTGCCAAGTCTCCCATATCTTGAGTCCGACACTCATTCGTCTCTTCCTGGTTTTCCAAACAAACCCTCACATTATATCAATGTCAGACTACACAAAAAAGCTTGTGGCATTTGTCTGCTTAATATGATATACTTATTTGCTAGCTTCAGTGAACGATGTTGCTAAGGAAACTTGGCCAAAGCCATCAGTTGAGCTCAAGCAAAAGGTCTGATTTATTAATACTTTGAAAGAGACCTTTCAAAACAGCAGTGCCAAAAGTCCAAGTACCGGCTGTGAACACATTTGCTGCCCGGCAACATCAGGTTTGAAATGTGTTGAAAAATATAGATGTCAGTGACACAATGGATTCTGGGATATATTTGGCTTCTAACTGTGTGGGTCTAAGTACTATGAAATTCCCAGAAAATGAATCAAACTGCACAATACTGTTTCTTTCACTCCATTACTTGGTCAGAGTTTGAGGAATTATAAACTTGAAATCTTCGAGAAGGATTTGCAGCTAATACTTAAAACTTGTCTGTGAACTTCATAGACTCTTGATAAGAGGTCTGCTTAAGGACTTCTTCTGTTGATGGTGTTTTGGGGGGGCTCCAGCTAACTTTAGCTCCACTGCACTCTGAAAGTAAGAGCTTTATCCTGACTCAGTGTAAGAAATTCTACCTGACAATATGAGATTGTCTTGGTTTCCAGTTCTCCCTAATGGAAGTCAGCTGTAGGGGGGTTATCCTGTCAGGAGCGCCATCAGAGTTCTGTCCCACCGGGAGCCAGTCAAATGAAAACAGAATGACAGAGCGAGCCAAGGAGGGACAGGAAAAAAGAGAAGTGGGGAGCAGAGGGGAAAATTATGGGGGGGAAGGAGGTCCAACAAAAATACGGTGGACTTACTGAGAAGAAAGAGGGGTGAGAGAAGGGAGGGGAGATTAGAGAGACAGGTCAGCCAAAGGACTTCTGACTTTTGGAAAAAAAAAAGTAGAAATAGTTTGACTTCTTTGAATTCAAGGCCTGTTGTTGAGTTTTACACAGGGATGTGATCACTCCTTACACTATAGGATGTAAAACTGAACCGTTTTTACCACACTATGATGGGCACAACTCAATCAAAGCACAAATATCAAGTGACAAACACTTAAGCAGGCATTAAAGAAGGCTAATGAAATCAGTGATCCACAGTTTATCATGAACTTTACAATGAAAATTAGACTCCGAATGATGAAAGAACAATTTTTTTTGAATCTGTTGTAATCACTACATTTGTATATGTGTGTTTGGGTATGCAGCCAAGACTGCTTGTGTCTTTTTATTGTACAAGGCACACTTATTGGGAAGAACAAAAAAACAACTTTGTTCGGAAAACTGTTGGGAATTTGGAAATAAACTGCAATGAAATTTCAGGAGTATTTCATCAACATTAATATATTCTGAGTTTTCATGAAGTCAGCACCTTTCCTGCTGTTAGAGCTGTTATATCTGAAGGCACTTCCGAACTGGCATCAGCAACCACAGCAGCAGCAGCACCAGTATTCCCAGCATCCCTCAGCAGGCAGAGCAGGCCTGAGAGAAAGTAGAGCTAAGTTCTGGATATAGGAGCACTTTGTTTACATTCTACCTCATGGCACATTCACTCCCAGTGATATCCTTCCTGATGACTTAGCTTCTCCCACTGATCCCACCTGATGAATCCTCATCGCTCTGGGAGCAGACGACATGCCGGCTGGGATGTTTGCCAGCTCTGCCTGCGTGCACTGGTGCAGTGCTCATTTTTAGGACAGCTCGACAGAGAGTCTGTTTATGTGGTGGGTCACGGCATTGACTCACAGAGCTGATCACTCTGTCTTTTTCTAACAACCCCCCACCCCACATACCATCAGCTGCTGCCTCGCCAACGGCTGGCCTCTAAGAAATTTCATGTACCCGAAAGCTTCTATTACTCAACTCACTGAACAACAAGGAAAAATTACCTTTCTGCTTGTGCAGGGTACACGGTCCATCACTATAGAAGTGGATCACTGACACATCTGGATGGGTACGCTGTTCTTATTGCTGTAGCACTGAGTCAAGATGCTGCCAGATGGTTGTAGAGAGTTTTTTATTGTTTTGAAAGGAGGCAGTCCCTTAATTTTACCATTCTGCAGAGAGAAACTGGCAGAAAGATATGTAACCATCTCATCCCAAATATTAGGTTTTGTCAGAACTAAACAAAATGTCATCACAGTATATTGTCATCAATCTAAATAATTCATGGCATCATACACAAAAGTGACCTCTTTTGATGGATTAGGTCACAAGTTTTACCACAAGACAGGTTAACTTAATTAGCTTTGTGGGAAACTCAAGTAGAATTGTGCACCTGTGTTTTGTTTATTTCCTGAAATATCCTGTTGCTTCCTGTCTATAGAACTTGTTAGACTATAAATCGAAATGTCACAAAAATATAATTCACAACATTATCAAAAAATAAATTTAAAAACATAAAAAAAAATATTAGTTTATCAAAAAGTTTGAAAAACTGACCCTAAATATTTATAGGAAGATGTAGCAAAAAGAGTTAGAGTGATTTAACGCAGACCAAAAAAAGAACATAAAACAATATTAAACAAGGAGCTTATAGATTTTACAGGACAGTTAAAGCTGCAAAGACTGAAAAAAATGACTATTGATTGCTAAAAGTTTTATGAACTAGATTTACATCACTTTAGAGTGCATAAAACCTAAAAAACTACAGGTTATCATCTTGCAGATATCTCACTCTGTCATCTTGCCCTGACTCCCACTTCTTGTTATACAGGTTTTCCTTGTTTTGGTTTGTTTCTTCCTTTTCAGTTTCATTGTCTGGTAGGATGGTATCATTGACTGGCCTCCCATTTCACGGGTCAGCTGGCCGCTTCCTCAACCTTGTATTGCAGTGTGAAATCACCCACTAGGACACCAACATTACACCATTGTTCAGTGTGGAAGTACAAAAGTGTAGGGATGGCAGAACTCTGCTCCAGCACTGTTGCAGAGTTGCATGTTGTAAAAGGCGTTTCCACCATGTTTCACAGTCTCATTGGTGTCCAATGCACAAACACGAGGTAATAAGCTTAATGAATGGACAGATGAGATTAAGTCTCAAGTCACAAAGTCTCACAGTTAATTTATTTTTTGAAACAAACAAACAAAAAAACAACAAATAATAATGATAATTTAAAATGAAGAAACGAACAAACATAAAATTCAACGTGCCAAAGTCGCTGATGGAAATGACTGTGTTTGACACAACATCGATACTTAGCAAGTACCACTTAAAATGCATGAGGCTGCAGCAGCTACTTTGGTTATTACAATGGTGACATATACTAAAGGTGCATGAATGATACATTAGTTTAAAAAAAATCCCTACATGTCCATGTATCCTCTACACTGGAATAGCTGTCACACAATGCATCCATTAGAGAGAGTAAAACCAGAGAAGAAGAGTCAAAGGTTTCAGATAACGAATGTTACAATGGTTTGTGAGGTCTTGTTTATGTATCTGTTAAGAAGACATTGTTGGTCTGTAATACTGTCGCACACATCACAACATGTGGACAGAGAATTATTTCCCTGGTAAAGCCAATAAGAGGAGCTGAGGACTGAATAGCACTTCTGATGTCTGTCAGGGTCTTCAACAGCTTGCTTTATCAGGTTGCACCCCCACATACATCATCTGGAGTAAAGTAACCTCATCAACAGGCTTTACTCTGTGAGGATGATGTTTCCTATCATCTATTTAAATGTTTACTTTCAGTGTAATTAATATCTTAAACATAATAAATGACTTTAATGTGATGACAGGAAACAAATAAAACATTAGATCCTGCTGCAGTTATCATTTGTAGAATTTCTACTGTCAAACATTTTGACACTTTTTGATTGTGTTAGTTTCCTTTGGGATTTATAAAAGCTGTTGTAAATCCTGACCTCAACTAATCCAGCGCGCAAGGAATAGGCTGTCATATTTTAGAGCAGATTTTATTAAATTTGATACTCATTGCATGTTAAAGTGAAATAACTTCAGGTGCCCTTTGTGACTTGCTTTTTAAGCAGGTCTACTTTCTCTCCTAGTCCTTTACACGTATCCAACTACTCACTTATTGTGGAAATGGGAACTTTCTACCATGCTATTATAGCTTAAAAAGCCAGAACCTTCATTTGCTGCAACAAAACCCAAACACTTACCATGATTGGTGATGGTTGGTTGCACTACTCATGAGCAATCAGTACTTCAGTCCACAGTCTTTGGTTCGAATTGAACTTCATCTAATTGAACTGTTATGTAGAAGTTAGAATTCCTCCAATTTATACAAACACATACACACACAGTAATTGTTTAACAATAGTCCAACACACACCGATATCACTGTCTAAATTCATGCAGCTTAACACTAATTGCCGAGCAAATTAACCCTAGCAATTTGCAGCTGCTTTTCGTATGACCCAGCCCGTTCAGTTAGTAGTTCGACCCCGAGGCCAAGCTTGTTGGACCTGAATTTAGATGTGCTGTTGCTGGGATGCTCTCCAGTTCCTCTGTGTTATCTTCTCTCTCATTAAGACATGCATGGGAATGCTTTTCTGCTCTTTAGTCTGTTCTACTTGAATTTCATACACATTACTGTGTGCCCTTGATGGCATTTTTCGGACACATAAATGCAAAAATATTCCTATTGAAGGACAAGTCTGAATGTTATGTGACACGATATTTCTAATGCTTTCAGAAAATTTGCTGGTTTAGACACGTTTTGGAAGATAACACTTATTAAGATTAGGCCCACCTAAGAAATGATTATTAGGCAATCAGCACACTTATCCTTTTTCATATTTTCAAGTCAAGGATTTTCAATTGATCACATTATCCTTTCATTAGATACAAAAATACTGATGTACTCTCTTGTATTACAATTGCAACAGACGGAGTTTACACAGTGAGGGTAAAATGAGAGAAATAAAAGTTAAGATGAAATTGTAGCCAGAATTTCAAACTTAACAAACATTACATATACAGTGAATTTGATGACGTCAAATTTTAACACTTCATAAAGACATCTTTAATGAGTTGTAAACACTTAAGTACTTCTCTTAAAATCACAGTTTGGAAGCAATCAAGAAAATATCTGTGCCTAGCAGTTTATGCAATTATAACTGTTTCTGAAGGGTCAAAACAGACATTTCTACAGTAAGTAGAGTAAACCAGAGCAGACAGTTTAAGGTAGAGTTGGGGTAGGAAAGGATAGATTAAAGCTGACAAGGAGGAAAGCGAGGGTCAGGAACAGGTTGGGAAGGTGGAGAGGTAAAACCAAGAAGCACAGACTAAGATAAGTGATGCAAAAGGGAATAGCAACAACAGAATTAAAGAGGTGAATGTAAGAGCAACTGAGATGGAAGAGGAAGGAGAAAAGAAAAAACAAAGAAAATATTATTCAGCATGGACGCCATCCAAGAAAAATGCTCCAGATTGATGAAAAGAGGAAAGGAGAGACTGGAAAAGGACTAAGAGAAGTCCAAAGAAAACAGACTTGGGAATCTCAGAAGGCTGTAGGGAATGATGGGAAAAGACTTAAAGAAGAGAAGCCAAAGAAGAGTACGCCAAGAGTGAAAGGGGAGAAGACAATAGGTGAGGGAAAAAATAGATGAGGCGCTGTGTTAAAAATAAGGCAGACTAAGGTGTCATAGAGACAGAGGAGTTATTAAACTCAGATAAGAGATACAGGGATTACACGAACAATAAAACTGTCAATAGTGACAGGATAATTAAGCATAACCAAGTGAAATCAAACTCAAATCAAAAAAAGAAGGACGTTCAGCCAAACTATAATTTCTGCCCCCCTATTAAGGTTTTCCTTTCAGTCTTCCAGCTCTTTGTTCCCAGTTTCATAGCCAATAATGGGACCAATGTATCCAAATTAGCATGAGGTTTTCTGCTGTAAGTGGCGCTACATAGTACAGCAAGTAATAGTTACAATAGAAACAGTTAAATAGGGAGTTAAGTGCACATTGGGTCAAATAAATGTAACTGGCCAAAACATGTTAAATATTTCAAATATGCTTTTAGAGACACAACACAGCACAACACAGATAAATGTATGCCTTTAGGGAAGAAGGTAGAACATATCAATACAAGCTTTCTGGTGAGGGGAAGTTTTTAGTTTCAGCACAAAGTTCTAGTTGTAAAAACAACTGTGAGGAAACCATGCAGTGATGATTTTTATGTGTGTGTACATATAAACATATTTGTACACACACACACACACACACACACACAGAGACTGTATAGACAATTTGGCCTCCTCTTCCGTCATCGTACAAATTTGAAGTTAAGGGCGAGTCCCTGGAACCACCACTTGCACAGTAGCATTGTACACATTTGGTGAGAGAGTTGCCCCAGTGTATCCCCCCGGTGAGCCATGTAAACTTCGTACACCCATAGGCTGTATCAAGTGTTAATCATAGAAAACATGAACCCCCAAATAACTTTTAAAAATAGAGCTGTACAGAAAAAAAGAGGACTTGAGCACAAATCGGTCTTACAGTAACTTCATGTCAACATCGCAACCAGGGGGGAGAAAAATGTATCTAATGTAATTGACATGTAATTAATTTTTGTAATTTGTCCACAGCTCCATTGGGATTGCTGGAGGAGTCGGGATTTATGACCTATACTGCAACCTATCACCAGAGGGTGCTATTCTCGCGGTGGCTTCACCCAGCGAGGAGGCAGGCAGACAGTCTATGGGTAGGAATTAGTTTGGATTCTGAAATGCAAAGTAAAGAGCACTAACAACATTTCCAACTCAATCTACTAGAGCACTGAATGCCGAACACAGCACTTTGAACAAGGATTGTGAAACTCTTCTGTGAAAATTGTGTGGTGAAGCTGGCCCTGCCTGTAGCAAATTATGTTCCTTGCTTCTGCTCTGCTTTACCAGTCAGTCTCCCAACAAGAAGGCCGAGCTGACCGGCATCCCTGGTGACATACACACGACTGATGAGTGCCTCATACAACCCCACTTCCAAAAACTCAAGAGTTTTGTTTACTCAGGATGCTGTTTTCCTCTCTTATTATACTACATGTCTTTTATGACACTCATACTGTTAAATATTAACACTTGGCAGCTGCACACGACAACAACAAGCTGATGTGTTAGCCAATGGAGCCATGAGGGGATAGTGCTGCATTCAAAGTTGTTTTTTTCTGAACTGGAAAATTCAACAACTATAAGAGGATGGTTAGCCTCATTGGTTACAGACAGGGCTCCAAGCAGCAAAGGCCCCAAGGCAAGTTTTTGGGGAGCCCTCTTTACTTGGTGCCTGAAGCAAGGAAGTTAAACTGTAAACTACTCATGAAGTATTCTACAAACTATATAATAAGAACTACATAAACTTTGTAGTAGCATTAACCTTATGTGATGTGAATACTGTGCTGTTTTCCTGCCTGTCTGTCTTGTATGAAGCGTGCTATTGGATCATAAGAGTATGGCTTCCCAGTCAAACAGCAGCACCGACAGTTACGAGAGAAAAACTTCACTTCATACTGCCATGGAGTTTCAGCCATTACTGGAAAGTTACACAGCTGCTTACTCTTTGACCTCGCTCAATTTGTGGCACAAGAATTTATAGTTTTTTCTTTTTATGTCTTTTAATTTTGCATTATATGATAACTATTGCACATGGAATAAGAGATATTAAACATGATAAAAATGAGTAATTTTCCCCATGATATGAGAAATACTGAACATGATATGATCGGAATTGACACAAGTAAAGAGGGTACATGGTGTGAGTAACACTGTAGATGGTGTACAGAATATTTTCCTGTGATTACACAGTAATCACCTGAATATAGAGCATAGGAGAGCTAATCCAGCAGTCTTTCCCCGTAGATCTTTGATCTGTCACTTTCTAACCGCAGCTGTCCTCACATGTAACTCCACACATTAATTAATAGAGAGCTTATTCCACTATGAATTTCACTTGTGCTTGAGTGTGTGCACCAAAGTGTGTGTGTGTGCGTGTGTGTGTGCGCGCGTGCGTGCGTGTGTGTGTTTCAAGAGTTTAACCTCACACCCTGGGAGGCTAATCGGGTGTGATTTATTGAATGGCAAAAGCTGACTTCTGGCAATGAATCTAATATAACTCATACATGATGTGGGCACTGCTATGCAAACACACACACACATACACACCCATGGGCACTCATGGAGGTTTTATATGCCCTTGCTCTGCAAAGTCCGGATCGAGTTTAGACAGGATTAATGCAATCACACATGCACACACTTAACGTGGCTCTTAACAACAAGGAAACAATTAATCTTCGATTAGCCAGGCCAAGCAGCACCAGGTGTTCAATTAGTTACCTGTGTGCGTCTATGTGTGTGTCTGTGTGAGTATGTGTAGGTCTGAGAAGGAGGTGGGAATCTCAATGGAAATTGGGTTGAAATTGATTCATTGGCACATCAAGGCAAAGGTGGGTGGCACCTGTGTGTACGTGCTTTTGTGCATATGCATGGGTGTGTGTGGGACAGATTGAAAAATTGTGAAGGCTCAATATATTAATTGGGTTGAAATTGACTCATTGGCATTGTCGGGCAAGAAAGGCTGGCACATACAAATGTGTGTGTATGTGTGCATTTGTGTGTGTGTATGTGTAAAAGAGTTGTGTAATAGTTAATGGGCTCTAAATTGATTCACTGGCAGGCTGGGGTGACACCAAGGGCGAGTCTGAGTGTCTTTAGGGAGAAAGATAGACAGATGGAGAAAGAGAGAGAGAGAGAGAGAGGGTGGGTATCACTTTACACTTTTCAGGTGGTTTTAAGTTCCAACCAGCACAGCTGCTTTGTGTATATGGTGTGTGTGTGTGTGTGTGTTTAAGCATCTGCATGTTCAACCCCTGTCAGCACTAGCTTGACACCTTACAGCTCAGTTACTTTTAACTGACAAAGCATGCTCAACACACGACACACATACACACTCACACACAAACACAAATATAGTAGTGCCAGTACGCACAACTCTGCTAACTGCAATAAAACACAAGTTTTCTCATCTGCAGCCATCATAGACTGAGGTTTTTTGAGGTTTGTCTTTTTACCAAGGTGTTGTTAAGTACAAAAGCACCATTAAAGTACCCTTCTGTGTCTGTTTTAAGGTACCTGATATGTTTTTTTTTTTCCAAACGAGTGATCAAAATAAAAAAAGTTTTAAGATCATCGTATTTGGCTGATGTAAGCACTGAAAAATAATTACGTTATTTGAAATAGTAGTTCATACTTGACTATTACACACTGAACTCATACTATGGCTTCCTGGATGGAAGTCTATCATTTTTAGATCACTATTTTGTTTAATTTATTTATTGATGCCCTTGTAAGACACTTTGTCACTCAGTGTTTAAAAACAAGTTGTATCCTATCGGTCAGCGTACTGATCATGATCAGTCTATCCTTCATTTCCCAGATGAATGAACCTCCACCAGTCTGTTATTGACATATGTTACCAGGTAA
Organism: Xyrichtys novacula; assembly: GCA_962446985.1. Classification (NCBI taxonomy): domain Eukaryota; kingdom Metazoa; phylum Chordata; class Actinopteri; order Labriformes; family Labridae; genus Xyrichtys; species Xyrichtys novacula. The sequence goes on from OY660874.1 coordinate 7,503,106, forward strand.
GTTCCATGCTGATCAGCTATCACAGTGCATTGATTTACTTGTGTTTAGACTTTTCAACTCACATACAATCTGCTCAACTGTGTGTGAACATGTCTTCGTAATGACTTTGGTTTTATTTGTGTTTGGTGTGAATGCAACATAAGAGGATTACCAGTCAGCATGTTACCTCACCTCTGTCTTGGGGCACTATTTTATTCAGTGTAGCAACATCGGTAAGTGTTAACATAAGATAAGACTGCAACTTTTATTGTGGCAAGTCTAAGGCAAACGAGTGCAAAAATCATGCTGTCTAATCAGCATCTAGATTTGCCACACCTGTGAGGTGGATGGATTATTTTGGCAAAGGATCAGTGTTCACAAACACAGATTTAGTCAAATTTGTCAACAATATTTGAGAGAAATAGGTCTTTAGTGTACATAGAAAAAGTCTTAGATCTTTCAGTTTAGCTCATTAAGAACTAAAGCAAAACCAAATGTGTTGCATTTTTATTTTTGTTCAGTGTAGATGTAAACTGACCAAATCTCAGACAAATACTAGAAAATGCAAGACTGTAGTTTATGTGCGAGATTTACTAAAATTCAGATGTCAGAATTATCAACTATCCTGGTTCATCTGAGCTTCCAGCAAAAGCAGAACGGCCTGCCTCCAACGAAGTGTGAGGTGGTCATACACCACTGTAAGAAATTTGAGGCTTTTTTAACCTGAAAATCATGTAAGGCTATTAAAGAGGAATCTGAAAGGAAATATAGAGTAAACCTCTTTATTAAGAGGTTTGTTTCTGACAAATCAACAAAGTTCTGTGTAACTTTCCAATAATATGTCCTAACAGTCATTTAGTGATAATCAGTTGGCCATGGAGAGATGAGAACAAAGGCAGCACAGTGAGGGGGAGATAAAGGATGGAGTAAGATGGAAGAAAAAAGGAAAAAACTACTTCAATGAATATGACCACAGGAAGAGATTAAATGGGTTACTGGAGAAAAAAAAAAACTGAACAAAATTCAGATCAGTTTGCTTTTGCTCAAAAATACTCTGAAATTAATGAAGCTTTGAATTTGCTTCAAATCCAAAACTAACACTTAATTATAAATTTAGGGAGTTTTCCAGTTTTATTTCCACTCCAAAGTCCCAGCCGTTGGCTGAGAGATAAAATGTGACCATTTAAAAAATGAAGGATAAAGTTATTTCTGCTCTATCTTAAAACAATATACTGATGAGTCCACTGAAAATGGTAGGATGACATGCAGGCGTAACACAGTGGTCCAGTGTAAATACATTGTACATCTCCCCATACAACAGCTAAGTGCTGTAAAACCTGAAATGCACTACATAGTGTGGAAATGTCGGAAAACATAGACTGTAAATAGAATGGATGCTGTCTGTCTTCTCGCTTGGTGAAGCCACTGCGAGAACAGCAACCTCTGGTAACTTTGGAAATGAATTACACAGAATATCATTTTTCCCCCCCTGGTTGCAATGTTGACATGCAGTTATTGTTAGACTGATTTGTGCTTAAGTTCTCTTTTTTCTGTGCAGCTCCATTTTTAAAAGTTATTAGGGGGAGTTATGTTTTCTATGAATGACACTTGATACAGTCTATGGGTGTACGCAGATTGCGAGGCTTACCCGGGGATACACTGTTTGAACCAATCGTCATCACAGCGACTCTCTGCGACTCTCCCGTCAAATGTGTACAACGCTACTGTGCAAGTGGTGGTTTTAGGAAGTGGAAAAAATGCCAGAAATACTGAGAGCAATTCGGCTTTAAATTTGTATAATGACGGAAGGCAGAGCCATGTTGTCCATAGTGGATACAGTCTATGCCTGAAAATGATAATAAAACAGGACTCTGGATAGCTTCAAACTCAGTCTCAAAATACTTGTGGATGTGTAAAAGACTCTTGTTCAAATTTGGATTGAGTCAAAGGTACTGGATGTAAGTTAAAATTCATTAAAGAGTTAGTTAGGTAAGTGGCATTGTATGACTAACATGTCACTAGTAAGTGTATCAGCTACAATCGATACCAGTCAGCTCAGCCCCTTTAATGAAGAACTGCTTGGAGAGCAAGTATGCAAGCAAGGCTACAGTTCTCTACCGACAAGGCCAAATCTGTCACATAATTCAATATTTTTGAGGCCCTCCCTAGCATTTATCAAATCAAATGCTTTTCCTACATGAATGTGACTCAAAGTGCTTTATAAGATAAAAACAAAAAACTGTCCCAGATGCCCCCTTACCCCCCACCTACACACACACACACACACACACACACACACACACACACACACACACACACACACACACACACACACACACACACACACACACGTGCGCGCGCCAACCTACCCGCATATACACACATAAAGACAATGGGCATGAGGCTGAGTGCAGATAAACCAGTAGAGAAAGCGCCATCAGAGGAGCAGCAACCTCCACCAGGAACCCCATGGCCGGCCCCTGCAACCACAAGCAACCACTGCCCCCGGTGCTGAGGGCTCCCTCAGAGGAAACACTGGGGCTCCTAAAAATTATAAAAGGATAAATCAAGTAAAGACTAAAATATGAATAAAACACAGACCTAAAATAAACCTAGGCTAACTAGAATAAATGAAGATAAAACAATCTAAGTGTAAGCGGACACTGAAAAATTTCAGCATTTTCTTGTAGCAAGTAGCCAACACAAAGCCCAGGTTGTAATGTCTCATTAAAGGAGCAGAGCTGTTTGGCATCCATTGTGGCTATGTCCTAGTGACACATAACTCATGCAACCCCAGTTCAAAAATGTTAAAATAATCCTTTATTTCAAAAACTGCAGATCCCACTTTGTTGCTTCTCCTCAAGAGCATGAAAAGAGAAAAGAAAGTCAAGTACTATGAATGTAACCAAGTCATGTAGCCAGCTAAGTGCGCCCCTTTTGGCATCGGGAGCTACTTTTGGAATAATAAAATGCTCTCTCGATGTTTAATCTAAACTAACTGGTATTTCTGTGTCCTCCACTTTGTCATCAGATGAGACAGTAATCAAGTCGTCCCTAACTGCTGTCCCTCAATCCAGAAACAAATCCAGATGGTCAAACCATTTGCTGCTTTGCCAAGTACTTAACATTTACAAATTTTATGTCCTGTCTTGAACAACCTATCAGAAAGAACCTTTCCTCTAAAACTGGCACCTTTTGGATGGTAAAATCACATGCAGAGTATTTTTTTTAGTCCCACTAAAATAAAGTTTTCTTGCTTTCTTAACCTAACTGTTGCTTCAGTATTCTAAACAGCTAGATAAGACTGAAAACTTGTTTTCCTTTTGGTGACTTTGTTATAGATTACTATTTTTAAAAACTGTGATTAAATGTAAAGGTGCTCTGAGAAGCCCACCTTTAGCCCATGGCTCAAATTTAATGATTTAAAATGCATAGAAGTGTCCTCAGTAGTATATCTTTTCCATGTGGGTATTCAGCTTACGGTGACCAATTCTGAGGTCTTGACCTCAAATTAAATACGAAGGATTCACAGGTATAGAGTAGCCAGACATAATATGCCTGTAATGTTTTTAAATGGTTTAGATTTCCAAGTGAACTTCCTTAACCCAGGGCTTACTAACACCAGAGTCATGCACGCAGCAAACACACACACGGTCCCCACACAGTTAATACCTATTTGTCGTGGCAGACGTCATGTGGTTCTTATTCAGTCCTGTGTAATGAAGTTAGCTGGGGCTGAAGCAGGGCCATATTTCATGTATTATGTGAGTAAACGTTGGAAAAGGATAGAGTGAGTGACAGGCAGAGTTCTGGCAATAATATGAGGTGACCTGATTGAGAACATCAGGATTGTATCTGCCCTCCAAATAAAAGTGCTGAGCCCGCCGTGTCACCTTTCAGCCTTTTGTGCGTTTGCACTCTGTGGAAACAAAGCGAGGTAGAGGAATGTTGTTTTTGAAGAGACAAAAGAGGAGAACAAAGGTGGAGTAAAGAAAAGTGGAGTGATAAGGGCGTTATGGGAGATCAGGAACAGTATGAACATGCTGACTTCCTTTCTCCTCCTTTTTTTGTTTCCTCCCTTTCTGAAACACAAAAACAAAGGAAAATACTAGCTCCATGTATTTTATTCTCTGTCCTCCTTAATGCTGAAAGGTCGTATTGGTCGACTACAGCTGCCATCTCTTTAGAGAGGTGAACGTTTTAATGCCAGTATCAACAAATGAAACCGCATATAGTTGCATCAACCTATTGCATGGGATCATTTACTGTATCTGTAACAGATAATCTACGTTTCTTCATTGTTTAAAGTCCCACTCCATTTTTTTTTTCACTACTTAGAGTGTTATCGGTAGTCTTTAATATGTGACTATGAAGTTTTTAGCCAAAATCATGTTACATGTGTCATTTAAAAGAGCGTTTCTTCTGCAGAGGCCCTGTAGCTCATTAGCAATTCACCTCTGAGTCGTTGGCGGAGACAGCGCTGCTCTACACACTCCTCTACATGCTAGTTTGCAGCCTAACATTACCGTTGTAGTAGAAGAGGCAGGTAACATAGGAGCTATTCAGCCCTCAGACACGAATGTCTTTGCAGGCATGATGAAAGTTAATATCATAATTAGCTTTTTTACGAGCATTGCAATCCGCTAATGCACACGCTTGTTCCACAATCGTTCTCTCTGTTTCTTCAAGTCTGGCCTGCATAGCGGACTAGGAAATCTGACTGTATCTGATCCTGCTGTTTGGGTCTGCCAGAGATTCACAACAATTTAAATGAAGAAATACTCTGAAATTCAATTTCCCACTTGCTTCTCTCATGAAATGTCCTGTAGAAAAATGCCATATGAACATGTAGACAACAAGAAAAACAGGATTTTCATCAGAGTGTGTCTTTAAGCCCCTTTGCCCTTCTTCCTGGACTCTACTGTGTATTTCTTAAATGTTTGTACTAAAGCCCAGAATTTAGAAAGCATTTGGCAACTCTGAAAACAAAAGAAACATGACACCCCCAACAAACAAATGTATTAAAGCAGGCCTCCGTGGACAAGTGTCAGACCGCTAGAAGTCCTTTTTTTTATTTTTTCTTAAGGCCTCTGTAAGAATCTTTGATTTTTTTGTGTCAATTTTGGTGCCTCTCTTGTCTTTGCTTTGGTTGTCATATAGATATCAAAGACGTATTTCCTTCAAACAGATACCCGATCCTGGTTTTCTGATGTGGAAAACATGAAACAGGCTGTCTCAGCAGCAGTTTCAGGCATTATAATTACAGCATTGATGCTGAATCTTGTTGTTGATGGTCTTGTTTGCATTTTGAAGTCACAGAGAGACTCTGTATTAATTTCAGTCTTTTTGATAACCCTATAAAAGTTCTTACAGGAGCTTTAATATATGCACTCTTTCTCGAGTGCATTTGTGGTTGCAGAAATTACTTGGTACATATGGAAAGATGTCTGAAGCAGTGGGAAAGATATTCATCTATTCTCTGATGCTCTTTTCAGTCTGCTGGGTCTGAGACTATCACAGTTCCCCACAACCACATCTCTCTAGCCATGTCCTCCAGCATTTTCTGGGAAATACTGTGATTCCCATGCTGAATGAGATCTGTACTCCCTCCAATGTGCTCTGAGTCCGCTTCGGGGTCTCCTTTGTGTTGCAAATGACTGAAATATGTTCATGTTGGACTGTTGATCAGCTACTGAACCCTCTTAACGAGCTTCTCTCGATGTGAGGGGGTAGTTGTTGAGCATAGTCTCTTTCTGTGTGTTTGTCTCTTTCAAAACTGGCTGATATTAAGAATATTCCTGCTTGGAAATGGGTCTTTCTCAGTGAGAAATACCGTTCACCAAACCTCCACATGGCACTACATTTTTGGAGAAAAAGCCTATTAAACATTGCAGAACTTGAGTCCTATATTTTCAGAAAACTGCTTCTCCCTGGGAAGGTTTAACAGTTGAAATGGTTGTTTCATTTAGACTAATTACACATCCGGCTGAGGTTTATGGGATTTAAATGACTGCAATTAAAAACTGCCATGACTGCAAACTTCCTGAGGAATTCTCATGCCACATTAACGCATCGGCCAGCCTCAACTTCTGTAACAAAACTGTGAACAGGTTCTTAAGCCTCACTCCTGTTAATCGGTACTAAATCTTAAAACCTGCATCGTCATGCCTTGATTATAAACCTGGAAGCAAATACATTTGATGAATAGTGCCAAAAGAAAGAGAATAATTTCTTCTTTTCATTGCTCCAAATGCTTCAAGCTACAAGACACAGAGGAGCAGAGCTTCTTCAGAAGGTGTGATCTTTGAAAGTCTGTCCTTCTTTATTAAAAAATCTCCCCTCACAGAACCTTAAGACCAAAGTTAGACTTCCACTGTCTGTTGTACTTAAAACACCTTTACCTTTTTATCTTTGTCTAACCTGTCTGGCCTAGCTTGCGTCAGTAAAGGCAGGGTTGAGATGGTAGCCGGGGATATTCTGTCATTTTCTCCACCTTTACCAATCCATCCACCCTGTACTCTCCGTTTTCTGTAATCTGCAGACCCAGTGGGTATTGAACTGTTTCCACCCTCTGAGAAAAGCTCCCTTCTAACAGAAACCGTCTGTATCTGTACCCCAGCAAAGGCACCACCCTCCTCTTCTCCTCAACCTTTCCTTTTTGTAGTTGTGAGCTGTGATCCTCTGTCAACTCCCATCAGACAGGTCAGGTGGAAGACAAGAGGAAAAGAACGAACACTGTTACTGACCTTGTCCTCTTTTGCTCTTTCAGAAGGTAAAAACAAGAGAGAGTGGAGAAAGGCTGTAGCTGGGGATCTGGTTATATGTATTTCAGATAAGATGATAATGTAAGGGGGACCAATGTGCCCCCAAACTAAACTTGCTTCACAAGGAAATCATATAGGTTAAGACACCAACTACCGGTCTGAGGAAGTATTTGACACCCGCTGGGTCTGAGATTTTTCTAGGTTTTTCACAAGAAGGCATCCAGTATGAACAGCAAACAACTCTGCAGCAAGCTGTTGTTCTTTATGTGAGACGAATTAATCAGCACCAGAGAAGGAGACAACAACATACCATGGTGACACAGACACAGTGCACTTTCAGCCTTTGGCTTATGAGATGGTCCTCTTTGCTTTCGCGACTTAAATGACTCCCTCCAGAGTTCACTTGAAAGCAAAAAAGACCCTTGTTTTCAAGCAGACCAGCGCTCTCCAGAGTTCCCGTGAGCTGTCAGTAGTGATGTGCGGATCCTTCTGATACCAGATCTTTATGCTCTAAAATTGATTCTCAAATCAAAATATTTATACTTTTGATACTTCAGCCATATGAGATAATGTATATAATTAACAGAAACACAGTGGAAAGTAACTAACCGTTTGTTTCAGACTATAAGGCACACTTAAAATCTTTAAATTTTCTCAAATATTGACAGTGCGCCTTATAATCCAGCACGCCATATGTATGATTACTTGTTGTGCTTACTGACCGATTTTATGTGGTACGATGCCCTTAAAAAACTGTCAAAATGTGTCAGTACGACTTCAGTAAGCAACAAAACCGCTCTGCTCAATGGATATTCAGAGCATTACGGTAACTGTCGTCAACTGTCGTCTCAGCTTTCACGAACAGCCAAGAACCAGTAACAGCATTAAGACTGACTTAAATAATGACAAGAGGGATTTGGGCATGCTTGGGATCCAGACCGTGTTGTTTTGCTTAATGCGCCTTACAATCCGGTGCACCTTATGTGTGAACATAGACACGTAATTTCATAGTGTGCCTTGTAATCCGGTGCACCTTAAAGCCTGAAAAATACGGTTACTGTAGAGATCTTGTCTAAATGTTGGTGGGAACTACTTTTTCTTCTGCCTGGATAAGTGCGTTATGCGTGAGTGCAGCGGCACACTCCTCAGTCAGTCAGTCACTCAGTGTAAACATGGTGGCAGAGTGTAAACAGAGTCGTGTGGAGGTTTTCCAGCTCCATTTGCACAAGTATCGATATCAGATCAGTATAGCGGATACAAGCCTTCATTTTACTCAGTATCGGATTGGACCAGACCATCTGAGGAAACAGACCACGATTTGTTCAACGTGCATCAAACTTTGAAGAACTACCAAATGTAAGCATATTGCACAATTTATTGACATCACACTCAACATTTTTATACTGAGTTAAGTCGACTTTATGGAAAAATTGAAGGTCAGTGTTGCAGCAATGTGTGCCTATATACGAAGAAAATAGATATTCATGAGTGTAGGTGTGTGTTAATTGGGGGAAATGGGCAATTGATACATGCTGTCAGTTTATATATTAGCCTTAATAAATTGTCTCACTGAACTTAAAAAAAACAAAAAACAGATTGTGTCATTTGAAAGACTGCGTGTTATAATAGCTAAGACATTGTCACTAATTACTTCATCATTAGCTTCCACTTCACAACACACTATCCAACAGATACAATCTGAAATGCACACACACACTCATAAGGCAGCTCATTAGGCACAAGTCTCAGGGTCATGCTAAGAGGGAGAGAGGACAGATGTGAGGAATAGGTGTAGGAAAAGGCTTGATGAGTAGATAACTAACTGAGGTAATGGGATAGAGGGAAAGATTAAGTGTTTGAATGAAGAAAAACAGAAGGAGCGACAACATAGAGGAGTGATGAGAGGAGAGGGAAAAGAGGGAGACCAGTGATGTGAGCTGGAGTTTTAAGAGAAGGGACTTGTGGGGTTTACTAGAAGCTTCAAGTGGGCTTTTAGGGGTGTTAAGGGCTTTTAAAGCCTGTTGTTTAATGGTTTAGAACAATTCCTGTGGGTGTGAAAATCACTTTGGGGGAACAGTAACACTCAAAACCAAAACCAGGGACAGCAGCCCCATAGAGGACAGGTGTTTCTCAACATAAAGGTATTCAATAGTTACCCCCCCAGTGATTTTTGTAAAGATTTGTGTCCAAAAAGACCTTTTTACTTTGTAGTTTCTGCATTGTTTGCATTAAATGTAACAACACAGAGTTTTGTCAGGCAGAAAAGTACAAAGGACTCTCATAGTGGTCACACAGGTTATGGTCAAACACACTGTAGCACCGAGTTGGACACCCCCTTGAGTGATGAATGTTGCTGACTGCTTGCTTCTCTAGTTATACAAACGTTAGCAAAGACCTCATGATAGCAATTCACAGCAGTCTACATCTCCACATGCAAACCTCAACCAAAAAGTCACTCTATAGCCACAAATAATGCTCAGAACAGCACCTAACTTCATATGACTGTTGATGAAGTTAGGTGCTGTTCTGAGCATTATTTGTGGCTATAGAGTGACTTTTTGGTTGAGGTTTGAGTGGCCCCATAGACTGCTGTGTATTGCAAATGTACAGTCATTACTAAAGTTGATATAACTAGAGAAGCAAGCAGTTTACAACATTCATCTCTCGAGGGGGGGTCTAACTCAGTGTGCTTGACCCTAATTTAATTTTACACCTGAATATCCCTTTAAAGTATGTCCTCTTATGTGGTCCTCTGGTCACTTTTTTGCTATTAACACACCAAGAATCCTGCCTCTCAATTTTTGTGGCAGCTTTGCTGTTTGATATTTCAGTCCACAAATAAAGAGCAAGTGCTTGGAAGAGAGAAAAAAAAAACTGAACAGAGATAATAAAGACCATTTCGCCTGGATCACAGCAGCTTTTAGTGAGGTTCAATCATACGAGGTGGTGACTAAATCCCTTCCTACTCTTCTCTAATAAGGGCAGATAGAGACAGTAAATGAACTGTGGCTGTATTACAAGTACCCTGGGAACTGGACGATTAGATGACTATGAGCACACACACAGACACAAACACAAAAACACACACAAACGCACTTCCTCCCATGCTAAGAGACAGTCTGCAACAGAGGCAGGTGTGATAGTAGTAATAGACGGATCATACCCACGCACTCACCTGAAACCTGGTGTTTGTGACACAGCGGGGCCTTGTTTATGCCATGTGCTAGACTGTGGAACTGGTTAACTGGACTTTATGAAACCACCCACAAGGTGGGAATCATCAAACTGAACAAATTACCAAGTTTGCTCTCTTAAATAATTCCTCACCTGGAGACCAATACTTTGTTTGCAGTTTTAGTTGTTTCCTTTCAGTGGGAGGAATGTTCAGCATTGTTTGTCACTTTATGAACAGTATTATTCAGACAAAAAGTAGAAACAGATGTAGTTGATTATGATGGAAACAATATACACCTACACATCGACAATATTTGGAAAAGTGCAGAGTTTATATTGAGGTTTTCACAGTTGGAGTCTATCTGTAACCACAACTCATGACTTTAAAGTTAAATGAGTTATAACAGGTAAGCTCTATGTACCCAATCTCAGCTACCACAAGTAGAAAAAACGATACAGAGACAAAAACTGCTGTAAACATGTTTACTCTGCTTTACAAGTAGATTCTCACTGTTATATTAAAGACTTTCTTAGACATTTAAAAAACTTCTAAAATCATATTTAAGGTTGGAGTTGCATCAAAAAACAGCACAGATATGAAACATACAATGATGGATTTGTGTGAAGTTTTCCCCATGGGATAAATTAAAGTTTCTATAGGGAACTTTTAAGTAGATTTTAAAAAGTATCTTGCTTCTCCTGATATATCTCTGATATATCAGATGAGCCCATTGGAGGGAAGATAAGATATTTCCAAATAGCGTAACTCCTAGTCTAAAAATTTGTAGGCCAGAAGATACGGCACTTAGACGGGACACAAGAGGAGCAGTGAGTTGTTGCTAAGCTAGCCAGTAAAAACAGAGCAAAAACAAATAGCTACACATGGCCGATGCTGGGACGAGGTCCACAAAAAGAAAACAAATTAGAACAGAAGAATAAAAAAAAAAGAGAGAAATGCGGGGCTTGATGGGATTCAAGTTGGATCCAGAATTTGCCCAATTCCCCTTCGACAGGTAACATAAGCTGCTCTTTTTACACTGCTGGCTTATTGAAAGGAAGATATAACATTACTAAAGAAAGCTGAAAATTTTAGCTTTATATACTAATATGCGGCTGAGTCATCTGATCTGTTTGTTGTAGGTTTACTGTTACATTACTGTTTCACTGGCGGCATATTATATATCATAGAAATGCAAATATATACCTTAACTCATCACCACGCATCCTGCAGATAGCCAAAATTAAAGTAGCACAATGCAAGATAAGCTTAAACATGGACATTTCAAGATGGAGTTTTTCGTTTCTTTGGGGCTAGCCTATTGTGGTCACTCAAGAAACTGCAATTTTTGCATCTCCACATTGCCTTCATTTTTAAACACGGTTGCATCTCTGGCTTAAAATGTATGTTGTTATCAGAACATTAACAACTTAGACTACTTTATTAAGGTAGAGAGATGCCAATATGACTTTCCCTGATATGTTTCAGTTCGTATATCTTAGTGATGGTTATTGCAGCCTCCACTGTTCCACCTTTCTGCACAGACTGAAATACATCCTGAATGTAGCCTTCATGGGATGGAAAATTCAGAAGCTCTTGAAATCTAGTTGACTGTTTCAGAGAGGAAAATGTTCTGTGTAGTCGTCTCCAACTGGGGAGCAAACGGGGAATACAGTGTGCTTTCCTACATGCAATCCTCCAGGGTCATCAACAAAGTAGAAACTGGCTCAAAGTTGTCACATTTGTTCGGTAAAAACATCCTGCAACAGATTCAGACCACCTCTGCAGCTCCTTTGACAGTTCCCCTTAGTGCTTTTTTCTACCTCCATTTCCCTCAACCAACCCTCCACCCCCTTTTCATCTGTACTCACCTGCCCCTCATTCCTCATTTCTCACTATTTCTCACTCACTGTCTCCTCCAATCCCTCTCTCAGTAGGCGGTCTCTGTGAAAAGGTGGTCCACTTTTGAATCTGCTGCTTCTTTGAAGTCCAGCCATCTCTTCTCCTCTCTTGTGCAATCTAACCAACGTCTCCTGTATTTTCCCTCACATCTGCTCACCTCCTATCTTATCTGTTTCTCTATCTCCATCATCCCCCACTTATTTTTTTCCCCCTCCCATGCTCTACTTCTTCCTCAGGAATCTTGGAGTCCTCGTTTTCTGCAACTTTTCTTCTCTTTTTGCCATCTTGCGCGTTGTCTCCTGTTCCTCTTTGATCCGGTGAGTTCCAAGTATTTCTCCTTTGGCTAGGAGGCATTTCTCATTGACCAAACTTAACTTTGACATTGGACAACTTTTGTGCACTTTATTAAAGCTGAGACTTCCTTCTCCCAGCAGAGGTCTTGCAGTAGAAATGTCGAAGAACCCCCACTATCTAACACTCAGCAGGTGTACTATAACACACTGCTGCCAATCTGCCAAGCATAGAGTGCATTTTGTAGTACAACATTTCATGTGAGACACATATTTCTTACAGTGAGCAGTAGCTCAAGAGGTAAGGTGGTCATCCAATAACTGCAAGGTTGGCAGTTTAATCCCCACCCTATCCCTAGTCTGTCCGTTGTGTCCTTGGGCAAGACACTTAACCCGCCTTGCTCCCAGTGTGTGTCCTCCACTGGTGTATGATTGTGAGTGTTGTGTGGTGGTGGTCAGAGAGGCCGTAGATGCAAACTGGCAGCCATGTTTCTGTCAGTCTGCCCATGGGCAGCTGTGACTACTAAGGTAGTTTCTGACCACCAGGGTGTGACTGTGTGAGCGAATGAGTGATGTATCCAATGTATAGCACTTTTAGGGACTCTGATAAAGCGCTTTAAAATTCTGATCCATTATTTTTTGTGTGTGTGTGTATAGTATAAGTTTCGATATGACATTTTGATATCCTCATATTTTATATGCACCTTCTATATTATTAACAGAAGCTGAACAGTAGCACATCATAAACTGTTTTTCTTTCATCACACCGATTTTGTTTGCATTTGACATTTTGACTGCATAAGAAGAATAAGAATGTGAAGAACTTTATTGATCCCCGAAGGGAAATTCAATTGTCTGTTGTCTCACATAATATGTTTATAAAAGTTATCTATTATTTACATAAGAGTTATAAAGCCTGATGGCTGATGGTACAAAAGATCTTCTAAATCTTTCAGTCCTGCAGCAAAGAGAGAGGAGCCGTCCACCACCGTTTGCCCATAGAAGGTATTATTGGTATTTTATTTGTAATTTGAACTGTGTAATGTTCAGTGTTGCCACAGTTACTTTTAAAAAATGGTCTAATTACTGATTACTCCTTTAAAAAGTAACTTGGTTACTTTACTGATTACTTGATTTTAAGAGTAACTAAGTTAGATTACAAGTTACTTTTTAAGTTACATTCAGCAGCCTCAACATATAAATGACAACCATTTTCTTTCCAACACTCAATTTCAAATAGTCTTTAAAAAATAGTGGCTGTATATCCAGCTTGAGACCCATCACCTCTTTCCTCCCTCCATTGTTGTTTATGTTCGTTTTGCCGTGGCTGCTTTCTGTGTGTGGTCCTCGTGCTGAAAATATGACTGATGTAACTCCACCCAGACAAAAACAAATAATTTTTTAAGGAAAATGAGAAAAAAGTAATGCATACATTGACTTGGGCATGTAACTTAAATGTAATTACAGGTTTGAAAATAGCAATGCATTAGACTACTCGTTACTGTCAAAAGTACTGTTATCACTGATCATGTTTTTGTGCTGTGGCTGTGCTTCCATTTTACATGGAGTCAGATTTGAGTCATGTGAACAAACAGTAAATGAGACTGTTATGAGCTTCATATGACTATGAAGCTTGGTATACTACAGCAGTGGAGAACAGAACGGTTTTCAGAAACTGTTGGTGGCTTAATAAAACAGCACTTGGAAGAGGGTAGAGGGGTTATCAACTGCTGAGCTGGAGATTGTTGAAGGAGCACTAACCTGCTAAGGCCCTTGGCTCAGAAAGCTAAGGGCAAAAGTAATTGTTTTATTTGTTTAGGGACATAAGAGATTGCTTAAAATTTGAATTAAAAACATGACAGGCATGAAGAGGCCAACAAGTTTATTCAAGATAAAATATGATGTTTCACTGTTCAACACTTACATAATAAAAACAGAGTACCATTAAATCCACATGACACCGCACCTTGCACCATTATGTAAGAAACAGCCTGTTTCTGCTGCTTTTAGAAAATCCACAACATGCAGTTTCTGTGCAGCTGTGTAGCTCTGTTTTGTACCATCTGTTCTCTCATGTAAAGTCTGCGACTGTGCAACCTGCTGGTACTGAAGTTAAGCTCCGCATATGGTCACTTTGATAGCTGCGAGGTATGGACTCAGTGTCCATGGCCAGTTTGCACAGTCTTGCATCACCCACGTCAGCTGCACACTTCTTTTCTCAAACAGTGGGGTTGTTGATGAACACATCACACCAAGGTTAATTTACTTAAGAGTTTACTAACTTTTCCTTTGAATTCAAGATGATAATCCAAGCTCTTCTGCGTTGTGCAAGTGCTGGGAAAAGTGGCAGCTTGCTTCTTGGAACACCATCTTCAGGGTAAAATACCATCACGCATGAACTCCCTCTCCCTCAGGCTCTCCCTCTCTGTACAAATATATTAACCATTCATATGCCACATGTTCCACAGCTGTTGAATGTCTAACTTGTCTTTCCAGGTGTAAATCAGTCAACAGGTATGACTGTAGATCCATTTTAACAACACAACCTACCATCTGTTCATTAGCAGACAGGTTTGTACAAAACAAATGAGTGATTAATATGTAGTAGACAGCTGATACTTCTAGGCTCTACAAACACATCCCTCTATTGCCAGTGTAACTGAGTGAGAAATGCTGCCATGTTATATTAGATATGTAAATTTGAGACATTGGATTTGGCTTACTATAAATTCTTACTGCAAACTTTCATCAGACGGCTGGCACTGTTCTTGTTAGGTTTTTATGAGTACCTATCAAAGTAAATGAATATGATTATGACTAATGGTACTGTATTTCTTCCATATTTTACTGCAATACTCTTCTGCCTCTTCTACAAAAGCCTCTTTAAAGTCAAATGTCTGTGCAGCTGAGTTCTCAGAAAGTCTTTATTTATTCAAACAGAGAAGCACAGCAGAAGCAGGTACCTTGGGAGCAGGAATCGTTTCCACCTCTGGGTACCTAAAAAATATTAGCTTAAAAAAATCTGCCAGGCCCATACTTTAAAGACATGCATTTACTTGGAGCAGTAAATATTGCAAGCCATAAATCTTGTTGCAGTGAGCCGACAATTCTAATTTTAATTCATTAGACTCAGCTCATTTGGCTCAGAGCAAAATCTAGCATTAGTCAGACAGCAGCGTGTGTTTGAGAGGCTGAATAACATGCAGAGATGCTGCCTCAGCATCCAGAGAACCCCTGCTCTGCCAGTTAGACTCCACACATCGCCGTTTGGCTAAGACAAGTCCACGGGCAAATTAGATCTAATAAAACTCACATCACGTTTTCTCCTGTATGTTTTTTAACCAGAATGATGAACATGACTAAGATGATTTAATGAGCAAAACCTCTAACATTAACATCTCTACAGCATGCTTATCATATCCCACCAAACTGATGGATGACATCACTCTTGGATCATGTGAACAGATTTCCTAGAAAGATATAAGCCGTGAAAGGCAACTCTAGCCTTTCACTTGCCTAAAATGTGGTAAAAAGGAAACATTTTTGACCAAGCCTTCTATGGTGGCATCATGCCCTTAGCATCTTTTCAACTATCTTGGTGAGTGCATTTGCTTTGAGTGTGATCCTGATTAATGCTTTTTTTTGTAATCATGAAAATACAAGCTCTTTTAATCAAACTTCATTCGCCCGGTTTTGGTGAAGCAATTGAGCTACTTTGGGTACCATAACCAGGTTTCTCAACCCTTTGTAAGGATATATTCCTGAAATCAGAATGTTTGCATGCACAATAGATACTAATACACAAACAGGCATATAAACAGTGTTGTGAGTGGACATGCTAATAAACATCCCCATTAAATGTGCTCATATTTTTCTGAACAATGACCTGAACGGCCAAATTTACAACTCATAAACAGCATCATGAGCATAGTTCACTCTTAAGACCATGAACAACTACTCACGTTCAAGCTCCTGTAAGTAGTTGTCTGACAACCCTTTTGAGGTCTTAATTTTAGTGTTTCGGCCATTGCCATCTTGGTCACGTGGAGCCAGAAAGGACTTAATCAGCTGGTGTTGCCATCTGTCATCAATCAAATTTATGGTGAATGGATCAAGCCCAATAATGAGCAGAAAGCACGGTCATTTTTGTCACAGACATTTTCTTGCAGTTATCAGAGTTGCCCTCTCTGTCTGAAGGAAGAAATCATTTGTTTACTTCTGAAATGCGGAGGCTAAATTCGTGTTGTAAAGAGTCTATGACAACAAACAAGCTGACTGCGGAACTTTTCTATTTCATCTTATTTTACCCTTCCTTTCCTGTGCGATGACTTTGTGATTTCTCTCTCATGGTGGCACAATTACCCATAAGCTACAAGGAAAAATTCACAAAAGAAAATGCATACTTCAGGTGTAACAGAATATACAAAGCACCCTCTGAAAGAGAAATGAGAGGTTGTTTCTCGCTTGTTTTTGTAGTTACACCAACTTTAGCAAAGACAATAGCAATACACAGCGATCCATGTCTCCACGTGCAAACCTCAACCAAAAAGCCACTCTATAGCCACAAATAATGCTCAGAACAGCACCTAACTTCATCAACAGTACATAGTACATAGAGTGCCGCGGATCATTTAATCACCATAATAATCATTTTACACTGCAGACGCAGTAGTTCTTCTGCATCTGCATCTCGGTCTGATTGCATTTCCATGAGGTAACAATCATAAATGTTCTTCCTTGTGCCGTGTAACCACTCAGTGATCGACTCATCAGGGCTCCCCCCCACAAACAAGCAGCTGCTGGAGGAGAGTGGGTGAGTTGTGTTTGGTCTCTTTGCAAAAGATACCAGGCAAAGCTAAAAAGATGTTTGATGGCTAGTACTATGGCTGGGACCCTATATGTACTGTTGATGAAGTTAGGTGCTGTTCTGAGCTTTATTTGTGGTTATAGAGTGGCTTTCTGGTTGAGGTTTACACATGGAGACATGGACCGCTGTGTATTGCTATTGTCTTTGCTAAAGTTGGTGTAACTACAAAAACAAGCGAGAAACAACCTCTCATTTCTCGAGGGGGTGTCTAACTCGGTGTGTTAGACCAAGACTGAAACTTATGCCGCAATATCCCTTTAAAACTTGTTTTTTCTTGACTCTTTTAGTGCTCTTCCTTCTTTTCAACAGAGCCCTCCTCTCGCAGGTGAGCTCTCCTGGGAATAGTTTAACAGCAGGTGCAGGGAGGGTGGTCACGGTGATGCATGGGCACACAGCATAGCAGCAAGCTGGGTGGCTACATGGGGTGATGAGGAAGGAGGAGTGTGTGGTGAGGCGAGGAGATGAGAGGAGAGGCGGAAAGAAAGGCATGAGAAGGCAGTGTGAGAGGTGATAAGAGCACAGGAAAGAAAAAGAAGTTAGAGAAAGGGGGCAGAGAAGAAAAGAGAGGTAAGTGAGAGGAGAGGATGGGAAAAGGAGAATATGTGGAGGGAAGAAAAGTGTAAAAAGAAAGTTGGGCAGACTTCAAAGAAAAGCAGGAGATTAAACACAGGACCGACCCAGCATGGGAGAAGTTTCTCTGGGGAGGGTGACAGTAAGAGAGTCAGGGTACAGAAAAGGTGAGAAAGAAGGGACAACATCAGCAAGCAACTCAATACATAATGGTTTTCTTTCTTTCTTGTTTTTTTTAGTCGAACTGCTGCCTCATGCCAAATTCTAGGAAGAGTAATCTCAATCTGACTCTTTATTATCTGGTCAACTATTGGTCAGTGTTTCTCTTCTGCTATTCTTTGTAATAATTGTCAATTTTGTAATGTAACAGACTGTGAATTGAAACAATTTTATGATTTTAACAATAAAAAAACAAAGAAAGTAGGATTTGAAAAAAAAAAAATCTGTTAGCCTTCTGATAGAAGACTTTTTTTGGCTGTGTATCTGCAAGGTAAATTTGAGATCAAAAATGAGAATACAACGTCATAGAAAACATAAAGAAGAAAACCGATCAAGTCAGTTTCTGTGTTCAGACACTCTGACAACATTGTCTGTCTGTCAGAGTCCATTCAGGAGTTTATTATCGATCAGTCACTTTTCAGTTTCACAAATGTTTAAGGCATTTAAAAGTGGAGGTTTGAAATATCTCTGTCATTTTCTATCTGAACAAGAAGTTTTATCTCTGAACATTTTAGCAAAACTACCGCCACATTCAAAAAGAAAAGGAAAATAACTTATTGTATGTCTTCTTTGAAATTTTAACATCCGGTTTAAATTTCCTCCTAAGTGGGTTATAATTGACCAGAAATACTAACTTACCTCCACACAGTAGTGTTTTTTTTTTTTTTGTTTGTTTGTTTTTTGTTCTCTCTTCATTAAGAAGATGGTGCTGCAAAAGATTTATGAAATACTTTACTCACACTGCAGTCCAAACCCAGCTCTTGAAATATTGAAATGATGAAAACTTTATAAGGTAACACGACGGGACAGACCTGTAGTGAAATGCTTGGCCCGGCTGCCTCAAAATGATAAAGGTTCAGGGTTCGAATCCCAGATTAAGATTTTCTATGTGAGTTTGAGCTGTGGATGTTTCTTTACTTTGCAGGCAGAGCCTTGTTTTTAGACAGTCATCAAATTTAGTGACATGAAATGACCTAAAAGGCAAGCGCTGCAAGATAGGCCTGTGCTGTGGGGGTTAGGCCTACCATCCTTGGTTGAAATGGTCCTGGGTTCAAATCCAGGGAAAGGATGATGCTAGGCTGAGGCAGAGTTAAAAAAATAAATAAATACAGAAGTGGAAGATGAAAGCAGAGTTGATTGGAAACAAACATTGATTGGAAAATGCCTTCATTTTTTGAGTTTGATTTGACAGTTTCTAAAGTGTACATGTTCATGAATTTAAACCTGCTAACTTCATTGCAAAACTGTACACATACACACAATGAGGAGCTTAACCTTATTATTGCGACTCACCCACTCACTCAAAACCCTAATCAGGTTTCGGCCTGCTCGCCGCTTCTCCCGGCTGGTGACATCCATCACACAGCCAGTTTGAGCATCTGCGATGAAGAAGCACAAATCTGATAGCTCCATTGATTTATGCCATTATGAGATTACTGGCAGGCTTCAATCCAGTAATGTAGCATTCATGCTCTGTCAATGGTGACTGGTGTTACAGAATATGGTGGTTCACCTTCATATGGTCCTTTATCTAATCAATGACTGGAAGCACAGCCTGAATTTTGTGTAGGTCTCAGTTGTCATCAATAATTTCTACGAGAGATATGAACTCAGGGACAATCAATAAAAAGTCATTTGATGTGATAAGTAAGATCCTGGCCGTCCAAAATGTAGAATTGGATTTTTTGTTGTACATTATAGAACAGTATAAATGTGTTAAAGGTCCCATGGCATGCCAATTTCACACAACTTAAAATAGTCCCCTGGTGTGTTAAAAGCATGTCTGTGACGTCCTTCGGTCAAAATTCGATTTGGATCAATTATTTTAGTGCTCTTTTTATCAGCTAAAAACAGCTCCGCTCAAAATCCTCTGTTTTGAGCCGTGTCTCTTTAATGAAACGAGCTGCACCTAAGCCACGTCCACTTTACACCCATCTCTCTGGAAGGTGCTGTGGCTGTGCTCCGATAGCCATGTGCTAATGTTTACACTGGCTCGGTCATGGCTGCAAGAAGATCGCTCGTACAACCCTATCAGTTTGAGCCAGAGTCTGACCCAGAGGGAGAGGCTCCGGAAGAAACTCTCAGCCGCGTTCAGACCAAACGCGACTTGAAGCGATCTAGTCGACACATCCTGTGTATTATTCAAAGCCGCCAGGAGGGTCACGCTTAAGGAGGAAGATATGAATGTAGAAAAAATTACAACCAGAGCTCTGCTACAATGTAATTTTGTAATTTTGGTGCTCTATAACTTCTCTGAAGCCTGGTTAATAGGATGGCCGGCTGTCCAGCATTAGCCGGGACATCCCGTATTTGAGCCAAAAGAGGCGCGTCGCCGCACGGGTAAATGCTAAAGCTACATGCTGCTCCGTAGGGGGGGTTTTGTCCCCCGCCGGCGGAGAAGAAGCGAGCGGCTAAAGTACGGGAGGATCAGGTAAACCGGCGTAGATCCGGTGTGTTTATCAAAGCGTGGTGGCTGTGCTGAGGCACCGGGGGGGAATTTAGGCTAAACAGTAAGTCAAAATAAAACGTTCACACTTACAGATGCCACGTTTGTAGTAGGATCACGGATAGTTGGTACGGATCCATTCTTTATCTTCAGACATCTAGCAAATCCAGCGTTGAACTGTACCTCGTTGATAAAACTGTCCGAAGTGAAATGGTGCGCACAAACGTACAGATATTTTGAAAGTGCCGCGGGTACATTCCCATTATAAATAAAATCCACCCATTGAGTCCTCAAATCCTCCGACGAGGGAATTTTCAAAAGAGTTTTGTGCTCATTTGTGCAGCCAACAACAGAGCGAATGCTGCCTCTTTTTCAGATCGTACTTTCGCCATGGTTCTAACCGGAGCTATGCGAGTGAGCAGCCGGGAATAATGGCGGTGTTTTGATAATTTTTTGGGCAGGGCAGTGGGCGGCTCCATGGGCACTACCATCAACCCACCAGCACTGACATGACGTCATGTCAGTGGAGTTTTCAGAACGGCCGGCTCTGAGCACACAGTTCCTAAATACAGAGATAACTAAAAAACGACTGGATGGATTTTTTTTTTAACTTGAGGGGGGTTGTAGCGGCTTTCTATCCCTGATATGTACCCCCCTCTCGTTAACAAAGTCAGTTTTTCATGCCATGGCCTCTTTAAATATTTCACTCTGATTGGACAAAACCACACAACAGTAGTGGTACATTTTTATTGGCAAAAGTGCATGACCCAGTGGACAACCTGATCACATACGTACATCACATCAAATCTATCATTAGAGGCTTACAAAATGTTAAAAATGTCATTATTTGTTTTCTAAATCTGTAAACAATGAATCTGATGATTAAAGTGTTCTTCTCAGGCTGGTCTTAACAGTCAGGGTAAAATGACAGTGATAAGGCATGAGAGCAGCTTGAGGGGCTACTGGACACCCATCATCTCTGACAGAGAAAAACCATGGACTGTATATACTATGGACAACTTGGTTCAGCCTACCGCCTGTGTATTGATTTGAAGCCAAATAGCTCTCGGTATTTCTGGGATTTTTCTTCATTTTCTGAAACCAGCGCTGCACAGTAGCAAGTCACAGAGAGTCACTGTGTTGATGCTTGGCTCAAACAGCGTATCCCCCGGGAGAGCTACACAATCCCTGAACGCCCATAGGCTGTATCAGGTGTCAGTCATAGCAAACATGAACCCCCTAATAACTTTTAAAAACGGAGCTGTAGAGAAAAAAGAGGACTTGAGCACAAACCAGCCTTGCTGTAACTACATGTCAACATCAAAAGCAGGGGGGAGAAAAATGTATGTTCTGTGTAATTAATCTTCAAAGTTTGTCCAAAGCCCCATATGCTTTGCTGGTGAAGGCAGGATTTATGACCTATACTGCAGCCCATCAACAGAGGGTGCTGTTCTCAGAGTGGCTTCACCCAGCGAGGAGGCAGACTCTGTCCATTTTTTATACAGTCTTTGGGAAAAACCATTGACTATATGCACTATGGACGACTTGGTTCTGCCAGAATACAGAAGCCAAAAGGCTCTGGATAATACTGCGTTCGTTGGGAGAGACGCCAAGAGTCGCTGTAATGATGCTCAGCTCAAACAGCATATCACCCGGGTGAGCTATGCAATCTTTGTATGAAGTGTCAATCATAGAAAACATGAACCCCCTGATAACTTTTAAAAGTAGCTATACAGAAAAAAAGAGGACTTGAGCACAAACCAGTCTTACAGTGACTCCATGTCAACGTTTGTCCACAGCCCCATAAGGATTGGTGGCAAAGGCGAGATTTATGACCTAGACTGCAGCCTGTCACCAGAGGGTGCTGTTCTCAGAGTGGCTTCACCCAGCGAGGGGGCAGATGGCATCCATCCTATGTACAGTCTTTGGGAAAAAAAAAAAAAAACAAGGTCCTGTCCTTCAATCCAGGCAGTGGATGGGTGCATCTCTAAGCTGCTAATAAAGAACAGGAATCCATAATTAATAACTTCTCCATTATTGGTGGTTACAAAAGTATTACAGCTAAAAGTTGCACCCCATGTATAGAGGCTGTAGTCCACGCCCAGTGGTTGCAGGTTTGATTTCCAGGTCATGGACCTTAACTGCATGTCTTCTCACTCTCTTTACTCACCACATTTCTTGTCTCCCTTCAATAGAGCCAAAAATGCCAAAAAAATATAATAATAAAAACATACATTTCCAATGACATGGGAGCATCTCCAACTTTGTAGCTGTTTAATGTCTCATCTCAAAACCAATATTTTGTTTCAACTTGGTTACTAGCTGAGCAAGATAATGTATGGTGAGCAGGGTGAGACAAGACCCTGTAAGATGTTTTGCCTGCTCTAATTTGTATTACCACCACTTCACTATACATTACTACACACTTAAATATCTCATATCTAAGACTGTGAAGAACATGTGTTTCACAATATAGTTAGAGTGGACACTGTCCTTATTTAATTCTATATTCCGTTTTGTTGGTTGCAGTACGGCTATTTCAGCAAAGCTCATGGAAAGACCCTTTTTTTTTCCCCAGCACCCTGCAGTCAAAATTATTGAGTGGACTTGAATGTACAGCAAGAGTAAGTGTCTTGCTTGAGGGCCTTTTCCCAGTGTTGTCGGGCAAACTAAAATTGCTGCAAGCTACTTCTGGAAAAATACTGCTGATGCCCCTCTACAACTGCCTCTATTATTCTATAATGTGAGTGTGAAAACAGCCTATTAGCCAGTGAGACGGCTCTCTGTAAGGCTGATGTGCTCCTAATGGTCCCTGTGGGTCCACTGGGGAGTCCCAGTGTATCTGTCTAGCTCCCTCTTTACCCGTATGTCTTCGTTTTCAGAACCAAAGACAGCAGAATGACATAGTCCAAAGATCATATGGTTAGAGCAAAGCTGCTTTCACTTTACCAGGATATTACTCAGGGTCAGAAGGGCACACTGTGTTTGAAAACTTTTTCTCCCACACATTTTTGAAAACAGCAACACCCCACTGAAAAAGGCTCACACTAACAGTGAAAGAAGCATTGAGGATATTAAGAATGTGAAAGTCTTCCCCTGGTTGATTAAATTAGTCTTAAAGATGAGGTTTAAAGATCATTTACTGCTTGCACTGATTACAAATCATTATGCAATTTACTGGAATGCAAAATCAATGTCCCAAATTATCCCCAAATTCCTTCCAGGCAAGTGAAAATATATTTGATATTTCTGTAAGTTTTAACCATTGTAACCAACAGATAAAACTGGGTCTGAATATTCATGTACATTTGTGTAGCAGTAGCTTACCCTCAAAATGAAATTTTAACAATATAACTCCAATAGCAGAGACCTGACATATACTCAACACCCAAACTTTTTCATGAATCATTATATTTTTACTGCTTGGGATTTTATGTAATGAATTTCTGCTTGTTTGATATTTTCCAGGTAAAAGTGTGACAGTCTAAAGCACCTGAGTGGTGCTTTACCAAACATGACTAAACTCCTACAAATTCCCACAGGTAGTAAGTGCACTTGAACACAGATGTTGTCGTGCTCCTACACTGAAAACACTCAGAGGACAAGTGAAACAAATGCCTCATAACATGCAGACATGAAGATTTACAGACCTGAGGGATTGTTTGAAGACTCAGTATGTGCGTGTGTATTTGAGGATGATAAAGATGAAAAGCCTTAGCCGTCTTTTATACATCATGAGTACGTTTTAAATTAGGAATACAGCCTATGTTTCGGATAGCGCATTGACTATGCCTCTGTAGATATTCTTTCATACAAACCAACAGTTGACCAACCAGTGATTTTAAGAAGCTGCGTGTGGCATTAAACAGAATTTCACAGAAAAGTCTTGGTATAAATAGAATACAGCATTTGTATGTTTTAATTTGTTTATGTCCACCAGAAAACAATTAAGCATTATATACTTGTAAGGAGCAGGTTCCCCTTCAAACGAGGCTGCCATCTTGCACTGCCATGTTTTTACAATAGCACACAATGGACAAAAAGAAAACAAGCAGGTTTTTGTAATTAGTGATGGGCCATATGAAATAGTTGGAAGACGAAGATGTAAGAGACACAATTTGGTTGCTTTTGAGCAGAAATATGTCCTGATATACGTTTGTGAATGTAAAAGTTTGGCAAAATAGGGATTATATCATCATATGTCACAGGAGCTTTTTGTCATTATAGAGCATTGTTGCTTTACCAGCAAGAGGGATGAGCAAGTGAGTGTTTCACCAGAATCTGAGAGTCAGAATTTTACTATATATTACCCATTTCAACACACTGTACCTCTTATTTTGCCAATTATTCAGTAAGTCAAAGAAAGACTTCCAGATTTGTTAAAAAAAAAAAAAGCCAATATAAAAGGCTGCTAAATATCCTGGCTGTAAGATATTGATGAGACTTGACGACTTCTTAAAACTCAGTTCACTTTATGTAGCATTCAGCAGAGCCACCAACATACAGACTGGCACATGACCATATAATAGAGAGAGCCTTAGCTTTGCGACCGTGCCGTTAAGTGCAACTGCTATGGGTGCCCACGAGGCACAATATATATCACATCCTTTTTTTTTTTTTTTTTTTTTTCTTAATGCTCGTTACCCACAATTGATAAACAATAATAATAAACCAAACATTTTACATGCTGCAAATGCTGCCCAAGTGCAATCTAAATAAATAAATCAAATCACATGATCATTGTCCATCAATCATAAAATACTCAGTATCCATATCTTATAGGTGGTTTACTTTGTCTACCAGATCTGGGGCCTCATGTATCAACACTTGCGTGGAACTCATACCAGAAACGAGCGCACGCAAGGTCCGTAACGCTGAAAAAAATCCGTATGTATCAATGTGTGCGGGCGCCGAAATCCACGTGTGTTTCCTTGATACATCCCAATCAGCGTGGAATTGAGCGCAGATGTCGGAGTGACTGGGCCAGCCCCCGTTACGCCCTCCTATAAATATGCAGATTTATTTAAATAGGGTCTCCCTGTCCTCGCACGCAGACAAAATGACAAGAAAACCTAAATTTACGGCGTGCGAGGTGGAGGTGCTGGTGGCGGAGGTGGAGGAGCGACAGCGTGTTTTGTTTGGCAGCCTGTCCAGTGGCGTCAGTGCAAAACGAAAACGCTTGGAGTGGGAGAAAGTTTGTCAGAGGGTGAACGCGGTGGGTTCAGAGACACGCTGCCCCGCGGAGATTAAAAAAAAGTGGTCGGACCTCAAGGTGGAGGTCAAGCGGCGTACAGCTGCCCTCCGGAGGAGTACCGGCCAGACAGGTGGGGGTCCGGGGGAGGAGACCCTCACGCCGTTTGAGCAGCGGGTGGAGGCGATTATGGGGGGCGCCTCTGTGGGGGGGATTGTCGCCGCTACCCGCGGCGACTCAGACAGCCTGCTGGAGGGTAAGTAGCGTGTCACACAAATGTCCACATGCTTTGCCATAGATGTAAACGCAACAGATACACAGAAGCAGGAATTGAAATGAACAAATATTTTTATTGTGTCACAGAAATCAATGTGTCGGCCGTGTCGCCGGCTTGTGGAACCCCGGCCCGCGGCAGCCCGTCCGCCGGCTCGGAGTCGTCGGCCAGGACCAGCGGCATTCGGGCCGCCCCCGGCCCCAGCACCAGCACCAGCACCAGCACCAGCGCGCCGACAAGCGATGGAGCGTCCACCAGGCGCGGCGCTTCCGCTGGACCACCCGGACGCAGTGGAAGGGTCCTCACGGAGGCGGTCCTGCAATCACAGGAACAAATAATTAGGGGGATCGCGGGGATCAACGAGCGGCTGGACCTCGCAACAATGTTGAGCAGATTCATCTGTGCATCACAGATTATCTGCACATTGATGGAGTGAACGCCTTTTCGGTTGACGTAAGCGTACTCGTCAAGGGACGGCGCTTTTATGGCAACATGAGTGCAGTCAATAGCTCCGATTACGTTTGGGAATCCGGCTATTGCTGCAAATTGCGTTTTAATATTGGCCTGTTCAACCGCACCGTAGGGGAATTTAATATACCTGTTAGAGAGGCGGATCAGCTGGTCCACCACCGTAGGCATGGCCCGGCTGATGGTGGACTGGCTCACCCCAGCACGGTCCGCCATCTCCCGCTGGAAGGATCCTGTGGCCAAGAAGCAGAGTGTGCCCAGCACCAGCGTTGGCACGGGCACCGCTCGGCTTCTGGCCGTTGATTGCTCCAGCGCCGGCCGGAGCTCCTCGCACAGCTCCAGGAGGATGGCCCGCGGTAGCCGGAACCAGCTCATGAGCCATTCGTCGGTATTCTGGAGCAGGTCCTCCCGCTCCATAAAATGACGCTCACGTCGGATGGCACGGTTATAAATATCTTCGATCAGCGCAAGTGCTGCCATTGTTGAATGTTGTCTTCTGTATGTGTTGTTGTATGCGCTCTTCTATAGCCCCTCCCGTAATACCGACAGGTGTTCGTGTTTGTGTTAATGTGTTACAAATTAACACAATTAACACACGAACAGCTGTCGGATTAACAATTAATCCACTGCAATGTGTGGACGCTTGTCACATAGTGAGTCACCACACAGCGTCGCCAAAGTGCGAATCACAGTCAACGCAAATATCCAGCTCAACGCCAATTTCTACACCACCTCCTGACTTTGCGTTGATTAGCGCTGGAACCGACGCTCGTTTCGCGATGATAAATCTGGACGTGTGCGCCGATTTTGGTGGACGCAAGGTTTTCTTGCGCCGCAAGCGTTGATACATGAGGCCCCTGGTCTGATAAGCTGGTGGTTCAGAATGTTCAACAGCTGCCTTGAATGGGACACTAACAACTTCATTCTTAGGCGGTGGTGTTTCTGGTGAACGCGTTGGTGTTGCATGTCTGAAACTTGTACCATAGTCTTTTGCCCATGAGTTTGTATTCAGATCTATGTCCTGTTGTTCCTTAGTTTCAGGAAAGGTTTCCTCTCTGGTTTTCCTCAGATGTTTTCTGTTTCTCCTGTACTGTTTCCCCCTCCAGTTCTCAGCAAGATTGCCTTGCAAACACAGGTTCGGCGGGGGTTGAAACTGCGCCATACCGACTCACTTCACCCGAACTTCTTCTGACACCATGTAAGATATTGATGAGACTTGACGACTTCTTAAAACTCAGTTCACTTTATGTAGCATTCAGCAGAGCCACCAACATACAGACCGGCACATGACCATATAATAGAGAGAGCCTTAGCTTTGCGACCGTGCCGTTAAGTGCAACTGCTATGGGTGCCCACGAGGCACATCCACTATAATATATCACAATGTAGCACAATATATCACACTGGCGTTATCCAACAGATATCCACACATTCCTATCTTTGGTCATACAATGCAAACTTATAGTGCTTTGCCTGGTTTCTTTAGCAAAGAGACCAAACACAACTCAGCCACTCTCTTCCAACAGCCACTGCTTGTTTGTGGGGAAGCCTTGATAAGTCGATCACTGAGTGCATCAGATCAATTACTTGAAGTAAGAATCATCATAATAATCATTTTGCACTGCAGACGTGGTAGTTCTTATGCCTCAGCATCTAAGTCTGAGCTTTGTTAAACCCACTCCATGCCCTCTCTCCTCCCTCGCTACGACTTACGCCGCTGGGAGGAGCTGAGTTAGGGAGGGGGGATACTTACGCCGGGCTACGCTGCTCACCAAAATACCAAATTGTGCTTGGGAACGCCTTGTCGCCACAGCGGACCTGACTTATGCCGCACCTGTCGAAGGACAAAAAAAGGGCCCGTAGACTGCTGTGTATTGCTATCGAGCGGTCGTCGCTGAAGTTGGTATAACTAGAGAAGCAAGCAGTCGGCAAAAGTCATCCCTCGAGGGGGTGTTACTCTGTGTTACGGTGTGTTTGACCCTTACTTAATTTTACACCAGAATATCCATTTAAAGTGCTCTGGTTAATCCAACCAACTGATGAAAAGATTTTGGTAAGTTATTTGACTTAATAAACTGTCTTGCTTTGGACAGCCCACATTGTTGCTTTGAGTGTGTAATTTAGCTTCAGACAGTTTTAAAAGAGCTCATGATCTGATATAAAAATAAGTATATTTTATCAGTTAATTACTTACTTAATTAAGTTATTAAGTAATTAATTACTTTAGACATGAAGTAATATAATAGCTGAGAATCCTGATGAAATTAAGATTCACTGAAAACCACAGAGAAAATTGCTAACAGAACAAATGTGAAACCACCTGAATCCCCCTGAGGTTTAAAGACTGTCTCTGTGTTATTAAAACACCCCAAAGTCAAGTCAGCACAGGAACTTTCAGTGCGACACCATGTCTTTTAAACTGGCAGTGTAGGAGTTTTCAATAAAAGGACCCCAGAGCAGACTGAACACCACAATATGTCACAACAGCCTTAAGGTTAGCAGAAAAAAAAGTTATGTAATAAACTGTGACAAAAAGTTGAAGTCATAACTTTCCACCCACTAACCTGTTGATTAGATCTGAAGCCCAGCATCAATCGAAGCCTCAAACTTGTCAGGATCAATCATCTTGAGTGTGCCTCTGTGGGCCTTGTGAGGAGTTTTCTGCTGGAACCTGCATCAGGTGTCAATTCCAGCTGGTACACACATCTCTTCATTGTATCCTAGCAACACCACGTGCACCTATACACTAATACTGCAGTTTAATGAAAGCACCATGTGGTCTTTTAAGGGCTTCTGAATTACATTTGCAAATGTGAGTGTTTCGCTCTGTTAATTTCCAATTTTAACCAAAACACAAAAGCAGTTGAGTGGCCACTTATGAACATTCAATCTAAGTGGCCACTTGACTGATTGTTAAGAGGACGAGTGGCTGGCTTGTGTTTCAACAGGATATAAGCTTATTGTAAACTGCACAGTCTTCACTGCCTAAGCGAATCGCTTGTTTCATTTTGCTGTTTAGTTTCACAAGCTCCCACCTCAGGGTTTCTGATATATTCAGTGAGACTTTTATGCAAATTAAGTTATGGCACATGTTTGCCAAAAGAGTCCCCCAGGTATTTACAGTGACTGTATTAATAAAAAAAAAAAAATGCATCGATGCCAAGAAGGGGAATGTGGCGCCAACAACTTGGCACATGATTATCCTAAAGTCTTTTCTCTGTCATTGTTAACAGGAAGTGTCTCAGCATGGGTTCTGGTTCTGAAGTTTGGAGGTGAAATATTCTTGGACAGAATACTCAGTCTTTTAATTACTTGACCTGCTGGCTGTGAACCCTCAGCAGTTATTCGGATCGCACATCTTAGCTGCCAAGTTTTTCGGATGAGCTGAGCCTGCTTCTCTCACCCCTGAGATGGGCAATACAGCCATCTACTGAGAATATTCAAGAAACAAAAACACAAAGTGTTATCACTGCTGTCAGCTTGAGCTTCATAATACACAGTGATGTGAGAAAAAGTGCTTCTGAAATCACTGCCGAAGATCCAAATCAGAGCTGTTCCGGATGCGGTAGAAATTGAGGGTTCCTGTCAAAACCTTGTGCCCAGCATCCAGCATTAACCTAAATCTCCTTGTTGCCTCCATACAGCAGTCAGACAACTCTACCTTAAATCCCCTATTTCAATTAACACTGTCCTTCGTTTTCAGAATCTCAGTGTTATGTGATTCACTTCATCAGTCCATTCAAAAAGTCCTTGTGTGGCAGTAGTGATTTGGCAAGAAGTCTCTATTGGAAAAAAGGATGATGCTACTGCAAGCAAGGCTCTTACATTACAATGTATTGCACCTTATTATTATCCAAAACATGTTAAATCTAGTGACAAATGTAAAGTATATTATGATAAATGATGACAGGCCAGTGCAGAAGGCTGCTAAGGGATAGAGAGTGTCATGATATTCTCCGGCCAGGTGTGCAGAGCTGTTAACAACAGCAGTTATGGGACATTGCTTTTGAATACTCAGCCAGATGTCTGCATATCATTACTTGATAATAATAAGTACTAAACACTCCAGGCAAAATCCAAATGTGTGTGTGTGTGTGTGTGTGTGTGTGTGTGTGTGTGTGTGTGTGTGTGCGTGCGCGCACAACTCCACCCCCGATCTTCCACTCATATTTATTTTTTCATTTTACTTAATGCACAATGAATAGAGAAAAACGTTTTTTTAAGTCTTTCTGAAAGTCTCAGCAAACACTTCTCTCTTTAAAACAAGTATAAATGTTTTTTTTTCCTGCCTGTCTGTCATCCTTTATTGTAACATTTAATCAGTTTTATCTTAGTTTAGAGGTCAGGTTTGTTCTAGCAACAATGTTACCCTGAAGCTATCATTACTTATGTTTAAGGACACTTTGGATCAAAGCAGCAATCATATTATACAAATTATCATTCATTTCTTATTCATTAGATGCTTCGATTCTCCATCAGGTCATACATGTCTGTATCTTTAGTCAGAGGCTGAATTTCAATCAGCAGAGCAATACCTGTGAGCTTTGATTAAAAATGCAAAGCATCAAACTTTCTCCCCTCTGTGCCCCCTCTGTTATTTAGCACAAAAGACATCTATTTAATTTTTTTTCTCATTTTTTGCATCCGATTTTGTCCAAGCTTTGGGTGTTTGTGACAGTTTATGTTTAGCAGTGTTGATTAACAGTGTCAGTGCAATACAGCAACAATTGTTTGTGTATGATATGAAGTCCCCTGAATAAAAGATCTACAGTGTGTGCACCAGCATGGTTAGGGGTTTGAACCCCAAAACCACCTCCACTCACAGTACACCCAGGTCCTTCAGATCAAAACAACTCTGCTTGATTCATATTCAGTTGATCCCTTAATAGGTCCTTAAAGTCAGTTCCTTCTCTGAGAAGCTGAATAGTAAGTATGCCAGTGCCAGCAGTTGTGATTATCACTCAAGAGCAGCCACTGAATATGGATTATAAATGTTTCTCCCTCTCTTTTTGTTTTTGTTCCAAGTGAGAGTCTAAAGCCTGCCAACACCACTGGGTGAAATTCTATCAGCATGATTACACCAGACACTAACAACTACGCTTGGAGAGTATGAAATCAAATCATACATTACATAATCTCCTATCTACACCTCAAGAAAAGAAACACACAGGTCCTGGATGTGATACACAAGTTGGTTAAATGTGGATAAATACTAAGATTTCAACATTAATAAAACTGCCCTTCAAGCAACTATACTTGGTTACTTGGTTAAGTCTTACTTGGTTAAAGTAAGAAACTTTCTAGTTGGCGTTAACCTTTTCCATCAATAACAGACGTGACTATGAATACCACCATTCTCCTGCCAGCTCATTTCAATGCCATGTGATTGATTGTGTGAAATCCCATCTGCCACTCAGGGTTCCCAAGGTGCCACCTTGTCTCTTAATTAGTCTTAGTCTGACGCTGGGGTTATCTTATCTGAGAAGACCAAAAGTAAGCTGTTAGATGACTGTGGAAAGAAGAGACTTAATGGCACACATCTCCGGCACTGTCAGTGCTCTACTAGAATGTCAGTCCAAATGTCCATAATGTGTCACTAGCTGATTTATTTGGCAGGTTTCTGTTGGTTCATGTGATGGAGCCCCTGAAGTCTAACAAGGTCTTGGTTTTATCTTGTTTGCACAAGTTAATTATGTGGTAGAGACGTGAAAACGTGCATTTTTATACATGCATTACTCACCGTGTATGCATGCTAAAATTGTCTTGTGCACACGTTATTATTCTAATCTCCTTGCTGTCTCTACATGCCGTTATCCAGCATCGTTTCCTTTTTTTGTGTGTGTGTGGTTGTTTTAGAGAATTCACATATTTGTTTCAGTAAATTTAGTTATAGTATGTATTTCCTGTAGAGTAACACAGACGTACCACATCCTGGCTCAATTGCTTGATAGCTTGAGTATTGATTTTTTTTTTTTTATTAAAACTTTATTTAACCAGATAAGACCCATTAAGATCTCATTTACAAGGGCAACCTGTCCAGAAGGTCAGTAGCACATGTCATAATAAATACAAAATCAAGAAGGATTAAGGCAATCTCTGCAGTGCACGACTGTGTCAACTCATTATTATTGTCTGTAATCATCATTACTACAAAGGCGGCAAGGGGGAACCTTTTTTTTTATCGATTGTCATGATGAATTGTGTTTTAAAGCCAAAAACTTCTAGGTTATTTCATTGCATATGATAAGACTAAGCATATACAACCACTTCCTAAATTACTTTTCATGTGCATATATGTAATAATGCGCACACAAGATAATTATCCTGTTTGCAAAAGTTATAATTAGATTCAGAAATATTTTCTTCTCAAAAATAACAAACAATTCAATGCAACAAGTAATTTTCATTTGATGTCTTTTTCAACTTTTTTCAATATTGAATGATTTAATTATTTTAATCAATGTTGTGAATTATATTAAAATGTTAACCTACTCAAATTTCAACAACTTTCAGCAACTGTTCAATCCAAGAATCAGTTCAACTCTCACCCAATGATCATGAACTCAGTTCAGTGACTAAAAGAGTGACATAACAGATACAAACGGCCCACATGAGTTTTCCCCAAAGGGAGGCTGGGCCTAAACTTGGGGAAAGGTTTAGCAGCTCAGACATCCAGAGGGAGTTTGGAGCAGAGCCTCTGTTCCTTTGCACTGAAAAGAGTCAGTTGAGGTTAGTCGGGCATTTGATAAGAATGCCTCCTGGATTATGTATTCCACCTGGCCTGGGAACGCCTTGGGATCCTAGAGGAGCTGGGAAGAGTTGCTGGGAGGAGGGAGATTTGGGTCAGCTTGCTTAGACTGCTTGAAAAGCAGAAGAAAATGCATGGATGGCAACTGTTTCAAGACTGCAGGAGCCGTTCGAGTCAACAAATAAGAAAAACTTTTCTTTTGCAGCATGAGATATCAATTTGTCTTACAAATATTTTTCATGCACAATAGAAATTCGTTCATTTCGTCTGTGGGCAGAAGTTTGATTAATAGAGCTAAATCCTATTGAACAGTTACTGAGGTTAACCCAGAGTCTGTGTTTTATTTCTGACAGCTCCAGTGGTTTCACCTGCAGGATCTGGTCTATCTTTGTTACATCAGACAGGCTGTCTGCAGGAACATTACACTCAGCCGCACAGATCTAGAGTACAATGATAAGAAGCTGAGCTCATGATGAGCCCAGACACTCTCATAGTGTCTCACATCAAACAATCAGTCCAAGAATGCTTGATCTGGAGAGGAAGTGGTCCTTTATTATCTGAGTCTACCCTTTCCTCAAGCATACTCTCTCAAAGCCAAGCACAGCCATAGGAAACAAGTTAATGTGTTTTCTGCTGGTCTCTGTCAAGAGCACAAGTGGGTGGGATATCTGTGCCCAAAGCTTTTAAGTGCTACAAGTTGCATAATCATATTCTTGCTAGCGTCCCGTTTTGTAAACATATTTGCACGTTTTGCCACAGGTTTGATGTTTTCTTCCCACTTCTCTGACTAAATTAGCCGACTATTTGAGCAGCTGCAAATGGGTATCTTCCACTTTCTGCCTTCTCTCCCCCTCTCCTCATTTGCCCTCTTTGCTGTTGTTCCTAAATGAGCGGGTCATTGCAGCAGCAGCAAATCATTAAGACCGAGCAGAGAAGGTCAAGTGCTTCTTAAAGATGTGAGACAATTAAACTCACCAACACAATTCAGCTCTGAAAAGGTTACCCTTCACACATACATGCATTTACACATATGTAGATGCGCTGGGGAGGCATTCACAGACAGGATCTGATGCACATGTGCCGACAAAAGCCCCTGTGGGAGAGAAAGCACTCATAAAGACACAAACTGACACAAATGGCACACTCCCATGTCAGTGTTTCCTCTATAGTGTATTTGGCACAGCGTCCCACCTTGCCAACGGATACCCCTACCCTGCCAATGAGATCCCAACCCAGAAATTGAATAGATTTATATATATGTTTAATTTTTTATCAAAATGGACTCTAAAATATAATTTGCGCGATTTCAGACTCTAAGGCTCGCAATTGTTTCAATACCTTCAAGAAAACTGTATCTCCCCACTCCTCTGTGATGAATTGGGCTCTCCGCTCGCTCCTCTCTCTATCTCACATCATACATGCGTGCTGACAAGCCGCGCCAGCCTAGTTCAGAGATGCGCCACTCATACCCAAAGTTTTACGCAACAAAACCATACAAAAACTGGTCACGGAGCACTGAACTGTCCCCAAACATTCAGCAACCCCAATGAAAATATCTGCATTGATCAAAAGGACGGTACGTGGTGAAGTGGACGGTGTACATTTTCCCCCCCATCACGATGTGATCGCAAGTTTAGTTGTTGCAGACAAGTTGTGTGAATTTTTGCCCTTATTTGGTTTGACTTACCAGTTATTTCTTAACTGGTGAGTCAAAATTCAAATTTATGTGAAAATGACAAGCCATCATCTTTCTAAGATTAAGCAATTATGTTGTGTGGCTTCTGGGTGTATGGTTGCAGGAAATCTATCCCTGGTAAGAGCTAACTGTGCATAACAAATTGGCCTCAGTAATGCTAATGTAGCCCATTTACATCAGGTGGCTGTCTCTCAGTCTGACTCTTAGGCACCAAAGGAAAGCCAACGGTGTGCTCAAAGAATTGGAGATTTTAAAACTCTTAGCACAGGTCAAGCCTTAGCGGTATCTCTAACATTTGTCTGGAGATTTGGGTTTGGGCTTAATTAGACACAGGAGTAGTCATGATTGTAAATCAAAATATGTATTAAACTTCCTTGTCTAGTATAGCTGTATGAAGTTTAATGTATACATTTAGGTCCCTTTATCGCATATGATTTTGGTGTCCAAACCCAAGCATGTTATGACTCTTTCACAGCACCTCCCAGTTGAATAGTAATTCCTGTTAGCTTTGAAGAGTTACTTCAACAGACCACATGAGTACATCTATCTTTTCTTTTCATTGATAAATAATGAAAATGTCTTCTTCTTCTTCTTCTTCTTCTTCTTCTTCTTCTTCTTCTTCTTCTTCTTATTATTATTATTATTATTATTATTATTATTATTATTATAAGTAGTAGTAGTAGTAGTATTTTGATTACAAAGTCCTAAAGACTAGACTTGCCTAAACATAATTCCTTGTCTTATTCTGGTGTTGCATATGCAGGCTTTTAATTTAACAAGGATCAGATGTGGTATCAAAGCCCAGCTATCAGTATATGGACTTGAACAGTCGGACTGCTCCGTCCCTAGGAGTAACCTCCTTTTTTTGCAGTTAAAGAGGTAAGACACGATAAATGTTCATGAATTCTTTTCTGCCGTCATACCTGTTCTCTAATCTTCCTCCCTTGTCTTCTTATCAACTCCCTCTCTTAACAAAATGAGCATATATCCTGCATCCATGCAGCTGCTACATAGATAAGCCCAGAATGATTACCTGGGGACTGTTGTGTGTGTGTGTCCTCAATCAGAAGCGATAGCACTGCTTTAATATTGAGCTCACAGCAATGTGAAAGTTCAGACAAACATCATAGATTGGGGGATTGGTTCTCTGATGTCTAGCTTAAGGGAGGCACTGTTCATGTTTGGGAATACTGATGAGGCTGTGACTGATGTGTGGGGTTTAAAAATCACATACACATCTGTTAGTAGTTTCACATAGATTGGAAATAATTATCTTGGTCTAGACTGTATGTTTTCAAAGGTTTAGAGTACATTATTTCATCTTGCTAACGTGGGAAATGGATCACTGCAGCAGGAGAGCAAATATGTGTGTTGTCAACCTTTGAAGGGTTTCCCTTTCTGGGAGTTTAATGGGCTAGTTAGATAATGATTATGTGTATCATACACAGCACCCCCAGCTATTAATGGAGGAATTTCCATAGCACACACTGATACAAAGAACTTGCAGAAAGAGGAGAAAGTCTTGCAATCAAAGATGCTCTGAATGACTGAAGTTAACTGTAGAATAAACCTCCTCTTACCATCTGTGCTGATACAAACCACAACATTTTTGTTTGAAGGCCATAAAATAAAGCTTCCTGCCGGACCAGTCTTCCTCTTGCTTACTATATGGCATATTTATGCTCTCCTGTACTAAACATTATTGAATATTAGAAATGCAATGATCCTAAAATGATTACTTCAGATCAAAAGATAAGAATAGTAAAAGTGGCGGTAAGCCAAAGAGTAATGTCATTCAAGTTTAAAGCACGACAAAAAATTGAACTTCTTATTGATCCTTCTTTTTGTCCATCCCATGACTGAGGCTGAACCACCTCAACTAACATTACACAGCGCCTCAGTGCTGAAAATCAGAGTAAGATACTAAATTGTGGATGATCTCATTTAAAAAGATGGAGACCAAACTACAGCTAAAAGGGTTGAGGAGATATCTGGGTTACATCTATGGCTGTAAAGTCCCAGTCGACTGGTCAACTTACTGGTCAATACACGCTAAGTCGACCAAAATACTGATTGGTCGAGTCAATTTTTCTCATTTTACAGTCTATAGTTAATTTCATCAGGAGGAACGTACCAAGTGCTAATGTGGGTGTTTTAGAGCATCCCCCTTTAACAGCTAACAGCCTGTCTCAGAACATCCCCCCTTGTTTTCACCATTTTGGTTTCGCCCAAAACACTGGAGACCAGCTGGAGAGCGTCCACGTTAATCAACGTCCAGTGGTTTGCTTAATATTTATCTCTATTTTTATGTTGAGCATTTCAACTTTCATGTGAGTCGTCTTCTCTACCATCCGTGCCGTCCCCCATCATAGAAGGGGTATTTGCTGATTCAGTCATGTCAACCACAGGAAAGACTTAGCTCTGAGGAATGCTTTCAGGTTGCCATATTTGGAAGTGCTCATTTGCTAAAACCTGGTGGGATAAAAGTTCTACTGTTTCCTACGTGACCTGTAGGAAACAGGGGAAGAAATCAAACTGGATCTTTTATAGTGCTGTGATATTCCGAGTATCACTGTATGTGAGAGAGTAATCAAAATGATCTGGACTTATCAAATAACTGGACCCCAAACTGACACCAGCTGGACCTTCTTTTCCCTCTCTCTTTCAGATCAGCTTTTACCCAATCATGCGTCAGTACTCTTTTGCCTCAGACTTTCTCAGCCTATGTTTCAGGGTCATGGTATATTTCCCTGGGCATTCGCTTACAAGATTATATTATCATGGCGAGCTGGCCCTGCGGTCGAATTAATTGCATCAAACACTGATAACAGATACATTGGTATGGGAGGGGAAGCAGCGATTACAAGTCAGTTAGATAAATAGCCTAAACTAACAACAAACACCATTACTAATATCCTTCAAGCCTGCTGTCTAATCTCTTTTCCTCTTTTGTTTCCAGCCCAATTCTTTTTCTCCTCTCTGCTGTGAAGACATATTAGCTCTCATTGTGTCTTCTTCTGTTTTCTCTTTGCCCCAACAATGGCATTGTGAGCTTAGAGTTACGTGTCAACATGTCATGACACTATCTTGCGGCTCTTGAGTAAACAGCATTCACTTATTGGCATTACCAGGCAAACAGAAATGCAAATGAACTTGTATTTTTATCCAATCACTGTTATTTTTCCTGGAAACATGCAAAAGAGAACTCATGCATGTGACTTCCTCTCAGAAAACCAACAATCTTCAAATGACATTAGTGTTTAACACCAGCAGCCTTGCATGTTTGCAGACAGAGACGAGTTTGTGCTAACAGCCAAACACTGTCCATTTTGTTCTACAAAACCCGAGCTAAGCCGTTTAAACAAACACTACGTCACAGTGAAATGTTAAAATGAACTTAGCTTCAAGGAAACATGATGCTCTAACCATTTTTATAAAACTGTTATATAGGAAAAAAGCTGCATTTTAACTCATCATGGCATTGTCAACTTTTTTTAAGCTATAAAGCCTTTTTTCTTTGATAATTTTACAAATCAATTTATTATTATTTGCAGGTTTAATTACTGATGGATACATACAGCTAACCCCATACCATTACTCTCACTCCTACCACAACTACAGTGCTCCTACTTATTTTAATCATCATTATCGTCATGGTTGTCAGTAACAGTGTCGTTAAACAAGAGAAAATACAAACCAAAGACAGTAAAATAGTGGATTTTATTCAAGTCAGGCTAGATCATCTTTTAAACCAGAAACCAGCAAAAAAGTGTTCGGGAGGTATCAAGATTAAACTCCTCCTAATTTTTCTGAATAATGAGAAAAATAGCCTCACACAGATGAGGCATAGTCTCTTTCATTATTGTGTCTCATCTGTGGTACTGAGAAGAGGGTCCTTATTTAAAGGTCTATTCAGGCGTAAAATTAAGTCATGGTCCAACACACCGTAACACAGAGTTAGCGGAAAATTTATGATTATTACTTTGTGGAAATGCAATCAGACCGAGACGCTAAGGCAGAAGAACTACCTCGTTTTGAGTGCACATACAAGTTACACAAGAACTCTGATTGCATTTCCATGCAGTAATGATCATAAATGTTCTTCCTTGAGCTGCGAAACTTTGCTGCACACGGTGATTGACTAGTCAGGGCTTCCCCACAAACAAACGGCTGCTGGAGGAGAGTGGGTGAGTTGTGTTTGGTCTCTTTGCTAAAGAAATCCAGCCAAAGCTAAAAAGGTTTTTGATGGCCAGTACTATGGCTGGGACCCTGTATGTACTGTTGATGAAGTTAGGTGCTGTACTGAGCATTATTTGTGGCTATAGAGTGGCTTTATGGATGAGGTTTGCGTGTGGAGACGTAGACTGCTGTGTATTGCTATCATATGGTTGCTGCTGAAGTTGATATAACTAGAGAAGCAAACAGTCAGCAACATCCATTTGTCTAAGGTGGTGTCTAACTCGGTGTTACGGTGTGTTTGACCACAACTTAACTTTACGCTGGAATATCCCTTTAAGGATCCAAGATTGAATCTGTTTTATCTTGAAGGATTTTGAGCAGGTGCTACATGCTTTTATTTCTACTTGGTTGGGCTATTGTAATGCACTTACTGTTTATGTTAATCAGACTTCACCATCACATCTTCAATTAGTCCAAAATGCTGCTGCTCATCTTTTAACGAGCACAATGACCCCAGTCCTAGCCTCTTTGCACTGGCACTTTGTCCATTTAAGAATAATCAGTAAGTTATAGTACGTAAGTTTCAATAAGAATAAGTACATTCATTGCTCACACAATGCACGGATAAATATAAAAAGATAACTCAAATCTATACAAAAAGGGTGTATACAAAATAGAGAGAAAATATAAGCAACAACAAAAAACTAAAACAGTTCTACACAGTGAACAAAAAAAGAATTGGACATGTTATTATTGTACATTATTTGAGTTATTATACCTGAGAAAAATGAAGCTATTTGTAATTGTAATATATATCTGGCCTGTCAATATTTCACATAGAGGTATTATTGAGTTATTGTCCATAAGTTGTGCTGAAAAACCTGGACTACTGGGAGCAGGCCTGGTTTAAACAGCCTGACTGCAGCAGGAAGGAAGAACTTGTGGTATCTCTCTGTCACACAGCGTGGGTGAGGAAGCCTGTCACTGAAGGAGCTGCCCTGTGCTGTTAAAGTGCTCTGCAGGGGGTGGGAAACATTGTCCATGAGAGACAATAGCTTAGACACCACCTCTACAGGGTCCAAAGAGCAGTCCAGGACAGAGCTAGCCTTCCTCACCAGTTTGTTTAGTCAGTTCCTGTCTGCAGCTGTGATGCTGCTGCTCTAGCAGAGGACTCCGTAGAAGATGGTTGAGGCCACTAAAGAGTCATAAAAGGACCTTGGGTATTTTAGAAGTCATTTGGATTAATCTCTGACATCCTTCTCTGACAAATCGGCTTTAGTCATATCTGCTAAGTTTGTTTTATAATGGCTCTTTACGGGTAAACCTGTTTGTTTCAAGCTGTAGATTTAAAGTGGTGATAAAGTTAATCCTGGAAGTCTCACCCCCTGTGAATGATCAGTAAATAATGATATTGATGAGTGTCGAGGTAGTTTAAAGTTAAACTATTTTCAATTAAAGGTGCAGTTTGTGGAGTTTAGCTGTGTTTAGTTGAACAGACTTGTTGAAAATGAAGTATACGAGCATGTTTAAATAAACGTAAAATCATCTGAATATAAAAATCAGCAGCACACAATGGACTGACTATATGCCTCACATATTTTTTTTTTGTATTTTGTGGGTGGCTGCTGAAATTACCCCAGCTGAAAAATTGAAGAAAAGAGTGGTCGTTGTAGTGCACCCAGACTTCAGAGAGATAGATATAATTTTGGATGTTGTTGAGACCGCTGCGTTTAAAACTGCCTGAGTTATTTGAGCAAGTCAATCTTACTTGAGCCAGATGCTTCTGGCTTGCATTTAAAGTGGTCATGTCTCTGCAATTTGACCAACACATTACAAGTAAAAGAGTAGTAAAACTCTTCCCGCAGAGAAATTTGTATTGATTCTCTTTTCAGACATTCAGCCCTGTCTCTTCCAGCATCTCATAACACAAGGCTGACATCACTCAGGTTATTTTCTCAGACTTCACACAGCTCCCTGTAGAGCCATTGAGCACTTGATGAAAAAGCTTTTTTGTAATCCCCATGATAAAAACACAAACAACAAATTCTGATGTCTGAAATCAGCGGAGTTCAAGCACAGGTTTTCTGATGTGTAGCACATTATCTGTTATCACTGATTTGGCTTGGTGAGATGTTTTCTCTCCATGGGGCAAATTGCCTGATAATTATACACCCATCATGTCTGACCAGTGAAGGGGTTTTGAGTGCTGTAGCTTTTATATGAAGTCATCTTTGTGCCCCAGCAGACAGATAAAGAGTAATTACTTGATATTAAAACCCCTCCCATAAGCTGTAATGATTACCGTTGCATATCAGGAAACTGCTGGAGTGATGCTATCTAAAAATGTCCTGGTTTTTAAATTTGTAAACACTATGATTTGATTTTTTTCTTATTGCTTGAAAAGAGAATAACCTCACAACTTGAAAGTAATCAAAGCGACATTACTGACAAATGTTGTTTTTGCAGCTGCAGATCAACCTCTGCTTGACTTTATAATAATACTTAAAAATATTATGAAGCTGCTTTTTTTCTAGTCATCTATATCCCTGACTAAAGGATGTCATTGAACCTTTTTGATGCAATTAAAACGTCAAGCATATTTGGAGTGCAACTAGCAACGATGAGAAAGATGTGAAAAATTTGATGGGATTCTCCTGCAGAAAAGGAATTAAAGTTGTTCACACTTAATATAAAGTTATTTGTAACAAGAACTTGTAAATAGACAATAAGCAACTAATGAAACTTCATAACATGCTTATTTATTGCTTATACAACACTTAAAGGCTCTTATTAGAAGTTTGTTAACAGTTTATCTGCCTATTAAAAATACCAATAGGATGTTAATTAACATAATTAAGACTTTATGAAGATTTAATACAGATTGATTATTAGCTTGTAACACTTGCAGAAAACTAACAAATATATATAGCTTTTAAAATTTAATTGAAATATTATCAATATCAATCTAACATGAGCCATTATAAAGTTGCAACCATAGACTGTATAAAGAATGGACAGTCTACCTCCTCGCTGGGTGAGGCTTTCACGAGAACAGCACCCTCTGGTGACGGGCTGCAGTATAGGTCATAAATCCAGCCTCCACCAGCAAAGCTTATGGAGCTGTGGACATACTTTAGACATTTATTACACAGAATATAATTTTTTATCCCCCCGGTTGTGATGTTGACATGAAGTTCCTGTAAGACTGGTTTGTGCTCAAGTCCTTTTTTTCTGTGCAGCTCCATATTCAAAAGTTTTTAGGGGGTTAATGTTTCCTATGATTGACACTTGATACATCCTATAGGTATACAAATATTGCATAGCTCACTCAGGGTCATCACAGCGACTCTCCTGCCGAATGCATACAACTCTTCTGTGCAAGTGGTGGAGTGCCTACAACGCTACTGCACAGTGTTGGTTTCAGAAAGTGGAGAAAAACCCCGGAAATACTGAGAACAATTCAGCCTCAAATCCATATACTGGTGGAAGGTGGAACCAAGTTGTCCATAGTCTTGGTGGACAACTCAAAACCAGTCTTTGGTTATAACTAACACTTATTTTTGCTTTTGGGCTCCAGTGGGAGCTCTTACCGAAACTTGTCAACAGTTAAAATTATTAAGATGATTTTATTGTACATTATTAGTATTCAGTGTAAAATGAGAGATCAGAGGCTGTATGTGGAATTCTTTGGAGGTTAAGCAGAGAGCCATGGATGGATGTGAAGCTGTTCTGATATATGAGTAGAGCCTCACTGAACAGCAAAACCATTATGGCAAGCAAGGGTCAAAACATGTAATCTCTTTAAGCTTGAACAGCCAACATTTATCTGATATTGATAATTTATATT
Source organism: Xyrichtys novacula (assembly GCA_962446985.1). Taxonomy (NCBI): domain Eukaryota; kingdom Metazoa; phylum Chordata; class Actinopteri; order Labriformes; family Labridae; genus Xyrichtys; species Xyrichtys novacula. The sequence continues at coordinate 7,545,718 of OY660874.1, forward strand.
TCTTTTACAACACTAATCACAACTTGAGCTTTAACATGAGGGAAACTTGAGTAACCTATTGCAGCATCAAACCAGACAAAATGATGATAAAATATGATAAACTCTAGAATTTCTCATTAAAATACAAGATTTTTTATCCTGGATGCTAAAGGGCATCACAGCTTGGACCTGGCACTATGACTGAGTTTTGTCTCCAGCTGGACCAGACAGGAAAATCCAGTGTTTAAATGTGACATTTGAACTGTGGACGATTAATTATGTAGACTGAGTACAGCTACACACACAGCATAGAGGGGGGGGAGAAATAGAGAGTTTTCAAACTGGCGGCATGCTCTTTTTGGCTCGACACATCTTAATACACTTTTACACATATGCACACAGGCATTAAAATATGCTTGATTTCTCTCTGTATCTGTTGTCTTATTGCACATACACACGTTTGTATGAATATCGTATTTTTATTTATAATTTATCCTTTTTTTAAGTCAGTGTGAACAGAAAGTGAGAATTTACATCACTATTTGGCATCCTCTTTCAGGTTCCAGTTCTTTAGAAAAATACAAAACATAACATGCTAATTTTTCCCTTTTTTAACAGCAAATAAGATAAATATTAAACATCTCTTCGAAGTTAAGAGTGGTTTATAAAGTTCAATTGTTCTTGAACTTTATAATTATGAGCAACCAGTTGACCAACTGCTTTATTTAGACTTTTATATTTTAACTGTTTCATAAATACAAAAATATTACCAATCAGTACAAATACTCATGTGTGATCCGTAGATGGGGGACAGTCCAAACCCCATTAAAAGAGTCAGCTCCTCACTAGGGCTGTCAATGTGAATACAGTAATATATGCAAATAAAATACAGAACTTCAAATGCAAATTTGCATACCTCACAGCCAAATTTGTCTAAATTAGTCCCTAAAAAACATCAGTTGATGATAACTAGCAGACTTTGAGCAGAGAAATTCAAACTAAAGCTTGTGTTACTGACAGAAGGAAGCAACTGAGCATATTTTGTTGACTTATGTAAATAATGGTTTCTATTGGCAGTGTAATGAGGAAGATCTGCATGTAGACTCATGTTATAAAACATTTGTCTTTGTTAAGTGCCGCATCATGATAGACTCACCGGTTACAAGCATTGTAAGCAGGGGAAACCTGGCTCTCTGTTATACTCAATACATTTACGCTTAACTGCTCAGGTTTGTATATGGAGCAACATCTGGCTAAATCTGGGCCAAGTCCAATTACTTATCCTGTTCTGTTGATATTCTTAATGTTGTGTAGTAGGTGCCTCTGCATGTAAAGTGGTGAGCATGCTGAGCTGGATTGGCTCAGGTCATTTTGGCTGTGCAGTTGGGGTGGATTCAAAGGGTGGCCAGGGTTATCAGGGCCCACTTGAAATCTGATAGGCCACCCCACAGAGGAATCCTGAAATCCTAACGGATGTATTTTGGCTGTGATGCAGCAGACTGCTACTCACCTTCATTGCATTTCAATGTGGCACTTATAATTATTTCTTGACTTTGGAAAGTAAATACATTTATTTTAATGAACTAGGTTAACTGTGATTCATCACAGCTGGTACCTTGATCAATCATGACCTAGAATGAAAATGACTAAGAGCACTACTCTGTTCTCACACAGACAGAAGATCAGGTATTTTGTCAGATTGAAGCAGCACATGATCAAACTGCCAATCTTCCCTTTCAACCTCATTATTTACAGAATTTTAAGTCTGCAGCCATGTCTGAAGTTCTGTAAAATGATATCCTACTGTTTGAACCTCCCAATTTTTCCCAGAATCTTATTCAGAACATTTTTTTTTCTTTTGAGTCTCTCATGAGACACTTAACTTGTGGCCTCTGCGGTACCTGAACAATGAGGAGTTTCTGACCCACTTTCAAGAATCTGATAGTTTTCCAGTTTTGCTGTTGCTGGTTAAATTAGGTTTACGTGAGATATCTTGCTTATAATCAGAGCCTGTTGTTGTTCTAACCCCCACTGATACCCAACACTTAAAACATACAGGATCCGTATTGGGCGCATAATATCAGGGTCTCATATCACACAGCAAATAGGTTCCCACTCTAATCAATGCAGCATTACACACAGGATGCGTATCAGTTCTATATCAGAAGAGTGTTGCGCGTGGCTCTGCTATAGATATGCGCAGAGTCTATTTTTGCTGCTCTACGCTTCCAACATGCAGACTCACCCCCGACTGTGTATCAGATTGTGTAGGCGAGAAATACTTCCATGTTATATATTTATCAGTAACACAGAAGAATCCGATGGTTAAATCCCTGATCCATGTGGACCCCAACAGGACTTTTAACTGCTAACTCTGTCTGAAGGTCACAGTACAGCATGAAGGAACATATTTGACTCTATTAAACATGAGTAAACCTGCAAAAACTGAAACTGTAAAATCACATTGATTTTTCACATACAGTAGAAGCTCAACAGTCACTGAATTATATCCAAATCAGCAGGAAATAGACCACAGAAAGGCAAAACAACCTGTTGTGAGCATGGTGTTTCCTCTATACTGAGCCCAGCTGACCGGGGCTGCTCAATACGGATCTTGTATGTTTTCGGCTTTAAGCTTATTCTAGCACAGCTATTTTGGCATTAGATACTTTCATTCTGACGTTAATCAAAGTCGATGACCTTAATAGCCAGCATCTCTCAGCAATCTCTGATGGTTTCTTTTGGCTGTAATCTTTTTCCATTTGTTCCACCAAGATCACAACAGAAAAAGCTCAAGGAAAGCCAGGCCGACTCAGTGAATCTAAACACCAATAAATCAGCACAGCCAGACATCCAGTAAAGAATGCCTTGACAACAGTAAGAGGGAGTTATGGAGTGTTTAAGGAGAGTGAGTCATAACTATTTGTCAAACCACAATTCAGCCTTTTTTTTAGCCCTTCACAATAGTGACCCAAATGGGTCTCTTTAGCTGGTGTCCTGGGACCCGCTTTATTAAAGCACACAAGTATTCTTGAAGGGACCTGCTCGCCAAAGGCTTGAGACCCATAAGCTTTAGCTTTACAAGGTCTTTGTTTAATAAAGCACTAGAGAGGGTTGATTTTTTTTAAATCTTCATATGGGAACAGTGACAATGTTAAAGTGAAAGATGTGGTTCCAGGGCTGTAGTGGGTCATGTACTAAATTCATCCCTGGCTCTTCCAGTGAGAGCTCAAAAGTGTCCTTGGGCAAAATACTGGGCAGATTGCTCCTGAAGAAATTATCAGTGGTGTGTGTGTGTGTGTGTGTGTGTGTGGATTTGTACTTGGTGAGCAACTTGACCCCTTGCCTGGAGGTCTCGCTCCTCTCTGAGTGGGTGGGTGTGGAGTTATAGGAATGTAGTAAATCAGCTTTAAGTTAAATAAAGTGCCTAAATGGGTCACAAGAAATGCTCTACATAAATACTGACCAAGCGGACTTGGTTCGATTGGGGAGCTGAATGTTGCAAAATTGTTGCATTTATCACTTGTTTCGGTTTTGCTTTCACACTGTGATTTCTAAAGCGCACCAAACTTTCTGAGCAGCATCACGTGGTTGAAAGGGGCGCTTGTCGATTAGACAAAGTAGGAGGAGTATGTAACCTCACAGATTACAAACAGGGGTGGACTAGCCGTCTTGTATCAGGCTTCGTCACATTATTTTATGGAATGCTACAATGTTAGTGAGCGCAACTGTTCCTATAATGCTATCATAGCTTGTCAGGGATTAATCCTGTTATTTTTTTAACTTTGACAATCTAACATGTGACAACATATGAACTCAGAGTGACTGCTGGTAGTTGTGATTTTATCTTGTTTAAATATGCCCAATTGTGAATTTATGGGTTATTGTTGTTCAGACAATTGAGCTAAGCTAGCTAGCAAATGCTAATGTCAGCGGTCACGTGTTGCCATAGCAACAAGTGACGCCTTGCGTCCTCTACCCAAGATGCACCGTGTATGCACTGCGTAAAGTGTCATTACGTACATTTGATCCTGTGTTTGGTCCGGTGAGCTTTCACACTGCATTCAAACTGAACCGGGGTTCACTTGCAAGCGAACCGAGACCCATGTTTTCAGGTGGACCAGAGTTTGCTTGTTTGGTCCGTACCAGAGTTTGGATAAGCTTTCACACCTGCCCAAACGAAGTGGACTATCTGAGGAAACGAACTCTGGTCTGTTTAAAGCGGACCAAACAAACAGCTCTGGTGTGGAAGCGACCTTAGTGTGGATAGGATATTAAATGTTACTTAGAGTCCCTCTTCACCCCTGCTGTGTTGTACATTGTGTTCTAGTAGAGAACTGAAGGCCTATATCAAAATATGAACTTTTGCATTTATACAGCAGTCTATTCCAGTGAAGCTGACTGACTGCAGTCAGTAAATTATAAAAAACAAACAAAAAATAAATTCTCAAGAATTTCAGTTTATTTCCATCCTACATTAAAGCATGTCAAAGACCAATTTCACACACTGTATTACATTAAAGTTCAAGTTTATAATCTTTTTTTTTCTGTGAACAGAGAGACAAAATAATAATTAAGAAAAATAACAGCTGTTCATTCTCTGTAAAGCTAAAAGCTAAGAGAAAAACATTGTGTAATGGCCTGATTACTATTAGAGCACAAATCTGTCAGTGAATTTGTTTTAGGATGACTCAACTGCTACAGGTAACTGAGTCACTGAAGCTTTTAGAAGAGATGTGTACGAGTGGGTGTTCAATTCACAACGTTTACTCAAAGAAAGCAGCAAAAAAGAGAACATTTGTAGCATCCACAGCACTTATGATGTTTGAACAAGAGATGAAGGTTTTAGACATAGCTACAGTTTTATGAACACATGCAGAATGGCTTGCCTCTGTGCTGCAAAAATAAAAAAAGTAGAGAAAGAAACCATCGGCTGAGAATGAGTTGGCTCTCAATGCCAATGGGAAGAGACCGATTATTCAAGTACATCAGCTAGAAACCTTTGGATGCCACATAAAATAGTGGTGTATTTGTTTTAGTTGTTTGTAACATGTCCTTGTTGTCTTTTAAGAGTGATTTTGAATACAGTTGCAAAAAAACCTCACAAATTAGTCTCTGTTAAGCATCTGCATCCTCTTATAATCCAACAACAAGCTTTTTTCTTTCCACATTCTCGGGGTCGCTCAGCTGAAGGATTGCTACGGCACAGAGGACCTTAAAGTTATCAATTGTTCAGTTTGTACTCTACTTTCAAACCTGAACCTACAGATTGTGTATAAAAGTTAGTCTTTTGCTCAATTTATACACATCGGGCTTGATCTACTGAGATCCAAAATAGCAAGCGCCAAATTGCGTGCGCAAACTAAAAAATTGCACGTGCTATAAGTGGGCATGTTGCAGGTGATCTACGATCATTGCATGCGCAATAGATAACGGGTGCAAAAGTGGTGCAGACAGCCTTCTTTAAATGAGGATTTTGCGTGGGCTATCGGCTGTCACCATGGAGAGTTTGTGAGAGCAGAGTGGTCGTAGATAAAAAATGAAGTTTGAAGCTTTGGAGTTGCACATATCGTTTTGGGGAACTGCATAAAAGGCAAGGGAAGTTTATTTTTGTAGCACAATTCATACACAAGGCAACACAAAGTGCTTTTCAGATGCAAGATATACTAAAAATCAAAAAAGGGATTAAAACAATTTAAAATCAATGAGACAAACAAATGTTTGGTTTGCGGGTTTGATAAATCACATTGCGGGTGCTAAATGATTCCATTTGCATCTGCTCCTCCCAGAATTTTACGCGTTCTGATGACCTATATACATTCTGCATATTCATGAAGGCAAATACGCTAAATCGATTGTGTGTGCAGTTTTGCTCATTTGACAGACGCGATCCCCGATGCACCTGGTTAGTAGATCAGGTTTGTGTGCGCTGTCAAGTTTGAAAGTGGTTTTGCACAAGCAAACCTTTAGTAGATCAGGCCCATTGTTTACTCTTTCCCACATCAAGAAAATAATCCATTGGTCTGTGTTTTCATCATAACATGATGAGTGGTGCTGTGATGTACCTTGTAGAGTATTATGACACTACCAAATCCATCAATAAAATAAATAAATAAATAAATAGATAAAAATTTAAAAAAAGACCCAGACCAAATATTTTTATCAAGATTGCACCTTTGTCTATTGATTCTTGTGTATTATTTATGTGAAAGGAAGCGGTGGACTTTACTGATGTCAAAAGATTTATCGCCTTACATTGTAAACTGTGCCATCATCCTCAGTCCATTCAGGATGAGATGAACAGTGGAGCTGTGCCTAAAGTGTGGGTATAATATGCTATGTGTTAATTAACCCAGAACAGAACAAAAGAAAGAAGCCTATTTTACAAACAGAATGAGAAGAAAGCTTAACAAAGGTCATTATGACTTACACGAACAATAGGCCTATCACGTATTTATCATGATAATACAAGCACACAGACTCCTTGCAGTGACACTGGGTCTGCAGACAGAATTGCTCCAAAAATTCTAATCCAGACCATGAATTCACTGAAATAGAATTGTAAAACATGCAGTCAACAATTTCACAAAAAATGGGAACAAAAACATGCAAGAAGCCTATCAATGTTCCACTTTAAAAAGGAAAATTAAATTGCCTTAAAATTTTGATTTTCTTAACTTTCTGACTGACATTTTGTAGTTTTGATCAAAATATTTTTTTTCAGTGCTGATTTGAAAACAAACAAACAAATGAATGAATGAAACATATTGAAAAAAAATGAGGTACTCATAAAAACTGAGTATTTGTACTTTCAATTGAAACCTTTATTTAGTATTTGCAAGTCAGAAATATTTTGGGAGCTTGAAAGTTCCTGGAATTTGGTCAAAAATCCTGGCAGTGACTGACAACTTTTCATTAGATGCTGGTAGGGAAAGAGTTAAATGTTGTTTTCACAATAAACCTGTCAGTCAATCTATTCTCACTGTGTAGTGACATGTTAATCAGCAGGTCTGTTATGTTTAATGACATACCAAATAAAGTGCCAAGCGACAGGTCACAGCGTTAATTTCATATTTCCCAGATAAAATGTTGACCCTTTTATTTCCCTCAGAAATGTTACTGTTTCAGACTTCTTTTCTGTTTCATACTCATTTCCTCTCTATAATATATATGGCATTGGTCTTTCCTTCTCTATGCAAATGACTTTTTATTTACTTTATGTTTACTGCCTTATCCAGACTTGTTAATGTACTCCCCTCCACTGGTCAAGTTCTATGCGAAGGATATAAAGCTGTATTATCCCATCGCTCATTATTATCTCATTAGCTAAGACACAAAACACCAATAAAATTTCAAGATATTACTGAGATAGTAACAGTTTTTTAAGTGGTATGGTATCTTCATACTAACACTGCCTTTAAAATTTTAATCCACAAGCCATAGAGTATAAGCATATGTCTGGGAGTTAATAGTGAAGTTTAGTTGCTGTGACAACAATGAGAAAGGGAATGTTTTAGGACATGCACAAAATAAACCTGCAAACAGTGTATTTTTAAGCACCCTGCGCTGAACCCTACATCAGAGCTCTATTTTAACATGATGTGCGTGCAGCTTTTACAAAAGGCTGGATTTTATTGGGTTCAGCAGCATGATGCTCATTTCACCATGAAGCTATAGCGCTTTAATGGCCTGACAGGATAAATTTGTGTGGGGGCATTGCACTCGGGCAGTGTGATAATGCTGTGTAATGTCTGCATTTGGGAAATACTGGCTATTTCTGTAATAATGCAAACCATTTTTCTACAGTCATGTCATCCACTGAGTTGCTACATCAGTTTTATCGCTGCTTTGCTGGATAATTAGACCGTCTCCCACACAAGCACATGAAAATTGTGTTCGTGAGAATATCTAATGTGTGCACACCACACTGATTTGTCCACTTTTAATCATGTATTGTCGATGTGCGTAGTAGCCATGCCAAGTATTCCTCAGTGACGGCCCATATGCTCACACGTCCCCACTGTCTCACTTGGAATTTTGGTTAATTAGCCACAGGGAGAGTTGTAAACGAGCGAGGACACACCGTTGATTAAAGTGTTACTCTGATGATGAGAGCATCTTCAAAGGGAGCTGCACTTTAAGCATTAGCAGAATAATTACCACCCAGGCAGAGTAATAGGCCCTGTGGACACACATGAAGAGAGAGGACACACAAACTTTATCTATGGAACAGATTTTTGAGCTCGTATTTGCATTTTTTCCTTCAAACACAAGTCAACATTACACATCTGGTATCTTTTAACAATGTTTTTTATTTTTATATTTTTATGTACACACCAACACACATAGAAACAGTGCACAGTCATGTTGACTTACTGCTGAGGTTGTTTCAAGACTACCATGCAGGAAAACATAACTGTGTTATTTTGTGCCTACAGTCTCTCTCCTTCAATCATCTGTCTTCTGATTTTATCCATCACTCCTCCATGTTTGTCAAAGAGCAGAAAAAAACAACTGAAAGCAGTTAAAGAGCTCATTCATCTTTCCTGGTGTGTCTTTCTTATGTTACTCTTTCCCGCCGTTAACCTTAAATCTGCGTCTTAGTTCCTCTCTCATTCTGCTCTCACTCTCTTAACTGTTTGTCATCTATTCTGTCTTTCCTGTCTTTCTTTTTTCGTCTTTTTTTGTTTTTACTTTCCTGTTTTTCCTTCCCTTGAAAATAATAATAATACTGTATTGAGACTCATCTGTTCTTTCTTTTGTTTTTCCTTCCTTTGAAAAGATCAATTAAAATAATTTTGTATTTAGACTCATCTGTGATTTCTTGTTCTCCTGAGTTTAGGTTTGCACACAGCAAATGGTTCTTATTTTCAGCCTTTATTAAATCTTCCAGGTGGTTTAAATGGCAAATATCATTAACAGAATTGTATCATTTGAAGGTCCTCAAGATTTGTTCAATAAATTGCCATAGGCTTAAAAGAAAAACATTTGCTGTTTCCTGCTCAGGGTTAATCATGCAAGTTAATGTACACTTGAGAACAAGACCTCAGACAGGATGCAAATGGTGGTTCAACTCAACCCACAAGATATTTAACTTAGATTTTCTCTCTGCTGCTTTGCCACACATATCCAAACACTGGAGAAAAACCCATGGGGAGAGATGAGCAGCTGCATAGGAACACTTGAGTGTCTCCTGTGAGCCCAAAAGTCAATAAGGGCAGGTTAAGTCAAAGCAGTGGAGATCAAAGCTCCCATCAGTCTGCTGAGGAGCTGCCTGCTTCAAACACTGAGGAGCCAGTATGCTGCACACTGATGACTGAAATGAAATCAAACCCACAGCAACAGTCATCTTTCTTTAGATGAAGAGCATAGGGGAATTGCTTTGTAATGACATGTTTTTGTAGGTGACAAAGCTCTGTTGTGAAATGCTGGATGGAGTATTTGGTTATGTATCACTCTGTGTTATCCTGAAATGGTGTCACAACAAGCGAACAGTACATGTGCTACCTGAACAGGGTTCAAGAACTAAGGACCCTGTATAACCAACCAGAGATTCACCCCACTGACCCTCACTTTGCATTATTTCTGTTGACATCTCATATTTTATTTTACACGTTACATGCTTGTGCTACATCAGAGACAGTAAATCACATATTTAGATGGTGGCGGACCCCGTGCAGTGGTATTTTTGTCTGGCAGAGCCCGGCGTACAGCCAGTTTGGTATTTTCGTGAACTGAGGCGCACCGGGGTCCGCCAAGCTGGGCGTGGTGGCGTGGCAGAGGGAGTTGCAATCAGAATCAGCTGGCAGAGTGACATTTTTGTGCTCGCGGCTGGCGTGTAAAGAGCGCTGAAAGCTCGCCAAGGCGAAGCACAGCTGATCAAGTAGTATTTTGGTAGACCGGCGGCGTATCGGCATACGTCACCGATGCCTCACCGGCAGGTTTCCACAGTGTCAGGCACATTTCAGTGCAATAAATAATCATTAACAACTAATAATCTGAGTCAGCACATACATTTAGATCTATATTGATATATTCTGATCTATATCTGACTTGATGAGTGCATTTGGACACTCAACCTGACCGAATCAACACAGCTGAAACCGCATTAAATTAAATTAAATTAAATATCTAGTAAATAAACACACATGATGAAGTTAACAAGATATGTAATTTGTCTCCCTCCTTTTCTTTCTTTCTCTTCCTCTTATTTCTCGCACAGCTCGACCTGGACATGTCTCTGTGTCATCTCCCTGTCCTGCTGCAGCTGAACAGATGATTTCTTTCAGTGCTCAGATGAGTTATTTACTTTAAGCCGACATACAAATATTATATTTAATTTTGTGAGTCAAATGTATTTTATATGCCAACATCTATGAAAGAAAGAGCCAGGCCACAGAGCGGGATGCATCATTTACACACAGATGGTTCCGATTTTAATGCCATTATTGGAATTTATGTTGTGATCTGTGCGCACAACCCACCTTTGTCACGTGAGGTTTGAATATATGCAACTTTATGTGAGTGTCTCAATTTGTGGAAAAGGTGTTTGTCTTACCATTGGGTCCAACATTACACACACCAAATACATCTGTGCTCAAATGAGAGAGTGTGGAGGACGCCCAATGCAAACGTGAGGGGCTGCCATCTGTCGCCATCGCGTGGCATTGCTGTTTTCAGACATCTCTTGATCTCTTTGACTACTTCACGAAGGAGATGATATTATTGGTCAATACAGGTCTCGGCTGTGTTAAACCCACTCTACGCCCTCTCTCCTCCCTCTTTACAACTTACGCTGCTGGGAGGAGCTGAGTTAGGGAGGGGGGATACTTACGCCGGGCTGCGCCGCTCACCAAAATACCACAATGTGCTTGGGAATGCCTTGTCGGCACGGCATAAGTCACGTCTGCCACGTCTGTGGCAAAGCACGAAACTAGAGCCCGTGGAGTTGATGTTAACTGTAATCCTATCATCTATTTTGACTGGCTTATTTTTTGCTGAGCAGTGGCACAGACACATCAAACAGACGTAGGTAACAGATTTGGTCCATCAGTCTGTTATAAATCTAAGTCTCATCTTTCCATTGTTGTCCCTGTTACTGTGTTGGCCGTCAGATTCCCCCTTTGACGGTTTGTGTGGATACTGAGCCTTATATTAATGTTGTGTTGATTTCTAAGGATGTGCTCAGAGGACAACCAATCCAATGCTGAGGATATGTGGCAGCCATCATGGGTTTCTGTAAGCATAGTTCTCAGCTGGTATATCTCTAGCCTCGTCTTTTGCACTCTTTCATCTCATAATATAAAGTAATGAACATCTTGGCAATCATGCTAATGTTTGACTTTTGTTTTCTTGCTTGGTGGAATAGAGAGGCTTCACAAGGTTAATCCAGACTCCACAGCTGGAACTCCAGTTTCATCCACAGGCTTTCACACAATCTAAAACTATTGAGGACAGAGATAAAGGGAAGAAAATGTGAAACAGATGACACTTTTTTGTCAGGCAGCCTTTTTCCTCCCCTCCTCCAGTGCTGTGCCCAGCTGTACTCCAACTATCACATTGAGTTTTTCCACTTTTTTCATGTAGCTGAGAGTGACAATGAAGCAGAGTGGAGATGACAACCAAGGTCATGGGCAAGCTCCAACCTATTACTTGTGGAGTGTGTGTCTGAGCCTGGTGTGCAGCCAAGATGCCTAAAGGTAGATTTCTCTAGTTGTCGAAGGAACACGGTTTTCACTGGAGTCATCTGGGGTTAGAGTTGACCCACGGGGAGACAGAACAAAACATCACTGCTTGAACACTGTCTCCCACAACATGCTCAACTGTCAGCTCCCTACTCTCTATCCACCAACCTGACTCTGCTACAGTCTTTTGGAAAAACAAAAAAGAGCTCACATTCAGTTGAAGTCCTCGATTCTGAATAGAGCTTTTTGATGATGTCCTGATTGAGGAATTCATGCAGAGCTACTCAATTTGTCGCCATGTGAGCATTAAGAACAGGTTGCCAATCCAGAAATAGCAGCAATTTGACATTCACCCCAAGGACTCTGTGTTATCTTCCAGTACTTACCCAGCTGTCATTTCATTGTCACTTTGTTTGCTGACACTGACCCTCTCTCTGTCAGCCTCTGTCAAATGAAATAAACTAAAGCAGTACACCAGAAAGCTCACTCAGTTGATAAATAAAATATCAGTGACAATGATGACAAGTGTCCTGATGCCACATTTTGTCAGACTCAATTAAATCTGCAAGGTGTAGCCTTTTCAAAACACTGCAGATTACAATGAATTAATAATTAGTTATATTTTATCAGACTGCTCTCCACTGCCACTGGCTCTGGCTTTGAAGGTGAGGCTTCAGCTGCAGAGTGGGCCCAAACAGCACTGTTTAAAGATAGAAAAAAAAAGATAAGAGACAAGACATATTGCAGAGCACACTATTCTTGAATTAAGATAATCTGTTGACCATGTGTCATATTTCATATAGTGCTTGATAAACCAAACATGAAATGACAGAGCTACAAAAACAAGCAGTGAAGAGTATTGTGTCTGTAGTTTTAACTATGCTTTTGAACTTCCATAACCAATTGACAACATGAAAAGACTTTTAACACTGCCAGGGACTCCAGTGGTGCAGTGGTGAATTCTGCTGTTTTTAAAGTCAAAGAGCCCGGGTTCAAATCCAGGACAGGGGATTTCCATGTGAGCTGAGAATGATGACTTATCTACAATGTTGAGTCTGGCACACAGTCTTTTCATGTAAGACAAGAGCGACACTAATGGGTTGATCTACTAAGTTCCCAAACAAGGGGAGGAAAAAAGATTCAAACAACTGAAAATCAATAAGACAAAGAAATACTTTTTTTCTCCCAACTGGTCTGGGTTTGACCTAATTATTTATGAAAACCACCATTTGTTGGAAAATTGAAATAAATCACAAGCTTCACAAGACATGAAGCTCCCCAGCACTCAGTCTCCAAGACTTGACAGGACCCCAAGACCTGCCACATTTTGTATAATTTACGTCCTGAGTGCGTGAGAACTGGATATACTTGCCCATATTACTATTACTGTAACTATCTTTATCTCTGACGGTCCAAATATGTTGACACGCTCACGGAAGACTCTCTCTCTCCGTTGTCTATCATTGCACTTCTGCCTTCTTGTCCCCAGGATGACTTCAGCCATTTGTGTGTAACGTTGTGCCCCTTTGCATGTGCCTTTCATAAAATGGTGATCAGGTACACACAGTCAGGCCATGGGTCTTGTGGTTAGAGTTTCTTTGAGTGAAATGGTCTGAGAGTCAAAGCCAGAGCAGGGACAGTGCAAGTACAACAATGAAGCAGGATACAGAAAAGTAGAAGGTAGGGAGGAGTGGAAAAAGGAGACAAGGAGTGTAAGTAGGAGACCAAAAAAAAACTTGAAAAAAAAAAGGAGGTTGAGGGTTTGCACCCGGGGAGGGTAAGAAATGACAAAAGCATGACTTAGAAGTTTAAAAAAAATCAGATTTTTTTTTTTTTTTTTTCAGTGAACTGTTAAGATTTTGCTCTCAAGTTGCTGGACAGCCCTTTGTCTTCCTCTAAGGGTCACGAAGGAGATTTAATTTGTTTGTGAATGACAGAGAACCAGCAGATACAATTAGGGATTAAATGAGGTTGTAAGGAATCGAAAACATAAAAAGTAAAGTCTCAGAGTGGAAATAAAAGCTGAAAGTGATGTCAATCCGGTGATGTCCATAGAGGATTGCTACAGAAGAACAAGATCTTTCTGACCTCTTTTAAAAAATACTGCTGAACTCAGAGGTAATGTTTGGCAGCTTTATTTATTGAAGTTTCAATTGTTATCAGAACCTTCAGGTGGACTTAATGTACAAAGATATGAATAGAGGACCCTTTAATTTGCTGTGTGCGCCATGAGCTGGTACCATATTTCAGACATTAATTTCACGCAGAGTATGAGCTCAAATTGCATGAAATGTAGGTAAATCTGTCTTTCGCTGTCTGGCCCACAGATACTTCATGGACACAGAGAGGAAATGTGGTAATAAGTGTGTTGCTTTCAAATTCAACATCAAACAAGAAGTCAAATATATGAAAAATGTAACATTTCAGGTTGGCATGGGACCCATCCACGCTTGAAACCAGACATCTGTAAGACATCGCTCTTTATTCTGTTATTCAGGATCCTCTCACACACTCTTCAAACACTATTAATTTCCAGTGGTTAATGATGCAAACTGACATTGTAGACACTTTTGTGTTATCAGACACAAAGACAAAGATGGATGTCATATGTCAGCCCTGTTACAGGAAAGAGATTGGCTTCAATTATCGTGGCAAAATACCTTATGCTAGTAGGTGCATATTGCTGGGTAAGTGAATGCACACACATCTCACGTTTATAGTCACACACACTCTGACTAAATAGAGAAGCAGTAACAAAAACACAGATACACTATGCAAAGAACTGGACTTTATTATTCTGTTTTTGACCCTATGATTTTACTGCAGTTTCATTGTGTGTTGATGCCAGCACCTGGGCACTCACACAGGCAAACTTTGCACCCTTTGACTTCAATTAGCTTTTGTTATAAAGCTCATGCTAGCATGATAAACTTCTCCTTCAGGTCCTGCAGTCAATCCTATTTTAATAAACAGCATGGAGCCTCATTGCTAATAAAGTTAGCATGCTGACAGTCTGTATTCACTGTGTGTGCTAATGCCCCATTCTGAGTCATGCTATGGCAGTGCTAGGCCTGTTCATATTGTTTTTTCCCATTAGAGGCTAATAGTTTTAGTTGGGTTAGTGCAGTCCATTCAGGTCCTGCTGTGAACATTGATTTCAGTGTTTACAATTCTCAGTGTGCGTGCATGCTGTGTGTTAGTGTGTGTTTGTGTGTGTTCACCTCCTGAGGCGCATCAAAAAGCACAACATACTGACTGACCACAAAGAGAAATATATTATTTAACCTCAGGGTTTCATTTTCGTATTGCTAAACAAATTGATTTTACGGTTCTGCTTGTAGCAGAATGTTTTATCAGAGAGTGAAAGAAGAGGAATGAGATTTGGCCTCCAAACAAAAAAGCTCAGTGTGAGCAGTGACTTATCATACATCTTTAAGATCTTTGAATTTCGCTGTAGAGTATACATGGTGTGAACCGTATTTTCAATGAGCCTTGGGCTTTCTGTCACAGGAGACAATAAAGAAGACAACTAAATAACCAGGGTTTGTGTGTCTGAACCACTGTCAATTTGTACTGAACCAGGGATTCGCCTTTTCATTTTGAAATAAATCAGGAATTTGGTTTGGTTTACTAGATTCAGATTACAAGTGGGAAAAAAAACAAAAAACATAATTAGTAGTCAGTGTTGGGGACGAGGCACCAAACCTCTATGTCACATCTCAGGACGAGTTTTCGAGTCCAGCTGAGTCAAAAGGGAAGAATCACCAATGAAGAATAAGAGTTCGGTCTGTGTCAAGTCCCCTTTACTGGAGCTCAAGTCAAATCCTCATGATTAATATCATTAGTAGTTGAAATTACAAAGCGTAACGCTGCTTCACTTCAAGCCATCCTCTATATAAACCTGGGATGGCTGAGTAGGACTTTGGGATGCGTAGGCAACACATTTTATCTCTTAATTTAAGATACTGACTGTTCCTGTTGAAGTTTTCAGAAATTTTATATTTTTTTATAGAGAGAGTTTAAAAAATGATAATAATAATAATAATATATACAAAAAAAGCTAAGAATACTCCTAAAACTTAAGAATGCTTTTGACATCACTAATAATGTTATATCGGTAAGGGGTCTAAACATTCGTATATATATCTTTTTTTTTTTTTTTTTTCCTTAATTTTCACATTCCCAAATGAAGTCAGCATCATTTGAATTTACCTATAGCTTATCTATGTTGAATTAACATTTATGTTGATGCATTTCCTTCCAGCAATTCCTGAGTGGCTAGCTGTGTTGCTGTTTTGACTAAACTCCCTCCAGAGGGTTTTTGTTCAGAGTCTAGCAAAACCAAGGCGAAGTAGCTACAGCAGTTAACAGAGGAAAATTGGCTGAAACCAGACAAATCTGTGTTATTCCAATTATCTGCACTTTCATCCTCCTTTTGTCTTTCTAGGCTCTTTCTTTTTCATAATCTACAGTATACAGTGTGTAAGTACAGTGATAGTGCCAAAAATGATTTATGTAAATATCATAACTGAAGGAGTTAAATGATAAATGCAGACAATTCTTTGTAACAGTTAGATTTTAGACCCTTTTGCCTCTGTTAAGACAGCATATGGACCTGACCTTTTGGTGAGACGCCTCCTCCTCTTGTTTTATTTTGGATGGACTTCCTGTTTTTTCTTTGTTTTCCTGGTCTGGCTTGACTATGTTTCAGAGCACCCTCCCCCTCCCCGGTTGCTGAGGCTGAGTGAGACTTCACACCTGCACTGCATCTACAATCAAGGCCTTTAAGAAGCCAGCAGCCCTCAATCTTAGCACCTGAGTATTGTCTTCACTCCTGAGTGGTACAGTTGCTTCTCCTGGCCTTCTCCTTTGATAAGAGCTTGTGACTTTTGCTCCCGTGATTCCTTGTATTACTTCTAACCTCATTCTCCTCTGTTTGTCCACAGTGTCTCCAGCCCACACAACAGCCAGCCAGCAAACCAGACTTTCTCTCGTGCCCTTTTCCCTGAGTTGGACATTATACACATCTTTAATTTGTTATCTACCTCTGTGTCTGCTTCTGGGTCCACAAGATACACCACACGCCACAGACCTATCGCTAAGCCCTGCCCCTCGAATGTGGAAAAGCCAATGGCAGTTTAATACCAGTTGCGCCAGGACCAGAACTTGGACATCTGTGACTTTCAGGCGTTGAAAGTTTGGATTTTTCATCTGTTTCATGGCATTTATATTGATGTGTGTAATGTTGGACCCACTAGTTAGACAAACATCCCTTTCCACAAATACAGACACTCACATAAAGTTGCATGTATTCAAACCTCACGTGACAAAGGTGGGTTGAGCGCACAGATCACAACATAAATTCCAAAAATGGCATTAAAATCGGAACCATCTGTGCAAAACAATGAAAAAGAAAAAGCCAGTAAAATACCTTTCTGCTGACATAGTATGAGGGTGTTGGATGGATGGATGGATTTGACAAACATAGACCTTAGTTCATGTTTGTTTTTTTGTGGTGGGGATTCTGCTGTGTGCTTTTTTTCACTGATGTGATTTAAACCCACACCAAATACTGGCACCTAAATCAGTGTCCCTGGATCAGTTTGCCAGCACAACGGTAAGTGCAGTTATTTTTTTTCACCTGTGTCTGTAGGATTGAGTTGTTAGAGGTAATTAAATCAAGAGTATTATTAGTCTCCTAATAGACCTCCCTGGCTCGTAACGAGACAGTATTTTATCCCTTTAATTAAGAAATACAAAGAATATGCTCCAAACTGTAAAACATAATTTTTTCTTATAAAGTTCCTATGTGAAGTCCTTCCAACTCCAAATAAAATGTAATAAATATTTTTCCTTTTTGTTTTGATTCATGAAGCTGGAGAAAATCAACCCAGACTGTTAATTCTGGCACTTAAATTAACTCCAACTCAGAAGCAAGTTTGGTGGTGAGCCCAAACTGTCTCTGTGTGTTTTTGCATGTGGGTGGCTGTAAGTCAGAGTCACAGTTGGTGGGTGGGTGGTTACATTGACTAGGGTGCCGTGGTTTGTGTGTGTTGACACTTGGTATCCCTGCTGAGACATGTTGGAGGGCACTCACAGAAATATGTGTTTTCACCTCTGAGTTTATTGTGGTTTTAAGAAGCAAATTAAAATTTTAAAGTCTTGCTCTTGGCAAATCTGCCAGCTATGCTTGTACTTTTAAAAGCTTAACTTTTTGTTCTACTTTATTTTTATATTTAGTC
This sequence comes from Xyrichtys novacula, assembly GCA_962446985.1. Lineage (NCBI taxonomy): Eukaryota > Metazoa > Chordata > Actinopteri > Labriformes > Labridae > Xyrichtys > Xyrichtys novacula. Next base: position 7,563,623 of record OY660874.1, read on the forward strand.
ACATTGTGCTGTAACATGAGTCTTAAAGAAAGTAGCCTGGTTGACAGAAGCTATACTTCTTTTTTTTTTAAGCTGCTATGAGTCTGGCATAAAATTTTTCATTTTCTGACACCAGGAAAGCAAATATTTCAAATCTTCAGTTCATTCTTCATTCAACTTCAGTCTTTTGGCCATAAGGTCTGATATGGACCATGGACAAGAGTCTCAGGAAAATCACATAAACCAGAGAGCAGATGGTAAAGCTGGAGCAGACAAGACAATACTGGACTGAAAATTGCTCAATGAAACATATGTGAGGTGACAAGAACAAAGATAAATGCTGGTCAAACCTTTTCTTTGCCATTGCTTCCTCTGTGATGAAATAACGATGAAGGGAAACAGTGCTGTGATTCAGGATGCTTCACGAGGCTGTGACAGTGTTATGTCCTACCAGTAACACTCACTTAGACACAATGAGTGTCCACACTCTTCATACTGGGCTGTTCATGGACTCCCTTTTCTAATTTATCTAGGATATTGGTACAATAAATAAATAAAAAACATTAACCAACAGAAAGCTGAAAAAATACCCTTTTCCTTTTATTCAGTGGCAATTTTATCTGTAAACCTTTAAAATCTGTTAAAACCCAATCACAGCATGTGTCTTCAATGTCAAATGTTTCCCATCCAAAACCATCATCAGTTTAGCGACCAATACCATCAAGAAGCTCACAGATAAAGGCAAGTAAAGAAAAGCATCTAGCAGCTTTTACATTGAAGGTCTTATGCTCTCAAGACCGAGACTGAAACTCTACTACCCTCTCACTGCTGGAGCAGTCATTCCTGTCAGTGTTTTCGATCTTCTGTCAGTGTCAGTATCTGTTTTTGGTGGACTGAGAAATCTGCACCTTGCCAACCTGGCACTCTCCAACTTGGCTCTGTAACATTAAGTTTTATTACAGACCCTGAGAATACTGACAGAGACCCTGGTGAGAGTCTTTGATAAATGAACCTCCATGGTCTGCACGCTGGTAACTGCCAGCAGAATGTCTCTGAACATTTCCTCTATTATCAGAGCTTTCTAATCACAAAGCATTCACCTTCATACCGTGGCCTCTGTCAGCGCTTAACTCACCCTGCAAGCAGCAGAGCAGAGTGTGTGTGGCATTATTTCCTGACTATAGTGCTTTTCTCATGTCTGGCCTTGCCAGCGATCGATCGCCATCTTCTTTGTCTGCAACATTAACAGACTTGGAAGTGTGTGTGTGTGTGTGTGTGTGTGTGTGTGTGTGTGTGTGTGTGTGTGTGTGTGTGTGTGTGTGAAACCAATATGAACTGACTTGCTGTGCATTCACCTGCCTGTATATCCATTACCTGTACAGGGTGAGGGGACCGCCAAGGTGAGGGTTTCTTTCACAAAGCGGTGCACTGATGTCCAATAGCCATTTGGAGGAATGATGGGTAATAGAGTTTTCTGAGCCTGATGACATTAGTATGAATGCAGTTGATATAATAATACTACAGTGCACACTATATTAAAACCTCAAATCTGTTCAGGCCTCTTTAGAAAAGCTCAAACGCTAAACAGATGTCAGCACTCTGATAAAAGCTAAGGAATCTTCCTGTTTTACTATCATCTTTCCTTCCTTCCATCCTCTCTTCATGCACCTGTACTTCTTTTCTCATCCTTCTTTTGTTTCCTTCTTCCTTCTAACCAATCATTTTTATCCATTGTCCATCATTCTGTCCTCCCTCTGTCCTTCCTTCCATCTATTCATCGCTTCTACCTTCCACCTTGTCTACCTTTCTGTCTTCCATTTCCACACTCTGTCTTTTATTTATCCTTCCATCATGTCCTTTCTTCCATTTATCCTGTCCTTCCTCAAATTTTCATTTTTTCCCATCAATTCGCCCTTCCATCCATTTTTCTTTATTTATTCCCTTTTTTTTCCTTCTTTTTTTACATTTATCTTTCCATTCCTCCCTTCCTTCCTTCCTTTCATCTATCCTTTCTTTCTTTCTTTTTCTTTTTAAATAGCTTTCATTTCTGGAAGTTAAAACATCCCCCAAAGCTCACTCAATTTTTCATTGCTATGTAAAACTTGAACACGTAAGTCAAAAACAACATTTATGGGTTTTGCAAAACACCTACTAAGGACATTTTTTGCACGTGGTCGAATAAATATCTGTATCTATAAATATCTGATTTTTGCCAGGGTGCAATTTTGAAAATAACTCTTAGAGTTTGTCCTCTCCGGACCATCGAGAAAAACTCAAATGGCCCCTGGATCTGTTTTGAAGTGATATGCTTTGCTGCAGATATCACAGAGCTGTCCATTTGGCAGATAGGAGTTACTGCGGTTGCCATCTCAGCTTTCATTCTAATACTATATTTGCAGAGGCTCTCGGTGTTGGTACAGGCCGTCCCTTTGACATCTACTTAACATCCGAGTGTTTGCTGAGCTGCAGTCTATCACACGTCCTGCTCTGCTCCTTTTGCACTGAATGTGACGTTCTGCAATACCATGACTGACACTGCCCTTATTTTACCTGTATTCATTTTCATCCTGGCTGATCACTTTTGGCTGTCGTGCTTTTATAATGAACATTGTGATGGTATTTTAAATGGAGAAGACAGGCCTCAATTACTAAACGTGCACCACCTCTGGCTTATGATGGGAGACATGTTTTGCCATTTTAACCACACAAGTTGATGCTTATTAATCAAAGATTTGACAGATGGAGACATTATTGATGTGTGTTTGAATATAACAATTGGCCTATCACTAAGCCCTGCCCCCCTTAGTTACTGTTCCTAACTTGGACAAAAAATTGGAGCTGAGCAGTGCTTTACAATGGCTGCTGCTGGTGTCAAAATGCTATCTCAAGAGGGTCTCGACAAATTCTGGGCACAGAAAGACGTGATTTCTTCAAGAAGCCTTCTAAAGGGACTTCAGTTTGCCATGGAGGAATGTGTGCAGAATTTAAAATTAGATGCGGTGGGTGAGATCACTGTTAAATTGGAGGTTAGGGTACACAGATCCCAATGCAAGCGGGAGAAGCCTCATCTCACAGTCGTCACGATTGCAGATGACAACATCCAAGAGCAACACTGTTTGTGCACTGCAGAGTAAGGTTAAATTAACCTTTGATTATTTAAACTAATCTGGAGAGGCACTGAGTGTTACAGTCACTCAGCTAGTGTGCTAACCTGGGCTAACATTAGCGTTGGCTAATTTACCAGAGGTGAAAGCTCTGTTACTACATTACTTTAATTAATTCACGATTGAATAACTTTCGGTAAAGTTAGTAGATTTAAAGCTATGTTGATGTAACTTTCCTTAGAGCAAACATAGACATCCTTGTTAAAGTTGGCTATGTGGTCTGCCGCACAACTTAATCCACAGCAGACATTAACTTCAGTCTTTCTTTGGTTTTGGAAATGGAATGAAATACACCCCATTGCCCATCCTGTCAGGATAACTTGTGTCGGTATTACCTCTACCTCATGCACACCTTTTACCATGTTTCTTCCTGTTATATTAAAATTTACACCATAAAACAGATGAAAAATCACAACTTCTAATGCTTTTCTTTAAAGCTGAAAGCTACAGATGGTCATGTTCTGGTCCTGGTGCAACCAGGTAAACTGCATTGATTCATCTGGGTTCATGTGGGGCTTAGTGACAAGTCAATAAGTCCCTTTCAAACAGAACTAAGAATGCCGGAGAAACTTTTACTGAAATATACAAGAACAGCTTCTTAACTGAATATGTAATTAATCAATTCAATACTGATGCCTTTATATGGGTACAAAAGCAAAGAGCTAGAGATCAGACATCCCCCTTTGTCTTCAAGCCCTTAAGATATATGCAAACAAGCAATACAAATGAATTATCTCTCTGGTCCATTAGAAATTGCACTTGCCATGTGTGTGTCCCTCTCCTTTAAAGCAAGTTTAGTATGATTATGTTTAGGCACCAAAAACACATGGGAAAGTTTTGGAAACAGACCATGTACTAACATATGAATAAGTTGCATATGATGCACTTACTGTAAATCCATAAGTCAAGTCTTTGTGTTATACCACATAGGGTAGTGGGTCTTTATATGAGTCAGGCTTGTGTTCAAGGTAGGCCTTAATATCCTTTTTTTTTTATCTGAGAGGAAAAATGGTTCATCCTGAAGATAAAAGTGAGGGCCTGATTCCCAAAAAGAAAGCATGGCTCTTTTGCACACTCATATTGTGCCTAATGAGCCTTTTTTATTTATTTTTTTGTCCTTCTGTGACAAGAATGAATTCATCTGAGGCTGTCTGATGTGTTGCCCTAAACCCTCACATAAAGACAGTGCCATTATGTACAAGTTTTAATTTATCTATTCTTGAACAAGTGGTTTTGTGCTGGTTCTGCCCAGGAAGTAAGATTAATATAAACCAGGATTTATTATGTCATAAATTGACGCCATAGTAAGTTGACAGGATTTCGTTTTGTCAGGATGAAAGCTCATGAAGCTTTGTTACCATGCTGCTGTGTTTAAAGGGTTGCAAGAATGTGGATGAGAGACTTGTAGACTCAAATATATGCTTAAAATCAGCCTTGTGTGTGTTTTATGAGACAAACAGCACATTCAAAACTACCAAGAAAACTTTGCCTGTGCTTATTACAAGAAACTCCTCAGTGTCCCTTTCCCTGCAATCCTCCTCCAACCCTCTGATGTGCAAAATATGAAATACAGCCTCCAGTTGCCACATTCATTGAAAAAAGTTGTCTGCTTTCACCCCAATCTTCTCCTTGCAGCACATCTCCTCTGCTGTGTATGATTATGACTCTTCTCTGAGAATAAAAAAAAAACAAAAACCTAGCCAGTGAATGTAGTCCAGACAGAAATTATGTTTCCTCCACAACATATTTGAAAAAGCAAATAGCATTTTGTCGCAGCCGGGGTTGAAGTAGAGTGCAGCAACCACTCATCCGGTCATAACTTGAGCTCTATACACACGTTAATGGCAGGTGTAAAGGGAGCCACCGTGTCTGTAACCACACTGGGTGAGTTGATGACATGTTCTTGCACCAGTGCCACCAATGTCACGTATAAATAATTACACAATAACTTTTAATTTCCCCAGAGAGGTCATTATAATTTCATCTAGATGTATATCCATCACCTGTTTCCCCTTTTGACTCCCACACTCAACATCTTCATTACACTTTTCCCTCCTTCATCCCCTTTTTATCTACGCACTCTCATCCATCTTCTTTCCCCTGCCTCTTCACCTCCGAGCAGCATCACTCTTGTTTCACTCTTTCAGCACCTGCCTCTTTCTCGCTCCCCTGGTACCCAAATTCTCTTGTTCTCCAGCTGATCTTCTCTGTCAGCCCCTCCTCCTACCTCTGTGTGGCAGGTAGTTGGGTAGCTGTGATGTCATTTATCCTACTTACTGAGTTGCCATGGCGCCCCTGAAACCAATGGCACTGTGGGTAAACAGAGTTCCACATGGCTGGAGGATTCATCAATAAAAACAATGATAACAGGAAATCAGAAACTCACAAACATACTAATATGACTGCACACACACACACACACACACACACACACACACACACACACACACACACACACGCCTGCAGTCACAAGTAGGATACATATGTATTCTTCACACTACTACACGCTATTAAGTTTTAAAATAAACCTAAAAAAATATAAAGCGAACCGTAAAAGAACTTTCCAAACCAAAACAGTTAAAACTGAATACATAAAAATAGAATAACAAAGTAAAACACTGACACTTATGCTATGGAATTGTAATAATTAGAAAAAGAAAAAAACAGAAAAACAACTCGCTCCTATGCTCCCTTATACTGATGTTGAATTAATACTTGATTGTCTTGGAAAAGTGCAATCAAACATGACAGTAGAAAAACTAGTAGCCAGCCATTTTGGCTCATACACAACAACTACCTCGTGCAAGTTCAGTTAATGTCTATTTTTCCCTAGACTATTTTACAGTTTACATATAAAATAGCTGCTTCCCAAGGTCGTTGTGTAATTTTTTAGTGCTTACACATAATTCTTTAGTTCTCTTCTTTGTACTGTTCAGCAGTAGGGAGCTCCGAAAAAATGTTAGATAAAGAGATTCATATCCTTGAGAAACAAGCGCAAATAATTTTGTGCTTGGTTGGTAGGGTATGAACAGGAATCAAGGGTTCCTCACAACTCTCACACTCATAAGGCTGGAGAGCAGAGTATGAATAAAATGGAAGAATATAGCAATGGCCATATTAAAAGAGGGTTATGCACTACGTTTAATTAACAGCCTATATCAAACACAAAGCCTGTGCCTTCTTATTTTGAATTACTTGGCAATACCAATCATGACAAATCCTCCACAGTTTTGTCTGGATAATGATTTACAAGGACCCTGGCAATACTGAACATTTTTTAACAAATAAAAAACAGTCCTGGTTAATCAGACACTGATCTAAATTTTTATGAAAGGGCTCTTATTATTCAGTTTAATCTAAAATTGTATTTCATGCCTTTTTTATCACACTGAATGGAGACAATGTGTTCCTGTTATCTTAAAAAAAAAAACGTAACATCAGATTGAGAGAAACAGTTTCAGAACTTGTAAAATTAAGCTTTCTGAGGTAGTTCACTGATTTGCAGCTCGAACAGAAAGTGCAGAAATGAATTAATATTCAGTGTTAGTGAAAGTGAAACTGTAAATGTGACATAAATATTCCCATCAACAATGAAAGACCTTCAGAAGCTAGATAAACTCATATCTATCACAACAATAAACCAGCTGTAGAGCAACTGAAAAAGGGTGATTATGATAAAAGGTATTTTATTCTTCATGTATAAAATATATGTGAACTCCTTCATAAAGACTACCTTTTGCCTCTAAAAACCCTGTGTGCTAAACTGGCTCTTTGTATAAATTATGTAAAATAATCCTAGAAATTCCAGGAAGTTGCCAAAAGCAATGTGATAAAAGTTTAAAATAATTCAAAGTACTTGCTTCTCCTTTGCTTGTGAAGTAGCTTTCTGTGTATGTTATTCAAATCCTTGTTTTTTGACTGTATTTGTGTCTCTTAATAGTCCGTTCGTTGCATAAAGACCTACAAAGGATCCATGAACAAGGAATCTTCTCAACAAGACTGTGAAAGTGAAAAAGAAGGGACAGGGGTCAGCACACAGTCAATAAAGCTGTTGTTTTACTTCCTGTGCTAAAATAAATGTTGATCCAATCACTGTATATACTGTATATACTGAACTCCACTGGGCACAGTTGGGGTAAACCTGCGCTTTACTTCAGGTGTATTTAGAATTCATGGTTAGTCTTAATTACTACAACACATGTATTTGCATGTGGGACACATTTACACAAATACACGTGATCCCAGGGCTGCACATCTGTTGTTCAAGTATCTAAACAGAGGCATCTGTAATTGTCCTTTATCGTGTTTAAAATTGAAATCATGCTCAGAGAATGTGGGATCAACAGCAGAAACACACGGACTCAGCCTGCTTGTGTTTGTGTTGTTACTTTGATGTACTGTAGGAGAAGAAGATCAAAGTGAGTTTTAGTGTGATTCTGCCCCTTCTGACCTCTGGTTTTATTTCTACATCAGGAGACTGTGTTAAAAACCAGCAGGTGGTCCTCTACTGGCTTCATATACTTAGGCATACATATAACACCTATATTCAATCAGTTGTTCCAAGCTAACTTTAGCCCATTATTTGATAGAATAAAACATGATTTGGAGAGATGGGTTGATCTGCCTATATCCTGGCTGGGCAGAATTTCGCTTTTGAAGATGAATATTCTTCCGCGCCTGCTTTACCCAATACAAATGATCCCCGTCTTGTTCAGTCAAAAAATTGTGAAAAAACTGAATGGTTGGTTCAGCTCATTTATCTGGAGTAGACACAGACCACGTGTCAGGTTTTCAGTGTTGCAATCGCCCAGTGCTAAGGGTGGGCTGGACCTCCCCGACATTAGGAAGTACCAACTGAGTGCCCACTTAAGATATGTAGCTGATTGGATCAAAGACGATGCTTCCTCAATCTGGCTTGATATTGAGAAGTCTCTGTCCACTTGCCCTCTTAAAAATCTACTCTTTATAGGTGATTTGAAATGTGTTAAAAAGCTTTGCAATAATCCGATTACAATCAATACTATTAGAGCATGGAAGATCACACAACAAATAGAAGGCAGAGCAGGGTTTACGTCAATCCTCACCCCCATTACTGACAACCCTGATTTTCTCCCAGGGACCTTAGACGGGGCTTTCAAATGCTGGAATGCTAAGGGAATCATCTCCCTGGGTGATCTTTTTATCGGTCCTACCCTCATGTCTTTTAGCCAGGTCGTGGGGAAGTATAAAATATCAAGAAACGATCTCTTCCGTTACTTTCAGATCAGGGATTACATTTTAAAAAGTACGTCTTTGCCTGCCGATATGAGTATCACACAGATAGAGAAGCAACTATTTCTCTCTCAGGGCAAGACTGTCATTAGAACCTTTTACGCCAGTCTGGGAGATAGCTCGAGTATCAGCACTCGGACACTGGAAGGGCTCTGGGAGAGGGAGTTGGGTGTTGAGATAACGGAGAGAATGTGGGTCAACATTTGGGACAACGCAAAGAAAATATCTGTCTGTAACCGGACAAGGGCTATGCAATTAAAGGTTCTGCATAGAGCACATGTTGCCCCCAACCGTCTCTCCAAATATAGGAAAGATGTCTCTCCCATCTGTCTTAAGTGCAAGACGGGAACTGGCGATCTTACTCACTGTTACTGGTCTTGTGTTAAAATCCAAAAATACTGGAATGACATTTTATCTGAAATGGAGAAAGTACTGAAGACGACGCTGGATTTTGATCCGGTTTCACTTCTTCTGGGTCTCTCAAGTGACCGGGTTGCTGACATGTATCAGAAAAAAATGTATAATATCCTGACATTCTGTGCCCGGAAAAATATTCTGATTCATTGGATCTCAGACAAGGCCCCATCACTGTCAGGCTGGCACAGGACAATAATGGAATACATACCTCTGGACTATCTCACCTGTCTTCTGCATTCCAGGACTGATGTCTTTGAGAGAACGTGGAAACCATTCCTGGACTATATTAATGTAAACGTTTCTGCTATACTCACGAGGGCATTTGTATGATTCTGCATCTATCTTCTCTTCCCCCTTGATGAAGCCTCCACTGTGTGTTACACTCCGCATTGTGTAATGTGCCTGTTTTATGCATTCCAGAACTAATTAGTTTTGGTTCTTGAGATATTATTCCCAGCTTCTGTTGTTGTAGTTGTAGTTGTTATTGTCATTGTCGTGTAGTGCTGCTGTGATGTCTGGTCCTGTCTTTTGTATGTTTATCAATAAAAAAAAAAAAAAAAAAAAAAACCAGCAGGGGTGCATCGAAGTTCTCTGGAGTAAAATTTAAAAGAAGAAGAAGAAAAACATGCACACAAGTGCCCAGGGCCTTCAACATCTTAAAATTGATAAAATAGTTATCTAGTATCATCACCCTTCATAAATTTACTGTATGCACCATTTTGCAGAAGATTCGCTGGTTTGTGTTACTTGTACATTGCGCCATAGTCGAGAACTAAACACTGTGATGTTACGAATAATGACGAATAATAATATAACAGGTAACTGAACCCAAGAGTTTCAACTGACATGCATTCACTGGGGCAGCAGTGGCGCAGGAGGTAGGGTGGTCGTTCAATAACAGGAAGGTTGGTGGATCGATACCCGCCCCATCAGATCAGAAAAGAGCTATAAAAATTCTAATGCATCATTATATTATCATTACTAGAGTTCAGAAAAATGTCTTTAGATAAGGCTATGGTAGGAGATGGGACACTCTCACTCCATCAACCTCCGCAGCTTCTATCTATGCAGCACATGGCAAGGACACAAGAATACAACTCTGGTTGAGTCACAGTTTGAGTCGCTACCACAGGCAGCAAGTGTTGAGGCAGCTGATGCCAAGGACAGAGGGGCTGGGGGGGATGTCATTAAATGATAGGAGACACCCCCTGAACAATTTGAAAGTTATGGCTACCGCATTTCCATCTGGCACTGGGGTCTTCAGGTGGGCACCCTTCTTCATTGGTATTTTGTTGATAGGCCTAAAACACCTCTGAAGGACCCCATGCACCACCTGGCATCCAAGGTGTGCTCCCCTCCACTTTTACCTTCCTTGGTGTGCACTTTGGGGTCCTTCCTCTTTAGCCACAGCCAGATGCTGCTTTGCTCATCAGTCTCTGATAGAAACACAATCAACAATTCGGAAGGTCTGCAGCACAAGTGACAATCACGAGGGCTTAGAGAGAGAGAGAATCAGCGCAGCTGTGCCTTCTTATATCGCCCCACTCATCGCACCAAGCAGGTTCACCTGAGATACCTGGGGAGGAGAAAAACAGCAGAAAACACAGGACACACCCACACCCACAGCCGTAACACCCAGGTAATGTTGTCATGCAGTTTCAGCTGCATATTTCAAACTATACATGAAAATTTAAAGATTGTCCTCAAATGTAGAGATTCAGAAGATCATCAATTAAGCTACGACTAAATACCTACACAAATTTAAGAGGCCAAACACTGTTTTTTGTAAGCAGTTTTCCCTGCTTAGGTACCTTGGATCTACTTTGTTTAAAACAGTTGTGGTTTTGTACTTGATGCATTTCAGTTGTACTTTTGTTTTTTTCAACAACATATTTCTTCAGACTTTAGCCTAAAACCTTTCAGATAAACACACAAAACAAAAGTGATGCAAAAACATTTTCTTAAAAAAAAAGTACACAAACACCCTACACCTGAGATTTTCATAGGTCAAAAAGAGCTGATGTTGTTAGCACTCATAGTTAAATGAGCATGGAGGACATAAGGGATAGCATAAGGTATTCATAACAGAAGAAATCCGAAGCACCACCAAAAAAAGCTGCTGGTAACCACAACACATATAAATACTCCAGCACACACACAGTGAAAGGACACATGGAGGCAATCAGTCAAGTAGTTGTGAACTGATACAGATGATGCCAAGAGAGCTCCTTTCAGAGCCCGCCAAAAGTTCCAGGATGTGTGTGTGTGTGCATGTGTGTTTGTGTGACAACACGAGTGTTTGTATTATATCAGCCTCTCTTACTCTCTTTGAGTGCAAAACAGTTGGGGGGTTTAATGTGTCTCCAAAAACCATCTACCAGCATGGAACGCTGTCTAGTCCTTCACACCAACACTAAGACTAACACATCACACTGTCGCTTTCACTGGAGAGAGAGAAAAGAAGGGTAAAGGTACAGAGATATGAGAATGTGACAGGTATGTTTTAGGAAAAAGAGTTGTGGTGTGTGTTCTAAATGTTTGTAAAATTAATTTGATACAAGTAATGGCAGGGAGAACTTCTTTGTGTTACACAGGAATGTGCAGAGCGACATTAAGGGACATGGTAATCAAAATTATTGCAGGAGAAAGGAATTTCCTTTTTTTTTTTCTCTCTTGCTAAAAAACAAACAATCCCCTACTTTCCACTGTTTCCATGCTGTATCTCTAATGCCTACGTAGCCCATGTGCAGTACAAAACAGCTTGAGAATACCTACAGAGGTGAACATCACCTAAAAGTTAACCTGTGGGTGAACCCATATGAATCTTTTTGAATGGCGAATCATTGTGCTACGTTGTACACTTTTGTATAACATCTATTATTGTTGGTAATTTAGCATTATATATGGCCATCTAAGAAGGGCTCACACTCCCAAGAGCACATTTCTCTATCCCCATTGACTTGTGCTTTTGACGTCAACTAGCTGGATATTTAAATGTCTCTATGTTCCCTGTGATAATCAAATGATGGATGAGCACTGGGTTAAATATGAATTTCTTTATTTTTTATTTTATTTTTTTTACATGAATGTATTTCACTGGGTGAGCGAAGGGAGTTGTGAATCCTTACCAATATGAATGGTGAGTGTTTGATTTGACAGTTTGATCCACCAGGTTTTTAGAAATAAGTGAATTCAAGTGCACTTAAAAAAAGATTTAATTTATCAGAGGTATTAAAGGGGACCTGCCACCAAAAATGTATTTTTTGCATTTTTGTGAGTCAGATTAAGTCCATATTATGTTCGATTTATGTTGTAAATGTGAAAATAAACCGTTACGTCATTTGCATTCTGTAAAGATTTAAAATAAAGAAACGAGTGAACCAGGCCAATTGAAAAAGCAGGTCATTCTGAGGTCACGCTGACCTTGCTCATTATTATTCACGAGCGCGTCCTCGGTGAGCCGCGTCCACTCTCTTGTCCTTGTACCCATTCACAGTCATCATCACTCTCCAGCCAGAGCGAGACTCAGCTACCACTGTACCCGCTATGGGTCTCTTCCAAACGACTGGTGTTTCCTTGAGTTCACTGCCGGGTAAATGAACTTAAGGCTGGGCAGAATGAATGAAAACACCGCTGGAGCACCAGGATTAGTTCTTCTGCTCTCCGGCTTCTTCTTCAACTTCCTACTCCTCTTCGGACTCGGGGTCTAAAATATATGGTTTAATACCTGTCATTTTTAGCCTTTAGAATAAGGTGACCAGACAACCTCGATTTCCGGGGACAGTCCCCGAATTGGATGACCTGTCCCCGGCAAAAGCTGTCCCCGAAAATGTCCCCGATTTAAGCGTTTCATGAATGAGAGCAAAAATGTTGTTTGTGGGCTCGAACAACGGTGCACTGCTACTCAATAGTACCGAGATTTTGTCTGTGATCACGCAGCCCCTGCACCCCACCGCCACCGCTCCGATTGTCCCCGGATTTCATTACAGACATCTGGGCATCTTACTTTAGCACACATTAACAAAATGGATAAACCGAAATCTGAACCTCCACTGCTGAGCCAATCAGAGCACAGCAGGCTTCACAGCAGCGATCCAATCAGAGCAAAGCTCATTACCATAAATGTTAATGAGCCAAAATCAGTTGGTTTCCCTGTAAGGTTTTTGAGGCATACTAAAATGGTTTGATCAAATAACTTTTCAGCTAAAATTATGTTGCAAACATGATCAGACATCAAGGATTATGAAAAAATGATTAAAATGGGTATGAAATTTTGATGGCAGGTCCCTTTTAATGAGTCTTATTCAGATCTAAGGTTAGATTTTTCTTTTTATGAATTAAAATTTCAAAGTAAATTTTTAAAAGAGCTGGATCTTTTTTTATTATTATTATTATTATTATTATTATTTATTTTAACGTGTTGATCATATTCAAAAGTAACACACTGGGCTCTATTTTCGTTCGCGCCGGTGAGGCGGCGGAGGGCGGCGAGCCCCGCGCAGTTGTATTTTCGTCTGGCGGAGCCCGGTGTAAGGCGAGTTTGGTATTTTCGTGGACTGAGTCGCACGGAGGCGAGCCGAGATCCGCCAAGCTGGGCGTGGTGGCGTGGCAGGGGGAGGTGTTGACAGAATCAGCTGGCGCAGTGACATTTTCGTGCTCGCCACCGGCGTGTAACGTGCGCTGAAAGCTCGCCGATTCAAACCTGGTCAGCTTTCAGCGCAAGGCGGAACGCAGCTGGTCTAGTAGTATTTTGGTAGATCGGCGGCGTATCGACATACGTCACCGATGCCTCACCGGCAGGTTTCCACAGTGTCAGGCACATTTCAGTGCAATAAATAATCATCATCAACTATTAATCTGAGTCAGCACATACATTTAGATCTATATCGATATATTCTGATCTATATCTGATCTGATGAGCGCGTTTGGCACGCGTTTGGCACGCGTTTGGGCACACAACCTGACCGAATCAATACAGCTGAAACTGCATCAAATTAAATTAAATATCTAGTAAATAAACACACATGATGAAGTTAACAAGATATGTAATGTGTCTCCCTCCTTTTCTTTCTTCCTCTTATTTCTCGCACAGCTCGACCTGGACACGTCTCCGTGTCCTCTGTCCGTCTTGCTGCAGCTGCTGCGGCTGAACAGATGATTTGTTTCAGTGCTCAGATGCGTGATCTACTTTAAGCCGACATACGGATATTATAATATTCAGTTTTGTGGGCCAAATTTATTTTATATGCCAACATCTATGAAAGACAGAGCCAGGCCACGGAGCGCGATGCGTCATTTACGCACAGATGGTTCCGATTTTAATGCCATTTTTGGAGTTTATGTTGTGATCTGTGCGCTAAACCCACCTTTGTCACGTGAGGTTTGAATATATGCAACTTTATGTGAGTGTCTTTTTTGTGGAAAAGGGTGTTTGTCTTACCAGTGGGTCCAACATTACGCACACCAAATCCATCTGTGCTCAGATGAGAGAGTGTGGAGGACACTTGTTGAGCAGCTGCCCTCTGTCGCCATCGTGTGGCATAACTGTCTTCAGACATCTCTCGATCTCTTTGACTACTTCATGAAAATAGTATTACGCCTCGCCGGTGGCGGATTTAAAGGCAAGGAGAGGAGCTTATGTGATTGGTGAAAACAGGTCTCGGCTGTGTTAAACCGACTCCACGCCCTCTCTCCTCCCCGTCTATGACTTATGCTGCCGGGAGGAGCTGAGTTAGGGAGGGGGGATACTTACGCCGGGCTGCGCGGCTCACCAAAATACCAAAATGTGCTTGGGAACGCCTTGTCAGCGCGGCGGATCTGATTGACGCTGCGCTTGCGGCACGTCTTCGGCGAGGCACCAAAATAGAGCCCATCATGTTGGTTGTTCATTTTTGTGGTACCCTTTTAAAACTGATTTCAATCTCCTTGTGTTTCATTGAGCCTTCTTTACTCCTGCTCTTTGGGACAAACTCAAATACATTTCTTTCAAGGGATTAACTGATTGATATGATGTGCAAAAGTAGGTTGTCTTGGGCAAAACCTTGCAGTCAAGAAAATGGTTAATAACCAACCTGAATGAAAAAGTGAATTTACCAATCTGCCTTAAGTGCCATGATGAATAATTGCTTCAGACTGTTTAGCATCTCACAGCAATGGTCTTGTATTTTCCCTTTGTTCTTGTTCCCCTTGTGTTTGTTGTTCATGTATTCTTTGTTGTTTTTATATCATGGTACAAGTTCTCAGTCTTGTAATGATTTATTTAGTTGTCCTGTTCCCCAGTGTGTCAAGTCTGGTTTTACTTCCTTGGTTTTCCCACTTTTTTTAAAATGTCATTATCTTCACCTGTTTTTTGTCTGTCCCACGTGTGGCTTGTTTTCTTGTGTGTGTAAAGTCTCTGCCTTTCCTTCCTTCTGTGTCTGTCCATTGCCTGCGTCTGTTCGTTGTCTTCAAGTGTTCCAGCGTGCCTCCTTGTGTTGTTTTTGTAACTTTTTACCTTCTCATACCTCATCAGTTTTCCTGGTGAATTTGTTTTTATTTTTTTGAGTTGATTGATTGATTGATTTTTTTTGACTAATTATTTACCGCCCTTTTAAATTTTGGTTAGCAAAATCCAAAGCAAAGAGTGCATTTCAGGTCATTTCCTTAAATCTGTGACAATGAGTCTGGCAAGAACGCATTATTGTTGTAGCTAACAGACATGCCTCAACGGATTAATTTACTTTCAAGGAGACATACATGTTGAACAGAAGGATATCACTGGACATAAATTGTGATTTTTTTTGTGTGTGTGTTAAGTTAGAACTGAATGAAACAATGAATGGAGACGAATATATATATATATATATTTATTTATCTATTTTTTTTTTTTCTGCAGTTCTTATAAAACAATTCATGGTGATTGATAATAATTCTTATAATAATAATAATATTTTTAAAGACTAAACAGAAGAACAAGATAAAATTGCAAGGATAAACCTGCAATCTTAATGAAAAGGAAGATTAGTGTATGTCTTTGTTGTGAAGCAATTGTCACAGAAAGATTATTGAATGTGTTTTCATCTAAACTCAAACTAATAAATGGACAACAATGCCCAAATGTCAGCCTTTCTTGAGGAACGATAAGTGCAAGGTGCTGGCTGAACACATCAGTGCTGAGCAGTTTATTGTTTTGTCTCTCATTTGCTCTTAATGGGTATTTTAATGATGCCGACTGTTTACCCTTTCTCGTTCTCTTTTTCCATTACTGAGAGAGAGGTGGAGAAGGTGAAAGAGGGATGAAAATAAAGAAAAGGGTTAAGAGGTGAAGGGAAATGATTATTCCTGAGCTGGAAAGAGAAAGATGGGAGGAGTGAAGAGAGGTTAGCGATGCGTTTTCTAGCCAGGGGTAAACTGTAAACTGCTGCTCTTTGCACTAGTGGTCATTTAGAGAATGGATTGAAGTTCAGGATGAATGGTTTATTGTGAGATCTTTCCATTGGTGGTGGGAAATGAGGGCTGGTTTATTTGGTCTAAGCTGACCAGGTCTGCATGATTGAAGAATCCTCTCATTGGAAATGATAGTCTGCTAATTGGATTTCTCCAGACCACTCCAACCACTCCAATTTAAAGCAATCTCTCAATCTGTTCTGTATGTGTGTCCCTCTAGGATGGCAACTTGTCTCGTTAGCCTCATTATTCGGCTTAATTTTCTCTTTTCTTGCTCAGTCTTTGCCTTGCTTTAATCTTTAGAGCTGTGTTGGAATTATGAGTCTTCATTTGTCTGGAGAGCTTAGTCTGTCTGTTTCTTTGAAATTCAAAAGTGGAGTAATCGAATCATCTTTATACGCTTGAAACTACATAACACCCTCTACAGCACTTGTTCTCCTACATATTTTTCTCACATCTTCTTCTTGTCATTATGTCTCTATAGATTACCTCCAGCTGTCACTTATGTTAGTTAAAGGTGTACTAAAACTTGAAAAAAGATCTATAGTTAAGTGCTGCATCTTCAGCACTGCACCGGCTTATAGGACAGACTTTTTGTTGAGATAGAAACAACGCACTATTTTTACATATAGTCACAATAGGTTACTAAAAGTAAACATTTTTTTTATGTGTCATGAACAACCATGCCAACAATATTATACACACAGCTGTGTCTTTCTGTGCACAACACCAGTAAAGTACCACTGAATCCAAACTGTAATCTTTGTAGAGGATAGAAATCTTCAATCAACCTAAAAGACATCAGCATCTCAGACTTACCCAGCTTTCTGAAAAGCTTTCATTGAGTACCTTGAAGTAGTCTCTCCTTCGGGTGTCTTTTGAGACTTTTCAACAGATGCTTCTATCTCACCATCAGCCACCTGTAATTTAATCTTAAATCTTCATCAGCAACACTAGACAGTGAAAAAACGGAGCCAATCAACACTAATCCAATTTGTTTTCTGGTTTAAACTGAATAGAGAGCATCTAAATTTGGGAGCTGAAATTGCAGCAGAATATTCAGTACAAAAGCCTTGTGTGATGTTGAAATATAGGATTTGCCATGGCTTTGATAGATGTGCTGCTCTTATTCTGATGTTTAGAAGTTTATCTGGGCTGCACCTGTATTATGACACCTTCAGTCTTGGACACTAATGGATAGAGTTTTCACAGACTAGATTTACTCTCCCTTCTGACCGGCTGCAGTGTACTGTAGGTTATAAACTGTACCTCAGTTAAGTTAACAGATAGGACCAGTGTCAAACTAATAAGCAAAAATACACCTCAAGTAAATTCTTCATAAACATGGTTTCTGTCATCTTGTTTGTTTACATTATAGCTGGTTGATGTCTGAGTTCTGAGTGCAGGTTATATATGCGACTAATGCCAGGCAGGTCACTCAGTTTGTCTGCCTATTGAGGGTTTTCCCCTTTTTTTTCCCATTTGTAAATTTAAACATTACTCTTCCTGAGTAGGGTTAATCAATAAAATAACATACCAAAATAGTTCAACCAATGATAGGAAAATTGGATAAAACACTAGGTACTCTCTGAATTTGTATCAAACACAAAAACTTTTAAAATATTCGTAGACATGTTTTACAAAAAATGCAAAAGTGGGCAGGACTGTGTTTTTAGTCTGAAAGGACATGGTCACAGCTACAGTGAGTTGTTGCTGGGTGTTTTTGTGAATAGTGGACCACAGTACATCAAATACAGTACACTCTCTCAAACTTATGCCATGTTGAAACAAATGTTTTGTTACATTAGACATGCTTCCACTATTCATTGAGTCCAATGACCCTACGGGCAGCCAAAATCTTAAATTAAATAATCAATAAAAGGTATAATACAAACATATTATCCACAAAGATCCACAGATAATCTCAAATCTTTAAGGTTGTATACTCTTGCTCAGGTTTTCTATAATCCATGTTTTGGTGTATGAACAGGGTTTGGATCCTTCTTCATTCCAAGTCAAACAACCTCAGTGTTGATGATTCTCAATAGGTAAATTCAGGATCCAGATCATTTTACTCTGGACAGCAAGGTCAATAATGATTTTTAGGTTCAACAGATGTACAGACATATGCCCAGCTTTGATCTACAACATGCTACAAAAGGCACTTTTCCTCATGACAGTCAGTAATACAGTGCAAACAAATCAGTTTCTGTTTTAGTTTAAAGTTCATTTTAAATTTACAAACCAAAAAGTAACTCATCACTGTGATTCTAAATTTCGTTGTCCTTTCAAGAAAGTGAGAAAAAGTGGACCAAGGGAAGATCCCTGTGGCACTCCAGTACTTGTGCTAATGCCTGGTCCCCTTTGCCTTTGTAGTAATCTATTTACAACCTTTTTAATTATTTCAATCCAGTTTTTTTTTTTTTTTTTGCTCTTTTTTAAGCGTCTTTTTTTACAAAGCTGTTAGCATGAACAACTATGGAAGTAAATAAACATCTCATCTGATGGTTCCTGGCAAGAGGTTGATAAATGACATAGGGGAATGAGTGAACAATTGGTTCTTGATGTTGATGGGTAGGAGAAAAGAAAAGAAAAGAAAAGAAAAGGCCTATGTTATGTTGGGTTTCTAAGTATTCTGGGGTTGATAACCACTGAGAGTGGTCCAAAGAAGGACAACAGGACAAGAAGCAACAGGATTATGTGTGTGAAGGGATCATCATTGAAAGGGCAAAGTCCTGCACTGTTTTGTTCAAGTCCGAGAGAAGGGCTAAGTACGATCACATGACTGGTTCAGAGCAGCAGCAACAGTAGAGCACAAGCAAAGACCAGAAGTCTTCCAGCTTTTTACAGACAGACCACCAAAATTGTGAGTCTGTCTAAGGATTGTGTGAACATGGATGACAAATGTGAAATCAGAGCAGCTCCAGTTGCCTTCCCAAACTAGCTCCTAGGTGTAGCTCCATTTATGTGAGATAGTAGCTGCTATGATGGATGTTACCATTTCAGGACATTAGTTGCATCATTTCTGTGTAGTTCGCTGTAGCGGACTGGTCAGACTGCCCATGCTAACTCCTGAGAGAGCTTGTTTCAGAACATGAAAAGAGATTGTAATTTCCACATGGCCTCTCAATTCTCTAAATCTCAATCAGACTGAGTATCATTGAGACATGCAACTAAACAACTGATCTCCCAGTCCTTGAGGTCCCATTTTGCGAGTAAGAGTACATGAAAGGATTTGTTTCCAACACCCTGAAGCCAAAAACCCCAGGACATTTAGCGGTCTTATGGGGGCCAGGCATTGATAGGTCAAGACCCGTTTTGTGGCCAAGGGAAACCCACACAACATGATGATGATTGGTATGTATTTATCTTCCCAGGGGGCATTGCGTTGTGCTGTTTTAGTTACCTCTTTCATATTTATGCATACACATCAGGGAGATGCCCAGTCCAACCAATCCCATTTTGCAGGCCTCCAAGGAGCAAAAGGATCAAAAAGCCTTGTTCATGCATTGTTCTTTGTTTCCCCCCAAGACTGAGACAAAATCCTTTCCCTCGCAATGGGTCACCATCAAGGGGAAAAATAAGTCATCTCACATCCCATCTTATTTTCAATAGCGCACAACAAGGGGTAGTGTTATAAAAGGCTTTTTTCAAAGGACAGAAGTTGCCTTTATTGAAAGCTGTTTGTTCTCTAAAATGTATTCACAAAGCGTGCCACAGTCTCTCCTGTGTGCTATGAACCATGCATTCTAATAGATGGCCATAAATGAGAGAATTAATAATTGACATCCTGCATGAAGAAGCTCTAATGAGTGTTGGTCTGAGCCAGAAGCCCTCGGGGGAAAATAAACAATCTATTTAATAAATAAAATGAAACATGATGAAGGTTATTATGCTCAGTCTCACGTCTGAAATAGGTTCCTTTTTTAATTTTTAAAACACACCATGCATGGCAAAATGGTTTGGACACCACAGAAGTGATCGCTGCAATTTACAGCTGAGGGTGTAATTATCTCCTTTCTCTGGCTCTCTTAAATATAGTTGGACCTTTTCATAAATGTATTAGGGAGCAGCAGTACAGTGAAACTGGGATTTACCTCAGATTTTAAGAGTATCAAGGTTAAGATTGTGTCTTCTTTATGTGGCTGTATGTGTGTTTCAAGTGCCCGAGGTAGAAAGGATATGACTGGGTGTGTTATTGATTACTGACAGGTAATCACCGGCTCTGATCTGTAATTACACTTATAGATTAGCTGAGGACGCAGTAGCAGGTGCATGTGTACATCCTTTACTATAACTGACAAGGTCATTGCAATGACAAACACTGAATGATGCAGAGGTCTCACAGTCAGAAAAAAGCATAATGCTAAATGCAGAGCAAGTAGCAGAGGACACATTTGCAAGGCAGTGCAAGAGGAGTGCAAGAATAAATTAAAACATAGAGCTGCAGAGTTACTTTTATTTGTTTCTTATTAAAGGACAATCTTGACTTGGATAATTGTAGTGTGTTCTCACAGAAATTGGCAAAATGAACAAAACTTATTAGAACCTGTTATGTGATAAAACCTAACTGTGGCAGCAACACAAAAACAATGCCAGTGGTAAGCTAATGAGTTTCTCTTGGATGTTGTTCACACAGACATCTTTTAAAAAACACAGGGGCCTATTTTAAAAAAGTGATAAAGTCAGATCTTCATGGGTGAAAGTCTTAAATATCATAATGTATGTACATCTCTTGTTTTTCTCTACTTAAAGTTTTTTTTTATACATTCATGAGAAAGACTGAAACTCATGTTGGTGCCTTTTTATAATACACAAAAGCTAACAAGTCCAGCAGTTGTAAGACTGATGATTTTTACTGTCTCCACACACCAAGCGCAGGTAAAATCACTTGACGACTGAATTACATGTTAAGTAAATGCAAAGATGTGATTTGACGCTCCTTTTACTCTGGTGGTGCGGATGACAGGATTACCTTGACTAACACGAAGGTTGCCGGGTGGCATATGAAAACAGTCAGTTGTTCACTGGTATCTAAAATGGAGGACAAACTGATTATGTCGGGGAGAGGGTGCCTTGAATTATATATTACATTTTCTTTCAATTGCCCAAACTAGAATAAACAGGAGCTCCCCTGTAGGCAAGTGAGTGAGGAAGTCCGATTATCTGTTAAATTGTAAAAAACCTTGGCTATCACTTGATCTTACCAGTTGAATTGGCAGGGATTACTGTTAAAATAATAACCGTTGAGTAAATACTATTCATTTACGTTTCTAAGTTCATGCAAATCAAGCGAGTAGATGATTTTACTTGCGCTTGGTGTGAGCGCCCCATCAGACTGTGGTTTGGAACAGTTTGAGGGGGTAGGTATCAGTGTAGCAAGCTGATTATTGAACACTACATCTCGAAGGAGACAGGCTGTTATCAATAAGCAAATGGAAGTGGGCTCAGTGAAGAAACCACTCCCATTGTACCTTATACTTGTGCATGACCCACCACAATCAAAACTGCATTGCTACCTTTAACCTCTTTTTGAGTGAGCTCTATTGGTAGCACCAATATTGGCTTCTCTGCAACAGAACCACCAAACCTGAAGGATAGTTAGAATAGATAGGCAGTAAAAGTTAGCACATTATTGGGTTACGAAGTGGGGATAGCTCCTCAGTTTTTTCCCCTCAAGTTAGGCCCTTGTGGAGGCTCTAAAGCTATGATGTATCAGGACTACCTATCATACCCACATGCTGTCTTTGCTTTCATATTTTTGAGCTACAAAATTACTTACAACCACGTATAGCTTTTTATGATACTACACTTACAAATGAATAAAAACCAGCAAAGAATAAACGACTGTATCCTCTGACTTATTTTATTCTAACTGCTTCCCTCGACCTTTACCCTCTTTTAGCAAACTCTACCCAAGCTCTGGAATTGTTTTTCTTTATAAATATACTTAAATCTATTTTTGGATATTTTAATAAAACTTCTTGGTTTATGTCTCTACTAATACTTTATGACTTCATAAAACACACACATAGAGTCGCAGTGATGCCAACAAGTGGTTTCTGAAGAGGTGTTGTGAAGCCAGTCGATGGTCGCTGCCCCTATATTTGCAAATTGGTGCTTAATTCTTTACTTCGAAGAGGTTGAGAAATAGGTTATAAAGCAATCACTTCTCATACAGCGTGAATAAACAAAGAAATATGCTTTTTAGACTATGATCTGCTAGTTTTATGTGTCAGCCTTTAACAATGCAGAACTGCAAGCGCTAAAGCAGATTTGTTAGTGTTTAAAACATCCCCAAGTGGACAGTTGAGGAAGTGCAGTTTTTTTGCACTTGCAAAGTTTTGGCTTCTTCTATCAGCACCAAAGGTTACTGCTTGATCATAATGAGCTTCTATACAGACGGCCTTTAAGGTTGAATTATTATTGCAGAAAGTCTCTGTAAAGGCCAGCAGCTAAATTTGGAAGCTAATATTGGCTGTAATTACGAGTGTTGAATCTACACCAAGTGCACTCTCTAGGAGCTAACTTTGGAGTTCCAGCTTCATAAAAACTATGATCAAATCAGGAAGGAGATAATGAAGGTTTTGTAGAAAGCCCAGGAGTGTGACCAGTCTTATGTGAGGCCATTCCTCTCATACTTAATATTTATGTGTAGAACACTTCTCCCAAGCCTATCCTTACACATCCTGTGGTCCTTCCTGCACCACCAGCTCACTCAACCACCCACACACAAATAATCTACCTCAGCACCATCAGTTCACAGTCCTCTTAGAGGAATACTCTGACAAACTTTGAGGGAACACAAGAAGTAGAAAGCCGTCTGAGTAGACTCTCTCAGCAAGATGGTGCAGGATTTTAGATCCTTTCACACTGACAGTTAAAACTTAAAACACTGCATTAAAAATACAATAACAAGCACAATCCTTTATAAAAAAAAAATGATAAAGATTTCAATGTGTTAAATCAGATCAAAAATACAAGTGGCCAATGCCTCTCTCTGTTTCTATTCTGCTCTGTCACTATGAGTGGAGTCCCACATTTTTCAACTCATGATATCAAACATCCTCTCATAAGAGCCAGACATAATCAGTTTATAAACCCAGACAAGCCTGAAGGAGGCCAGTTAGCATGTGTGGGAGCTTGTTTATGTCTCCATCTTGTGTTGGCATGTGTGTGTATTTTCAATTCAGTGAGTGTGCAGCAGATATTAGAGCCAGCTTGGACTGAAGTCTTCCCTGCTCGGGTGCCGAGCAGACTTGGCCCTCTTGAGAAAAAATGAGACAACATCAGATTGAAAAAGTATTTTAGAAAAAACAACAACAACAACAATGCAAAATATTAAAAACTGTCAAGTTACAATGTCATGTGGAAAAAATAAACATATCATTGAGTGATCTAAATTTTGTGTTTTTAAGGTACTATCTTCAAAGTAACACAGTTTTTTTTAGTCTTTCTTGTGTGTAATCTATTTTAATTGAAATTCTATTAGTCGTAAGAGGACCATCTGCTTTGCAAAATTGCAAAGTGGTCTAAAATCGCTGTGACGCTGCACAAAAGCAACAAGTGCTGTCTGTAATTCTACTGAGGATTCTTTGCAGCTCCATTTCTTCTCTTCTGCAGTTTTTTTTTCTCTCTTTCTCTCTCTTTCTCTTTGGCTTGGTTTAATAACGCTGCATTGTGACGACTATGATTTCCCCCAACACTCTCTGCCTCTCTGTGTGACAACATTGCGGTGTGACAGTTTTGTGTTGTTCTGATGTCTGTGTTTCCCCTCAGCCTTCACTCTCGTCTTGTAAGAGCTTAACCAGTGGCTCCCTGTGAGCCCAGGCGTAATTACAACGGCAACAACATCAGCTCAGCTATTTTGTCTGACAACAAAACTGCTTTGCAGACAGACGTGCTGGCTTCATTCAGCTGAGTTTTGAAAGTGTGTAATGCATCTGTGTGTGCTGCCGCTTTATGTATCAAGGCACTTATGTGTAATATTTTCATCGTTTTAGTGTCATGTATCAGCAAGTGTTTGTGTTTTTTGTATGCAGCATACTCAAATATTCATTCATTTGAAGTAATACCACACTGTTTGTGTGGGTGGGTGTGCAATTTGTAGTCATTATCACATACAAGCATGTAAGTACTTAACTTGCAGAGAATCTCTGTCATACTATTATTCAAGCTGCTGTCTCAATGTGTACACATTTATTAATCTTTCAGTATCCATATCAAAATAATAGAACTTGATTTACCCCATGATGCTAGGAATTACGACACTACAAATGAAGACAAGCAGGAGGTGTAGAAAACAGGAAAATCTTAAGACCATCAAAGTAAAATGTTGGAGAAAGAATGGAGTTTATAAGATTGAAACACTCACATAATCTGATATATGACTCTGTGGTCACCTACACAAAAGGATCATGGACCTGCACAGAAGACTTTCTTTCAAGGACTCCTCAGGCAGGGCAAGTGTCTTGGGCCGCCCTGTGCCCCAAAAGAGTTCACACAGATAGGTGCTGTAAGGTTACATGGTCATTCTTATATGCCCTCATTATCAAGCCTAGGGAGAGGCATGTGTCAGCATGGTTAGCATAGCATTTTACCACCCTGTATAGGACATGACACACATATTTCACAATGTAGAAAGACTACAAAAGCCATATCCTCAAGTAAATGTGAATGATATGTGATAATATTGTTCAGGATATTCAATTATTCTTCAATGTTAATAAATAAAGAGACAAAGTCTCTTAAAAAATTGTACCATAGACTATATATAGGATGGACGCCATCTGCCACGAAAACAGCACCCTCTGGTGACAGGCTACAGAATAGGTCATAAATCCCGCTTCCTCCAGCAATCCCTATGGAGCTGTGGACAAACTTCAAAAA
Source organism: Xyrichtys novacula (assembly GCA_962446985.1). NCBI lineage: Eukaryota > Metazoa > Chordata > Actinopteri > Labriformes > Labridae > Xyrichtys > Xyrichtys novacula. The sequence continues at coordinate 7,588,768 of OY660874.1, forward strand.
TTAATTACACAGCAGAATACACATTTTCTCCCCCCCGCTTGCGATGTTGACATAGTTACTGTAAGACTGGTTTGTGCTCAAGTCCTCTTTTTTCTGTACAGCTCCATTTTTAAAAGCTATTAGGGGGTTCATGTTTTTTTATGATTGACACTTGATACAGCCTATGGGCCTACAAAGATTGTGTAGTTTACCAGGGGAATATGCTGTTTGAGCTGAGTGTCATCACAGCGACTTTTGGTGACTATCCTGCTGTATGCGTAAAACGCTACTGCGAAAGTGGTGGTTCCAGAAAGTGTAGCAAATTCCGGAAATACTGAGAGCCATTCCGCTTCAGATTTGTATAATGATGGAAGGTGGAACCAAATTATCCATTGTATATACAGTCTATGGTATGTACATTATACTATTACATGCAGTTGGCTATGTCATAGGCATAAGCATATGCATAAGCATATGACATGGAGGGTATTTTTAATGGTACCCAGAGTTAATTTGAAGGGCACAAAACAGCAAAGTCAAGAGAAGGAAAGAGTGTAGAAATTAGACACGAGGGAACTCCAACTACAACCAAGCATTGCACTGAGAAGCTGCTGCTGTTGGGGAACAATAGTGTGCTAAGTCAATGGGAAGTAGTTAATATCTGACTTTTCTGTGAATGAAAATGTTTATTGTGGTTTATAACAGTAAAGCAGGCTTATGTTGGCAAACATCAGACTTTATCTTGAATAAAAGTGTTCAGTTTAATGTTAATGACCTGAATTTGCTGTTGAATCTGAGGGCCTATATTCATTAATCTGCAGAGTAAAAAAGTCATAGCTTCAAGATGTCTCCTCAAATATTTTCATACAGAACATTCTTGTACATCATTGTACAGATTCTTGTGACAAAAGACTCCAGAAACAGGCAGCAGACTGCAAACAAAGCTCTTCCTGGATCTCCAGATAGACAACTGCATAACTATAACTCATCAGCCAAACAGGTGCCTCTCAGTATTTATTACTGGAGATAGAAAAGCTTACAAATAATTTGAGTGCCACAGAGGAGGAGTAATAGTTCACAGCTTTATTTAAATTACAGTATAAAAGTGAGGAGTCCATACATCTGGGACATTTTTCTCCAATAGCTCGACTATCTTCATAATCAGTCATGCCTGATAACGATATATGCAGAGGATATTATCAATCTTCCTGAAAAGGTTACTCAATAAGCACAAAACTCCTTTATGTTACATAACATCTTAGTTTTACAATAAGGTACAAAAAAGCATTTCTTCCCTTGTGTTTCGGCTTCTACTGTCAGCTGTTTCGGGGCGAATGGCAGGCAAGTAACTATGTGCATACTGGACGTACAACTGGAGGGTCTGTCTGTATGATAAATGACTTCTTAACGCTAAAAGAAAGGGCATCACTGCAAGTGTTTGTGAATTTATCTAATAAGTGGTTTCATTTATGTTGATAAGATGTAGAGACGAGGAGATTAGTCACCCGTTCTTCGCTGTATGAAAACAGGAGACCTCAGCAGTCTTGTGATTGGCAGCCTGCTTCAGAGAGGAGCAATAAGCCTGCTGTTTAACTCATGTATTAGTGATTGTATGGGGAGGTAGTCTGCAGAAAGGGAACATGATGAGACAACCAAGACGAGAGAGAAGACAGAGGAAAGAGGACAAAACAAGGGAGAAGAAAAAGACCTGAGCTGTAACAAATTCAATGTAGAGACGAGGGAAGAACTAAACCCTTCCCAGAGAGAGGAAACCATCAAATCCCCCAGAAGGCCCTCTGAGTAAGACGATTTCATTAGTAATTGATCCAAGTGTGCCGGAGCGTGCATGATAAATGCTCGACAGATGACTAGATTAGTTTGCATTGCAGACATTTTGGGACTCGGAACGGTTCCAGACAGAAGAATAATGTAAAAGCTTTACACTTCCAGACATTGCTATCGAGCGTGATTATTTTTTCTTTCATGCTTTAAGTCAAATAACTGTTACAAAGCAACATCACAATGACAAAACAAAGTCAATAGTTGTGTAATTGCTGGAGTGAAATGAAATCTGTCCATTTAGAAGAGAATAAATGTTTGAGCTGTTAAACCATCAGTGCCACCCTGCTGGTAAGATCTTAACAAGGTTTTTCATCAACCTGGCGTCTGTGCCGTTTGAGATGATCTGGGATGTATTTTCTATTTATTTATTTTACAAACTATTTATCCATCTTTCAAACCATCTGCTGAGTGATGTTTGATGAAAACAGGAGAGAAAAATATTGAGCAAAAAGGCAGTTATGTCACTTGTATACTACTTGGCAACAGTGAGACTGATATCTGGGGTTTTACTGCCAAATGTTTTTGTTTATTTTTCTTTAAATGAGTTTTTTCTACCTGAAAACTAGAAGACAGGACCTTGCATGTTTGAGTTGGCTTGATCACCACCAGAGAAAGCTGCAGCTCCTTCAGGCTACACAACTATTGAAACAATTATTAAGTCAAGCATAACATCAAAGCTCTTTTTTTTAAGCTAAAAAAGGCGAATGAAATGTACATTCAAGCCAATACATTTTGTTTGTCCGCTTGTTATGAAGCTAATATCTTATCGAGTTTAACTGTTCATCCAACATTCCGACATGCCTTCTCCTTAAATATTCGTGCATCACTGACGTGCTGCCATGATATGCAAGATCTGCTTTGCGAACCTTGCAATATTTTTTCGCCTTATCCAAGCTAAAGTGCCTCCAAACTGGAGGTTTTTAAGGGCGTACTTGAAGCTCTTGTATAGGATGCCAGCTTCGCCATGTTTGAATACCCTACCGCTCGGCAGAGACGCAATTGCGCATGTGTGACTTTAGGCAGAGATCATACTGAAGGAAGATGCCTCACTCTACTGGAAAGAAAACCTGTCTTGGCAACAATTCTCACAATGGAATTCATTGTCAACTTGTTTCATTATTGATTTTTGCCGACAACTTAGACTAATCATTGCAGCTCTAGCCAAGAAAGAAAGTAATTGTTCATGTTATTGTCCTTCCTTCGAGCTCCTAAGAGGACTTTTATTTATTTATTTATTTTGCTTGTTCTGAAAAAGATTGAAATGATTTTTAATTTTCATTAGCTACAAAAGAAAGCCGGACTATGTGCTTTAAGGTTGACTATTTGGATTTGGTTGTTTTTGGGTAATTGCTAGATCAAATGATCTGCCGTTTTCCACAATAGGCACATGTTGAGAGCAAAATTATAGTATTTAGCTGATAGAAACACAACCTACACATGTACAATACAAAACAAGAACAGATATTGATCTTCTAACTTTGTCCACAGGGGTAGCTGTTATCAATCCAAACCTAAGGTTCCTCACAGGAGCTGTAAAGGTCTTAAACTGTGCAAAACCTTTATTTAGCGAGTAACACAAAGCATTCTGTGGTATTTTGTTGGAAATTACTAAATTCCTCCTCTTTGAGCATTTTAGCTGTGAATCAGATTTCTTCTGCTCTGGGATCTTATTTTTATGCTTTGGGATTTTTCTTTTACTTTTCCGTGATACCTTTGCTGAAATTGACCTGATAACAGTTGAATCCTCCTAAAAGATGAAGTGTAAAGAGGACAGATGATATTTGTGTCCTGGTGCATATGTATTGCTTGCTCATTTGAGATAGTAAACCAAAGGGTCAAATCAGGATAGAAAAATTTATAAAATGTGTAAATACGGGTTAAAGTGAGGATTATGAATGTGCAGTCTGTTTGAATCTGGGTTCTTCACACTGTCCTTAATTCAATGTGGTCTACTTGTGAAGTCCTCATCATGGGAGTTCAAGGGTGTAACTTTCTAATTCCAGCTCCTAAAACCACAGTGTGAAAACTGACTTTAAAAAAACGTTTTATTTCAGTTTGAAGCTTTACCTACAACTCATGAGAGAACTAATGAGGACGCTTGGTCGAATGGTTCAACATTTTCCACAAAAATTCCTCAGCCTGGTGACGGTGAAGGTGCACGTGTCTTGAGTTGAATAGTGTTTTTTCCCGGAAAGCCGACTAGAATTAAAATACAGTGTTTGGAAATTCAGCATGAAGCTCTGAGAACAAGGCTTGGAGTTGTCAATGGCTCTCAGTGTGAAGAGAAAAACCTGGTAATGAACTGTCAATTAGCCCGGCTAACAAAGCTAACGAGATGAGACACAGAGATGTGTGTGTGTGTGTGTGTGCATGTGTGTGAATGGGACAGAGATCATGTGCTTGATATTTCATGTGCAGGGAAGGTGTGCAATGTGTGTGTCTTTTTTGTGAATTGACGGGTTGAAAGGCAAATAAAATTAGACACAGATGGTTTCATTTGGTATGCCTGTGTGTCTGTGCGTGTCTGTCTGTCTATGTGTGTGGTGTGTCTGTGTCATTTTGAGAAGACAGACAGAGAGAATGCAACGTTCACTAAAGAAACTAATAAGATACGACTTTGCTGTGTGTGTCCTTGAATGTGGGATAGGACTATACAGTACATGCTGAAAACTGCATTTGTATTGAAACACAGGTGTTTCTATGGGCCTTACTTGCTGCATAGAAAAGTCCATGAACTGGCCAAACCTTATGTAAATAAATAGATAAATAATTAAACGTGAGGAAAAGCAGAGCAATGTTGTATCGACCTGAATCTACACAGATGATACAGCTTACACATGTACAAATAAAGCATGTAAAGATTGCTGCAGGCACAAACAAAACCAGGTTTAAAGAAAAAGTGAATAATGCAGGAGCTGTTTACTTGTTCTGACTGTATCTGTAAGTTGCTGTAAGAGTTGAAAACCAATCTGGGAGCCTACCTCGGTAGTTCACTATACAGAAACTATACAGGTTTCCCTCAAAAACAAGTCTTGAAGATTTCTCTGTTCAGTTTTTTAGGAGGCGGTCAAGATATTCATAGTCAGATGGTCAGACTGCAATCCGCCTGTCCTCAGTTGTCACACTTTACAAACCATTGTCATCGCCAAAACCATGAAAACAGTGTTATCATTTATTATCCAGATTTTGGCTTAAAGACCCACTCTGATGAAAATAATCTTTTCTTGTCTACATGTTCATATGTCATTTTTCTGATACTAGATGACACATCGTGAGAAAAAGTGTGAAATTGCATTTCTGAATATTTCTGCATTCAAATAGCTGTGAGTCTCTGGCAGACCCAAACGGCAGGTACAGATACAGTGAGATTTCCTATGTAACCTATCCAAGCTCCGCCCCTGGAGCTCCGCTATGCAGGCCACACTCAGAAAAATAGAGAGGATGATCATGGAACAAGCGTGTGAGGTAGCAGATTAAAAAGCTCGCAATAAAGCTTATTATGAAAGTAACTTTCATCATGTTCTAAAAGACATTAGTGTCCAAGAGCTGAATAGGTCTTATGTTACCTGCCACTTCTACGACCAGCACTGGCAAATGTTTGGCTGCAAGGTAGCGTGAAGAGGAGTGTGCAGAGCAGCGCTGTCTCGGCCCACGACTCAGAGGTGAATTGCTAATGAGCTACTGGAGCTCGGAGGAAGAAAAACCCTTGAAAATGACACAGGTAAAACGATTTTCGATCACAGTTTAAAGATCACTGATAACACTTTTAGTAGTAAAAAAAAAAAAAAACAATAATCGGAGTGGGACTTTTAACGTGCCTGTCAATACCTCTGCAATCCCTCATCTTTCCTTGTCCTTTTCGCATCTCTTGCCTCTCAATCAGTTCATCATTTTTTTCTGGCCTCTGTTTAATGTCATCCTCGTCTTTTTCAGATCCTTCTTTTTTTCTCTCCTTTGTATTTGGTTTGTGTGCCAGATAACCTGTCTGAGGTGCTATTGAGGTTAATGAGCGGAGACAACATCAAGCTCCTGATCCCTTTAATAAACCACGTCAAATCCACCTGCCTGCTGCCTAAACGCGTCGCTGTGTGCCTGTGGGTGGAGGGAAGAAAAAAGCCTGCATTAAGGATAATAAGGCTGTGAAAGAACCAAGATGAGCTTGACAGAAAGACCTTTGATATATATTTTATTGTGTGCAGACAGGTAGGCAAGTTTGTTATCGGGGCAGACAGTGAAGCAGACAGCTCACAGTCAGGTTTTTTATTTTTTTTTTTGCATTTATTTTACTATAAGATGTGATGATAATGGATCAGATAAGACATTTGTTTTTCTTTTAAATGGGACACAGTCATGTTGTGAGACTGTGTATAAATGTTTGATATACTTAAAGTCCCTTCTGATGATATTTACATGTCACAGTAATTTGAGCAAGGTTTTGGATTTACTGGTAAAAACATCAATTGCTGCCTCTTTAGAGGATCTGCAGGATCCTCTCAATTTCTAATCCCAACATCCTTGCAGTGATGAGTTGGTAGAAATACTATGATAATGAGAGGCTGCACCAATTTGCTGCTGGAAGTTGTCTGAGGGCAGAGGGTACAGAGTGGTGTGAACAAAACAAGAGCTTACCAGCCCTGAGACATTTTTGTCTTGTCCGTCTGTTCTTCCTTAATTTTGTAAACCCAGCTGTGTTGATCTTAGTCCCATTATGAGTTTAGCTAATGTTTTTATTTTTGAGATGATTTAGTTCAAATAAGAACAGGAAATCTCAACAACTTAAAGGGCTATTCCAGTGTAGAACTAAGTTAGGGTCAAACACACCGTAACCCACAGTTGGACACCCTCTCAAGAGATGAGTTATACCAACTTTAGTAATGACCGCATGATTGCAATACACAGCCGTGTATGTCTCCATGTGCAAACCTCAACCAAAAAGCCACTCTATAGCCACAAATAATGCTCAGAACAGCACATAACTTCATCAACAGCACATATAGGGTCCCAGCCAAAGTACTAGCCATCAAACATTTTTTATCTTTGCCTAATTTCTTGAGCAAGGAGACTAAACACAACTCACCCACTCTCTTCCAGCAGCCGCTTGACGAGTCGATCACCAATTGCAGCAGAGTTTCGCAGTTTAAGGAAGAAAATTAATGATGATTATTACTTGTATTGCTACATGTGTATTGCTATCATAAAGTACTTACTAAAGTTGGTATAACTAGAGAAGCAAGCAGTCGGTACCATGCATCTCTCGAGCGGGTGTCTAACTCGGTGTAACCGTGTGTTTGACCATAACTTAAATTTACGCCAGAGTTTCCCTTTAATTTCATTTCAGCATTTCAGGAGAACTTACTTTTGAACTTTCGTTTGCACTTTACATTGCAAGGCTTTGCATGTGTGTGTGAGTGTGTGTGTGTGTGTGTGTGTGTGTGTGTGTGTGATTGCCTGCCAGGTTCTTTGATGTGGTGATTTCGGACCTTTACCTATAAGGGAGGCTAAAAGTCAACTAAATCACTTGAGTGTGTTTCACAGTTTAACCCCTATAGCAGGGGTTCTCAATTAAAAATGTAAAAGGTCCAGAAAATAAATTTTGAGGAAGTCATAGGTCCACAGCGCGTGTGTGGTGTCGAAAATTTGGGGGTTATTATTTATTTATTTTTTTCCTTTTTTTATGTTTTTATGTAGTTTTATGCTGGGTGTAGTGTAGAATAATAATCAGGAGTTATTGGAAGGCACAAAAACATTCATTTTCAGCATCACACTGATATTCTTTCTTACTTAGTATTACTCAATAAAATAAAATAAGCTTTTTATTTAATCTGTTTGTAGCTCCTATTTTGGGGGGCAATCTCTATCAAAATCGCGTCTTGTGGCGTTTTATGTTTTCACTTTTTATCAGAGCAACAGTGCTTTGCACAAAAGACCCAGTGGCTTTGTGGTTGATGGAGGTAAGATATTCATATATTTGTCTGTCCATTCGTCAATGAATCTGCAATTTTCAGTGTCCACATTTCTCTGATTTGCCATTTTGATGTCGGGTGCTGGGTGTAAGCAACACTCCTGCTGCAAAGACGTTACCGCTGCCTGCGCCGTGCAAAGAAGACAGACTGAAGAAGGCAGATGTGTGACTGCCGGTTTGTGTACCTATTAGTCAATCGGCGCAACATTGTCATGGGTATGGCAGCCCATACCTATTACCTATCCACCTATTGCGGACCCTGGCCCTATAGGAATGAATAACACTATAACAGCATGTTGATACAATAATAGTTACTTTTCCACCTTCTTTCTCCTACAGTTCCATATTGCATGTACTCCTGTCGAATTGTCAGGTATTTAGCCTGTGCTTCGCAGCCATGTGGGCGTCTGCTAAAATAGATTGCCTGAATAAGTTGCCCCCCTGAGGAGAAGCTGTCTAGCACCTTGCGTTTTGCAATTCCATGTTCTTCATGTCTTTTAGTTGTCTTGCTCCGGAGACAGACATGAGTCACCATTTTGTGTTCCTCTGCTCAACCTGCAGACAGTTCCTCATCAGACTGCTGCACTCCCCCTCCTCCTCACTGCACATTGAGACGCTCCCCCTCCACAGAGCTGCAATCATAGAACTCCGTCTCTGATGGGGATGATCCAGAGCGAAGCCTCAAATGTGATGTATGGAGTGAAAAAGAAAAAGTGACAGTGGTGTGTGCACATTGCAGCGTTCAGAATTGTAAAATTACAAAACCCTGCCGCTTGCCAGAGTGTTACTGCCTGAGTGTTATTGTGAGGCAACATTTTGAAGGGAACGTGAGTGGAGGTGATAGCGACAAGTGGGGATCATCTCTCTATCTGCAAGTGTGTGAGAAAGAGTGTGTAACTGTGTGGTTTTCCATTTGCAGTTAGATTGCAGGCGGCATAAGAAAACACAAGCGTCCTCGACGGACAGAAGAAAAAGAATGGTTTTAGGAGATTACTGCAGTCACTCTGGTCTCAGTTACTTTGTCTGAGCAGTCCTACACTGCAACACTTGTGCTTTCCCTCTCTCTCTCTCTCGCTCTCTATCTGTCACACATACACACACACACACACACAATACGAATGAAATGGAGCTCTGCCATACCAACTTCAAGGGAGAAACTACTCTCTTTTTTTTTTCCACGTATCCATCTTTCTCACCTAACATCACTCCATATACCCAACGCACACCTGCACTCGGAGCAAGTTCCCAAATGAAATGTCTCCCTTGTACTTGAAGAAAACTTTTACAGTAGCTCACATTTCTTTCCAGCTTGTATTCATATGAGTATAGATCTCTGCAGAGTGGTACTTCCAAATATAAGACCGCAGGAGGAAGACGAGTGAGCAAGAGAGTGAAAATAATACAAACAAGAGGGAAGTGAGTGGAGGAAGAGGAGGAGAGGAGGAGAGATGAGGAAGGAAGGAAACTGTGATTGCATTCATTTTGTAGTCATATCTTTTGTTCTGTGCCTCTAAAAGGGTAGAAAGAACCATCTCCATTCAAATTACTTTCCGTGGCAACAGAGGATGCTGCAATACACACCACACACACAAGCATACACACGCACTCGTGTACGAGCAGAAGACTCTGAAGTATGCACAAATGCAAAATTCATTTTTTGTCTTCGTTCATCCACAAACACACACCGCATGAGTTTGTCTGTACGTATGCAGTGCTTTTGTGAGATGCCAGGACACCTGTTGTGTTTTGAAGAAATAATTTACAGTGTGAGTATTTTTCTGTTTCCTTATTTCCATAAAATATACAAAAAGCTTCCCATTGAGTGAGTTTTCTCTTTCACTAAGTTCAAAGTTTATTATATACTTCTGGTGGATATGTGGAGTTTTCAGTGACCCAACATTTAGACTGAAACATTAAACTTCCACAAAATGTATACCCCAGTGCAGTGACCCTTTTAGGGACAGGGTATAACAGCAGGGTTTTATTTTTTATTATTTTATCATGAAAAACAATTAACCATAGTACAAACTAAAGACATAAACACACACACAAAAAAAAGCAAATAATAATAAAAAACTAGGGCCCCGTTGGGGCACTGGCGGGCCCGAGCCGTGTCACGCCGCCCCCAGCGCGACCGCCTCCCCCACCCGATCGCGTCACACTCAAGGTCCAAAGATGGTGTGCGCACTTGTTTGTGGTCATTTACCATTATAATGAACGGGAGGCGCAGTTTCTACCAAAACGCTCGCTGCAGAAAAACTCCATGTCCTATTTGAAAAAAGTCTGGACCATGAGTGAGGGCACAAACACAGCTAAGATATATCCAAATGGCAAGTTGCTCCTCCTTTCGCTTTTGCCGAGAGAGCAGTGCGTTTGAGCCATTGAATGATGAACAGGAAAAACTTGACTTTATTCTCCTGCCATGGGGGGGCGCTCTTTTAAAGAGAAAAAACTCCTTCACAAATGTGTTGATGGCTGGACATTGCATCATCCTAGAAAACTTGGAGGCCAGTGAGGGCAAAAATAAAAAGTTATAAGACTTTTAAATATGTGGATCTTAGGGTTATCTTTGGCGCCCCCTAGAACCTAAACCGTGGGGTGCAGCGTCATGATTTGAATAACTTTTAATGGCCATGGGGTGTAGATTGGCCTGAGCAAATGTGGTGCCGGTGGAACGAAAGCCTTCGGAGGAGTTAGCGAAATTCCAATGTGTGCGGATCGGCAAAAAATGCGAAATAACCCTTTAACCGTACATTTGACAGATACGCCCGCACTGACTTTTTTGTAGATCTTATTGAGATACATGTGTGTGTCAATTTTTGTGTCATTTTGACAAAGCGTACCGGCGTGACAGTGAATAGTGTGAATTTTCACCTTAGGGGGCGCTATGGAGCCATTTTGCATTTTCTTGTTTGGGCGACTTCGGAATATCAAATTTTTCACCAGGCCCGGTCGTCCTGCCAAATTTCATGAGTTTTCGCCAGTGGGAAGTGGGCCATTTTCCAGTTCAAAGGGGAGGAAAAATAATAATAATAATAATAAAAATGCGTAATAACCCTTTAACCGTACATTTGACAGATACGCCCGCACTGACTTTTTTGTAGATCTTATTGAGATACATGTGTGTGTCAATTTTTGTGTCATTTTGACAAAGCGTACAGCCATGCCACTCAACAATGTGTATTTTCACCTTAGGTGACAAGAAAAAATGGACTTTTTTCTCCTGCCATGGGGGGGCGCTCTTTTGGGGAGTAAAAATTCCTTCACAAATGTGTTGATGGCTGGACATTGCATCATCCTAGAAAACTTGGAGGCCAGTGAGGGCAAAAACAAAAAGTTATAAGACTTTTAAATATGTGGATTTTAGGGTTATCTTTGGCGCCCCCTAGAACTCAAACCGTGGGGTGCAGCATCATGATTTGAATAACTTTTAATGGCCATAGGGTGTAGATTGGCCTGAGCAAATGTGGTGCCGGTGGAACGAAAGCCTACGGAGGAGTTAGCGAAATTCCAATGTGTGCGGATCGGCAAAAAATGCGTAATAACCCTTTAACCGTACATTTGACAGATACGCCCGCACTGACTTTTTTGTAGATCTTATTGAGATACATGTGTGTGTCAATTTTTGTGTCATTTTGACAAAGCGTACAGTCGTGACAGTGAATAGTGTGAATTTTCACCTTAGGGGGCGCTATGGAGCCATTTTGCATTTTATTGTTTTGGCGACTTCAGAATATCAAATTTTTCACCAGGCCCGATCGTCCTGCCAAATTTCATGAGTTTTCGCCAGTGGGAAGTGGGCCATTTTCCAGTTCAAAGGGGAGGAAAAAGAAGAAAGAAAGAAAGAACTAGGACCCCGTTGGGGCACTGGCGGGCCCGAGCTGTGTCGCGTCCCCCCCCCAACGCGCTGCCTCCCCGTCCCATTCGCGTCCTCTGGCCATCGCCCTCTCTGGTAACGCCCATCACTGCAACGACCCTTTTCCTTCATCGGCGTTTGCTGTTCTTCCTGCCAGTGCGTGTTGCTTTCACTTACACTTGCCACAGCCAGCCTCGTGAGTGCCTAGCCTATTGGATATCACTGTCACCTACACAGGACAGTCATTACCTTTCTATTAATACTTTGTTTTTTAATTTCACATTAATTTCCATATTGTATAAACAACTGGAAAAAACTTGAGCCCCTGCCCCTGTATAATCATGTGCACGTCTCTGTTCTAGCTCTAAGGTGAATCTTCACTGCTCATGTTCTCCTCAGAAGCAGTCACCTCACTCCCCTCAGGTTACTGTACACATGCACCAACTGCCTGCTTCAGGTTTGGATGGAGCTTCATGGTTGTCTTTTGGAGAAATGACCAGTCAAGTTGTGTTTGAAATCTGATTTTTTTCAGGGGCAAAAGGAGCCTCTGCATTCTTGTCAAATATGTAAATAGCATGTTTTTGCAGGTGCTAAAAACCAGACTCTGGGTGTGTGTGTGTGTCTGTGTGTGTGTGTGTGTGTGTGTGTGCGTTCAAGTCACATGACATATTTAACCGGATGTAGCTGCAAGACGGAGCCTCATTGACTCTCCGTTTCAACTTATCTCAAAAGTGAGGACCTCAACCTATATACCAGTTTTTAAATTGTGTTGATAGGCCAAATAAAACCAGAGTTATGATAAATTATGTCCGCGATACTTGTTTTCAGCTTATTTTGATCACGTTCGGCGCTCGATCGCGCTGTATGAGACAGGAAAACATAGCATGCAGACATTAGCGACAGGTCTTACAGCGGAAAAGGCTTGCCAAAGGAAAAAAAAAACACACCACAACATCTCTCCTATTGGTGGAAAACTTCACCACAACAACCAATCCAAAATTATATGGTGACTGATTGACAAGGGGCGGGCGCTTACGTTCTTCCTGCAATATGAGAAGGGAGGGAGGGACTCTCAGCAGGGATGCAGTCTGGGACACGTAGTTGCAAACCTAGCGACTTTGTTGTTAGATTCAATGACTTTTCAGACCCCCTAACGACTTTTTTTTAGAAAGAAAGTGACTTTTATCGACTTCTTCTGGAGTTTAGAGACTCTGACATGAAGCAGGCTTTCCTTACTGAGGAGTTAGCAACGCTGCTAAGGGTGCAGAGCCACACATGCGCTCCGAGCTCTGCATGGGAGACTGAAGCTGACAGAGCTGCAGCAGTTAGCAGGTTTCACCCTCAGAGACCACCAGGGGTTCATGTTGAGGCATTTTCAGTTTTTTTTTTTTTTTTTTGCCATAGACACTGTCAGCACAATCTGCAGTTACACTAACAAAAATGCTGCAAAAAACAAAGAATTATGGAAAAATTACACATGGACTAACATAGAGGAGGATCTACACAAGTTTTTTACATCATGTTTTACATCATGCATCATTTACATCAAGTTTTTTAGTAGTGGCATAAATAAAAAGTGACATTTGTGAGACTATACAGTGTTTTGTAAATAATTTTACAAAGAACACCTGGGCCATTGCCTGCATTTTGATGTAAATAGAGGTAAATTACTATTGTCTTTGTTAAAAATTTGCATATGTTTTGAAGTTTACAATTTTTATTTGAAGTTTAAGTTTTAAAAACAGTTCATCACACATATTTGTGGTTTTCACAGTAAAAACGTTACTTTTTTCCACTCGGATTTTATGTTTTGTGTGTGAATTTGGGTCCAATGTGTAAATATAGTATGTCAAAATGATAAAATAACTGTAAATTGACACAGGTGAGGTTGTGCTGAAAAAAATGATACCAGGCAAGGCAAGGTAAAAATTTTGTAAGAGGAAATATAAAGGTAAAATCTAAAGTAGTCAAAAACGGCCAATAGTGACTCACAGACTCCACACACAAGTCCCTTTGGCGCCACTCAGTGGGCAAAACTACTTTGTCTACTGTAATGTATATTTGGGTCATCTTTGGCGCCCCCTAAAACGTAAACCGTGGGGTGCAGCGTCATGATTTTTACAACTTTGAATGGCCATGGAGTGTAGATTGGCCTGAGCAAATTTGGTGTCAGTGGGACGAAAGCCTTAGGAGGAGTTAGCGAAATTCCAATGTGTGCGAATCGGCAAAAAATGCAAAATAGCCCTTTTACCGTACATTATACAGATACGCGCTCTTTGACTTTTTCGTAGATCTAATTGAGATACACATGATTGTCAATTTTTGTGTCATTTTGCCAAAGCGTACAGGCGTGACAGTCAACAATGTGTGTTTTCACCTTAGGGGACAAGAAAAAATGGACTTTTTTCTCCTGCCATGGGGGGCGCTCTTTTAGGGAGTAAAAATTCCTTCACAAATGTGTTGATGGCTGGACATTGCATCATCCTAGAAAACTTGGAGGCCAGTGAGGACAAAAATAAAAAGTTATAAGACTTTTAAAAATGTGGATTTTTGGGTTATCTTTGGCGCCCCCTAGAACGTAAACCGTGGGGTGCAGCGTCATGATTTGAATAACTTTTAATGGCCATGGGGTGTAGATTGGCCTGAACAAATGTGGTGCCGGTGGAACGAAAGCCTTCGGAGGAGTTAGCGAAATTCCAATGTGTGCGGATCGGCAAAAAATGCGGAATAACCCTTTAACCGTACATTTGACAGATACGCGCGCATGGACTTTTTTGTAGATCTTATTGAGATACATGTGTGTGTCAATTTTTGTGTCATTTTGACAAAGCGTACAGGCGTGACACTCAACAATGTGTATTTTCACCTTAGGGGACAAGAAAAAATGGACTTTTTTCTCCTGCCATGGGGGGCGCTCTTTTGGGGAGTAAAAATTCCTTCACAAATGTGTTGATGGCTGGACATTGCATCATCCTAGAAAACTTGGAGGCCAGTGAGGGCAAAAAATAAAAAGTTATAAGACTTTTAAATATGTGGATTTTAGTGTTATCTTTGGCGCCCCCTAGAACCTAAACCGTGGGGTGCAGCGTCATGATTTGAATAACTTTTAATGGCCATGGGGTGTAGATTGGCCTGAGCAAATGTGGTGCCGGTGGAACGAAAGCCTTCGGAGGAGTTAGCGAAATTCCAATGTGTGCGGATCGGCAAAAAATGCGCAATAACCCTTTAACCGTACATTTGACAGATACGCCCGCACTGACTTTTTTGTAGATCTTATTGAGATACATGTGTGTGTCAATTTTTGTGTCATTTTGACAAAGCGTACAGGCGTCAGGTGAATTTTTCACCTTAGGGGGCGCTATGGAGCCATTTTGCATTTTCTTGTTTGGGCGACTTCGGAATATCAAATTTTTCACCAGGCCCGGTCGTCCTGCCAAATTTCATGAGTTTTCGCCAGTGGGAAGTGGGCCATTTTCCAGTTCAAAGGGGAGGAAAAATAATAACTAGGACCCCGTTGGGGCACTGGCGGGCCCGAGCTGTGTCGCGTCCCCCCCCCAACGCGCTGCCTCCCCGTCCCATTTGTGTCCTCTGGCCATCGCCCTCTCTGGTAACGCCCATCACTGCAAAGACCCTTTTCCTTCATCGGCGTTTGCTGTTCTTCCTGCCAGTGCGTGTTGCTTTCACTTACACTTGCCACAGCCAGCCTCGTGAGTGCCTAGCCTATTGGATATCACTGTCACCTACACAGGACAGTCATTACCTTTCTATTAATACTTTGTTTTTTAATTTCACATTAATTTCCATATTGTATAAACAACTGGAAAAAACTTGAGCCCCTGCCCCTGTATAATCATGTGCACGTCTCTGTTCTAGCTCTAAGGTGAATCTTCACTGCTCATGTTCTCCTCAGAAGCAGTCACCTCACTCCCCTCAGGTTACTGTACACATGCACCAACTGCCTGCTTCAGGTTTGGATGGAGCTTCATGGTTGTCTTTTGGAGAAATGACCAGTCAAGTTGTGTTTGAAATTTGATTTTTTTCAGGGGCAATAGGAGCCTCTGCATTCTTGTCAAATATGTAAATAGCATGTTTTTGCAGGTGCTAAAAACCAGACTCTGAGTGTGTGTGTGTGCGTGTGTGTGTGTGTCTGTGTGTGTGTGTGTGTGTGTGTGTGTGTGCGTTCAAGTCACATGACATATTTAACCGGATGTAGCTGCAAGACGGAGCCTCGTTTACTCTCCGTTTCAACTTATCTCAAAAGTGAGGACCTCAACCTATATACCAGTTTTTAAATTGTGTTGATAGGCCAAATAAAACCAGAGTTATGATAAATTATGTCCGCGATACTTGTTTTCTGCTTATTTTGATCACGTTCGGCGCTCGATCACGCTGTATGAGACAGGAAAACATAGCATGCAGACATTAGCGACAGGTCTTACAGGCGGAAAAGGCTTGCCAAAGGAAAAAAAAAACACACCACAACATCTCTCCTATTGGTGGAAAACTTCACCACAACAACCAATCCAAAATTATATGGTGACTGATTGACAAGGGGCGGGCGCTTACGTTCTTCCTGCAATATGAGAAGGGAGGGAGGGACTCTCAGCAGGGATGCAGTCTGGGACACGTAGTTGCAAACCTAGCGACTTTGTTGTTAGATTCAATGACTTTTCAGACCCCCTAACGACTTTTTTTTTAGAAAGAAAGGGACTTTTATCGACTTCTTCTGGAGTTTAGAGACTCTGACATGAAGCAGGCTTTCCTTACTGAGGAGTTAGCAACGCTGCTAAGGGTGCAGAGCCACACATGCGCTCCGAGCTCTGCATGGGAGACTGAAGCTGACAGAGCTGCAGCAGTTAGCAGGTTTCACCCTCAGAGACCACCAGGGGTTCATGTTGAGGCATTTTCAGTTTTTTTTTTTTTTTTTTGCCATAGACACTGTCAGCACAATCTGCAGTTACACTAACAAAAATGCTGCAAAAAACAAAGAATTATGGAAAAATTACACATGGACTAACATAGAGGAGGATCTACACAAGTTTTTTACATCATGTTTTACATCATGCATCATTTACATCATGTTTTTTTGTAGTGGCATAAATAAAAAGTGACATTTGTGAGACTATACAGTGTTTTGTAAATAATTTTACAAAGAACACCTGGGCCATTGCCTGCATTTTGATGTAAATAGAGGTAAATTACTATGTTCTTTGTTAAAAATTTGCATATGTTTTGAAGTTTACAATTTTTATTTGAAGTTTAAGTTTTAAAAACAGTTCATCACACATATTTGTGGTTTTCACAGTAAAAACGTTACTTTTTTCCACTCGGATTTTATGTTTTGTGTGTGAATTTGGGTCCAATGTGTAAATATAGTATGTCAAAATGATAAAATAACTGTAAATTGACACAGGTGAGGTTGTGCTGAAAAAAATGATACCAGGCAAGGCAAGGTAAAAATTTTGTAAGAGGAAATATAAAGGTAAAATCTAAAGTAGTCAAAAACGGCCAATAGTGACTCACAGACTCCACAGACAAGTCCCTTTGGCGCCACTCAGTGGGCAAAACTACTTTGTCTACTGTAATGTATATTTGGGTCATCTTTGGCGCACCCTAAAACGTAAACCGTGGGGTGCCGCGTCATGATTTTTACAACTTTGAATGGCCATGGAGTGTAGATTGGCCTGAGCAAATTTGGTGTCAGTGGGACGAAAGCCTTAGGAGGAGTTAGCGAAATTCCAATGTGTGCGAATCGGCAAAAAATGCAAAATAGTCCTTTTACCGTACATTATACAGATACGCGCTCTTTGACTTTTTCGTAGATCTAATTGAGATACACATGATTGTCAATTTTTGTGTCATTTTGCCAAAGCGTACAGGCGTGACAGTCAACAATGTGTATTTTCACCTTAGGGGACAAGAAAAAATGGACTTTTTTCTCCTGCCATGGGGGGGCGCTCTTTTAGGGAGTAAAAATTCCTTCACAAATGTGTTGATGGCTGGACATTGCATCATCCTAGAAAACCTGGAGGCCAGTGAGGACAAAAATAAAAAGTTATAAGACTTTTAAAAATGTGGATTTTTGGGTTATCTTTGGCGCCCCCTAGAACGTAAACCGTGGGGTGCAGCGTCATGATTTGAATAACTTTTAATGGCCATGGGGTGTAATTTGGCCTGAGCAAATGTGGTGCCGGTGGAACGAAAGCCTTCGGAGGAGTTAGCGAAATTCCAATGTGTGCGAATCGGCAAAAAATGCGGAATAACCCTTTAACCGTACATTTGACAGATACGCGCTCATGGACTTTTTTGTAGATCTTATTGAGATACATGTGTGTGTCAATTTTTGTGTCATTTTGGCAAAGCGTACAGGCGTGACACTCAACAATGTGTATTTTCACCTTAGGGGACAAGAAAAAATGGACTTTTTTCTCCTGCCATGGGGGGGCGCTCTTTTGGGGAGTAAAAATTCCTTCACAAATGTGTTGATGGCTGGACATTGCATCATCCTAGAAAACTTGGAGGCCAGTGAGGGCAAAAATAAAAAGTTATAAGACTTTTAAATATGTGGATTTTAGGGTTATCTTTGGCGCCCCCTAGAACCTAAACCGTGGGGTGCAGCGTCATGATTTGAATAACTTTTAATGGCCATGGGGTGTAGATTGGCCTGAGCAAATGTGGTGCCGGTGGAACGAAAGCCTTCGGAGGAGTTAGCGAAATTCCAATGTGTGCGGATCGGCAAAAAATGCGAAATAACCCTTTAACTGTACCTTTGACAGATACGCCCGCACTGACTTTTTTTTAGATCTTATTGAAATACATGTGTGTGTCAATTTTTGTGTCATTTTGCCAAAGCGTACAGGCGTGACAGTCAATAGTGTGAATTTTCACCTTAGGGGGCGCTATGGAGCCATTTTGCATTTTCTTGTTTGGGCGACTTCGGAATATCAAATTTTTCACCAGGCCCGGTCGTCCTGCCAAATTTCATGAGTTTTCGCCAGTGGGAAGTGGGCCATTTTCCAGTTCAAAGGGGAGGAAAAAGAAAAAAGAAACAAAGAAAAACCACTTGGGGAATAATAGGGCTCTCGCAGCTGCTTAGCAGCTACGCTCGGGCCCTAACTAGGGCCCCGTTGGGGCACTGGCGGGCCCGAGCCGCGTTGCGCCGCCCCCAGTGCGACCGCCTCCCCCTCCCGATCGCGTCACACTCAAGGTCCAAAGATGGTGTGCGCACTTGTCTGTGGTCATTTCCCATTATAATGAATGGGAGGCGCAGTTTCTACCAAAACACTCGCTGCAGACAAACTACATGTCCTATTTGAAAAAAGTGTGGACCATGAGTGAGGGCACAAACACAGCTAGGATATATCCAAACGGCAAGTTGCTCCTCGTTACGGTGTTGCCGGGAGAGCGATGCGATTGAGCCATTGAGTGATGGGCAGGAAAAACTTGACTGTTTCTCCTGCCATGGGGGATGGGGGATGGGGGGGGGGTGGATTCTTTTAAGAATGTGGATATTTGGGTCATCTTTGGCGCCCCCTAGAACGTAAACCGTGGGGTGCAGCGTCATGATTTTTAAAACTTTGAATGGCCATGGGGTGTAGATTGGCCTGAGCAAATTTGGTGTCAGTGGGACGAAAGCCTTAGGAGGAGTTAGCCACATTCCAATGTGTGCTAATCGGCAAAAAATGCAAAATAGCCCTTTAACCGTACATTTTACAGATACGCGCGCATTGACTTTTTCGTAGATCTTATTGAGATACATGTGTGTGTCAAATTTTGTGTCAATATGACAAAGCATACAGGTATGACAGTCAACAATGTGTATTTTCACCTTATGGGACAAGAAAAAATGGACTTTTTTCTCCTGCCATGGGGGGGCGCTCTTTTGGGGAGTAAAAATTCCTTCACAAATGTGTTGATGGCTGGACATTGCATCATCCTAGAAAACTTGGAGGCCAGAGAGGACAAAAATAAAAAGTTATAAGACTTTTAAATATGTGGATTTTTGGGTTATCTTTGGCGCCCCCTAGAACCTAAACTGTGGGGTGCAGCGTCATGATTTGAATAACTTTTAATGGCCATGGGGTGTAGATTGGCCTGAGCAAATGTGGTGCCGGTGGAACGAAAGCCTTCGGAGGAGTTAGCGAAATTCCAATGTGTGCGGATCGGCAAAAAATGCGCAATAACCCTTTAACCGTACATTTGACAGATACGCCAGCACTGACTTTTTTGTAGATCTTATTGAGATACATGTGTGTGTCAATTTTTGTGTAATTTTGACAAAGCGTACAGGCGTGACAGTCAATAGTGTGAATTTTCACCTTATGGGACAAGAAAAAATGGACTTTTTTCTCCTGCCATGGGGGGCGCTCTTTTGGGGAGTAAAAATTCCTTCACAAATGTGTTGATGGCTGGACATTGCATCATCCTAGAAAACTTGGAGGCCAGTGAGGGCAAAAATAAAAAGTTATAAGACTTTGAAATATGTGGATTTTAGGGTTATTTTTGGCGCCCCCTAGAACCTAAACCGTGGGGTGCAGCGTCATGATTTGAATAACTTTTAATGGCCATGGGGTGTAGATTGGCCTGAGCAAATGTGGTGCCGGTGGAACGAAAGCCTTCGGAGGAGTTAGCGAAATTCCAATGTGTGCGGATCGGCAAAAAATGCGCAATAACCCTTTAACCGTACATTTGACAGATACGCCCGCACTGACTTTTTTGTAGATCTTATTGAGATACATGTGTGTGTCAATTTTTGTGTCATTTTGACAAAGCGTACAGGCGTGACAGTGAATAGTGTGAATTTTCACGTTAGGGGGCGCTATGGAGCCATTTTGCATTTTCTTGTTTGGGCGACTTCGGAATATCAAATTTTTCACCAGGCCCGGTCGTCCTGCCAAATTTCATGAGTTTTCGCCAGTGGGAAGTGGGCCATTTTCCAGTTCAAAGGGGAGGAAAAATAATAATAATAACTAGGGCCCCGGTGGGGCACTGTCGGGCCCGAGCCGCGTTGCGCCGCCCCCAGCGTGACCGCCTCCCCCTCCCGATCGCGTCACACTCAAGGTCCAAAGATGATGTGCGCACTTGTCTGTGGTCATTTCCCATTATAATGAATGGGAGGCGCAGTTTCTACCAAAACGCTCGCTGCAGACAAACTACATGTCCTATTTGAAAAAAGTCTGGACCATGAGTGAGGGCACAAATACAGCTAGTATATATCCAAATGGCAAGTTGCTCCTCCTTTCGGTTTTGCAGAGAGAGCGATGCGTTTGAGCCATTGAGCGATGGGCAGGAAAAACTTGACTTTTTCTCCTGCCATGGGGGGGCGCTCTTTTGGGGAGAAAAAATTCCTTCACAAATGTGTTGATGGCTGGACATTGCATCATCCTAGAAAACTTGGAGGCCAGTGAGGACAAAAATAAAAAGTTATAAGACTTTTAAAAATGTGGGTATTTGGGTCCTCTTTGGCGCCCCCTAGAACGTAAACTGTGGGGTGCAGCGTCATGATTTGTACAACTTTGAATGGCCATGGGGTGTAGATTGACCTGAGCAAATTTGAAGCCGATGGGACAAAAGATTTAGGAGGAGTTAGCGAAATTCCAATGTGTGCGGATCGGCAAAAAATGCGAAATAACCCTTTAACCGTACATTTGACAGATACGCCCGCACTGACTTTTTTGTAGATCTTATTGAGATACATGTGTGTGTCAAATTTTGTGTCATTTTGACAAAGCGTAAAGGCGTGACAGTCAACAATGTGTATTTTCGCCTTAGGAGACAAGAAAAAATGGACTTTTTTCTCCTGCCATGGGGGGGCGCTCTTTTGGCGAGTAAAAATTCCTTCACAAATGTGTTGATGGCTGGACATTGCATCATCCTAGAGAACTTGGAGGCCAGTGAGGACAAAAATAAAAAGTTATAAGACTTTTAAGACTGTGGATTTTTGGGTTATCTTTGGCGCCCCCTAGAACGTAAACCGTGGGGTGCAGCGTCATGATTTGTACAACTTTTAATGGCCATGGGGTGTAGATTGGCCTCAGCAAATGTGGTGCCTTTGGAACGAAAGCCTTCGGAGGAGTTAGCGAAATTCCAATGTGTGCGGATCGGCAAAAAATGCGAAATAGCCCTTTCACCGTACATTTGACAGATACGCCCGCACTGACTTTTTTGTAGATCTTATTGAGATACATGTGTGTGTCAATTTTTGTGTCAATATGACAAAGCGTAAAGGCGTGACAGTCAATAGTGTGAATTTTCGCCTTAGGAGACAAGAAAAAATGGACTTTTTTCTCCTGCCATGGGGGGGCGCTCTTTTGGGGAGTAAAAATTCCTTCACAAATGTGTTGATGGCTGGACATTGCATCATCCTAGAGAACTTGGAGGCCAGTGAGGACAAAAATAAAAAGTTATAAGACTTTTAAGACTGTGGATTTTTGGGTTATCTTTGGCGCCCCCTAGAACGTAAACCGTGGGGTGCAGCGTCATGATTTGTACAACTTTTAATGGCCATGGGGTGTAGATTGGCCTCAGCAAATGTGGTGCCTTTGGAACGAAAGCCTTCGGAGGAGTTAGCGAAATTCCAATGTGTGCGGATCGGCAAAAAATGCGAAATAGCCCTTTCACCGTACATTTGACAGATACGCCCGCACTGACTTTTTTGTAGATCTTATTGAGATACATGTGTGTGTCAATTTTTGTGTCAATATGACAAAGCGTAAAGGCGTGACAGTCAATAGTGTGAATTTTCGCCTTAGGAGACAAGAAAAAATGGACTTTTTTCTCCTGCCATGGGGGGGCGCTCTTTTGGGGAGTAAAAATTCCTTCACAAATGTGTTGATGGCTGGACATTGCATCATCCTAGAAAACTTGGAGGCCAGTGAGGACAAAAATAAAAAGTTATACGACTTTTAAGAATGTGGATATTTGGGTCATCTTTGGCGCCCCCTAGAACGTAAACCGTGGGATGCAGCGTCATGATTTGTACAACTTTTAATGGCCATGGGGTGTAGATTGGCCTGAGCAAATTTGGTGCCGGTGGGACGAAAGCCTTAGGAGGAGTTAGCCACATTCCAATGTGTGCGGATCGGCAAAAAATGCGAAATAACCCTCTAACCGTACATTTGACAGATACGCGCGCATTGACTTTTTCGTAGATCTTATTGAGATACATGTGTGTGTCAATTTTTGTGTCATTTTGCCAAAGCGTACAGGCGTGACACTAAACAATGTGTATTTTCACCTTATGGGACAAGAAAAAATGGACTTTTTTCTCCTGCCATGGGGGGGCGCTCTTTTGGGGAGTAAAAATTCCTTCACAAATGTGTTGATGGCTGGACATTGCATCATCCTAGAAAACTTGGAGGCCAGTGAGGGCAAAAATAAAAAGTTATAAGACTTTGAAATATGTGGATTTTAGGGTTATCTTTGGCGCCCCCTAGAACCTAAACCGTGGGGTGCAGCGTCATGATTTGAATAACTTTTAATGGCCATTGGGTGTAGATTGGCCTGAGCAAATGTGGTGCCGGTGGAACGAAAGCCTTTAGAGGAGTTAGCGAAATTCCAATGTGTGCGGATCGGCAAAAAATGCGCAATAACCCTTTAACCGTACATTTGACAGATACGCCCGCACTGACTTTTTTGTAGATCTTATTGAGATACATGTGCGTGTCAATTTTTGTGTAATTTTGACAAAGCGTACAGGCGTGACAGTCAATAGTGTGAATTTTCACCTTATGGGACAAGAAAAAATGGACTTTTTTCTCCTGCCATGGGGGGGCGCTCTTTTGGGGAGTAAAAATTCCTTCACAAATGTGTTGATGGCTGGACATTGCATCATCCTAGAAAACTTGGAGGCCAGTGAGGGCAAAAATAAAAAGTTATAAGACTTTTAAATATGTGGATTTTAGGGTTATCTTTGGCGCCCCCTAGAACCTAAACCGTGGGGTGCAGCGTCATGATTTGAATAACTTTCAATGGCCATGGGGTGTAGATTGGCCTGAGCAAATGTGGTGCCGGTGGAACAAAAGCCTTCGGAGGAGTTAGCGAAATTCCAATGTGTGCGGATCGGCAAAAAATGCGCAATAACCCTTTAACCGTACATTTGACAGATACGCCCGCACTGACTTTTTTGTAGATCTTATTGAGATACATGTGTGTGTCAATTTTTGTGTCATTTTGACAAAGCGTACAGGCGTGACAGTCAATAGTGTGAATTTTCACCTTAGGGGGCGCTATGGAGCCATTTTGCATTTTATTGTTTGGGCGACTTCGGAATATCAAATTTTTCACCAGGCCCGGTCATCCTGCCAAATTTCATGAGTTTTCGCCAGTGGGAAGTGGGCCATTTTCCAGTTCAAAGGGGAGGAAAAAGAAAAAAGAAACAAAGAAAAACCACTACAGGAATAATAGGGCCTCGCAGCTGCTTAGCAGCTACGCTCGGGCCCTAATAATAACAAAAGAAGGAAACTACAGGAACAAGAGGGCTCTCGCAGCTGCTTAGCAGCTACGCTCGGGCCCTAATAACAAAAGAAGGAAACTACAGGAACAAGAGGGCTCTCGCAGCTGCTTAGCAGCTACGCTCGGGCCCTAAAGAAAGAAAGAAAGAAACAAAGAAAAACCACTTGGGGAATAATAGGGCCTACGCCCGGCTGCTCTGCAGCTGGCTCGGGCCCTAAAAAGAGTCAAATAATTTTGTCATTGGCATGTTTAAAATGGAGTGGGAGGAAGTCGAAGCTTATCTAGTTCCACCCCTTCACCTTGCACGAATCATCAATATTTAATTTATAATAATTTACCTGCTTCCAGTTAATAATAACAATAATCATAAAAATAATCACCACATGAACAAAACAACCAAATAATATATTCAACTAGATATTAATGGGGGGAATGATAAATAAATAAACAAAGAAACAAATTAAAGGAACAAAAGATACTATGTCAACTTTCAGTGAAGATTATGCACATCTTTTAAAGATCATAATTTTATACTTTTTTTTAAAACTGCTGTTAAGACAGGTGATAATTAAAAGTATGATGGCAATACTGACCCGATTGTTTGCATTGTTTGGCTGTCAGGCTGGAGGTAAGCAGACCTAACTTGTCGCAAGTCAACTGCTGATTAGACACAGAAGTCGCAGCCTTGAGCAGCTGAGGCAAATAACTGCGCACAAGGGCAAATGTGGTTGGAAAAGTCATGTACAGACAAAGACCATGGATTTCTTGTGTCTATTGCCATCAGGGATGTTTAATTTTTTGCACCTCCTGTGTTATATTAATAAATAAATATCAAAATGTCATTTAAAGCTGTGAGGAAGAGGTCAGAGCAAAGAAGGTCAGACTAGTTGCTAAGAGGCTCTTGCTTTTAAGCTAAGCAGCCACATGCTAATACTTTTTGCTAATTGCGTGGGCAGCAGACACCTAGACGCCTAAGATGACAGTATTGTAAGGGTTTAGTTGCTATGACAAAGTGTCTGTACAGTATGCAAGTTGTTCGTCAGGTTGTCTGTGTTTTAAAAGCCAGAGCTGCTAATTGGAGTTTGCAGTACAGCAGTATGACATGAAAAGCAAACAGCTATGCAAAACTGTTTCTGCAGTGGAATGACAAGGGGCTCTATTTTGGTGCCTCGGCGAAGACGTGCCGCAAGCGCAGCGTCAATCAGATCCGCCGCGCTGACAAGGCGTTCCCAAGCACATTTTGGTATTTTGGTGAGCCGCGCAGCCCGGCGTAAGTATCCCCCCTCCCTAACTCAGCTCCTCCCGGCAGCATAAGTCATAGACGGGGAGGAGAGAGGGCGTGGAGTCGGTTTAACACAGCCAAGACCTGTTTTCACCAATCACATAAGCTCCTCTCCTTGCCTTTAAATCCGCCACCGGCGAGGCGTAATATTATTTTCATGAAGTAGTCAAAGAGATCGAGAGATGTCTGAAGACAGTTATGCCACACGATGGCGACAGAGGGCAGCTGCTCAACAAGTGTCCTCCACACTCTCTCATCTGAGCACAGATGGATTTGGTGTGCGTAATGTTGGACCCACTGGTAAGACAAACACCCTTTTCCACAAAAAAGACACTCACATTAAGTTGCATATATTCAAACCTCACGTGACAAAGGTGGGTTTAGCGCACAGATCACAACATAAACTCCAAAAATGGCATTAAAATCGGAACCATCTGTGCGTAAATGACGCATCGCGCTCCGTGGCCTGGCTCTTTCTTTCATAGATGTTGGCATATAAAATAAATTTGGCCCACAAAACTGAATATTATAATATCCATATGTCGGCTTAAAGTAGATCACGCATCTGAGCACTGAAACAAATCATCTGTTCAGCCGCAGCAGCTGCAGCAAGACGGACAGAGGACACGGAGACGTGTCCAGGTCGAGCTGTGCGAGAAATAAGAGGAAGAAAGAAAAGGAGGGAGACACATTACATATCTTGTTAACTTCATCATGTGTGTTTATTTACTAGATATTTAATTTAATTTGATGCAGTTTCAGCTGTATTGATTCGGTCAGGTTGTGTGCTCAAACGCATGCCAAACGCGCTCATCAGATCAGATATAGATCAGAATATATCGATATAGATCTAAATGTATGTGCTGACTCAGATTAATAGTTGATGATTATTTATTGCACTGAAATGTGCCTGACACTGTGGAAACCTGCCGGTGAGGCATCGGTGACGTATGTCGATATGCCGCCGGTCTACCTAAATACTACCAGACCAGCTGCGTTCCGCCTTGCGCTGAAAGCTGACCAGGTTTGAATCGGCGAGCTTTCAGCGCACGTTACACGCCGGTGGCGAGCACGAAAATGTCACTGCGCCAGCTGATTCTGTCAACACCTCCCCCTGCCACGCCACCACGCCCAGCTTGGCGGATCTCGGCTCGCCTCCGTGCGACTCAGTCCACGAAAATACCAAACTCGCCTTACACCGGGCTCCGCCAGACGAAAATACAACTGCGCGGGGCTCGCCGCCCTCCGCCGCCTCACCGGCGCTAACGAAAATAGAGCCCAAGGTTCATATATAGCATGATTGTCACAGCTAACACAATGCACAAACAGTAGAGAGGAGGAATATACCAAATGACCTTTTTCTATCTTACAGTGATCACCTGCTGAACAGGTGTCAGACACCACATGCAGCATATGGAGTGGCACAGTGAGGGGATATGGCCAGTTCTTGGATTGTAGATGGGCACATATTTAGAAGGAAAGTGTTGAATATACATTGGACAGCCCACCCATATGTCAGCTACTGTATGTGTGAGAGGCACAATACATTTCAAAAACAATAGTAAAAAACAAACAGAGTTAAAAGTCAAGAAAGTATCTCACAAATCATAGGTAACTTAAATTTTTAGATTTGCTGTTGTTAATTTTCCTTTTTAATTTCATTTTCTATTAGACGCTTCAGATACTTAAAGTGTAATTTTCCTTCTTCTATCAGTAAAATTGAGCAATGTTTTTTTTTCCTTTATTATACTGCCATCCCGCTGCTGTCGTGTTCAATATTTCATCCAAATAGTTTAATTGAGTCATCAGTTGACAGTGACAAAGTTTTTAGTGCAACATCAATTAATATGAGAATTAATTAACTATCAGAAAATTAATATTTGAGGGCAGAAGGTTGTTCACTGCTCTTTGAGCTTCCAAGGGTGTCAGTCCACAGAAAATTCAGCTGTGATTTGAAAGCGGTTTAATCTGAATTTTGTAAAAGAGAAAACACTTGAGTTTTTGCATCCAAATAAGAGTCGTTAGGAAATCATCAATATGAATTGATGTGAATGGAAGTTTTTGTGCACAGAGGATAAATGGTCACGTCTTTGACAAGCTTACTTTTTAAAAAGTCTTCTTAAGTCTCTTTTCCACACTCACTCACTTTTCATGCTTTCATCAAGAGCTGCAACAATGAATTGATAAATTCGATAAAAATAGATTATTATAAATGTCGACAACAAATTTCATTGTCAATGAAATTTGTTGTGTTGCGTGATTTATGTGTCACTCACCATGACGCAGAGCCAGCGGTTGTATCCAAATATCCCAAAACCTTTGCATATTAATGTAAATATGGTAAATCAGTGAACAGTAGAGAATATGTAGTGATTTGTGATCTAGAATGTGTTTTGTTTTGCTCAGGACTGAAATGCTTCTTGACAGTTTACTTTGCATCTTTTATATGAGACTTCCAGTTTATTTTATCATCAAATATCACCCCAAGAAACTTTTTTTTATAAACTCTTTCAATATCCACTCAGTCTACTTGTAAATGTACTTGTTTATTTTTCTTGTAATTGCCAAATAACATGAATTTGGTTTTACCGAAGTTTAATGATAATTTGTTTTTGTCAAACCACATTTTCAGTTTGCGCATTTCAGTAGTGTTCCTTCCCAGTAGTTCATGTAAATCTGCCCAGAACAAAAATGTTAGTGTCATCTGCAAATAATACTAATTTCCATGTTGTTGAAACATTGCACGTCATTTATATCAAGAATGAACTGTTTCAGACCCAATACTGACACCTGGGGGATGCCACAAGCAATGTCCAAGCATGATGATGAGTACTTCCCCAACTTCACAAATTCTTTTCTGTTGCTTGAATCACCAATCACCCAGTGCAATACTACCCCCTGATCCCATACCTTTCAAGTTTACTGATTAATAAGCTGATTGACGTTAAAATTTTATTTTATTTTTTTCTTTTTCTGCCCATATACTGTATAAAGAAGGACCGAGTCTGCCTCCACGCTGGGTGAAGCCACTCCAAGAACAGCACCCTCTGTTGATGGGCTGCAGTACAGGTCATAAATCCCACCTCCGCCAGTAAAGTTTATGGAGCTGTGGACAAATCTTAGAAATTTATTACACAGAATATAATTTTTTTTTCCCCCCTGCTTGCGATGTTGACATGTAGTTATTATAAGACTGTTTTTTTCTATGAAGCTCAGTTTTTAAAAGTTATTAGGGGGTTCATGTTTTCTATGATTGACACCTGATACAGCCTATTGGCGTTCAGGGATTGTGTAGCTCACCCGGGGGGATACGCTGTTTGAGCCGAGCGTCATCATAGCGACTCTCCCGCCGAATGCATACAATGCTACTGCGCAATGCTAGTTTTAGGAAATGAAGAGAAATCACAGAAATACCGAGAGCTTTTTGGCTTCAAATCCGTATACAGGCGGGAGGCAGAACCAAGTTGTCCATAGTATATGCAGTTTATGTTTCTGCCTCAACTTCTTATAATAACAAAAATAATGGTAATAATATTAATGCATCATATTTTATATAGCACATTTTTATCTGTGAACCTTGAGGTGCTTCACAATGGATCACACCTTGGTGGTGGTTTATTATCTAAATAGTCACAGCTGCCCTGGGGCAGACTGACGGTAGCGTGGATGCCAATCCACACCTACAACCTCTCTGACTACCAAATCAAACCACCAGCCTTCCAGTTTTTGAGGGCCCTCTCTATCTTCTTTCACGCTGTTGGTTCATGCACGTCCTCCACCTCTTCATCTCTGTCTGGTTTCTGCAGCATCGTCAGTTCCATACTTCCTCCTTGTGGTCCCAGCAAGTCATGCACCACCATCACCACCAGCGTCCATGCCAAGAAGTCATCAGTCATCCTACGATCTCAGTTTCCTCATAGAGCCCAAACCCCAAAGACTTTCTGTCATACAACAATTTCATAACTTTTTTTTCTCTTACTTATCTCTCCTGATTGAAATAGAGAAGGGGAAAAAAATCACTCTCCGAGGGTGAAATTGACTAAATCTTTTACCTCTGTCCAGTTTAGATGCCAACTAAAGATCAAGGAAAACACTTTGCAGTTCTGTGATTATTTCATTTCATAAAAATGTTTTTTATTGTTTTTTGGGATTTACTTTTTTGGCAGTCTGTTTCAGTTAAATAGCCTTTTAGTTCAATCTGCGTGGCTTTACCTGATGTCTTAGCTGCTTATCATTCATTAAATCTGACTTAAAGATATAGGGAAAAGAAAACGGAACGTTTCGCAACACAATGCCGTCAGGTTCTTGATCTAAATACTCATCTGCTCACCCTGAAAACTGGCAAAGCTCCATAGGCAACAGTGACCTTCAAGATTGAAACTACTGATGGTAAGGAAAACATGATAATCAGTTAATTAAGTCCTTATTACCAAAACCTTGACCAATCCAAATTCTTTTGCACACAATAATAGCAAAAAAAATAAAAATAAAAATAATCCCCTAATTTTCCTCCCAACTTGTGCTATTTTCAGCGACCCCCCAGTCAATACATAAGCATGCATTTATCATGTTCTGCAGGGTAGAAACATGGTATTACAAAAATAGCAGCCTTGGTAGAAAGAGCCCCCAAGCGTAGATATAAGTACTATATGTAAGTATTGTTTTCCATTTCCACCAAGTCTGTCCTGCTAAATGTTGCTGAATAGTACACACTGTACCTTTTCAAATCAAATGCTCTTCTTGGATCTTGGAGTCACAATTATTCAAATTTGCAGATATTTATCATACAGTGACCACGGTGAGCCATCTTCCATAAATAGGCTACATCTCAAAGGTATAGTATGTAGTCACAAGCAGCATGTAGCAGAACTGGGTTTAGATTTCAGAGGGAGCTACAGCCAAGGATTATTTATCAGCAACAACCTTTTTTTTTTCTTTTTTTTTTCTTTTTTTTTTTTGCAATATGGTGGAGATAATCTGCTGCTGAGCAGGGGGTCAGCTGGTTTGATCATGCAACAAAGATGTTCAGTTATAGCATATCAGTTCATGTAAACTGCCTAATAAGACTTAAACCTTCACTGAATTACAGCCCGAGGTATGGTTTACTCTGTCAGTGTTAACACAGCCAGTAGGACATCATGATAAGAGAGGAGAGGATGAGACGAGGAAAATATGACTTGACTGAGGAGAGGAGGGGATGAGAGAGGAGGCGTAATGATGCAAGGGCCCAAGATAAGTGACTGCCATCTGAGGTTGGCAGGCCCAGAACACACACACACACACACACACACACACACACACACACACACTGCAAAGAGCCTCTGTGCTGCATGAAAAATGTTCACTCTTTTCTAAGCTTGTTTACAACAGTGGCACTTTTCAATTAGCTGGGCAAATGCACAAGTGCATACACAACCACACACACACACACACACACACACACACACACACACACACACACACACACACACACACACAGGGCAAGCCTATTTTTTTGGTAGAGAAAGCTATCAGTTGAAAATACAAACAACAGAGGCTGCTGAACAAAGGAGATGAAGCTAAGTAGTCTAAGTAAAGCTGAGTAAATGAGTTAAGGCACTGGGTTACACAAATACAAACTTCTTGTGAGTGTGTTCCAGTTGAGGCTCCTTTTAAAAACAGTTCCCTTTTGACACTATTCAATAAACAAAGGCATTCACAAACAACAACAAACTCTTTCTCCCTCTTTCCCTCTCTCCCTCTCTCTCTCACACACACACACACACACGCACACATTTGTGGTCCTTAAGTTATTCCTTTGTAGTTTGATTCTCTTAAAGTCAAGACAACAAAGAGTCTCAGCCTCCAACTCCCCAAATCTCTAATTGATTTTCACTTTCTATCTCTGTAATTGAATGGAGCACAATCTGAACAAAGCCCTAGCTTAAACCCCCGAGCAGGTCCTCTACTGTCCAACATACAAGCTTGGTCACTTCAAAACTACGTGGTAGACAGACTTCTCAAGACATTTCTGGACACATATCAACCATAAACTGTATATACTATGGAAAGCTTGGTTCCGCCTTCAATTATTTTACAAATTTGAAGCCTAATTGCTCTCGGTATTTCCGGGATTTTCTCCACTTCCTGAAACCACCACTTGCGCAGTAGCTTTGTACGCATTCAGCATGCCAGGAGTCGCTGCGACAACGCTCAGCTCAAACGGCGTATCCTTGGGTGAGCTACACAATTTTTGTACACCCATAGGCTGTATCAAGTGTCAATCATTGAAAACATGAACCCCCTAATAACTTTTAAAAATAGAGCTGTACAGAAAAAAGAGGACTTAAGCACAAACCAGTCTTACGGTAACTTCATGTCAACATCACAACCAAAATTTATATTCCATGTGATTACTTTCTAAAGTTTGTCCACAGTGCAGTAGGGATTGCTGAAGGAGGCGGGGTTTATGACATATAAAAGAGGCTTTTCGCCCCACGGAAAAATCGCCGCCAGTGTGGAAGCTTGCATTGACTTTATGCTGTTTTAAAAAAAGGCAAATAAAGGCGAATAATTCGCCTGGCGAATTCGCGCCTGGTGTGTAAGGACCTTTAAGGCAGCGTTTCCTTGCAGATCAATGAACTCGAGCTGTAGAGATCCTGCATGTGCCCACCTGAATGTCTGTGTCACCTCCTTGGAAAATTCTCTGACTTCTCTGATAAGGAAAGGATTCTGGATTAGCAGGAGGAGCTGCTGGCCAAGGCAGAAGCGGTTGAACCTTTTACTGAAGTTTCCAATCAGCTTGTTTATGAAGTCAACATAGGGAGAAATGTCTCTCTCATCCTGAAGTTGTTCCTTCAGTTTTGGGAAGTGTTCACAGCTTCGGTCCAGCTTCCTCTGGAAAGAGCGAACAGCTGTCATCAAATCAGCAACTGAATTGTTCTGACCCTGCAGCTTTAAGTTGAGCTCATTAAGATGTAATGAATGTCAACCAAAAAAGCAAACATATCCATCTTGTGCTCATCTTGCAGAAAAAGTGAAAACTCTGTTGCTCTCTTACCCTTAGCGTGTTTTAGGAAAGCTGATATTTTCATTCTAATAGACCAGAAACGTCCCAGTGAATTGCCTTTACTCAGCCACCTCATGTTGTTGTGCAGTAGCAGGTCATTGGCATTTGCTTCAACATCTTCCAGGAATTCTCTGAGGAGACGATGCTGAAGGGATGAGGATGAGGAAGTTGATGAGTTTCATCATTGTGTTCATTACTTCTGCAAATTGTTCTGATAAAGTGGCACACAAAACAGTCAGATTAATGAGACAGTGGTAAGCAATAAGATCTGGGTTGTCCTCTTTCATCCGGGGCACAGCCCCCCGCTCTTTTCCAACCATGGCAGGGGCGCCATCTGTAGTGACGGACACGATCTGCTTCGGATCTATGCCCCTCTTTCTCAGCATCTCTTATTGCTGTATGTATATCCTCTCCTCGTGTCTGTGTTTCAAGTGGCGGTACACCCAGCAGGTCATCACAGAGCTCCTTCTTGTCTTTGTAAAACAAATCTCACACACCCACAGCTGGGCATTATCACTGACATCTGTGGACTCATCGATGACCAATGATATGCATTGTGCACTCTGAATAGCTGCACCAAGCTGTGCCAGAACATCATCTGCTAATAATTCTGATTTTCTGTTTGCTGTTGAAGCTGACTCAGGGATTTGTTTGATTTTTTTCACACGTCTCATCTTTTTGTTTTTCTTCGAATAATGTTTCTGCAATCATGTTTAAGCACTCCTTCAAAACTGTCCCATCACTTAATGTTTTTTTATGTTGCCCTAAAATCCACCATTTAGTGATGCCTGGTCTATAATATCAACATACTCGTACACAGTTTATATATTTATTCGCTGTGGCTCAGTGCATTACTTCTGTGGGTTTGTAGATGACAACATAAAACAAAGCATATCATTTTTAGAATAACAACCCAGTTTTTTTACACAATCATAAGATTACACCAGTTAATCAGTCAATCAGGCATCAAAGTCGAGATAGGTGAATATTTGCCGAAACTAAACTAAACGGTTCAAGTGGAATAGGATTTACAAATCATAGTACTTTGCTTTTATTCAGGTTTAACATGATGTCTAAGTTCATTGGTGTTGGTATTTTTATTTTTTTTTCTTATGTATCAATCAGTTAATGGTTCCATCGAATTCCCATATTTCCATACATGCAAATGTTTCATTTGCAGTAATAAGGCTGGGGATTGAAGAGCAGTTTTCCAGATGATGAACATAAATCATGAACATGGGTAGAATGTTATTTTGTTTTTTTAGGGGAAAGGTCAAAGATGGAGATTTTTTAAGAAAAAAAATATGTATTGTAAAGCATCGTCAAACATGAAAGGAAAAAGGATCCTGCCAATGAAATATGGATGTTATTGAAATGGTTCACACAACCAATGCACATCTCAATGTTTACATTCTTTAAACTGAATTTATTCCCCAAATATTATCTTGTCTCAGTGAATCAGCTGGTAATATGCTTAAACCTTGACATGCACGTGCTTGCATTTTCTTTGGTTTCTGCAGTCGTGCCATGTAAAGTAATCCACCGAGTCATTCAGAAATGAAATTGTGCATGAAGATGTCTTATGCAATTTTCTGATGATAAACATAAAAAAATCAATTTTCTATTCTCCCTCCTCTTCCTCCTTTCCTTTCCACCCCTGCTGGTTTTCTCATTCACTCCCTCCTCCTCTTCATTTATCGTTTTCTTTCCTCTCTAGCCTCCTCATCCATTTCAACATGTGTTAATGCAGCTGTGAAAAAGTTGCATCATGTAAGCCTCTTTTAAAAAATGTATGTAAAGGACCTTTAAAGTGGGATCTTTGAAGACCTATCTGCTGAGAAGTTATTCCGACACATTTAAGTGAATAAATTTGAGCTGAATGGTAGTTGTCAGCCACTTAAAAGACCTCCAAATAAAACACATGTATACACATTTTCCCTTCATTTTCTTTTTCTAAATGAAATATGATGTTGAAATATGCATCCTTGAAGAATCAACACATTTTTATATTTAAGGTTTCCCCTGAACACAGCAGTGTATCTGTCCAAAGAGGTGCCTTTCTGCAAAAGCTCACAAGCCTCAAAGACACACAAATGCACTTGACGCATGGATGCCTTCACATATACAGCAAGTGCGTAATATAATAGGTCATCAGAGAGCAGTAAGAGTAAAGGGGTTGTGGGGCTAATTATCGAGAGAAATGCTGTTTTTGCCCTCCAAACATGAATTATACAACAACTACCCTAAGATACATTGATGTGAAACTTGCACAGCAAAATATTAAATGCACTGCAGCTACTGTATCAGTTAATTTATTTTCAAAAAAACCTTGTAAAATTGAGATGTATCCATACTACAAACATTCAGATGGTTGATGTTTCACCCACTCTATCATTCACTGGAATGGTGGAATAGTTAAATATTGAAAAGAGAAACATGGAATAGCATGCTTTTCTTCTTTTCTTTCTTTCAGTAAAAAAATAAAAAAATGGTGGTGCAAGAGGGTGACCTCAAGCTCATTCTAGTTAGCAACAATGACAAATCAAAAATGTTGATTTATTCACGAATTGTTCACGAATTTAGACATTTCAATTTGTTCAAGTCTGCTAAATGCTTCAAAATTCCACCAACTGCACAGTTACAATAAAGTACAATGTATGAATAAAAACGTTGTTGAGCAGGGGCATATTTTCCTTATTATTCCCTATTTTTCACAAGATTTATTTTGGGGCCTAAAGTTATAGAGGATAGGACAGTGAACAGAGCAGAAAACAGGGCGAGAGAGTGGGGAATGACACACAAAGGAACGTGCATAAACTGCTTGTCCAGCAGCACCTCGGAGATCTTGATTATTCATTTATTCATTTTTCAGGAGGGTACTCTTACACACTTTGTTGAACAGACAGAAAAATGGGCATATTTGGAAACCTGGACAAAGACTAGATAAGGGGCGTTCAGTTGAAATCAACCCTGAGCCAGCTGCTTTAAGGGCCATAACTATTTTCTCTCAATTACAAGTGCTAAAGTCACAGTATGCATGCAGTGTGCTTCTCCCCAAGACTCCTGCAGCATTCACTGTTCTGCACCACAGCTCAGTAGGTATTGGGTTTGTACTCCTCTTGAGTTAACATGCATTTTGGTGCCGCATTCAGAGACTCAGGCCTTTCAAATGGAAATTATTAGAGGGTAATTTTAAGCTTTTGTAACTTGAAATTGAATGTCTGTCATTAGACTGTAAAGTGAACACTCAAACTTAGTCTGCTAAATTAAGCTTTTTCTCATTGAGTCCTATTTGAAACTTAATTCTTCTGTTGTGTTAAATAAGTAATGCGTACTTAAACACAGTAATTGCAGGTGTAATTCTGATAAATTATGCATTCCTGTTTCTCAATGGCACTGAAGCTTTTCCCTCTATCTCATTATACATGTCAGGACAAAGGGTTCATAAGTTCATTGGGCAGAAGACACCCTTCTCAGATAAAGTAAAGTTTATTTTTTTTCTTTTTATTGAGTAATTTATTGACTTTGTTCTTTAATATTTTTGATTAGTTATGATACTGTACTCCAAGGACATAACCACAGCTAGAAAGCCCTGTTTCTGTCAAAAAGGTGTTAAATACCTGCTTTCAGTACCAGATTGAGTGTACTGCTCAGTGAGTCCTTGTGCCAGAACTGCATGGTATTGCTACCAGTGTTGGGCACCGTTTAAAAAGTATTTAAGTTAGTTAGTTATAGTTGCTGATTACTTTTCCCAAAAGGTGAGTTAGTAACTGAATTATTCAACTATAAAAGTAACTAGTGACCACGGAAAGTAACTATTGCATTACTTTTGTAATTCTTAAGACAGTCCGTTTATAGGAGCCATATGATAATAAGTCTGTATATGTCACGTGATGTTTGTGGTTGCTGTGGTAACGTACAGGAGGGGCACGTGGGGCACAAGGTGAATGCTGGATAGTTATGAAAAGATGTGGCTTACCTGCAGTCAGGTGAAAAGAGGGGATCGGGAAAGCCGTAATTTTTGTTGACCGCATTGCATCACATTATATAGCATAGCATAGCATAGCATCGCCTTAGTTTGCCCTTTGTTTGTTCCTGCTGTATATCCAAAGGAGTCCTGTGTGTGTGACCGTACAAGCAGATTCACATTAAACACTGTGAAGTGCATTCTAAGCCTCTTCCTTGTCTATGGATTTGTGTGTGTGAGGCTACTGCATGCATGTGTGGTTTGTGTACAAACTGAATCCTGCCTCTGATTGGCTTAGCATGAAATCTTACTTTGCCATAACCAATCATCATCACTTGTTGTCTCTCCTCCCCCCACCCCTCACCAAAGAAAAAAAAAAGAAAGGAAGAAATTTGCAGCTTCTGTGGCTGAGATGAGCCAAATCACGCCTCATTTAATTGTCGGTAACGGCATTGTAACAATAGAAATGGTAATTAGTTAGATTACCCGTTACTGAGTAATTTAGTAATACAGTTTATTTTGACTGTTATTCCCATCACTGATCGCTACATAGTAGCTCTGCTAGAATACAAAGGCATGCAGACGTGTGTTTGCAAGTGTGTGTTCTTCTGTGTGTGTGTTTTCGCAGGCTGGACATGATATCAGTGGTAGTAACATGCAAGTGAAGGCAGTGACAGGTAGAGAGAAAAACTGACTGGTAACACTGGTTTCCACAAGGTATCTTTTAACAAAAGTTGTGTTGTTCTTATTAGCTATGCCTATTTTGCATTTAGGCTAACTTAGCCTGTTTGTGTCTAAAATACTTGCAGAGTCACATCAAATGTGTAATTATGTAGAACGGAAGTCTTGATAATATTTCACCGTTATTTATACCAGATATATTTTGTTGTCTTTCTTTTTCTTTTTCTTTTGTTCTTTTTTTTTTCTCTGTAATTACAACCTGGTTTGTTTCAAGGGACAATGGAGGCAAAATAATTGTTCCCAAGCAAAACAAGCCGCTTGTTGTTTTAAGTAAAGAAATTAAAGTAATTGAGTTTGATTGGCATATTTGTATGAAATAACAAACAAAAGACAGTGCAACTGAGACAGAAAAAAATAAAGGCAAGGTTTTTAAGTGGTGCTGAATAAAAAAAAACTAAGAAAAAAAAATGCATGACAGCCCAAAAGTTTAATTTTGTTATTTGAAAATTTTCATTTATAATTTTTATAAGGATAACAGAAAAAAAAATCAGAACCATTAAGAGGAGCAGAAAAGAAATGTAAAAAAAAAAAAGAAATACTACACATGGGCCTGGGCATGGATGAAATGAACATATAGGGCTCTATTTTCGTGTACACCTGGGACACAGCGGACCCCGTGCAGTGGTATTTTTGTCTGGCGGAGCCTAGCGTACAGCCAGTTTTGTATTTTCGTAGACTGAGGCGCACCGAGGTCCGCCAAGCTGGGCGTGGTGGCGTGGCAGGGGGAGGTGTCGACAGAATCAGCTGGCGCAGGGACATTTTCGTGCTCGCCGGTGGCTTATAAAGTGCGCTGAAAGCTTGCAGATTCAAACCTGGTCAACTTTCAGCGCAGGCAGAGCGCAGCTGGTCTAGTGGTATTTTGGTAGACCTGCAGGTATCGGCATACGTCACCGATGACTCACCGGCAGGTTCCCACAGTGTCAGGCAGATTTCAGTGCAATAAATAATCATCAACAACTATTAATCTGAGTCAGCACATACATTTAGATCTATATCGATATATTCTGATCTATATGTGATCTGATGAGCGTGTTTGGCACGCGTTTGGACACACAACCTGACCAAATCAACACAGCTGAAACTGCATTAAATTAAATTAAATATCTAGTAAATAAACACACGTGATGAAGTTAACAAGATATGTAATTCGTCTCTCTCCTTTTCTTTCTTCCTCTTATTTCTCGCGCAGCTCGACCTGGACATGTGTCTGTGTCATCTCCCGTCCTGCTGCAGCTGCGGCTGAACAGATGATTCGTTTCAGTGACCAGATGAGTTATCTACTTTGAGCCTACATACGGATATTATAATATTCAGTTTTGTGAACCAAATTTATTTCATATGCCAACATCTATGAAAGAAAGAGCCAGGCCACGGAGTGGGATGTGTCCTACGCACAGATGGTTCCGATTTTAATTCCATTATTGGAATTTATGTTGTGATCTGTGCGCACAACCCACCTTTGTCATGTGAGGTTTGAATATATGCAACTTTATGTGAGTGTCTTTATTTGTGGAAACGGGTGTTTGTCTTACCAGTGGGTTTAACATTACACACACCAAATCCATTTGTGCTTATTGGACACAGTGTAAAGGGCGCCCTCTGCAGCGCTTACAGTGACACTTGTTGAGGGGCTGCCTTCTGTCGTGTGGCGTTGCTGTCTTCAGACATCTCTTGATCTCTTTGACTACTTCACTAAAATTGTAATACGCCTCGCTGGTGGCGGATTAAAGGCGAGGAGAGGAGCTGATGTTATTGGTCAATACAGGCTTTGGCTTTGTTAAAACCACTCCACGCCCTCTCTCCTCCCTCTCTACAACTTACGCCGCTGGGAGGAGCTGAATTAGGGAGGGGGGATACTCTCGCCAGGCTGCGCCGCTTACCAAAATACCAAATTGTACTTGGGAATGCCTTGTCGGCGCAGCGAACCTGACTTTCTCCGCGCCTGCACCACGTCTCTGGCGAAGGACAAAAATAGAGCCCATAGCATTTCCACAAGTATATGGATGAGCATTTAAACATTACTGGTGCTAACATGGACATACTTCTGGTAGTTGAAAAAAGACAGAGGAAGACAAAGACAACTTCATTTAACAGACAAAAATAAAGAAAGAGCAAGTGGAGTTTTTTTTGTTTTTTTTTGTCTGAAACTTGACTTTTTTCACCTTATGCATGGGCCAAATTTTTATACAAGAAGCACAGTTGTTTATAATTGTTATTATTACGTTTTATCATTATTATCATTACCACTGTTGTCCACAATAACAGTAGGAGCATTTTTTAAACCATGGTTGTACCTTCCTGTTCTAACTTAGAATTGATATTCAAGTTTACCTACCTCTGTTTCCTTTGTTCTCCTATTTTTTAATTGCATATATAATATAGAAATGTTGTATGTTATCCAGAAAGAGAGCTTTTGTCAGGAGAAGTTTTTCAAACATGCAGATCAGGGAATGTCAATAACAGGGTAAAGTACAGCATGTTTCTGCAGTAATAACCTCTGTCCCTCAAATTACTTTCTTCGAACTGAAATGTCTCTATTAATCTTTGTGGAGTTTGAACCCAGCAGGAGAAACATCTACAGTATGTGCAGAATATCAATGTGTGTATGTAATGGCTTCAAACTCACCTCCCTCCAAGTCATCATATTTGTATGATGAAGTAAAGCCCTGCTCTGAAACAGTGACCTACATTCCCCATCCTTTGGGAATGTTCATTTATTTCAACGGTGACTTTATTAAAGAACAAAAGGAGAGAAAGACAATATACAATCCAGCTCAGTGAAAATAACTCAATGCAAGAAATATCCAACAATGCCATCAACGTCATATCAACCAGGAGAACTTGTGCGTAAGTATGCAGTGTGTGTTAGGATTCCTGACATGTTTTATCCCCTGGATGTTCCCTGTCGAAGTCATATTTCTATGGTAATGTCAAGACTTTCTCCCACTCTTACTGTGACCTATATACTCGGCTTACACAGAATAACAGAAAACAGAGTCAGGCAGGTTAAATACATGTCAGCTGACATGACTTTATTTCAACATGTTGACAAAGTCAGCGCATCAATGCCACAACTAAAGGAAACAGCACCATCTCCCATAAACAGCGTTTCATATCCCCAAGAAGAAACTTCAAACTGTCATCTTTTAAAGCATTTGGAACGAGATAACAAAAACTTTTTATTTATAATAAATCTTATATCTTTTTCTTTTATGTGAAAATGTGCTTTAAGGAAGGAAATACTTTATTGTGTCAGTCCTCATCACAGTATCGCCTTGCTGCAAAGACAAAAAGCCTAAAAGGAAGCACATCTAGAGATGCCAGAAAGGATTACAAGCCCCCTTTCAAAGTATATGACTGACTGGATCTACAAATATTTCTATAGAAATCTGTGGGCTCTATTGTATGACAAGTGCAAAGTGTTTAAGCATGCAGCATGAGTGTGATTGTTGTTTTACACCCAGTATGGTTGTCATTTGGATGCTCACTGTCCAGATTTTGTACATTGAACTTCCTGTGTTCAAAAAACACCTGTTTTAAAGTTTTAAGCTAGTGGTGCAGTGCTTTCCTAGATATTTTCAGGGCGCATTAGAGATAGACTTTGCAACGCACATTCTTTTGTGTTTCACTAACAAAAAGTGACACACAGCCATGCCCCCACTCATTACAAAAAAGTTGTGTTTTTTGTTAATACTGTTAAAACTTAATGTTTCATCCATCACTACTTCCTCTCCTGCTTCACCTCAGCCTTGCACAGTCTAAAATTACAGCCTTAATCATCACCAAGCTCTCATTGTCTGCTCTTAAACTAACTGGTAACTAGTGATCAAGTCAAAAGCTGTGGAGCTGCACTCTTAGCTGCAGTCCATGAATGTTTATCTTGCTGATTCCAGAGTAGAGTTCATCACTTTAATCAAGTCAGGGGGTTATAAAAGCATGACGCTTATCCAAATCAGGATAGATAAATGCTCTGATTAAAAAAAAACAACCAAAAAAAAAAAAAACCTTAATAACAGTCATAATAATAATAATAATAATAATAATAATAATAATAATAATAATAATGATAATAATAATAATTACATCATAGTTGAAGTCAAAGAGACTAAGAAAGTTCTTGGACATTGAGGATTTGATGTCACCCAGGCAAGAAAGGGGGTGGCCTGTTAATATTTTCAGATTTTAGAAAGGAGCACACAGGGCTCTCAAATTTTGAATGCAGAACAGAGTGACACCCCCCACCCCACCCCACCATACCTGAATCAGGGTCAGTGTTGTTGCTGTTAAATTGCTGGTTGTAACAGAAGTGAACTGTTTTCATTGGTCGTTGCGTTCTGATTTACCCAGATACAGTTGTGCTTCTGTTTCTGATTGGCTACACAATAGCCAATCAGAAGCAGCTTCCTTTTTTGACTGTAGGTACTGACAGAGGCGCTCTAATGAGAGACATGCTCAATTCCAGCTGGTTCTGTAGCGAGAGCGGCGTACTAGAGAAATGTATATATATATTTTAGCATGAGAAATACAATTTGTGGCGGAAGTGCTTGACGAAAGACCCATAATAGTGACTGTTTTGGTCAAAACGTGACACTTGAGAGCCCTGTGCACAGTCGGGTGTCATCAGCTTAACAGTGGTAATAAATGTATTTACTAATTAATTAACTGAATGAGAGCATGTAGATTGAAACAGCAGGAGACCAAAAAAAGAACCCTGTGGAACTCCAAAGATGAGGGGTCACTTCACAGAGAAGTCTAAGATAAGCAATAAACCAACCCAGTGTTTCATCCTTGAGACTGATAAAAAGGTTTTAGACAGTTGAGTGATGCCTGTGTGATGGCCCTGGTGTGTCATGGCTCAGGCTTGCGTTGTCACAGCATTCACACAGGCTGTGTTTTGGCTGCATTAGATGCTGTCTGTCCTACAAGTTTTACCCCAAATAAGACCATAAACCACCTATAATGAAAATGTCAGAAGTCATTAGAATCAGTTGGAGTGGATACAAGGGGCTCTGATCTTCTTTAAATAATCAATTCACAGAAATGAAATACTCACAATAATCACTTTTCACTTGACAGGCTGTTTACCAAACCTACATATGGATGGTTTCAGGGGTTAAGCTTTTAGAAAATAGTAGAAGGGATCTTAACCAAAGAAGGAACACTTTTAGGAGGACAATTATTATTGTCTTCCTTTAAACCAGTCTCTTTGGTGTTGGTTTGCCAAAGGTCAAAAGTCAGCTTAAATGTGACATTGTTTCATAGATAACAGTTTTTGGAACATTTGTTTAGTTACATTTTTGTGACTATGAAACCTTAGCTACAGCTGAGGAATCGTTATGAAACCTTGTAGTAGCATCCATTACAAACCCAGTATTGCAGTGGTCCAATTGGGCCAGATCATTAACCAAGGTGACTGGTCTAAGTAAAGTTGTTTGATGTTTTGCAATTTTTTTGTGAATGTGATATCTTGGCAGTACCTCGAAAAGATTTCCTAAAATTTGGACTGCTTTTATGTCTTAATTACGAGAGATATGCACCATCTGAGACAACTTTCTCGGTCCTGTTTGTTCTGCTGTTGCCAGAGGAGGCTTCTCATCTGAAAATAAAGGGTGTTATTTTATTTCTGTCAAAGATTGTGGTGTGATGAATGTGTGATTCAAAGTATATCCAATACACAAATACTTTTTTTTTTTTCCATTTTGGCTACAGACAGCAGACTAAAATTTTCAAACCATCTGCTATCTTCTAATAAAATAAAGATCCTGGTAGTGACCGCCTTGGTCTGGGACTTTTAGAGTAGCCATCAGTCCGTTTAACCTTAACCAATAAAGAAGCCTGGGCCCAGACTGGCAATGGATGACAAAAAATACAGCTGGATTTCTTAAAATGAGAAGTTAATGACCTGATGAGATGTGGGCTTATGTGTAGATGTTTACAGTATGTTAACAGAGAAAAAAAGTACCGCACCCATGTTTAATCTTTCTATGTAAAAATTTTATGCAGATAGCAGTATAACAGTATAATAGAATCAAACAAAGATGTTGCTGGTGTGAATCCTTTTTTTTCTGTTAAAAAAATGCAGTTTAAAATTGCCTCTTGCTGAACAAGGTGCTCAGTATGCATGCACACTTTGTTCTTTTGCAGTGTTTGAAGTGCCCAGAATAGTTTTAAAAAGACATTTATTTTCTCTATGCACTGACGATAAAGCTCCTAACTCGATAGATTCATCCATTCATTCCTCCATTGCAAATCAGATTGTATTGCTCCCAAAGCAAGCCCATCAACCACTACAGATAGGATCAGCTCTATAAAACTGAGCTAATTTTAAGAAACTCAGGCAGATGGGCCAAGTTTTCAGGTTTGTGATATAAAAGTCCCTGATATGTAAAGTTTATTTAAAACTTTTGACAATTGAAGAAAGCCTGTAAATAACTGTAGCATCCAGGAACAGGGAATTCTGGTTGGTGGGTAATGCAGACTTCAGCCACATGTGAGCTGCTGGAATCCTAAAAGTCAGGAAGGTCCTGAAGCACTTGAGACAGCAGTGGCTGTCTTAGTCT
Organism: Xyrichtys novacula; assembly: GCA_962446985.1. NCBI lineage: Eukaryota > Metazoa > Chordata > Actinopteri > Labriformes > Labridae > Xyrichtys > Xyrichtys novacula. The sequence continues at coordinate 7,632,458 of OY660874.1, forward strand.
GAGACTTCTGGCGTGAAGTCAAGTTCTGGTCAAGCACACCGAAACACCAGGTTAGACAGCCCGTTGAGAGATGAATGTTGCCAACCGCTTGCTTCTCTAGCTATACCAACTTCAGCACAGCACAATAGCAATTCACAGCGGTCTCAGGAGCCACTTGCACACCTCAACCAAAAAGCCACTCTATAGCCACAAATAATGCTCAGAACAGCACCTAACTTCATTAACAGTACATATAGGGTCCCAGCCATAGTACTAACCATCCAACATCTTTTTTAGCTCTGCCTAATTTCTTTAGCAGAGACCAAACATGACTCACCCACTCACCTCCAGCAGCCACTCGTTTGTATGGAGACTCGGACTAGTCCATCACGGACTGCAGTGGGGTGACACAGCTCAGGGAAGAACATTTATGATCATTACTTTATCATTTCCTTGAAGTAATCATCATATGAATCATTTTGCACTGTGGACACGGTAGTTCTTCTGCCTCAGGATCTTGGTCTGATTGCATTTCAATGAAGGAATTAACATAAATTCAATTGTTGTGCTAGTTACAGAAGAAATGGAACAGTATGAGTAAACTATTCAATCAGCAGATGTGCTTTCAAAGAATGAAAAGACAGCCATCTCTAACAGTATGTAATGGTGATGCTATTAGTCCATTTGTTGTTCTTCTACCTTTTTTTTTTTTTTAATTTAGCCTTCACCTTAATTTTAAACTGTGACTGGAGTGTTTCATGGGCTGTATATCAGACACAGAGTTACTGCCATAGGCTGCAGAATTGTGCAAAGTGTTGCACTGGAGATAAGAAACATGAAATGTGACAACTTACCTTCTCAGTGTTATGTTCCGCAGGCAAACCATAAGTTATCCACGAGGGCTAGGTAGGTCACTTAACTTCATTTCTCCACTTTCACACAGATTAGATCCCCACATGACAAGAATTATTGCTTCATGTGGAGAAGCAGGGCTCCCAAGAGGGACAAGGTGACATTCACTTGGTATGCTTCCCTACATGACAAGAAAACAAGTGCATTTCAATAAAACTAGTTTCCAAGGTAGAAAATTGAGTTTATTCTTTTTGTATTTCCCCATGATGCAAGTATGAGAACATTTCAATGAGACCCAGTCCCAGTGTGAAACCAAATTTGCTCAGTTTGGGTCTTGGACAGGAGGAGCTCAAAAAAATTCAATATAAGGTAATATAAAATCAAATTTAATAGTCGAGTAGTTGGCATTTGGTATTCTAAGGAAAAAAAAGCCCAGTGACCTAGATTCACACAGCTTCAGCAATGCAGGAAAATCCTACAGTTTGTGAAATTTAGACTCTTTACAGTTTTCAGCTCCAATACAGACTCTACATGCCTGTTTTTTTTTTGTGTGTGTATTGTCTCTGGTACATTTGCAAAACTACTATAATCCTTTCGTCCTTATTTCAAATTCTGCAATAAACAGTCATACTAAATAAATGCATATCTTAAACACACTGTATAATTAACCTTTAACCTCTGTTTTTCTACAGCATAACTTCATTTGTTTCAGTAAAGGAATACAACCTACGTAAAGATTGCACACTCAGCCATAGCTGGGTTGAATACCTGATTGGGATTTCGTCAATAGTCCAGCAACAGTCTGTCATTTGTCATTAGAAGACTGCTGCTCAGATGATCAAACTGTTGCCAGGGACAACCTGATCCCACATATTGAATCAAATCAATCAGCACTAGGAGTCCTGCACATTTCACCTCTGCCATTTGGCTGACATTTGTAGAAAAATGTTTCTATTAGCATTCAGCACCAGCAAACAACATCCAAGATATTAATATACGTTTTGATTGATTCAAAGTGCACAGATCTTTAGATTTGTGGCAAATGTGGCTTTTCACCGGTAAAGGCAAGAAATATTGATGAGGCTATAAATAGCACAGAAACAGCCGGAAGGTTAAGAGATACAAGGAGCCACACAAAAAAAGAGAGACACCTAATGGAGGTGTGACTCTTATAACCACTTTTATTAGAAACTGTTTTCATATCAGTGCACAAAAAGAAGTGTGGTGTTGGTTTGATGACAATGGAAGCCAAAGCAAAATAAGTAAAGGGGCCAAACCACAGGGGTAAAAACTGGAGAGGTTAAAGACACAAACAAAAATCAGACTCGCTATGTAGGAGATGGAGCGCAAAATAAACACCATGAGGAATGCAGAGTCAGATAGTGTGTATAAAGGAGACTGATTTTACTCACTTTTACTTTTTATCGTGTCAATCTGATACTCCCATGGACCATCTCTACATGACTTGAAGCTCAAAAAAAACCTTTTACATCTTGTACTGTTGTCTATTAAAACTAGAATGAGACTGAGTTCCATCTTTTAAACTAAACCTACTCTGATCTCATCTTTATCTACATAAGAGTAACACTTTGCAGCATTTAGCGAGTCACAGTGGCAAGGGAAAACTTCCTTTGAACGGGCAGAAACATTGAGCAGAACTAGAGTCATGTAAGACAGTCATCTGCCGCTACTGTGTTGGATTTCAGGATGCAGAAAGAGAGAGGGGCAGAAACAAACTACAAGTATGGGACACATACTTGATCACAGATAATGAAATGAGTATATGTACTACTTATAAGAACAGCATGCTGATGATCATAGATTGATTTTAGTTTGATTTATGGAAATAAAAACCAACAGATCTATAGTAATAGCATAGCAGTGATAACACTGGTTATAATACAGTTAAGTTATGGGAGTTAGAATTAGATCAAATGAAACTAAGAGTTCTACAATAACATTAGCTTTATAACAGTGATGGAACTAATATGTGTTGCTGAAGCAGCTGATAAGGAGACAGGTCCACAGCAGCATGATGTCTGCAGTGCTGATTCAGAGGAAGAACAAAATCAAGAAAAAGAAGAACAAAAGGAAAAACAAGAACCTCATTGACCCCTGAGGGGGAATTCAATAAGGAAGATAAAGAAAACAGAATAGTTATGGTAATATCATGTTTCTACATGGTATCATTTTACATGATTTATAGTATCACAAAAAGCAAAAAGAAATTCTGGCTGAAATAACACCAAAATCAAAACTGACTTCTCCCAACCTAACCTTGACTGAAAAAAGATGCAGTAACCAAAATATGCATAGAATCAATATTCCTGAAAGAACTTCCTAGAATTTACTGAAAATTATTCAGACCAGACTGAAAATGTGTTGCCAAAGCTCCTATGCATCTTTATGGCACAAAGGTTGGCGTTCCCTTTTGAAAACAGAATATGTGATTGCATGACATTAATTAGAAAGAAGGAAGTGTTAAGAGTTTTGTGACCTCTGACAGAACCTTAATGTCCACGGAGCTTATTTTATAGTCCTGCACTTGTGTTGATTTGATGTGTCAGTTACTATAATTAATCTGACTCACCTGTCACTTCAGGTTTCACAGATGGCAGTGGCTGTTAATTTATCACAGAGCAGCCCATATTAGTTGACACACCAACAAATACTGTTGAAAATAAAATGAAAATACTGGACTAATAAAAGAGGTTTTTCAAAACCATACTTTCCTAAACATGGTGGACGCTTTACTCTACAGTTTCAATTTTCTTCAAACACTGTACACAAATGTTGAATTTAAATATTGCTGATGATTCATAGAACACAGTGACAGATATAATTATGTGTGTTACTCAAGGGATCTGTGAAAATCAAAGAGCATTCCCAGGTGTGTGTGAGATAAAGGAGGTACAAAGAGACAGTGACAATTTTGTGTTTGTGGACAGTGTCTGTGTGTGTGTGAGAGAGAGAGAGAAAAAGAGAGAGCGAGAGTCTTTCGTTCAAACTTGTGTGGCTCTCACCAAGATGATAAGAATCACTCATTATGTGGTGAGTTAGTTCTCTGCCGAGCCTTGTCACGACCTCCTAGCCACATCACAGCGAGCTGCTCATCTGTATTCATGGGTGGTTAACAGCCGGTGCTCCTTTCCTCTGAAATACAGCAGGTGCAGAGAGGTGCATGAACGCTCTCACATCAAACATCTCTGCACCCGGCTGAATCCAGAGATGGAAGAAGGGTCTTGTCTTATCCAACCCTTTTACTCCATATTTTCATTTCGACTGATATAATTTCATATAATCCATTAGGAGTGCTGTGATTTATCAAACGTTAACAAAATATGATGGCAAAATTGGTCCCAGGCAAATCTAACAGCTGATAAATAGTCAGTTGTGCCCCTGCAGATGCTTTCATGCAGTAAGAGGATGTGACATTTATTTTTTACAGAACTACTGTGGCATCCTTACAATCTCTGGAGAGAGCTGCACATGCAAAACTAGAAATTGTGGTTGTAATATAGCAAAATGGCGACTTCTGATGCAACCCCAACTACCCTTATCAATTCCCTGTGACAAACATCACATATTTTGTTTAATTTTGATATTTTCATGTCTTAAAAATTTACAAAACAGTCTCTCCATTTGGAGAAGATAAATGCAAGAAATATCAATGTAAGTCCTGACTCATCAGTGATGGGAGGAACAGTTCTTTTGACTGTACAGAATCTTTAGAATCTATTCATTAAAACGATTAGTTCAAAAGATTTGTTCACTGAATCAGTCAGTGCTTCGAAGCCCTGTCCTCTCGGGTGCAGTACACAAAGAGTGACACAGCGGCACTGATCATATATAAACTTTCTTGCAGGAAAGTTTATAGATGTGTATAATGCAAAGGCACTATAATGCACTTTTTTAGCTTAGCCTCAGTGAATGAACCATTCACTTTTTCATTTGTCGTTTGCCAAAGAGTCAAAGGCTGGCACGCAAGGCTCGCAGCTGAACTCAACTGAACTGAGAAAGGAACAAATCAGGTCTCGGAGTGATTCAGTTCACGTCGTTCACTCAGCAGTTATGTTCTTTTGAATGAATAGTTCATGAACGACACAACACTACTAATCATGCTTTTTCATCTGACCTTAGGTACAAGTCTGTGTAGCCCTTTACATTTGCAGGAGCCTGAGCGTGTAGCCCGGAGTGCACCTCCTGAGATGCTGCACAACATACTGTATATCAACTCCAACTCACATTATTCTCAGTTTCAATGGTCTCCTGTTCAAACAAGAATGCAACAAAACTAGCAGGTACGGACATCATGTTGCCAGCAAGTAACTATTGCAGAGAGATGTGGACACTCCAGTGCTGAAGTTTGTAGCTCTTACAATGGTACCACATGCCCATCTTGCAAGATCCTTTGCAGTATGTTTCTTTCGTGTCCTTGCAGAACACAATTTTAGTCATCAGCTCCCTCTGCCAATCACCCCTAACAGTACTGCTATCACCAATTATTATTGTATTCAAACAGGTATCACAAATGGTGCATCCCACTGCATGAGGCTTCCAGCTATTCATGGCAAATCAGCCTTGTGATACTTGCGCCCCCTGAAGCATCTAACAGAGGTCTTGTTTCTTTTACTTGTGATTGAAACCTGGAATTTATCTCTCTTCGTGAACTCTCCTCATTTCAAATGTATCAGTATTCCCAGATCTTATGGCAGCTGTAGGGGTCAGCGCCAGGATCTACAGCTTCTTTGAACCACAGATCACAAAACTGGTGAGTTCAAATCCATTTTATTGTGATATAATTTATTGCCCTGTGGTTTGAATAGTTGGTTTAATAGTTGTTTTATCCCTAAATTTTATCCTCTGTGATTAAGTTTTATAAAATCATAATGGTTAATGAGTTTCATATTCATATTGTTGATACATCCTGCAGCTTTGTTGCTGATTTTATAAACATCACTGAGTCTTTTCATTCAGCATGTGTTTGCTACACACACACACACACACACACACACACACACACACACACACACACACACACACACACACACACACACACACACACACACACACACACACACAACAGGGTCAAACCTTGGACCTTGTCTTTAGTCTTGGTTTAAATATTCACTCCCTCTGTTTGGAAGATCTACAGGTGTCTGATCAGCTCTGTGCCTCATCCCATCTGTGATTATCTTGTTAGCACTTTTAACATGCTCTGTTATACCACTGTAGACAGTGTTGATACAAGAAAAACAAGACTTAATCCCTCTGTTAATAGGACCCCCTGGTAATATGACAATATTCACTGTTTCCAGCATGGATGTAATAAGGTGGAGTAACTGTGGAAAATCGCCAAACTCATTTTTCACTGCTCTTACTATAAAGATCTCTTGAATACAACAGCGTGGTTAAAGAGGCAAGGACTTCTCTCTTTGAGAAACAGTAAATTTAACCCTTAAGTCCTGTTTGACACTATCAATAGTATTGTTTCTATTGCACCCACTACTGCACCCATTCTCACCAACAAGGACTGCAATAACAGTGATGTTATGTCAACTACCAAAGCTACCAAACATTTGTAGTTTGTATATTTTCAAACATACAAACCCTATGGAGTACCGTATTCACCATCTGATTGGCAGAAGTTAATGGGTTAGGTTTAAAATCGCACATGAGCTCTCACACATACAAACCGTTGTACATAAAAAAGCACAGTTAAACAAAACCAAAACAAAACAAAAAAAAAAGAAGTATTATGGTCTTACATTTACTTATAAATAGTACTGATAAATGGTCTTCCTTTAATTATTACATCCTGCTTTGAAAGTCCATTTTAGTAAACTGAATTTAGAAACACAATCCTCTATTTTAAAAGTAAGGCCAGAGGAGAGGAAAAAAAAAAATAAACGGATGGCTGCACTTGACTTGCGAACTGTAGATTGTGGCTTGCTGTGTAAGTTACTCTGCAGTCGAGAAGTTGCAAGAAGAGTCACTGGGATCACGAGTGCCCCCCTACCATGAGTCAGGAGAATTGCGTGCCTCACTTAGTGTCGTTTTATGATTGCTCAGCCAAAGAAACACGTTAAACACATACGACTGTTGACAAAAAACACTGTACATTGTATACATCAGCCAAACTGTCGAGATCTAGATCATGTAGCACAAGCGTTTACACATTTTAATAATGACATTCAGAGGAATAGCAGTGCTGTCTCACTGCATAACGTGCCAGTACATTTAGCCGAGTCATTGTGCAATCCACGGTGAGGCTCATCTAGCTGCTGCATCACCAAACATCTCCTCTCAGTATTTGAACAGTAGATGTGAAAATTCAGCGATTCTGAATATAAAAAATATATACAAAAACTAGTGAAGTTTGATAAAAAAAATACTTTTAAGGTGCAAATCACTGAATAAATAAAATCATTTAATTAATATTTTTTTTTTCACTTTTTTTTTTCCATGATGACAGGTGAGGCACGGCCTCTCCCTCCTCCCTTGACTGCATGTCACTGCAAAGCTGTCACATGGTAAAGGTCTTTCTGCTTGTTATGGACTGTATACCCACCCCTTGGTTTAAACTGACTCTTACCTGTTTTGTTTACCTTATCTGAGCCAAGAAAGCTTGAAATATTGTTGCAGTGTAGTAATGGTGATGATAGGGTTAAAAAGTTAAACAAATATATATATAGATGTAGGATGTCTCACTTGATAACAACAGAACTAATCTGACCTGCATCACTTATGGGTCCCTCAGAGTGAGCAAAGTGCATGACCGCAGATATAGACTTCTGGGATGTATGGTTAAATGAAGCAAGAATAAAAATACAGCTCAAATCATATTGATGTCCCTTAACACAATTATGCTGTAGGGGGCTTAGTCAGATTTCCGCACTGAAACAAAATATTGGCGCTTGCAACACTTGAAGATTGCATTTTGCTTCATGCTGAGTCCCCTCACACATAACCTCTGCTGCCATGAGTCATTTATTCAAATACTTCTTTAGTGCGCTTAACAAGTGAAATTGGAATAAAATCATGTCTTATGACTCTTGAGGATACGAGGAGTGTGCTCGTGCTGTTTCTCTGCAGAATATCATGTCAGTAGTTTAATTTGGTTTAGATTGCTAGGTTGTCCTTCAAACAGAGGTCATGTTGAAGTGTCCGTGCGAAACACTTGACTCATAACAGAGCTGCTGGCCTTGCTGTGGTGCAGGGCCAGTCGAAGGTGTTCACTTTTGGGGATGAAGAATAAAACATCACTGGAATATATGTAAGCAGATAACTCAAGAAGTGTTTGCATGGGATGAGAGTAGGGTTCTTTTAACGGTTTATTGGTACTTGTTTTACATTTATCCTAGAGAGCTACTTTAAGCACATATGAGGAGGCCAACTACAATCCATTATCACCTCTGCTAGAAAAGAAAAAAACAGCCATGTTATTTTAAAGAGCCTCACAAAACAGCCCCATTTCCTTTGTAAGTGTAATTTTATGTGGTGTACTCCATTTAACAACTGTATTTTGAAACAAAAAAGGGAGAATAAAGCCTGGTACTGGGACTGCAGAAAACTGATGACCTCTCTTCACAACTGGGTAGAAATACACCTCACAAAAAGTACAGGCTCTTTTAATTTCAGAACTTTGATTTTCACTCAGTAACAAAAAATGCAACAATAGTCACTGTGACAGTCAATGTGACATAAGCTTTTTTGTTCCCCCATAAAACATTATCCCTTAAATATCTATGCGATGGGCACAGGAATATTTTATCATTTGGCTGGAGTGTCAGGGTTATAACCCTTTTAATTTACCCTGCCATCTACTATTGTGTCGTTCATGGACATTTCGTTCAAAACTACGGAACTGCTAAGTGAACGACATGAACTGAATCACTCCGAGACCTGATTTGTTCCTTTTTTAGTTCAGTTGAGCTCAGCTGCGAGCCTGGCATGCCGGTCGGGAGTGGAACTGCCGCCTTTGACTCTTTGGCGAACGACACACAGCCAGCCAGCGAGTGAGCAGGCGGGCTTAGTCTTGTGATTCACTCACAGCTAATTAACGATATGTATCAGTCAGTGAACGATACAGTATGTGAATGACATGTATCAGTATGTAAACGGAATGATTCAGTCAGTCAGTGAACGGCATGGTGAATGAAACGAATGACTTAAGAATGACTTGATGCAGGCAGGGGAGGGAGGGGGTGTAGTGTCATTCACGTACTGCTGAACACCGGTTTATTCACTGAGGCTAAGATAAAACAGGTCATTATAGTGCTTTTACATTAATATACGTGTATAAACTTTCCCGCAAGAAGGATTTAATTTCAGCTGATTTAAAGCGATATGCTATTTGATATCTTTAAAAGAAGCAGAATCTGCCATGTTTATTTATTTGTAATCCCTCCATTTTTCATGCTATATAAAAGAACGATGACTTGCGCTTGTTTAGCGGGCGTGCTGCTTGCTGCTGTGTTGTTTTCGCCAACAGCGATACACACAGATATGAGTTTTTCAGGGCAAGGGAGTGATTCTTCCTTCAGGACTTGGCAAATAAAGAACATGTGTCACCCAGGGAACGATGCTGTGACTTCAGCAGCAAGGGAGGGGAGGGGCTCGTTCAATGAATGAACTTGCGGCTGTGTCACTTACTTGTGTACTGCACCAACAGGACGGGGCTCCGAAGCACTGACTGATTCAGTACACAAATCTTTTGGATGAATCTTTTTAATGAACGGATTCTAAAGATTCAGTACAGTCAAAAGGACTGTTCTTCCCATCACTACAGCCATCAGAAAAGGGTAGCGAACTTGAATCCATTTGGCAGTACGATTAAAAGACGCAATATTTTGCTTTGTCATGTTTTAAAAATAAATATTGAGACAAATTTTGGATGTCTATGCTGAATGTGTGTAAAATTGAAAATTGCCAGTTAACATGTTGGAGTAGTCCCACGATGAACATGCTGCTTTGAACAGTTCAATCATAAAAAACCCATGAGATTAGCTCAAATCACAACATCACAGATTGGTGAATCTCCTTAAAAAGGCACAATAAAGGTAACAAAGGTAGACCGCCTAAAGCTACCACAAAGCTAGCATGATAGCCCCACATCAATTATAGGTCTTACTGTGTTATTTTGGTGTTGGAAATGCTGCATGTATTGTATGTCAGTACCGCGGCTAAATAATAATAATAATGCATCAGATTTCATATAGCGCTTAATCAGAGACCCTCAAAGCGCTTTACATTGGATACATCATTCATTCGCTCACACAGTCACACTTTGGTGGTGGTAAACTACCTTAATAGTCACAGCTGCCCTGGGGCAGACTGACGGAAACGTGGCTGCCATTTTGCGCCTGCAGCCTCTTCAACCACCACCACAAACATACACCAGTGGAGGACACACACCGGGAGCAAGGTGGGTTAAGTGTCTTGCCCAAGGACACGACAGACAGACTTGGGATAGGGGGGAATCGAACCACCAACCTTCCAGTTATTGGACGACCGCTCTACCTCCTGAGCTACTGTCGCCCAGGCTGTTGTGCTGTTTGTAGTCAAGATAGCGTTGCTCATAATTGAGGTAGAAGCCAATAACAAGGCCATCTGAATAGAGAGCGTTAAGAAAGTTCAAGAAGTGTTAGACAAAGAATGAAGATCTGGGAAAAAAGACAGAATCTGAAAGAATGCGAGAGCGAGGAGGTAGAAAAGATAGTTTCTGCCACAAGAGAAAGGCTAGGTATGAAAATAAGGAAGAGGAGGAGAGGTTTTTACATGACACATGATCAGAGTAAACTCACATTTTTTTAGACTTTCAGAGAGAATGAACAAACAGACAACATAGAAAAGCAGCCTTGTCAACCAGAAAATTAATCTTTTCCGAGTGCTTGTGCTTAATAGAGATACTTGAGGAGAAATACTTCTGAATCATCATTACAAATTCCTTCACAGCAGCAACTTCTGCTGTTGAACAAAGGCTGGATTGATAAAAGTTTATAAAAGTCTTTTATACACTTTGATTGGTCTAATTTCATCATCATTCAGACAAACTGCATATTTATGGAATGAGTTATTCAGCCCACAAAGAGTGGAGTAAACCTTTCGCAGTGTTCCCAAGGCAACACCTGAAATATCGGTGAAACTCAGAGACTACTTACCCAACTGTATGTCATCAGTTTGAAAATAAAACTTAAGTGAGCAAATTTCAGGGTTGGAACTGTCGGAGTAATTTTTTCTGTGGTGACTGTTATAAAATATAAAAGTGTCTTTTTTTTTCTCTACCTTTCACTGAAGGCTCCACTTCTAAAATCATATTTAATAGGATATTACCAAGGACTTTTTTATTTATTTATTTATTTTTTCCATTACCTTTCATTTCCAGGTAGTAATTAACAGGCTGTATGATATCTTTTAAATACCAACACTAACAGCCCTAGCATAATGACAACTATGACTACAAGTTTTTTGGACTCTGCTGGACCTCTGAGGGTGCACTATAGTATCTGGCAACACAGAGTTAATGGCACATCTTTCAAGTGCTATAAATAGTGACCTAGGGCTTCCATAAATCACAATTGGTGTTCCAGCACATCCAAAAGCTGCTGGTTTGGATTGAGGTGTGGATGATTTGGAGGTCCAATCAATGACTTGAACTTGAATATGTTGTATTCCTTCACAACATCCCATATTTTATTGCTCGATGGTCCAGTTCTAATGCCCACATGCCCTTTGTAGGTACTGTTGGTGGCGGACAGGGGTCAGCATGGACACCCTTACTGGTCTGTGACCCTACACCCTTATATACAATATACAGTGTGTGTTTGGACACCCCCCATCAAAACCAGTGTTGTTTTTTAGTTTTTCCCTTATTGATCTCCAGTTGCTCTTTTGTTGTATTGGACTATATGACTGGTCTTTCCTTCCTACCCTAGCTTTGACTTGGACACCTATCACCCTGTTGTTGGATCTTGGAGCACTTTAGTGACTGACCTCTGTAAACCCAGAACATTGCACAAGAGCTGTAGTTTTGGAGAAATTCTCACCCAGTCATTTGTTACAATTGGATGCATGTCAGAGATGCTCACAAGTGGTTTTACATCTCAATCCCAACAAGTATATATGATTAAGCATGGTCTTAAAAACCAGTGTAAAGTCATCTTACTGAGCCACTTTACACATGAGAAGTGTATTAAATGAAACCTTATTTTAAGTCATGATGTCACAGGGTAAACTCGGGTCAGACTGTTCATAGTGTGATATGAAATAGCAAATTAGATAAAATGAGCACATTTCACTTCTGAATAGAGGCAAACCATCCACTTTGTCATTGTAAATTAATAGAATTTCAAATGTTTTCAATTTGGATGTTTGAAGTGTTTCATACTCACATTTTTGACACTGTGTATGCTTTAACACCAATTAAATCTAACTTGTTTGGTCCCCTGTTGTGACACACACAGCCCTGTCTCTTTGCAGAATTCTGCACCATCACAGTGTGACTGCAGCACAGGAAGTTCTTGCAATGACACTGCAACTTAATGAAAACATGTTGTAATTTATTTCATTATTTTCCTTCAAGTGAGGAAATTATTGCTGATGGATGTGTTTACACTGAAATATTTCTGCAAAGTGAATTAAAAATTTAAAGCTGCAGGCATGTTTTGACATTTGAACAGGTATAAATAAATCATTCTTTAACTTGAAAACACTCTTCTCTTACTCGATGCCTGAAAATCAGACAGGACACAACAAAATGAAGAATGCAACAGAGAAAGCTTTTTTAATATGTTTCAGTCATATGATGGGTTGTTTAGCTGCTTTTGACAGGGGTAGCAGACCTTTCTGGCAGCTAGTCTCAACATTATGTTGGACACAGATGGTAAAGACAGAGGACAAACAGTAGGGGGTGGTTTAAAAGGGGAATGAAAACACAGTCTTTGATTTTCTGTCATCTGATGTTTTTTGCCTTAAATAGCAGTGAAACTGATTGTTTGGACTATCTGTTACTGTTGTCTGAAAACACCCACTCCTAAAGCTCAGATTTCAACACAGAAAAATGGCTTATCTCGTCTTTCACCTTTAACATTGACCTCCTGTTCATCGTGCATTAAAAAATGGTCATCATCCCGCCCCCCATTTGTTTCTGTTGTCTTTTAGCACATCCTGACTTCAGCTTCTGTGTTGAAATAAAATCCATCTTTTTGTTGTACAGTTGAGTGGCCTGCCCAAATGTTCGTAGGCACACTAATTACATTTGGTATTGCTAAACAAAACATAAGGTTTTGATTTTAGTACATGAAGAAAACCAAGTCACAGGCAGAGAAGCCAAGAGAGCCAATAAATACTTGTGTACCTCCTGCTACTTACTATTCCTCCAGGACCTCTCCAGAAAACAACACTAAGAGTTCAACACGTGTAACTTGAGATTACATCTTCATATTTTTATGTTTCTATTAGCATTGGTGAACAAACTGGAGTATAGTTTTACTATTTCTTGATTTATTTGGAAAGCGCAAAACTCCAGTTGACCGAAACCTAAAAGTTGACTTGGAAATGCCTTCTCCTCCTGTACTCCTCTCTCTTTGAGGTTCCCCAGGGGTGTGTTTCGGGTCTCCTTTTATTCGCTGTTTACGTGCTCCCCCATAGGCAAATTCTAGCAGCACAAGTGAATTATTTTTAAATCAATAAAAAACCTTTTTAAAATAAAGTCGTATAAATGTTTACATGTTTGTATCGTATTTAGATTGCAAGATTATATGCTGGAAAATATATGATGTTGCGATTGTATTCAGCGTTACAACTTGATCACTATACATAACCTTTTCACTGTGTTGAGTAAAACATTTAAATGTTTTTGTGTGTGTGTGTGTGTATGTTGATGGTTTAAAAAAATGAAAATGCATTGTTCAGGTGTTTTTGATAGTAGCAGTGGCTTTTTGTTGGCCTTGAGAAAAGTCACCTGGCCTGAGGCTGCTTTTTGTTTTGGGGCGTCCTTAGAAGCCACTTTTTAAAATTGTGTAGCTGGTCGGTCACTTGTTTGACTTGTGTGCTAGGTACACATGGGGATTGAGAAGGCCAAGGAACTCAATCACACTTGTAATGGGGGTCTAAAAAGCCACAAGAGAGGCTGCTAAGGTGTACCGACTTTTTCTCATAGAGTTGGTTACTATTAAAGGTCCTTTGTCACACAACTACCTTTTATGTGTTCTGGATCCACTTCTCAATGTGGATTCAATTGCAAGAGTGATTTACAGCCAACATTATTGTTTAAAGGTCCCATATTATGCAGAATTCACTTTAGAATGGTTTTCTGATAATATTATGTATCCCCAGCCCCCTCTAGGTTGGTGACCCTGCCCAAGATGTTTGTTCTGCCTCCCTGAAAATTTTTAATCAGACACTATTTTCCTCCCTCAGAAATGCTGGTCCAAAATGGCAAAGCTACGAGCAAGGCATGGCAGTTGCTCTGTTTTTGGAGCAGCACCAAAGTCTGTTTCCATAGACTGCAAGAACATAGTCACACGAGATAACTATACTTAAAATTTTGCGCATTCATCAATAGAGCTCCAAGTAATGAGAAGACAGCTGAGATGTAACCGTTAGCCGGAGCTAATGTTACCTAGCTACATGTAAGTCACTGTGTACCAACACACAAAGAAAGTAAAAAGAAAAATATGGAGAGACATAATATTTGTAACTAACCATTCAGAAACGTCTTGCTGCTGCCACAGAATTGGAATTTCTTCAGGAGCCTCTCCTCCGGGGTCACACTCTGGATCAAACTAGTACGGCTTGACCACAGCGCTTCTGTGAGTCATACCTAGCACACTGTGTAAACATTTGCGCATGGTACCGTAGTGCAAGCCACACCCCCCTCTTCCAGAGAGACAGGGAGGGGCGTGGCTTGTACTGAAGGAGGCATGGACAGGTGCAGCACACAATAACAGCATGTTCTCGGTTGAGCTCACAGAGAGTTTTCAGGCTGGCTGAAGTCCAGGGAAAAACTTTGTTTTTAGACAACAAACTTCAAATTGACTGTTCTGGGACCTCTGAGACCTATGTGAACTCGCTGAAAAGGAGGATAATATGGGATCTTTAAATGAGCTGTTAACGCAGTAATAGATTTTTGCTGAATAAGTATTTTGCAAGAGTCAACCTGTAAGAATGGAAACCAAGATCCAGCATTTTTTTTTTTTTTTATACATCTCATAAGTGTTTCAAGAGCGTTGATGTGTTGTTTTCGGTGTTAAATCAATCAGTATTTGGGGTTTCTCTTTTTGTCAGCTGCCAGCAAGTTACAAAACATTGGCACTCACTTCACAGGTGAAGGTTTTCCACACACACATACACACAACACTCATCTGGTGTGTGTGCAGAGGCGTTTTACAAAGGCCCAATTTTGTAATTTTGCAGGGTAATTTGACAGCAGCTGCCTGAGTCGTGACTTCCACTTACACTGTGAACACACACAACCATGCAAAGCGCACACAACAGAGCAACCACCCACTGACACACATTTGCAGGGAAATTCATATCAGAGAACAAAAGTGAGGGTACTCTGCATACAAGCACATTCATGAGCACTCTGTAACCCAAATCTCATTATTTATATATAAAGACAATCAGTGATGGACATACAGTTGAAGTCCTCTCCCATGTATTTATTTGAGACCACGCCTTATTCACTTGCAAAATTAGTTAAATCAGCATAATTATTTGAACACTGTGAATCATGAAATATTAGGCCATTAGGCCTCACTAAAATCATGATAAAATCATTGTCAATCAATTATGAGTTATAAATCTCTTATCAGGAGTAAAATACAGGTTTAGATCTATTACAATTTCAGAGCGATATGCAGTCCACACCCTTATAGACTTGTTCTTATATCTTTGTTCAATTAATTAAAAAAAAAAAAAAAAAAAGTGTAAACAGTGTGAATTTATGGTTTACTTGAAATGAACTAAACTTTATGTTTGGGAAATGTCTACTTAAAAAACAAACAAAAAAAAACTCCCACCAGCTTGAATTGCTATTGAGTCTGGGGGGTGACATGAACTTTTATTTATCTTTTTTTAAATTGGCACTTGCGAGCTACTGAATCGCACATGCAAATAATAATAATTTTTAAAAAAGTATCTCATATGTGTGTTT
Organism: Xyrichtys novacula; assembly: GCA_962446985.1. NCBI lineage: Eukaryota > Metazoa > Chordata > Actinopteri > Labriformes > Labridae > Xyrichtys > Xyrichtys novacula. The sequence continues at coordinate 7,648,449 of OY660874.1, forward strand.
TATTTGCATCTTGCGCATGCATTTTTACAAATAATCCTTTGTGCACCTCATTTGTAAGAGAAGGGCAGTGTCATGATTGACAGAGAGCAAGTTATTAACATTTTCTTTATTTAGGTATGAATCACAGAGATACTTTATAGCTTAGCCACATTTGGTATTGTTTTGAGTAGGAGATACCTCATCAGGATCCTTAAAGCACAGGGACTTTGCCGTCTGCGATATTAGGACTTGCAGGATCTGATTTTTCTTATTAATGTAAAATCGCACCGGCAATATATGAGCAAATTTAAAGAAAAAAAAAGTTATTGTCACTTCCCCGGCTCTGGAGATTGCTTCTGCTTCCTCTTGCAAATTAAAAAAATGTGCCTCATTTGGCAACTATTCAAGCAAATACACATGTGCGTATGTTATTGTCATTATTATTATATTATTATTTTTTTTTTTTTCACAATGGTTGGATTATTAAAAATGTGGATGTTGGGAAACTGTAACACTAACTATTGTACCTTTAGAATTAACAAAAACAATAGCACCTTTTTCTTCATGTTCCACTGAAATGTTTGGAACCTAATCAATGCCAAAACTTTGAGATTTGCATTTGACTACTGTTAATGTTTAATATGGTTTATTCTTGACTTAACTTGGCATTTAAAAGAGCAGAAGGGTATTAGCACTTATTAGCAGGCAGCTTCATTAAATGTGTTAAATACACAGGATGTCACACGTATTTAACACGGCCACACCCTTACGTTTACCCTTCTGTCTATGAGAATACATGAAAGCTCTCATTCAGCCACCCACCAAAACTGACACACACACAGAGGCAGACAGTGCTACACAATCACAGCCAGGATATGTCACACACAGAGACAACACACACGCAGAGAGGACACAATCATGTCTGCTTTGTTTTGCCTCCTCTTCCACAGGAGGAGTGACATTTTGAGGGGCTCGGCAGGGTGGGATGAGGGCAGGAGGTTCAGTTCTGAAAAACACAAGTCAGGATGGAGGGAGAGCAAAGCCAGGAAAAAAAGATAGACACAACAGAAGGGGAAAAAAAACTGTAAAAGTGGGTAAAAGGCAATGAGGTAGATAAGTCCAACACTGCCATGCTGAGTACAAGAGGAGCAGAGATGGCAAGACACCAAAAGAGAAAGACAGAGACAGCAGCAAAAGAGGAAGAAAAAGGATGTGCAGAGAGAGAAGGGGTAGCATAAATTATACAGATGATTATTCTGACACTAGAGTGTGCCAAGTGGAGAATCTGACAGGAAACTACAGTGCAGTGGTCTCATGCTTGAAATGAGGGTAGTTTTTCGAATATTCGACCAAGACTGTTTTGAGAGGCATAACACAGCTATTTCATGTAGAATCCACCTGCAAAATCACCTCCACCCCACCCAACAAGAGAAAAAAAAGTAACAGCAGAGTTTTCTGAAGCACACAAGTTGTTCGAAGTACAGCCAATGACCACAGTCAGTGCCAACACAGGGAGTAGTTGAGATAGAGCAAAACAACTCAAATATGAGGCATCACATGTGCCAACTCCTGAACATTCACACCAAAACTACATGTCCCAAGCTGTGTCCTCCATCTGTATAATACATGAAGTTTGTGCTTTGGTGTCGACTGGTTTGCATTTGTTAAAATTGAACCCTGTAACATATCAGAGTGTGTTTTTGTTTCACAATCAAAGGGTTGGGCTGGTGGATGAAAAGTGGTTAAAAAAATGAAATGAATATGATGGTTTTAATTGGGTCTTGGACATCCACAATCACTTTCTTGATATCACTGTTATTTCAATCCAGTTTTAAACAATGAAGGTTCTTTGGGAAATGACATATTTTGCAGAGCTGTTTGAGGAGGTTTTTATTTCTCATTTACATTCAGTATTTTCTGACTGACTAATTTGCATGTGTTCAAAAGTCATTTAAATTAAATTTAAATTGTTCTTCAAACAAGGCTGGAAGTAGAATCCTAGAAATTTTGTGCTCAAATTTTTGTAGTTATTAGACTGACTGTATTTTATAGACAGATGCACAGGTGATGTCTTTGTGCATTGATGAGTTTTGCTGTCATCAGTCATATTGTCTGTGTCTGCAAATGTCTCCTCTATGCAAAATTAAAGCATGATCAACTGCTGCACAACTTTTAATAGCTTCTACCCAAATATTTTACCCTTGGATTAAGTCGGCATAGTATCCTGTATGCAGCTGGACTGAATCATGGACTATGACAAGCAAATGCATTGCATTGCTGAAGAGTGTTTTAGAGTAAAGCACAGTGACATGGCAGTGCAGAGGTATGTAGTGCTCATGAAGGCATAGATACAGTGTAGGTCCTACACATAATTATGTAGGCTTTACTGCCTAACCCCCAATTTCCACCGCATTGGGAACTACTCCACTGTGGAACGACATGGATTCTCGCCGTCCACTAATTCCTAACGGATGCGTTTGTGAGGTGAATTTCATGGCAGATTTTGGACGGCGGGAATTGCAAGAACTCACGAGAACCCGCAGATTCACATGCAACCCAGTTGTCTCTATAAAGACAGCTACATAACCATATAAGCAGCAGATCATGTCACTCCAGAGGAGGAAATCCACTTCTAGACTTGTAAAATCAACATCTCCTTATCCATGGTGTCAACGGGGTAAAATGACATCCAAAAACCTTTGACTTCTTTGGCCCTGCCCATGTTTGCATGGTGTGAAATACGATCCACCTGAAACATGTTGTGTTTTATTTTAAAAAGAAGCTGGATGATTTATTTTGTGTCTGTGCTCGACGTCCTTTCCAGCACTGGCTTATCTGTGCTGAATATCTGTGGCATGCTGCGGCGTCCGGAAAAAAATAGAACCCTGGCGATCGGCTGTGGAGTCTGCTAAACAGCAGCGGGACGGAAAGAAGCCGATGAAAATTGACACATTAACTTGAATGGAAACGGTCAGCAGCAATTGGTGCCGACGGTATTTTTGCTGCTATTCTGGATGTGGTGGAAATTGGGGGTTATATACTAAATTGAACTGGTCTGAAGAGGGTTAGCTTCTCCTGGCTGGGGTTTCTGTGCTGCTGTGAATCCACCAACTTTTACTAATGCTTTGGTTAAGCTGCCATCATCACCCCAGGGGTCATGGAAGGACAAAGTAAAATGCGATGATACATGTTTCTATTTGCATGGTTTGGTTTCAAATGTGATAACACCTCAAACACCTCACAATGCCCCCCATACCTGTCAGGATGGTAAAATGCTGTTTAAAAAAATAATCAGGTTAGCCAGGAGACAAGCCTGTGGTAATAAGCTGAAAGAGAGCATGTTTACCTGACTTTGGAAGGTGGTAAACATGCTTTTGTTAATTATTTGATTATCATTTGCCCAGCGTTGGTAAACTGGGACAAGGCGGTAGTCCAGTTACATCACCTAATCAAACTGAATTCACAGCCAATCCATCCCACAGTGCATGTAAAATTACTGTGTGCTTGTTTGGCAGTCACCTCTCTGGAAAACACTTCTCTAAAAGTCCTCTCTGGTCTCCCTGCTATGACAATTTGATCATTTATGTAATTCGGGATTATGTAATCTAATTTGGGACAGATTTAAGATGCGCTGAAGCATTTTTGTAAACAACAAAGATGGTGGTCACTGATGTGGGACATCTAGAATGGACAACTATGTCATATCAAACAAATATTATCATTTAACTTGAAGTCATGCTTTTTGGACTTGGCATCCAGATACCTGGTTTAAGGGAGTACCACTTTGTCAGTTGTTTCAATCCTGCGACTGTTTGAGACACCCAGATAACACTGATTGGAAATCATTTTAAAAAATTACAGTCTTATTCACTTTTGAGAATTGTTCCAATATTTGGTATGAACAGAAACCATCAGCGTGTGTTAATGTTTCAATTTTGTGCCGTGTAAGATGGTTCCCATAGAGTTTTTCATCTGAAATCACTTACAGATTACAACCACAACTACGGCAGAGCCCTCTGTGTGCTTCATCACTACCACAGCTAAAAGACAAGTTTACCATATCTTGACTAACAGGCAGAAAATGAAAAAGCACAAACAGATCTGAAAGCAGCACAGTCACATAAATTATACTGGAGCATAAGATTGTGAGGAGCAGTCAAGGATAGGTTGTATAGACTGTGCAGGCGTCTGGCTTCAGCACCCACCTTGTTGGCTGAGAATGGGGGCTTGTGTCACGGGAACTGAAGTGTCTTCTGACTGCTGAAGAATTCCGAAGAATGCATTCATAGCAAGCATATTTTGAGTGTGTTCAGACTCTGGAGGTGGATGTCAACATTTCAGCGCCTGCATGTACTCAACCTTGAAAAAGCTCCGTGTAAGAATAATGAAGGAGGGCGGTGTCAAGAGGAGGTGAAAGTCTTTCTTACTTTCAAAAAAGAGATTTTTTTTTTAAAATCAGAATAGTTTATTCTAAACTACACCAGAGTCTTTGATACTGATAAAAGAGAGGTAAATTACTAGAAAGTTTGAAGTACTTCATGGCTGGTGAAGAGCCTGCACTAGTCCATAAAACATGAGAAAAAACCCTGTAAGTGTGATCACACCTTTAAATGTTACGCTGTCTCTAAAAGGGCTGATGATGAGGCTAAACACGTACCACCGGCCTATGATATGACTGTAGATGACAGATGTTGTAGGAGATGGAGTATGATTTACAGCTGGCCTCAGCCTAACCTCAGCCGCTGGCTCTGGCCTGTCCACTCTCGGCCGTACAACAGGCAGCCCCCCACCAGTATGTGTAGAAGTTTTCCAGGCAAAGAGATGTCAACCTGAACACTGTTAGCATTTTAATAAGGATGACCAGGAGTGAGAGAAGGTGTAGAAATGTGAGCATGAATTCAATATCGACTTTTTTGCGCCTCATGGCCATCTGTTCAGTTCATTTTAATCCGAAATTTAAAGAAAAATGATTCTTTTTTTTAATAATTCTTCCTCTATTTTCTTAATCTTTAAAGACCCAAAACAAAATGATATAGTAGATGTTGGCTTTACCCATTTATTTATAGCTGTTTATGGCTGTTTTGGAAGCTTAACATTTTGAGAATTTGACAGTATTTAATTTGTCAAATATGACTCTCATTTAAAACTTGTGTAAAACACTATCACGGTGTGGTGAATTTGGCAATCCCAGCATTATCTGGTAAGAAATAAAGTCCCCTTCATTAAAAATATTGAACTTACTATGCAACTACACATGAATCTTTAATCTTTTTGCATAATCCAGCAAAATTACAAGCTCTTAATGTCTACGTCTGAGCTCCATGTCTGAACCCTGATGGCAGAGTGAAGACACATATAAACCCTCTCCAGGGGTTTTTAAGCCGTAATATTATAAACCTGTTTAGCATTCCCACATGGGCTGTGGTATCTGGCACCAAGATGTCCTTAAGGTCCGTTAAGATGAGAGGAGCGATCATTACAATTATTTTCATTTTTTTAGGCATAAAGGTAAGAGTTGGCCCATGGGGTCTGTTCTGGAAGGGGGGTGGGTTTGGGTGAAATTTGAAGTTCTATTGCTGTTATTGAAGTTGTGAACTGTTGATGAAACAAATGTTAATGAATAACATTATGAATAACAATGAATAACACCATCTTCCATTGCTGTGATGTCTATTTTTGATACTAACTGGATCACTGTAGAAGCCTTAAGAATTGGTCAGGGGTCAGCCTGAACACCCTGACAGCAATGCAGTGCTATACACAACAACTTGTGTTGTACTGAATTTTGACACTTTTCCCAGGATGAACTTTTTTGGGTAAGTACCAATCACTTCAGAAAAGCTCTGACCCAGTCATCTGGCTGTCTCACTTTCACCCTTGTCAAAGTGGCTCACTGTTTAACATGAGCTTCACGCAGTTACCACAGTGGCTGCCAGATGGCTGTGGGACAGCCTTATTTTTATTTTGGTGTGCATTCTGATATGATTTTTTTGTTTGTTTGTTTTTTTTTTCTAAGCCGAAGCCTTGAAATCAGCAGTTTATCCTGATGTTACAAACTTGATGATTTTCATAAAGCTAAGACAATGATGGATTGTTCATGGTCTTAACTTGAGTAAAATTTATGGAAGAGACAGAGCTATCAGCAGCAGCTCATAGACAACATACAGTCTGAGTAAATACTACAGTGTCACACGTGGCAGCTGTTATACAGCCAAACACACTCCCTGTCTGAAACAGGCCTTATGTTTGCCAAGTTTTTCTACTCCATTAACTCCTACTTACTACTACATGTACCACCTCCTGTTGTAATGACACAATCTTTGATATTAACCTCCTCTTTAGGTAGCTGTATTTCATGGCTGATCACTGTATGTATTTTTTTTTTTTATTTGCATATATCTTGACTACCCATTAGGTCTAAATTAAACCTTACCTCGTGTTCTTAATGTTTTAATCTCTTGTCCTCTCCTCCTCTAGCTTGTTTATACATTTTATAGAGCAATAGGGAGCTGACATATATATTGTGTCTTGTGTTACGGTATGTCTATCATGCAGGTAAATTGACAGCTTTACCCTGCAGGTATGCATTAAGCTGGAGAAAGTGCCACGTCAGCACTTACACGCTGAATTACCATCAGGATCAGCGGGTGTCCCTGTAACATTTACAAGGAATACTCCTTGTTAAAGCAGTGCTGTGAAATGACAACAAGTGACAAGTGCACCAGCAAACAAGGTGTAATACAAGACAGTGCAAGACATTTAAAGGCGCTCAGAGACCCCAGTGTGAGAGGACTAGGAGGCGTTTACAACCAATCAGGGAATTCTTAAAGAAAAACATCAACATTTCCAGATGACAGCTTCAGGATCTGTGTTCTCCTCTATATCCAGCTTTAGATGTTTTAAGATTTAAATCTGTAAATGTTATTAGAATGAATTATTAGGGAGGTTTTAACACTAAAGCTGCAGATCATTCTCCCATTTTTTTTTGTGTGGTCTCATTTTTGCATTGACTTTCCCTCTTGGCATATTTTCCCCTAGACTACACTGACAACAACAGATTTTTTTTTACTAGTCCTCCTCCTCCTCATTGTCTCCTTCAGACTTTTTTTTTTTTTTCTATCTCTGTTTTTCTGCATCTCCTCTCATGTCTCTGCTGTATAACCCTAATGTTAGGGCTTGTCAGGGGAGGCCCATAGAGAACCAATTAGTTGTAGGTTTTTATGCTTTGCAATTGAGACTCTTCTGCAACATGTGCACTTTCCCTCACAAAGTGCTTTTGCATCTATCAATATTACAATCAGAAGAGGAGGCTGGCCTGTGTGTTTGTTTGTGTAACAGATTAAACATCTTGGGGAGATTTCAGCTGCAGAGTTGGGTTGATTGGACTGACCAAGGTAGCATCGCAGTGGGACTTATTTTAAAAAGGAGAAATATCAGAGGAGCTCTTCATCAATTCTTTTGAAGTGTCTGTAAATGAAGCAGGTGAGCCCTGTAAAAGGAGTATTAGAGCAGCTGTATTGTTCAGAATAACCTTTTCCTCCTTTAACTTCTCAAACATTCTTGGTATGTTCGCCTTTCTTCTCTTCCCATATTATTGTGCTATCTCTCTCTCTCTCTCTCTCTTTCTCTCTCTCTTTCTTTGTATTTTCCAATTTCTTCAAAAGCTTGCTGTATACTGTTGACTAAGACCTATCAAGTGCTACTTCAGGTGATAAGTAGATCAGTAAATTCCAGACAGAATGAATGTACTGGCTGGGACGAGTTGGCAACAAACATATATTTACTAGCAGTGTTGGTCAAGTGACTTGGTAATAGTAATTAGTTACTGATAAGTGATTACTTCCCTAGGAAAGTAATCTTGCTACTTTACTAATTACTTATTTTCAAAAGTAATTATTTTACTACTTCCTTTACTTAGTTACTTAAAAAAAAAAAAAAAAAAAAAAGATGCCCTATCAGAATACCTATAAACCAAAGACTGTTTGCAGAATGGACGCTATCTCCCTCCTTGCTGGATGAAGCCACTGAGAGAACAGCACCCTCTGGTGATGGTTTGCAGTAAAGGTCATAAATCCCTCCTCCTCCAGCAATCCCTATAAAGCTGTGGACAAACTTTTGAAATTAATTACACAGAATTAATTAGATACACCCCCCCTTGCCATGTTGACATGTAGATATTGTAAAACTGGTTCGTGCTCAAGTCCTCTTTTTTCTGTATAGCTCAAAATTTATGTCAATGTCAGTGTCAGCTTTACTTATATTGCACATTTAAAAACAGCCAGTGGCCTACCAAAGTGCTCAGTTATTGGGGGGGGTTTCATGTTTTCTATGATTAACGCTTGATACAGCCTATGGGTCACCTGCAGATAAGATGTTTGAGCCTGGCATCATCACAGCAACTCTCCTGCCAAATGTGGACAACCATACTGCGTGAGTGGTGGAGTGCGTACGACGCTTCTTAGCAAGTGGTGGTTCCAGGTAGTAAAGAAAATCCCGGAAATATCGAGAGCAATTTGACTTCAAATTTATATAAAGATGGAAGGCGGAGCCAAGTTGTCCATAGTAAATATAGTCTATGGGTCTAACCAGTTACTGCCCATCAGTGTTTTCTACCAAGGCAATGCAGCCCATTCATTTACAAAGGAAGGCATCTCTACTGAATCAAATGTGCTACTTACCTTTCTTTGTTCTTAATGTGCTGGTGTGGAGACTTATTCAAAAGTTAAAGTCAATATTATTTAACCTGAAAACAAAACATTTACTCCCATGTTGCAGTGTATAAATTCAAACATGTATGTCTGATAGGAACAATAAGAAGTTAACCGATTAGATTTAGGCAGTACTTGAGTGAGTAAAAAAAAATCATCCACACTCACTTCCTTTACCCAGACATCTGGGCCGCCTGGGTCTGTGCACTTTGAATTTGTCTCCAAATGGACAGAAACCAAAGCGCATTAGATACACTCAGATGATCTGTGTGGCAGCAGGCTGAAACATACCACGTACTCAAGATGTTGTGCCTTTCACTCCAGCTTTCTGTCCTCCAACTTCTCTCATCCTTGTGTTTATTTTTCTTTATCTCCGTTCCCCTCCTTTATGTCCTAATTTTCCCCCAGTTCATCTCTTTCATTTCAAAGTGCTTCACTGGCATCACACTCGTCTTACACTGCCAGAGCCTCTTGTCTCACATTGCCTCTCTAACCCCGTCAGTGTGTGTGTGTTAAGCCACAATCCTGTTAATCCCACTAGTAATGGTGTGTATTGGGAGAGGAATCAAACATGACCACTGGGGTTGATTCTTTGGCCAAGTTATAACCATGAAAAATAGGGATTCAGTAGCATGTGTCTGACAGATTTTAGAGCCTTTTGTGAAAAGTCATGGATTTCTAATTGAACACAAAAACAACATCTGTAATTCTACTTTTCTTTAGATTATATTCATACGAATAATTCAGCATAAGAGGGGCAAATGAACAGAATGAATCCTTAAATCACCCACCTGATGGTGTTATATTTTGTTAGATACTACCTGTATAACCTGTGTGTGCTCGGTTTTTGACTGCTGTTGACCTACATGAAGACACTCGAGCTGTCTCCTTCAGGGCATATTTGACTGCTTAACAAGCAGACCTATATTTTGTCGACTCCACAGATCTGAGGTTATCATCCATATTTATCTGGTTCAGTGTATGCCAGCTTCACAGGCTTCACTCAGGTTTACCCTCAAGTATCGGTGCACCAGCTGTTTTACCTTCATCTAAAAAACATACTTTAATAAATTTAGATTTGAGTCACAAGGCAAGCGTGTCAACCTAACAAGTTTGGTAGATATAAGTGGGTTTTTTTCTAAATGTAATTACTTGCTGATGTACAACCTTGAACCTTCCACCCACACATACTTTGGATAAATATCTGCAGGGAAACTTAGAGATGTTGGTGGAGTTTTGATTTTGGAAGTTGCAGAACTGTGCACGGAATCAACCTCTATAATTTAAAATATACATGTTTTTCAGAGAGTTATAGGATAAAAAGGAGGAGAAAAAATAATGATATGAACCTGTCAGATTAATGCTTCTGTTAAAACCTGAATAGCTGTATTGGAAATGCTTATTTCTTTCTTCTGTCTTCTCATGATGGTTGAATTTGTTGACTTCAAACCCACTTATCATGTAACTGTTTGACCATTTGATAACATAACTGGTGTGAGGACTTTAGAAGTAGAGACCATAGACTGTATATACTATGGACAACTTGGCTCCACCTTCTGTCATTATATAAATTTGAAGCAAAATTGCTTTCTGTATTTCTGGGATTTTCTCCACTTCCTGTAACCACCACTCGCCAAGTAATATTGTACGCATTCGTCGGGAGTCACTGCAAAGGTGCTCGGCTCAAACAGCTTATCTGCGGGTGAGCTACGCAATCTTTGTACGCCCATAGGCTGTAACAGCTATTAATCATAGAAAACATAAACCCCCCAATAACTTTTAAATATAGAGCTGCACAGAAAAAAAGAGGACTTGAGCATAAACCTGTCTTACAGTAACTATATGTCAACATCACAACCAAGGGGGGAGAAAAAATGATATTCATTGTAATGAAGAGTTTGTCCACAGCTTCATAAGGATAGCTGGATGAGGCGGGATTTATGACCTATACTGCAGCCCGTCACTAGAGGGTGCTGTTCTCAAGGTGGCTTCTACCAGCGAGGAGGCAGACGGTGTCCATTCTATATACAGTCTAAGGTAGAGACTTAAACATACTTAAGTCATAGTATTTCAACTACATTTATCTAAAACTCGAAAATAGCACAATCAAATAATAAATTTGATTGTGTAAATTATTTGATATGCTATTTTTCAAAAGGGAAAAGAGAAGGACAAAATAAAGTAGTCTGAAATTCCCTTCTTTTCTTTCAGCAAACCACAAACAGCAACTCAATATAGTAATCAAAACTATGCAAACCATTTCAGTTTATTTCAGACCATTCTTTATACATAAGACAACACTAGAGATAATGCTCGAAAAAGCTCAGAAAGCAGGAAAAGAATGAAAAACTGGCAATTTTGCATCTTTCTTACAAGTCTGGTAAGTCTGGTCTTATCAGTCGTTTACTTGTCTCTACCACAGACTTAACCTTAATGAGGCTAAAAGCTGCCTCGCTAGTCCCTAAGTCAAACCTGGACCGACCACCCTTTTTAAAATTGTAAGTCCCTACAAATGATTGTAAATCAAAAATATACTCTTATCAATTCAAATAACAAATGCACCATGTTTGAAACACTGACTTGTCTGTTTGTATATCATTGTCTTTGCCTGTTTTAACCAATACAAAAACATCCTTAAAGCACCACGAGACAAAGTTACATACTGATCTGTCTGTATTTGTATCAGTCAGTCTCGGTTATTCGGCTAGCCCAGCTTATCATAGTGACAGGACCTGCTGCGTAATGCTATGTAGGTCTTCATCCTGACAAGCATGGTCAGCGTCTTCCAAAGGAAGAGCTCCGGGAGAAATACAGTGTCCTCTGAAAAGTACCAAGCAACAAATATGCAGCATTTGCACATACAATCCATTCACAGAAGCTCATGATGGAAATGCAGACATACAACAAAGCCATATGACTACAAACTTACACAACCACTGTTTTTTGTGCAATCATGCAGAAATGAAAATCAAATTCTGCTGTGAGCTCTTAAATGCGGGTTTGCAGGGAAACTAAAGAGTCCCTATTTGGAGATTTAAACAAATATGGCCAATCTACATTTCACATACTAAACAACAAAAACTTAGACTTTTCCAAAAAATACAAGAACCCCCCCTGAACTGATTTACTTCTCACTTGAGTCAGGACACCATTTTTTCCACACATTGATTATTTCCAGTGTCACTCTGAATCTACACAGAAAAGTTTCTAAAAGTTTTTTCAAGTTCAGTTTGTCAGTGTTTATTGACTACATGAGACAAAGTTTTGGTATGAACAAATACATTTGGTCAATATAATGTGTAGGTGGATTGCTGTGAGAGTTGGCTGGTGTTTTTTTACCCTTCTCCAAGGTCAGTATCTTCAGGGGGTATTTTAAAGATATTTCTCTGTTCCTTCTCTCAAGCCTGAAGTAAGACTGTGTAGGTAAGGGGAGACCAACAAAGCCCTCTCCAGCAGCCGTTTGATGGCTCTGGGTATGTTTGGCAGGACTCTCAGACATGAGATGACAGATTATAAAAGCTGTGCTATTGTTGGACTGAGAAAGTTAGACTTCTCTCAATAAACAGACATTGTATAGATGACTCTTGACTTTTGTCTACCCACTGTTGCACCTGTGGGATATGGGAAAATCTACACAGACAGCAAGTACCATGGAAGTTACATGAATAAGACTTTTAATATATACCTGTTCAGATGAGGATGTTTCATTTTCATTTTACATTCAAAACATCACATGAATATGCACATATTAATGCACACACGTAAGAGCAACTGTAGTGTGAAAAGGTCTGTATGACTGAGTAACACTTTGCCATAAGGAGAAGAAATCTGAATAATACATTTCTATCAGTGCACCCAACTACCACGTTGTTTCTTCTCTTGTCCAACAAAATAACAGACTATGTTGTTAAATATCAAATATAATGCAAATAATACATATATAAATACATGTAAAATGAAAACACAACCCCAGGAAGACACATGGAAGTAAATGTGCATGTCCAATCTGTCAACATCAGGTGAATGTGGATCTGCAGGAGTAATGGTTTCCATCCTTCAGTTACTCATCTAAGCTATGAATTGCCACGTTTACATGTGCAAAATTTCTTGATCCGATAAAAAATTTAAGGAATTGGAAAATCTGAATCCACTGTTTATTTGGGCGTAAAATCAAATAATCCGATCATGACCTGTGTATACATGCACCAAGCTTTGTTCAGATTAGAAACATTTGGTCATGTGCAAAGTTGTCTAATTTCTCTAAAACAACCACAGAAGAAAAGTTGTATTTACGCCTGTGCTGTCAACAAACCAACAAACACCGTTGTGGCTCACTTCATTTAATTCAGGATTTTTACCCCTGTTAAATGTCATCACTAGATGACGCCCTTGCTCACATATTTTTCTGTTTTGCCAAAGGTTGCACCATGCGTCATCATAACGCTGTATGTATATCTTGTTATGTCATCAGAGGAGCAGACACGACACCTGAGGTTGTGTTTTATGCCACAGTGTTAATAATGAAACCTCCTGTACTGGCCTCAAATAGTAAGACAAAGGCTAAAGAGTGAAGACTCAATCAGGTAAGAGAGTCACAGTTGGAATAAGTGTTTAAATGGACACAGTTTGGAATGATGATTGGCATAAACCACCCCTCTGGATCAGAATAATATTTCTTTCTGATTGAGCTGAATTGGATCAGAATCAGGGCGGCACAGTGGTGTAGTGGTTAGCTCTGTCACCTCACAGCTAGAAGGTCTAGGGTTTGAATCCGGGTCAGGGTGTTTCTATGTGGAGTTTGCATGTTCTCCCTGTGTCTGTGTGGGTTTACTACGGGTACTCTGGTTTCCTCCCACATCCTAGAAACATGCAAAGGTGGTGTTAGGTTAATTGGTTACTTTCAAACTACCATAGGTGTGAATGTAAGAATGGATGGTTGTTTGTCTCTATATGTCAGCCCTGCGATGAACTGGTGACTTGTCCATGCTGAGATAGGCTCCAGCCCCCCCGCGACCCCCAACCGGAAAAAAGTGGTAGAAGATAGATGGATGGAGCAGAATCTTCCGCTTGACATGTTTACATGACACATTTTTATCAGATCGAGCATTTATTCCGTGCCCATGTAAACGCAGCTAGTGAGACTCAATAGATCCTATATTGGCAAGTGCTGTGATGCTGCTCCACCTCAATGCCAGCTCTTAATTTGATGGGGAAGATGAATAATCAGTGAGTACACCTGTGGCTAATTTTACACTGACTACTTCATGTGCGACAGGTGAGTGTGACAAGTCAAGCGGCTATTCATTCTGGTTGTAAAACTAATTAGATTGTCACTGAAAAGGACCTGCTCCAGGGTTCAAGTGGAAGCAAGCCAAGACTGCTGCCTTTTGGTTGTCTGGGCTTGTTTATTCTGATCCAAACCAAAGTATGATTGCTGTTTTCTCCTATGTCCATATGATCAGTGCAGCTGCAGGCCAAGGCTTTTTTTTTTTTTTTTTGTCAGGGGCGCAGACTTTTGTAGGAGTGGCCAAGCATAATAAATATCAAGGTCTTACCTCAAAATCAAAGACAAAATGGCACCTCAAAATTAAACTTTTAATCAAATGTTTACTCGATATATAAAAGGAGACAGAAATGCATGGTTTCTTTCATTCCATCTATTGTTGGGTTTGATGGCTTCGTTGATTTTTTTTTTTTTTTTTTGCATCCTCAACTTTATTTGTGGGCAGATTGTAGCCATGTGTAAGTTGTGGTTTTCTGTTGTGGTACTTGTGGTACAATGTTTGACATTTTGCTTTACCAAAAACCATCTCGCTCTATTTAAAAACCAGGTGGTGGAAATGTGTCTAACACACAAAACTTTTTTGTACACCATTTCAGAAGCTTGCTTGAAATTTTGCACAAAATCTTCACATAACAGTAATCCTTAAACCGAGGAGGTCTCGTACTTTCCTTTTCTGCATCAGTTAAGTCTGACTTTGAATGCAGAGGAAGTGGACTTTTTTTTTCCAGAGACAAAGTTAAGAGTGACGGGAACTCTCCTGGGGAAAGTTCTGCATCAAGCTCGCCTCGCACCACCAACACATTCACCTGATGTTGACAGATTGCCACCACCATCCACTGCCTTTTCTCCCCTGCCAGCTATCCACATTTCCCATCATGCTCCACTGAGGATGTAGCCAGTAGTTGACCCAAAGCTTTCCTGGACCTCTCCGGGGGATTGGTGGATGTGTGTGGGCAGCCTAAACAGCAGTGTGTGCCGCAGGTCTACCTCACTTCCTCTCTGTGGAGGTGCAGGTGGCGGCTCACAGTCTGCTGGAATCCAAGGTAAAGGAGACAATCCTCCAGCCTTAGCTGATATCAGATTTTGTGATGTAACTGATTTTTTTTTTTATCCAATTAACTTCCCATGTGTGAAAATTTGATGTGTCACTCAACAGAACTGGAAGTGTCCTTGAGTGCGTGCAGCCTTCATGCATGAGTCACTGTGAGGTAAAATAATGTGCTTCCATTTGTCACAGAACAGCAACACACTCGCATCCAGGCAGACACCGACTGAGTTAGTTTGAGCGCTTGTCTGGGAATACATCAGAAACATACTCTGTTATGAAGAACCTTAACAAACAGTGTATTTCTGCTTCTTCTGAGTGTTTGTTTGGGTATGTATATGTGTGAGAAAGAGGGTAAGGATGAGTGTTGCATCCCTCTGCGATGTGTCAATGACAATGACTCTCATGCTGTAACGAGTTAATCATGCTCTTCGTCTCACCTGACCCAGATGAAATGATTGCTGACCACATAATCAGGCTTTGACTGAGATTTGTTTGCGTGTCCCTGTGTGTGTTCAAATTAGCTAACTATGGTAAATGACTGTTAAATGAAGCAGCAAATTACTGTCTCTTCCTGTTGCTCATTTGAATCAACCCATACACAGAGGCCGTGCTTCCGTCACTAATTCGATTTTTGCCCTTTTTACTTTTGGTCTATTTATATTTCACACAGTCTTGTTTCACACAGCAATTCAGAGACATAAAGACAATTTGTGTTGTCTGTTTTAGTAGACAGTTTTACCCCCAGGAAAACCTACTTAAATAAATTCACCCATCTTATTCCCAGCAATCAAGCTTCAAAAGGTTTCTTTTATTTATTTATTTTTGTCGTTTCCCATGAAAAGTCAGTCTCTGCAGGAGACTCTCTGTCACATTGAAACAAAACCAAATGGAGGACCCAAAAAGTTTAATTAGACAAAAGACAAAACATGACAGTTCAACAAAAACGTGCTTTATAAACCTTCAGCAAGAGAAATCCAATCTAGACAAAGCAAACTTTAACAAACAAACAAACAAAAAAAAGGACAAAACAACAAGGACATGAGGTTGGGTTGACAACAATCTGACAAAGAGGAAGGTAACATGTGGACTAAATACACTGGGTAATAAGAAATGAGAGACAGGTGAAACACAGGTGCAGACAATCACTAGGGAGAGAAAACACAGGAAGTACAATTAGACTGGACCATAGACTGTATACTGTATACTATGGACAACTTGACTCCGCCTTCCATCATTATAATTTGAAGCTGAATTGCTCTTGGTATTTCTGGGATTTTCTCCACTTTCGGGAACCACCACTTGCGCAGTAGCACTGTATGCATTCAGTGGGAGAGTCGCTGTAATGACGCTCGACTCAAACAGCGTAAACCCCAGGTGGAACAATGCAATCTTCGTACACCCACAGGCTGTATCAAGTGTCAATCATAGAAAACATGAACCCCAGGAAACACCACAAATTTAAATAAGAAAATACAAAACAAGGAAAACAAACAAATGCAAGAAAAGTTGTGACACTTTTAAGCAGCACTTCAACCTGTTGCTTTATTAAGAACTTATTTGTTGGGATTTCTTTTTTTAATTTTTAGAGATGACAATCTCCCACTTGATTTCTTTGTGAGTAATAGTCCGTGTCTCGTTAGCCATGATTCCCAAGCCTTGACAGCTGTAGAGAATGCCGGACATGACACCTAAGTGCAGGCGTGGTCCTTAACCGAGTTCATTGTAAGTGTGAACATAGCCTGAAGCGAAACTCACACACCTGCGTCGACACATGGCATGTTGTGAACACCTTATATCTCAAGGCTCTAATGATATGGTGAATTTGATGGAGCCTGCTGAGTTATCCTTTCAAAGGCAAAGGCTCAGCCATAGGATGGAGATACCTGCTGTGGTTATTTACATAATGGTACCCTGTTACTAAAAGTCTAATGTTGTGTACCTCAAATATCTTTACTAAGTTTACGCTGAGTAACTGAATTGGAGGAAACACGAAATTCTAGTTCTGATTTTGACAAATCTCTTAACAGGAATGACTGCAAAATCCTGGAGTTATGTACAAAAAAAATCTGTCAGTGACTTTAACACAACAGTTTGGCTTCTGACAAGCTCTTGAACACTATATACAACAGGAATTCATCATTTTCCCTGTAGGAAAGAAGAATTAATCTCCTGTTTTTACATTTTCATGCAGAGCTGCTGACAGCCATACTTATCAGCCTTTTTCATATTGTGGGTCTGCAACAATGGCAAAAGAAGTTATATTGATCCACAATGTCACAGTGTTGGTATCCCAGGGTTTGAATACTCAGACCCAAATACTCAGCAGGAGCTTCACATGCACACACAATCAGGCACACACTCACAAGGTTGGTCCACCCAGCCTGCTCCACTGTTCACAGTGATCCTGTCTCAGCCCTGTAATGACACTAGTGGCAAAGCTGTGCCCACCATCACGCCTCTGTGACATTCATTATTGGCTTGAACTTGTTATATGAAAAAGGCAAGTAGCCTACTATAATTGAACCCATAATATTTTGGGGTGTGGAATTGTTATGAATGAAGGACTGTCATTGATTCAGTCAAAGTAATCTGTTAACTGTCCTTTTTGTTGGTAATATAAACAAAATTAAGTGAATACTTATGTAGCTACTGTCAGAGACAGCCTGGTCGTAATGAGCAGTTTGTTTTTGTTTAATAAATAAGTTAAAAGTTCATAAGTATAAGTTCAAAATAAGTTAAGATAAAAATGGATGAAAATCATGTGTTGTTTGGATGAATAAATCGATAAATATTATTTGTGCCATGATGAGTTCAGTGGAACTGATTTGTGGAGCTAATGGAGGTTATTTTTTGTTGTGACCAACCAGGGTTTGCCCACTGATGAGAGCACCTGCTAGGAAGGAGAAGGGTAGTTTCACATGATACATTCATTGCAGACGTAAGGTGAGGTGCTGTAAAGTGAAGGCAATGTGACAACTGAAGACCCGGGAAGATTAAGATCTGTTTTTTTTTCCCTTTAAGTTGACTGGGTATGTATGGAGCGTGCTTAATAAGATAAATTGCATATTAGCGTGACTTCATGTGGCTGATTTCTGTTCTGTTTATGTCACTTAAAGTCAAGTAGTTAAGTTTTTTCCTGTACATGTTATGTTTTGTAAGATTTATTTTTTGCTGCAGAATATTATTTTGTATTGGAGTTTTACCGAACTCAGATTATGTTTTTTATATATTTTTTAATTCTCACAGCATGCTCAAAAACCACAGAGCTGAAAATAAATGCCTGTAGTCAAAGAAACACCTTGTGTCTGATTCAACTGGAAAGGAGTCACACTCACATTTGTCTTTAGATGTCTAGGTATCTTTTTCCTGAAAGGCTCTATTTAGACCAATGTCTGTATTTATATAAAGGAAAGAAGTGACCATATCTGAACCCAAATTTGTGACCGATTCAAAAAAGCCGTTCTCTTCTTTAATCCACCTAACAATGCTGAGGTCCCCTTGACAACATACTCTAGCTTGGCTTTGGTTTAACCTCCAGGTGTGAATGTAAGTGATAGCAAACCGGGAAATGAGCTACCATGCATGGCTGGATAAAAATAAAGAGAAAGTGATGACTGTATATTAATTCTCTCTCACAAACAAACATTTAAATTGCTCTTTGTCTGACTTGTATTAATATCAATTGTTTCCCTGCAGGCAAACACAGGTGGGCTGGTAAATAGGAAACATTTTAATAACAAAGATACTGCTTTTAATTCAAACTGTTAAGTGCGGTGCCATTTTTTTTTTCCAGAGACAGAGCTAATGATGTGTTTATAATGGAAATGGAAACAAAAACAGAGAGAGGAGGTGAGGGAGACAGACAGAGGTAGATGAAGAAAAGTACAGAAAGGCGAAAGATAAAGAAAAGAAATGAAGAGGTGAGCAATTAAAGAGAGAGAGAGAGTTAAATCAGCATACTAAACAAAAGGGGTGAAGGAAAAAAATGATGAGGAAAAAAAAAAAAAGAGACATTAAGAGAAGCAGTGATACCAAGATTTGCATTCAGGCTCTGTCAGACTCTGTCTTCAGACTATTAATTAAAGCCCATCCTGATTGTTCTAAAAATGAACCAGCCAGTCGGCAGACATCCACACACATCATTAAGTCTCTGATTACATCTACAGCAAGTCTGCTGCCTTTTTGAAAAAGTAAGCCAAATGATTACAGCTACAGCTATTAAATACGGCAGAAATCATTACATGTGCTGTCAAGTCAACAGCTATTAAATACGGCCTGAAAAAAAAAAAAAAAAAAAAAAAACGGGTGACAATGCAGTTGATTTGTTCACTGATATATTCAGAAATGGAAGACAAGAAATAAGAGGGCCTGGCTGAAAGGAAGAGAAAAAAAAGGAGGAAAGAAGGATCAGGGATGGAAAATCAAAAGGCTAACAAGCAACAACATGCAACAGACAATTAGCTTACCATAAATTCAAGATATCCGAGAGCGTCTTTCATTCTCCATTTCTATAGGGTGATATGAAACTACAAATGTGGATCACTCTGAGCCAACACTGGCCCTCGCTAATTAAGCAGCACAGGCCGGGCTCTGAAGTGCTGTTCTCCCTTGCCAGCTTTGTTTCTCTGAGGCTTTGGAAACAAATGTGCTCTCTGTAGCTCATTATTCAAGAGGCAGAATTCATTCATGAAGCAGAATCAAGGAAACAATGTAACACGAGGCTGAGCTTTACTACAGTTTTTGGACCCAGAGCTTGACAGTGTTTCTAGTCATGTCGTGTTTGACTGCAAAATAATCCAATTACTGGAACTGGTGAGGTTATGATTCTGGGAAAAGAACAGGGTTAGAAGAAAAACGTGCAGCAAACAGGATCAATTTTTTCCTTGTTGTAAACGGAGTTCTGTGGAGAAATGTTGAGGACTTCATGGTGTAATTGTAAAAGCACAGACTGAATCCCAGCAGTTAGCAGGTCAGATGAGGTGAAGTATTGACTAGTAGAACAAAAGCAAGAATTGATTTAAATGTCAAAAATATCCCTCAGTCTAGACATGAAATCCACTCGACTTAGCCCTACTGGTTTTTCATTTGAGGTAACCCCTTGACACTTTTACTTAAAATGCATCTAACTTTGATGGGTAATATGAGCATGACATAAAAGACCTTCAACTTCCTCACTCCCAAGGACAAACCAAACATACATAGCATGCACTTATAAAGTGCTCTTTTTTGCACTCTTCCATTTCAACTCCATTTTAATGCAATAAAGATTCCAGGGACTGAAAATATCAATAAAAACAAAAAAAAAATTAGTCTGTGTAGTTAAAAAACAACACAGACATGTTGGAAATAGAGGAAGACATGGGAACAAAAATGTCATTCATGATTCACCGTCACTGTATGTAGAATGGACGCCGTCTGCCTCCTCACTGGGTGAAGCCACTCAGAGAACAGCACCCTCTGGTGATGGGCTGCAGTATAGGTCATCAATCCCACCTCCTCCAGCAATCCCTATGGAACTGTAGACAAATTTTAGACATTAATTACACAGAATATACCCCCCCACCCCCGGTTGCGATGTTGACATGTAGGTACTGTAAGACTGGTTTGTGCTCAAGTCCTCTCTTTTTCTGTACAGCTAATATTTTTTAGAGTTATTAGGGGGTTCATGTTTTCTATGATTGACACTTAGTACAGCCTATGGGTGTATGAAGATTGCGTAGCTCATCCAGGGGATACACTGTTTTAGCCAAGCGTCATCACAGCCAATCTCTGTGACTCTCCCGCCGAATGCATACAACACTACTAGTCAAGTGGTGAAGTGTGTACAATGCTGCTGCGCAATGTTGGTCTCAGGAAGTGGGGGAAAAAATCTGGAAATACTGATATACTGGCGGAAGGCAGAACCAAGTTGTCCATAGTATATACAGTCCATGTGTTTCACCCCTGACAGTTATACACTGACGCTAATGCTAAAACATAAAACAAAACTTTTTCTTTTTTGCTTTTCAAGATTTTGATTCAGTTTTTATCTTCAGACCACATTTCACAAAAATCCATCCATCCACAAAATTCAAAACACATTCACAAAGTAAAATTTACTGTAATTTCTAAATCATCTGATGTCTATATTGGAGCATAAATTCATGCATTATATTACATCACAGTCACCTATGAAAAAAGTCACAGGTGCAATGAGATTTTATCCTGGGACTGTCTGCTGCCCGCTATCACTGACAGCTGAACAGATAACACAGTCCATTAAGTGCCACTAAGTACGACAGCATCCAAAGAGCTGTCTGCCATCATAGACCTGAAGTAGCCTACTGGTGAGTAAACAGTCTCCTTCTTTATGTCATGTTTAGTTTAAAGTTATATTGTGGAAATTTTAATTGAAGTTCCTCTCAAGACATTCCTCTCAAAAACAGGGCTGTTTTGGCTACCACTTTGACCCAACGTTGTAATATTGCAACAATTATAAAACAAGCTTCAAATGAAGCTCTGAATGGCCATATTTTCCACAATAACTGCATATGTTCATG
The DNA here is from genome assembly GCA_962446985.1 of Xyrichtys novacula. Taxonomy (NCBI): domain Eukaryota; kingdom Metazoa; phylum Chordata; class Actinopteri; order Labriformes; family Labridae; genus Xyrichtys; species Xyrichtys novacula. The sequence goes on from OY660874.1 coordinate 7,670,007, forward strand.
TTCTTGACATTTTTTGACAACACACACAAAAATATTCAAAGCATTTTACTTACTGGAATCACATGAATCCAGTCCAGAAAATCGAAGGGATGTTGCTTGATCAAAAAATTAGAGGTTGTGTGACTTCTTCACCTGAGGGCGGGCCTTATATACAAATGTTGGATCCAGACGCATTGTGAGAACAAACGATAGGACCCAATGATCATGTTAATGTGGTTGAACTAAAAAAAAAAAAACAAGATTTTTTTTGGGGGATAACCAAAATTGTGATAATTCTGCAACACTGGGTCTCACAGAGTTAAATCCTCTGGGGAATGTTTGAAGTTGCTTTGGTCATGATGTCTCTAACAGCCTATTTTGCACCATTTTTTACAATTTGGAGTAGAAAAAACAAAGTTTTTGAAGTTACATCACGATGAGGACAGGATTTTCATAACCACAGGAAATTTGCTTTCCAACTCTTCCTCAAATAAGAAAATGACTGGATAAAAGACATAAATGTTGAAATATTTGGCCGTTTGAAAACTGAAAGAAATTTAGATTTTCCTTGTTCAAATCCCAGTCAGTATTTGCTGAGCTGTAAATCAAGCAAACACAAATTAGGCATAATAGAAGAAAGTTTCCTTTGTAATCGGGACAAACTAAAATTTGAATTTAAATCAATATGAACATTTGTTATCTTTAAGAAGTTTTTTCTAATTTGTGAGCCATGTGTGACAAGCTGTCGATGAGACATGCCTAATTCATCTCTTTCTATTCATCCTTACCACAGCATTTAAAGCATTGTTCTTCAGCTTGTGATAAGAGGAAAATCAAGCTTGTTTTTTAGATCCTTGAATTTTTGTTTGATCGTTCAGTAATATATTGGTAATGTTTTGGGGATTCAGTAGGCGGATCACTCTGCTCCCACACTCAGTACAGACGAGTGATGGAAAGAGCAATGTGTGTGGTTTTCCTCATTCTGATATCACCACTATTTCCACTACTAAGTGTTGAACCCATGCAGTGTTAATGTAGAAATGTCTCTGTTTGACAGCTTCCTGTCAGTAAAGTTAGTCAAGAGTCAAAACGCATTGAGAGTCGCAAGTGTTGAAGGTCAAAGTGACGCTTCGTCTCGTTTTTACTGTAATTCCCAAGGCCACACTGAGAGAAACGGTGTGTCAGAGTGAGAAGTCTGTCACAGAGGAACCAATAAATGGAAAAAGTTTGATGGCTCAGACCACAGGAGACACACACACAGGACTTCAAAGTCGCTCAGCCTTCCCCTGCTCACACTCACTGGATTTTGGTGTGTGTGTGTGTGTGTGTGTGTGTGTGTCCATCCTGGTGTGAGGGGAGGCATTGATCCACAGAGATAGTTGAGTGGAGTAAGAAGTAGAGAGGACTCTGACCCTCAGCCGCAGCAGTCGACAGTGACAGAAAAACAGGTAATAAAGCTTGATTATGAATCAGGATGTTGAAGAATACAGGTCCAAGCCCTCGCAGTGCCATAAGAGACCAGCTGCATATAATTTAACCAAATTTAAAAAAAAAAAAAAAAGGGAAAACTTTGGGCTTTATGAGAGCTGAGAGATGCAGAGAGTTTATCATGCAAAGAGGTCATCGCACACTCACACATTAGATTGCTGTTGTGTGTGTCAGCCTGTGTGCGGTCGATAACACCTGACCTGACATGCAGCCATATATCCCACTGTGGCAAACAACAAAGACAGGTAGAGAAGGAGACAGAGAGGGCAGGACACAGACAGGAGGAGGAGGAGGAGGAGAGAAGAGCAAAGAACAAAGATGAAGAGTAAAGAGACGAGGGGGATGTGAGAGCAATTTTGATAACAAATGACCTGCCACAAAAGTCCACATACCAGTGGCAGGGACTGTTGCAGGGAGAGAGACTCTGAACAGCAGTTATCATCACTTCAAAGCTTCACTGGAGAGTTAGCCAGTTGTCATTGACTTGTCTGAGGGAGAATTTCTGGCAGTGGTATGTGCAGGATCCCCATCTGAAATTAACCCTCAGGGACAAAAACCTTCAACTCAAATTAAAAAAAAAAAAAAAAAGAAGCTGTGACTGATGTTTTACTCTTTTGATGAAAATCAAAAGCTCAGACTATCTTTATATCAAGACTGTTCTTATGTATTTATTTATATAAAACAAACTGAAGGGCCCCGCTGCATTTGAAGCACGGGTATGATATGTTAAATGTCCTAAATTAGGACAGAAGAAACCCAAGAGGAATGGATTACTGACAGAAGAGGAAAAGTGAACAAAGGTCATTTTACCTTACAGTATGTAAGATCATTAGGCCTATACCATGTTTATTATCACGATGACATGGCTGCATCAGCATCTGACGCCCACACAGATCTTCAGTTCTTCAAGCTGTGCGCATGGATAGAGACGCTCCAAACAGCCTGATGTAGACCATACAACCACAGACACAGGTTTTCAAATCATGCAGTCAACGTCGTTGTCTGAAAGAGGAACAAAAAAGTAAGAAGCCTATCAATTTTCTGCTTTGATGACAAAAACACACTTTTCTTCAAATAAATTCAATTTCCCTGAGCTTTTTGACTGAAATATTGTAATTTTGTTAAAACGTCCAATTTTCAAAACAAATGGGAAACAAATGGAAAAAGTCAGAATAAAATGGGTTTATATTTTGCATTGATTTGAGGCTTGGATCAGTGACTGAACCATCAAAGTCTGTATCTTCTTTTCTTCCAACTGAGCTAATATGACTAATGTGCATTCTGAAATATAACACAGGTGCTAAAGAATAAAAAATAAAAATACACTAGCTCACTTTTTCTAAAGTGCTGAGTATTTTTGGTGCCTCACCCTTTACTTAAACTACCATTGTGCTTACAGATTACCATTTGGATTGAGCGAACTGCAATGGTTTTGTGCACTTGGGTTTGTGTTCTGCATTTTTTTTTCCTTGTTTCATTGTCATAGAAACTGAACTGCATAAGGAAGTATAAGAAGTAAAGTGGGTGTTTTAAAAATATCCATGCTTATTACTAGATCAGGGGTGCCTAAAGAAGTAAGCAAAGTTTGTAATTCTTTTCATTTTCAGACTTTGCTAATTAGCAGCAGAACTGTAGTGAGTTTGTTTCTCTACTTATTCTGCACCAATAGAAATGCAACAATGATTTTCACTTGCAGTCATGTTCCTCTTATAAGTGAACTGCCTGCAGCAAAAACATACCCTCTCAATAAATTTTAAACGTGTGACATAAGAGAACATTAGGGACATGTAATAAAGTCAAACAGTTAACAAATGTGTGTTTCTGCACCATTTACACCGAGTCCATTGATTTAAACAGAAAGTATTCATATAAACACTACAAGCGAAAAGTTTGGAAGCAAGGCCATTACAGACCCAACAGTTGGGAGTAACTTTAAGTTTTTGTTCACAATGCTTTTTTAAAAATCCAGCATGAGTTTTATATATTTTGGGATGTATTTACTGCATGATCAGATGTTGCTTTCATGGAAATGCACCATTATACTCCATTTACCTTTAGATATGTACATTGATGTTAACAGACCATTGTTAAATATATGTCAGCAAAAGATAATAAGGGCTTAGTTTCAGGGTTGAAAACAAATGCAAGAGTCACAACTTCAGTGCAAAAGCAAAAAAAACAAAAACAAATCACAGTTGGATTATTCACTGCAACTTTTTGGCTTTTGACAGTCTGCAAACAAAAATCCTAATAAATCTCAACTACGTTCAAACTACCGTAAAAATGGCTAGAAAGAAGCAACTGAGTAAAGAAACAAAAGTACAGATTTGTACATTGAGGAAAGAAGGATACACAGAAAGTGAAATTGCAAAACGCCTAAAGGTGTTTAGCAAAGGAGTCCACTACACTCTGAAGAGACTAGAGGAACCTGGAAGTTATGATGATAGAAAAAGGCCTGAACGAAAGAGAGTTACTACAAAAGCAGAGGATAAACCAGTCACCAGTAAGAGAGATCGGCGAAAGACAGCAACATGACAGATCGAAACCCATATTTCTGACAACCGTGAAATAATGTTTGAGAAAGGCTGGTCTGAAGGGTTGTGTATCTGCAAAAAAACACTACTTTGTCCACAGAACAAGAAAAAGAGATATGAGTGGGCAAAAGCTAACAAAAATTGGACTTATGATTACTAGAAACAAGTTTGCACTGTTTGGTTCAAAAGTCTTCAAAAGAGTCTATGTCCGCAGACAAACTGGTGAACATCTGAAAGCTCCATGTGTTACACCCACAATTCAGCATGGAGGTGGTAGTTCCATGGTATGAAGATGTTTTGCAGGTGATGGAGTAGAAGCTTTGTTTGAAGTAAAGGGTATCATGAAGAAGGAACAGTACCACTCCATCCTCCAGCACCATGCTGCTCCATCTGGACTCAGACTTGTGGCTCATAAGTTTGTTTTGCAGCAAGACAATGACCCTAAGCACTCTGCCAAGCTCTGTCAGGGTTACCTAGACAAAAAAGAAGAGGAAGGTGTTCTTCAAAAGATGGTTTGGCCCCCTCAGTCTCCAGACCTTTGTCCAATTGAGCTTGTGCAGGATGAATTGGATCTATCGATCAGAAAAATGCGTCACACGAATCAGCAGTCTCTTTTTAATGAACCTAAGAAAGCTTGGAATGCAATCCCTGGAGCATACCTTAAAAAACTTGTGGAACGAATGCCTGGTATATGCCAAGCTGTTGTTAAAGCCAGAGGAGGTTACTTTAAAGAAAGCAAAGTCTAAGCAAGAAAAACTCAAATACCTAATAATTATAGTCAAAATGTCTTCTGATAAGTTACTCTTTACACAATAGTCATGTTTATTGTGTTGCAAAATATAAATATGAAACTATGATTTTTTTTTGTACAAATCTGGTCTTGTTTCCAAACTTTTGGCCTGTAGTGTATATATATTTTTTAAAGTGGATTGGGTAATGGTGTTTGTAACCCTCCTTATCTAACACAGTTTGTAATGCAGATAAAAGAAAAGCTTGGGTGGGAGGAAGTCTCTTGATCTGCAAACCTCTCTCAACACGTTTCCAAATGTTGACAATAAGCGGTATTGATAACAGACCTGATTATTGCTGTTTTTACTTCAATCAGAACACTTGCTTCTAAAGTGTGCAAATAAAACAAACACTGAAATACATTTCTAGTTTTTGTTTCAGAGCACACATTTTCATTTCACTGTAACAGCACCAGAGACTCTCATGTACAACAATCATTGTTAAGTGTGTTAAGTGTCACTATCTACTCCAATGCAGCATACAAAACAGCACATGAAACTCTGGAGGACAACACAAAGAGAACAAAATGCCCATGTATAAACAAAGCCCCTTTCACTACATATAATTCTCACAGCTTGTTGTTTCTAAATCCCAATGGGAAAAGTACAGTGCTACGTCTGTCAGCGGTTTAAAAGTGAAAAATATTAGCATGAATTAAAGGGAACTACAGAGTCCCTGCTGGTGTGTTGCAAGTGGCCTACCAGCATGGATAAATGAAAGTTGTCACATCCAACCAGGTCAAAGTGAAGAGTAACAAAGATGCCAATCAAGCAGTGTGAAAAATGCACACAGCCAGCAGAGCTCTAATCAGGTTAAAGTGGAAACACCTGGGAGGGTGAAGAATGGCTGTGTTAATGTTTCAACAAGTCCTAGATTTTCAACCCCCTACTCTTATAAACAGAAACCAAGTCTTGTTTTTTAGTAGAGTTCTCCTTTGGTTCTTTAGTAGCAATGTCCTGGGGCCTCATGTATCAACGCTTGCGGCGCAAGAAAACCTTGCGTACGCCAAAATCTTCTTTAGGAGGAGACAGTCATTCAGACTGTCAACGTGCTTCCCCCATGCCTGGATATAACTAGTAGCAGTGGAGAAGAATGCCTGGGATGTTGTAAGGTAGGACTGTCATGTTATGGCCCCATTCTCTTCCAGCTCCAACAACACCCACATGTAGCTGATCGAAACTGTCTCCGCTCCCTGCGTGTTGTTGACTTGAGGACCCCACAATGAGAGGTCAGGACCCAGCTTGCCTTGGAGGGCTGCAAATGTGTTCTTCTATATCCATAACTGCGGGCCTTTAGAGTTCTCTACCAGTCTCATTATATCTCTTTATTCTCTCCAATACTTTCCTCGTCCTAGCTCCTTCCCCTCTCACCATGTCACTCTGTCACGTCTCTGTTCTGTGGCTGTTGTTTTTTAGTAGAGTTCTCCTTTGGTTCTTTAGTAGCAATGTCCTGGGGCCTCATGTATCAACGCTTGCGGCGCAAGAAAACCTTGCGTACGCCAAAATCTTCTTTAGGAGGAGACAGTCATTCAGACTGTCAACGTGCTTCCCCCATGCCTGGATATAACTAGTAGCAGTGGAGAAGAATGCCTGGGATGTTGTAAGGTAGGACTGTCATGTTATGGCCCCATTCTCTTCCAGCTCCAACAACACCCACATGTAGCTGATCGAAACTGTCTCCGCTCCCTGCGTGTTGTTGACTTGAGGACCCCACAATGAGAGGTCAGGACCCAGCTTGCCTTGGAGGGCTGCAAATGTGCCTGATGAAAATTACATTTAGTGACACTAATACCTGTAAACTGGGCCAAAAATGTCATAATATTGGGCATTCTCTGAGTGTGGCTCGCTCAAGATAGACCTACCATTCAATGCTCAAATCGGGGAAATTTCCGGGGGCAGTTTCTTACCGGGGACAGCACAGGCAAATCAGGAACTGTCCTCAGAAATTGGGGACGTCTGGTCACCGTACCCAAGGGTAAATTCAATAGTGGCATAACGGCAGACGAGAAAGACAGGTTGGGACTCTGACGGGAGGTAGACTTGTCAACCAATTTAGACTGGCTACACACTAAACAACTTTAAGATCCTGACCAATGTTAAAATCAGGGGTGACCACACATATGAACCCACTATAGAGTTATTTTCAACATTACAATCCCCTGAACACACTCACACTAGATGACTCCAGAGGGCAGTAAAGATTATTCACTTAATATTGTGCTCAGGATTTCAGAGTATGGCTCCACAGACATGAGATTTCCCAGAAACCCTAATGACTTCACCTTGTCTGGCCTTCCTGTGTCTCCCATGAGACATTAAAAAAGGCTCTTTTGTAAGTCACTGTGCCATTTTAAGGGGTTCTCTTTCATGTATTTGTCAAACAGATTCAAATATATTTAATTCCTGACTTTGACTTTGAGTTGCACATTTGGTTGGTGACGTTCACAGGCCCACTTCTCTCATTGGTTATCATGGCAGAAGCAATCAGACCTATAAGTTAAACATGTTTGTTAATAGGACCCAAGACTGGGGAGGCTCCAACTGAGGGTCTGTAGTAGAATAGCCATATTGATGCCACACACTTGAGGATTACTTGGACCAATAATCTAATATGATGAGCTCCAAACCTCCCAATTGATGTGGGTGTCAAAGTGGGCCCTGAATCTAGCCTAATACTATAGTATGAGGTTAATGAGGACCATCCAGAAATGGTGACAAACAGTACCTAGGACATCACATTTTGAAGAGATGCTTTCTGTTGTGTTTAATGAAGTTTAATGTGTTGAAAGATGTTAAGTCTCTAAAAAAAGAGCACTTCTCATACCCAGCATTCTGTTCTTCTATATCCATAACTGTGGGCCTTTAGAGTTCTCTACCAGTCTCATTATATCTCTTTATTCTCTCCAATACTTTCCTCGTCCTAGCTCCTTCCCCTCTCACCATGTCACTCTGTCACGTCTCTGTTCTGTGGCTTTTATGACGTGAATTGAGTCCAGTATATTACACACAGAGCACTCAGCTAGTGTCCGTAAGTGTCTCTCTCTCTTTGTCCCTCACTCACTCTTTGTTTCCCTCCTCTGTCTCAGTCTGTCTCTCCTTCTTTCCATCAGCAGTGGCCTCGAAATAGACTGCAGAGTGGATTAATGATCTGCCGGCTTCATATTGTGTGTGAGATGATGTCTGTGACTTTGTGTGTGAAGGTCTTTGGTCTGGCATTAACAGTTCATGTGGGAGGTGATATTAGTCTGGGCTGACAACAGCGATCTATTTTATACACAAACAAACCAACAAAACAAAAACACACACCCGGTTAAAGGAATTAGGATGACAGGTTGACACCAAGTTAGTGACTTGTGCAAATTTTTCATGCAAATCTAATTAAGGTCATTTATTCAGTCATGTTGATCCATCTTGTGAATGTGGGGTTATGTTTGTTCTCTAAGGCGAATCAAAGAGCATTTACTTCCTGAAGATCAGAGTGTTTTCACATCAAACCAGCCATTTATTTTTACCAAAGTAGAGTGTTTTTAAAAATAATTTAACTGTTTCTTACCATGATATCTGAGAAAGCTGCTCAAAGGAAAGAGCACCATGAGCCAATGGACAAGTAATTTGTATTTTTTAACTCTGTCTTTGTCTCCTTTTCTATATAATAATAGTGATCATAATAAAAATAAATTAAACTTTATTTAAAGGACACCTTTAAAATAGGGTTTCAAAAAGCTTTTTAACAGTCAAGTAAAATAAACACACAAACAAATCAAAATCAACTTAAAGTAATAACCTGTTTACTTCACATGAACACAATGGTCTCCGTATGGAGGCTTGCACATTGTACCTAAAGTTTTAAAAAGTAGTCTGGGTGGTAGAGCTTTCAGCTATCAGCCCTCTACTCTGGAATCATCTTCCAGTTGAGGTCCGGGAGCCAGACACCCTCTCTACCTTTAAGGGTAGGCTCAAAACTTTCCTCTTTGGTAAATGCTTATGGTTAAAGCTGATGAAGGCTTGGGTCAGCTCCTAGATATGCTGCTACAGGTTTAGACTGCTGGGGTGACTGGTACCCTGAGTGCCTTTCTCTACCTCTTTATTCTCTATCTGACTGTGTGTCAAAATGAGAAAACTAGGAACATGCTATCACAAGATTGTAAATGCACTCACTGCTGCAAAAGCTGAGATGCATGCACCAGCTCTGCTTCCATTGCCTTGATTGTAGGACAGGACCTTGCTCCCTTTTTTTTTTCCATATCAAAAGGTATTTGGGGCCCAGTAGCTTCTCATGTCTGTGCTTGATAACTGTCTAGTTTCCTGACTCCAGACCTGCCTGGAGGCAGGGACTTACTTTCTGCCACAGGGTCTTTGGGTAGAAGGGATTTGTGCCAGAATACATAGGATACATCTGATATGTCATGTGTAATCAGGTAGTCCCAAATGTCACCTATGATGTAAATGGATTTGACCAGTCTAGCATAAATCCATCTGGCAATTTATAAAAAGCAGAAATAAAGTGTGTTAGGGTGTTTTCACACATGAAAGTCTGCACCAGGGTTAGTGTTTATGTTACATGGTATACATGTGGTTCGGTCTGTTTAGGTTTCACACTGTCATCGTTGCAAACAGAATACCAAACTTAACATGACAAACCTATGTGATATTGTCATCAACTGCGTGCTTTGCTTGTCTCTGTAATTTACATTTATTGGTCATTAGGCTGGCGAGCATCTGAAGTCAACATGTTAAATAACGCAGGAATTGAATGTTGCAAACATGTTAACATGTCATATTATTGTTGATTTTCTACTACAAACAGTGACAACTGAAAGAGAAGTACATAAGGCTGGTCCGAGTTCATCTTATAGATTTTATCATTAGACAACAACTTCATCATGGTCGACAGGAACGGAGAAGAAAATGTGTAAACCTGTGAGTCATTGCAACACCGACTCAGGAGAAAAAGTCTGTGTTATAAAACTCTTGAAAAGATAACCTGTCAATAGTGGGGTAAAACTTTATTGACAGTACTGTTAAATTTCCCATTCTTGGAAAATCTCCATTGAACATAATAACACATAATAATGGACATTTCTACCCCTCACATCTTTTTCTGTTTTGGTACAAAAGTCCAAACCTTACAAAATCATGCTTGACACACCCGTCATGAACCAGACTCTTGTTTAATTTGGGCTGGACTGAGACCACCTTTTTTGGTCAGACCAAGGTCCAGGGGAGGTTCCACATCTATCATTTTGGTTTGGACCAAATAGAAAAGTCTAGAAGTCCAGACCAAGTGGCATTGGTGTGAAAGCCTCCTCAAAAGCACAGCTGAACAACCGGATTTGCCATGATGCAGCAGGACATTACATGGGGATACCTTGGTGGGCATTCAAGGTCTGCCGCACACTCTCTGTAATGGTGGTAGCTTGATTGCAGAATGTTTTTGTCATGTTGGTTACTATAATTTTGTTTTGAGTGTCTCTGCGGGGGATTCAAAATGATCTGTTCACTGTATGTGTATTTTTATAGCATCTGCATTTAGTTGAAAGTCATTCCATATTCATGTCTAATTTCAGTTGTACATAATTGAGAAGCAGAGGCAGTCTGGCGGAGTTAAGGGCAGCAATGTTGGCAAACACAAACCTGATGAATTTTACAACACTTCACAGCGCTTTACTGTGTTTTACAGTGTACGCAGAGACACGCATGGCTGCCCAGGGATATGCTGTCCTAGTTCTGCCTCTAATTCACCTCCTCCTCTCTCCTCACTGTGAGGTGTCTCTCCCTACTCTCTGACCTCCTTGTTTCCTCTTTCTCTCTTCCTCTGTGTTACCTTTCTCTTCCTCTGTCAAACTGTCTCTCTGAATGAAAGGCACCTCTTGATGATTTGTTCAGTCAGTGTCTTTGGCATGTTTTCCCTCCTTAATGCTCTTGCATTTCTCCTCTAAGAACAGAATGTTTTCCTTGAACGCTTGTTCCTTAATCAATTCCTGCTTTTGAATTTTTAAACCAATCACTCGAAAATTCAATCACAGGATATACAGTTACCTAATTTGAACTTACACATCAGCTTTTTGAAATGACATACAAAACCAGAGTTCAGAGTGAAGGCAAGCTTTTAAAATAATTGACACAACATGATAGTGTGAAAGCTTTTAAGAGAACAAACTCGTGTGCTCTAAACAAGGACACAGACATGCATTGTTGACTTTGAGGTAAATTGGCAGGAGATGCAGTGCAGATGCTTTTAAGCATGTGTCAGTCTGAGGTGTTGAGAGATGAGATCCACAGAAACCAAGAAACATTACAGGCCTTTTTATCAAACATTATCACATACCAAACACGACTTGTTGCACGGTGGGAGGAATGTATTCCTGCTATCCAAAGTGTTAGTGTTGATGTTAATTATGCAAGAAGAAAAAGAGATACAGGAGTGCTCTCTTTATTCAGGACTGAAGTTGGAACACGGAGAGCGGCTTGCAAATTCTTAACTTAGCTTCAGTGACTGTTAACCTTACAGAAGAGAAACCGTGTTGGATCATTAAAGAGAAGAATACATATAAATGATTTATGATTCATTTTATTAAACTGCAAAGTGATTTTTTTAGTTTGTTTTGAGTAAAACAAATGAGTGTATTAATAAAAACAAGCACTGTTAAACATTTAGTTGTGTTCAACCACCGAGTTTGGAGAGATCTTAAGTAATCACAATTTCAAGTACATTTTTTTGCATTTCCAATCAGTCTTTAAGTCTCTATAAATAATAAAAAAAGGAAATCTTATGAGTGTCTGGATTCAGACAAATGGATAAAATCAGGTCTGTGGTGATTCACATATCAGAGCTCTGTGGACTCCTGTAATGCAGTTGCCTGCTGACATCAGTCTGATTAGCTATACCTGTGTGAGTAGCTGGTGGGCGGTAGCTGAACCTCAAAGTACTGTACACGGGTTATATTTTGATCCCGTTAGACTGAGAGGAAATGTTACTTTTGACTTGTCAAGTGGGCTTTCTATAAAATGTGCCACTCAGAAGTGCAGTGGTGGTTTATTTCCAGTCATAGCAGCAGCAGGAAGCAAGATGATACTGTATTAACCTAAGTACAGAAGGACAAAACAGTTCACTATTAAAAGAATACAGAATGTGTTCATCCTCAATTTAAATTGCACTGTGATCAATGGATACAGACAGCAATTATGACTGGACGAGAGATTATTTTGAGGAACTGGAAAAAGCCGGGAGAACCTCCTTTCCAGGAGTGGATGACTGAACTTGGCAAAGTAGCAGCATAAGAGCGAAAGGCACACAGGATGCAAGACACAATGGAAATGTACCTTTTAAAGTGGGACAAATATTCTATATTAAATTTGACGAAAGTAATGTATTATTTTCATGTTACTGTATGTTATTGTATTTTGCTATCCCAGTATAATTTCTTTATTCTTATTTAGGTATTGCTTTCAATGTCAAGTTTTGAGGCAACAGAGATGTACTCAATCATATAGGGTGGGTTGAAGGGACTTTTTTTTTTTTTTTTTGATTGATTGATTGATTATTCTTATTCTTATTATCATTGTGGTTGTTATCTTTGTGTGTATGGATGTTATGTTTGATGTCCTGTCATGAATGAGAATGTTGGAAAAAAAAAAAAAAAAGTATAAATTGAAAAAAAAAAAAATGTGATTGATGCACTAATGCAGAGCCCATGTGGAAACATATTAAAACACTGAACCATATCATATGTAGCAGTTTTAGATAAAGTAGGAAGTAAGATAATTTTCTAATGTTTCATGTAGGGCATTTTTCGGTAAGTCTTGGTAAGATTGCAGGAACTGTAAGGAGCCTCCTACATTTGTTTTCAGAGTTAAGACCAGGAGGCTTCATCCACTTCTAATAGTAAAAATATGACTGTTTTTTTTTTTTATTTTTTTTAATTTTTTTTTGTCTATGTGAAAATTAAGTTAATTTCTGACTATTGTACCCTGGAGTGGTAGTAATTATGATTATTTAACCAACTAGCTAAAAATATGAGATGGACAATGAAAATAGCTTGATACATGTTTAAGTAAAAAAATAAAAAAAAAATAACAAAAACAAATGACTGTTTTATGAATTTATTGAAGACCTTAAGGTAACCAGTCAACCACTTTCTAGTACGCCAATGATGGGACATACTCGGTGACAGGCTACTAAAAGAATACTGCACTTATTTGGCCAATTTAGGCTGACCCATGGACCGTCTTTAAAATAACAGGTAGTATTAATTCTTGCTTTGTGGGAGTGAAAAAGAACATACAGAGTGTTCCTGTGGCTTGTGCAAGTCAAAAAAGTGTTGGAGCTGGTGTTAAAATATGATCACAGCTCAGCTTAATCTGGGGATTTAGCGTATGTGTCGAGGATGTGTGGGAGAGTGTGCTGAGGGATTGAGTGCATGTAGGGTATGTGTGTTATATCATTTGATGGCACTTTCCTTTATCATACCGACTCAGTCACACTCACTCTGCTTTTACTCTCTCTTCTCTCCTCTTTCTCTCCATCTGCCTTGCTCTTTCTATGGATAATAACCAGACTGACCAGACCCCAGAGACAATGTCCAAAAAGGGAGTACTGTGAGTGGCCAGACTGATGGACAGGCATCAAGCCAAGGAGGGACACTTAAGGGGAAGAGGAACTAGAAGCAGAGAATCACAGTAGAATCACCATTGCTGCAAAACAACTTCAGTTTGACCGAAAAAGGCGGCAACACATGCATATTGGTTGGCATAAGAAAAATGGAGACAACAACAAGAGTCCTGTTAGGATGATTTTAAATCAGAGGCCTCTTGGGTTAGGCTTGGAACAGCCTTAGCCTGATTAGACTCATGACTATAACTATAAAAAATAATGTCACAGTATTAGTAAGATAATCAATGTACTTGTGTGTTTTTTTTCTATAATTTCAAGATTTATTTCTATTTTGGGGGGCATTTTTCACTTCATACTTGACTGCAGACTCGTAGGTCCATATCAGCACAAGAGAACATAAGAAAGAGAGTTGCACAAAGTTAATTTTGAGAGTTTTTTGGGTCGGATCGAGTGTCTTTCACACGCTTCTAACTCATTAAGTCCATGTGACACAAAAACAAAAACTCTTATACAAAACCATGGAGATTTAAAAGATGTTATATACTTCCCTGGACAAAGCCGGACAAGCCTGGACAGCCCCTATAAAAGAGGACATATCTGGGTAAAAGAGGACGTATGGTCACCGTAATCAAATATGATCAAATATCTACTTCTCCTCAGTATTCCACTGTTTAGAAAGACTGTCAAAAAATTATTTCCATTGTGGCTCTTTGACTTATTCCCTTTTGGTGTGTGCTTTGTGCATAACATGGCATCTTTCAGGTATGCGGGGCTGCAAAGTCCTTTTTTCAATCAATATGAGCCTGATGTTAGAAAAGTATCAGGCCTGTTCCACATATGTTAATAGATCATAGGTAGTTACAGATTCTCTCTTTTTTAAACTACGTACATAACCAATCTCAAAACAGGATTTTGAGCATTTTCCGTGTATTAAGCCTTTTCTTGGTGTCTGATAAAGTTCATGCAGCTATAAAAAATACTGTGTCAGATAAAGATCATCAAACAAAGTTCTGATATAAAAACTGTTTTGAATGCGAGTTTGATATCTCTTACATTAAATCAACTTCAGCAGTCTGCCTTGACCAGACGACAACCATGTGGCCGTGGCCTCAGTCGCTCTCGGATTATTCGCAGTGGTGGCTAACAGGGCAGAGTGGCCCACAGCAATTCAGCAGTGGTGAATTGAAACGCCAGACCAACCAATTATGTTGTCAGCACACACAGTGACGAGAGTGAACCACTGCACCACTGTGATCGCTTTAGTCTGAGGGTCACAGAAACTCAGGGAGGACACACACACAATCACACACACACATTGGCCCTGAGCCCAATAAATAAGGCTCATCTCATCTCAGCGGCTCATTGCCCTGTCAGGCCAAGTAAGGAGCTCTCATTTCCCCTCAGTGATACACTCACACACTTCTGTAACACACACTGATACTGTACACACAGGTAAAAGAGATCACCTATGGACAATCACAACAGTTACTGCAAACCAAAGCTGTGAAACGAAACAAACACACAAAGACTGAGCTGTTACATTAGAGAAGAAAGATGCAGTGTGGTGTACTAGTGACACAACATTAGTCAATTCAATACCCATGATGCACTGGGAATTGGGAAGGAAATGCTAAGTTCCAGGGCATTGAAGGTTTTGTGTCTGTGTGTCTTTGTGTGTTTAAAGTACAGATAAAAAGTGGAGGTTTACAAACCCAATGTCATTCTCAGTGAGATTATATACAGTGTATTTATATATATGCTGCATATACTGTATATATACAATTTGAGTTTTATGCACAAATTCATGTCCAGGACTTTGTGATATTTAACTAAAAATTTCTTTAACTGACTCTGTGTGTTCCCAAGCCTTTGCCTGAGTGTAAGCACATGGGTAACAAATAAACATTTACACCCTAAGGGTGACTATTCATCTAAAAATTGACCCAGCATCAGGCCAAGTAAGTTGAACCTGGTATGCCTCAGATCTGTCTTACTTTGGCAGTGTTTCTCATAGAATTTGTTGATGGATGGTGTTTGGGAGTAATCCAGCATGTGAAGGTGTGTGAAAAAGTCAAATGATGTATCTTTGTTTACTGTAAACTGAAGGCTTGTAAGGCTATGACAAAACTAGTATCGCCATGCAAAAGAGTCATTCACACATCTAGAGACACTTGTATTTTGTATTTACTGCCATAATTTTTTTTAAAATGCTGTAATAACACTGAAATCTAAGATGACGTTTCAAATCTTGTTGACAGTCTAGGTTAGCCAGCCAGGTGGTTCAGAAAGCCCTCCAAACCAATGCCATTCAGGGTACATTTTGAACGTCTATCTCTAATAGTTATGGACTGCCTCACTAACAAAATCAAAGGCAACATGAGTTATTCTTCAACACAAAACTGTAACTTCAGCATTAGACATTTTAAATCACAACTTAAAGGATTTCTTACCTGATGCTATTCCAAAAGGTTTTCTTTAACTATGCTTACATTTCCCATGTACTATGATTTTTTAAAAGAAGTTATTCAGTCCATCTAAAATTTTGTGTTTTTTATTTATTTATTTTTGTGAGTTGATTCATTAGCTTGTCTATATTCTGTGTGATTTACTTGTTTTTTTTTTTTTTTTGGCCTTATTGAATTTTTTTTTTTTTTTTTTTTTTTTTTTTTTTTTTTTTAGCAACATTGCATTCTGACATCTCAAGAGTTACTGGAGGGAATTCACTGAGAAAACAATGACTTTTTCTTTAAATCTGAATTTCAAACCCAAATATGAAAGTTGCAACTGCTTTTCTTATAAAGTGAGCTAAAGCACAATATTTTATGGTCAAAACAAAAACATACCATATTGGCCTGAATACAGGAGCATTTGGATTGTTAAGAGACCCTCCATTTTTAAGACTAATGTTCAGAAAAGAAAAAAAAAAAGATTTCCTAAAGACCGATTTATTTGAAATGGTCTTCAAGGATAAACAATGTTAAAACATAAACATCAGATAGGTTATTGTTTCAAACATGTTTTTGAATAAAATCTTATTTTTCAAAGTTTTATAATATCATACTGACTTTCTCAAATGTAACAGGACGTTATCAGTGTGCACAAATAAACTTATCGCGTTCAGATGTAAATACCAGAGACATAATTTAAAAAGCCCCTCCATGTACTTTGAACATTTTTAATGTAGTGGGCTTGTTTCGTTACCCCCACATTGCCATTTTACCTTCACAAACCTTTCAGTAATTTGAATACCGGGTTAAAGGTTACTTCACTGTGGTTGAAAACTTTAAAAGTAACATCTCAAATAGAGGATATTTACTTCAAATCAAGTCTCAACTTTTTTGATAACATCACCAGAGGGACAAGTCCAAAAGCAGAAGTTTGACTTAACATTTAAGAGAACCAGAAAAAGCTCAGCTGTTGCTGTTTAGACATTCCTAGCTTGACCTTTAAGTTCTGCTTTCATCTCACATAAATGAAACTTAAGCAGCTTTCACAGGCACCTGTATGGCCTATGTGCATTAAAAGCTCCACAAACAATACCAAAAATTGCGGCAAATGGACATCTTAAACAGTCAACAAAGTACCAGCCTAAGTCTAATGGCGGTCTATAAATGCCACAGTGGATGTGTCTGTATTCATAGAGGCAGTTATCAGCTTTTAGATGTGCTTCTGCCTCGGCGGAGCACTCTCTGCCTCTCTCTCCCTCTGCTGTAAGTGGCCTTGATGTGTCTATATTGATACCCACCTGTTATCAGCCATTTCCGTCACCTCCTTTCTGATGAAATATGGATGTCTGCCTTGCCTGTTTCACTCCTCCTACCCTCTCTAAAAGTGTCCCTCATGCCTATTTATTGATGATCCCCAGAGTTTGCGGTTTGTAGTTGGTGTCCCTTTACCTCTACTGTTTTCTGGTTTTATTAGCTCTGTGTGATGAAATATGAATGCATGTCCTTTCTCTTTCTCTTCCAGTCTTTTTACCACTTACCGGTTGTTTTGGCCAAGTGTCTCCATGATGAAATATGGATGCATGTCGCACGCTCTTTCTCTCCTCCAGTTTCTGAGTGTCTCAGCTGGGCAGCTCTTCAGGATGAAATATAGATGTCTGTCCCCTCTTGGAGCTGTGAATACAAAATGTTATCAGGAAAATTATGTCCATCCTCTCTGAGTGTGCGGCTTTTTATGTACTGTTTTGACTCATGGTGTTTGAGCTACAAGTACGCGCCATCTCACTGCATGACTTAACAAATCCCCAGATCTCTCTGGATAGATCTGAAAAGGTTCTCTAAAAAATGTCACTGAAAACTCTGAGCTGCAAATTTCCTGTGACCGTTCTTTGTTCGGGTCAGTTTTGTTCATCTTTTCTTGATCAAGTTTTACATTTTCCTTCATGTTTCATCTTTTTTTTGTCTTTGTTATTCCTTTCTTTTACTGTGGACCTTGAAATGCAAGAAGCAGGATTTTTGAAGTTTAAAGCAAAAAAACAAACAAACAAAAAAAAAAAAACATGCAGTATAAAATAGTTCAATGAGAACCTAAATGACTTTGCACTTGTATTAAATTCTGCCATGAACATCTCCCACCACCAGCAAAGTGCTGTTTAAAAAGACTATTTGGAGTTTATTGTGATGCTGAGCTTTTAATTCATTCATAAACGCCCTTGTCATATATTTAACTATTTATGGTCAAATGGAAATAAAGTTATGTTTGGCACAAAAGGATGCTCCCAGGATTAGCCAAGCAGTATGTTTCCAGGGAGTTCATTGCAGAATCCCTTGCAAGGATAAAATCAAGGCTATGTAGTCTATCACAGACTGTATATACTATGGAAAACTTTGTTCCGCCTTCCGTCGTTATACAAATTTGAAGCCGAATTGCTTTCAGTATTTATGTGATTTTCTCCACTTCCTGGAACCAACACTTGTGCTGTAGCATTGTACGCATTTGGCAGGAAAGTTGCTGTGATGACACTCGGCTCAAACAGCGTATTTCCCAGGTAGGCTTCACAATCTTCGTACACCCATAGGATGTATCAAATGTCAATCATAGAAAACATGAACCCCCTAATAACTTTTAAAAATGGAGCTGTACAGAAAAAAATGAAGACTTGAGCACAAACCAGTCTTACAATAACTACATGTCAACATCACAAGCAGGGAGGAGAAAAAATATATTCAGTGTAATTAATTTCTAAAGTTTGTCCACAGCTCCGTAGGGTTTGCTGGAGGAGGCGGGATTTATGACCTATACTGCAGTCCGTCACCAGACGGTGCTGTTCTCACAGTGGCTTCACCCAACGAGGAGGCAGACGGCATCCATTCTATATACAATCCACATAGTCTATACAGGAGGAGGCTGAGGTAGTGAAGGCAGGACTTTACCATCAACAGTAGAGTGGTTTCACTAGTACAACATTTAGTGAAAGGGGAGACATGTTTAAATGGACTGTCTTATTGTAAAGATGTGTTGTGATTGTTCTCTGAGTGATTGGAAACAGAGGTTCTCTCAGCAGCTCATAAGCTTATTACATCTGGGGAGTCCAACTTCTGTGTCCTGCATGTACTAATACAAGGCTTCATTAGATACACTTTAATCAGGACCACTTTCATTAAAAGATTTAGTCGCATGTATTTATTATATTTGGTGGTAAGGCTCTGTTCTGAGAACTCCCTGCCCCTCAATGTGCTTATGCCAAATGAAAGCCAAAGAGTGCAGTGGGGAGAGCTGACTTCCAACTCTTTTATTAGTATACATACAAATAATAAAACAGCCATACCAGGCAAATCTCACTTGTCTTCAAAAGTGCCAGCTGGGGAAGGGGGAGCAGAACCAAAGCAATACATCTGCTTACATAAAGGTTCCAGCAAGGAGGGGGAGGCTGTGCAGTTTAAGTGGAGTGACCACAGCACTGAGGTGATATGCAAAGGCTAATTAAGTTTAGACAGATACTAGATAGAGATGACATGGCTGGAGAATTACAAAAAAACCCAAAGAGTAATGCTATAAGATTAATGATATCAGCGAGCAATCTAGGAGCGCTCATTACTTTTTCTCATAAGGGTTTCTTGAACCTCATGCCATTTGTTGGCTTTTAGTTCTTCGGCCTTATATTAGCAGATCACTGACAACTAAAACCCCCGAAACCAACAGTGGATTTGTAAAACTCGGTGGCAGTTGAGGACTCTTTGCTAATTAGAAAAGAATGAGGTCAGTAATTGCTGTCAGGAAAAAGGGCTATCGTAGTACAGATGAATTACCAGGTGCAGATTTTAAGATTGGATTTTGTCTGAAAGCAAAGGTTTTCAAGCTTTAAATGAACTTTTTAATCAAGTTTCTGCTTTGTTTCAAAAGAAAGCAGACGATTCCTGGCAGATATTCAGCTGTTTAAATGTACTTTTCTATAACTTGAAGTAGTAATGGGATTATTATAATTATTTATTTTTGCCGGGATCATTTGGTCCAACTCAGCAATGAGGCCTAATCTTTCAGCTTCACGTGGCTCTCCACAGCATGGTTTTTTTTTTTTTGGTCGTTTATTGGGCCAAATAACGGGGGTCATAACAGAATCATAACACACCAGCATCTATTAGGATGCAGCAGAGGGACATATAACATGAATGGAGACAAAAAGAGTGGAGCATGCAGCGTTGTGGTCATCCTCAGTCCATCTGTAATGAATCGTTTAAGAGCTCCTCTTGGTACCAGACCAATATTGTGGTCCATCCGCCCCTCAGTAATGAATGTAATGTAAAGATATTTTATTATTTTGGCATTTGCCTGGATATGTCATTTTATTAATCACAATGTGTTGGCTACATTGTGATTTGCTTTAAGGGACATCTTCCAGAAGAGCACGGTCTATGTTGCCCAATATGAAGGTACTCGAGTGGTTCTACTACTTTGATACTCATTCACTCTTATTTAAGTACTTATTTTTTATTTATTTTATTTGTAAAGTAACCATACTTCAACTTGAATACTGTTTCTGTTTACCCACCACTCAGGGTCAGAGCAAGAAACTTTCAAATGAGGACACGGGGATGGTAAAAGGCCTTTTTTTGGTCTATCTGCAGACCTGAAGTGTCAGCGGTTTTCTGAGTGGCACAGCACCGTCTTCCCTCTCAGACCCTTTCATCCCTGTTGTGTCGTTTGCTGTCTTCTCTCTCTGAAAAAATGAGAAAGGTGGCAGTAACCGGGATGTATTATTAAACAACTTTGTGTGTTTCTGCCATAATGGAACAAAATAGAGATCTAGATATAGCACCATGAAAGACGCAGCGCTTTTCTGTCACTTAAACGCACACATACACACATCAGGAACGCCTTTAGGAAGATTACAAACACACAAATACACACACAGACACCAGCATTCATACACAATAGATAAAAAGCCCAAGGCTCCAACAAGTGATGTAGGGAGAAATGGTAGTGGAACATCTCTACACTTTTCTCTACACACACCAAAACACACAAAGTTTCCAGTGGTTTTCTGCAGAAATCAGCACATTGAACTAATCCATTAGCCCTTGCTGCTGGGAGAGAGAAACAGAGGTGAACTTTGCTACCAAACCCCAAACTTTCTTCTTTTTCTAATCATCTCTCCAAACATCCCTTGCTCTCTCTCTCTCTCTCTACAGTAAAGCGATGAAAGAGAAAGGGGGCAATGCGAGGTGAAAATGGGGAGGGAAGTGATGAGGAAAGATTGGGTGCAGAAAAACAGGAAAGAGGAAGAGAGTTGAAGGGAGATGAGAAGGAAAAGTGCTACATTTCGCTACCAGTAATGGTTTCTCCATCCATTGGCTCCTCCATATGCAGAGTGAGAGAGAGAGAGACAGCATGGTGACAAAAAGAAATAGGAAACCAAGGCAAAAAGAAAATGGATAAAAGAAACACTGAGAGGAGTAAAGGTTTTGTGCGACATTAATCACTACATGGTCAGGTTTCAGCTATGTGAGAATGTATTCAGGAAGCTCTGAATTCACCCAATGTATTCATTCATCCATTTTATGACCACACAGCTGGTGGCATTGGTATCAGCGCAGCTCCTTTTAGTGCATGTTCCAGCAAGAACGACATTAGACATAATCTCACTAATTAGAGGTGTTATTTGAAGTTAACAAGAATCTCTATAACATTGTGGATTGCTAAAAGTGCCCATTTTGATGCTGTATGTACTTGTCTACAGATATAAGCACATATGCTGCCTCAGTTCATAAGAACAATACATAAACAGCTGCAATAATGGAGTGGGACATGCCCCCTGGTGTCCAGATGTAGCCTCATTAAAACCTCGTTAGCCACTCAATGGGTCACTGTAAAATTCCTGACAATGTGACAATGTCACAGTTTTAATTTAAAGGAGGCTTTTGTTGAAAACAAGGAACATCTAAGAGGATGATCTAGCACTTCTGTTTTGTTTTTGTGAAATTAAATAAGTGATATATGTTGTACTGCCCAACGTCTAACTGTGCACATCATGCTCACATCTCCTGTGTCAGACACATACATGAAGAAATCAAACAATTACAACATTACAAGACAACAGTTGTGAGTACAAGATACTTAAAAACATTTTTTCCCCCACTGCCATACAGTCACTAAACAAATATCTTAAGTCTTGCTCAGTTGACTGACTATGACCTGTAATGTCTCCCAGAGGGCATGAGTGTGAACAGGTGGTGCGCAAGGTGTATATGGTCTGAGGTGATTTTCAGTGCTCGCTGTGTGACATGTCTTTGATACAGAGTCTTTATGGATGGGAAGGTGTGGCCAGTGTGTGCTGTTTTCAACTTGTATAGCTAACAACAACTAACAACAGCTAAAAACAGCTAACAACGGCTAAACATTATTACAGCAGGCGCCTATCTTGGTTTTCAGACTTGTTTACCAGAACGCCATCAACTTGGGTGAAATGCCTTTCCCAGCTCCAACATCTGACTTCCAAGGCAGCTGGAATGCAGCATAAGTCCCACACACTGCTTAAGTCCAATCAGACAAAACGCAGATGGTTAGTTATAAAATTAAATTAAATGAAACTACTTGGACTTTGACACAACTGACAGCTTTTTTTTCAGTTTTGCATTTCAGTGCAACATAAATCTTTTCAGTCTTCAAAACTGTGACTTTGGACAAGCATTTTTTAATTAGTTTTTGAAGATTCAAGCTAAGGGTTGAATGTTGCCACTGTCTTGTGTTAACTCATGAGCAAAAACAAAACTAAGGAAACATTAATGTTACATATTTTGAATGTTTGTTTTATTATTATTATTTCATGATACTCTTGCATTTGAATTTTTTAACTGTCTCAAACTTTTTACAAGTTTTACACAAAGCTAGTTGGCCAAATGAGTTGTTTTTTTTGCATCAGATCTGTTAATTGAGATGAACCAGCCAAGAGTGTGTGTTAGTGCTTCAATCCAGCCTGATGAAAAGTACTTCAGTGCCAGACATGAGCTTATAGCAGCACCTGCCTGTAATAGAGAGGACAATGCCCTTATCATCTGCCTTTGATCATGCCCGTGTAAAAACAGGAAACATTGATTTCCTGTGCAGGCCTGACAAAAACACAAAAACTGAATTTGCTGACTATACACTGATAAGACACAGTGCGGGTCAGTGAGTTTGCTTTTGTTCAATAAACCAATAGGTCAGACTGTGTGTGCAGGTAAATGCACATCTGTGTTCATAAATGTCTGTTTATCCACAGAGACAGTGCTGCAATAAGCCTGCAGCAGTGTGGTGTTGTAGTTGTCACCGCCAGGCTCATAAGTTATGGGAAATAAAGAAAAGCACACAACAGCACAGGAGAGAACAAATAACCCAGAAGGTTAATGGAGATGTCAGACAAGCACTTACACACCCACATAACCAAAAGATATATAAAGATAAAGAATAAGTGTGTTAAACAGCCTGTGTCAATTAAACCACCTTTATATACGGCAGTTTTACCTGCTCCAGATCTTCTGTCCTTGTACCATGAACATTTCACTGTGATAAACATGTTTAAAATAACCTGCCTGAACAGTTTTTATGACGGCACAGGATTCAAAAAATGTTGCTTTAAACTTTATTTTGCAGTTGTAAAT
Organism: Xyrichtys novacula; assembly: GCA_962446985.1. Classification (NCBI taxonomy): domain Eukaryota; kingdom Metazoa; phylum Chordata; class Actinopteri; order Labriformes; family Labridae; genus Xyrichtys; species Xyrichtys novacula. The sequence continues at coordinate 7,693,492 of OY660874.1, forward strand.
TAGTTCTTATTGTTTGATTAAGAAATCACTTTTCTACCATGGCAGAATGGCCCTTACTTGATCTGCTTTTGCAGTCTCCAGTGTTGATTACTTTTTTTCTGTTAAAGGGATATTCTGGCGTGATCGAATCATCAGGGCTCCCCCACATACAAGCGGCTGCTGGAGGAGAGTGGGTGAGTTGTGTTTAGTCTCTTTGCTAAAGAAACCAGGCAAAGCTAAAAAGATGTTTGATGGCTAGTACTATGGCTGGGACCCTATATGTCATGGAGACTGGGGCTAGTTGTCACACTTTTTACACTCTTGTATATTTCTTGCAATCAATACATCATGTACAAACATAATGTGTACGAGATGAAAGACTAAAGTCTCAGGTATATATTTCGTAGTTGTCATTTTTATATCTTGTGTCAGTGCAGAGCTATAAGCAATCTAATAGAGAGTGTGAACATGTGACATGTTGCCCCACCATCGGGTAAGTTGTCTTACTACATGGGGTAAGATGTCACAGTGGATTTTGCAGCTAATAAAACGAGGACAAAATTATAGTTGTTCTCATTTTTTTTTACATGAAAGTGAACATCAAAGTCAGACACAGAAAATGTTTATCATTGAGCTAAAAAAAAAAAGTAGTTGAACACAGCCATTGAACAAACGTTAACATAAAATATTATGCTACATGCTCAGGAGTTTGGAGAGCTGTTTGACTCTGTATTTCGGCTGGGGTGAATGTTTTTGCAGTACCAAGCCAAGGTATGGTAGTTGACACTAAAGTCCTTTATTGTACTCCAGATTGATTTATCAGCTAGGGTCACCTGCCTGATTGAAACATGTTGCCTCAAACTACCATGTCTGCTAACTAGCTTAAAGTTAGTTTAAAACAGAACAATGACTGAGGTATGACAGGATGCCTTAGTCGCTCCTCTAACAAGTCCACATGTATCACTGCTAGGATTTTTATCTGAAAGAAGCTTGTCTTAAAATATATAAAGTTATTTTATTATTATTATTTTTTTACTTTGGGTTGTGCAAAATGGTTTATTGGCGCTCATCTCAGCTCACAATGTGCTCTTCTCTTCTCAGACAGTACATAACCCCTGACCATGTAAAGGAAGACAACTTGTATTCCACTTTTTATTTGCGCTCTCTGGTGGCAAAGATAATTGCAATATGACAACTTACCCATGTGACAACAAGCCTTGGTCTTCCCTACTGCTGATGAAGTTAGGTATTGTTCTGAGTATTATTTGTAGCTATAGAGTGGCTTTTTGGTTGAGATTTGCATGTGGAGATGTAGACCACTGTGTATTGCTATCGTGCAGTCATTGCTGAAGTTGGTATAGAAGCAAGCGGTCGGCAACATTCATCTCTCAAGGGAGTGACTAACTTGGTGTTATGGGGGTGTTTGACTATAACCTGAAATTTACGCCGGAATATCCCTTTAAGATGACATAATGAGTTTATCCTGTTCCCCACTAAATTCAACATTCTTAGTTGGTGCTCATCTTTGTTTTACGCTTCGATGAATCTTTGGAGTAAAACTTGATGACTTGATTTAAATTGCTTATGCCTTTATCCTTTTGCATTAAGTCAGAACAAAGTGGTGATTGTTTTTCCTAAGTACCAGCTGCGGCATCGATAAAGAGTTAAGTAAAACTCTGAGATTAAGTTTTTCTCCCCCTCCTTCACTTAGCATTAGATATGATTTGTTACACAGCAAAACCATTTCCACAATCATTTCACATTATTTAAAGTTTTGCATCAGCCGTCTTAATTACGCAACAGCCATTAATGTCGATCAGTTAGGCATGAAAAGTTAGAGCACATTTCTGGTGTTTGGGTGTCATTTGTACACCAACCAGCCAAGTGACAATAAAGGACTTTATGAGCTTGCCAAGAGTGCACTGGAGGATTCATATTTAATCAAAGTCTGTTGAAGAGATTATTTCCACCACATTTTATCAGCCATTGTCTTTCATCAACGCTTTTTCTCCCTGTGTCGACGTTCATCTAATGCTGTTTGGACCAGCATGTCCTCATTCACCCAAAACAGCACAATAAAATTAGACTAAACTCTAATTAAAATGATACCGCCTAATGGGGGCCTGTCAGATCTGTCAGGGCAGCTAAATGAACCAAAATGAAATGTTTATCACTTAAATGAATTACAAATGTATTACTTAGGTGAATTAAGGCTTTGTTTTCTGTAAGGGGAACACAGTGCTCATCCTGTGTCTTTCAGGGATATTGATTAGGACAAAATCAATGGGACAGTTTGTACTCCAGCTCATGTGCTCAGTCAATCAGTTAGATTTAATCTCATTGCTGCCTGTGACTCATTTGTTAGCCACTGAAAGCTGTTTATCATCACTCCTTCATCCCATCATTCTCATCTCTTTATCATTCAATTCCCTGCGCTTCACTTTGCTCCTCTTCCTCATCCATCTCTTTGGTCTTCTCCTTTAGCATATTTTTGTTTCATTAAAGAAAATTCATTTCAAAACCGTCAATAACAACCACGCTGCTTTTGTTTTCTTTCTTTCTACATACCATCTTTTCCCAAACCTTCTTTTTCCCCTCCTTTTTTTTCCCTTCTTGTTTGAGTCAGCCTTATATCTCTATTAGTCAGGGAATTAGGCGAGAAGATGGATTGGATCGGAAATCAGCTCTCTTAGACGACTTAATTCACTCCCTCCAATGCATCATCGCTAGGTCCCTTTGTTTCTCTCTTCACTCCAGCTTTTCCCATCTACCTTCACTCTGTTGCACCAGTTTACTCCACTCTCCACTCTGCATCACTTCATCACAATTTCCTCCTCTTTCCCGCAACTGCAGTGACAGACTAATTTCAGAGTTGCTTTAGCATAGTTAATGAGTGCCCACAGCTCCTGACTCTGATTTTCCAAATGACAGAGGGCTGGAGAGGTGCTAAAAGGAGCATAACTTAGCTCCGAGACTCAACATGTGTTCTCTGTGTTTGCTGGTGTACGTATTAAGAGGTCAATATCCAATAGTAATTTAAAAAGCTCAAGTGTTTGGGAGAAGTGAACTTGATTAAGCCTTTCTCTTATTTACTCATTGTTAAAGCACAATCACATGTCAGCCATTCAAGAATTTCAGAAGCTTGCAGAAGTAGTTACCCATCAGGCTTTTCAGCATATAACAGCATCACAAATCTGCATTACTATACAATTATCTGGGCTTTTGACTCCTCTTGGAGTGAACCCCCCAAATTCCAAAACAGATCTGAAACCCCGCCTCCTCCATTATAACAGATGGGAAAAGCTTTGAACAAGACAATATAAAATAGAGTTTAACTTTTCTGTATTTTTGTCAAACATGCTCTCCAACAAACCTGCTACTTCTCATTGTGCAAGTGTTCATTTTTCAGTGATGTAATTTTAAATTAAAAGACACGAAATGATGCAGTTAATGACAGCTCTGTTGAGAGGAGCAGCTAAAGCTCAAAACCCACAGGGTCTGTGTTGAGTGTGGTCCGTCAGCATCACGTGTCATGCAGCAAATAGGTTCCTATTCTAATCAATGCTAGATATTCCACAGGAAGTGTCTCTCCTCCATCCCAGAAGCGAGTCTATTTTTGCTGCTCTACACTTCCATGTGTGTCAATCTGCACAGAGATGTCTTGGATGATAGAAAACACGCATGTCATCTGATAAATTTCAAAATAAAACACCATATGCAGACTCCTGGCTGATTCTCAGTTTGTGTAGATGAGAAATACTTCCTGGTTATCAATTTATCGTTTACAGAACAGGTCCATCCCTGATCCATGTGGACCCCACCAGGAATTTTAACTGCTAACCCTGTCTGAAGATAACAGCACAGCATAAAGGAACATAGTTGACTTTATTAAACACAAGTAAATCTGCAAAAACCAAAACTTTAAAATCATGTTGCTTTTTCACATATAGTAGAGGCTCAACAGTCACAATTTAATCCAAATTAGCAGGAAATAGACCAAAGAAAGGCAAAACAACCTGTTGTGAGCATGTTGTTTCCTTTTTACTGGGCCCAGCTGACAATGACTGCACTACGCTGCTGCCATGCTCCAAACACATATCCTGTGGAATATAGAGCATAATATAGAGCTGCCTGAAGGAGCAGAGATGCGACGCAGACGGAATGAGCTCAACACGTATCCTGTGGGTTTTGAGTTTAAGGAAAAAAAGGGGAGAAAATGTAACAAATACTGACCCTTTTTCTCCAGCTGGATCTTCTTTCTTAGCTCACCCTGAGTTAAGTGGATGCATTTGCCAGATCAAATGAAGAGAAAGCTATCCAATCACTGCTACAATAAAAGAACTGATAGGAAGCTGATGTGTGGTGTCTTGTTCTCGGCAAATCCATTGTGATTAGAAAGAGGCTCTGAAGATTACCACCCGATTATTCATACACTACAGACAGGCTGTGCGGTCTTTGGTCTTTGTAATTCATCACATCTACAGATGCTGTGACTGACCCACAATCTCTATGCACAGCTACTATCAGCAAGGACTGTCTTTCTGAGAGGCAACAAATGGGGTTCATATACCTAATCTTACCATATCTGAATATTTCAGCAAGTTTGAATTCTTAAAATTCAGTTCAAAATTGATTCTCAGTTTAAACCAATTCACACTTTTCTTGTGACATAAAGGTGCTTATTTAAGGACTTATTTCAATCCACTGTCAGTACTTATTATATTACTTTAAATTCAAATGTGTTTGGCTTCTCACCTTCTTAATTTAAAAAATGTTTATCATTGCAATAATTCAAATACAGAGAAAAAGGGTAAAATCTGTTTTATGCTACTTAAATATATACATATATATATATATATACATAATATAATATTCATAGTCATTATATTCATAATGACTGACACATTTGACTATTAAAAGACAGAAGGATGAGATTTGTCGTAGTAAATCACCACTTAAGCATGTAGCAGACAAGGTAAGCAAAGATTGCTTTGTCCACAGAGGGGCGCCAAGATTGATGTTTATTCAAAAAACGTTTGAATAAAAGTTCCTCATCCGAGCTTTAACAGAACTTTGTGAAATCATTAGCCTTTTGATATTTCCCTAAACCCCCTTGTGGTGGTTTATGACCAGAGCTCTTGCATTGCTGTACCCGCTATGTGCTCAATTTTCATTTTGCACACTTTGCATGTGAAATGTCAAGCTCCTTCATACCCAAACATTTGTAATATTCAAAGTGCACAAAAACACTGGTCGTTGATGCCAACAGGACTGGCTGATTTTCTTGTTACCACTAAACATAAAATAACTGGCTGGTTTGCTAATGTTAGCAGCCCAAGCAACTAGCCAGCTCTCATAGCTACTGTTTGCAATGGAATCAGCTGAACAGCAAACATTGCCAGCAGCAGGTTTACCCCCGCCAGTAAAGTGTCGGTCTTGAACTTTTTTTTTTTTTTTTCTGGTATTTGATTTACTTTGCTGTTGTGGTTTTTGTTCCTGATGGTGGTCAGTTCAAGTATAAAGACACCTAAAACTGTTAAATGCTGCTGTTTTGTTCATTGCATACAGCTATTTTTGTGTTATTTGTATAATTATTTCTTATAAATATTAAAAATCTCAATAGCTGTCCTTTTTATTTCTATGCTTCAGCTTTTAAAGATTTTCTTTTATCTGCTTTGTGTAGCAGAGTGGTTCAACACGCAAGTCTGTGCATTCATTGGGTGGTTTCAGTTACAAGAGTCTGTAAATACAATAAAAACAATTGGCTACAGCAATTTACTGATATTAGAAAATGTAATTTTTACTGTGTATGTGTACACATATGTACATATCATAAGCCAAACAATACTGAATTTGGCTGAATTAGAAGATGTATAAGTGGTCAAATGAAGAGCTTTTTGGGAGCTGAAAGAGCTGGCTCTTCTTGGTGGGCTGAGCTGAATGATCTGGCTCACTAAAAAGAGCCGTAATTCCCATCACTAACCCCTGTGTATACTGCCTGCAAGTGAAACTGAAAAACAATAGTAATACTTGGACTTAGGTATTATTATTGTATTCAAAACTGTCATTAACAATAATTGCTCTTCTGATGTAAATCTATGCATTTCTCCCCATCTATGTTTCATATGAAAGATTATGCAAATCCATAAAGATAATACACATGTTTACATATCTGCTATGAATATATGAAGAAGCTGTAATGTCCACAAAGTGTGTAACCTAATTCCTAAAAACTGTTTGTGCTGCACATACAAGCCAGTGTGGGGTGCTTCTGTCTGATATGATTCACAGAGGATTTTCTCTGTATGGATCACATTCATTGAATTTCACAGAGAGGGAACAAGTGACCTACATCTTTACATTCAGTATAGTCACATTCACTGCTTTCAACAATCATGGGATTCCTGTTATTTACGAAATGAAGAAAGCTTTTATTTCCTCTCTATGATGTCTTTTAGTCGTTCAATTATTCAAATTCATATAGATACACAAACACGATGAGTGTTTTGAAGTGGCCATCTTTAACCGCTGGAGTGTACTATGACATAAAACACTTGAAAATATATGTGTTCACCTTTTTTGAAGATTTGACAAATTTTCTTTTACTTTTTTTTTACATTCAATACGTTGCTTGATACCTGGATAGTGATGTGTTCCTGAATTTAAGTCCAAAAACAGTGTCCTCACCCTTCACACTCTCTCTCTCTCTCTCTCTCTCTCTCTCTCTCTCTCGCTCGCTCTCTACTGTTGAACAACTTAAGGTCAGACAGCATATATCTCCACGGCTGCACGCACAACAGACACCTGAAGAAAACTTTGTGTTGCTGAAACAGCCGCTGATAAATATACACCTACAAACTCTCATAGAGGTAAACATGTCAGCGCACAATAACAAAGCAGCTGTAAAACTGTTTTATTTGACCATCTGGTGAGGCTGACATGTTTATTGGGCCTCATAACCTGGCAACTCTTTACTAGCCAGGACAAGGCATTTGTCTCTGTGATATTGTGTGTGTGTGTGTGTGTGTGTGTGTGTGTGTGTGTGTGTGTGTGTGTGTGTGTGTGTGTGTGTGTGTGTGTGGGTATGTGTGGGTATGTGTGCATGTGCAAATGTAGCTCAGTTACAGTGTGTGTGTGTGAGAGTTAAAGCAGTGTACCTGTAAAAACTCATGTAGCGAAAGTCCTGAAACATGGTGTCTGGGGGAGCAGGGCATGCAGCCAAAAACAAAAAGCAAAATTTTTTTGAACACCTATTTAGTATGCACATAAAAATACACGGACAGGAAAAGCCACGTCACAAAGCACAAAAGGAGAAAGTGCAAACTTACTGACAACCTTCAAGGCTGCACAAGCCTCTCCTTGTCCAGGGTTAATGTAAAAAAAAAAACAAAAAAAAAAAACAGAAATACAACTGAAGATCTACAGGCGAGAAACCCTTCAGTATGAACACATGACGTTGCTTTGTTTACCTTTCTTGTGTGTTTAAAGTACGTCTGTATGGTCCCTGAGGGGGGTAATCATAAAGAACAGAGAAATCACAGGAGGCTGTCTGTGTCTCCAATCATCCAGAGGACCCCCATGGACAATGTTGTTTGAGGGTGCTTGAGTGTGCCTGCATGAGTGTGTGTGTGTGTGTGGCTTTTTTTGTGTCCAATCAGGCAGAGAGCCCCCATGAACACCGACAAAGAAGCACCGATGAGTGTGTACACTCACCATCAAACATAAACAAACACACACAAACATAGAAAGTGTGTGTAACTAAAAAAGGATGTCAGTTTTCCCCTCCTTGAACACTTTGTTTTGATTCTTGAAAACTGAACATCATTTGTACACTTCTGCCAAACAAGTCTCATGATAATTTTAGATAATAGTTTAGCGACGCTAATAAATATAGACAGTGTTTAACCCTCGGTTCCTACTTTGTCCATTTTGAGGACATTTGTCTTTTTTTTTTTTTTTTCATCTTTATTTTGAGCTGACAGTCACATTTTCAAAGATTGGGGCATCAGATTTGGTGAGAGTTCTTTTTTTTCTTCATATTAAAAAAAAATAAAATACAAAAAACTGTGTCACCTGTTGAATTCCGTCGCCGCATTTTAGTTCCATTCACCCTACTTTGTCTTCAAATCGGACAATAGACTTTCATTAAAAACACTTTAAAACATAAAAACATATTACAACCTCTTTTTTTGTATTTAATCTATCACCAGGGCTCTAAATTTTACTTTCCAAAAGTGATACAACAGATTGAGCCATACACATAACTTTAACCCCTTCGGTGCCACGCACGCAAGTCTTCATTCATGGACTAAGAGTGTTTGAAGCGCTACTTAATCCACCGAACATCATTAGAATTGGATGAAACTTTTCATGCCACTAGATATGGATGTCTAAGAGTGGGATATGTATGTAAGGACAAGTTTATGTGCTCCTGCATGTATGCACGGGTGCAAATCTGTTTACAACCTGGCACGCTGTAAGCAGAGTTTTTACAGTTGAAAATCTGATGTTCAAGTTCTGCAGTGTGGGGCAAAGAGAGGGGGACATTTGGACAATTTCAACTTTGCCCTCACTTTAGAGCAAGTGGATGGACATGCGTGAGGATGCACAGGTCCTTCTGATCATCAGGTGAGAAGATATCACAGTTATTTTTTATCCGCATGCAATTAGCGTAATCACGGTCATACTTTGGTTAGAGGTGAATAACCACTTGTAAATGATTCTTATCTTACATATATCCTTTGATTTTATATGCCTATATATAAAATGATTTTATTATGAGCAAATTAATCTGGTCGCATTTGATTTGGTCGAGGACGAGGCTTAAGAAAAGGAGGTGAAAATGGAGTCCTTGGTCTGGATAGTATACTGGAGTGATGCGCAGCTCGGTGGAGTTCACACGGTCGACATCTGCAAGGATTTTGGGATTGTTTATGTTCATATGCTGGAGTTTGAAGCTGTGTCCTGGAATAATTATTTCCCAATTTACTGAGTGACTGACAATGGGTGGGTGAGTACTGACAACTGTCAGTTGTTTTTTTTTTTTTTTTCATTTTAGTTTTTGATTCTTCAAAAAGAGTGACAGAGCTGTTTTGCTTCTATTTTCTTTTCAGGGTTTTGGGTTAAAATCGTGAGTAAAGGATTCCTGTTGATTAGTGTTGAACTGTGGATGTGGGACTGATTTATTGAACAGACTTCTCCTTTTGTTTTTTAGTATTTCTCCCCGTTGTGGACAGCCATTAATGAACTGAACTTACACACGCACACCTTACACTTGTTTTTCAGTGTTGGTTGCTAAAATATAATTTTGTGGTGCTTGACTTTGCTGTGTCGGCTTGTGTTTCCTTGGGTAAAATTATTGCTGATGAATTATTATTGTGTGCATGGTTTGACAGCAGTGTTCTTGGTTTATTGATATATTAGTAGTAGGGGTGGGAGAAAAAATCGATATAGCATAGTATCGCAATATTTTGTCTGGTGATATATCATATCCTCTCATTTACCAAGTATCAATTTTTCAAATTAACTGCTTATACAAAGTCAAATCTATGACAATGGAAAAATAAAATCAACTGCTTGTCCAGTGAGGTTGGCAGAGGTGACATCATTGAGCGGAAGAAAGTTCGCACAGCAAATATATATATATAAGGTTTGAAAAATGTGCTATGTGAAAATGAAATACAGTGTGAATAAAACAGATATAAAGGAAAGACAAGTGCTTAATTAGCTAAACAGTTGAAAAAAAATATATAAATCACAATTTATGGTTTTGCAATACTCACAATATTGCAGATTGTAAAAAAATCACAATAATATTGTGGCCCAAGTATCGTGATAATATTGTATCGTGAGGCCACTAGTGATTTCCACCCCTAATTAGTAGTGTTATTATTATTGTTTTTTCATTTATTTATTTTTTTTGGTCGGACCTGGCTGACTAGCACCCCACACTTTAAAACAATTTAAAACGAGTTGTCAAATCCTGCTACAATTTCAAAATGGCTTTTAATAACTCTTGAACAATGTGCCTTAATTTCCACCTGTACAGACTGTCCTTTTTACACCTCTGCCTAAAACAAACTCCTAAAACCAGTTGCTTTTCAGGCTAGATGTATTCCTTCAGACAGTCCTTGGATGCGCCACAGACAGAAAACTACCAACAGCTTTTATAAGACCATTTCACCTTGTTTGTGAGGCCGTTCTATCAATCCTGGAGATGGTGAGCAATGTCGCCATAATGTGCTACATGAAACAAGTGGATAAGTGCCACGGAAGTCGGTTAAAATGTCAGACGAGGGTGAGAAATAATCTCCGTTTGAGCATTGCTGGCAACTAAGCCCTGAATAGGTTCTCTTAAATAACTGCTTTCCTGAGTCATTCATGCAGAGCCGTGTTTTGGTTTTAATGAGAATGATGTGACAAAATGATGAGAAAGAAACACCTCAGCTGTCAGCCTTTTGTAAGTAAACCCGGGGAAAGAATGACTTTACAGACAGGAAAATAAAAGTGCTGTTCAACAGGCGATCCAAATGACTTTTGACATCCGGCTGACTCTTTGTAATTTCCTGAGAATTGTTTTTTGTTTGACGAGCAACCCGAGTGTTTGTCTTTTCAGAGCTATCAAAATTTAGAACTGACAACAAACTCAGACACACTCACATGAGTGGTCAGGTGCACCACATGGACGATGGGAGGTTCTGGTTAACAATTATTGTGAGACACAGAAAAGAGATGATAGACTTAATTTTAGGTTTGTAAAGTGTAATGATACTTTTTTGTAATTTTAGCTCTTTTTTATGTGAAAGAATTCTCCATATTTAACATTCAAAGCACACTTACTTACACCACATCCATACAGTGATGGCAGAGGCTGCTATGTAAAGCATCTGTCAGCTTTAATTAACCCTATTCACACTGTGCTGGCATTGCCAAAGGGGGCAGTTTGTGGTTAAATGTCTTGCTCAAGGACACTTTGGTATGTGAACAGTGGGACCCGAGATTGAACCCATGTTTCCACTGAGTCACAGCTGCCTCTTATATGAAGAAATACTAAGTACAACACCCACAGGGAAACTATGCCAGCGTGGCCTTTTTGTTGAGGGGCATATGGAGGCACATGTAAATGTTGTATACTAAATTAATGCAGAATAATAATAACTGTTACTCTGAGTTGAAAGACACTCCTTCCTATTTAACATTTCTGTACTCTGAAACATTGAATAATGGGAACTAGACAGATGTTTGCAGGAGTCATTTCACCTTTTTATTACAAATGAGTAAAAAAATCAAAGATGACAGATGTTAAGTGACAAACATGTACTCAGAGTGATGGCAGCTGTGTATTGATAAAGGTTTACAACTCTCATTTCTTCTGTTGATTTCTTGTTTCAAGCACTTATCCTTAGTGTAAGCGCTAGCCTGCAGTCTTTGTTAATAACGCTGTGATTGTAATGGACATGTTTTTGGTTTATTGCCCTTCCTTGCATTTCAATCTTAATGCATGAGAATGCGATTGCTTCCCTCCATGTGCATTTACGTGTGCATTTGTGAGCATTTTCTCTGACAAGAAAAACAAATCGACGGGCCCCCTGCTCCCTCCCTTTGCTTATCCCCAGGCAGCTACAAATGGGTGCTACATTTTAGTAATTGCTTCTTTATTGACAAATGGCTGTGAAGTGTAGTGAGGGCATTACCTGTCAGTATTGCTTTTATTCCTTATTGAATTCTGTCCCTCTGTTGTTTTTGCTGCTGTAAGACAAGAGCAGCAAGTTAATGTCTCTTCAGATGACACGAGTGTGTATGCATGTGTGCTTTTCTACATATGTTGCTTCTACAGATTGGCCTTTTTGCTACCTGATTGTTCTCAACATGTGTATGTATATGTGTGTCTTAAAATAACACCATGAGGAAATGTATTAATAGTATAGTAATGAGTTCAGTTCAGTTGAACCCTAACTGCCATGATCGGGGAGAATATTCACAGCAAATTTACAGTGGAGCTGACATTTCCCGAGCTTTATTTCAGATTTTGCAACTGAAAATTTGAGTGTTAATATTATAAAGAGATGTGTTTGATTTTTTTTCCCCACTTCCCTTTTTGTTTACAGCAGCTTCAAATCATGAGCTGTTACTTAAGGGATACTAAATGGAAAAAAAAATAAAAAATTAATCCATCGTTTGGGTGTAATTGTGTTTTATCGAGTACAAGAATCAAGCGTTCTTGAGGCTAGGTTGTAATTTTAATTTGAATGATTTTTGAGTTTATGGGCACTTGATTTATTGTTTTTTATTTATTCATTATTTATCATTCTGTCAGGCTGTGGATCCAATTATTACCCGGCTTTGTTACTGATCACCCAACTGTCTTTCAGTGAATGTTAAAATGCCACAATAGCAAATATCTATCATGAACAGCCAAGGCAGCAGTAAAGGGCAGTCTGATCACACCCCACACATGAGACATCAATCAAATTGAAGAAAACAAACATGAAGCAATCACAAACTGCACCAGAGTATTGACACTGCAAGTGTGGCCAGACTGGACAAGTGACAAGAAAACACCTTTGCCCTTTTAAACAAGCACAAAGTTACTGACCATATCTTATGAGTACCCGGGTGATCAGAAACAACAGTTTTTCACCCAAACTTCATCCAGAATATTTCCTGCTCACTTCTTGTACAGTTGCAAGTTTTCCTTATAGGGAGAAAATGCTTCTTTAGTATAAATCAAAAACAAAGGTGATCATTTTTTTTTTAATTGATTCATGCATTAAGGTCACAGAGATGTGTTAACTCTTAGAATGATGCAGTGGTATTCTAGTATGAGACTTTTAGGGGAGGTGAATTTCAGTGCATTAATATCCTCTATTAAATAAAACTGTTAGTACAGAATTACATTACATCACACAGAGACCCTCTCCAATTGCAATATCAGAGATGTGCAAGTGTGTTTTGATCGTCTATTAGCCACACAATTCGTCATTAAGATTTCATGAGAAGCTGACCTCCACAGCCCGATGTTCTCTATGTAATAATATTTCCACGCATGCACAGACTAGAGCCACTCAGTGGCACATCTCTGGGGAAACACTGTTTTGAACCTTGAAGAGCAGTACATAACAAGATAAAAACAATGTCAAAGGCTGTGAGATGGCCTCAAACTCATTGTTTTAAGGGTATGTTTGATCACATTTTGTATTAATTGAAAGTTGTTGTTTTTTTGGTTGTTGTTTTTAACTGTTGTTCAAACCTGTTATTCCAACTTTTAAAAAATTAAATTTCAATAAAGAAACAGTATTAATCGATGAAAATAACAGTGATATTAACAAAGACACAAATGCAACAAAGGATTTTCATATTTTGGTCCCATCAAGGGCCATGCTGATTTTCTGTACGTTGCATATAAGCCGCAGATCAAAACAGGCAGCTTATCTTAAATCTTACACAATCTCTGATGAAAAAAAAAAAAAAAGTTTCACATCAAAATGCCATCTCACTGGCTGATACCATCAGCCGCAAGACTGTTTTTTCTTATCCTCCTTTTCATCCTTCACCCCCTGCTGAAGCTTCACAGAAACACAGCTTTAGAAACATCTGAGAGCCTGCCCTATATTTCTGTGACCCCCTCATACCTTTTCCCCGTTTTACCTCCCTTTTCTGTGAGCTCCTGGCACAAAGTGAAAAATGTAAAATCTTAGAGAAACTTATCCTATTTCTGTGAGTTCTGCAAAGAGATGGGGCGCACCGCTGGATTTGTACTTGACCTGAGGGGTTAACTTCAGTCCCTTGTAGATACATGCTATACTGTTTTATATTTATAGCTCGGAGCCGTGCTGTTTCTTTCCTCTGAAAGCAGCTCTACAGTCATGTTTGTGATTAACTTAAATTACCCTTAATTTACCCTCCTAGCCAGTGTGATTGTTTTAATATCCACTGAGTCCCTAAAATAATAAAGATTATGAGTTCTCCATAGCTGCCATTGCTCCGATTTGATGGTTTGTTTCGAGAAGTATACATCACCTGTGGCATAGCCTACAGCACAAGCTCCAAAGCTACGCCAACTGCTATAAAAGCAGAACTTTACACCAATGTAGAGACATGTCAGAAGTTTGACCTTTTAATAGTGTCAAAATAAATGTAATCAGTCTTCTTTGAACTAGAGTTATATTAACCCTCACAATCCCATGCAGTTCGTGTTCCATATGAGATTACTGACAGGGACCATGACTCCATCATTTACATGCTTTGACTTCATTTTGATAATAATACTTATTGGACTGGACACAAATCATAAGTATAGTATTTTTACACTGAGTTACTAAAAGTAAAGGATTTAAGCTACTTCACCTCTTACATTTCATCACAGGCTGTAGGTCTAACAAAATCCAACCGTTTTAAACCTTAGTCTTTGTAAAGTCAAGACTAGCTTGTATTTTATTAAACTACAAATCAACATGACCCACTGTAAAGCCTGGCAAAGGATAAATCATTAACATTTCAGATTGCCGTGTTTCCTCTATTCCTCCGGATTTCCAAACACACACCTACCTCTTTCTGCTCCTCTTTCCTCCCTAGGCTGCATCATAGTTTACACTGCTGTAGCACAATGGGCTCTATTTTCGTGCCTTGCCAGAGACGTGGCGCATGCGCGGCGTCAGTCAGGTCCGCTGCGCGGACAAGGAGTTCCCAAGCACAATTTGGTAATTTGGTGAGTGGCGCAGCCCGGCGTAAGTATCCACCCTCCCAATCTCAGCTCCTCCCAGTGGCGTAAATCGTAGGGAGGGAGGAGAGATTTTAAATTTTTTTATTTAAACCCCCACATGACAAAGGTGAGTTGTGCTCACAGATCACAACATAAATTCCAATAATGGCATTAAACTTGGAACCACCTATGCATAAAGGACGCATCGCGCTCCGTGGCCTTGCTCTTTCTTTCATAGATGTTGGCATGTAAAATAAATCTGGCTCACAGAACTGAATATTATAATATTCGTATGTGGACTTGACTCCGGATTGAATATTTACAGAAACTTAATGATGTGAGGAAATCAGATAAGATTATTTTAGTTTATTTTTTTGTTCAAATTTTCGAAGTAAATAACTAATCTGATCACTAAAATAAATCATCTGGTCAGCCATGCCACCACTGCAGCAGCAGGACGGAGAGAGGATACGGAAACATGTCAGGTGTTGTGCCATAGAATGTAACCCTGCCGTAAAACACATCCCCTGACGGGAGCGCAGTTGAAAGTCCCTAACAGTGCAAAATAATTCAAGTTTACCTTACAGTTGGACTGATTCTAAAGCGTGTGCCTTTAATGATTTCATTCAGACTATTCAGATATGCCGAGAACAACAGCCCTCTGATTCAGAATATTTGCTGCCCCGAAAATATAATGATCTCTACCGAGATTTGAGATTTTTATTATTTTTATATCTGTTCTACATTTGTCTGCGTTTGTGTTTTGAGCTTTATTTTCATATTCTGGAGGGATTGATATTTGTCAGATGTTTTGACACTGTGATACTTGAATAAATGTTTTGTACCATATTTTGAATTCATTCAGACCTTTTGTGCATTTATTTTTGTCTTGTTACATTTTTTTCCATTATTCCAATTTTGGGGGGCGTGGTAGCAATTTGATTGACTATCAGCCATTTATGGCCATGATGTGCTGTTTACATTTTATTGCTTTTATTACACAGTAGGTTGTGTCATTTTAATGTATGAAACATAAGCCTTTAGCTAAATTTACTGTATATATTTCATTGTGCTGGGTGCAAATCACTTGAGTTGAGACGTTTTCCCTCAAGAAATTTGCTACATTTCATAATCTGAATTCACTTATGCGTGTACTAAGGCACCAATAACTGTTTCAGATGTGAGGTAGATGTATTTATGACATTTGAGAAAGATTTTGTCATGCCAGAATCAACATAGCAGTTTTTACATGCAAAAACAACGGCACCATATAATTGATTTTTGGGTTACTCACATTGTGACGGTTCCCTGGTGTCTAATGTATGCTTTTCCCTCTGTCAAGCAGGAGGTTACCAGGGGGCGGTCCGATCGGTTAGTGAGGTTGGCAGCACCTGGGCCCGGTGTCTCCCAACCTATAAATACCCCGCCTTCTCCACCAGTTCGCTCTCTCCTTCCCTCCGGGCGGATGGCTTTGTCTTTTGTTTTACGCATCCAACACCCTAACACACATTACACCCCGTATTCACTCATGCATGCACGCACCTACACAGCTGATCTACTGATCCTCACACCCCATGACTTGTTTGTGTTCACCACCTAAGTTGCTGTTATACTGTTTTCTTAATAAATTCATTACGTTTACGTTAACTAGTGCATCTTCCGTTGTTTTTGTCGCGGCTGAAGAGCCTGGTCGTGACAAAAGTGGGGGCTCGTCCGTCTTGATTAGGTCCGTTTCGCGTTGAATGGTAAGCTAAGTAGTAGTAGCATTGGTGGGCCTGATGTTTGTGAATGGAAAGTGACGTAGTGGGTGACGTCACTAGCTTGTTGTGAGGGTTTCTCTTGGGGTTTCTCCGGCTTGCAGCGTGTCTTGTCTTTGTACACTGCGGCAGGAATCGGGAGATGCAAATGAGTTATGTATTTTGGGGTATTTGTTTAAATAAGTAATTTGTTTCGCGGGATAGAAGGGGAGGTTTTTGTTTGGGTGTGGGTGTAAAAATGGTAACGATGTAAAGTAGGTGCTGTCGGCTGTGTGTTAAGGCATCGGAAAGACTAAACGTGTGTTTTCCCCCTGTGAGGCTCAGAGGCGTTATCCCTTTGGATTTCGACCTGTTTATTGTTTTAATAGTGCTGCGGAGACCGTGGTTGGAGCATTGCGCTCGGGAGCACGTCCGTGGTTCAGGAGGAGTCGCCAGCTAGTGGTTGCTTTTTCCTAGCCATTGGGTTTTAGTGCATAAATACCCGCCGCCAGTAACTGCATGAAGACTAGGTGAGTTAAGGTAGTTAGATTTTGGGTTAGGTAGTGAGTTAGAGGGGGGGGACACTCGTGGGCGTTTGATAACTGTGCCTTTGTTTTGTGCCGGGTTTGGCTGCACTGTGCATTATGTTGATTACACCACACACACACCCACACTGGTAAGCGGAGATGGCAAGTGTGGAGGAATTTTTTGTTTCCCCGTCAGAGGAATTTTTAGAGCAGTGCACGAGAGAGCAGTTGTTGAATATAGCAGAGCACTACAAAGTTGATGTGGGTGACAAACGTTTAAAGGACAGAGTAAGGGCAGTATTAATTTCAACTTTATTTGAGAGAAAAGTTTTGACCGAAGAACCGGCAGTTGTTTCTCCAGCCGCCCAGTTGCTTCCGCCCTCAGTAGCAGTGGGGCTTACATTTGACCAGCAGAAGGAGCTGCTTCTGTTGCAGCTGGAACATGACAAGTGTAAGCAGAAAGCGGAGCTGGAGAAAGAACTGGCTGTGGAGAGGATGCGTCAGCAAACGGAGCAGGCCAAATTGGAATTTGAGCATTCTAAATTGGCACTGATTAAAGAGGGAAAGCTGATGGCTACGGGTGAGTTGGCCAATGATTCTGTTTTGGGTCAGTCCACCGATAGTTTTGATGTGTTGGGCAATTTGCGTTTTTTGCCAAAATTTTGTGAGAAAGATCCTGAATCATTTTTTTCTTTGTTTGAACGGGTCGCTGATGCACGTAAATGGTCGGATGAGGTGCGCACGCTAGTATTACAGTGTGTGTTCACAGGCAGAGCACAGGAGGCCTGCTCAGCATTAACAGGGGAGGAAAGTCGTAAGTACTCTCAGGTGAAATCGGCAGTTCTAAGGGCTTATGAATTAGTCCCAGAAGCCTATAGGCAGCGATTTAGATCTTGGAAAAAGGGAGAAAGGCAGAGTCACTTAGAATTTGCACGCGATTTGGCTACCCATTTTACGCGCTGGTGCACTGCGGCGAGTGTGGATGATTTTGATGGTCTCTGTGAGCTTATCATATTGGAGCAGTTTAAAAATTCACTGCCGGTGCGAGTGGCAACCTACCTCAGTGAACGAAAAGCTAGAAACGCGACTGAGGCGGCGGCTCTCGCAGATGATTATGTATTAACTCATCGGAATAGTTTTAGTGAGCCCCGGCTGGGCAGTGTAAACAGGGAGTCATTCGGCCGACCCCTTAAACACTTTCCAAGTGATAAACAGAGTGGCAGTCACCTAGGTGATTCGGACAAACTTTGTAATTACTGTCACAAACGCGGACACTGGAAAGCAGACTGTAAATGGCTGCGGTCTAAATCTAAGAGCACTTTTGGGGATCATGCGAAAGGGGTCGCTTTGGCTGTGCCCGCGCGTCAGTTCGTCACTTCTGAGGTTGTGCATGATACCGATTCTTGTCCGGAGATGGATTCGTACCGACCGTTCATCACCGAGGGGTTTGTGTCTATGGTAGGAAGCGATACTAAGGTGCCGGTGACTATTCTGAGGGACACGGGAGCGTTCGATTCATTCATCAGGGTAGGAGTTTTGCCTTTGTCGAAAGACACAGAGACGGGGAGCTCTGTTCCTGTCCGGGGAATGGATCTCAGCGTCCTGTGGGTCCCAGTACATAACGTAACGCTTCAGTGTGATTTGTTTCAGGGGGAGGCTGGTCTCGCGCTGCGCCCGGCGTTGCCTATTCCAGGTGTGTCGGTTATTCTCGGAAACGATTTGTTAGGGGCGAGAGTCTGGGCAGGGGTATCACCACCCGTCGTGGTGGCGCCGACACCGTTGGCGAGATTGAAGCCGGATGAAAATGAACGTGTTTTTCCGGAGATTTTTTCAGCCTGCGCCGTTACGCGTGCCATGGTGGCCGCAAAGTCCGAGGTTGACACAGATAAAGAGGGTGTCCGTGAAAGATTTGCATTGCCCCTGTCTGACTTTCCTCTGTCCATATCTCGCAGTGACCTAGTGGCCGAGCAGCAGTCTGATCCCTCCCTGAAGAAGCTGTTTGACCAGGTTCGACCGGCGAGTGAGGTGTGGGACAGTGCTTCCGGTTATTTTTGCCACGACTCTTTATTGGTGAGAAAGTGGGTACACAGCGCGAACGTAGTGGGGGACACAGTGGTCCAAATAGTTTTGCCAGTAAAGTTGCGGGAGTGTGTGTTGAAAGTTGCTCATGATGAGTCAGGTCATTCTGGAGTAAGAAAAACTTATGACCGACTCCTGAGACACTTCTTTTGGCCTCGTATGAAGAGGGATGTCGCGACTTTCATTAAAACATGTCATACATGCCAGTTAACTGACAAACCCAATCAAACGTTGAAACCTGCGCCTCTGTGTCCCATACCCGCAGTCGGACAGCCTTTTGAGCACTTGATTGTTGATTGTGTCGGTCCATTGCCCCGCTCTAAATCTGGTGCGAATTATCTTTTGACTATAATGTGCCACAGCACCCGGTACCCTGCTGTGTATCCCCTGCGTACAATAACTACAAGGTCTGTGGTACGGGCGCTCTCCCAGTTTATATCTGTGTTTGGCATCCCAAAGGTGATTCAGTCAGATCGAGGGTCTAACTTCTCCTCTCAAATGTTCCAGCAGGTGCTGAAACAGCTGCGAGTCTGGCATAACCAGAGCTCTGCCTATCACGCTCAAAGTCAGGGAGCGTTGGAGCGCTTCCACCAGACTCTTAAGTCCCTTTTGCGCGCATATTGCACGGAGCTGGGTAGAGACTGGGAGGACGGGTTGCCCTGGTTAATGCTTGCAGCAAGGGAGGTGACACAGGAGAGTACAGGGTTTAGCCCGAATGAGCTTGTCTTCGCACACACTGTCAGAGGTCCATTGGCTGCGCTGTCTAGCGGCTGGGTAGAGTCACAACCTCCAAAGAATTTAATTGATTACGTCAATGGCTTTAGGCACAGGCTGTACACTGCAGGGGTATTGGCCAAGGAGAAGCTGGAGTCAGCTCAGGGCAAGATGAAGCATCTATATGACAGGGGGGCTGAGCGCCGTGTTTTTAGTCCTGGGGACCAAGTGCTGGCTTTGCTTCCAATCGTCACGTCACCATTCCAGGCAAAATTTACTGGGCCGCATACAGTGTTGGAACAAATTTCAGAGCTTAACTACATGATTTCAACACCGGGTCGTAGGAAACCGACTCAAATGTGCCATGTAAATTTGCTCAAGCCGTACTACGCGCGCCCCTCGGAGACAGTTGCCGTTGACCCGCAGCCAAGTGTTCAGATCCATGCAGTGTGCGCGGTGGCCCCAGTGGTGTGTTCTAATCCTAGTCATTCGGAGTCTGATGACGAATTAAATATGCCTGACTCGGCTCTGTTACATGGGCGGCTTAAAAATTCTGAGGCTATGGCCCGGTTGGATAACCTGTTTCCACATTTAACAGAATCGCGCCGAGCAGAGTTGATCCAGGTGATCCGAGGTTTTCCGGACCTCTTCAGTGATACACCCGGTCGCACTCACTTAATTGAACATGACATAGATGTGGGGGATGCTGCGCCCATCAAACAAAGATTTTATCGAGTAAATGCAGATCGTCGTAAACATTTGGATGCAGAGGTTGATTACATGCTGGAGAATGGGATTGCGGAACCCTGCTCTTCCAGTTGGTCATCTCCCTGCTTGCTCGTTCCAAAGTCTGACAACACGCCCCGTTTCTGTTCAGATTTTCGTAAAGTTAACAACGTTACCAAGCCTGACTCTTTTCCATTTCCCAGGATGGACGATTGTATAGATCAGGTTGGTTCAGCAGCGTTCGTCAGTAAATTTGATCTGTTAAAGGGATATTGGCAGGTGCCCTTGACGCCGCATGCGCGTGAGATAGCCTCTTTTGTGACACCAGCCGGTCTGTATTCCTATACAGTGATGCCCTTTGGCCTTAGAAATGCGCCTGCTACCTTTCAGCGTCTTATGAACCGCGTCATTGGGGACATGCAGGGCTGTGCGGTTTATCTAGACGACGTAGTGGTGTATTCGGATACGTGGGAAGAACATCTGGAGCGTATCCGGGAACTGTTCACTCGTTTGGCGGAGGCAAGGCTCACGGTTAACTTCGCAAAGTGTGAGTTTGCCAGAGCAACCGTTACATACTTGGGCCGTGTGGTTGGGCAGGGCCAGGTGCGGCCCGTAGATGCTAAAGTTCGGGCGGTGAAACAGTTCCCCGTTCCGGCAACGAAAAAAGAACTTATGCGCTTTCTTGGTCTCGTCGGCTACTACAGGGGGTTCTGTAGAAATTTTTCAACAGTCGTAGCACCATTAACTGATCTGTTGAAAGGAAAGGCGAAATATATTTGGACTCCGACTTGCGACAAAGCGTTCGTACAGGTAAAAGAGCTGCTTTGCTCTGCTCCTGTCCTGTCTGCCCCGCGTTTTGACAAGCCGTTTCAACTCTATGTAGATGCCAGTCACGCTGGAGCAGGAGCTGTCCTCATGCAGACGGATGATTTGGGAATCGATAAACCTGTTAGTTTCTTTTCCAAGAAATTTAACCCGTGTCAGTTAAATTACGCGGTTATCGAAAAAGAAGCACTTGCGTTAATTTTGGCTTTAAAACATTTCGACGTTTATGTTGGTGGCAGCGGTGCCCCTACCATCGTGTACACTGACCACAACCCTCTAACTTTTCTTAACTCCTTGCAGTGTCCCAACCAGCGGCTGGTCAGGTGGTCGCTGTTCCTGCAGTCGTACTCTCTGGACATTCGCTATGTGAAGGGGGCCGAGAACGTGGTGGCAGACGCGTTGTCTCGGGCTCCCCCGCGTGGCGACTGTGCCTAACTGTTTCCCTTTTGGTTCTACTCTTGCCTCCTCTCAATCTCTTAAATTGCTTCCTAGGTGCACCGGTTGCTGGGGTGGGGAGTTTGGGTTAAGGGATGTTGGACCAACGAAACAGTCTGGTACCTGGACTTGTAGTGTTCCACTGTGCTCACGGTGCCTGTAAAAATGTAATGTATGTTGGGTTTGGGTTGTTTTTTTAGGCTAGCACTTTAAAAAAAAAAAAAAAAAAAGTTGACTGGATACGGGTGCACTGATATGGTGTTACTGTGGGGTATTGTGTTTATGTTGGTCTGTTTGCTTAGGTTTGTTTAATCCCGGGATTCCCTTCAGGATCCCGTTCTTGTGGGGGTGGGTGTGACGGTTCCCTGGTGTCTAATGTATGCTTTTCCCTCTGTCAAGCAGGAGGTTACCAGGGGGCGGTCCGATCAGTTAGTGAGGTTGGCAGCACCTGGGCCCGGTGTCTCCCAACCTATAAATACCCCGCCTTCTCCACCAGTTCGCTCTCTCCTTCCCTCCGGGCGGATGGCTTTGTCTTTTGTTTTACGCATCCAACACCCTAACACACATTACACCCCGTATTCACTCATGCATGCACGCACCTACACAGCTGATCTACTGATCCTCACACCCCATGACTTGTTTGTGTTCACCACCTAAGTTGCTGTTATACTGTTTTCTTAATAAATTCATTACGTTTACGTTAACTAGTGCATCTTCCGTTGTTTTTGTCGCGGCTGAAGAGCCTGGTCGTGACAACATATATGTACATTTCTGGGTGGTGACAAAAGTCAGACAGATAGTCTCAGTAGATATTTTAACCCAAAGTCCAGAATGGTATTGTCTATGCAAAAATGCATTGAACAAGTAGCACCAGCGTAGTTGAACAAAATTCACTTTCTAGGCACTTTTCCCTTTGTCCCAATACAGCCTATGACCTCGAGCGAAGTTTCTTTCGCGGATTTTCAGATGCCGTGGATGTGGATGCATCGGCGATGCTGCCTGAAGGGTTTGACTGACCAGCGGCTGCATCACGTTCTTGTTTCTCAAACGCCTTTTGCAAATTAATCGCTGGTAGCATGTCATGTGAAACCCAGCGTCATCAGGAACATTGTCAAAGTCGATATCAACGCAATGTTTATAAGTTTCTGCAAGGTCCTTTGTCTCACCCTGTAGAGAAAGCCACTTTCTAATACAAGTTCTGTAAGTTTCCCAACGTGTCCTTGTAAAGTCGAGAACGTCTTCACTCTGGACAGATGATAGATGCATATAGCATTGTTTCGTTCCTTTTTTATGCACTTTTGAAGGCTGTTTTCTATTTGTCCTTTTCTTTTCTTCCTCTTTGCTTGTCTCGCTGCTAGATGCGCTTGTCACCATGTTTGTGTATTTCTGATACTATGACAACGAGACTCGGCTCGGCTTTTTTTAGTACTTACTATCAATAGAACTATTTTATGAATCACAGTTTATGTTGCCCCACTGAAGTGGAACAAGATTCACTTCCTAGGCACTTTTTCCTCTGTCCCAATACAGCCAATGCGTGGGGTCCGCCACCGTCTGCCAGACACGAATACAAAGCCCAATGTGTTGAAGATACAGAGGTCCTTAATGGACACAATTTTGGCATCTGCAATTTTTTGCACTCCCAAAGGTGCACTTTTATTCACTGCAATTGGCTTGTTGTTGGCATAGTTATCGTTAACTCTTAACTTGTTTCCATAATCATGAGAATCCAAAATCATTATTGAAAATGAAATATGATAAATGTTTTCAAAATCCAGGACAGGTTACTAAGAGGTGAGGTGCTCAAATCCTTATTTACAATGACATGTCATAACTGTACAATAAAATTAGAGACAAACTTTAATGTATGCAAATGTGATACATATTCACAATCATAGTTATTAATGCCGTACCTTTTCTGTACAAGTATTCTTTCTGAAACCATCAATCAAAATAAATATTTAAAAAAAAAAAAATGAAGGCATCAGTGGAATTTATTCCTAACAAATTTTGTACTCATAATAGCAGGGAATTTTTTCACCTCCAAGCATGGTTAAACAGTCTGTTGCACTGATGTCCAATGATGGCAGACTGTCCCAGGTCTACAGAAAAAAAAAAAAAAAAACACTCCTCCCTCATGGCCTGAGGAGCCAGCAGGCTTTATCTAGGTCACCTGGAGTGCTTTCTGCAGTTCACAAAATCCCCTGCGGCCTGCTAAGCTGGTTAGCTGGAAAGGCTAATCGCACAATATCTGTCACCGCATAGGAATTTCCAAAGCTACTCGCAGTTCACGCACAGATTTTCAGAGGTCTTGCTCACATTGGTTCATACAAGGGTCTTACAAATTCCAATTTAAACCATGACAAGCCTGTCACTATATTTCTAGTATAGTTATGAGGAAAAAAAATGTGTTGTACATTTGATTTGAGTTTATGTTGCTTATGGGTGTAGATATAATTGTATGTACACTACAGGCCAAATGTTTGGAAGCAAGGCCATTACAGGCCGAACAGTTGGGAATAACTTCAAGCTTTGTTCACAATCCTTTTTTTAAAATCCAGCATGAGTTTTTTGTATTTTGGGATGTATTTACTCCATGATCAGATGTTGCTTTCATGGAAATGCACCATTATACTCCATTTACCTTTAGATATACATTGATGTTAACAGACCATTGCTAAATATGTGTCAGCAAAAGATAATACAGGCTTAGTTTTAGGGTTGAAAACATTTGCAAGAGTCACAACTTCAGTGCAAAAGCAAAAAAAACAAAACACAGTTGGCTTATTCACTTCAACTTTTTTGCTTTTGAGAGTCTGCATACAAAAATCCTAATAAAGCTCAACTGCGTTCAAACTACCACAAAAATGGCTAGAAAGAAGCAACTGAGTAAAGAAACAAAAGTACAGATTTGTACATTGAGGAAAGAAGGATACACAGAAAGTGAAATTGCAAAACGCCTAAAGGTGTTTAACAAAAGAGTCCACTACACTCTGAAGAGACTAAAAGAACCTGGAAGTTATGATGATAGAAAAAGACCTGGACGAAAGAGAGTTTCTACAAAAGTAGAGGGTAAACATAGCATTGTCTCCAGTAAGAGAGATCGGCGAAAGACACCACCACAAGTAAGGGAGGAAATCAACATGACAAGGTCAAAACCCATATCTCTGACAACCGTGAAATGACATTTGAGAAAGGCTGGTCTGAAGGGTTGTGTATCTGCAAAAAAACACTACTTTGTCCACAGAACAAGAAAAATAGATATGAGTGGGCAAAAGCTAACAAAAATTGGACTTATGATGACTAGAAACAAGTTTGCACTGTTTGGTTCAAAACGCAGAGTCTATGTCTGCAGACAAACTGATGAACGTCTGAAAGCACCATGTGTTACACCCACAATTCAGCATGGAGGTGGTAGTTCCATGGTATGGGGATGTTTTGCAGGTGATAGAGTAGAAGATTTTTTTGAAGTAAAGGGTATCATGAAGAAGAAACAGTACCACTCCATCCTCCAGCACCATGCTGTTCCATCTGGACTCAGACTTGTGGCTCGTAAGTTTGTTTTGCAGCAAGACAATGACCCTAAGCACTCTGCCAAGCTCTGTCAGGGTTAGCTAGACAAAAAAGAAGAGGAAGGTGTTCTTCAAAAGATGTTTTCTTCTTTTTTTTTTTTTTTATAAACCATCTTTTATATATTTATATATGTTAAACTATAATCTTTTTTTGTACAAATCTGATCTTGCTACCAGACTTTTGGCCTTTAGTGTATACATTTATATTTTTCTTTTTTCCCTTTTTTTTTTAGGGTTTACAAATTATGCAACACTGTGATTGATATTATTTAGTGTCTTATAAACCCATTTGGGTTTGGCACTTTGTGTGCATGACACTTAAATAATAAATTAACTAACTTACTCAAGTATAGTAACAGTAACACTATGCTCTGTTGATACATGTCTAAACACATTACAGAAATTACATTTCTAGTTGCACAGAAAACAAACCCAGAGCTTGTTTAGTTGCTGGAACGTGTCTATACAGAGGTCAGCTGGAAGCTAGATTGTATAACAGCCATAGAGGCATCAGGAATAAAGTTGTGCTTAGGGATGAGAATCGAGAACCGGTTTCATATGGTTCAATTTATCAACATCATTTACATTTTATCTGAACAATTCCCTTAACGATACCTTTTTTCCAGGTGCCTTGAAAAACGGTCTTGCAAGATCCAGTCTACACAAATCGGAACAGAGGCAGAGAAAAAAACATGGTGGATGGTATGAAAAGTAGGCAGAAACGATCTAAAGTGTGGCTTAATTTTACTAAGAAAGATGACAACAGTGCAACGTTTGTCGAGCAGTGATAACATGCAAAGGTGGAAATACCAGCAACATGCTTAAACATTTGTTAATGGGGCACAACATAAAATATAAAGAGTCACATGTATTCAATGTTCCCCGCTGGTCATCAGCCGCTGCTGCTCCGTCTCAGCACGGCATGGAAGGTACGGATGTTCGGGTGACCACACGTTCTCTTTTACCCTGACATGTCCTCTTTTGGGGGGCTGTCTGAGGGCAGTTTATAAGATTCTTCAAATGTCCAGAACATGTATTCATTCATTATAAAACAGTGCAGTGCATCAGTGCTTTCTGCAGCTCTGCCCCTCTGCTCACTTCCAAGCAAAGTCACTGATGTGACACACGCATGCACTGTCTTTGGGAATATGCGTTTAACTGAGTTAGAAGCACATAAAAAACACTTGCCCTGACACAAAAAACCTTCAAAATTTCCGCCCCCGCAGTCGTGTCCTCTTTTGGGGGATTCAGAATATGGTCAACCTAACGTATGTCCATACCTGCCAACACTATTTTTTTCTCGGGACTCTCCCGTATTTCAGACCACCTCTTGTATTGTCATTTCTCCCAGGAATCTCCCGTAGTTTGCATGTTTCACGTTCATTCATGAATCTGAAGATTGTCCTGTGTTTCTGCTGAGCCTCACAGACACTGGGTTGATACTTTTACTTTACAATTTGGGATGATTCAGATCGGTTCAAATACTCTCATATTAAGCCCATATCCACCATACAAGGTAACCTCAAAACTGCCCGGCACACACCACAAAAATCTCCCAGATTTTATAACCCAAAGGTTGGCAGGTATGCAAATAGCATTTCTGTTTGATAATTTTTAGACTTTGAAGATGGCATACATCTTTTTCTGTTATCACAGACTCAATAAAATTTTGAGTGAACGGTGAAGACCCATCGTCTACTTTTTGAAATCAAAGAGAGGCATTGATAAGGGTATCGTAAAAGAATTGAATTGATAAGCAGAATCAATAATGGCATCGATATTGATAAAATCATATCAATTCCCATCCCTAGTTGTGCTACATGGGTTTAAGTTGGTCATGTAGTAGGTTGACAAGAATTTAGATTGTGGCTTCTGAGTTCATATATCTGTTGGTAACATATGCCTGTAACTCCCTGCAACACACGCAATTTCAGAACTACTTGGTTACACTCCAGAGCTGGAAACCAACAAAACACTGAAAAATCTCTTGGACATATTCATTTAAAGGAAAACTAAAACATAAAAAAATCAACAGTTCAACATCACAAATCTTTTCAGTACATTCAGATTTTTCAGAAAAGGAAAATAGCAGTCTACAAAGATTAACCTTGTTTTTGGAGCCATAAATCCATAAACATGGCTGTGGAAGAAGTAACAAAATGCAAATGATGTGCAAAGTCAAATGTCAGCGTCTACATCAGGTTTCTAATTAGTAGGACCTCTGAGGATCTTGCAGACAAAAGAACAGCCATTTTCAAATCATTTTTCTTGATGGCTTTGTTTCTCATCATTATTCATGAGACTGTAAATGAAAGCAAAGTCATTCAGCTTAGAAGGTGAAGGATTTCAGAAGGAATATAATTCAATTTAAATTTTTCCATTTCCTCCTTGTCTTCATTACATGCTGGCAGTTTACTCAGAGATTAGAAAAACAATGACTAAACGGCAGAGATGAAAACATTGTAAGCACATCCGGGTCCCTTGGAGGCACAAATACAATCCATCTTTGCCTTTTAGGATCATGTTGAAAACTTAAGGCTTATCTGTCATTATTTTAAGTGGGTTTAGAGAGTTTGTCAAGTGAGAAATCCATCATATAATTAAGAAGAGTGAGTCTGCATGAAAATACAGGAGGGGAACTTTGTGGCACAGTTTACCCTTGGAAGTAAGTCCATCTCCTGAGTTCTGTCATCACATATACAGATATCAATCTTAAAGTAGTGAAGTGTATTTTTGGGGAGGTGAGCAGACTCCAGAACAAGATAGGGATCAGGTCAGTGATTTGACTCATTGAGGAAATGAAGCAAACATGCACTGTCTACAATACAGGTGACCACATGCCAGCCACCGTCTGAGCTCAGCTAATCTTTGAGAAAGCATAAAAACTCTTCAATACAGATAGTTACAGACTATGTTGTGATTAATTAGAGTTAAAGTTATAGTTTTAGGTCAAGTACAGTATCCAAAAAGGATCAATTATGTCTGTTGGGTGGTATTTCACCAAAGCTTTCTTTCCATTAACGCCCATACAACCAGGATTTGGAGGTTACTTACTCTCTATTAAGACTCAAAACAAAGCAGCAGCCTTTTAGCAGCCACTCAAGTGAAGACACTACAGAAGTGAAAAAAAAAAAAAAAAAAAAAACCTGCAGTTCCTACAGTGTCCACTTGAGGCTGGTTCCAAAAACCAAGGAATCCCCACTGAGTACCACAAATTGGTCAAATTTAAAGCGGAAATGTTAATGTTTACAGATCGGTTAAAACATGTTTGTTTCTTTATATTTTAAAACTGTATGGGGTGATTTTTTTTAATTAATAATCCATCCCTTTTGATTATAACAAGTCTTGAAGTTGGGCATGCATTTGTATCAGACATCTGGTTAAGTATGAGTATGTTGTTACTCTTAACTTAAGAGCTTTGAGAGAAAATGTTATATTATCAAATTTTTCTTTCTTGAGAAGATACTTGTCAGTAGTAAGGGTATTTGCCACATGGATGCTGGTCAGCTTGGCACCTATGGTGAGAAACTTGAACAGAAGCTGAGTTTTCTGTATTAATATAATATATTGTTTTCCCCCAAAGCCAAGCTAAGATATCAAGGAGACATCACCCATGTTACTAATCTTGGACCAAACGTACCCCAAATGTCACATATAGCATCAACAAAGTTCACATGCGGAATAGTTCTACCGTGCACCAGAGAGTTAGCTTTAAAGCTGCTATATGGAGCTTTTGGTTTTCTTGATTTCAGTGCTCCCTATGGGCAAAATGATACCTCCTGTGTCTTGTCCTGGTTTATGAAAGAAATATTTTTATAGAAAACCTTAGAAAAATGTATCACTCACTGTAAATATTTTCTGAGGAAGAAATGGAAAAAAAAGAGTGTTTCTTCTGCCTACTGTCAATCATCTGATCCAGAACTGGCCCTTCTTAGCAGTTTGAGGCATTTGAGGCAAGAAAAAAACAGGAAACATATCATCAGTGTTGCTGATGGTCTCATTTACTTTGAAGGTCGAAAACAGGCTTCAGATTTAGTTTCAGTCCACCTCTCCACCAGTGAGAAACTCCCCAGAGTACCTTTTAATAAGTGAAATAGGGGGCTCACCCTGTCATTTTTCTATAAGTCACCTGAAAACAACCTGTTTGTGGGCCCAGCCATTTGTCTGTCTCACCTAATGGTACTGGAGCTAAACCACAGCTGAAGCATCTGAAGTATTTCTCTACACAGTATTCTTTCTATATGAAAGTCCATCAAATTGTAGATATATTACAGCAAGGTTCAGAATAAAAAAAGCAGTAAATTAACTGACAGCTGTCAGAAGCTGGAGCCTTGGAAAGTAGAAGTAAGGTCAATGAAGCCGAGAGTGAAGTCCTGTCAAAGAGTTAGGCAGCCCTGAGCCAGGAGGAGTGGTGACAGTGAGTGATAAATTGAACTTCACTATGTGGTTCTCAGAAACACCTTTCAAACCTTAAAGTTGCCAGTATTGAGTATGACACAACTGTAGAGGTAGAACTTTGAGCACTGTTGTAATTTGGCAAAAAAAAAATCAGGCTCTTACTGCAAAATGGGTCTTTTAAAGCTGAGCTAAAACTTCCTTTAACGAAGTGTAGCTGTCACCTGAAATGCCAGAACCATTGCTGTTTTCACTATCTGAGCGATCTGCTGTTGTATTTTTATTTTTTCTCTCAAAAATATCATTTCAAAAGGAGTAAACAATTGCATGTTTTCATCTTGACTAATTCTTTGTTGCAAACAAGTTCACTTTGGGTGAAACATTTTTTTTTTAAGTTTGACTCGTGTGAACAAGGTCATCAGTCCACATCTTTACCCTTTGCTCTTTGAATTACCCAGTGACTTTTTTTAAGCAGCAGTAAAGAAAAAAAAATGTGTATTAGCTTAAGGCGGTGGATAAATCTTGCTTATTGTCCATCAGAGGTCATAGCTTGCATCATATTATAATGCTGCACTGCTTTCATGGTGCAATGAAAGGCTAACCTTTTAAACTTCAGATATGATGTGAATCTTTTGGCACTGTGTTGCATTTGTTTGAACATTATTATTCACACTAACGCACCGAGTTCTCGGCTCTATCATTAGAAATGTTGAAACTTATCAGCTAACGCCCCGTGCTTATATACCTTACAAAGAAAGACATCTTATCCAAGCCTCTAAATTGTTGAAAAAAGTCCCAGCTGAAAATTGAACAGTTGATGTCAGCATGGTTTGCACATTAGCATGCAAGCTAGGTAGGGGTGGGAGAAAAAATCGATACAGCGTAGTATCGTGATATTTTGTCAGGTGATATATTGTATCGTCTTATTTACTAAGTATCGATTTTTCAAATTAGGTGCTAAAATGAATTAAAGTCTATGATAATGGAAAAATAAAATCAACTGTTTGTCTTGTGAGTTTGGCAGAGGTGACATCATAGAGCAGGAGAAAAAGTTAGTGCAACAAATTTATATAAGGTTTGCAAGATGTGCTACATGAAAATAAAATACAGTGCAAATAAGACAACCATAAAGGAAAGACAAATGCTAAATTAGCTAAACAGTTAAAAAAATTGTAAAAATTGCAATACATTGTATCACAATAATATTGTATCGTGGCCCAAGTATCATGATAATAGTGTTTCATGGGGCCCCTAGTGATTCCCACCCCTAAAGCTAGGACCTCACTAGTAAAAATGTCAGTGTTTGTAAGTTGCAGTTTGTAATGCAGGTCACTCTAGCCTTTTCAAGATATTAATTAAAAAAAACAACACTCCAAAGGTCTTTTATTTTAACTGGGTGTGTATTAAGCTAGCTGGCTTATGTTCTAAAAGTAATTGTAAGCTGTGTGACACTGAACACATTACGTGACAACAAGCAAGCAAGTTTATACTTCTGTCGGTCTTTTGGAGCCAAGCTAGCATATTTCTGAAAATGTAGAACTGCCCCTTTATCATGTTGATTACTATTTCATGCTTGGAAAAACATGTGAGCAAAGCCAGCAGAGAAAGAAGGTTTGAATCAAAAAGTGATACAAAAGGTGGAACAAACAGGAGAGGAGCTAAGGTGTTTGTGGATGCAATCTGTCTCCTATGTTATTTATCACCAGGACAGGTACAGATATGGAGACTTAGCTTTCTAGCCTCATTACACATTCACTCTCCTTTCCAAATGCTAACACACAAACACACACACAATTTAATTTACATTCACGCTAACTTTGCCAACCTCCATCTTTCACTCTATCGCTTTTGTTCTCCGCTTTTTTCGGGCCTCTCTAACCCTGGCTGCCTCGCTCTCTCAGATGCACACACACACATACAGGCACATACCCATAAAC
The DNA here is from genome assembly GCA_962446985.1 of Xyrichtys novacula. Taxonomy (NCBI): domain Eukaryota; kingdom Metazoa; phylum Chordata; class Actinopteri; order Labriformes; family Labridae; genus Xyrichtys; species Xyrichtys novacula. Next base: position 7,725,118 of record OY660874.1, read on the forward strand.
AAACATACATTTCAATTAAACTCAGGCTCAGTATGATGAATGTGGTTACCTTTTAATTTCAATTATAGTGGCTGTTTAGCTGGCTAGAGAGCTGTTGTTTGCTCACGCAACATCCGCCAAGCAATGGCTCAATTACGCCTCACTAACTTGTAGCACACATTGGCTGCTACACAGGCAAATATACACAGCAGTAAATACACATAGACAGGGCACACGCATATGCAAGAACATGAACGCACAGAAAATTAGATTAGCCAATTTAGTTCTTGTCTGGACACATTTTTCACCTCCGTCTAGCTGACGGCTGTTCCAAAACCTATTTAGAATTTCCACAGGGCAGCACAACATCTCAGCAGCTACAGCTGATGTGTGGAAACTAATAATTATCGCCCCAAATAGAAGTGTTGTTCATACATTTATAAGTAAAAGATGTCATACATGAGAAATGAGCAGGAAAAGGCACAATTATCCCAAGGGACTTTGCTAAAATGAATCCCTTGCAGGCCCTATTAATGCCAACATCAGTCAAAAGATGCATCACATTTTGAGTTCGTAAGCTACTCTGACAAAACTAGAACATCAACTCCTTGTTTTTTTTAGGCCTAACTCAGAAGGGGGGAAATCTGCTGAGTCTGTTTGTGCTGTTTCACATCCATCCCGATTCCCACATTGTAGGCGGATATGCTCACTGGAGAATTGTCCAGGACAACTGCTGCCTTATTATTCTTATGAATATATATATGTGTGTGTATAGAGAGAGAGAGGGAGAAAGAGAAAAAAATAAGTTGTTCTTTCTCTTATGCATCATTACACATCTTCCTGAAACCTAATTTTCATATACATAGTGAACCGAAAACATCTACCTCATTAGGATCACTATTTAATTTAATTCACTCCTTCATAGATTTGATGTCTTCAGTGTAAAAAAAAATGATAAAAATGAGGGGAAATTATTGAATAAGTGCATTTGTCCGGATGTTCTTTCAAAGCTGTGAAGGAACTATACAATTTAACAAAAAAGGGGTCAAACAAACTATTCCTGTGTGCAGTTGCAGAAACCATCAAACACCATGAAGAAACAGGCTCTTACGAGGACTGCCCCGTTCTCAATCAATGTTTAAATTTATATTCTTTTTGTCTAAACGTAAATAGTTTGTAAATTACATCAAAGAAATCATTTCAATTAAAAGTAATAAATGGTTTATTACTGGCCTCTGAAATAGTTTTTCGCACTGTTAAAAAAGAAGCATAAATTTAATTATGAATTTTGGTTTTGATGTTCCACCTTTAGATTTGATCTACATGAAAACATCTTACTGAAAAATTTCTGCCTCAGTGTAAACTAAACATGCACCCTAACCCTAATCGATTTATCGATCACCGATTTTCTCAATTTTGGGGGATCGGCTGATCCTTACATATGAAACCAATTTTATCCGCCGATCTTATCGACCTCAGCAAAGGTCTGAAAGTTAGCTGTTGTAGCATTTTGCTTTTGCTTTGCCAGAATGTCAGGCCCACCCACCAGGTCACATGTGCAAGCATGTTCAACCAAGCATGTTCAACCCACTACAAGGAAACCTAAAACTCAGGACAGTTTACTGTTGGTCTAAGTTGTGTTGTTAGTTTGTCTTGTAGATTATTATTTTACTAACTTCCTCAAACCTTGATTTCCTTTATTCGCAATATACTGCTGTGCACTTTATTTTGGTAAGAGGCTCAAAACAGGCCTGCAGTGTGACCTGTTGCACAAGTAATTTTAATTTTAAAAATGTGAAAAATAAAAGACTAAAGGAACTGATATCATTTAGTAGTTTGGACAAAAATATTCTAAACTTTTCATTTATATTTGAGAGAACTACCTCATGTGCAGTTAAACAAAAAGTTTGTATGTTTTACAAGTATTGTTCAATGTTTTTCATTAAATTAAGATTGGACCATCAAAGGAGTATGTTGTCAATTATAAAAAAAAAAAAAATGGTATTGGCCAAAATTGGTATCGGTAGGTCAAGCTTTTAAAAGACTGGGCGATTGGCCAGGAAATTGTGATCGGTGCACCCCTAGTGTCAACAGTAAGAGGTGAAATGTGCCGTTCTCCAATGCACAGATTGATATCATGCAATGGCAAGAACAGGTTGTACTCGGAAACAGGTTGCTATTGAGAAATAACACATGGTTGCTAAGGGATGATGATCAATCAGGATGAAGTATTTCACACAGCTGGATAATAATATAATATTACATTACATGCATAACATAGCACCAGCTGATCTCCAGGTGGTTTAGAAGCTGTAAACTGCAGCATTTTACAAACATCTCTAGTAAACTGCTGGCATTTTGACAGTTGTAGGGATAAATAGATTAAAATGAAACTGAAATAGGGAGTGAGGGAAAATGTCAAGAAAATAATAAAAAAAGAGATGAAAAAGACAGATTGATGATAAAGGTGAGGGTGAGAAGAGAGGGATAAAAAAGGTAAAGCCAGGAAAAATAGAAGACCGAAAGAGAGACATAGAGATTGTGAAGGCAATATAGAAAGAAGAGAGAAATAGAGACACCCAATGGTAGGAAAGTGTCTGTCATTTCAGCAGCAGTTATTAAACCAGCTTCGATCTCTGCTGTGCCACCTGACAAAGCATTCAAAAACAGGCAAACGGCTGAAAAATAGGTCACGCAGTGATACTCACACTCACAGTATGTGCCGTCACCTACGGAGTCATTTGAAGGATGCCAGAATAAATAAGTGCGCACACACATATTCATGCACCCGCGTGCGCGCACACACACACACACACACACACACACACACACACACACACACACACACACACACACACACACACACACACACACACACACACACACCACCTCTTGAGTCAGTCAGGGGAAGAATTGCCCTAACTACCTCATGGCAGAGAGCTCTTAGGGCATATTGTGCTACTTCTTACCAACTGTGCAGTGCCTCTCACATGCACACATAAAAAACAGACAAAAACACACAAATTCACGTATGTGCACAGAGCGCAACCTCTCCTGTCAACTTGTTTTTCTATGAAATCTGACATGGAACGAAGGCATTCAGGGGATTTCAAACCAGTTCTATTGGGAGGAAGTAGAAACAGACAGAAAACAGGCAATGTTAAGGCAAAAAAAAGTGCAAAAACAGGGAGTTCATAGTGCTGTTTCTTTGTGTGTTGTGTTTCCTGTATAGTCTTTTTTGTTGTAATCCCTGATCACCTCTTTGCCTCAAAACATAGATGTGAGGACACAAACACACACATCAATCTAGTCTTTTACCATGTGTTCCTCCTACATGAAGGGCTGTGTTTAAGTGTTATGAGAAGAGCTATGTCAAGGATCAAACTCTTCAAGTGCATGCAGACCAAGGCATTTTGTAAAGAAGCTTTGTGTAAGTTGCATTAAGTGAACTTAACTGCTAATTTGTTTGGAAAATAGTAAAACTTGAGTGTTGTCTTGATTGATTACTGTAGATCATATGCTACGTTGTGTGTTTCTAAACCATTCAGAGCTCAGTGAGTATACAAAGTGATGAGAAAGTTGCTCTCTCTTTTTCTTGTGCTGACTCACTTTTTACTGTAAGGTTATTTCTTTCAAGCTCTTGTGAAGTGGTTTTACTGGTTATAAAGCAGACTGAAATGAATACTAATGCCTTATACGACCTACAAAAGCACAAAAGACAACCAGCAACAAGACTCGTGATTTCTCGATAGTGAATTTTAATGCTTGTAACCTTTACTGTCAGAGATATTCGAGACTAAATGATTAAACACACACTACTCACACAGCTTTTCCGCAACAAATGTTCTCTATAAATGGTACATTTGACTCTAAAAGAAAGAAATAAGATCTTTGGTCACGTACTCTGCATGTGTGGCGAAATGGAGGGTTCAGAAATTAAATGTTTGTTGCCGAGCAACGCCACCTGGGGAGTTTCACCCCAGGAAATACACCAGAACCTTGCACTGAAGGTCACACAGATCCGTTACACCACAAAAATAGGGAGGACGAGAGACGGACTTCCAAAAAGAATAAAACAATTTTATTTATTTCAACTTTTGTTTTTAAAAGAGCACAAATATGAATAATAATCCTCGGAGTGCCAATAAACAATAAATGCAGTAAACAAAAACAGGAACCAGGAGACTTGGTAGCAAACAGACGAAAGTAAAAAAGAAAAAAAAATTCAAAACCAAACCACTGCAAACCAAGGAAAATCACTACAAACCAAAGAAAATCCTACAAACCCAACCACCATGTGCCACGGCAACTAAAGGGAGTGAAGGGGGAGGCCACCACCGGGGAAGTCTGTCACCAGCTCCTGAAAAAGAAAAAAGAAAATCAATACTACAGTTGGTCACTCCAAAAAGCAATATGTAATACTGCTAAAAAAATGGGTTAAATGACCTATTCTAAAAACACACATACACATACACATACAGCACGCGCACCCACATCCACGAAAATGAAAAGAATAAACTTAACTTAATTGAATAATTAACTAAATAGCAAAACAAATGTTCCGGATATTAATATGTAAAGTATTAATATGAAAAAAAAAACAAAAAAAAAAACATGAATCTCAGCAGTGGACGGGACCCGGGGTAGGGACAAAGCCCAACAGCTGATAAATTAAAAAGGGAACTAAACAAAAGAAAATGTTTCAAAAAAGAAAAAAAAAAAAAAAAACTTCTGCCAAATAATAACCAAACCCAACTAAAAATAAAAAGTTTCACTCGATAACCTATACGCTTAACAAAGAAAATAACTAATTAAACTCAGAAATAGGTTCTGTCGGGGCATAAACCAGTTCTTTGTATGGTATGGGACTCCAAAGAAGCAGAAGAGAAAGGAGCGGCTCCACCAGGGCTGGAGGCCTAGGGAAGCCGTCCTTTAGGATGCCTCGCACAGAGCGCCAAGGAGAGGAAAGCTACAATCTGTGGCTTCAGCAGCTACAGAGAAAGTAAGGCAGGTTACCATGCAGCTAATAAACAACAAAAAAAACACAACCAAACAGCCAGCCTACCAGAGCAAAGTAAGCTTTATGCTCAGGCCAAACCAGTCACCGTCTTTTAGATGATGATGATGATAGACAGCCAACACCACACTTGGCGCAGAATGGCAGCCACGTTTCCACCACCACCAAAGTGTGACTGTGTGAGCGAATGAATGATGTATCCAATGTAAAGCGCTTTGAGGGTCTCTGATAAAGCGCTATATGAAATATGATGCATTATTATTATTATTAAAAAGCACCTCTTGTACATCCACGCCAGCAGCAGACCGCGCTGTGAATGAAACATCACGGCTGCTGTCACAACAAGATACCCAATTAAAACAGTCCAAGCATGAAAACTCATGCTTATCTTTATGTCCCACAAATGATCGAACCAACTGACCAGCGGACGGCAACAGAGCCCGTCGGGTGAACGTCAAGGAACAATGGGTTGAATGGGAGGACAGGACGTATAAAGACCCCGCCCCACAATCAGGCCGGGCACCGCTGAAAATTAGATGCAGCTGATGCCACTTAAGTGGAGGTGCAGCAGCTGCACCTGCCACACATGTACAGGACAAGATCAGCAAAGATAAGGCACTACTTTATTCACAACTGGCACCAAATGGAAACAAGTTGGTGTTGCTTGTAAGCTTTGGCTTTGAAACTTTTTTTTATTTTTTATGGTGTAAGAGAAAACCTTGACCATACCAATAGGATGTTTTGTGTAGAAATAAAGAGGTATTTGTGTACTACCTTTTAGCAGTCATGGCAAAACATGGGGGCAGAGTGGTAGGCTCCTCATTTGGTTAATAAGTAAAGGATCATGTAAAGTGAGGCAGGGGTCATATGACATGCAGTCAGTTCCCACTCTGACAGCAAACCCTTCTGTGGTTGGGGGTGGCGTGGTTCGGCGGGGTGGAAATATACTGATATCAGCACAAAAAATACTCAAAATAAACATTAATATTCAGCAAATCACCGGACGATGATTAACGGACACTCTTCAGCCTTCCTGTCACCAGCCGGTCTCTAGTGGGTTGGGTGAATCCTAAATGGTAAAATCAAGGGGGGTAGTCTGAGACAGGCTGTTACCTGTGAAACGGGGGTGCTCTGAAAACACCCCTATTAACACTTGGTACGTTCCTCCTGATGAAATTAACCATAGACTGTAAATTGACACGGAAAAAATATAGAGACTACCAATCAGAATTTTTGGTAGACTCAGCACGTATCGACCAATGAGTTGACCTGTCAACTAGGACTTTCCAACCCTACTAGGTGATTTTATTTATTAAAAATAATACAGTTTCTGTCCTCCAACCTGCTGTATTGCATGGTGAACAAACATCAAACTAAACAGGTCAAATAAAAGTCAAGTTAAAGCATTTGTTAAGCTCTTACAGTAATAATTGAGCTGAATTCCTATTAAATCCATGGTTTAAAAAGGTGAACAAGACTTGCAGAAATAAACTGGCCTTCTTCTTGGTTCTTCTGCAGAAGCAGAAATGTTGACTTTTGTTCTTAGAGTTTTTCTGCATTTCATAAGGCACAACTTTTAGCATTGTTGCTGTTGTTGCTAACACTTGATATGCAACTTAGACTGTTGTCTAAATTCCAGAATAGGATCCAAACATCCATGTTGTTAAGCTTATTATGAAGGGAATGATTTTTCATAAGTGTCAACAAGCAGGAGTCAAATGTGTGGAACTATTTCCTGTGGATTGATTTGATTTGATGTGTGTGATCTGGTTGTCCCTGATGTTCTCCAGCTTTGTAAGGGCGTGTCAAGGGGATTTGAACAAACATAATGAGGAATTGAATCAAGCCAACTGATCAGTCAGACAGCTTGACCGTAAGACATTAAATTAGTACTGCATCTGGTTAAGCATGATAACTACAGTTATTGTCAGCCATCATATTAAACCTAACTCTATCAGATAAACGTGTGTAATTGACCTAACCCAATCCAGGCAAGTCTGAGCCAAAAAAATCAATCCAGACGTTTGATGCCCCAACTTGTAAACTGGAAATTACAGTTTGTTGTAAATTGGAGCTACATTAATAAAGATTGATTGATTAGTTACTGCTTTTATAGAGACACTTATACTCTTGTCAGCCAATGAGCTAACTCCAGGCAACAGCTGCTCTTCTGCATTTTGATGTTGTTGGTTGTAATGAAGCCACATGTATGCCATCCTTGATCTGTCACTCTGAATCACTCAGAGCCTAAATCAACACAACATAAACACTTCACAAATCCAACTCCACAAAGTGTGTAATGAAATTTCAGCCTTTTTTTCTGCTAACAAAGTTGTCATGTGTCGATGAAAGAGCTTTGCTTTGTTAACTAGATCAGCCCCCTGCGTGGATCACGAAATAGTCTGCAACCAGTTTAGACTGACTTTTAGTAAAATTTTGACGTAGATAAATTCAGAAACCAACATGTATCACATGGAGCCATATCGGTGCTCTTCCAATGATTCTCCTTCTCTAAAGACTGATAAAAAAATAAAAAAAAAAGGTTACAAGCTGCATGGAAGGAAACTGAACAGTAACTTGTCATTGCTCATTATGTCCTGTGATGGCTTAATGGAGCCATTCAAATGCAGTCCCATTAGTGAAGTTGTGTTGAAAATGTTTATAATAGGAAGATGATGAGGTGTGGTGGGTATGATGAGATCTGCCACCCACTTATATAACCCAGATTAATTGATGAACATGTTGTACCTCAAAGGGAAAATAAAAGAAACAGCTGAATAAATGTGTCTTTTGTCTGCGGGCTTTGAAATGTGCATACAGAGGGTCATGGGAGATGACCTAGTTCCTGCAGGTTTATCCAGACCCCACTAAACCCATTCTCTGTCTCTCTGTGGACCTCCAGTAGTGCCGCAACAGCTTTTATTAAAATGAAAGCGCTCATCCCTCAAGAGTGACTGAGAGGGGTTTTTCAGGATGTGTGAGGAGGAGGTGGTGCGTGGGACTGAATGGTTACTATATTATGATATGTAATGCCAGAGCCAGGCCATGACCTGGCCCCAAATCAATCTACTTTAAAGTCCCCCAGAGAGAAAAGTGGCAAAACGCTGTTTCAATGCATTCAGAGTACTGGATTTATCTTTACTGAGTGGACTCAACTCATGCTGAGGTTTTCTTCAGTTACTAAACTGTGCTCTTGTTGTGTCTGATAACTATAAACTGCAGATGGAGGCAAAACTATCACATTATTTTGATCTTCTTTCTATTGTAAGGCTAGAATTATAAGCTGAAAGGTAACACTGCTATTAAGTGATGTTTCTAGACTCTTATTGAGAATGCAGCCGCGCAACTCACATGTAAAAAATTAGGGGGAGTATTGGCCACTCCCTTAAGTCTTTTTTTCTTTTTTTCTAGACCATGATATTTTCAAAAACCTGTTGTGTTGATGCCTAAATATCATGCAACTGTCAGGAAGTTTACACTAATGACCAAGTCGATTCACAGTGATCACTTAGGCCCCATTTATATGTACCCAGTTATTTTTGAAAATGGGGCCATCAATTATTGTTTGCACCCTTTATTTGGATTTAAACTAAGAATTCGCCCCTGAAAACAATGCTTTTTAAAAAACTCTGGCCGAAGTGGAGATTTTGGAAAACTCTGTTTGTATGTTTGCATCTAAATTAATTTAAAAAAAAAAAACTGAGATGGGTAGCTGACATGTGCAGGAAAGAAGTTGTTTGTTGATGTTATGCAGGATTCTGATTGGCTAATCGGTATACATGGGTTAGTATAAACAAGAACTTTTCTGAAAATGTAGTGGTGTGCCACAGTTTTTTGTTTTTTTTAAATTTGTAAACGGTGAGGGTTAAATGAACGTTTATGAAAATAGCATGTGTAAACATAGTCCTAATTGGTCCTAATGGACAAGCTTTTTTTAGGGGTGGTCAGTGACTGTTTCTGATAACTACAGAAAAAAAAGCAATGTCCTGTCAATGTTGACTTTTGGTTTAATAGAGGATCCAAACATCCATCCACTGGGTCGAAGTTCTATGTGTTTTATCTACATACACACATAACAGCAAAATACCTATGTAAATCTATACAAAAAAAAATTAGGGCTTATGTATAATGAATAGGTGGTTATTCTAACTGGATTCCCATCAGGATGAGTAAGGCCCCAATGTGAGATTGCTGGGGCCCAGTTAGCTCACTTGCCAGCTCTCACAGATACACTCAAGACCATTCCCAAGGTTGAAACTAATGTTCTTGCCCCGGTATTGACTGAATTATTCAACTAGCAGAGACTAATGTTTTGACTATAGTGGTAAAATGTGCCAGAAGTCTCACTTGAGGATCGACATAGTAAAACATGTGTGATCAGGTTGTCTCTAGTGCTGCTTTTGCTCTTGAAAATTGATCAATTGTTGGTGGTGTGGCCAATCAGAACAAATAATCAAACAGTCTGATAAGATAAGAGTGCCTGGTAATGAAGGTTTGTATCAGCTGATATGTTTGAGCTTTGTTTAACTGTGAGGGGAGTTGACACTGTGAAACAAGTACCCACTTGGCAAAAAGTTGCGTTCTTTAGAGGGCAAACAAGTTAAAAAACCACAATGATGACACAGAAAAAATCCTTGTTTTGATATCTTTCCTTTCCCCACTTTGTTGAGTGTACTTCCCCTCTGTTATTGCCTGTTTGCAGAACAAGTGTTTGTTGAGGTTTGAGGCAGAAAACTGGCACTGTCTGACAGATATGTCACACTCTCCTTGTCTTTCTCACTTCTCCCTCGCTGACAGTGACAATAACATCACTGTGTTTCACTGACTTTCTCTACATTGTCATTTTTTTCCTCTTTTTTTTTCCAACTTTCTTTCCTGGCTCTCAGTCATTGACATTTTGTCTTTGTCACCATACAACTTTCCATCCTTCCCTTCCTTCCCTTCCTTCCCTACAGTCATCCCTATTTCTTCTTCTCTCCCCTTTTTATTGACAGCTGTCTCAAAGCATCAGTGGTGTAAGTCTCCAACCATCTGTCCTCCCCTCCCTTAAATATACCATCTCTCCTTCTCCCTCCTGCTCTTCTTCCCCCTCCTGCTTGATATTGACAGTTGTCATGGGGCGCTGATGCGGTAAAAGTCCAGGCTTTCTGTGACAACTGTGGTTTGATTGGATCCCAAAGCAAAATATGCCATCCAATGTGATAAGTCACAGAAAGAGCACATTGAGACTCTTTCCATTTGCTCGTTCTTCGCTTCCTCCTCAGCTTCTCTTTTCCAACCTCTTCCTCCACATTAGGATTTAATGTCTTTCTTGACATTTAGTGTAAAATCTTTGCTGGAATGTGTGTGAACACAAATTGTTCCTTATTGGTGTTTGGTAATGCATTGACGAGATTTAACATGAAAGCGGGCAAAACAGCACATCCCATCAGCTTTCATGTCTCTTTCTTTAAAAAATGCCTTCATTTTTCTGTCAGTGTTAATCTCAGAATAATTCACTTGAAGCCAGGTGCAGCATTAAGAATTTAAATGCCATTTGAATGAAGTTCATTTTTCTCCATAATTCAATTCAAAAACTGAAGATTCCATAAATTCTGCATTCGTCAAATTTTTGAAAAACTATTGAAAAAGGATATATAATACAGAAACATCAACATTCTGGAAATTCTCCTTATAGTTGAGGCTCTGCTGTGGTGTTATCAAAGCTCAGGTTGCTCTGGTGGCAATCCTTCAGTTGGCTCTTGTGTCTCTCATCTTTCTCTTGGTGATATCCCAGAGATCTTCAATGGGTTTCAAGTCAAGCCAGTTCGCTGGCCAATCAAGCACAGTCATACAAGCGAACCAGTTTCTGGTAGTTTTGTTGCTATGAGCAGATGCCGAGTCCTGCTGAGAAAAGAAATTTGTGTCTTCATAATTCCATATCTCCAAACTCTGAATTAGATTCTGAGAAGAACATATATTTTCTTTAAACATACATTTTTGAGCAGCACCTCCATCTGCATATCACTAGGTTTGGCATGTGCCACAATTAAACACTAGTGTAAAGCTTAGCTGAAATTTAGACTCATTAACCCTTTAAAGTGTTATTCAAAGAAACAATCATCTTCGTCTCAATCACTTATTAATTAAAAAAATAAAAGAGGGGACCTAAAAAAAGGTTGTTTAATGTAGAAAACACTACACAGTGATCAAAAGTATGTTGCACGGCACCAAGTTTAATGACTGTGATTTTTTTTCCCCTTACCTACAATTCACATCATTATTTATGCTTTTTTTTTTCTGTTTTAATTGCTTTTAAAGTAGCAGCCAATGTATTGAGGTCTTCAGGGATTATAATGAATGAGACTTTCTTCTGGCTATACAGGGACTCTTTCTTTTTTCCTTTGAAAACAGAACTATTGAAGAAGTTTATATTAGCCATGGGTGCGATAGGGAGGTATTATTAACAGCTGATATACAAGGGCTCACTCTGAAGGAGACAGACACTGCAAATTAACTGACAAACAAAGCAAACATGATAGCAAGTTATTCTTTTAAAATGAGAAAATTTTTTCTTTATTTCCGGAAACCAGCGCTGCGCAGTAGTGTTGTGCACAGTCGGCCTGAGAGTTGCTGTAATGACGTTCAGCTCAAACAGCGTATCCCCTGGGTGAGCTACGCAATCCCTGAATGCCTAGAGGCTGTATCAAGTGTCAATCATAGAAAACATGAACCCCCAAATAACTTTTAAAAACGGAGCTTCACAGAAAAAAGAGGACTTGAGCACAAACCAGTCTTACTGTAACTACATGTCAACATCGCAACCGGGGGGGAGAAAATTTTATGTTCTGTGTAATAAATGTCTAAAGTTTGTCCACAGCCCTATAAGCTTTGCTGGCGGAGGCGGGATTTATGACCTATCCTGCAGCCCATCAACAGAGGGTGCTGCTCTCGGAGTGGCTTCACCCAGCAAGGAGGCGGACTCTGTCCATTCTCTATACAGTCTATGGTCATAATAAGCATGAGGGCTGCTACAGATTTTGCAGGACAGATTATGAAAGAGAGAAACCCGTCTCTTCAGATCTTTAAATTAGAAGGAAGTCAGAAAAACAGAATGCAAATGATTTCCACTGGGGCCACCTTAAGTGCCACCCCTAAATCTTCAGCGAGATTGTCTGTTGGCCAGTAAGAAGTGGGAATTGTGGTCAGATGGTGTGGGCTGTGTTTCCACCTTAAAAATATCTATTTGAGTCCTAAAATAAAAGGTTCATTGCTACTAATAGTTGAGAAGATATAAATATGGACATAAATTCTTCAAAGGCCTCACCTAGTGTCCAGGTTGGACCCCCAAGCGCCAAAAAGCTTGACACATTAGTCACATTGCATTGTTAAATTGTTTGTATTTTGCCATTTTTTATACACGCCATATTTAGGGGAAAAAAGTTTTAAAATTGCTTTTGTCCTCCTGCAGCTTTGTTTCATCAGTCAGGCAATATGGCAGGCTGTGTGAATCAAGCAAATACACCAGCACGGGAGCTGAGATAACCTGTGTGTATTTCTGTGTGTGTGAGCGTGTGTTGTGTGTGTGTAGGCCGGGGGGCAGCCCTCTGAACCCTCTATCTCTCTCTTTCTTTTTCTCTCAGCAAGCATAAAAAGAATGTAGAGCAGGGTGGGACCGGATTGAAAGCGATACACTGAGTTTACAGCCAATGTGTTCTGAATATAAAGCAGAGGGGAAAGCTAACATTACTGTGTGTTGCAATCATGTAGAATAGTTGTAAATTGTTGGCTGTGAAACAGTTTATTACAATCAACGACTCTGTGTCTTCCACATGTCAGAGTTGAGAGATAAACTGTTTTATATTTTACAGAAGAGATTAAAGAAGTCCAAAAAGTTTGGAGGAAAGGAAACTAAGCCTTGATTATTCACTGAAACACTCAAAAACCATGTGCATAATGTACAGCTCAGGCATTATTAGTGACTATCAATCAGTGATCACAACTGTGACTGAAAACAGCTGTGCTCTCATATACTCTGTGTGTAAAGACCCACTCTAATGAAAATCACATTTTTTTGTTGTTTACATGTTCATATGGCATTTTTCTGATGCTACAGATCATATCATGAGTGCAAAATTGCATTTCTGAGTATTTCTGCATTCAAATCGCTGTAAATCTCTGGCAGACCCAAATGGTAGGCTCAGATTAAGTGAGATTTCCTTTGTCACAACTGAAAGCTCTGCCCCTGGAGCCCCACTTTGCAGGCCAGACTTGGGGAAATAGAGAGGGCGATCGCGGAATATGTATGTGCGGGAGCGGTAGCTCGTAACAAAGCTAATTATGATATTAGCTTTCATCATGTCCCCAAAGGCGTTAGTGTCAGAGAGCTGAATACTTCCTGTGTTACCTGCCACTTCTACTACACCCGCAATACAAGCTAGCATGAAGGGGAGTGTGCAAAGCAGCGCAGTGTCAGCCCACGACTCAGAGGTGAAATGCTAATGAGCTACTGGAGCTCTGCAGAAGAACAACCCTTGAAAATGACACAGATAACGTGATTTTGGCTAAAAAACTTCATAATCACAATTTAAAACCACTGAGAACACTTTAAATACTAAAAAAATGTGATCAGAGAGGGACTTTAAGTGTTTTTCTTTTCTTGAGACCATGTGTAGGAATGCTGCTTACAACAGGTATGTGAAGAGGCAGTCCATTCATTTCTAAACTGTTGTCCAGTGTCATCATCAGAAACGTGATGTTTACCATATGCAATCCAAATCAAAATTCAGTAACCTTTCAGACCACAAGGGACTGCAGCCTAAGATAGAGGAAAAACTCAATAGTTTTACATCCAGTTAAAAATAATACATTTAATGTCTTAGACCAACTTAAACTGGACTTAAAAATTATATAAACACTTAGTAAATCAAAAAATTAAACTTGTGTTTTCCCAGAACACGTTCTATTTTTACATCCTGTGCCGGCCATCCTGGGTGTTTTTCACAAGTGATGATAATGTCCTGTTTTTAATGTTTTTCATTGGGCCACTAGGATGAAGAAGAAAACTTTGCCCGGTGCTTTTAAACTGGCACAAGAACAATAGTTCAGTTAAATCCATAGACTGTATATACTATGATCAACTTGGCTCCATCTACTGTCATTAAACAAATTTGAAGCTGAATTGCTCTCGGTATTTCCGGGATTTTCTCCACTTCCTGGAACCACCACTTGCGCAGTAGCATTATACGCATCCAGTGGAGTTGCTGTGATGACGCTCGGCTCAGACAGCTTACCCCCTGGGTGAGCTACGCAATCTTTGTACAATCAATCATAGAAAACGTGGACCCCTTAATAACTTTTAAAAATGTAGCTGTACACAAAAAAGAGGACTTGAGCAAAAAAACAGTCTTACTGTAACTACATGTTGACATTGCAACCAGGGAGGAGCAAAATTTATATTCTGTGTAATTCATTTCTAAAGTTTGTCCGCAGCTCCGTAGGGATTGCTGGAGGAGGCGGGATTTATGACCTTTACTGCAGCCCGCCACCAGACTGTGCTCTTCTTTTGCAGGTGTTACCCAGCGAGGAGGCAGATGGCGTTTATTCTATTTACAGTTTATGGTTAAAACTGCGCTATGACTGTGACTGGACTTACTGTGCATGTAAAAGTACGGACTGTTTGAGGGAATCATACAGAACTCTGAGTTTACATGCAGCAGTTTTTACAAAGTCTTATGTAATTTTTCCTTGGTTGTTGGCCAGTTTCCCCTTGATTTTGAGATTTTGTCTATTTTTCTTTCATCTCAACTAATTTTTCTTTCTTATACTTGGGTAACAAAGTTAGTTTGACATTAATATGGGTTTATACATCTCATTATCTGGCTACTGGAAACAAATGTTCTCTCAGGATAATTTTCTTAAAACCTAGAAAACAAAACAACAAGCCTCATTGCCCAGACAAGTGTAGTACGGTTTGGATACTAGTTATGATTATCTGATGTGGAGAAAACAAAAGAAATCAACACGTTATCAAGGGTAAATGGAGTGATAAAATATGTGTATGCATCTCCACCCCAGGCAACCATAAGAGCATAAAAAGGATCTACGGATGAATGTAAAGGAAAAAAGAAACATAATTCTCATGCTGTCAGATTTTATTGTAATTTGAGCAAACTAGAGAGGATTTTAAATGAGACTTAATTATTCTTTAGAGGAGGCATGGCAATATGAAACACTTTCATTCTTGATGAAGACGATACTCATTAAAAATAAGCTCCTTAATCAACTCCACAACATGTGAGGGAACACTGGTGGTAGTTCTTCCTCTGTGGTTAGTTTGCTCAAGAGTGTAGCACTTGAGCACTCTGCAGAGGTTCAGTGGGTGGTATAATCATCTGAAAAGCTGTTTCTGCCAATCTCCTCTAACTGCCAAACAAAGAGCTAATCAAGGAATATTCTCCTAACATCCCAAGTACACGTCTTAGCGTGTAATTTAATAGCTGCGGTTGCTTTATTTGATTCTGGAAGATGTCTTTTTGTTTGCTTGTGATCACAAAGCAACAAACTAAGAAGAGGTTATGTGCAAGGAAGGGGGGGGGTAAAAGTAAGGAGGTAGTGAGAGAGAAGACATAAAAGAGAAAAAAAAAATAAGAAAAGGGGAGAGGAAAGAAGACATGGGATGCAAGAAGAAGTGGAGAAGGAAAGAAAAGGAATCTAGCAGGAGTAGAGGTGGGAGGAAGCAACCAGGGGAGAACGATGCCTTCAGGTAGCCTATTTTCTCACCCTGCAGGAGAGAGACAGCAATTAGGATCACTGTGTGTGCAGAGCTTGTCATGGAGACAGTGGGGTTTTTGAGCTTTTTGAAGGAAGGGGAGCAGCCAACAACAGCACCATACCCATGTTTCATCATTGCTAGCACACACTCTCAAGAACACACACATGCACAGCTGGGTTTTGTTTCCCACATATGTAGTTACAGTGGTCTGCCTGTTAATCCTCTTGAAGTTTAAACACCTGCAGCTGTGGTATTATCTGGAAATAAATGTACTCACATAAGCAGGCATAGAAACAGTATAAGCTCCTGTGTCATTGTTGTACGCAGAAAAGAACAGCAGGATGGGCTTTGTATTAGTTAGTGTAAGAGTCTATCTGCAGCTCTCTACAGATTCACATTGTATCCTGCAGCAGATGGAACGGGTGAAGACTGAATGTGCAGGGAGTTTACCGCAGCAGGACAAGTGTCCTTTGGCCTTTTAAGCAACCCTGACTTCAATTTAACATGGCAGATCACAGATCTAGAACACTATAACTAAAATTAGTAACACTATCACTATTGATATACACTATAGCCTATAATATTCAGTTTTGTGAGCCAAATTTATTTTATATGCCAACATCTATGAAAGAAAGAGCCAGGCCACGGAGCGCGGTGCGTCATTTACGCACAGATGGTTTTGATTTTAATGCCACTATTGGAATTTATCTTATGATCTGTGCACACAACCCACCTTTGTCACTTGAGGTTTGAATATGAGCAACTTTATGTGAGTGTCTTTATTTGTGTAAAAGGGTGTTTGTCTTACCAGTGGGTCCAACATTACACACACCAAATCCATCTGTGCTCATATGAGAGAGTGTGGAGGACGCCCAATGCAGCGTTTACAGTGACACTTGTTGAGGAGCTGCCTTCTGTTGCCATCGTGTGGCATTATTGTCTTCTGACATCTCTTGATCTCTTTGACTACTTCACGAAAATAGTAATACGCCTCGCCTGTGGCAAAGTTAAAAGCAAGGAGAGGAGCTTATGTGATTGGTGAAAACAGGTCTTGGCTGTGTTAAACTCACTCCACGCCTTCTCCCCTCCCTCACTACAACTTACGCCGCTGGGAGGAGCTGAATTAGGGAGGGGGGGATACTTACACCGCTCACCAAAATACCAAATTGTGCTTGGGAACGCCTTGTCGGTGCGGCATGTCGCTGGCGAAGCACGAAAATAGAGTCCTCAGGGTCCTTGGCACAATAATAGCTGCAGCAGAGAGAACCAAAATATGGCAAATTTTGAGTGAGTAAAAATGACCAGCTGACTAAAATATTTCTTATCACCATATGAAGTCCCTTGAAAATCACTACTTTGTGATAGTTATTCATAACCACTGCGCTAAATAAAGATAGCGTGCAAATTCCAGGACCACTCTTACTTACCTTATTCCCTACATGCAGCTATCAAATCCACCCAAACCTACTTTACCCTCCATCACTATTGCCGGGTGAAAATCACCTGAACACGTGCCTGAATGGCTTTTCTGCCATTCACGTAAAAAAAAGATCAAATTGATGATTGATTGTTCATTAATCTGATGAATCGATCAAGGCACTGTCTTAAAATGTCCATTCCTAATCAAAACATCTCTGTTTCATACTGTTGTAATATTTTTGTTGTTGTCAGTGTACAAGCAAAGACATTTTTTTCTGTGTCCAATTTGTGGTGCTGTGTGTCATGCCACAAGCTCTCACTGTTTGCACATTGTTGATTCAGCTGTGACAGCGGTAATGTGACTGGTTAAGAGGGTTTCTATTAGTCATAATACCTCCAATTCATTTTGTGCTTCACCCTGCCCTTTTGGCTGCAACGTCTAAATCAGCCAAAATAACAGGTGTGTTTAGAAGTAACCACACAGTCACCAAATAGCATCTGCTGTTGGTTGCACTTGTGTAATTAAAAAGATTTTATTAATGCTAGCAGTGCCTTTTTTTTTTGCCACATCTACCCCAGGTACACTGAAACAAGCTCACATGTAGCACTGTTGCACAGATTTACTAAGAAGCACCATAAAACATCATGATCACACACTTCAAACCAGAAGAATCAATTATCTAACCGTGTCTTATTTGAGCATAACGTAATCTAGGGCTATAGGAAAAGGGCATAGACTGTATAAAGAATGGACGCTGTCTGCCTCCTCCTTTGGTGGAGCCCCTCCGAGAACAGCACCCTCTGGTTACGGGCTGCAGTATAGGTCATGAATCCTGCCTCCTCCAGCAAAGCTTATGGAGCTGCGGACAAACTTTAGAAATTTATCACACAGCCCATACCCCCCTGCTTGCGATGTTGACGTGTAGTAAGACTGGTTTGTGCTCAAGTCCTCTTTTTTCTGTACAGCTCTGTTTTTAAAAGTTATTAGGGGGTTCATGTTTTCTATGATTTACACGTGATACAGCCTATGGGCGTACGAAGATTGCATAGCTCACCCGGGGGGATATGCTGTTTGAGCCAAGCGTCATCACAGCGACTCTCGGCAGTTCTCCCTCTGAATGCACACAATGCTACTGCGCAAGTGGTGGAGTGCGTACAATGCTACTGCGCAATGTTGGTTTCAATGCAGAGTTACCAAGAGCCTTGTGGCTTCAAATCTGTATACTGGCGGAAGGTGGAACCAAGTTGTCCATAGTATATACAGTCTATGGAAAAGGGTCACAGGTTAGAACTAAACAAGGACTATCGTACCCTCCTTACATGGGAGGCGTGCTTGGACTGGAAGGCCATCCGAGGTCAGTTATTCTTACTTAGGTAGGCTCTACCATCCCCTCACCTGTCTTACTTTTTCTATGCAGCTGTCTGTGTGTGTCTCTCTTTACAGTTGTGTCAAATATCTGGTGTTGGATTTTGTGGATGTCTGATACCTCAGAAGGTGATGAGTTCCTTATCCTTTGCAGAGGTTTGCTAATCAATAACAGTCACTTGAATGCTGCGATCGACCAATCAAAATCTAATATTCTTCAGAGCCTTTTGAAAGACTTGATTATTCTTGATGCTTTGTTTTTCCCATATGTATGACTGTTCTGGTTAAAAAAACATTGTCAAATTATCATATAAACTTTGACCATATCCATGGTTTCCTTGGCCATGTGTAGTTATGAATGATTCACAATAGCCCCTCCAGTAAAACAACTATAGCTACAAATGTGTTTTTTAATGCATAAATGGATATGAGGCCACAAAAGTCTTGTACACTTTGCATTATTTAGGTTAATGTTGGTGTACATCGAAGTATCATAATGAAGGTGGAACTTTGAAGTATGAACAGAGGCCACATCTCGCTTTCTCCACTCCCTTGACCTTTCATTTGCTACATGTTCTCTTCCCCACTCCATAGTGCCCTCCTTCTACATCTACACATGCGTGAGAGTGTGTGTGCGCTCGTGTGTGTGTGAAGTTATGAATAATGCAATGTGTGTTGTATGAAAAGATAAGAAGGCAACATGGGGTTGCTCAGGGGTTAAAGTAGGTGATGTCACTACATTCACCCTCCACCCTCACGGTAAGAAAAGGAGGAAAACTAGATGAAGATAAAAGCGGGAGAGGGAAGGACAGATTATGACGAGAGACCAGGGGAGATAGAGGATGGAGAGTCAGACCAGGAGCGATAAGAAGAAAGAGGAAATGAGAGAGGAGCTGCTGTCGGTCTGGTCAGTTGTTTTGCTTACCATACATTATCCCCCGTTTATTATTTATACTTTTCATACACACAGCAGGATGGCTTCCCTGACCTTCCACACAAGGACGGTTTGTGTGTGTGACAGTAAGTGTGTGTTCTCCCACACTTCATCTCTGACTCACATGTCTTTGTGCCAAAGGTGAATGACGACATGAACATGTGCAGCTACATGATTTTATAAAATTGAAGGATGTTTACGGGCACTGCCACTGTTTACAGAACATGCTAAATGGTTGAATATGGGTATGGCTTGTTTTCTTTGTTATGCTGTCTCTGTCAGTTTGTTTATCCTATCATTGCCTGGTCGTTTGTGTCTTGGCTGTTGTGTCTTTGTGGGGATGACTGTGAGGTAACACTAAAATAGTGAAGACTGTTCCTCAAACGGTATAACAACTTAGCCCCCAAAGCTAAGTTTAAAAAAAAAAAAAAAGATTATGGTTAGGTTGAAGTAACCTAGCTGTAAGTGATTCATGAATATGACCAATTATCAGAGCCAGTTTTGTTCCTCATGCAGCTGAAAATAAGAATGTTGATTTTAGCTCCACAAAGCAGACAAATCAAATTTCCTGACCAAAAACCTACCTTTTTTTTAAACTTTCACTTCACTTTTATTTTCTCATGACCACATACATGGTATGGAGCACAAACAAAAATTAAACAAAACAAATCATAAGACATAGCAAGCAGGTAGTAGGGCTGTGCATACTTTGTACATATATCGCTGATCAGTGCAACATAAATATAACAAAAGGTATCACTTGAACAGAGGAAGGACATGCCTCAGGAAGGCACCTAGCTTATAAATAACTTTAGTTTTATCTGACTGTAATAACAAGGTAAGTTTAAACATAGATGGGCGACAAACAATATTAAGGGATGTTTTTTTTTCTTTTTCTCTTAGATATGCGATACATGTACTCTTGCACTCAAACAGAACGCGGAACTCATCACCAATCTGGCCATCTTTGCAAAGGTCACATAACCTCATGCCCTTTATACCTTCCAGTGACTGTTGGTATTCTTGTATTGTTTACACTGAAGTGGCAGATGGCCAGTCTATACTTTTGGTTTGGACACAATAAATACTTTTCTAATTTAAATTCTTGTTTAAACTCAGTGTAGATGTCACATGATGTCATACTGCCAAGTTCACTTCTCCATGTCTGCAGAAACTGATCTTTCAGTCTGTGTTCAATAGTCAGCTTCAGCCAGTCAGAGCTAATACACTTTTGAGAGAGCCAGAGATAAAACAACCCACAACCATCCAATATCTGCTTAACCTGCAGAATCCATGGTGACACAAATACACCTGAGTTACACAAACCAAGTAAGCAGTTATACACTAATGTATTCAATTTATTTTCTTTACCTTCTATCAAATGATCCCAGTAACCAACAATTATTTTTTTTTAACTGCAACAACCCTTGTAATTCATATTCATAGTGATTCTGAGGTATTCAAAACAATGGACAACTCCTGATTTTTCTCCAGTACAGGTGAACTAAAGTTTGCTGATGTCAGCTTTTCTGTGGCCGAAGACTGTAACTTTAGTCTTTTCACTACTGATCTTTAATTTCCATCAGTTAATAGGCTTGCAGCTATCGCCTTTTAGATGGTTCTCCAGGTCATTAATAAACAGTGCAAACAGCAATGGTGATAGGTTTTCCTCTTGCCTAAAACCTGCTAAACTTACAAAGAACTCTGATTTCATCCCATTCACTTAAACCCCTTATTGGCCTCCCAAAAGGACTCAAACTAAAGCTTTTTTCTTAACTTCATTTTTGTGTCTTACAGAGATTGTTCTCCATTTCTAAAGCTGTTGAAGAGCTATTTGATGATGAGGACATCCATGTCCAAACAGCCTTTGATGCAAGTATGTGAGCATGAGTGAGATTCAGTCAGATCACAGTATTTCCTTTCAAAGAACTGCCTGCAGCATTGAGCCATGCAGGGTTAAGTAATGAAGCATGCCGCTTTTCTACCTACAGTAAATCCTGTTTTAGCTTTAATTCCTGTTACTTGTGTAGACATGGACAAAAAGCATTTAACCTATGAAGTTCAAGTGATGAGCTATCTGTTAAATACCTATTATTTCCACTGCACAAACCTCAATAAAGAGGAAACTGGCTGGAGGACAGATCATCAAAGTGCTAAAAGTGTTCATTGACAAAGTATTTTTTACCTTGCTTTCAAAATGGACACCATGGTGCATTAATAATATACATATTTGAAGTTATTTATGAGCACTACTGACAAAACTCTCTTTTGCTACCATAGTTTAAAAAACAAAGAGCAGAAGTAGCTGTGAGGGTAGTGTTTGCTATATGAGATCTCATAATGATGCCCTCTAGAAAGCATCAAGAGGACAAACAGACATTACAGTTATAAAAGTACAGAAAGAGTCTTTCTAAATTGGGGCCACTTGGGAAATTTTGTTCAACTAAAAAGTTATGTGAGAAGAAGCACATCATCTTGATATTCCTCTGGAGTTCATTAGGCTCTAATCCACAAATACACTGACCTCTACAGAGCTGTCTTGTGGCATTTCTGCATCGACAGGACTCACTGAAGGCATCGCCCTGGACTACAAATATCCTACTGTAACAAGACACTCACAGAAAACACTCACAGGAACCAAAATGAAGTCTGTGTTCATCAACATCTACAAATTACTCAAGTTTAAAGTCAAAGTCTTCATCTGAGCTCTTTTACAAAATGAACATCATGTTGTAGAAAACTTAAAAAGTAGTATTCAAGCCCATAAACTCTCTGGAAGAGGGTTTTCTGAGGACAAAAAACAGCTGCAGGGGCTTTTTCTCTTGATCTTCATCTGTGCTCTTTTTGCAATATCATGAGTTCCCCTTTAAGTTCAAAGCTCTTTATTATCATTTGCTTCTTTGAAAACAGGCGGCTATTTCTTTTGCTTTCATATATCATATGCCTAATTCAACATGGATGGCGAATCTTGAACTTTAAAAAGTTAAAGGCTTCATTGTGCAGTAAATACTCAGTAAAATCTGTAAACAAGCAAAAGCAAAGAAGGTCTATAAAGAGGACAGAAAGGTCCAGGAGGGTCTGTGTTTTTTCAACATGTGCTAGGGTGTGGATTTTCTTTTCTGTCTAGTCTACGCTTTTCCCTCTTTAGGCTTTTCATCAGTCATTTTGTGTTACCCCGTCTCTTTTTCTTCTTCTCCCTCTCTGACTCTGAAGCAAATTGAGTCTGAATGAGCTCCAAATCATGTTCAAGTGCAGCCACAGACACTTCCAACTCTCTCAGACAGTCACTCAGCCTGGTAAACTATTATCAGCTCACACACATACACACACACATACATAAACAGATGCAGACTGCTCTGTCTGGCAGTCTACCAAGAGCCTTTGGCACTTGCGCTGCTGTACCATCATTATCCTGTGATGAATAATCTCTCTATCGTTCTCTTTTACAGGACAGAGCCAAGGAGCTGCAGAGAGAGAGAGAGTCAGAGTGATCAGAGACTGACACGTAGCGTGTCGTAATGTCAGGCTGCAGCCCCAAAGAGTTTCTTCAAGAGCGTCTCAATGACTCCTAGTGGCAACTTTGAACTGAGGACTCTAAGGGAAACTGGATCTCATCAAACAGTACTGAGCAGGGGGACAGGTTCGCAGGCAAGTCAAGAATTAGGCAAAATACCTTAATCCACTCCAATATAAAACCAATATCTTGCTGCCTCTTGGTATATTTGAGACTCTTATATTAGCTTCAAGTATTCTGAATTATCTCACTTTGCAGTTGCCTAAAGAGACTGAACAGTCGCTGGTCTGTTCTGTTGAAAAGCAGGAAAGGGGAAAAAACACATCAATTTCTCAAACCTCATTTTCTCCTTAATACATGACCAAACCACTTCATTCAGAAGTGGTTCAGTTCAGTTGACTTTCTCCAGCTCTGTGAAAGCTCAGAAGAGAGAATGAGTAATGACCCTCAAGTGTTGGTAATCAAACTTTTTGCTGAAAAAAATGAGAAAGCAACTCCAACACCATTGGTGGTATCTCAGCTGCTCATACCAACTCATTATGAAGAGTTTGAAACATTTCAACACATGTTGACTTCAACAACACAGCAGATGTAATGAGAATTAATAATTCTGTGGTAGAGTTGACATGATGCATATACTCACTGATGTAATATCTGATAGTAAACAATGCAAATACAAGAGCTCTACACCCAGCTTTGCAGAAAAATGTTCTTCATAAAAGAACAGCAAGAAGCTTTTGGTTTGCTTTCTGGTCGCACGGCATCAGAGGCCAGATGGAGTGAGAACAATTACTTTTCATTTACATTCAAGGTACAACACATCGCAGCCTTGGTAGTGAAATATTCTCCAGGTAATATTGTTTTTCAAGGAGAGTTAAATCACAGCATACCAGGCATGTCACTGTAGATCACTTTTGCTGATCAGCATCAGAAGGATGATGACGTATAAACCGGGCTTATGTGACTATTCTCCATGTGTTGACTCTAGCTGTTGCTGCTCATTGACCAGATGTTGAGGTATACTTTCATTACCCCTCCACTTCTTCTTACAAATATAATTTAGCTTAAGATGGCAGGGTGCAGCCAGTAAAAAGGAGAGTTTTCTGTTCTGTTTTGTCTTGTCTTATTGTGCTCGTGACAAATCTCACAGGACTTAATAGACTTTTTCTTTTTCTACTGTTTCATCCTATCAACAAGGAGCAATGGAATAATGGTTGACAGGCCTTCATGCTTCTCCGCCCAGTTCTGAGAGACCTGAATAAAAAATAGGTTGTCTCATTGCTGCTGACCTCTTGACTAGGGCTGAAATGATTCCTCAAGTACCTCGA
Source organism: Xyrichtys novacula (assembly GCA_962446985.1). NCBI lineage: Eukaryota > Metazoa > Chordata > Actinopteri > Labriformes > Labridae > Xyrichtys > Xyrichtys novacula. Next base: position 7,749,428 of record OY660874.1, read on the forward strand.
TTACAAAAAAATGAGGAATTTTCTCTGCACTTGTTTGCAAGCTCAAATCGTCACTGTTTCGTAGGGATTATTTACAATGCGCTTACGTCACCACGGCAGAATGAGGAGTAAGCGCAGTTTTTGGTTTTGCAGAGGTGAAAAAAATGAATGATGAGAAGAGCTTTTCTTCTGCAGAGCTCTAGTAACTCATTAGCACTTCGCCTCTGAGTCGTGGGCGGAGACAGCACTACTCTGCACACTCCTCTTCACGCTAACTTGCAGCCTAATATTGCCAGTGTAGTAGTAGAGGCAGGTAACGTAAGATCTATTCAGGTATCAGACACTAATGTCTTGAGGGGAATGATAAAAGCTAATATCATGATAAGTTACGATAGTTATCATAACAAGTTGCGATAGTTACAATAAATTGCTTGTTCCGCCATAGTTCCGCGATAGTTGCACTTTCACCAAAAACAAAAAAATATTTTATCCAATTACTTGATTAATCTGTGGAATATTCAGTAAAATATTCAAATACTAAAATATTTGACAGCCGCAGCCCTACTATTGTCCTTTTTGAATGCCTATATGTATCCTAGTAAGATACAAACCTGGCTTTGCTTCCCCAATGTCGTCCATATACAGTCATCTGACGTCAGCGGTGGTGAGTAACTGGAGATTGAAAAAGATGTTAAAATACAAAATATATTGGGGAAAAAAAAAGTGGTTTACATCAACCTTACCTGATGTGACATTGACAAGTTGGTTGGTCAGAGGTTTGATTAATAATCTTGGCTTGTGTGTGAGTGAGTGTGTGTACATGTACCTGTGAGTTTTCTATTCATATGCCAGCAGTATATCCCTGGCATCACTGCTTCAACATCTGCCAGTTTTGAAATAAGTGAATGGCTGTTATCCCAGAGCCATTACCAATCACATTTAGCCTCGACATTAACTACAGATGCTGAGCTCTAAGCACACACACACACACAACTGCCTTGCAAATTTTCTCAGTTTATGGAGATATGTACTGTAAATAAATATAAATGGTTCAAAAAACATGTTTAGTTTTGTCTTTTTTTTTTTTTTTTTTTAACAAAGTTTTTGGTGCATCGTGTGAGGAATTTTCTAGTTTGAAAATTGTTTTACTTAATTTTGGTCTCCTTGTAAAATCTTTCTTAAAAGTTGTACCAAAGAAGCACTGAAGTTGTGTAACGCCAAAGAAAACAAACTTAAACATCTAAAAACAGCCTTTCTTTAAAGCCAGCTTTGTTTATTTAAATGTCTAAGTAAGAATATTGGTATACAGCACAAGCCGCATGCATCCAAAAAGTAAATACAACGAAAAACACATTATTTTCATTATAAATTATTTCCCTAAAAAATATTAGCCTTTAGCAGCACAGGAGCAGGAGTTCATTTGTTATTTATTATTTTTTAATCTGGGTATGTTTTTAGAGGGTTTGTATGAGTTTCTTTGATTGCAGACAGAAGTAGAGAGCATCTGAAATTGGGTGTTGGAATAAGAGTGTCAGATGCAGAAGAACACCCCGCTGGCACTTTCATTAAACAGAGATATCAAACCACAGAAGAAGAAATCCAGACAGAGACAACAGTGAGACGAAGACGCAGACACCCTCGGCTATATCATTAAGACCCGAGTTATAAAAAGTTGATAATTAAAGACACGTCTCAGAAGACAGGGGGGAGATAATTGGCTTCCTTTGCCACAACACTTTGACCCACTTTACCTCCAATAACTCAATAAGACACAGAGTCAGATGGCAAATTCACAAGATAACATCTTTTCTGTGATTTGAAAGAAGGGATGTGTGTAAACTACGACCTCAGCTTTGTCTTTGCCCCAGAAACAGTTTGCTTTCTTTTATTTCAAAAAAAAAAAATCTTAGCAGTCACACTGCCAATACTTAATTTGCTGTTAAATTAGGATTCAATATTTTTCCCTTATTTTTTATTCAAGAGTTAATTTCCCTCTTTCTTAAGAGCCCGACTCAGAAATTCATGAATAGAGATGTCAGGGCTGAAGTGAAGCTAATCATCATGGCTTTCATGCAAGGACAGCTGCCAAATTATTAGCTTAGCTACTTTAAACTGATTAACAGGACTGAAGGTCAATGTATTCTGAAGTTGTAAAAGCTTTGGTCACAGCTTCAGTTTGAAAATTTAACAATTTATTAAAATCAAGGTGGAGAGATTGACAAATTTAAATACTGCAAATGCATTTCAATAACTAAAAACAGGACAACAAATGAAAATTGGGAAAAGACGCTTTAGATGGAGGAGTGTAGAAACAAGAAGGCAGAAATAAAAGAGAAAAGGAGAGAGAAGAAAAAAGTGATGGTAGAAGGGCAAAGAGTCAGGCAGGAAATGAAATCTGACGTGGACTCTTGTTATTACGAGTCAGAGTTCACTGATCTCGTCTACGGTTCAGCAGCTGAACTACAATCCCAGCCAGTGTGTGTGAACATGTGTGTGTTAAAATGAGAGTCTGTGCAGCGTATCTCAGTGGAAAGACAATAAAAGCTCAATTCAACCTGCTTGATCACATACACCCACACCCGTCTACAGGGGAGGAGGGCAGTTGTCCCAGGCTCTGAGTCCGAGGGGGGCCAAGAACTCTCATAATGGCAAGTCAGTAGGCAAGTACCAGGTGTGCAAAATACAAGAGAAAGATTTTGAAATAAAGGAGGTAAGCAACATAGTAAGCAACCTATAGCAACATAGTTGTGGCCTATTGTTGACAAGAAGAGACAGAAGGGAGAGTAGGGTGGAATGGGGCTGCAGCATCCGGTCACAGGGGGAGAGCGAGAGAGTTGTACAACAACATGGGAGGGCGTTGCTGCCTGACCAGAGCAAGTGAAGGAGATGTAGTGTCCTATTCAGATTTAGAGCAGTTGGAGAGACAGAAGGTAGTTTGAGTGAACCAGTTTAGTTCAGTTTTATTTTTGAAGCAGTTTTCAACAACATGATGTCCTGGTGGCTGATTTTAGAATTAAAGAAATTAAATTTAACTTTTCAGAACTCCCACCTTATTAGTTGTTAAATCCCTGTTTTTCTCCCTTCATTTATATTCTTTGCCTATAGAAGCTCCTTGTTTACCTTGGCTTGTTTTTTTTTTTCTTTTCTCTTTAATCCTTTTCCTTCTTTTGTTCAGGTTGACATTATTCAAGAGTAGCATCAATGCACCACTGGGGCGTTAGACTTTTGCTTAATGACCTGCAGTCACGCAGTCACAAAGCCTGGTCACACACGCCTGCTTCGGAACCTGTAAGTGAAAACAAAATCACATTATCAGGTTCAAAACATTTTAAAGTTCAATTCTCGAGGCAAGAAAGCAAGAAACCACTCAACGGTTCAGTTTTCTCTTTTTGTGTGTGAGTGTGTGTGTGTGTGTGTGTTCAGGTCAGTGTTGCAATGTATTTTTAGTGCCAGCGGGCGACCATCAATAACCCAGACGTTTTAAGTCAGTCCTCAGCCATCTATCAGGCTTGTGCGCTGCCCAGGGCTCGAACCCACGATCCCTCCATTTGTCTTGCCACCTTTCCCGCTCTGACAGGCTGCCAACCCCCACTTAAGCACACAGTGACACTCACACGCTCTGGTTTACGAAAACTGCAGTGAAACTGAGGTTGAGACTGAACCTGAACCTCACTAATAACTATGAGGGGCAGCTGATTGCAGGTCTGGCTGTTTGTTTTGTGTTTATGCACTTTTAGTTGAGGTTATAAAAGTCAACTGAGTTAAAAGAGACCCAGTATCCCATTTTTTTTTTGTTTGTTTGTTTTTTGTTTGTTTGTTTAATGTTTGGTTATGTTTTTTCAACATTAAATGGATAGATTTAGGATATTAAATATTTAACTTGGAAAACAAACTTTTTTAAAGAATTTTAATTGATTGTCTCATCCAAACTTCACACCAATGGCTCTGTTTACAACTACCACTTAAACAGCTTAATATGGTATAAAAAATGCTTCATAAAAACAGTTGAATGAGCAAGATTGATCTAATCTAATTTGATTAGATCAGGCCCATATATATATATATATATAAATGTGTGTGTGTGCGTGCGTGTGTGTGTGTGAAAATCTATATGGATAGAAGATATAGGTTCTGGTATTTTTGGGTGATCTATGGCGTTTGATATCCTGAACTTTTTAGTCTGGATCTGATTAAACTGGATCTCCCATTTTTTTTCCTGGTTTGAATCAAATTATTCCTCCTGGGCATGTCCACAACACGTGACATGAAAAGTTTCTGCCTTGGATTTTGTTGGATTCGACAGAAACATCTCAGCAGCCAAGTAAAACCAACGCAACAGGATTGTTAAATGTTGAGATGTTAAAATATAGATAAATAACATATGAAATAAAGACATCCAAAATGACAGACGTGTAACAGGAGACGAATGTAACGTTGATGCAGGAGCATGCAGAGGCATGCAGCAATGATGATGCTTTTTCTAAGCTTTGTGTGGCACACATTAGGCACAATGGTGCAGAGGCAGATGATACCAACAACAGAAGGGAACAGTTTCTTCTTCGAAGTCTGACACATTAGGTTAATTCTGCTTATGTTAAAATGAAATGTTGAATTTCCTTTTGGGGATCAATAAAGTTGGTCTTATCTGATCTAATCTTAGCTTATCTTATCTTATGGTTTTACTCAGTTTAAGTGCTAAATGCATACCCACATATCTTTATTGAATCTCATTATTTAGTTTCCACAAAAATGGTAAAGTTTGAATCAATAAACAAAGGGATTTATCTGGTTGAAGAAAACGTCACATGTAAACAAATCCATTGATCCCTACAAGGAAAACACAAATCAAGCCACCACATTATTCTGTATATAAGTGAATTTGAAAAATGTACATGTATGCAAAAAGCTGCTGATAAGTGTTAAATTGTATTTTTTATATCAGACAAGCAACGCACAGAAATGTGAATTGAATTGAAAAAAAAAATAGCAATGTTCCCAGGGTAAGAATGATGTTTTATGTGTGTTTGTTTAGCTAATCCTCTTTCATCCAAGACTTCAAAATCTGTCATTCCCACACATAAAGCTTCAATAGGTGATTGAAAAATCTGGTGACATGTTCTTTCTCAGACTGCACTGAACAGACACTTACATGCACACCCACTGACACGCAGACGCATATCTGCATGCATGCATATGGAGTCAGACGCCTGCACATAGCACAGCGGGGGATAACCTATGTGGGACGGCACATCTATAAGCTTAGCAACACTCGCACACACAACAAATGAGCAGTACGGTGACATGGAGAGGGCGTATGACAAGAGAACAAAATGATCGCTCTTATGTTTATCATGGGTACAAAAGATGTTGGGACCTTGAATCAGCTTTAGCTTCTTTATATCCATTTCCATTATGTGAAAGTGAATTATATCACTTGGAAAGCTGTGAACAATCAAAGACTTGGAATATAAGCGAGAAAATATTTAATGAAGATGACAACCTCTTCCTTTCTCACAGTTCTTTGGTTCACAAATATGTAGGTACAGCCTCTATAGATGCCTTCATGAGGGAATAATTATTTTCCTCCATCCCTGCTTGTGAGTATTTGACTCTTCAGAAGGGTTAGGCAGAAGCAGTTTTAACAAAACTTGATCTATTCGCTGGCAAATTATATTGTAGCATTTTTATTTCTCCCTGAATCAATGAAAATACTGTATGACAGTTGTTGAACATATGTTGACTGACTAAAAGCCATCTAACTTCCCAAACAGCCTCTGACCTCTTTGCATGGAGCCCAAAAGACTCATGCCATTTACCACGGCTTGAGTTTGCAGATACCAGCAGAAACACATCACAACTACAGCTTTTACTTCTTGTTCTCATGAGACCCGCCGTCAAATTTTCTTGCCGATCAACATACATATTATCATAAGCACAAAAGGAATACATTTACATAATTCATTATGCGCCAGGAGTGAGACAGCTGGGTATTTTCAATAGTACTGATGGGTAGGCCCAGAGCACATCATCAGCACAAAGCTCTAAAGACCGAAGCTCACCTTTCTCTGGGATTTGTGAATAAAGAGATGTGATATATTTGGTTCTGGCAGGGCACATGTTAATATGAGCAACAGATGTACAAAACTAACAGCTACAGTGCATCTTCATTTAAAACCATCCACTATCACTGCTGTGCTTTATTATCTTACGCTCCACATCAACCTGTAACTTTGCTCAAAAGCAGAGCCAGATGAATAAAATGTAATGTTATATAGACATGATATGTGCTTAATCCAGCTGTTGTGTGGGTACTGCCTTAGAGGAATTTTCAAGTCTCAAAGCCACAGAGAAAAAAATAAGAATACAACAGTACTGCCTCAAACTGTCGTAAGCTACATCATGTTTGCAGGAAACATTAAAATGAATAATTCATGGTGTACAAATATTTTATGATTGATTGATGACTTCAAAGAATCCAAATGTAAGAAAGGAAAGGGAATTTAATTTGCTGCTGGGACTGTAACTTAAAGAGACAATGTGTCATGCTGGGCATATACAAATAGCTCCATCTATTCATAAGTCATGTTAATTATTTGGTTTAGATCTTGTGATCATAATTTATCAGCTAACAGAGGGATCCACTATAGAATTAAATTTAATCAGCTCCATTTAGTCTGTTTTTATCCACATATTTGTTTTATTGTTGCCATTCAATCATGAATCATTGTTGTTTTACATACACTTTCTTGTTGAGGATGGTACTCAGATGAACACGTGCACATGAATGCCCCACCAGTTTTTTTTTTGTTTTGTTTTGTTTTGTTTTAACGTCCACACCAAACTGTATTTTGGGGTGGCGGGAGGAGGAAAGGGTTTCCTCTGTTATGTTTTGTTTCAAGCCCATAAAAGCTAACTTTATCATATGCTGGACACTGTGTTGTGGAGCTTTTGAACATTTTTTAAAATTCTTAGAAAATGATGATGATAAAATGTTGTTTGAACATTAATAGCTTAGAGACCACTGCAAATTTTCAGCATCTCTACATATACGACAGTCGTTTCATTCCAGTGTCTCTTGAATTCCAACACAAGCACACCTGTTTCTACCTATTAAGGTACTGATGAGGTGATCACCTGAATCAAATCTTAATTAAGGAGGAGATATAAACCACTGCTATTGTCATCACTATCTAGTTGCAATGGGACCAATTAGATGGCAAAAACAGTGCCAAAACTACTGGCGATGCCAAAAGAAATAAAAAGAAAATTTCGTATACGAGGAAAAGAAGGGTTCAATTCTAGCTATACTAGCAGAGGGATACAGTGAACTTCATGCAACACACCCAGGTTGATCAAGGTGTAGATGAAGGACCACCAGATTAAGACCTTGTCATGAACAGCCTTAACTCCAGACCTGAACCCTGAACTCTGTTGAAAACCTCTAGTTTGTGATCAAGAGGAAGGTGGATGATCATAAGCAATCAAACAAAGCTGAACTGCTTGAATTCTTGCATCAGGAATAGCATAAAGTCACCCAACAGCATTGTGAAAGAATGGTGGAGAGCGTGCTAATAGGCATGATAGCTGTGATTGTAAATCACAGGTATTCCACTAAATATTGACTTCTGAACCCTTCCTGAGTTAAACATTAGTAATGTGTTGCTTAAAAATAAAAATGTCTCATTTTTTTGCAAATTGATGTTCTAAATGAAAATATTTTTATTTGGAATTTGTGAGTTATGCTGTCAGTATAGTTTAAAGAATAAAACTAAAATGTTCATTTTACTCAGCCATATACCTATAAATAGAGAAATCAGAGAAATTGATTATTTTGCTGTGGTCACTTAACTGTTTTTTTTTTTTCCAGAGCTGTATATGAGCCGAACTCTCTGTTATTTTATCGTGACTGACAGCAAAGTACTTTGGCCAGGAGGTATATAAAGCTCTTGGCTGTTTCAAATGGATTCTTCCTTTATTGTCCTAGGACCCTCTGTGGTGAATTTTAATGTTTTTTATTTATTTATTTATGTATGTATGTTTAATCGAGTTTGGGCTTCAAAAAAAAAAAAAGCACTGATAGACCTCTAAAACTCATTGTTTCAATATTTGAGAGATAAAAGTCCAAGAAGTCTGTGCATTATGGAAAAAAAACTCTCCTGCAAGTCATCTTTTATTCAGATGTTGACTGCTGACTGCTGTGTTACATATTTATTCTGAAATGGACGTCTGTTATGAATAAATAATCATATTTTATAGTACTAGCTACATTCAAAGACCTACCAAATGTTAATAAATGTTTGGTAGTTGTGTGATGACTTTATGGACCTCATATCTTGTACTCTCCTGATTAACATTTACATGAAGCACAGTTCACAAAATAAGTGATCACATGATATTTCATCTTCAATACAAGTCCTGACATGAACTAAAACTATGCAGATCAGGTCATCAGAGACTCAGTATTACTCCAAACTATTTAAAGAGGACTTTTAACTAACTTTTTAAACTGTTGACACTTACTTCCAAACTTTTTAGATCTGCTGCCTTCCAGCCTGAATCACAAGGTCCAAAAACCGAAGGCTTTTCTAAATAGCATCTGTGTGTAATTGACTACGCCTTAAGTCTCTGATAACTTAATTAATTAGAGACAATAAACTTAATTGTTGTGTTGTTAATGCCTCACACTTTGCCAAACGAGTTCCTTAGCAATAGCAAAGGAGATAAAGTTCGAAGAAAACACAGTCTAAGGTTCCTTTTTAAATCACAGCAGATTTTTCAGAGGTGGTCCAACAAAGTTCAGAGTGAATTTTTGAGCTCCTTGGTGATTTAGGCATCAAAACATCAAAGATTTTTTAGATATGAATCTATCCTGCAGGTTTTTTCATTACAAACATATCTCCTTTTTCCTTTAAAAATGTTATTTCTTTGAATCAAAGCAAAGACACGTTCACACTGATCACACACAAACTGTGAAACAATTTTCTTTTTATTTCTTTGGTTGATTCATTTTATTGCAGATTATCTGCACAAAGCAGAAGAATGACATATGAAACAGACAAAATAAATTGTTCTTTTGACTTTCAATGAATTGTAGGTATCCCATCATCTGCATTGGTACATGGTTTAAATTGGCTTGTGGTGTGCGTGCATATTAAACTGTGAGAATCCACATAGATGAATGCTCCCCAAGCTGTACATGCACAGCTTTTATTACACACACACACACACACACACACACACACACACACACACACACACACACACACACACACACACACACACGCACATACACACACACACACTTTTAATACCAACATTCAAATATTATCACAAAAACATTCATATAATTACAAAAACTCGCTGCTTATTTATATGCAAATACAGCCGCACACACTTCTAAAAAAACACAAGCACATACACATACTGCTTCAATAATGCCAATTGTACAATTGTGTTAATTTATCATTGCAGTACACCAGAGGGCGAATGTGTGTGTGTGAGGTTTGTGCGGTTGCTCTGATTAGACAAACAGAGATCAATGGATGGGTTCAGATAGGAGTGAAGTGCTTGAGCAGGAGAGGAGAGGAGCTGAGGACTGAAAGAGGAGCTGAGAGGAGAACAGAGGAGACAATGAGAGAGGAGGTGAGAGGAGGTTTTATGTTACAAAAAGTGCATGAACAGCCAAATGCAAGTGAAATCTGAAGATTCCTCTGGTGGAAACAGCTATACTGCCAGTAATTGACCTATCGCTAAGCCCCACCCCTTGTGTCGTGATTTTTCCATCTGTTTCATGGTGTTAATTTCAATATAACAGAAAAAAACATGGTAAGAAAGGTGTAGCTGGGGTAGATGTAATACTGACACATGAACAGTCTTGGTCTGGATGTTGTCATCTGCATTTGTGATGACTGTGAGATGAGGCTTCACCCGCTTGCATTGTGATTTGTATCTCGCCTTCAATTTAACTGTGTTCTCACCAACCTCATCTAATTTTAAATTCTGGACATATCCCTCCATGGCATAATGAAGTCCCTTTTGAAGGCTTCTTGAAGAAATCACGACTGTCTGTGCTCAGAATTTGTCAAGACCCTCATGGGGTAGCATTTCGACACCGTCAGCGGCCATTGTAAAGCACTGCTCAGCTCTGATTGTTTGTCCGAGTTAGCAACAGTAACTAAGGGGGGACAAGACTTAGTGGTAAACCAAGTAGCTTACAAGACAGTTTGTTGAACTTTAAGTTGCTCACTTGTGAGGATGTTTTAACCACTTTGACTCCTCCTTGTTCACAATAGCAGCTCTGATAAACAGGCATTTAGAAGCTGCATGTGCTGTTCTGCATAGGGGTTGGACTAAGTTTGGTATGTTGGTCTTTTCATTGGGAGATGTGAAACCAGTATATTAGCTTACTCTAGCATGGATTCTGACTTTTTAACCTTTTTATTTCTGACGCCTGACTCTTGCTGACAAAGTCTAATCCAGATTCCTGGAACTAGTGTCTATATAAAAAGTCCCCCAGCTGCCAAACTGTTAAGGATAAGTACATCATGCACAACTGAACACAGAAGTGTAGCAGTCACATCATTTTCCAATTCTTGACATGAACTTATGATCAGTGATCAGATATGCAGGTGATTCTCAATCAGGCTACATAGTTAGCCAGTGAAGATAACCATCTCTGGTGCAGTCTGCAAACAGCTGCTGATAAACTAAATAGTTGACACAGTCAGGAAAAGGTGCACAATAAATTACATTATTAAAGGAAAAAACGGGCCTAATATCAGGAGTGGGGGACAAATTAAGTTAGACAGTTAATTAAGCCACCCATCTCCAGACTACTGTATGTTTCCGTGCCCTATAATGTATTAAAACTGCGACACATTATTTCATTACTTCTGCCTGTAATACAGAGAGACACATGGGATGGTGTAAGTCTGGGAAGGCCTTAAACAATTAAGAAGAAAATGAATTAAATTGACTAAAAAGATGCAAGATTGAGGTTTTAGAGCTCAGTTTGTTGTTTGCATACAGTAAAATGTGATTGTATTCATCTACCAATTCAAGGCATTTATTTCTCATAAGGTATACTGCTTGTATTTAACTTATGGACTTCATAAAACATCAAGGAAGAGAAGTTGTGAAAAGGTGTGAAGAAGCCAAAACATGCCAGTCACCATGTTTGAAATATCGTTCCCAACTAACCTGCCGAGATAGAGCTGAGACAGAGCTTTGGCCTCATGGTTAACACCCACAATCCCCTCACCTGTCAGTCAAATCAGCTTTGCTCCTCATTATGAAAAAACTCAATGTAGTTAAAAGAAATTAATGTTCGAGAGTTTGCCTTTGTAGTTTGTGCAAATGAGCTATCGAAACACCAAAACCTCTAGTTGACTCTGCGGGTTTAGCACTCACACAGGCTTTCATTTTCCAAACCCAGAGGTTTCTGCATGGTTTTAATCTCTGTAAATGGTGTGTCATTTCAAACTGTGGTGGCACCATCTTTTTTGGATGATGGTTGAGTCGAGCTACAAAAAACGGTTGCTGTGGGGACTGAAATTGAACATGTTGAGCTGGTATTTACGAATGTCCCCAATTACTATTTAATGTAAAAAGTTAGCAGATATTTCTAACGTTTTCAGAGCTGCCCTGTAGCGTGGCAGATTTGTCTGTTACTGTAGTAAAAAGGCACACAAACAAAATACAAATCATGAAAAGCAATATCACTGCTCTGTGAAGTTTGTGGGCTCTTGCATTCACACACATGCCACACAGTTTTTAGTGTCTATGAGTTTTGTGATTTATTTTGCTCTGTGTCAGGGTCATGCATATCCCCTGAAATCTCTCCTAGCACTGTAAGCATGACCCGTGTGCCCTGGAATTAAATACTGACAATACATCAAAATAACTTTCTTTCCTTTTATTTCCCTTCTCTCCTTCTCTTCGGTGCTGGTGTTTAACCCAATGATCCCTTCGTAGGAACTGTTTGCTCTTTACTGGTCTGCTTTTTCTGTTGTTTGTCTTTCTGACAGTTTATTCCACAAATCTGCTTTCCTCATCCGCTCTCATCTCTAAGGGGAAAAATGCAAGATTTGACCTTTGAAGGCGCCGGCCCGCAGGACAATTATTTGAGGATCACTCTTAAAAAAGAATTCAAAACAATATATTACACCTAAGATTGTGACTATAATTGTAAGATTGCCTTTTTTTCTTACCCTCTTCAATTCCCTTCCTTCAAACTGATCACTTTATACAGCCTCAAAATAATAATAATAATAATAATAATAATAATAATAATAATAATAATAATAATAATAATAATAATGAATAAATAAAGGTTTTCAAACCTTCATTTATTTATTTGTTAAACTCTGAGGATGTGATATGCTATTAATACTGAATGAGTTCAGTTGTAGAAAAAAATCTATAATATTTTTTAACAAAATTTTATTTAAAACATTTATTCAACAGGGGAGACCACCTCAAGGGAGTCTGTCTCACAAAGGTGTACAGCTTGTATTCTGCCTTCACTAGTATATTGAAGTAGCTTTACAGAAAGCTAACAGTTGCTCCAAAAAAACACCAGGAAGCTTCTTGCAGTTTTGATGTTTATTGGAACTGATTGGATGCTTTTTTTTTAATTTCTTTGTAAAACTGTAACATGTAACAAAAAAGGTGCATATCTCAACCAAAGCTGTAGGTCTTAACAGGAGTCACATAAACACTGTACATCCAGCAGTCATACAGGCTAAATATATGTAAATCATCAAGGTTCAAGGGTATCTTTATTACCCCCGAGGGGCAATTTGCTTCACAGCCAGCAGTATACACACAGTTCACACAACAATTTCGACACAATGCAGGCTAAATCCGGAAACATACAGGATCCGTATTGAGCATGTTCTGTATTTGCTTCGTAAAGCAGCATTGGGTATCTCATACAGGATGCGTATTTGGAGCGTAGAAGCGGCATAGTGCAGCCCCAGGCAGCTGGACTTAGTATAGAGGAAACAACATGCTCATAACAGGTTGTTTTGCCTTTCTGTGGTCTATTTCCTGCTTATCTGGATATAATTCAGTGACGGATGAGCCTGTACAATATGTGTGCAAAAGCAACGTGATTTTATAGTTTTGTTTTTTTGCAGGTTTACTCGAGTTTAATAAAGTAAACTATGTTCCTTTATGCTGTGCTGTTACCTTAAGCCAGAATTAGCAGTTAAAAGTCCTGTTGGGGTCCACATTGATCAGGGATTGACCATCAGAATATTCTGTAAATCCAATGTAACTGATGTAACTGATAAATCCATAACCAATAAGCATTTCTCATCTACACAAACTGATACACACTCGGGAGTTCGCGTATGATGTTTTATTTTGAAATACCAATGACAAGCGTGGTTTTCGTGCTCGACTTCTTGTCTGGAACGATCGTCTCTGTGTGGATTCACGTGCATTGGAAGCGTAGAGCAGCAAAAATAGACCTGTTGCGCATCTTTAACATTTCTGCTCTCAATATTAGGCCTATGCTGCGATGGAGCTGATATGTGTCCTGCATTCTTTGCTGCATTGATTAGAATGGAAACCTATTTGCTATTTCACTTCCTTTCACTTCTTCTAAGTTTTTTCATTAATCACCCACTGCAGATACAAGCTAACTCTGTGCCAACGCTGTTTCTCTTTCCCTTCAATGTGACCTGGTAAGCTGCAAAGTCCAGAATTATGTTATTTCATAGCTAGGAGGATTAAACTTGGGGTTTAGGGTAAACCTAAGAGGTGTATGTAGGTGCAAAAGTTTGCAGAACCTCTACATAACTCAGTGCAGCTTTTTGCCTGCTCTTTAACCATTGGCTGTACGCAAAACATTATATGACAAGTTCCTGATATTTAACATATATGGCAAACATTAAAGCCCAAAACATTAGTCGTCCCATTTTCAATGTCCTGCAGTTTTCTCTGGTGAAGAGAAAGATTAGATGTCCCAGGGCTGAAACAAGCCTGTCTTGCTGGTTTCTGGCCCGACTTGCATCATCAAGCGCAGGATTTCAGGGATGAATAAAACCTTCCTACCAGACACAGTGAGCCCTGACAATCACAGTGGAGTTCATACTAATGCATACACACAGAGATGAAGTCAAAAACGTATTTTTTCTTTTTTTTTTAAGTGTTTGTAGTGTGCGGGGGATCAGCCTGCAGCAGGTTAGATACAGCCTCTGTGTTCCTTCTCCCGTGGCATGGATCAGCTTTTGTCTGATGAGCTTTTTCTGTGACAGGTGTTGTGCTCTGATGCGTCATCCATCAGAATAACCCTGTCTGAGGTGCAGGGGAATCTTCTGGGAGCTACACCAAACAGAGGTACTACTTAAAATATAGATTAAAACAGAGAAATTGTAACAACCCTGCCCTTATTTCCTGGCTTTCCCCCTTTCCCACCTCACCTCTTTTATTGCTCCATTTCTTTCCCTCTCTTTGACTTTTTTGTTTGCTCCCATAATCCAGAGAGGATCAAGAAAATATGTCTCCATGTGAAAATCCTCCATGTTTTATCGCTCTGCCTGTCACTTGAGCTCTACTGTCCTCACTTGCTTTCTCTTCTGTCACCTCTAAGGAGGATGAAGTGAGGAAACGCACAGGCAGGTTGCAGAAAACACACAAAAAATAGTTTCTTCTTCTTTTCGAACTCGCCTTTACTGTTGATTCATCTCCTCCTCCTCTGTCTAGCTGTCTTGCCAAAATAGCTCCTCTAACAAGCTGAAAAATGATGATTTGAGGGAGTCTTCCTGTAACATATGGAAAGAATTTTCCTGAGAGAAATGTCCGTCATTAAGACTTTAACCTACTGCTGGCTTGGAGGCCCCTCACTGCTGACCTAGCTCTCTGTGAGCATCTGTGTGTGTGTGTACGTGTGTGTGTTAGAGAGACATCGTTTTCGGATGATGCCCTGCTGTATGCCGACATCCTCATAGATCACTCAGCCTGATGCAACGCTCACACAAAAACACACTCTCTCTCTCTATAAAACACCTCCTCGAACAGTAGTGTTGTTTCTTTTTCTCATACGCGCACACACAAACAATATCACACACGCACATGCCAGCAGGGAGAGGCCGAGGAGAAAGTCAGGAATCATGCGGTTTAATTAATTACCGTCTAAAAGTGACCGAGGTCAGAGCACAGCTCAGCTGGAGAACTTTCCAAAGGTTATAACCTTACCATCGGACTCTTCTGAGGCTGTCAGCTGTCTGCGAAGGTGAATTAAGATCACCTTAAAGTGTATTTCTTTTTTTTTTTTTTTTTATACGTACGAAGCCAACTGTTGTAACACTGTCACTCTATAAAACTGTGCCCACATGAAGTTTAGTTAGAGTTCTTAATTTAACTTTAATTACTGCTTAATCTAAAATATATTTGATAAAAAGAATAAAACTGTCACGTTTTTATCCCTGTGCCGCTTTCCAATTTGCAAATGTATTTTTTTATGTCTGTGCTTTGCTCAAATGACTTTGGTTCCTGTTTCAATATAGATATTTAATTCATATGATTTAAAAGTGGCTTCACATCCATGTTTTTAAATCAAATACTGAGCTTTGGGGTTGGTGCACCAGCTGGGCTTACACCTGGATGTAACCTTACTTCAGATTTAGAGCTGAAAGTTAAAACAAACCTATCCCTGCGCAGTATTCGACTAACTTGACTCGACCCTTAAAGACTTGAGTCTTGACTGGGCTTCGAGCTTTGGGTGATCTTTGTATTCCATATCTTTGTCTCAATAACATCAAAAGCTCAATATCATGTCATCTTATCACATCTTCTGTGTATGGTGTGCAGACACAGAAGATGACTTGACTGGGACTTAAAGGTGGTGTAGGCAGGATCTGAGGAAGTGCCAGTTTTTAGGAGAAATCTTGAATGTAAACTCTACCCCTCCCAACCAGTTTTCCCCTCAGCTCCTCCTCTCCCCTCCTTCTCTGCTCCAGCAAGCCCCGCCCACAAACAGATGCTTCTGCGCACTCGTATCATTCCAATTAAATTCAGATATAATGCAGATAAATACTTCAGATAATTACAAATGGGGCCCAGTCAAGGTGAAAGTAAACAGCATTGGTGCTACTGTAGATGCCAACAGACTACCAGCAAACACAATGTTTGCAGGACTTCTACAACTAGGATAAAGTGACATAGTCCAGGACCCGAGATAAACAGTTTAGTGGCGCTACAACATGCAGCAGGTCCCATTTGACAAGAAACACTTCTGTTACAGACACTTGGCTTACTTTGTTAGAGTGATTTACCTGTCCAGCAGAAAGGTTACAGGGTCTGTAAAATCCTGAAGCGTCCCATATCATTGTTGACCCAGCTTCTTAGCTCTGGTCCAGTCTACCTCTTTTTTTAAGCGCCTGTTATTCTGCCCGTTATTCTGACTTGGACTTGACCCCTCCGAGACTTGAGACTTGAGACTTGACATGAACTTACAGAAAGTAACTTGTGCCCATCTCTGTTCGATATCATATTAACAGAAAAAGTAATGGTAACAAAGAGAAAGGTGATGGCAGCATCTGGTGGATGGGATGATTGATGAAGGTGCATCTAGATGCAAGACGGTATATAATCTGTGATCAGACACTTCTCAAGAGAGGGAGTTGA
This sequence comes from Xyrichtys novacula, assembly GCA_962446985.1. Classification (NCBI taxonomy): domain Eukaryota; kingdom Metazoa; phylum Chordata; class Actinopteri; order Labriformes; family Labridae; genus Xyrichtys; species Xyrichtys novacula. The sequence goes on from OY660874.1 coordinate 7,766,042, forward strand.
TCTGATTTTGCGTTTTGTTAGGTAAGCTTTGTTTAATCGAAGAGCTCCCACCTCAACAACAGCATGTGTCAGATAGAAACTGTGCTTTTTCCTGCCATCCAGCTGCTGATTTCCCTGAAGTTTGATGCAAATGAGGTTGTCAACTCTGAGGTGTCAATCCTGTGAAAGAGGGGGGATTCTCTGCAATTTAACGATTATGCAGCTTTCTTATGGCGTCCTGGTAACATACCACTCCAGTTTTCCTATTAAAAGACACTATTCAGACATCTCTTTAGCAGACAGATTAAAAGCAAACAGCTATATAATATTGGATTAATTAAACTGCTACATAGTGATTAAGGTCAGGAAGGTCCTCAGCAGGAGACTATGGAGAACAAAAAGAGAAGGACTGAAATATATATAAATATATTTTTAGATAAATACTTAAATATGTCATTATTAATTAAAATGAGAGTTAAATACATAAATGCGTCATTAAATGTGTCATTAATTTATTAAAATACCAGTTCACTTAATGTAAAAACATAATTATCATTATTATTATTATAATTTATTTCATGATTTAATTAATTATGTCATGGACCTGTGTTGCAGTGCTTCATGATTTTATTTCATCTGTCAAACTCACCCATTAAAGTCAGTGACCAGATCCTAACACCTGATTGGTTACCCGGCACATCAAGTCAACACAGATGGACTCCAGATAATGGATTGATGCAGCCACTCTATGGTCAATTTGTGCTCTCTTTGTCGGAGGGTGCGGGGATAACTCCAAATATGTCTCTCAATTCCTTTGCTTTACACGCTACATGCTCCAGGTCAGCATTTCTCAATTTTTTTTCAGTCACAGCACCTTTCAATAATACATAAAATCTCACACACACCCCAATGTTAAGTAGGCCACAATTAAAAATGGTACTACAGGGTGTCACTGTAAATGCAAATGTCCTGTTTATTTAGATGGGACGGTATCAATGAACAGAGCATAATACGAACTGAAAATGCATCAAAGATAAGCAGGAATGTTTCTTTCCATTCTAAGTGCTGGTTTCCATCCACGCCTGCCTACCCTACACATACGCACATGCGCACACACTAATCCGCAATGAGAGAGGAAGAGAGATGGCCCTACAGGCACAGGGCGTGTAGTCACGTCCTCACACTCACCGGTATCTACCTTTGCAACCTCTGGTGCAGACTCAGAACTGGTGGATGAAGCCTTCCACATACTCTGCACAGTCTTGAATATCAATAACCAACTCCCAAGAAAGTTGGAGCATATCCTCCATAGACCCTTTGTTTTGAATGACATCAAGCTTCTGACCAAAGAAATGGATCACACTAAATCAGCATTAGTCCCGCTCACTGGGTGAATAAGAATTAGATTAAGAAGAATAAGAAGAACTTTATTGATCCCCGAAGGGAAATTCAATTGTCTGTTGTCTCACATAATATATCTCTTAAATTTATCTACTATTTACACAAGAGCTATAGAGTCTAATGGCTGTTGGTACAAAAGATATTCTAAATCTTTCTGTCCTGCAGCGAAGAGAGAGGAGCCGTCCACCACCATTGGCCCTTTGGTCCATCACGGTGTTGTGAAGTGGGTGATCATGTTCTTCAGAATAGTCTCCAGCTTCCTCAGTGTAGATCTCTTCACCACATCCTCCACTGAGTCCAGCTTGAGTTCAGCCACAGAGCCAGCCTTTTTCACCAGTTTGACAGATAAAATAAATTCATGAAGCACTGCGACACAGGTCCATGAAATAATTAATTAAATAGTAAACATATGTCTTTACATTGAATGAACTGGTATTTTGATAAATTAATGACACATGTAATGACACATTTCTATTTTAATTTACTAAGGACACATTCAAGTATTTATTTAAAGATGTATTTATATATTTCATTCTGTCTCTTTTTGTCCTCCATAGCAGACTGGGTGAGCAGGCTTTGGTAGTTTTGTTAGGGGTGCCATCTTTAAGTCTCAGGAAATATTCTTTACACATTTATAAGCAAGTAATACATCTGAAGGAGTTTTATCTATAATAGGGTGAGATGATCTTGTGTTAAAATTAGTGGAAAGTTAACACAGAAAATGTAAGTCTCATACTGTCACAGATATCAACGGAAAAATAATAAAATAATGTTCTGCTACAAGACAGACTCCAATTCACAGTTTTATAAGTTAAAAATTGGCACCCACACTACAAAGCCAACTAGAGTATTTTTGATGTCTCTCAGTTGGAGACATTAACACCTTGGGAGTTTAAATAAAGCCGACCTCTGAGAATCCTGCAAGTCTGTCTCGAGGTTTTCACAGGAACAGTGCCAGGCAGTGAGTTCTAATTATTATCTTCAATTTAACAAGGTCACAGTTCTATTCCTGGGTATGAAAGAGTTTGAAAAGTCAAATACTCTGTGACAAGGTGCTCAACTTAATTCTTTTTTAAAAATAAATATTGTAAGCTATTGCCTTTTTCAAGTTTTGGTTTGTAAAACTTTCCCTGCAAAAGGTACAGAGTTTTGTGTTGACCACAAAGGCAGCATTACTGGGCGACACAGTACCTCTAACCCAAGAAAGCAGGTCCTTGTAGCCTGGGGAGAGCATGGAGCAGGAAACTAACTTATGTGCTGCATTCATCGATTATAAAATTAATTGAATCATATGGAACTTTGCAAACGCTGCGATTTCATTTCAACTATACAGTTGGATGGATATACATGCAGGTCACTGGAGGCTAAACGTGCATACTAAAACATGAACCAAAACCTTTTATTGAAATTTTGTTTTCAACAACTCTGAATTAAAATCTTCTCATATAGTACAGTTCATAGTAAATGGTTTGTTAACCTATCAGCCATACTATTTATTTTATGTGAGGCAGTATCTTCTCTTAACGTCCTTTGTGGTGGGAGGTCAGTTGAGGCAGCTGTAAGGTGGCTGCTTGCCTTTAACATAATAAAAGATAATAATAATAATAATAATAATAATAATAATAAAAAGAAAAACAAGTTCAGTATGTTTTATCTGACATATATTTCACTTTTTAGATACATAAATGGAAAAATAAACAACTCTGTTTTCGAGATGTTATTTTATTCTTTCAAGTTTACGATGCTTTGTGGCAAAAAAAAGGGGCAGCGAACAATATTATTCAAGACCTTCTACAATTAAAAAAAAAACATGCATATAGGTGAATTGAATGATGAGGTAATAGGGTATTTAAGTTTTGATGATGCCTTATCATACTCAAGGTCACAGCCAACCACAGAGGGGACGGACATTTGAAAACATCTTGAGAAAAGTGATGCCCAGAGCTGCTCAGTGGGGCTCAGTTGTCCTGTAAAAGCCCCAGCTGCTCTTACAGATGAAAACTGAGCGTGCTCATAATATCAGTGGTGGATCCAGAGCAGGTGAAAAATATCAATAATTGAGCATTAAAGAAGGCTGATAGTGTTATTAGATACTGAGGGAATGGCAAGTGTTAAGAGTGCCCCACTGATAAAGCATTGCACCGTCAGAAAAGAACATTGGCAGCTGAGCCACACATTTATCTTTTTCTTCACACTTGCATTATGTGTTAAATCCTGGTGCTTCCATTATCCAGAATGCAACGCAACCCCAACAGTATAATAAAGATTGATGTGTGTGCTAGCATAGCCCTTGTTGTGAGCCTCATGCAGAGGTTAGGAGCGACCTTGTTGAATTTGTCTACATCTCCATCTTTCATAAGTACAAGTGCCATCAAATGTGGCATTAGTTTTTGTGATTGTAAACCAAAGTTTCAAACAAATCAAGTTTGATCAGACAACAAGTTTGAGAGTTTTTACAATCCTGAAAAGATAAATAAATATTTGACCTAAAACCATTAGCCTCAACGAGACTAGACAGGAAGTTTTACAAGTATCATGTGGCAGAGTTAATACACCCTCTGGAGACCACGAATTTGTGTATGAGAATCTTACAAAATCAAGAAGTTTTTAATTTAAAATCAAAAACTTGACCTGGCGCCATAGGGCAGATCAGGGCATACTAAAACTCTTCTCCTCTGGGGATCATGAATTCAAGTATTTTGAGGCATTCAAGCCAATTGTTGTGAAATATTTCAGATAGCTACATGATGAATAAACTCCTCATCAATCATACCAAAAACACAGCTGGGAACGACCCAATCATAAACTGCTGTGGTGTTTCAGTGTTAAATTTTCAGTACACCATCAAAGTGAAACCATGATCATGTCAGTCTGCGTGAGTGCTGATCAACAAGTGATCCACGTCTCTCCTCTTTCCTCTTGTTCCCTGTGTCCATAATGAGGAGGGCTGGATTGTGCTGGAAGGAAGATTATGTAAGATTCACCTCTGAGGAAGTTGAAAGGCATCGCCTCAGGTGAGATGACAGTGATTGAAGCAGGGTTACAGCTTTGTGGTGAGATTTCATACAGGTTGCCTCATTATTGGACTTATTGGATACCAGCAGCATGTTAATTTAGACTTTAATGCAGGCTAACAATATGCTTTTGTTAACCAGCTACAGATTAATTTTGACTTTTATTTTAGAAAAAGAGAATAATTACCATTCATGGCGTGTTAGGTAAGGTTGTTAAAAATAAACTTCATTGAACATTTTCAAATATAAGCTTGATGTTAAAAGTTTTAGAACAAGAATATAGGATAATCCTGTCTATAATACAGCAGCACTGAAGATTTCAAAATTGATTAAAACAAACAAAAAAGTCAATCATAAACACCTTTAAAGGGAAAAAGTTAACTCCAAACTCAGATCCTCGTTAGCCAAAGCTTAATGATAAATGTTAATTAGAGGTTGACACGTCTAATTACGGACACAATTAAAGGTCAAGACTCTGACACGTGATGCCAAGTTATCAAGGGTAAAACTTTCCCCATTTAATTGGTGCAGTTACGATCCAATCAACAGACACGCAATTTGATATTGAAAGGTAAAGTCGTTCAAATTCATCACAGATGACAGGTAAATATTTGATTTCCTTTTTTGTGCGTGATCCATGGCCTCATCTGTTCATCTGTAAGGGTTAATGACCCACTGCACAGATGTCTGACTGAACAGAGGACTCAGATAATCAAGTCTACTCTCAGGTTTTAATTACTGAGGAGGCTGACTTGTATCTCTACAACCTCCTTAGCTGAAGAGAGGACACTCACTTTCAGGATTTTATTTTAGGTGGGGAACAGCTTAATGTATGTTCGATATTTAAGTGTCAAAGACTTTTTTTTTCAGGTACAAAAAAAAAAAAGAAAAAAAACTGCTTTAACTATTTTTTAAACTTCCTGTCAGCAGTCTGTGATACTTCTGACTGATATCCCTCTCATTTCAACAGAAAACAACTACTTTCCAACCAACCAACTGGTAGGGTAATAACACTCAGAAAATGGTCTGACATGATCAAAAATGAATCTCTTTTGCTGAGTGATGTATCTAATGTAAGTAGCACTGACAGCATCACTCATTTCTTCTGGCATGGAAACATGGATGCACGCTCCAGACACAGCTGGATCATGCCAAACTGTGCCATGCTGTGAGATCCTATTCATCATCTGCGCCCAGCCCACAATCAGGGGATCCACCCTAACCCCAAATTTCCAATTGCCACTGATTGTTTCCATTCAAGTTAATGTGTCAAATTCCACCAGCTTATTTCCGGCCCCTGCAGTTCAGAGATCACCAGGGGTCTATTTTTTCTGGACACCACAGCATGCCATATAAATTCAGCACAGATTAGCCCGTGCTGGAAAGTAAGTCAGGCACAGACACAAAATAAAACATCAGGCTTCTTTTCAAAATAAAACGCTACGTGTTTTAGGTGGATCATATTTCACACCATGAAAACGTGGTTTGTTTTGTAGCTAAAGATCAATAATTGCACTTACCTGGACAGAGTCAATTTCATCCCCTATAAGGACACAATCTATTGCTTGTATGGTTATGTGGCTGTCCTTATAGAGACAACTTGTTATGGCACAATTGCATGTGAATATGCAGGTTCTTGTGAGTCCTCGCGATACCTGCTGCCTGAAAGTCACCATGAAATTTGCCTCACAAACGCATCCAGTAGGAATTGTCAGATGGCTAAAAGGGCCGCCATTTTGCATGAAAATTTGGAGTAACTAGTGCTTCAGTATTATGCTGAAATCTTGTAGTATACAGGACCATAAGAAATGCATACATGCACATTAAACACACATCACCCAGTGTAGCATCATTATTCACAAAGCTGCATACAGCTGCAGGACCACAGAACAACTCTGCTCTGTGACCAAATAGGAGTGTGGGGATGTGCTCACACATACAGATGCATACGTTCACACATGACCTCAGCTAACTGACGAATGGCGAAATGTGTTTTAATATGAAGCACAGCAGGTCTATCACAGCTAGTCAGTTAAGTCTGCGTGTCTTTTTTTGTTTGTCTTACCTTAAGCAAGAATGAACCACAGAGGCCTTGGCTCGGCCTCGTTTCGCTGCTGTCCTGTTAGAGAAGATGCCCTGCTTTGACCCAGGATCTCACAAACGGCAGTGGATCAAATAAGTCCACAGGAGGTCCATTTAGGTCCACAAACTGAATTGAAGACAGGCCGTCTTTGCACAACTTGTTGTGGCTCTGGCTGGCTGTGTCATTTACTGCTGATCCTCTTTCACATTCAGCAGCAGTGGGGAGGAAAGTGCAACTTGCAATGTATAGTCTTTTCAGTGTTTTGCCCTGAGGTGAGCAGTTTCCAGTCTCTAAACTGCTCAACGGCCTCCCGGTTGGTTTACGCAATGATTTTGCTCGGCTGTGCACCTCTTCCTAGCCATAATTTACAATGAACATAACATACTTTCAAATGGCATTTGTAGTGACGACAGCAAGTTAAAAAAATGACGTTGCAGATTAGGCCTGAACGATATATCGTTTGGCTATCGTCATCGCGATGTACGTGTGTGCGATAGTCACATCGCAGAGCCTGCGATATTGAAGGTGAATGAACTCATCTAATTTCAAGGGTAACCGACTGAGATACACTCCATGTGACTCTGCATGTGCTGTGCAGCGATCCACCAATCGCCTTCGTCCTTAACTCATATGCCAATAAGACTCACTTCTCAGTTGCCAATCAGACTACCCTGCCAGCTGTCAATCAAAATCAGGGAGGAGGAAACCCACCCCTGCACGTGTTCTGCACATGGAGGGAGACGTGTGTCTGCTGAAATTTACTTTCAGAACTTTACTCATGACTATTAAGCCCAACAAATAAGAACTGTATGGGTTTTAAATTGTACATTTCCGTGGACCACTCTACTATAAGCAGTGCGCGTTTTGCGAGGTGCATGCAATTCTCGGAGGACATGCGTTTCTCGGCACAACACCGCTAACAACAACAACAACGATCGCAAAATGAACAACGAACAAGCGAAAACCACCGAAAATGAAGATTTGTTGCCAAAAAGAAAAGGAAAGTCAGTTATCTGGAATTATTTCGGTTAAAAGAAGGATGATGTCGACCAAAACACGTCTTCTGTGTTCATCTGTTGCCACAATAACGTCCCAGCACAATAAAAGCTAAAAATATCTCTGAGACAGACAGAAGCCGTTCTACTAACATTCACAAAAAGAGGTAAGATCAGAGCAGATTAACTGTCCTCAAGATTTCAGCAGTGCAGCATAACATTAAGTGCTATTCAGGTCATCTGGTGAAAATACTGTATTTTTAATATCGCAATATATATCGCAGGGTTGAAAAAAATCGCAATATTATTTTTTTCCAATATCATGCAGCCTTATTGCAGATGCTTCTGAAGAGCCCCCCCCCAAAAAAAATAAATAAATAAATAAATAAATAAATAAAATAAAATTGCAGTTGAGAGTTTCAAGGGGTCTCTTGTGTCAATTAAGAGGTCTCCAACCCCCCTAGATCCCCTGTATTTTGCACAGTGTCTGCGCCTCTTTACCTCTAGGTAGTAGAGAACTATATAGCATTAAGGTTGTAGCTACTGACTGGAGCTTCAGCCCCCACCAGTGGTGGGCAGCTGCACTACACCCCAGACACAACACATGACCTGCATTTTGGACCTACAATAACAAAAATACCTATACTAAGTGTGCACATTTCTGGTCCTGCTTAAGTCAAGGTTTAGAGATGTGGAAGGATGGGTTCTCAACATCTGCAGCTGCATTATTCATAACCAAATTTATGGACTGGGACATGGTCTTTATTCTGTTTAATCTTTTTTTTGTGGACTGCCTTATACTTCACGAGGTGATGTAAAAAACTACAAAATCACAGCTCTGCCTTAATTATCTTCTCTTGGTTGAAGTCTGAGTGTTATAAAATTATTCAAGAATATTTAGTTATTTGGGAAATGCTTTAGAAGTAATATCATTTTCATTCAGTCGCTGAATCAAGCCATTCACCAGCACTAACCTCCAACAAGTACCTGATCTGTTACAGGATGAGATAAAGATAAACAACCTCTCTTCTTTAAATAAAGCTTACTTCTCTGCTCCTTCTCACTTGAAAGGAACTCAACAGTGCGAAAGATAAACAGGAACACTCTGTAATCCTAAGGGACAGATGATCAGGTCACTGTGTGTTTGTGTGTGCATGGTGAAAAGAAAACAGGATTCATAAATGTGTGACTGTGTGTCTCTCTGCATATATCTGTCCTTTGTTGTGTAGGCATGTGCAAAATCAGCGTTTCTCAGTGTCTCAGAGTGGAGCACATATGTTTGTGTTTCTTCCTGCGTGTGAATTCAAGACTTAAGTGTAGCTGCAAGAGTTTGTGTTTGTCTTTATGTGTCTTTGTAGGAGACAGAGAGGTCAGAGTAAAGCTGACAGGTTGTGCACTGTGGCAAGGTCACCCGGGGAATACAGCTGGGAAAGATGGATGGATGGATTAATGGATGGAAGAGAGGAGCTCAGGAGGCACTGTGAGGGAAAGTGTGTGTGTGAAATTAGTCTGTGGAGGGGAAAACTTGAAAGACAGTCACAACAGTCAGTCATAGCCACAGGAGGGAGATGCCATGTTGTTTATTTGAGGTATGATTTATGGTTGTAAAAAAGCTTTTTACGTCATGGTTTGAGCCTGTTATAGTCAGATCATATATGATGACTAATTTTTTAAAGAGCTCCATTATATGGTGGTGGACTCTATGTATGAGTTAGACAATGATATGCACATTCAATACGTCAATTGATAGATTTTATATCTGCATCAGCAAAATCGTCTTCAGGCTCATTTATGCTTACCATACGTATGAAAAAGTATGTGCCCGTTTCAAACGATGGTTCCGTCACAGCTCACATTCTTACATGCGTCTTATACGTAAGCATGGATGTTAAACATTATGGATGTTAAACCAGGGGGTAGGCCAGAGACAAAGGTTTGTGTCAACAACAAACGAAAAGAAACATGGCGACTCTGGAGGAGTTAGTAATAATGCATATGTAATGTATATATAATGTATATAATAGGAGACAGAAATGGGGGCAGAATTGGAGGAGGCAGTGGTCGGTCAGGCCACTAAATGCCTCCCGGTTGGAGGACAGAGAATTCCTTTCACTAGTCATACCGATGAGAGAAACTGACAACAATCGCCATTTTCAGTACTGCAGGATGTCCGCCAGGGCATTTGACAACTTGCTTCGCCGGGTGGCCCCCTACATCGAGCACCACAAGTCACACAGCGTGACTGTGATCGGTGCAGAGCGACTAGCAGTCACCCTGCGCTATCTGGCCCCCATGGTTTCAGGTGGTACTGCTCCATCTGGCCCATACCTGTAAACTCTAAGGAAATGTGCTGGAAAAAAAAAAAAAAAAAAACGCGAAGCACAGATGGAGAGCTACGTCCGTGTCTGAATCTGTATGTAACGTTGAGCATAAATGAGCCTTTCAGCTGCAGCTGTGGAGCTTCTGTGATTGTTGATGAAGTCGAGAGGGCTGTAAGCCTCTACAAGGTATGACACAGCACCACTTCTCTAACTTTTATCATGAAAACACAGATTAATGGAATATTACATCGATGTTTTGCATGACAAGTACCTCTTCAATGGTGGGGGAAGAGTTAACATGTACAGTGTGAGTACTCGAACTGTGTCTGACAGTTGGAGTGAACAGTCTGAGCAAATGAGTCATGAACTTTGGTCATGCGCCCTGAATGATTCATTTGTACAGCGGGGATTCACCTTACACCCAACTTCATTTATCAACCTTTGGAAGTGAAGGATTTTGTCTAAAGTTAAAGAAAAAACTCCACACTTGGCTGTTGTTCATCACAGACAGAGTGTAGACATTGTGAAGGAAACATTGATCTAACTTTATAATCCAAAGTGAATTTTGCTACATGCACTTTCTAAATGCTACTTTTTTGCTTTTACAACCAAACTAATCTTTTCTAATAAAGCACGTCAGCTCTGTTTAGTTGGGCTTGCTTGAACAGATGTTCAGAGCTTTATATCAGCAGTGTATTTTAGCGTTTGCTACTGGTATGGTAGCTACACAAGGCCACAGCGAAAGTAGAAAGTGACAGGGCCACTTTTTTTAAGATAAAAGATATGAAATGTGAAAATATTAATGCTGAATCAAAGAAACAGCCAAAGGTAGAGTTTCAAAAGCATGATTTACAGATTAAGTGCTGGTGTCGATGATACCCATATGTCCCAAGTGTTGCCAGTTTACAGTCTCTTTAAAGTTGAGTCATCCCTCACCTCTGTAGACCTTGGCTGCCTTTGAGTTAGTGACACAGAAGAGATAGCAGGAAGTGAAGGATGGAGAGAGGAAAGACAAGTGGAAGGGACAGAAAAGAAATATATTTGGTCTGTCCTTTGATGTGCTTCATCAAGGAGAAAGAGAGGGATGAAACAAGGGGAAGTTAAGCGTTGGGGCACAGGTGTGTGTGTGAGAGTATACTCTCTCTATATCCATCACCTGTACAGACAAAAGCCTTGTCGTCAACCTGATTTATTTTTATTCACATGAATAACGGCTGATACTTTGCTTTTTGTGCAGGTTTGTGCACGTCTATGTGACTTTCTGCTCTCTGTTTGTGAATATACACTGATGATGTTTGTGTTTACAGGACTTACATAGCTTTCAACATTGGACCACCATAAACAAGCCCTGATGGTGTAAATATTTTCATGTGCTGCTGCTGTGTTGACAGGTAATTTTAATTTGCATAACTCAGTACTGTACTAATTCAGCTGACATTGCACCTTGGAGCGATTCTTGCCCTTTTAATCAGAAGCAGGATACATGCCTGCTAATGCACTCAATCTGGTGACCTTTTGTTTACAGAGCAGTCGCTCTCACCACTCAGCTGTCCCGCTCGCTGCAAATGTGTGCAAGCTGCCAACTGAAATGGCTTTTTAATTGACTTACATGCTATCAGGGCGCTGCAGAAAATTTGGTGTTTGTTTCAACATTAAAACAGCAAGTAGTTAAAGATTTTACGACTTTGGATCCAAGCCAGAGAAATAATAAATGGTACTTGGAAATGTCAAAGAGGACAAAATCTTTGTCCCAGTTTGAGACGTGTATTTTGAAAACAAGACTTTCACGTTGCTGACATTGGGAAATTAGTACATTTATACAGTATGTCTAGTAAAGAGTTTATGTATAAAGAGAAGATTAATGTTTCATCTCAATGATCCAGTGTAGTTTTATGTATGAGAGAGGGATCATTTTTAAGTAGACCTAATAGATTAATTTAAACCTTTTATTATGTCCAGAGTGAATTAGCAGTACTTGCAGCTCCGAAATCTCCTAATTTATCTCATACTTGCATTTGTGTAAACCCACATTTCAGTACTATTTAACCTCTGGCTGATTGGTTTCATTTTACCTGCTTTTAATCTGGTATGTGTCACGTCTCCTTATTAGTTAAATTGTTTTTTTCATCCCTCATGTTTCTTGTCTTGTGTTTCCTGTTTTTATTTTGATACTCACCCTTGTCTCTTGTTTTAGGCCCATTGACTTCCTCCTCCTTGTGTAACCTGCTCCCCTGATTACCCTGATGTGTCTTATCTGTGTCTTGTTTACTCCACTGCCCTGGTGTATTTAAACCCAGCCTTCCCTCCTCTCTGTGCCAGTTCGTCTAGTGTTTGCCTCAGTGTTTTCACCTCCTTTAGTAGTGTTTGACTTAGCCTCTTGTCTGCCAATTTGGATACCCCTGCCTTGCTCATTTGGAACCTGTGTACCAACTCAATTTTGGAATAAATGCACTTTGATTTTGCCAGCCTGTAAGTCTGCATCTGGGTCTTCTTTGGTTTAGTTAGACTCAGCTTGTGGGTGTTACTTTTTACACAGTTGTATTGTTATTAAATGAATCGACACAATTTTCCCTTACAGAAAATAGCTGAAGCTAGCCGTTAGTTCCTCATCATAGCTGTCAGCACTTAGCCATTGCTACATTAACATTAATCAAGGGAACATTAGCAGATGGAACATCCACAGGGTTCAGTAGCACCTGAGATGCAATACTAGCTTACACCTGCCTTAGTTTGCAAAGAAGTCATTTGTAAAGTGGTGAGCACACAGCAACTGGCAACAGCTGATGTCCTAAAATAAAAAAAAAAACTTTGCGCTGTTTTCCGGAGCTTTTGTCTTTGGAATAAAACAAAAGGAGGTAACTTTCCTCCACCACCAAAGGAAAACTTAGGATCAACTTTCTGACATTTACTAAATCTATGAAGTGCAGAGTTGAAGGAAATGCTGTGAAACAGACTGTCTAGCTTCTTAGTGGGTGTATCTTGGAGAGAGCTGCCAGGTGGATAGTTTATCTTATGTTGTAAAAATTTGCTCAGGTAATGATGGACTTTTAACATTAGTATCTAAGTCCAGATCAGCATTAAAGGTCTCTCGTAAGTGGACAGGTGTATCACGATCCTGACATGGTGAGCAACCAACTGAGCACAAGTTGACACAAAAAAACTGACAATGACAGTATCTTGCTCAATTTTGTCTATCAAAGATTGATGAGGCCTGATATCTTCTCAGACTGCTCTCGCATCTTTGGCCCCTGATTGGCTAACTGTCATTTTCAGTTGAAGTTTTGGGATGCAAACTGTATTTTTTTTTTTTGCCACAGTGTCAACAGGCAGAGGTGAATCATGCCACAACCTCTTTCTGTAAATCACCCCCTGTAATGAGGTTGTTTAGGTCTTCAGTAAAAAGTGCATCATTAGAGAATTGCTGTGTTTTAATAGAGTTGCCTGCTTTGCATATTTTGGTATCAGTCAAGCCACAAAACTAACTGGATTACCTCGTTCAAAATTTCACTAAATGCTCAGAATCATCTTTATCAGAGTCCCTAGTTATTCAGCTGTTCTGCACAGTGACTCTCCAGTTCTGACATTAAACTTTCCTCTGACATCAATTCCTGTTATTTATAGAAAATATTAATTCCCAGAAGAAGTATTCCATTGTCAAATTTATTACAAAGTATTTTTAACCTGAAGCACTGAGTCTAAAGACTTACCGTCATCAGCAGCAGCCCATGAGGGAAATTTGAACTGACTGAAATTGTGAGTCATCGCGGTGCAGCAGCTCACAGCAAGCATAAAACTTTCTCCCTAAGTTCCTAAAAAGTGACTCTGCAGACACATGCTTTTTTGCAGGATATTGATAATATACCAGCAAACCCAAGCTACTGGATTTTGTTTATACAGAGAACTGTGGCCCCGGGTTATCACAAAGACAGCATTCTGAATGTGTGACTGTATGTTTGTGCTGCATATTCAGGACTCACCGACTTGAGAGAAATAACAGAATGAAAGGTACACAGAGAGAGAGAGAGAGAGAGAGAGAGAGGAAATGGAATATGCAGGTTGTTTGTGCTTATGCATACGGCACCTACAAAGCATCAGTATTACATGGCATCTCAGCTGCGAGAGACAAAGGTTATTTATGTGAAAAAAGAGAGCACATATACTGTAGGAGTAACATCACTTGACAGTATTCAGTTTGTTGCAGGTTGGCTTTTGTAGCAGGCAAAGCGAGGTGTTGGGGATGTACTGTGGCTTCTTCACAGCCGGCTACGTGTTGGCAAATGATTATTTTATACATATGTGGGTTATGTGCTTTTACTTTTCCAGTGCCGTCTCAATTCTCAGTCTCTGCCTGTGTCTGCGCTGAAATAAGGGGAAAAAAGCTGTATAAACAAGGTGCAAAAGTAATTCAAGGGATCAAAAAAAGAGATTGTTGGTATATGTGAGGAAAAGAAAGAGGGAGGGGAGCGCAGCAGATGCAGTTACCTTAACAAGGGGCAAAAATGAGGATTTTCTAAGAGGTCAGTAAGGTGTTGAAAATGTGCACTGAGGGTGGACAAACTCTCCCTCGCTTTAGTTCCCTGACCCTCTAGTTTCTACGCTCCTTTGAGGCCATGTTTGGGGGTCAGATCTCAGCACCCAAGGCCACATTCAGAGGTTTGATGGAGAAAACAGTATGATTGAGAAAACAAATGAAAAACAGGAGGAACAGAGAGTGGGAGGCAAACAAAACCAATGAGAGAAAACTTTAGGTTTACAAATAATGTGGTAGGATTGAAAGAAAACACAAATAGAAAAGAAGAAAGAGGATGGTGGTTTGGTTTTGGCTTTAAAGGGCTATCTTCTTGAATGAGATTGATGAAAAATAGGAGGAAAATACCTCAAAGTGCAGCCTTTTGAATCACAGTGTTTCACATATCCCTTCACTATAGTATCAACCAGGTTTTTTTTTACTGCCAATTTTGTCTTACCCTGATTTAAAGACCATAAAAGATTGTTTAAAATGTTCATTTTCTAATATGAGATTTACACTTCTCATCTTAATAGACACAGCTGCAGTGGGGAGCTCCCCCTTGTGGCAGCTTGGAATAAAAAGAAATCAATTTAACAGACACATAATGAGGATCAGCTTTAGAAAAACTACCTGCAACTTATTCAAGACAAAAACTGTTCAGCTGCAAGGAAGACTATAACCTACAAAGAAGTGGTCCCACAGGGAAGGTGTGTGTATGTCTGAGTAAGTGTTTCTGTCTGTATGCTTGGAGTGAGGGGGAAAATGCCAGTTTGCATGGCTGAAGGTGACTGTGACAGTTTTAGCCACAGGGCGTCATTTTCCTGACGCACAACCCGTCTGCTGCTACACTAGCAGAGCTGCCGTTGTAGACACACAAACACACTCCTTTGTCTATGTACATATTTCAAACTCAGTGCCCTCTTTGGTGTTTACAACTATACTCTTAATTAGTTCATTTAAATAGTCAATCACCATGGTTATATGTTTTTAATTAGTTAAATATCAATTGATTTAGTTAAAAGGAAAAGTTCTCGATCAGTTTCACACTAATTAGAAAAGAAGAAATACTGAGATTACTTTACGGCAAATAACCTCCAAAATAACCTTTTAAATTCTGCACAAACACACATGCCGTGAACAGACACCCAAGATGGAACACACTGTATGCATGGACACACACAAAGATGCACATTTTTCACACCTACACATGGACACAGCTGTGTTATGGCCCACTTTTGAGCAAAACATTGACGTCATTCCTCCATGAAAATGGCTTCGATGAACATTTCAGAAGCTCCCATGGTGACTCAAACACACACACGCACATGCACAGACACATGGGCCCACCATGGAAAACGTGCTCCAACACATAAAGCATCTCTAATCCCCAACGCAAGCAAACTTGTATTATTTGAGGAATGTATTGTTTGTGTGTATGCGTGTTATTGTCTCCTTCTGCAGATCATATCGACTCTATAGGCGATGTCTGTTGAGAAAAACTGAATAATTATGTCTATTTTTCTTCCACCTTCCATCTCTCATCTCTGTTCTTTGTTCTTCTTGTCCCCTCTCTCTAACAGACCCCTCCTTCACTTTCTCCTTTATAATTATTTCCCAAACAATGATCGGGCCAGTTGATTAAAAAGGGTCTTGTGGGAGCTGTTTCCTGGCTAATGGCATCTCCGTTCTACACAATGAGTTCACGCAATCCAAAACAATGCAGAAAATATACTACATTAACACACAGACAGACTGACACAAACACATCAGGGAAGCAAACTCAAAAGATACTCAGAGACACGCAAACATTTGCTGACTAATGGCATCTGCAGAGTAATGTTTTGTGTGCTCACAAATATGTGAGTAAACACACAGAGAACACAAAAGTACTTTACTCATAGGTTTTATTTTTGCAGGAACAGCTTTAAACTGGACTGAGCTGGTTTGTCACAACTTAAAGGGATATTCCGGCGTAAATTTAAGTTATGGTAAAACACACCATAACACTGAGTTAGACACCCCAGGAGAGATGAATGACTGCTTGCTTCTCTGGTTGTTGCTTCTCCAACTTAAGCAACAACCACACAATACACAGCGGTCTATGTCTCCACGCACAAACCTCAACCAAAAAGTCAATCACCGAGTGCAGCGAAAAATTATAATTATTACTTTATGGAAATGCAATTGGACCGCGACCCAAAGGCATAAGAACTACCGTGTCTGCAGTGCAAAATGATTATTATGATTATTATTACTTCATGGGAATGATCAGCTGCACTCGGTGATCGATTCGTCAGGGCTCCCCCACAAACAAGCGGCTGCTGGAGAAGAGTGGGTGAGTTGTGTTTGTTTTCTTTGCTAAAGAAATCAGGCAAAGCTAAAAAGATGTTTGATGGCTAGTACTATGGCTGGGACCCTATATGTACTGTTGATGAGGTTAGGTGCTGTTCTGAGTATTATTTGTGGCTATAGTGGCTTTTTGGTTGAGGTTTGCACATGGAGATGTAGACCACTATGTATTGCTATCTTGTGGTTGTTGTTGAAGTTGGTGGAACTAGAGAAGAAAGTGGTCAGCAACATTCATCTCTCAAGGAGATGTCTAACTCTGTGTTACGGTGTGTTTGACTGTAATTTAAATTGACGCCCAAATATTCTTTTAAAGGTCATTGTTTTGTCAATAATTTCTTTAACTGTAAATCAATATATTTGTCATGAAAAAAATGTATTTGCCAAGACTCTGCTGAGATCATGGGATGTGAAAACATGGTCACAAAAGTTGTAGATTACAAGAGATACAAATGGTTGTGATATTTCTATCTTTTAAAGAGTTGGCCTGTAAAACCTTAGATAGGTAATTCATGATTGACATTAAAGCACTTGTGATGAACTTTGAGTTTGTGTCAATGTCAACGCCCCATCAATTCAACACAAAGGGGACTAAAGAATTATGATGCATGAGTATTTTTGAGTTAGTGTAGGTGCGTAATGCCATGCCAATTGAGCAGAAAATTTGATTGTATAGTCCTTACGGTTGAGGGCCTTACTTCAGATAATGTCATCATCCTCAAAAAGGAGTTCTTCATTTTGAATGTAAAATCATCATAGTGTGTTTTTATATTTCTAATACAAGATACTGATCCATTTTAGCTGGAATTTGTTGGGTTTCTAAAATCTACCCAACAAAAAGAGGTTATCTAAGGTACTATAACTAAGATAAATAGATTGCTTTCAACTAAGGTCGCTTTCACACCTGACCAAGCGGACTCGGTTCGATTGGGGAGCTGAAAGTCGCAACATAGTTGCATTTATCACTTGTTTCGGTTCTGCTTTCACACTGTGATTTCTAAAGCGCACCAAACTTTCCGAGCAGCATCACGTGGTTGAAAGGGGCACTTGTCGATTGGACAAAGTTGGAGGGGTATGTAACCTCACGAATTACAAACAGGGGTGGACTAGCCATCTTGTATTGTCCTTCATCACATTATTTTTTGGAATGCTACAACGTTAGTGAACGTGACTGTTCCTTTAATGCTATCGTAGCTTAACTGGGATTGATCCTGTTATTTTTCTAACTTTGAGGATCTAACGTGACAACATATGAGCTCAGAGTTTAAGGACTGTGACTGTTGGTAGTTGTGATTGGATTTTGTTTAAATATGCCAAATTGTGAATTTATGGGTTATTGTTGTTCAGACAATTGAGCAAAGCTAGCTAGCAACTGCTAATGTCAGCGGTCACTCGCTGCCATAGCAACAAGGGACGCTGTGCTTCCTCTACCCAAGATGCACTGCGTATAGCTTCATTACTTACATTTGGTCCTGTGTTTGGTCCGGTGAGCTTTCACACTGCATTCGAACGGAACCCGGGTTCACTTGCAAGTGAATCGAGACCCCCATTTTCAGGCGGACCAGAGTTCGCTTGTTTGGTCCGCACTAGAGTTCAGAGCTTTCACACCTGCCCAAACGAAGCAGACTACCCGAGGAAACGAACTCTGGTCCATTTAAAGCGGACCAAACAGCTCTGGTGTGAAAGTGACCTAACTTACTCTAAGCTTCATGTCAAAGGCACCAGATAGGTCAGAATAACATGAAAGCACAATGCATATTTGCTAAAACTCACAGCATCAAATAGAGAGACAGTGTGCAGGCTGTAAAAAGTTTGTTGACTGCTTTTGCAACACCAAATGTGTGTGTACAAACTTGTCAGTTTTTCTCATTTACAAGGGACATACACCGATCAGTCATGACATCGTGATTACTGACAGGTGAAGTTAAAAACATAGATCATACCTTCCCAATGGCACCTGTCAGTGAAGATGATATGTTGGGCAGCAAGTGAACATTTTGATGTTGAAAAATGGTCGAGTGTAAGGATGGGAGCAACTTTGACAGGGGCTAAATTTGGATGGTAAGATGACTGGGTCAGAGCATCCCACAACTGCAGTTCTAGTGAGACGTCCCTGGTCTGCACCTACAAGCAGCAGAAGAAGAAAAAGGAAGAAAAAGCAGTGAACCAGCAACAGGGTCATGGGCAGCTAAGGCTCAGTGACGTGTGTGGGGAGCAAAGGCCCTTCTATGTTTAATCCAAGAGAAGAGTAACTCAAGCTCAAACTGCTGAAAATGTTTAACCAGGTTCTGACAGAAAAGCATCAGAACTCACAGTGAACTGCAGTCTGTTGTGTGGACAGCTGCATGGCTACGTACCAGCCAGGGTGTCAATGTGAACCTCTGTTCACTAAAGAAAGTGCCAACAATAGGCCTGGAGGCATCAGAACTGGACCACAGAACTGAAGACAGAGCCCTGAAGGAAAATGACACTGAGGTCAAGGTGTTAAAATGGTCTGTCTAGAAAGTGAACAGA
Source organism: Xyrichtys novacula (assembly GCA_962446985.1). Taxonomy (NCBI): domain Eukaryota; kingdom Metazoa; phylum Chordata; class Actinopteri; order Labriformes; family Labridae; genus Xyrichtys; species Xyrichtys novacula. The sequence goes on from OY660874.1 coordinate 7,785,205, forward strand.
CAGTGAATGGGTGCCTATTTGTTTGCAGGGGGCACACAAATCCTCCTGAAACTCCTCAGGCATGGTCTACTTGAGGACTACTTGAGGGGTTCAAAAACTTAGAAAATCCCTTGGCACCTAATGTGGGACTTTTTATTTCCTTTTTTTTAGAGTGTGTACGGGAGAGTGGGGTAAGATGAGCCATTTTCATTTTTCGGATCACTACATCAAGGCAATCATAGTTCTGTCTCTAACTAGTGTATCTGCATATATTTCAAGATAATGTGCATCCCTGCAAACCAACAGAGTGAGTGTAAACATAACTATCTTGATAATAAAGCATGCCAAAAAAAAGACACACACACACACACACACACACACACACACACACACACACACACTGACTGGAAAAAAGTGTATCCCTCCTGATTAGCAGAGGTTGATCTTTGCTGGAAAGCAGCTGGAGGATGGACGCAGGTTGTCAGCCTCTTTATAATAATGTTAGATCGATCAAAATTTTGCATTATTTGGCATAATTCTTAACAATCAATCATTTAACCATGCCCATTCCCAGTCCTAACTGACTACAAGGTCATTGGTGGATGTTTGTTTGCTATTTAGATGTGGAGCAGGTAGTAGTCAGCCCCAGTGACCCCTCATATGTTCAAGAAGATATGGAGGAAGGACAATGGATCATGGGTGGATTGTTAGCTTCTAATTGTAAGCAAACCCACACATATCACCGTAGGCTAGAAAAATTCCAGTTACCAAATTAAAACAAACATTTTCTGTTAAACGTAACTAAGTTTTAGGCCAGATTTGAATACACCACTGCTGAGTCATGCATCAACAATGGCCAAGCTTACGCCAGTCTTTAGCTCAACTAACAGCTTGATAAGCCCAGAGGAGACCCTCATCTTGGAAAAAAATAAACATGGTGACACTAACCCAGTGCTTCTCAAATAGTGGTGCGATACCTGGGGGGGCGCGTGTGACCCTGGGGAACAGGCTTTTTTTTTTGGCCGTACTAGTATAAAGTGTAATTGCGCGTCCACTACAGTAGGCAGCAGTGGCGCTCTCATTGTTACTTCTGTCACGTTTGCGACAGTGCAACGTTTTACGACTTACAAGACAACAGGTTTACCTTGGGCTGTGTCTCATTTCAGAGACCGCATCGAGCTAAGTGCACTTCTGCACCGTCGAACGGTGCATTTGAAGCTTGCATGACGTCATGACGGCGCGAACGGTGTCCCATTTGGCACGAGATGCTAAGAAATGCTAAGCGGCTTAGCATGTTTTCAAGCGTGCATTTATGCACGCTTTCGTGCCGTCGGTATCCCAGAATGCTTTGCGTGCCGCTGCACAGCTGTGCATTTCAGGTGAGAGGCTGGACTCACTTGGAGACACAGCGTGTCTTAAAAGAAAGTACAAGAAATCCAAAAACAGCAGACAGGTCAGCTTTGTGGTTTCTGAAGAAACAATCAAACTGATGATGATCAACATTTGTGATCCAGAGGGAGTCGAGCTCCGACGAGCACCACGTCTCTGACACCGGCGGTAGCCTTCACCTGCAGAGACACCAACACCTTATTATGGTATATGGATTCATATCATAAATTAAATTACGGATATTTACGGCTGCATTGACAGATATATCATCAGCATATTCATTTCTGCCTCCACAAAAGCAGTGATTTCCTTCAAGTACACCAGTTTTTTTCCCCGTGGAAAAGACGTATTTCTCATACATTCTTTTTTTAAGTCTTTATACTTATGACAATGTGATGCTGATGTACCAAAGGATGAAGTATCTCCTTGTTTGTGAAACCTATACTGAAGCAAAGTTCCTTCAAATGCTTCATGGCCCTAATTTTAACAAGTCTCCTCTGAAATAACAGGTTACGACTTCATTCTCATAAATTAATGATTTTATTCTCGTAAATTCACGACTTAAATCTCGAAGTCTTTAAAGAAAATTCTAAATACGTCCCTCATACTCCTTCATACAAAACAATCATTGAATTAATTTTTGTGGGAATGATCTCTGCTTGTATGTATCTACTATTTTGTAAACATTGAGCAGGAGCTGAGAGTTGCACTATCATGCTTCGAACCTCGCTTCGAAAAGCTGTGCACTGCAAAACGTGCTCATTGTAGCCATTAAACCTGACTTCCTCCTCATTTTGATCAAAAAAAGAAAGAAAAAAAGAGCACAAATTGTTTAATTCATTTTTGTTTTGTAGGTTCAAGTGTTTTATATATTGTGCTCCTGAGTTAATGTTGCTGAACTGAATATAAATTAGTTATTTTTTTTTAGTTTTTGTAGTTTATTAGTTATTATAATTATTAAATATTATTTATTGATTTGATTTAATTTTGCAATGGTGCAATTAGTTGGTCAAACATGTTTACAGTTTAAACAAGGATTTATTTATTTTTAATTTCAGGCATTGATGCACTTAAAATCTTTTCTGTTGCAGACTTAAAACACGATTTAGTAAAGTTATTATTTGTAAGTTTGACCATATGTCTTTCTTTTTTTCTTTTCTTTAATGTTAATAAGGATAAAATGTTATGCAGAGATGGATAGTCACGGTGGGGAGTGGGGGGCGCGAATAGTTTTCTTCTTGTTAGGGGGGGCTTAACAGAAAATAATTGAGAAGCACTGCACTAACCTTATGCTGCAAGGAACTAAATGCAAGTTTAAACCTAAAAGCCATTCAGAAACACTTCCCTGTGATTCAGCAAACAAACCACTGAACTTTTTCGAAAGGACAGCACAGGACATGAAATCGTAAGCAGATATTTAATGAAAAAAATGTGACATTTAGTGAGAAAGCCCAGCTTGCTAAGTACAACACAGTTTTACAGAAGACTCATGATACCTCTGATGTCTCAGACTGTGGGACCTTTCTGGTATATGTACTGTATGCATGTGACTCCGAGTTATAATGTCTGGATATTACCACTGGTATAGCAGGTGAAAAAATTTGTGATGTGCTGAGAGACTGTAGTTACAAAGTGTACACAGGACTAGGCCAATTATAAAGACATAAGTGGAAGAGTTGCGATTATGGGAGGCAGAAACAGCGGTGCTGTGAAGAGAATTCATGAAGTAGCTTGAAAGAAAAACCACTGTGTCATATATTCACATGCGCAGGTGTACAGTGGACTGCCTGCAGCTCTTGAAAAAGTACTAAAAGATGTTACTTGCATTGTAAATTTAAATGATTTTATTGAGGAATGGCACTCAATAACGAGCTTTTCGACCATTATGTGTGCTGACATAGAGGCAATTCATGCTTGCCTTTATCAGAAGAAGTCTTCTTCAACCAAGCTGTTCACTGAAGATTGGCTTCTCATAGTGTGATATCCGGCAGATATATTTACATCTCTCAATGATCTGAATCTGAAGCTGCAAGGACACTATTATGTTTCCCAAAACTAGGAACATGTTATTGCTTTTCCAAAGTCCCTGAAAACAGCCAAAGCCAAGGCCTCTACATTTTTCTGACTATTTTACGGCAGCTGACACACAGATAAAACATCTGACCGACTCATTCAGACACACCTGCATGCACACATTGATAACTCTGATAGCTACTTGACATTTTGAGCGATAAAATGTAATTTCAAAACCTCTTTGAATTTGAAAGCCATGGGTCATTGTTGGATCTTGGACTAAGTCCAGCTGAAGAAATTGGGCTTCTACAAAAAGAGACACGATGTCAAGCAGTACACTTTACTCTGTTCAAGCACCCAGCTACATAGCTTGGGCTTTGTTAGTCTCCCAGTTTGCTTTTCATGTCTTTCCTTTGAGAATTTCCTTTTGTGGGACTAATAAAGAAGTAGTTTATCTATCCACACAAGTGCAAAGTGGGATTTTCCATGTGTAGAAAAATAAAGGCAGAACAGAGAAATAGTCCAGACATTATTGTCTTTTAAGAGACAAAGCTGAAAGCAAGCGGGCTAACCTGTCAAACACATGTAACTAGTGATGTCCAAAGAAGAGGCTTGTGAGGAGCAGGGTGTGTTGGTGGCCTTGTAAACACACACAGAGTAAGGAGTACTTGTGGAAAAACATGGTAGCCTGCCAAGCCGGTTCAAGGGACCAAATGAATTTGTGGTGTGAAACCGTTTGTGGGAGAGCAACAATAAATTGAATGAAAGGAATCTGACAGGTGACAGTCAAATTTGCTGTGGACTGATTCTGAATTATCATAAAATGCCAACAGATTACCACCTTGACAAAAGTTTGGGAAAGATTGTTTAAAGGCGAGGAGAGGAGCTGATGTTATTAGTCAACACAGGTCTCGGCTGTGTTAAACCCACTTTCCGCCCACTCTCCTCCCTTCCTACGATATACTGTACGAAACAGACACAAGAAAAGAACTAGCTTGTGACTGCTTGAAGGCTGACTGAAGTAGCTCTCTGAGGGATGGTCAGACACTTTCAAAGATAATGTTCAAGATTGATTGTGAATCCCAAAACAACATGTGAGCTTTTATCTGTACAGGTTATTAATGACCCAAACACTTACACTTCCTGACTGCCCATTTTTTTTTTTTTTTTTTTTTTTTTTCCTATTTATTTTTCCAAATTTTTTTTCTGAATTTTTTTGTTACATTTTTTTCGTATATTTTCTTTTTTCCCAATTTTTTTGCAATTCTTTTTCCCCTTTTTTTCAATATTTTTATTCATTTATTTTGTTTCCATTTTTTTTCCAATTTTTTCCAATTTTTTCTTATAATTTTTCCAATTTTTTTCCAATTTTTTTTCCACATTTCTTTCATATTTTTTCTAATCTTTTTTTCCATTTTTTCCCCAATTTTTTTCCAATTTTTTTTCCAAATTTTTTAAAATTTTTTAAACATTTTTTTCCATATTTTTTCTAATCTTTTTTTGCTGCGGCTGAACAGATGATTTGTTTCAGTGATTTAAGCCTACACAGGAATATTATAATATTCAGTTTTGTGAGGCAAATTTATTTTATATGCCAAAATCTATAAAAGAAAGAGAGCGATGCATCCTTTACGCACAGATGGTTCCGATTCTAATGCCATTATTGGAGTTAATGTTGTGATCTGTGCGCACAACCCACTTATGTCACGTGAGGTTTGAATATATGCAACTTGTTGCGAGTGTCGTTATTTGTGGAAAAGGGTGTTTGTCTTACCAGTGGGTCCAACTTTACACACACCAAATCCATCTGTGCTTTTATGAGAGTGTGCAGGACGCCCTCTGCAGAGACACTTGTTGAGGGGCTGCCTTCTGTCGCCATCATGTGGCATTGCTGTGTTCAGACTTCTCTTGATCTCTTTGTCTGCTTCACGAAAATTGTAAAACGCCTCGCCGGTGACGGATTTAAATTGTATTTTCCCAGGCAAGACTCAAAAACCTAGCTCCATAGTCAAACTAATTATTCGTATTAAAAACAAAATCATTCTACATTTATACTTGAGTCCTATAGTATGCAGAAAACTCACTGTTGCCCTGGGAGATGCAGTGACACAATGAATTTACTCGGAAAATGGGTGATTACTGAATTTATCCCTGCTACAATCAGTGTATCCAATAAGGATCGATGATTATCATAATGATGGTATCATTATAATAATAAAAGCAGATTTAATAAATATGATTAGATTTTTTTACTCAGTGGAAGAGAAAATGATACCGCTGAGCGCTCAGATCAAAGAACGTACTTCTTCATGATTTGCATAATAAGCAAATCAATGTAATAGATGTTGTGTAAATTGCAGAAAGACTAGATATTCATCACTAGGGATACCTTTCTTGTTATCAGTCTTTATGTTTGTATGCCCATGTTTCATTAAGATTGTGGGTGCTGGATAGCAATTGAAACAGCTGGCTCACCGGTAGACATGAAAAATCTAGCATATGTTCACACATGTAGCTCCCAACTTCTTTGAAGATATATTAAACATGGAAGACTGAAACGTGTCCCGGAATAAATGGCCACTCATGATTACCCAAGCATGATAACTTAGAATCAGTCATAACTTAGAAAATGATTAAGAAGAGTTAGAACTGCACAGACTGACTCCTTATCTTAATATTTCACAGTACCATACATCATAAAAAGAAAACTTTTGGATCATTTCTCATAAAAACCCACTCCAAAGAAAATCATGTTTTTCTTGTCTACATGTTCATATGGCATTTTCGTGATGCTGCAGGGCATATCATGAGAGAACTAAGTGCAGAATTGCATTTCTGCATTCATATTGCTGCGTTTTCAGGCATTTTCAGACCAGTGAGATTTCTTCGTAGCAAATCCAAGTTCCGCCCCCAGAGCCCTCCTATGCAGGCCACACTCTGAGAAATAGAGGACAATCGCGGAACAAGCATGTGCGCTAATGGATTGCAATGCTCATAAGATTTCTAATAATGATGTTAGATTTCATCGTGTCTCCAAAGACATTAGTGTCTGAGAGCTGAATAGCTCCTATTTTACCTGCCACTTCTTCTACACTGGCAGTGTTAGGCTACAAGCTAGCAGGAAGAGGAGTGTGTCTCTGCCCACGACTCAGAGGCTAATTGCTAATGAGCTACTGGAGCTCTGCAGAAGAAAAGCCCTTGAAAATGACACAGGTAACATGATTTGGGCTTAAACTTCATAATCACAATTTAAAGACCACTGACAACACTTTAATTAGTAAAAGAACAAACAAAGAAACAAAACAAAAAAAACAATTGGAGTGGGACTTTAAAGGTGTCCTATATTAATCTACTGTTCTTGTCTGCCTGTCTGTCTTCTTATTTTCTCCATACTTCCCTTTAGCTTCTTCTCCTTGCAGGTCCAAGTCCACAGTACAGTATGAGTAATGACAAAAACTACCATAGCATCTTGCAATGTTGAGTGATGGCTCCAAAAATAGTTGGAAGGAAGAGTTGTAAATAAAAAAATAAAAGAGAGAGAGAGAGAGGGTCAATAAAAAATAAAAATCAGCGAGAATCATCGAATAAAACACAAAGAATAATAAAAAATCTGAACAGCCATTAAGCATATCAGGAGGCAGAATGGAGGAGTGTTGGGAAGGAAAATATCAGCCTTGTTTCCTCCTCCTAGGTTGTGTGGCAAATCAGTTACTCAGCGGGGGGATACCTCCACTGGAACCTATTACTGATGGAGTTATCTGATGGAGAGATGAAGAGCGAGATGGAGACAGAGGGGGTGACAAAAGGGGGGGGGGGGGCACTGAGGACTAATAAAACCATCTAAGCAGGGAGGAAGAACAACCTGTATGTCTTATTTTAGCCTTCAACCCTTCTTAGCAGCCAATTTGAGCTGACAGAAAGCTTCCAGTGAGCCAACAGCAGGGTAAAAGAAGATGACACCAAAAGACGGAGAAGGCTGACAAACCATACAACCTTAAGGCATGAAAGTTATTTAATGTATAAAGAGAGACTCATGGAAACCACTTAAGACAAAGAATGCGAAAGTGTGTTTATATTATTGAATCGATAGCAGGAGGGACAGTGAATCCTTGGGGGAAAAAAAAGGTTGAGTTGGGACTCAAGCCAAAGTGGAAGATTGCACTACTAGTCCATTAACATTAATTAATCATTACCACATTCACTTTGACATATTAGCATAATTAACACAGACAAATGGCTGAGACCACTGGCAGCTTTTGATGGCAGCTACACTAGATTTCCAATAGTGGCCTACAGAGATGGATTAAGAGGGGAATCGTGGAACAAAGGGTTATTGTTGCTGCACATACTACAATTAGACATCATTCTGTTTGTGCATACATGATGTATTAGAGGTAATGGTTAGGGGCAACTGCAGGAATTAGTAACAACCTGTTTTGTTTTGCAGCTAAGCCAAAGAGAAAATGACCACCAGAATCAAAAGGTAATATAGTGGCTCAATGGTTGGATTTTGGTTGTGTCAATGTAGAAAAAGCCTTGAAATGCTTGTGTCGTAAAAGAGTAAGAGTTTGCCTAGGTTTAAAGGGATATTCTGGCTTAAATTTAAGGTAGGGTCAAACACACTGTAACACGCAGTTAGACACCCCTTCGAGAGATGAATGTTTCCGACTGCTTGCTTCTCTAGCTATACCAATTTTAGTAAAGGCCCCACGATAGCAATTCACAGCGGTCTACATCTCCATGCGCAAACCTCAACCAAAAAGCCACTCTATAGCCACAAATAATGCTCAGAACAGCACTTAGTTCCATCAACAGTACATATAGGGTCCCAGCCATAGTACTAGCCACCAAACATTTTTTTAGCCTTGCCTGGTTTCTTTAGCAAAGAGACCAAACACTACTAACCCACTCTCCTCCAGCAGCCGCTTGTTTGCGGGGGAGCCCTGAGGAGTTGATCACCAAGTGCTGCAGAGTTTGGTTTGGTTACAATGAATCCTTAAATTGCTGACAATATTACAGCATTGAAATGTATGGATGACATTTGCATTAGGGGAGAGTGGGGTAAGTTGAGCCAAAGGGTAAGTTGAGCCACCCCCTGTTGCTTGGAGATGGTAAAAGTAATTGATCATGTGACCAAATATGGGCATCAACTCATGGAGTTTGTGAAGGAGTGCAGTACATGGGTGAAGGGGTTAGACACTTATTTCCAAAAAGAAAAAAATTCAGTCTTGAAAGTGAATTTAGTCTGTCATAAGTTTTATTAGAATTGTGTTCAGACCAAAAAGCATCACTCTTCCTTATACATTAATTGTGGTATCTATGAGCTACAACATGAGGTCAAAAAACCGAGCATAAAAGTCCATCATTTTAGCTTAGAGGACTACTAAAGTCATCATAGTAGTTCTGGGGTAAGTTGAGCCTGTGGCTCAACTGAGAAAGTAAAGGAGTCTGATGAGAGAGAGATGAGAGAAACTGACTAGAGTTTCAGTTCAGATTGTTGAAATGTGTTACCTTTTCTTTTCAAAAATACAGATGTAAATGTTCACTTAAAGGCATTCTCATGTTAAAATGGCTTTTTACAAAAAAGCTTTTCAGCAGTTATTTGCAATAACAATAAAAAGAATATTGTACCAGTTGAATAGTGTATAATAGATAAAAATACACATGAATATGAAGAAGTGACTGTTATTTAGGGAGAGAGAAGGTGAGGGAGGGCTAAGGTGGAGTGTGTGTGTGTGTGTGTGTGTGTGTGTGTGTGTGTGTGTGTGTTGAAGCAATGCAGTGACTATTATTTAAAGTTATTCTTTGTTGCTAATATTTCTTCCTACGCTCTGAAAGTATTACAAATCCCAGGGACTGAATCACTCATTAATAATGCACTGTGGATAACAAAGATGGGTGCCAGTATGAATATCAACCAGTTATTTTCTCAGTGTCTGAGATGTTTACTGTGAGGAAATGAAAGGGTACTGTTGGATTCTTATGTACTCTGAGTCTCATTTGTAAGAGCCTTTTAAAGTATATGGCACAGAAAATAGCTGGCTTAATGGCTAGTTATACACAGTGGGCATGCTGTGAGCTAAGACGAGAACTGAGGTCAGAGCCAAAGCCTCACTGAGCTGAAGAAAATAAGGAGAGAAAATTGAGGATAAGAATAGTATAAGTACTGATGAAACATTTTGTAGAAATCTATTGCTTTGTTGTGAACCTGCATCCTGGTGACAGAGAAATGACACCCCTCAGGTTACGTGTCACTCAGATATAACTGCTTGGTAGTACACGAAGCTCCTGCTGCTGCCTTGTTTAAGTGGAGTTTGTAATGCGCAGCAAACATTCCCTTCTCAGTCGAGTCAATACCATGTGCAGCAAAAAAATTGTGTAAAAGTAAACATGTATATATACATCACATTCGCATAAGAAAAACACTGCATATCCAAACATAACAACAGAGGGGTTACATGGCACTGCGTGAAAAAGGAGAGAGTTTTAGAGATGAAAACGTAAGCTTGTCTGGATTAGAAAGGGACATACTTTGATGACGAGGTCAAACATTAAAACTACAGTATCCATTAGATTTAAAGTAAGTCCAACCTGGACTCTAAATCTAACAAAGGCACACTAGGCATGGGTGGCATCAATTTCCCCCATCTCTGGACATCTGAGCATGACTTCTGCCAAGGCACTCCCAGGTTTGAACTCCTCAATGTACACTTTTTTTTTTCTTTAAAAAAAAAAATAATTTTAAGGTTGTAAATTCAACTGAATCCTCTTGAGAATTCACCTTACCCCAACTCAGAAGCCAATTAGGAGAAAGACAGTGGAAGGGATATTACATTATTTTTTAAGTGGGTTGGATGAGTAAGTGTATTAGCCACAGTTAATGCTGGTCAACTCTGCCTCATGGAAAAAAACACTGGCAGAAACAGGACACTATCTGCTCAGACAGGTCAGCTCTGCGATTTAGTTAATTTTAACAGACTCTCACCCAAACACTCATCTGACTTAACCTACAAATTTATCAGGACATTATTTTACCATCAGAAAGCCGTTTTGTTTATGGACTCTTTGTAAACGCAGCACACATAGACATGCTGTGCTGCATCAGCACAGCAAGAATTTTAGATCACAGGGCTTCAAAGAGACAAAAATACAACCAAACAAAAAAAACAAGAGATCCTGACAGCTCCAATGACGTACTGTTTACTGCTGACTCATGTAGACACCTTTATGGACCAGGCATTACCAAGGAAAAATGCAACTCAAGGCAACAACTGTCATTATTTTTGATACAGCATAATGATACAGCCCATGGTCTACAGGACATGTTTATATAACCAGAATATACGGTGTTTGTTACTAAGGAGGAAACTTGAGCTGACTTCTGTTTTTCAAGCTTTTACCTCTAGACACCAAACAGGTCAAAACGGAAAAGACAAGACATTATGCTTTTGGACAGCTGCCTTCCTCACATCTCCTTTCTGTCCCTGGTGTAATGGGACACATTTGTTGTATCCCACTTGAGATGATCATCTAGTATTGCCTAAGCCTGACTAAACAGACCACATCAAACTCAGTGGAAAACAGGCAAAACTGTCATACAATAAACCTTAATTGTTGACAGTATCACTTTTCATAGGATGTCATACAAACTATTGTGAGAGCGCTTATGGTTTTTATACAGTCTGGGTGATGGGAGTCTTAAAACTTGAATTTTGGCAAGGAAGTTGCTAAATGCAAATATAGCTATGGTCTAGTGGTAGCTAATGAGTTATCATTAAATTATGCCATTGGAAATATAGCTTTACATCTATCAATATACATTATATAAAGGAAAACAGTTTGTCATATTCTGACATTTCTCTGACTTATGATAACAGTTGAGATTATCAACCTGGGCATGATGTTCACAGGGAGGATGGCCTATTGGTATCTTTTGATGGTCTCTTGTGGATATTTTGGAGCTCAGTCATTAGTTGTGTCAATGGCATTGCTCTTGGTTTCAGAGCCCAGGAGAGAGAAACAGACCTGTTACCACACTTCAGTCTTATGTGGGCATATGAAAAGCCCAGGAGGCAATGGCTGTTATTTGTCTTTTTTTTTTTTTTTAAATCCCACTCACTAACACACCAGCCCATACTAAATAAATTGGTCTCAGATTTCAGGTATCGCCACATTGATTTTATAAGTGGCACCAAGTAGGTGCACTTACAAGTTTTATAAACAATTGGCTTTTAATAAACTGATGCTAAGAATACAATACTTTACAATACAACAAATGAATGTGGTGTTGCAGTTTAATAGATGCAGTACAACCTGCTGTCACCTTCAGCACCATGGACAGCGCCATGTTTTGCTGTTGATAGCTACAGAATATAATGCTGATGAAAGGGCATACAGCAAATTGACATCACTTTCTTCTCAGTCAGGCCAGGCTGTTGCTGTGTAGCTTGTCTGTAACCATTGTTTCTTTATATTTTTTGTGTCTTAAAGGTTCTTACACACCGGGACCGACACAAATATATTATGCGAAATTACGAAATATTCGGAGGCAAATTTTGACGCGCCTGACTGTACACATAGACAAAGACATTTAGCAAACTGTTAAAGCACACAAACTATTGTCATATGAGAAATCCGACACTATGACTCTCCACGAGTTGTCCTTCAGGTCGTTATCTTTGTAATGTTTGTGTCTTTTATCAAAAAGCACTCTGTTCTCCGACAAGTAAACAATCAGCCGTTTGGCCATGTTAGATATACCGGTGAATCAGATGTTGCAACAACACGTAATCTGGTTGGTCAGAAGTGGACACACAGTATGCGAAACTTTAGAAAAATCGACCGTGATCCTAAAAAATAAATGCCGCAGTACCGCAGGACGGGAAAATATCGCTGATGTGAACACTTGTATTGACAGGATACGGGTTCGAAAAATTATATTGACGTCCGAAATAATCCTAGAAAAAAATGGTCTTGGTGTGAAAGGACCTCATTGATAATGAATACAGTGTTACAGTAAATTAAATGAGCTATTAGGCATTATGTATATAAAAAAAATTAATGAAATAAACTGTGTCACAATCCCTTTTGGGGGCAGGGCAGGCCAGGCCTCCTATGGCCCGCCCATGGCAACGGGTGTGGAGAGAAAGAAAAGATAAGTCTAAAGTGAGTGAATAAAGAGAAACACAAAGAGGGCAGAAGCAGGTCATTTTGCATCAGGGGAGTTTGTTCATCAGATGCGACAAAGAGATTACCCAAAAGGAAGTTTAAGAGTTTTAAGATTGTGCATACAAGTGTGTGTCTGAATAAAGAGTAAAATCCTGCAATTAAGATAAAAAATATAAGTCGGGGAGAGAAAGTGTGGCAGTGTGAATTAAAGAGCTATCAGATTGTGGATGACATTAACCCAATCCTTAATGAAGGTGAGAGAAGATGATTGGTTGGGCGTGTATTGCAGGGAGGTCTGCCCAGCGATAGTTGCCTGGGTGACCTCAGTCTCCAAAGACTTGACTGCAGCTCAACTGGCATTTTTAATTGGCTACAAGCACTGCAGCCAGCTCCTGTTGCCCATATTTGGAGGCGATGACATACGGTGTTCATCAGGGTCAAAAGGACAAGAAGTTAGAGGAGAGGGAGGAAATGCATGCAGGGTGGAGTGGTAGGGATGTATTTCGACCAGTGAGAGTTCACACAAGAAGCTGGGAGAGAAATAAGAGGTAATGGATATAATGAATGTTGGAAGAGGGAAGCAGTTTAGGTGTAAGCAACATAGTATTACAAAACAACCATTCTGCTTCTTTAACAATCAACTATTTCACTGTGCGAATTACAGCTGGTCGAGTATAGTCACCAGGGACAACGAGGAGCTTGAACTATTGTGAGCAGACCCAAGGGTCAATTTAGGAAACACAAGAATTCATTTTAGGTCTATGAGTAAGTTCATAGGATTGATACACTCAGGTTTGCACTCAATCGGTTGAAATAGGTTAGCTGATAGACTTTAAAAAGGGAGGAAGACTTCTTTATGATGCCATCTTGTTAACCCATAAAGTAAAATTACAATTACTTTTCCAATATCTAATCATTTGCCAGTCAAAAAAAGCAGTATTTATAAAGTGACTTTATTCCCTGGGCACTCAAAGAAAAGAGATATTAGGGGAGGAAAGTAAAGCTAACAGCATACTAAGTAGCTCAAAGTGTGAAAAAAAAGGAACCATCTAATCACTAATAGAGCCCACACAGACTCGACGGAGACTGGTGCTTGTGAGTTTTTTTGTGAAACACAGCATGAAGCCAATTTTCACTTTCACATCCACTGAGTTCTTGTCATGAGTAGATTGCTCATGTTACATAAGTAGCAGAGCAGAGACCTTTAACACATTCCTGACCAACTGCAAGTGCAATTTACTGGTTTTGTAATTCACTAACAGGAGCTGGATTTGTCAGTGATGATGAAGGAGCATCATGCTTTTTTATATGTTTAAACTTGTATTATAAATAAAAGCACAAAAAAAAAAACAACAATTTTGCAGAGGTATAATTTTCAAAATCTCCATCTGGTAACAAATTTATTTCAAAGTAGGAGCCAACTAAGCAGATGGTGTCCATGCAGATTTGTTGACAGTGATTTAAAGGTCTTTATAAACTGTTCTGGTTGCTTTTTCTGTCTTCAAGTTCAAGTGGAAGGTGGACAAAGAGAAAGAGAAGGGCTCAGTCAAAGAGTTCGAAATGAAGGAGGACAGGGGTGAGTTTATCCTGCCAGTCACTCTCATACATGCTGACAACAGAAGAATAAAAAGAGAGGGAGAGAATGGAAGGAAAGACAGAGAGAAAGTGTTTCCATGTGTTGGCCAGTTCACCCTAAACTTTCCCCCAAGGGAGTCTGAGGAGAAGACAGACACAGACTAAACGCCTGACACACAGCCTCACTTCTAGATCTGTGTCTTACCTTCTTCTTCCCTTTATCTCTGTTTCTATCCTTTGACTTGTCTTTTGTGTCACTAGACTTTTTCTTTCTTTCTTTCTTCCTTTCTTTCTTTTTCTCTGTCATCAGTTCATGGGGCTGGTAAAGACACTGAATAATTTAATGTATCTCTATTGCATTCTTTGCATGTACTAGTTTTAGTCAGGTCACATCAAAATGGATATGTCGGACTCAAAGTATAAACATATTGACTTGACTTATTGTTTCTAACATGTCCATGTAAAGTTAGGAGAGCAGATGAGTAAGCACAACTTATTGATGTGAGTGCATTTAAACTACTTGTGTGAATTCATAATGCACACTTTGCCCTGACTTGTTCTACCTCAATATCGCATGTGTGAGAATAGCGAGGGGGGAATATCGTTTTACTCGATGGTATTGATGAAGTGACTTGGTAGGTAGTTTTCTTCACTTTATTTCAAAAGTAACTGCTGATTGTCTGTTGTTTTAAAGTGCTCTACAAATAAAGTTGAGTTGAGTTGAGTTGTACTTCTAAGTTTAAGGATTTGTTTTCATCCAGTGCTAAACTTAAAAGAATTCAACTTTGTAAAGCTTGTTGTGGTCAAAACGGGTTGGTTGGATCAAATTAACTTTGTTAAAACAAAACAAAACAAAAAAGATTTGTAGGACTTACTCTGCATGCCAGAGTTGGAACTACTTTTCTAATAAATATAATTCATGCAAATTATCACTACAGTTGATAATGAAAACTACATGGAAAGTGTTTGTTTACCAAACCTAATTAAAAAAAATACAAATATATTTCTAGATCAAGTGGTTTAATAATAAAGAGACAACAACAGAATAGTTGTTTGTATGTCTTATGTGGAAAAAAGAACTTTCCATGGAATAAATGCAGGCTTTAATATCAAGGCCTCATATCTAACATTGCCTCAAAGAGACCTGCTTAAATAAGGACATAGGAAGGTACCCTAGCCATTGGTTTTGTATAATGGCCTTTGAAATAGTTGTCATAGAAACCTAAAACTGGATTCACAACATTTCCTGCTATGGTAGAAATTTTGAAAGCATAAGGCTTTTCAATTACAAAAGATATTCAGGGTCATTTTTTTTGCTACAAACATGTAAATAGAAAAGGGATATTTAAGTAAAAATGAGTAAGACTGTTTATTCTTAGACTCTTACAACTCCAAGCATGCCTAAAGTACACATCAGACCATACTAATATTTAATTTTCTTTTTGCTGATAATTAAAATGTTTAAATATTAATGTGCCCTCATCCTGACCTTTCCATTTAATGCCACTTAAGATTTTTTTTCTTATTCATTCTTTGCAGAGAATTAGAAATATTCAGTGATGTCACTCACTAATATTTTAATTTCATGGTCCAAGTCACCCCAATATGTTTCTGCGGGAAGGGAGAGAAAGAGTGACAAAGGGTGAGAAAGAGAGGAGAAGAAGAAAACTGACCATGAGAATGAAATAAAGGAAAGAAAAAAGCGGAGAGGAATTGGTTGGAGGAGAAGAGGGTCAACGTGTAAAAGGGAATGAATAAGGGGACAAGGAGAAGTGGAGAAAAAGAAGGAAAAGCGTAAAGGGGCGGGAAGGTGGAGAAAGATGTAGAGAAGATTTAGTGTGGGAGAGAATGAAAGTGAATAGCTTCCATTAGCCTTGCTTAGCTGAGCCCCAAAACAGTGTTAGCCTAATTAATCTGGAACTTTCTTTAGTAAGTTTTTCATTATAACTTCATCACCTTTTCTTCTGACATTGATTGCTTGTCCTTGACTCACCCTTTCAGCTCTCTTTGAAACAGTGTTTTAAATAAATAAGACCCACAATGTTGAATGTTTGTCTCTTTTAAATGAATATAAAATTACAAAAAGTGTTCATCCTTTACACAGCAACCAACTGCCATTTGTAAGTAAACAACACTGTTGGTGTCGTTTCTGACTATGGGCAGTGTAACAGCTCTCCCAGATGAAGTAAAACACCTTTGGAGCTCCACTTAATGACTGACAGCTGTAGAGATCCTACAGCTCCCCCCTCTTTTTCAACAGATGAAACATGAGTGAAACTGAGAAAAAAATAAAAATAAAAAACATGCACAAACATTATTTCTGTCAATCTGTTTTGCTGTAAACCGTACTGATCTGAGGGATCTCTGTCATTTTGATGGTAAGGTAATTATGTGCTTTAGTTGGTGTAAAAAATTTGACATCAGTCTAGGAGCTCCACCTGCCAGATTACTCTTACCTTAGTTTCTAACTCTGCCACTGCAATACGTCAACACTCACTGACACCAGATATTTTTTTTTACAATAGGAGGAAGTTTAGGCTGTGGTATGTTAGGCTTCCACCAAAACATTTTCACAGTCCCAGACTAAAAAATGAAAGTCTTAAGTAAATCTAAAAGTTTTACTGGATTCACAGTCTCGATCGTTAAATTTAAGATGGTAATCTGTGCTGTTTTGAATCACTCTTTTTCCTAATCTTGGATTTGTGATAATATCAAACGTGTCTGATAGTATCACAAGTCGCATTGATGTTACTCAACCAATAACCAATAAAAATGAGCTCTGACAAAAGTGGAAAAGGAAACCTGACAGTCAAAACAAGAAGAACAAGAATGCATGAAAAATTACTGGTGATAAAATGTCAAAAGCTGATAGACCAGAAAGAGGGGAGGATGGTGGAGCTGTAAGCAGATCAGCCTTGCCTATTCAACATCATCTGCAGGGTTTCCCCAACATGTAATGGCACACCACCACTGCTAAATAAAAGCTGCCATGCCTCAAAAATAACTTTTTTTACGCGCTTCCTCGGACCCAGTATGTATCAGAATATATGGCGCACATGGGCTGTACCGCAGGTCGCGTTGAGTATTAGCATTAGCATTAGTGAGTTTCGAGTCGTCATATGTGAACACACAGCTGATAAATGAGCCCACCCCACACACAGGGGACTAGGCTGTGACTAAAATCTAAACACTTCAGTCTTTAGATGTGAGCAGGTTTGAGCTGGTAGTTTTTCGAGAGTCTTTCCAAATCTTAAAGTCCTCTGATGGATAGCTGGCCTTACACTGACCGTATGACACAGCCAGAGGGTTATGGTACCATTTAAGGGTGTAAAAAAGAAATAAAGAATAAAGTAGTTTGTAACATCAAAACTCCCGTGAAGAAGTTTTAGCTGGTTATGAAACAAAAATCAATACCAACATTGTGCATGATCTACAAAAGCAAACTGAATCATCAGCTGCAAGACTGTTGATTTTTTATACAGTTATTTCTAATGCTTGTAACTGCTGCCCCAAGGTTAGACGAAGCCAGCTGCACGCTGCAGAAACTGCCATTTTTTCTAAACTTTCTACACAACAAAAACTGATCATGACTGATGTGATTGACTGCTGAAAGGACGTAAAGAGAGGAGTTCTGGGTTGGGTTGGGATCATTAAAGCAGCTTGATACAGAAACAGATTAGTCTGGCTCTGCTCATGTTCACTTGCAAATAACTGTTAAGCATATCCAGTGCTAAAATTACACTCATTCATCAAATTAGAAGTTTGGGCTTGTTTTGGCAGGATCAGCACAGCAACTTGTAAAGTTAACTGCTATTTTTTATAACTTTCCCTCTGAGCCATGTTCACACCCAGCAATAGATTTTTTAAAATTATTTTTTCACAGACAAGTTAGACATATTACAGGTAACACACACACACACACACACACACACACCTGTTAAATTATGAGATGAATGCCATTTAGTCGCCTTAGTTTTAGGGTCCTGGTGTTGTGCAAGCTAAAGAACCACCTTGAGCTACTGAGACTCTTGAACAATGTTTCAAAACACAATTCATTTTTGGTAGTTCTTGCAAACATCCCATTACCAAACTCTAATTGAGACTTGGAAGAAGTTACATTATTCTTACTTGTTCCTGGCACGTGAGATCAAGTTGAGGAACCTGTGTCTGAAACCTCCTTGCTAAAGGCAGCAGCAGGTTTGCTCTGAAGGAACGCAGCAGCCTGGTTTTGTTCAGATTGGTCGCCTGCCAACTCGACAGAATGTAGAAGCTGATGTGTTTTCGGGACCGGTACTGGCTACATACTGTCCATCTGTCTTCCTCTGTAGCTTTAGGACACACACAGTACCAATCACCGGGGAAGTATGAAGCAGAGATGTGCATTAACATATAGAGACAGACAGACTCTGTACAAACCAGTCTACAGACAAGGTGAAGATGACACACTCAGACAGTCTAGTATGTCGCTCTTCTGCTGCCTTCCCCTGATGTATCTCAGGCTGTTTCCTCATAAAAAAATCAGTGGTATCAATCTCATACAGACATCAGAAGTTCAATAAAGTTGTATTTGTGATTCTCTGAGTGCTTCACTGTGACAAATACAATGCAAACTACTTTATTCTATACTCTGATACATTCATGCATACTGACAGATACACACATACAATCTTATTACAATTTGCTTAAATCCAGCAAATATGAGTTCTCTATTAATGGACCAGATGTCGCATACTTTGTTCAAATGACAAGGAAAATGGCCACACTTAAGCTCAAACAGTTTATCCAGGGACACTCAGATTTAAAGAAAACTATAGATTCTGCTGTATTCATTGCGGCAGCACTGTGATGATGCTTCAGGTTACTGAGTCCATTTGCTAATAGAGTCTAATTTCAAGTTGTTGTTTTTTTTTTTTTTTTCCCTCAATGTACACTGTATTCAACCATCCAAAGACCAATTATACCTTTCATCTTACTGTAGCTTCAATCTTCAAAATAACTTAATAGTGTAAATTAAAACCTACGTTGCTTCTTTGTAGAAGAGTAACAAAATATGAGTCTCACCAGTTTTCCTGCAATAGGACTGACTAGCACCAAGACAGTCTTAGCCAACTAGTTTATACAGTATCTCTCACTTATGGTAGTCCAATGATGCCACAAAGTCAAATATATCTTTTGTTCCCCTTCGTTTAAATTCTCTGGATGCATTTCACTTTTTTATCAATTGTCAATAAATCACTGCAAAATAAGTTACTTTTTGAAGGGGTAAATGCTGCTGAAGTAAACCAGAGTGAAGCATGTGTATGTTTACTGTTAAACTGATGCCCTGGTTATACATAATCAGGTCCTTTAAAAAACAGAGACATTGACCACTGTTTGCACCCTTTGTTTGGACGCAAACAGAAAATTTGCCCCTGAAAACGATGCTTTTTAAAAACTCTGGCCACAGTGAAGATTTTGGAAAACTCTGCACTGGAAACTGGGTTAAATGCAACGTTGTTTACAATCTACAGTCTGTGTTTACAATCTATGGTGATCGTGGATGCAAGCAGAATAGCATTCGCATTTATGCTGGTGCAATCCCTTTATTTTTGTTTGCATTTGCATCTTCCAAAAGAAGGAAGAGACATTGTTGTTGATTCTGATTGGCTAATGTGGGCTTGAGCTTCTTGCTAAATTGCCACCTACAGATTTGGCATGCTCTTGACGGCATATACACACAAGTTAGTGTAAACCAAAACTTTTCTGAAAAAGTAGTTGTGTGCACGCTTTTTTTTTTTTTTGTAAACGGAGAGGGTGAAATGTCCATTTATGAAAATAGCCAGAAACGTGTAAATGTAGTCTGAGACCTAACAGAAACATGATAGTGCATACTGACACGACATGGAAGATAAAGACTTGAAGTATTTTTCATAACCACTGGCCTACACTGGCATCACTGTAAAGTTGGCTTTCATTCCCACAAGCACAAACTGCCTCTTGTCAGCAGATAATGATTGCTGGTGGGTTTTTCCAAGATTTAACCAGAAGACAAAGATGGCCTTTTGTCATTGCTAGTTTTACTTCTGGAAAAGGTTTCAAGAGTAGTTAAAAAAACATTAAGTTGACAACTTTGTGCATCACTTGAGCACAGAAACCACTAGTGGTAACCAGTGAAAACAAATTCCTTCCAATTTTTTTAGACAAATTCCTTGGCAATGAAA
The DNA here is from genome assembly GCA_962446985.1 of Xyrichtys novacula. Classification (NCBI taxonomy): domain Eukaryota; kingdom Metazoa; phylum Chordata; class Actinopteri; order Labriformes; family Labridae; genus Xyrichtys; species Xyrichtys novacula. The sequence continues at coordinate 7,805,529 of OY660874.1, forward strand.
AGTCATCCAACTTTTGAATGTACCTTTAGTCTGCTTGTATACAGTGTAAAAAAGAATAACATTTCAGTTTTCTTTCAGTATTACATTAGGGACTTAGTTGTCCTTAATATTCTGGTAACCCCTCCAAGACCTATAGTAGCCGGCTTCAAAGAGGTACTTTTCCCATCCTATTTTGATTTACATGTCTACAAAACAAGCAGTTATTTCTGGGGTTATCAATGACAACAGTCAAACAGATGTAATGGCTTTAAAGTTTTTTTTTAAACTTTACAGCTTTAATGAGCTCAAAAGAAAAAGCGTCTCTTTTATCAGCTTTTTGATGACAGTGTGTTTCAGTAGTTGAGCTAAAATTGGATGCCAAATCTACAATGCTATAAAGCTTGCATATTTTACTGAACATGTTGAATAATGGCGATGGAGCTGCTGTGAAACTCACTAGGGGCTCCTCGGCTGCAGGACACGGGAGCACACCAGATTCCTCTGGCTATAAAGGATGAGCCATGTTCTCTTGGCTTCTGAAGGAAACCCAGCAGCATAGTTGAAGCACACACTGCTGGTTTCAGGGTTTGGACACAACAGGCTTACCACAGAGACACTGAATAAGAACTGCAGGGATTCTGCACTGGATGATGTCTGACTGTGCTATCTGCTATTTATTAAGGTGTGTTCTGCTGCTGAGTGACTGAAACCATCTGCTGATTTAAAAAGGTAAAGGCTTGTAGCAGATATATACTTACACTTAAATGGCCAAACCAGAAAAGAAGTGATTCAAGTTATAGACAGAAAACTGCATTTTTATCTGCCTCTGTTGACCCTTTATTGTAAATTATAGTTGGTTGCTGTATTTATGGTGAAATTTATGTCTCAGTCTGCAACAAACCACCTGTTGTCATTTACTTGCATGGATAGTTCTTTCCATTTAACACCATGTCAAATAGGCTAAAGAGAAAAATGAGGATGTGTTTTGCAGTCAACTTCTGTAGGTAGTAGGGATGTAACCATATGAAAATTCTACCTCATGGTTATCATAGCCAAAATAATCAAGATTCTCGGTATTATTGTGGTATTTTTAAACATGCATTCAAAGGCATTGATTATAGCATTTTCAATGCTTTTAACTAAGGCTAAACAATGCCTTGTTTTTATTGCTTCACAGATATCTAGATTACTGTCTTCAACTAAGCGTTCCTTGACATCCTTGTTGTCTTCTCCTTCCAGCATGATTCTATTTCAAACTCAATATAAAGTTTAAATGCAAGTTGTAGGCTACACAATGTGCTTGTGTGGATACTTCAGAGGGCTTGGATGAAGCTGGGAAAGTTAACTGCACCACCATGGCTAAATAAAAGCTGCCACCCCTTAAAAATGAGTCTTTTATAATGTGGCTCTACCTCAGACTCATATATATATATATCAGTTAACATACTTGGGGCACACCGCAGAGTGCCCACACCAAGTATTATTGTTGGCAATCACACAGCTGATTAATAAGGGAGTTATCGTCGGCGATCTCGGCTGGTTCATTACACACACACACACGCACAGTTTTCTTATGAAATGAAAATGTTAATCTTTATCATCAACATTTTTAATACAATTTACTGTTCCATTGGTTAATGTTACGTCTCTAATTGGTCCTCTCTTTCAGCTTTAGTATGTGAACACTGTTGCACTTTAATATTCACAAGTTGGGTGCCAGTAAGAGTTTTGTCTGATAAATAAATTCAATTCAATTAACATCAGACTGCACAAAGGATATCTGACCCAAACTCTGAATCATTAACTCTCTCAAGTAATGATAGTCAGTATTATTCAGTACTGGAAGTCCCAAAATACAACACAACACGATTCAGTATTTCAACTCAGGGCTTGGTTCAAAAGTTCAGATCAGAGTCTTTCAAACTTTGCATGCAAGTTCAGTAGAGAGATATTTATTCATCCTTTGAACAAGTCAGTACTCCCATTTGACAGTTTAAGCCAAACTTTTTCTGCACAAGGGTCCTTAAATTTCCAAAACCAGGGATAAATCATACAGTCAGTCCAGTCTGTCTGTTGAAACACTTAAAGTCCTTGGGATCTAACTTGAGTTTTCTGTATGTTAATCAGAGTTGACTGGAGGGTTAATGCTCTGGAGGTAAGCATAGTCACAGGTGGGGGGCATTGGGGAGTATGGCTCTCTCCTGTGGGTGGTCGTTACCTCCAGATGAGGGGTAAAAACTGCATCAGAATGAAGCCTGTTCGAAGCCTTCAACTGGCGTCAACAACTGTAAAAAGAGAGACCGCCACAACATTGCATATGTTTATATTCATTGGTATTGTGTTTGAGATGCCAAAGAGAATAACTAATTTAGTGGCTTGTGCCTCAGTTATTTCCTGTACCCTTAATCAGACGCTGCACAGTAGGTGGTACCAGCAACATGACAGAAGACTCTGTCAGACGGAGTTGGTTATTTATTATTTATGTGCTCTGTGTGTGTGTTTGTGTATGTGGAGATTCAGCCTTTGGGGCGGGATTTTCAGTGAAATCCTATGTAGACCAAGCTCTGAATTTTAATCATATCCCTGTCCATTTGTGCGTGTGTCTGTGTGGGGAGCAGCTTGTCAGTGTGTTAATAAAGAGTGTGAGAAAAGGAGGCAGAATTTCAATAAAAAGCGTAACGAAGTGGTAGGAAAACCAAGAAGAGAGATATGACCTCAGCAGAAAATGAAGCCGAGGAAAAGCTGTGGATTGTTCGCTGCTTCTCTGTTTCATCTCAGGATAAACTGTTGACCTGCAGTAAACCCCAAATACAGACTTCAAAGAGTCTCAAGACACCCAGAGTAGAAAAAAACTGTCAGAGAAATGATTTTACATGATGTTACATCAATGCTGTGGGAGTGTGTGTGACAGGCAGAGCGTGTTTGTGTGGGACAAACAGCAGCCATCTGGTTGTTTAATAGACTTTGGGTAAATACTGCAGCTGTGGTTGACACACACACATACACAAACATAATTACAGCCAAACATCAAGCAATTTTTCCTCTGAGCCGAGCAGACATGTACACTGTCACACCCTATACATGCATGCAAACACCGCAAAATATAATATGAAGGGCACACCTGCCAATAGATGTGGACAGCTTCCCCCCAGGAGAAATCAGTGTGACCCTCTTTGTTTGACTGGCACTGCATTATGGGTTTTTCTTTTTTTTTTGGTTCCAATTGGCCCTGTGCTGGTAACTTCTCTCACCAATTCCCAAAGTGTATTGGATATAAACCTCACAGATCAGATTGCCTTCTGTGAAGTGATAAACCAGTGCCAATTGATGATGTTTGATCTTTTTGACTAACACCTTCATCAAATAGATGCTGGCTCTTTTTTTTTCTGAGTGTCAATACCACATATTTCTTTTTTAATTGTGTGTGGGTGTTTTTTTTTTTTTTTTTCCCCGTTAATAAATTAATTAATTATTATTATTATAATTATTATTATTTTATTTTTTTTGATGGTATGGCCACATGACACATTTGCTGATGACAGGACAGCAAAAAGAAAAAAAAATCTAAATTTTAAGTTGTAGGTTATTAAAGCTCCTATAAGTTTTGTCAATTTTCACACCCCCTGTGAACAAAACAGTCCTTGCTTTTCTTGCCCTGTTTTATTCTAGGATATAAAAACTATTAGTTTTGTTTGTTTCTGGAAATCATGACAAAGAATTAGGGATGGGCGATTTGAGCTAAAAAAAATTATCACAATAAGATTTGCCATTCTGGCGATAATGATAAAAGATATTATAATTCCAATCTAAATTTTTGAATCATTTTGTCTTAAGAACACCAGTTGGAGTAGTCAAGTAAGATACGAGTTTGAGTGGTAGGTTATGAAGAAAACTAATGACATCCAACAAGTCTCAAATGTGAAAACATTTTCAACATTTGTTGAAAACTCTTACTGCACAGAGTGAACAGCAGCAGCAGATTCACTGTCCAATGTTAGACATACCTGATTGCACTCATCTAAACCCCAATCTTGAAGGAAATACCTCATGTGGAGCCTCGTTTAGCAACGAGCTGCTAAGACACATCTTCTTCATTACCTTTGGCCATGTTTGTTTGTTATTCTGCTCTGTATGGGCTATAGGTGCAGGTCTATTGCTCGCGTTTACGTCATCCACTTGCATTTATTGTATTTATCATGAGATGGCAAATATTTATCATGGTGGAGTTTTCTGATGATATGTTATTAACGATAATCTATCGCCCATCCCTGCAAGGAATCAATATGTATTTCAGTCTGTTCCATTAATGTCAAAAAGTCCCTACAGGACCTTTAAGTTGCTGAACAGAAGATATTAATCAGTCAGAAAATGGGGGAAAATTAAATCTCCAGCTTCTTTCCAAGTATGATGATTAATAGGGCAGGCTACCCGGCAGCGGGTAGAAAATGATGAGCCTGAGTCTAAAACATGTGTGTGGATTCTCAGCACATAACATCTTAAAATGCAACACAGGAGCATCAGGTTGAGGGCGAGAGAGAAATGTACCCCACTCTGATTGACAAGGGGGATGGGAACTCTTCCACTGTGATTGCTGGCTGATAGATTTCTTCTCTGCAACTACTTTTCTGTTAAAATACAGAAAATATCTGTCAGAAAGGTGTCAGACTCATGATAAGTAGTGGACCATTTTTGTGTTTGTGAACAGTATGACAAAATTTAAAAAAATGATGTGACAGCCAGCATTTACCAGTGAGTTATTTTTGGCTTATTTTTCAATGACAGAAGTGAACAAAGTTTTTTTCTGAATGCATGAGGTTACTTAATCTACAGGACTGAGACTGTTAACTTTGATAAGTTACCGCTGATGAATGGGAGCAGACTGCCTGACCTGTATTTACTCACTCAGTGGACAGATGATGAGACAGTACTGCCAAAGGTGAGATGGCAGACAGGACATTTACTCCTAACAGTAAGAAAAACAAAGTGCATATAGTGAAGTCAAGCTGAGGGCATATAAGCCTTCATTTACAGTATATTTGGAGCTGATTTCTATTGCAATGTGCCCATACTGTAACTCGTTTTCTCTTGTTAGCTAATAAAGCTAATATTACCTCATGGACCAAATTAGTTCATTTTATGGGGAGGTAAAATATTTCTCTGAATGCCTCCCCAATCATCAATACGTACCGTAGGTGCTTGATGAAGTCTTTACTGCATCTTCCATCCAGTCCTCTCAGTTGTCTTCCTTTTTATTAATGGGCAAGGGAGGCTGGTACACAGTAAGATTTAAGGTATGAGACTCTAGCACCCCAACACCAATAAAAGTCAAAATTTTCAGACTCCTAACATCTTTACTCACCTTCTCCTCAGCTCATGTTGAGTTGCTTGGAGACTCTTTTGTCATGACAGGAAAACTATCTTATGCATGCTTTTCTAAAATGTTTGATTGTTTGGTTGGTTGGCACTTACAGTTTGATACATTTTAAGCACTAAAATTTGAGATTAACTTTTCATCTGCACTCAGCAAGCTCACTAAGGCACTGTTAGCTCCCAGCAAACTGACCCATCTTGGGTCAATTTCTTCTTTTGGATACGTTTTTAAAGCCTTAGCTCACTTACTGGTAAATAAGCCTCATTTTTACATAGACTGTATATACTATGGACAACTTGGCTCCACCTTCCTTCATTATTTGAATTTGAAGCCGAATTGCTCTCTGTGTTTCTGGGATTCCCCTTCCTGGAACTACCACTTGCGCAGTAGCATTGGATGCATTTCATCACTTGTGTAGTAGCATTGTATGCTTTTGGCGGGAGAGTTGCTGTGATGATGCTCGGCTCAAACAGTGTATCTATATGCAATCTTTGTACGCCCATAGGCTGTATCAAGTGTCAATCACAGAAAACATGAACCCCCTAATAACTATTAAAATTGAGCTGTACAGAAAAAAAAGAGGACTTGAGCACAAACCAGTCTTACAGTAACTACATGTCAACATCACAAGCAGGGAGGAGAAAAAAATTATATTCCGTGTAATTAATTTCCAATGTTTGTCTCCAACTCCCTAGGGATTGCTGGAGGAGGTGAGATTTATGACCTATACTGCAGCCCGTCACCAGAGGGTGCTGTTCTCATGGTGGCTTCATCCAGCGAGGAGGCAGATGGCATCCATTCTATATACGGTTTATGGGTAAAATACTGGCTGCTTTGCTTAGTCAGCAGAGAACCTACAGTTTTTATTTTTTTTGTTGCATGAACAGTAACGGTGTGTGAGTCTCACTGTGGCTTTTCATTTTTTCACAGAGCTTGTTTTTTGGAAAAAGTTATGCCATAGAGCACAAGTGGTACACCACTATGGGGATCGGCAAACCAGTCTAGAGACTGGAACATGCGGCTGGCCCCCTCGTAGCTCACAATTTCTCTCAACATATGCTGCCAGACTACCAGCACATGCTGTGGCAGTCCATCAGCCATTTTGTGGTGGCATTTGTACATTTGGGAACTTGTAAAGAACTTGTAAACAACCCTTTATGTCTTCAAAAGATGACGTATGTTGCCACACATACACATAAAACACACTGGGATATGGAGGTGGTTGTGGATAAATCACTGATTAAAAAATACCTGTCTTTCAACTTCTCCTCTTCTTGGATTGATGGTCCTAGTGCTTCTTCCCTCGCTTGCCATTCACTGCACATGCCTGCATTCTAAACTGCACGAATTACAACAATAAAAATGAGGAGGCCATACTACTCCATCTGTTTGTAAAATATGTGGAGTGTTGCTGCACCCTGATGAGTCATGCTGTACTATTCAGCAGCAAAATGACAAAGTCTTTTAACTCTATCATAAATATTTCTTTTTATTGAATGCAAAGAGCTAATTGCAATGTTGTTTATGTGCAAAACTGAAATACGGAAAAATTAATATTGGGTTGTTTTCCAAATAACACAATCATGATATTTGGATGACAATATAATAGATGGACACACAAGAATTGTGCGCCACTTGATGAGTCTTTAATGTCAGGGGAAAAAAAGGAAATAATCCATCAAGTCTTTTAGTACATGGACAAACAGTGGAAAACTGCTTGATCCAGGTCTAAGTCATCACAAACCACAAAGTATTTGTTAACTTCACTGACAAATTTTAAAGAAAGTTTGCAAAAACCCATTCTGAGTATTAAAAGTTCTATCCTGTAATACTTACTCTGGTAATAAACTGACAAGCCCTCGCCCAAGAGTTTGACCTTTACTGGAGCTGCCAGAAGGTGCATAAATACACAGGCAGAGAGTTCTGTGTCCTCAACTGTTGAAAGTCACAACTTTCATGCAACAGATCTGTGCACAGCAGCAGCTGTGGTCATTCCCCTTTAAACTGTTTTAATAGGGCAATCAGGTGTGTCACTTAGCAAGGCAGTAAAAAATATACAATCACTGGTTTTAAAAAATGTGAGTTTCAAGTCAAAGCCTCCTCGTTTACTTTGAGCCCCTGTACAAACAACAAAAGGAAGACCTGTGGTTGACCTGTTGTCGACAGGACATTCAGATTCAAGTGAAACAGCTTTTTCTGTCTCTGCCTGTCTGAAAGACTAAAGAAAGCAGCAACCTGCAACCCCGACTTTTCTGTTTTTCAGCATCTCCTCTCCTCCCGAGGTCAGAGACAGGGCAGTCACTTGTCTCAGTTTGGACCACCTGACATGTACAGCTGTTAGAGCTCTGTGTCTATGTGTGTGTAGTGTGTGGTGAGTGTGTGTCGTTGTGTGCACTCCCTGTGAGTGTAGACTCTGTAATATGTGTAATCATGCATGAACACTTATGTGCTCATGCTTTTTTTCCTCTGCACCCTTTTGTGTAAATCTGAATATCTGCTCTGGGTGTGTGATGGTGTGTGTTTGTGTGAGTGTGTGGAGCTAGAACCAGTGAGAGGTGAATCTTGTGGTTCAGCCTTGTTGGATACAGCATGTCAAGACAGAAAATCTCAGTTTTTTGCTCTTTCTCCCAGAGAAATATTATTTTTGTCTTTTTTTTTATACATTTATTTGCTTCCCTGGCTGTATCCCCTTTTCACCTATGGCCCAATGACACCTGTTTTTGATTGACTGAGTAGGTTCATGGTTCGTTCAGTTGAGACATGATAGATTGGCCATGGGTTTCAAATATTTTACAAAAACTAAGTAGTCAAGCTTTACGGAACATATTACATTCACCAAAAAAAATAAATAAAAATTCTGTTTATCAGAGTAATTTTTTCTGTTCTGTTCTAAGGGCTATTTTTTCAGTTTTTCAGAGTAATGTTTTTTTCTTTTCTGGTTTTTGAAATATTTGTTCTGTTTTTCAGAATATTCTTTTTGCTTTGTTTTTCAGACTAATTGTTTTTCCTGGGTTCATCATCATTTAAAAACAGACGCTTTCGTTCCCCCTGCTCGATTTATTGGAAGCAAACATGGCCCACTTGTTTAGTTCAATCAGTTTTACTTTCTTTTGGGTTTAAGACACTGGGAGATCCTCCTTTCTTTAAGTCAGATAGATGGAATCGTCATAAGTTAGTCTTCTTTGCGCAGACACCTCAGGATTTGTATACCTTATGTTTAACTAATAACATGCTTTACTCTCATTGACCCCTAGGTGAGTTATCTAGGACCTGGAGAATCTGCTGATTTGGAGCAGCCACAGTGGTTAACGTTATCTAGTTGTATGAGATTCTCACAGGATTTTGAAATATCTTCTTTAGTCAGGAAAAAAAAGTCTGAAAAACAGAAAGACGAAAAAAAGATTATAAAAACAAAAAACTAAAATAATTATTTGTACAAAAAACAGAAAAATATGCCCGAAAAACAGCAAAGAAGAAAAATAAAAAGTTTTCCCCCTTTTTTTTTTTTTTTTTGTTAGTGAATGCAATACGCCTCTGTAAAGCTTAAATCCATCTACAACAAACCTGTAGACATAATTTGTTGAATTGTTTACTTTACTTTCTATCAGGCCACAAAGATCAGCAGCAATCCTTTATCCAAGCCTTCACTTAGTGCCCTTTGGCCTCACTTCCCACGTGTAAGATCAAGTCTTAACCCTGAAATCGCCCTTTTCACAGTTCTGAAACCTTAGGATTATTTTCTGCACCACTTTTTTTCCCTCAAGTTTTCTCTGAGAATCTTTGAGCTGAGATCTCATAGATCCCCTCTCTACTCCCACCCCTCTTCTTCTTTCCTGTTTTCCGCTGAGTCTACCTGTGGCCTGAAGACAGAATAATTTTCCTCCTAAAACTCTGTAAAATGACTCCCAAAGGCTGCAAACATAGCTCTATATTTCACCATCAGCGGTCAGTTTCCAGCAAATCTATAGTTTACTCAAGCGTAGTCTTAAGGTTCCTTTGTCTTGTTTCTGATTGGTCATTTTGAAGAGTCTTGATTTCTAAATTCACTCCAGTCTGGATGTTTTCTCTTGCTGCAGGCAAAAGCGCTCTGTTTCCACCGCATCTCTGGCTTTTGCCAGATGCAGTCTTGCTTGTCTTTGTCCGTTGTTCATCCAGCTAAGCTTAAAGAAAAGCAAGATCTTCCTGTCTTCTTTACCTCCTCCCCCTATGTTGAGAAATCTTCCTCTGTCATGCTAAATTTCCTCTTCAGCTTTCTCACTCGGCTTTCCTAAAGCCATAGTCTTACTAAAAGTATTCGGCACAGTACTGTCAAACTCTGCTACATCCTTACCAAAGAGTTAGTGAAGTTTATTTATACAGCAGCTTTCAAGAGCGGGCATCACAAAAAGAGCTCTACCTTCAGGCAAAAGGCAGCGTTGCCTCATTGGTTCAATTCATTTTGAAAGGCCTCCTTTCCTTAATCATCTGCTTTTATTGGACTTGAAGTTCCTTGGTGTTGGATGTCTGTTGCTTTGGATCATTTTAAGCATTTCTAAGCACAAGGCTGTCAGAATTCCTCTGTGTGGAGTGATCATATTTAGCAATGGCTCTCATTTTGCAGGTTTTTTGGACCGCAGTATTCCCCTCAGCATCAGCTTTTCTTTTTTTTAACCTTTAACTTGAAGTGTTTCTGTTAACCTTTTATAGAAAAAAAAGACAGATTTTGGTTTTGGGAAGTGCTCTTTCCTCAGATATACTCTGTCTCAGCGTAGTCTTGCTGTGCATTGACTCAGTTCTTGTGCTTCCTGGGGTCTTTTGCAGAACATGCTGTCTGAGTGAACACAACCCTATTAAAACTGTATTATCATCTCAGGGTTTGCCCATACATATGAACCTTTGGCAATTACTATTTAGCAGAGAAGCAAGATAAGGGGAGCAGACCTACCTGCTGACTTAAGGGCAAAACCCACAGGATCCGGAACAGCTCCGCTCCGGCCCGGCACGGATCAAATCATTGTGTCATTCCATAGAATCCATCTGCCTTCCGGCTCTGCTGCGGATCAGCTCCTGTGGCCGGATCAGATACACATGGCTGCTATTTTACACTACAGCACGGCGTATCAATTCAGTGCAACACAGCACAAGGAGCAGCGGAAGTTGTATGCCGCTACACAGTAAAATATCAGGTTAATATCAAAACAAAAGAAAGTCAATACATTCAAATGTTCTTAGCTTGATAATAGGAGAGGCCAGGGTTGTGGGATGTTGGTGTTTATATACACCGATCGGCAGATGTCATTCAATGTCTCACGGGGAAACATGCAAGATCTCATGAGATCTCATCCAGTCTCGCGAGAACTATCAGTAATATTGCGTGAGCTTCTCCTCCAATGGCGGCAGCGGATCGGATCCGGTGGGCACTATATGCTTGCGTATTTGATCCGCCTGCCAGTCCGGAGTGGAGCGGAGCCGTTCTGGATCCAGTGGGATTCCCGGGTCTCTGGACGCTTGTTTTGCTGTCACTGCAATCACAAATCTTTCTTCTATCTGAAGGCTTCCATATCCGCTCCAAAGTCTGCTCAGTACCCAGAAATTCCCTTTGAATCTGATTCTGTTTGACCTCTGGGGTTTAGCCACTCTGTCCTCCTTGTTTCACATTATGTTTCCATTGTCCCAATACAATTTTTGTAAATTTAGTGAGCAAGAACGCCAATTTTTCCTCTCAGCATCAATTTTGTAGTCAAATAAATCTTGACTCACTCATAATTCAGTGTCTGTATCAAGAGTGGTTAAGCATTAGTGTGTCAGGTTAAGCTTTATCACATGGTCAAAGTGAAATGGCATTTGCACAGTCGCATTTTCTGCCCTATTATTTTTCATCCTTAACCCAACAGGAGGCCCTTCTACTAGCTTGAGGCAACTGGGAGTAAATGGATCTGTCTCACATTGGATTTGCACATTTGTAAGGTGAAGGATCTGGGCAGCTGTACCCTATTCTTCTCATCTGGGCACCAAGTGCTTCATTTCTTTGAAGTCCTTGGACAGTCGCAGAGGGAGGAGAAGTAGGAAAACAATGAGAGGAATAAAGGTAAAATCCTTGAAGAGGCAAAAAAAGAGGACTAGGCCTTGAAAAGAGAGAGCTGTATGGGGTAGCAAATGCTAGACTGATGGATAGGTAAAAATGTGAAAAAAAGAGAGCACAGTGAAATAGAGTCTGAGTTGCAAAAAAGAGAATAAATCAGTCCTGAAATCTTAAAAAATGTGAGAGGTGTTAAAAGACTGAAGCTAATGCTGGAATATCTACATACAAAGTGAAGAAGGGGGAAATGAATGATAGACGAGTTAGGGGTTGGAGATGTGGAAAGCAGGCCGATAGTCATGCTCCCTGTGTTGATGGATGAGCTGTTGGAAGAGGCTGAGATGGAAGACCACATTAGTGAGCATGAAGAAGATAAAAAAAAGGGATCATAGGAAGGGAGTGGTTGAAAGAAACATGAAGCACATATGAGGCATTTCCTATCCTCTCAACCATGAGATTGCAGTTTTACTGTCTGTCTGAAGGTTCAGAGGGGAACAGCTGATGGAGTCTGCAGAGGAGCTGAGCTGCTGGTAGGTCAGGCAGAACAGTCAGTCGTGCATGCCAAAGTGATGATTAGCTGATCCACGATGCGTCCTAGAAACAACAAAATACTGACTCTGACTGGGTCCTAATCCAAACCATTTCCATTTGAATCATGAAAAACTGGTTAGTTTTCATTGAACCCATGTGCAGCAAAAAAAAAAAAAAGGTGGCTTTTGTGGATATCGTTGACACATATTTTACATTCAGGATCTGGTTTTACTGGGTCTACTATAATGTCACAACATGACGGTTCACATCACCACAACAGTAAGCGTCCTTTTGTTACCTGACCTTCGTCCTCGGGAATTTTTCTCTTCTGTGTGAAATACTCATCTGAAATCACAACCAGTGATGAGTCAGGACAGCGAGCTGATATTAAGCTAGGTCGAGATGTTTCACACGGGACAAACGTGCCTTAAAGTAATTAAACGTTACTTTCGGTAGCAATGTCAAAATTAAGTTCGTTTTCACAGGCTTAAATAAGAATAAAATTCATTAACTTGAAAAACCTCTCTCGAACTCCCTCCATTTTTCTTTCTTTTTGGTGGCGGTGGGGTGGTGCAGGGGGTCCACAAGTGCTAATTGTGCTCTGCTCCAAGGCAGGTGCGAGCTTGCAGACGGGACATTCCAATGTGCGATTTTCAAAATAAAGTGTTGCGAAGGAACATTTTTTTAATATTTGACCTGTTATTTCAAACGAATTATGGAAAATAGTGCATAAATAATGACACACACACACACACACACACAACACACACACACATATACACACATATACATATATATATATATATATTTTTCTTTATTTAGACAATATATTATTTGTGTTATTGTTTTCACATTAATAAAACATCTAGTTTTGCAGGCGTGGCGTTTTTTATTTTGCCATGGCTGTGCACCACAATCAATTACATGTAGGGGAAACCCTGTAATTGATCACATAATTTTTAAAAATTAGGCATTTTTTGCATTTACAATATATATTTTTTTTGCATTTACAAAATGTATTTATTTCATTTACAAAACTTTTAAGCTTTTGCAATATTTTTCTACATTCACAAAACTTTTTTCTGCATTTACTTAACATTCTGACCTCTCTTAGAAATGGAGGTTGGGGTTAGATGAGTGGCATGTCTTGGCATGAGGGGTTAGATGAGCAGTGCATCCATAGAGGAAAATTTAAACAAAACCATAGAAGAAGTCAACTCCATACAGTCTCTATTCAAGTCCAGAATGTAAGCTTTATCATTTGTCAACGTACCATGATGCACCCTAGTAGCTCCTCTCATGATGTAGCTGGCACTGACACGCTAGCTAACGTAGCCTATAATAGAGAAGGCTAACGTCATTAGGCTAGGCCAAGGGACTCTTAATTTGTTCTCCGGGATAACTAGATGGTTAACAGGTCATCAAGCTGATTATTGTAAATGGAAAAAAAATAAGATTTTTTTTTTTTAATTCAGTGATCAATTAATATTTTCTGTTTACAATACCTCACCTGCATTTGCAATGCTTCCTGGCCTCCTTTTGACTCCATAATAGTGTGATGGTCAGGGGCTGTTTTGCTGCTGAAGGAGTGTCTGGCCATCTGTTCATGACCTTAAGCTCAAGTGCACTTGGGTCATGCAGCAGGATCTGAAGCACACCAGCAAGTCAAGCTCTCAATTACTTTTTCATAGAGGGTCGGGTTGGTTTAGCTTTTCTCCCTGAATAAATGAATTTTTTATTATTTATTATTAGTTTTAATGAAATGTATAATTTAAAACGCTGCATTTTGTATGTACTCAGGTTATCTTTGATACTCATACATGTTTGATGATCCAAAACACATCAGTGTGACAAAAAAGCAAAAACAAATGAAATCTGTAAATACATTTTCACTGTACTGTATGTGCCTTATCCACAAGGAGGGCAAAAACAAATGGGCTTTCTGATAGCAAAGGAAGGCACGTACAAAGATAAGTCAGAGTATCTTAAAATTAGTCTCATTACCTGCAAAGACTTGACCCGGTCTGTAGTACTTGTTCTCCAAGCTTAAGTCCCAAATCTCAGTCCAGTTTTTTAACAAAGGAACCAAACAGACCTGAACCCTCTGGCATGGATGGCATGTACAATTGACAGGTCCCTTTTATAACCACTCTTTTAAAAAAAAAAGGCCTAAACTTTCTCTTTAAGTTTGAGAAAAGTGTTTGGCTGTTCAAGTACCTCTCCCTCACAGAGTTTGGCACTCATACAATGGCCTGCTGTTCGATAATGCCTTACCTGATCTCCTTTCTTTGTCTGAAGCTAATGAATTCCTTTTAAGACAGAAAAATACTGTGTTTGGTTGTTAAAGGAGTGATAAGGAAAAAAAGAAAACAAACAAGGCAAAAGTAATCACAGTGCATGTCCTTTTTTTTTTAGTTCAGCCATTTTTTGTTGGCATTATCGATTGGACGGTAGTGTTATCTCTGTAAAAAAAACTCCTAAGGTTGAAAAATGCCGGGTAGATAAAGTATAAAGTTGTGGTTGAATTCGTGGTTAAGCAATATAGCTCATGTAAGTAATTCCTACTAGAGTTAAGCATTGATAAACCTCTGTTGAAAATAACAGGAGGTCAAAGTGTCTTCACTTTAATAAATGAATAATGCAAATAATTCAAAACCTCAGCCACCTAAAAATGTTCGCAAAATTTAAACATTTAATTTTTTAAGCCAAAAACAACAGATCTTTATTATTATCAAGACAAATTTCAAGGTCACTAAAGAAAATTTAATACTAATTATTATTACTTAGATCTGCATTTTAAAATTTAGGGACAAGGGACTGATGTTGGAGCAAGACAGGTAAAAACCATGTCTGTTTATTTGTGGACTTTTCTTTCTGTATGATTGATAATGGGAATTAATGCAGTTTGTGTGTGTGTGTTTCTGCTTTCTTGGGACTTACTTTCCTCACCTTCAAAATAAATGCTCAAACTTAAGGTTTTGCTAAAGGTTTTATACAGCAGAATGCAAGGAACCCTAGTATCAGCAAGGGTAAGTGCTTAAGGTTACTTATAGGGTGGAGAATTTGATCGAAATTGGTCGAGTTAATGTCATGTCCTTGTGAATAATGAAATATCTGTTTACATTTCCTGTCGAGCCTCATTATGTTAATAAATAAAGAACATTACTCATGTTATTACAAAACCTATTGCTGTTACATCTTAATTAAGTCCTCTGCCTTTGCCTCATGTGTTGAAGGCTGAAGGCTGATATGGAAATAAGGACCAATGTTAACTGACAATCTTCTGCACACACAGTCACATACACACACACAACACAAGCATGTACTATCATTTCAGTCTTCTGTCTCAAGGACTTTTACTACGATTAAGTCAATCTGTTATTTTACATGTTATGTGATCATTTTAATCTGCAAACAACTTTAAAATTACAATGAAATATCATCTTGACTGGTGAGAGTGTCAGTCTAGATTTTTGTATTTCCAGGTTCTTCAGTTCAGACTTTTGCATTTAGTGATGGATCACTTTAGCTTCTCACTTTCCTATGCCTCATGTGATTCTGAGGGAGGCATATTATATAATTTCCCTCCATAATTACCAACTTTGGTTCCCCCCATTAAGTTTTTAAGCTCCATTTCCTCAGATGATTGAATTTCAGATTCAGACTGATTCTTAACTCCGGCTTTCTGTATGTGTTTTGGACTTATTTTGATCCTACATTGATTTTCTCTTCTCACTGCCCAGAAGTCTTATGTGTGTGTGTAAGAAGCTTGCAGAGATGGAAGAAATCTTTTCATTTCTTAGCTCCATGTTCATCGTTCAATGATTTTATTTGTTGTAATAACTTTTGAATTAATTATGTGTTGAGTAAGGCTGAGTGGGCAGTGAAATTGGACATTTTGTGGATGTTTGATTAAAAGCCTTCTATTGCAGTTTGAGTTTGTTTATATTACTTATGATCCACTAATTTAGTTTTTTTTTTTATGTTTTTTTCTAACTTTTATTGTGTTGCATTTATTAGTATGCAATCAATTATATTTGTTAGCAGCCCTACTATGCATGGTAGAGTCCTCCAAAGTAGGTCATATTTAGGCACTCCATTTCATGCTATCACATTTTAAATCCATTATTCCTCTTTGCAATCACCAGTAGAGCACTGTAAGTTTAAAGTAAATGCTAAAGGGTAATATGAAGTTAGCAATTGCTAAAGTTTAAGGGTTTTCAGCCTATGTACCTATGTAAACTTACTCACCAGCACTTTACTCGACTGAAAAGTTGGTCATGAAGCTGAGCTATCATGCTAGCAATGGTAAATACAAACACATATGGCAGGTAATCACTGTGTAGATCAATGGTTCTTAATTTAAAAGCTATTTCCAGTGGTGTGCCAGAATAAATGGCAAAAACCTTAAAAGGACACATTGCCTGTGACAAATAGCACTTGCAGGGAAAGGTTATTATTTCATATTCCCAAACATTAGGTGGCAGGAAAGCACCTTTGAGCTGGTTGACACCCACCTTGAAACGATAAATTTCACAACAAAACATTTCTGGTTTTGGTCTTAATTGTCATGGAGGAGGAAGTGGTGGTGGCAGGTCTTCATGTGAGACCAGATGAGGACCCCTGACCTAGAAATTATATTGGCAGAATTTTACTCTTAACAACACAGTTAACTAGGTCTTATTTTTGTACCAAGCTTAAATATTGGCATAAAGGATGTTTTAGTTGATTTTAAGAGTTTGATGAAGAGAATAATTTTACCAGCTGTCTCTGATCACAACTTTACCTCAATGCTATATGGCCAGCTCATATTTGAAACATCTATGTGACTAGTTCCAATAGTCTTGCTTTTAGCCATGAATCTGCAAGATGGTACACATTTTCTTATTTATTTATTTATTGTCTTTTCATAGTGTTTGCCTTTTTGTAGGCGATAGTAAACCATAGAGCTCTTTGGCTTTACATTAACACACATACAGATTAGTTGCACTTCTTTGGCTTAGCTTGCCTGAGTATCATTATTGGAGAAGTAAATGTCATATTCCCTGATGTTGTGTTGAGATGATTGTGGTGAGGTACTAAATGTGGAGATCTCCTGACTGTAAAGGCCATAGCATTTGATTTACATCATTTCACACGCAAAGGGTCCCTGGTGCCATGTGGACTGGCCATTGTTATTCTGTGCGATACCACTCCCAACAGGATAGAAATGTTCCATCTCAGGACTATGGTGACCAGTCAGAATTAATTTGTATTGATCGGCAGTGATCCCTTTCTCTCTAAGGGTGAAGCTAGACTCTCCCTGCAGCATAATAAAATCATTGTACACCAAATTTTTGGCCCTTATTCCTATGTCTTCTTGATGTAAACAACTCAAACATTTTGGCACCTCTTTTGGGGACCTGACCTTCAGTTCATCTTTTCATGAACAGTGTATTGTGCAAGTTTGCACCCCAAATCACCCCAGTTTCATCAGTTGTAGACACACTTGAACTGTCTGTAACAATGTGTTAATCTGGGCAGAGAGACTTACAGAATTCAATACTTGGCCTCTAAGTGTGGCAATGTCTCTCACTGCTCCTCACTGACACTACTACAAAGATTTTCCGAGACAGGCAGAAGGGACTCCTGTTTATAACTTGCAAGGGTGTCTGAACTATTTACTGTAGAAACACCAAAATCATATCAAAGTGTTGAGGAAATCCTTACGCTGACCATAGTCTACTTTTATTCTGATAGGAGCCACTGTTTTGTCTGAATAAACCCAAATATAAGACCAGTGCTGAGGCGAAAAAAACACTCTTTTTCTCATTTTTGACTGCCTCAGCTTGTGGTGCGTTTATTGCCACGAGCAACCAGCTCAAGTTGCGGTGGCAACCTTCAAGTCAGGCCAGGCCCACAGCTGAAACCAATTCATTAATCAGGGACTGCTCTGACATCACTGCATCACTGAATCGCTTTTAGAGCTATTTGATTCACGATAAAACATGGGCTCAGTTTTGGTTGCATAAATAATTATTCAAAATCTCTGAAGAAGCTCATAATAATGTATACATCAGAAGCCCCCTGGGGCCCTTTTTAAAAAATTTCCGAGGGGAATTTTCCAATTTTCTTTTTCTATTTCTTATTTTGTTATTGCATTTCATAGTTTTGTTTCGTGATTTGCTTTTCTCAAATGCTTGATATGTTCATCAAAAATATCCCAAAAGAGGCAACACTTCTTTTATCACGTTTTTTTTTTATGTTTCTGATTGTAGAGTGGTATCAGATGTAAAAGACAAAAGAGAGAGCATACTAACAGTCAGATTTTGAGCAAGTATCTGTTCAAGGCTGGGATCTTTTCTTCCTTCTTATCAACGTTGACTGAAAAGTGGGATATTTAATCATGATAGCAGATTTTACATAATGAGCTATCTGATGCATGAAAAGCTTGCTGACAGCCATTGGACCAGCTGTGTGGTTATCAGATGTGATTTGACCCATGACGAAACTAGAAGTTGGCTTTTTCTCTTGTTCCATTCATGTCCTAATGAAAGAGAACAAATGAGGGGAAGTCAGATTTATAATCACAAAGGCATCAGACATTTATCAAGTGTGAAGGAAGAAGGTACACATGTTGTGCTTTACATTATTCTGAGAGTAAAACCTGAGTCTATAACATAGTTTTTACCTTATTTAGAGGTAACTCAGTCCCTTCAATGAGACAGATCTGTTCTTCTTACTTAAAAGCCAACCTCAGCCACTTTCCTTTACCTGTACCCAGTTTCGTCTGCTTTTTCCATCTTTCTGATCAATCCTAGTCATAATCTCATAACTTGCTTCAGTGAGGACATGTTTCTCGGCTGAGTGCAGCTCTCCATAACATGCCTTAAGGGGCCAGAGGCCACTAAAACTCAAACTCTCAAAAGCTTATTGATTTCATATCCTGTAATGAGGGACCCTAGCAGATACAAGAGTGAGCAAACGCAAATTTGACTTCTATTTGACAGTTTTATTTTATGCCGTTTTTGTCTGTGCTGAAGAACTTCTTATTTTCTTGCAGAATTCACAAGTACAGATTCTGGTAATATCAAAATGTTAATATTAAGGACTATAAGATGGTATTTAGATGTTAAAAAAATAAGAAAAAGGTGTTCAAGTAGGAACTCATAAGTGATCAGACACGCTTTCAGGAAAATTGCATGTCAGTGAACCTTTGATGACAGAAATGGCAGAGCACGTCATTTTGTAGAAAAAGCAAGTATGCAGGGTTTCAGTGAGGGGAAATGTAACATTACCATGTCTTATTGACATTTTTCAGTTTGATTAGACAGACGTAGCCTCAAAAAAGGAAGCATTTTAACATGCTCAGGCAAAGAAGTTGTTTCACATCACGGAGCATTTTAGAGGATTGTAAGCTCAGTCCACTCAACTAAAGGTTATTGCATCTCTCTGTGTTAAGTTACACACATACTCATCTAAGATCTCTTGATATACCTCAGATAATATCCGGCAAGAAGGGATTGTCAATACTTTATCATACCAAGATGAAAGTGTGTATGTCTGTTCAACACACCAAATATAGAGAAAAAGTTATTCACCTTTACACTGAGTAATTTAGTCCAGACATGGAGCCAACACCAGAACTGCTTGGGCCTTGTTTTTTTTTTTTTCTGGGTTAGGATCAGACAGTGGTCATAAGGTTACATAATGATATACTTCAAAAGATATTCCAGCGTAAATTTAAGTTATGGTCAAACACACTGAAACACTGAGTTAGACACCTCCTTGACAGATGAATGTTGCAGAGCGCTTGCTTCTCTAGTTATACCAACTTTAGTAACGACTGCACTATAGCAATTCACAGCAGTCTACATCTCCACGCGCAAACCTCAACCAAATAGCTACTCTTTAGCCACAAATAATGTTCAGAACAGCCCCTAACTTCATCAACAGTACATATAGGGTCCCAGCCATAGTACTAGCCATCAATCATCTTTCTAGCTTTGCCTGATTTCTTCAGCAAAGAGACCAAACACAACTCACCCACAAAACTCCACTGCACTCGGTGATCAACTTGTCGGGGCTTCCCCACAAACAAGCGGCTGCTGGAGGAGAGTGGGTGAGTTTATTCCTATCGTGTGGTCATTGCTGAAGTTGGTAACTAAAGAAGCAAGCAGTCGGCAACATTCATCTCTCAAGGGGGTGTCTAACTCAGTGTTACAGTGTGTTTGACTATAACTTCAATTTACACTGGAATATCCCTTTAAAGTCACCTTGACTGTTATGCAAAGGTAAATAACCTGTCGAACAAACACAGTGTCCAAAATTACAGTTCAGTCAGGACCATTTTTGTCAAAGGAATTGAATACTTTTGATAGTTAGAGTTTAATGTGTTGATAGTTATATTTGGTGGTATGGCTCTGTGCTGAGAGCTCCCTACCTTTACACATGCTTACATGGAACCCAAAGCCTACTTAGTTGGGTCACGAAGTGAGATTCTGTGACCATCCTTTGGCAAGGATTTTAATTGTAAGACCTCATTTTGACACCGAAATTCAAGATGGCTGACATCCAGTAGAGTAAAAACTTAGCTTTAGTTTATTAATTTTCAGTCAGTCCAGCTATTTCTGACTGGTTTAGTAACAAGAAGATGTTCTCTAGGTTGTGCCACTGCAAGATATCCAGATAGCTGGGGGAGCTGCCCCCTTAGGGACTGCTGGCCTGCCCTGAACCATTCTTCGTCAGGCCCCTCGCCAGAGACCAGTTTGTCATGGGAGACCCTACCAGGAGCACACAGCTCCAGACAACAAAGCTCTCAGGGTCATAGGGACGCACAAACCCCTCCACTACGGTAAGGTGATGGTTTTGTTTTGTTTTGTTTTTTTTTTGTCTTTTTTTGATATTTTTTTTCTATTGCACATCAGAGGGCATGCTGCATATGTGGAGAGGTAGTTGAGTTCGTAACTTCCTTTATAATAACCGTGCGTATATCATCACCAACAGCGGAAACATCATATCCGAAACCACACAAAACACATATTAGTCTGAATCAGAGAATTCTGTATCACTGCTTTCTGACTCATCAGATTCAGATGACTCCACCCTCCTCTGAGCAACATCCTCCTCCTCCTCCTCACTCTCAACTTCTCCCTCCTCTTCAACTGGCCCTGGTGCAGGTAGGTGTGTGGGGAGAACAGGCCGTGTGTGGCGGACAGGACTGCAGCGACCACCCACCAATTCCCAACCATGTCTGAGTGGCGAGGGGTGGTTCTTCAGTGTGGGGTGGCGCACTAGATACGCCAAGTAGTTGGCATGGAGACAGTGTTGCCGTAAGCTGTCTGCATCTGGAGGGAGACAGATAAATGATTTTCTCTTCATGGTCTTCCACTTGGAGGCACAGGCATCAGCCATGGTGCTACTCTTCTGGTCTCCGTAGATCACCTGTCTCGTGAATGCGAATAGCTCTTGTTCTATCTCCTCTTCAAGGTCAAGGCTATCTGCAAAAATGCTGATTCTTACTTTTCTGTGTTTTAAGGTAATTTTCTTCCCTATCCATTTTTTTTTGCAATTTCAGACAGTTTTTCTAGCCTTATTCAGCATGAATGCATTTTTAACTGTTGAAGCACATTCATACTATTTGTACTTCGGCAATTTTCACTTTCATCCAACTTCTACTTTTCTTTCTCCAGCTCTTTAACCAATTTTACATTTAAACCTTCCTCCGTTTTTTTTAGCAGTTTTGCATTGCTTTTTCAGCTTTCAGCACTCTGCATTTCCACGCATTTTCTGCAAGGAAATGCAATTTTTCTAGTAATAACCTTAGTTTACTGTAATCTATTTACTTGTATCTATTTCTGATGATACATACTGTATATATTGGAGCACCTGTCTGCTGTTTAATGTACAATCATGGACTGTATATACTATGGACAACTTGGTTCTGCCGTCTGCCGGTATACAGCTTTGAAGCCAAAAAGCTCTCGGTAATTCTGCGTTTTCTCTCTATTTCCTGAAACCAACATTGCGCGGTAGCGTTGTACGCACTCTCCCACTTGTGCAGTAGCATTGTGCGCATTCGGCGGGAGAGTCGCTGTGATGATGCTCGGCTCAAACAGCGTATCTCCTGGGTGAGCAACGCAATCCTTGTACGCCCATAGGCTGTATCAGGTGTAAATCACAGAAAACATGAACCCCCCTAATAACTCTCAAAACTGTCACAGTTAAAAGTTGTGAATCGCTCTTCGAAATTGTCCTCACTCTCGGGATACAGAAGTAAACCTTGCTGCTCTCCTGAATATCACCTCAAACACCTCGGGCTGTATTTTCGTTCGTGCCGGTGAGGCGGTGGAGGGCGGCGAGCCCCGCGCAGTTGTATTTTCGTCTGGCGGAGCCCGGCGTAAGGCGAGTTTGGTATTTTCGTGGACTGAGTCGCACGGAGGCGAGCCGAGATCCGCCAAGCTGGGCGTGGTGGCGTGGCAGGGGGAGGTGTTGACAGAATCAGCTGGCGCAGTGACATTTTCGTGCTCGCCACTGGCGTGTAACGTGCGCTGAAAGCTCGCCGATTCATACCTGGTCAGCTTTCAGCGCAAGGCGGAACGCAGCTGGTCCAGTAGTATTTTGGTAGACCGGCGGCGTATCGACATACGTCACCGATGCCTCACCGGCAGGTTTCCACAGTGTCAGGCAGATTTCAGTGCAATAAATAATCATCAACAACTATTAATCTGAGTCAGCACATACATTTAGATCTATATCGATATATTCTGATCTATATCTGATCTGATGAGCGCGTTTGGCACGCGTTTGGGCACACAACCTGACCGAATCAATACAGCTGAAACTGCATCAAATTAAATTAAATATCTAGTAAATAAACACACATGATGAAGTTAACAAGATATGTAATGTGTCTCCCTCCTTTTCTTTCTTCCTCTTATTTCTCGCACAGCTCGACCTGGACACGTCTCCGTGTCCTCTGTCCGTCTTCCTGCTGCTGCTGCGGCTGAACAGATGATTTGTTTCAGTGCTCAGATGCGTTATCTACTTTAAGCCGACATACAGATATTATAATATTCAGTTTTGTGAGCCAAATTTATTTTATATGCCAACATCTATGAAAGAAAGAGCCAGGCCACGGAGCGCGATGCGTCATTTACGCACAGATGGTTCCGATTTTAATGCCATTTTTGGAGTTTATGTTGTGATCTGTGCGCACAACCCACCTTTGTCACGTGAGGTTTGAATATATGCAACTTTATGTGAGTGTCTTTATTTGTGGAAAAGGGTGTTTGTCTTACCAGTGGGTCCAACATTACGCACACCAAATCCATCTGTGCTCAGATGAGAGAGTGTGGAGGACACTTGTTGAGCAGCTGCCCTCTGTCGCCATCATGTGGCATAACTGTCTTCAGACATCTCTTGATCTCTTTGACTACTTCATGAAAATAGTAATACGCCTCGCCGGTGGCGGATTTAAAGGCAAGGAGAGGAGCTTATGTGATTGGTGAAAACAGGTCTCGGCTGTGTTAAACCCACTATATGCCCTCTCTCCTCCCCGTCTATGACTTATGCTGCTGGGAGGAGCTGAGTTAGGGAGGGGGGATACTTACGCCGGGCTGCGCAGCTCACCAAAATATGGCGGATCTGATTGACGCTGCGCTTGCGGCACGTCTCCGGCGAGGCACCAAAATAGAGCCCCTCATGTTTTAGAATGCACCTCATGATGTCATACCCTATGTCACCTCATGAATGAGCTTCAGTCTTAACAGAACTCCTATGGTAAGTTGACTGAAATTTGTGATATTTTAAAACTGATTTACTTACTTTAGCTTGAAAGAATTGAATTGTAGACTATATTTATTTTTGGTAAATTAATGTTTCTTTGCATGACTTGACTCAAATGTTTTTGCACACAAACAGAAAAGAAAGAGGGACTTTTCACAGGAGATGGAGAGGAGCCCGAAGAGAAGACACCTCTCCACCCATCACGAAGAGGAGATGAGCGAGGCTGAAAGGACCCTATTAAGAGTTCGCCCCGTCAAGGTTCCAGTTGTAAGTTGGCAGAAAATTGTGATATTTTGAAACTGATTTACTTACTTTAGCTTGAAAGAACTGAATTGTAGACTTTATAATATATTTTAATATATATATTAGTAAATTAATGTTTCTTTGCATGGTTTGACTCAAATGTTTTTGCACACAAACAGAAAAGAAAGAGGGACTTTTCACCTGAGATGGAGAGGAACCCAAAGAGGAGACACCTCTCCACCCATCAGGCAGGTCAAGTACTACAAGGCGGGCAAAAAGTACCAAAGGGGCAAGAGGAGCCCGTCAAAACTGTCCCCAAAATAGAAGAGAAAGAGGCTGGTGGTTCCAATAGCAGCAACAACCCTCTCACAAAAGAGGAGCCCAAGTGTCTTTGGTATCTGATAGATATGCAGTACATAAACCAAAGAGTAAAAGCACACAATAAATTTCTGAAAGGATTGCTGAATAAATCATATTAACTTGTTCAACTTGTTTTCATCAGATTCCCAAACCTTGGACAAACCTGCTACATGAACGCAAGCCTGCAGAGCCTTTTGACACTGGAGAACTTTGTGGATGATATCATCAAACAGGCAAATGTGTGGAGAGTCCACCCAGATGCCGCAGTTATGAGGTATGACACCCAACTGAGACAACAGTATTTTTTTCCCCTCAGGCTGAAAATCAAATGCCTAAAATGTTTGAATTTAAATTTGAAAAAACAAACAAACAAAACAAATCTTTAACTCTTTCAAATATTTATCCAGACTTAAAGAGGAGCACTCCTCCGAGGACATGACGTTAAAATCTTTCCTGCTTTCTAAATTGAAGAGGGCCGTATCTTTTGACGCACCAGTATTTGCAGACGACGGGCAGCAGGTAAGTTAGTCTAATCCAAGGTTTTTTCACCTCCCTCTCCTGATATTTTCCTCTCAGTGTACTGAATGTTTTTTTTAAGTTCCTGTGAGGAACTTTTGGTTTGTGTCAATTTTGGCACCCCTTGTGGCAGATAACCAAAGCAGTCTTTGCTTATTATGTCTTCACACACTTAAACAATGTCATCTGTGTTTGTTTCTGCAGGATGCGCACGAGTTCCTTGATACACTTCTGAACCAAATCATGAGTTTGAGTCCAGAGCTGCAAAAGGCGGCTGCCAGCAAGGGTACAACCTACAGCTGTCCCGTCAAAGAACACTTGTCGTTCAAGATGGAGAACACAAGGACATGCAAAAGGTATGACTTCACTGAAATGTATTTGCATGTGTATGCTTGATATCATACAAGGATCACTACACTCTTAAAACACGAAAATGCTGATTTGCAAATATTCATTAGATCATCACATAGAACTGAAATGCTAAGCCCTTAGAGGTGGGTTTGTCACAAACTTGTGCAGCTTTACTTAAACTGGATTGTTCTTTTTATATGCAGATGTGGAGCAGAATCGAAGAAACAGGAGGAATACACGAACTTGTCTCTCGACTTGACACCTGGAGGAGGAACAGTAGAAGACATGCTCCAGAATTATCTTCAGGTAACCACACCTCTCTCTATGAATTTCACAGCACAACAAAAAGATGCAGTACAATGTGATTTGATGTTAAAATACCACCATATTTGAATCCCCTCACAACTGTTTATGTCAGTGTGTATTTAGTTGTTAATCCAGAACAAATTAAAACCATGTTGGTCTTTTGGTGTTTTACAGGAAATCGAGCTGGAGTATCGGTGTGAATGTGGAGGAATCTTGTCGGGCCAGCGCTTGTTGTTTAAAACTCTACCAAGGTAAGTAACATCGCCAACACAAATAAGCAGACACCTGATTTATACTGCAAAGTAATACACATCTACAACAAAAACTCTTACACATGACCTAATGCTAAACATCTGTCATTTTTCTTATTTCAGAGTGCTGATCCTGCACCTGAACCGTGTCAGCTACACACCAGACTACCGGCTGCAGAAAGTGACTGATCCGGTAGATATCTTCAGGGACCTCGTTATTTGTTCTGAAGAGGTAAGTAGACACTAAATGATCTCATTTGATAAAAAAAGAAAAAAAAAGATTATCTCTAATAGACATAATGTGTGACCTGTGGGCACTAACTCTATTTACTCTTTTTACTCTCTCAGGATGGTCAATGCTACAGCTTTGTCAGCGCAATTAATCATCTGGGCACACGAGCAGGATCAGGTAAGATAATCAGTTTCCTTCTGATCATATTAAAATTTACACACAAAAAAATGTCACAGTTAAAAAAAAAGCTTACAATTATGTTCTAATGCATTACTTATGTGAACATTATGAATTATATGATCGTATGTGGTTACAGACACAGCCCAGTCTTTTAACATTATTACTCTTTCATCTATTAGGACACTTCATCTCAGAGGAAGTGGATTTGGATGTGCCGGTAACTGACCCGTCGGATCGTTGGTTCACTTATGACGACAAAATGGTCATGGAAACCAGCGGTGCCGACGTATGTGAGAAGGGACGGCGAAATGCCTACATCCTTGTCTACAAAAGACAGGTAAGTACATGGCCCCATCACACTGAGGTACGCCATGGTGAAAGAAAATTGTGATGTAGAAAAAGACATCGATGATCTCATCATCAATGTCTAATCATTATTGAGTAGGCAAGAGGACTCCTATTCTTTTATCTTTTTACCTTTTATTTTGTTCAAGATATGGTCAAGTACAGCTTCCTGAAAACAACTTCCTTTATAGTTTTTACATTAACTAACTACATTGTTTTATTCACAGGATTAAGGGGCAGGTAGTGCAAAGAAACTCCCCATAGAAGCAAGAGGCCTCAGGTAAGTATGGTAAGGTAAGGAAAGGTAGGTATAAAGGCAAGGGCCAAGGACCAAGGAGAAGGACGTCCAGTGGTGCAGGAGCAGGTAACCCCTGACCCACTGGAGGATGGGTTTTTACCCCGGAAAGCCTGGTTCCTTCCAAGGTTTCTTCCTCCGAGAGGGAGTTTTTCCTTGCCACAGTTGCCCCAAAACAAAATGCACAGAGATTATTCGCAGTGACTCATTTAAATTGGACTTAATCCATGATTCACATTTATAAACAAGCTGTCCAGATTAGAGTTTGGAAGCTTGCGGCTTACTCTCTGGGTAAGTAAACTGAAAACAAACTCACATTAGGAACCACTGCACTATTGAGTATTTAATTAGAAGTAAGAAAAAAAAAAGAAAAGAGAATTATTTTCAGTAAATTTTTTCAGGTTGTTAATTGCATACTTTACTTATCATCAACAGCAGATGTTCCAGCATGGATAAAGGACCTCTTGTCTTCTCGTACTTGGCATTATTTGCTGAGGACGTGCATGAAGTTGTGTTTGCGTGGGTTTACTCCGGGTGCTCCAGTTTCCTCCCACATCCCAACAACCCCTTACAAAAATTAAAAAAAAAAAACAACAACTTCTGTGTCTGTGTGGATTTACTCCAGGTGCTCCAGTTTCCTCCCAATAAAAATAAAAAATAAAAATAATAACAATAAAATAAATTAAAAATCAATCAAATATAAATTTCTTCCTCCTCCAAGAACCGTCACCTTACCGTGGTGGAGGAGTTTGTGTGCTCTAATGAACCTAGGGGCAATGGTGTCCAGGGCTTTTTGCACCTGGTAGGGTCTCCTAAGGCAGATTGGTCCTAGGCGAAGGGTCAGACTAAGAACGGTTGGGAAGACCCTCATGGAAAACAACAAAGGGAAACACTGTACCTGGCCCGGAGGGACACCGATATGATAAAAAATCAAATTAAATATAAATTTCTTCTTTACAATGGTTTTCTCTCGTTATAAATAATTAATTATTGTTACACTGGTTTAAGCATCCTTACTTGGCTATCTAGCATACTGCAGTCCTGCATTTAGAATCTAAAACCTGCAAAACCATTATGTGGGCAATAAAACAACTTGTCTGAATCATTTGCATTAGGGACCTACCTAACTTAAAGACCTTGACAGATAGGACCTCTTGTCTCATACTTGGTGTTATTTGCTCAGGACGTCCAAGGGTGCAGGAGGTTGTGTCCCAACTCCTTAAAAAAAATCAAAAAAAGGCCAAACTACAAAATAAAAATCATTCAAATATAAATTTCTTCCTAACAATGTTTTTCTCTTTTTATAGTTAGTTATTGTTATTACAGACTGCAGAAATCTGTTTTACTATTTGTACATTTAATGGGAACATTGTTACACATTATTTTAAGGCATTTGTTTTTCAAATTCAATTATTCTTATTATCAGTTCTGTTTATTCACATAAGTCATATACATTTTTCATTTAGGCTATTAGACAATTTGTGCATTAATCCAACTAATTTACCTTCAGCTATACTACAATTCTTCCATTCATACAATTTCTTCCTCTTATACTCCACCTTTTCAACAGTTTTTCTATTCATACCTTCCTCCTTTTTTTATTGGCAGTTTAGCATTGCTTTTTCGGCTTTCAGCACTCAGCATTTCCACGCATTTTCTGCAAGGAAAGGCAGTTTTTCTAGTATCTATCTGCAGCTCTATTGCAGTGAACAGTGATTCCTGCATGTAGTTTGGAAAGAGACATTTTTTTTATTGTGAGCTTTAAAGTTAAAATCCTAAAGTAATGAGTTAGCTAAACTAAACTAACCATGCCACACAACATAAAAAACTTAAAAGGAATCAAAGGTTAAGAACATGGCAGCAAAAGCTTGTTTAAGAAAACACCAGTGAGCCAAACGTTTAAGCAATCAGGAGGAGAATGTAGGTTTTCTTTTTTTTTTCTTTCTTTTTTCTGTAATTAAATGCTAAACCCCCCTTTTTTATGCTGTGTAGTTAAAGCTGTCTATTTAGAAACAGGACAAAAGGAGACCGGCTCAGGAAAGTATTTGAAGCAATTTAATGTGGTTGAAATATTATTTTGACATTTGTTCCGTAAAAGTTGAATAATAAGTCCTCAAATCAGGACTTGAATTTCACGGAACGATGCATCATACAAATGAGGACAATATTTTCCTCTGATGGAGAAACCAGAGTCGTGGGAGGATATGAGGAGGGAGAAAAACTTTATCGGCAAAGCATTTGTCTCAGTAGATAAACACAACTTTGAATGTCATCAGGGGAA
Source organism: Xyrichtys novacula (assembly GCA_962446985.1). NCBI lineage: Eukaryota > Metazoa > Chordata > Actinopteri > Labriformes > Labridae > Xyrichtys > Xyrichtys novacula. The sequence goes on from OY660874.1 coordinate 7,834,594, forward strand.
TACTCTACAGTTTAATTCCCACATAATTTATTTTGGTAACACTCCGAGTCCCTGATATCAGTAATGTTAAGAATCAAAACAAGCTATCAAACAGTGTCTCCATGGGAGTTTCATGATACCTTTTTAAAAAATCTCTTGGCACTTTTGCAACTGAACAACTGCATTAGAAAGTGAATGATTTATGTCTCTGTAGATTGTTTCTGTGTGAAAGAAAATGCATTAGGTAACAATGTAGGTATCAAAACCTTTCTTAGATCCAGAGTCCAGTGAGTCACCAGAGTATCTCTCTTTCAATGTGAAACCGCTCAGTGTTGCCAGATGGGAAATTATTATTATTAAATTATTATTATTGTACATGCCTCATAATCAAAAGGACGTTTTTTGTGGCTACAGTTTTGTGGTCATTCACCGCCCCGCCCCACTTCAACAGCATATAATTAGCAGCTCCAACTCAACTGTGTGACACGAATGCATCCCTTTTAAACAAATGACAGGTGGGAACAAATGAGCCAAATGATGTGACCTTGAGAACACCTACTTATACTTATAACACCTACTTACAGTATTTATAATAACTGACAAGGAAATAAAGAGTAATCTGACTTCACTAAGTGAAATTTATGTTACACACAAAAGTCAATTTGTCCACTCATGAAAATTTTGCTTTGGTTCACCACTGTCTTCTTTCTCCTCTTCTGCAAACGTCACTTAAACTACGATTAAATGGAAACATCACGTGGTAAATGAGGCCTTTGGGGTTTGCAAATAAATAACTGAAAAATAAAGTGTCTGGCAGACTGAGACAGTCCCATTGTACCACTAATTCACAAACTATCAAACAATCGTACATTTAGCCTTTTCCCTGGGTTATTGATGTACAGAGGGCAAAATTATCATACAAATACGATAATTATCAAACACCTGGCAACCCTGGATCTACCAGGTATGGACTGCTGCACTTCAAGTTATTAGGAGGACATGGTTGGTCTTTTAGCAGTTAACATGTTGCTGAACATGACTGAATTTAGGTAAGTGAAGCCAGGTGTACACTCAGCGAATCAAAGCCATTTCTTACCAGATTTTGGTGTTGTACAACTGCTCTAAAAGTTGAGCCAACTAAATGCCTGATCGAGGGCCATTTGTTTTGCAGTGTACAGGGTTCACAAGAGCTGATCATGGCCTGAACGGCTGCCCATGAGTGTTTGGGGGAAATTCTGGCATGTCAGAAAATTTGGTCATCTCACTGCGCACTTGCACATGGACAGCATGGCTGCAATTCCATTTTCCTGCGTGAACTGGCAGAGTCTGAAAGCACCATGGCAGCACTCTGTGATGTTGACAACTGTTACACTCATGAATAATTTACACCTAGACAATAGCAGCCTTAGTGTAGTTTGGTCTTGAAGTTTAGGGTTGACAAAAACAAAGTAAGTTTGATGCATATAACAGAGGCAGAGTGAAGCTGTATAAACACATCTACCATCTAAAAACAAATGCATCTGTTGACTTGTCTTCAGAGATGTGCCTCAAGGGCTCAGTTGTACCTGCCCTTGGTATCTATAAACCTGCATACAGTGTGGTCTTAAAACACCAAGTGCTCTCACATTGACCTCACAGTATGAGGTCGATGTTGATGCTTGGATCGTTGTTACGCCCACTGAATCAACACTGCAGTTCAAAACCGGGGACATGCCGTCAATATCAGACAGGATTTAACAATGAAAGGTATGCTGTAAACATTTGATTTCTTATGTTATCCCGCTGCAGTGGTCCAGTGTGTGTGTCTGCATCTGTGTGTAGCTAATGTGCATGGAGACAGCTTGCACACTGGAGAGCTTTGGTGTCAGTCTCAGGGCTGGAGTTTGTTTTTGTCAGAAAGGTGGTAACTGTGATTTATAATAACTGTCAAAGTCATATTATTTGGCGTTAAGTATTGTGTGTGTGAGAGAGTTTTTGAAGGAAACACTGACACTTTAAAAAGCCCCGTTCTGATTTGACATAAAATGTATGAACACTCAGGTCGTGTCTGAGTGTCAGACTGTACTGTATGAGCAAATGAGTTACGAGCTTCGGTTGTACAGCGTGAGTCCCCCTTTCACCACAATTTCGATAAATAACCCAGTGTACGCCCAGTCTACGTTGTCTCTGTTTGACATGACCACCGACAAACTTTACATTATACCACTTATTACAGGGCTGCCTACTAGATTCACAAACATAACACGACTTTCTCCGTGGTAAGGGGTGCCTTTTTTAGATCCCTGCTCCTGAAACAGTTTGTGTATTACCGCTAATGGGGCGCTCACACTGAGTAAAATCATCTACTCGTTTAATTCGTGCTAACCTAGATGCGTAAAAGAATAGTATTTACTCGCTCCTTTCGGCAGCAATCCCTGCCAATTCAACGGGCGGAATCAAGTGATAGACAAAGGTTTTTTTTACAATATACCAGGTAGTCCGACTCCCTTCCTCACTTGCCTCCAGGCAAGCTCCTTTTTTATTTGAGTTTCGGTGATTGAAAGAAAGGGTATCGTGTAATTCGGGGCACCCACACACCGACACGATCAGTTTGTCCTCCATTTTAGATACCAGTGAACAACTGTCCATTTTCATACGTCATCTGGCAACCTTCGTGCTGATTGGTTACGGCAACGCGAATATCCGCTCAGATTGAGACATTTTCAGCTCCCACCCAATTTGCATCATTTGTGCCGAGGGAGTAGTAGGAGCGTCTAATTACGTCTTTGCATTGACACAACAAGCTGACATTGACAACATGTAATTCATTCACGCATGATTTGACTAATGCTTGGTGACAGTTACTATTAGCCCCACTGATAAAGAACTCCTAAGAATGTAGGAAAAACATAAAATTTATTATAATTATGGCTACATGTTCTTTGACATGTGTCCTTCCTTACGAGAGATGGTTGTAAGAAAACATGATCAGTATGTAAAGACGGTTTGGTCTGAAAAAAATGCACACATCTCTCAGTGTAAGTTTTAGTTCGATAATATCCACCTATGCTGTGGTTGAAATTTCAAATCCACACTCGAGATGGATGTAGAGCAAAGTTTGACAGAGATGTCTTTTCTAACTTCAACCTTGGTCAGACCTTACTCTGTCCTTCCATCACCACTTCAGCTTCAATTTATAACCTCCTCTCCATGTACTTACCCATGATCCTCCAGGGTGATGACATAACTGGTGGCAAATGTCTGGGGAAACAGCAACAGGGAAAAGAGAAAGGTCACTGTGTGTACATACTGCATGTGTGAGAAAATACACTTCTTCATCTTCATGGGAAACCAGTCTTGGATTATGTGACAGTTTTTTTAAAATGTGTCTGGTCTTTCTCATGACTTCGTTAAATTAGAGGCCATTAGCTTTTCACATGTTGGTACCTGAGGTGAGGCTGAGTACTGTTTTAATGTTACAGAAACAGAGTGCAGCTCCTGAAACCTTTATTGCACTAAATAACTTCCACATATTGGAATAGATTGGAAAATCATTTTTACCCTTAAAGGGATATTCCGGCGTAAATTTAAGTTACAAACACACTGTAACACTGAGTTAGATACCCCCTCAAGAGATGAATGTTGCCGACTGCTTGCTGCTCTAGTTATACCAACTTCAGCAATGACCGCACAATAGCAATACACAGCGGTCTATGTCCTCCATGCGCAAACCTCAACCAAAAAGACACTCTATAGCCACAAACAATGCTCAGAACAGCACCTTACTTTATCAACAGTACATATAAGGTCCCAGCCATAGTACTACCCATCATTTTCATCAAGTGATAATCATAACATTTCTGCTGCACTTGGGGATTGACTCGTCAGGGCTCCCCCACAAACAAGCGGCTGCTGGAGGAGAGGGGGTGAGTTTTGTTTGGTCTCTTTGTTAAAGAATCCAGGTCAATCTAAAAAGATGGTTTATGGCTAGTACTATGGCTGGGAGCATTATTTGTGGCTTACGAGTAGCTCTCTGGTTGAGGTTCACGCATGGAGATGCTACTAAAGAAACAAGCAGTCGGCAACATTCATGTCTCGAGGGGTGTCTTACTCAGTGTTATGGTGGGTTTGATCCTAACTGAATTTCTCACCAGAATATCCCTTTAACCTTTATAGCACTAAGTGAATTTGTTTACATCTACCTTTATTAATATATTTATGTTTTTTTTAATAAGATATAACTATATGGTTTCATTATGAGCTAAAATTGAAGCAGTCTGACAGACATGTATTTCATTACCGTACTTTTGGTGTAATCACCTTCTGAGAGCTCCTTATTTCAAAGCCTAATTTTTTCTCTGCACCAATTTCAGCCAGGTGAATTCAAGCCTGAAAATGATCAGAGATTAACTGGCATCATACAGCTTCATCATTATTTGAGGATGAGAGCCAGCAAGCTAAATTTTCCACCAACCTTGTGAGTCATACAACCAACCAGGAGAGATGAAAAATCACAGAGGCAAGAGCTTTTGGCATCGTGATTTTTGGATAACTTGCTTCATTTTGTGCAAGAGCAGAGAGAGAGAAGCAAACTGTTCTTTCACTAATTAGACGAAGTGTTACAGAGATCCTTAAGCTTCTAGTTTGTTTGGATGTGTGCTGTGGGAGCTTGAACAAAGCTTCTCCATACGAGATAATCTTGCTTTAATCTCTTGTGTTTGTTGAAAGAGGTAACAGAAAGAAAAACGAAAAGAAGTCTGATCCATCTCAATAAAGGATGAAACAGGAAAAGTTTGGTTGTCTTTGTTTACGAGCTTACCGAGGCAAACAGACTCTCCATACTACAAAACGAGACTTATTAATGTCTCTTATTCTGCCATTTTGATTCAGCAGGGGTACGGTGCATTTATAGACGCCAGGCTGTACAGCTGTCTCATCCTGGATTTAATTTACTCAGGCTTTTTGCTGAAAGAGTAAAAAAAAAGAAAAAGGATGCTGTCATTTTTTGAGTGATGAGCACCATCTCCTCCTTTAGCAGCACCCCACGGTATGATGTAATATCTCACTGATGTAAAGCAGAGCTGGATTCATCCAGATGAACTTCACACATTTTGTTCCCAGTAGCTTATGTGAACTTGTTGAATGTGATTTAACATGCTGTACGTGAGAGATGTGCAGCACAAGTCAACCAGGGAAACAGTGATAAAATGGATGGTAGCTGTTAGAACACACAGAGAGGCAGGTTGATATGCAGCAGGGGGCTTGTGAGCACTTTTTGAGAAAGAGAGTAACAACATAAACAATGTTTGTAGGACACACTGACTTTAATGCATTATGTATTTTATCTTCTGCTGGGATATGATGTGAATTTCAAACTATCATAGGGTTTGATGTCTTCATTATTAAACAATATGTAATTTGACAAAGATCTCCCAGGCAGTAATCTTGTTCATGGAAAAGGAAAGATTTAGCAGTTAATAACTCTTCCCAGCTCACATTTTTTTCATTGAGTACATCAGTGTTGAGCAAGTTTACACTAAGAGTGGGTTATAAGTGAGTTCATGTCACACTGTTTCAGATGAAATAGCTTATGTTGATTTGTTGAAATTGTGTTGATTTTGTTTCAGCTGCACCTAATAATACCAATCAGCAAAGCCTCCAAGACCTCACAACCTAATCAACAACATCACTGACATTTCCTAAACTGAATTTTTTGACATATGCTTCTACTTGTCTACATGTGGAATGATCGGTCGATGTTCAAGAAAATTCAATTTTATTGTGTTTTGCCAATTATACGAGAAAAAAAAACAGCAGTTTTGTAAACTGAAAAGCTATTCATTGGAAGAAAAGTGATTGTTTTCACATCCTCACAAATCCAAGGCCAAAGGTCAAAGAAAACTTACCAAACACAATCTTAAAAAAGATTGGTTACCTTTCTGTAACCAAACACGTTTACCCTGCTGGGATTGGTCCTGATTTGTTCATAAAACTGCTAAATGTTCAGCAGAGCTCTAAGACTACATCTGCGTGTCACGCTAGGTTCCATATGTCTTACTTCAGCTGCTGTAACATACAATGTACCCAACAACTCTCAACACCTCTCAGATCCCAGAAAGTGAGTGACCATTTTCTGACTCCTGGCTCACGCTTATGTTTGTGAGTTGCGAAAAATTAGTTTCATCCTTAATTTTGTTTTGTTTTAACAGACTTAAAAATATATTATTTTTTTAAAAGACATTAAAAGTGTGTTAAGACTATATTTCACCGAGAAAACTGCTTCTGTCATAAGCTATATTTAGACACACGGTACCTTTAAGTGATAAATTAACGTCTCTGAATCGACTCATTAACGTGTCAAAACCAAATGCAAACCATCCCTTAATCATTACTTAAGTAAAAATGCAGTCACTATGATCATTTTTCCTCCTGTTCATCAGTAAAACAAACTTTTTATTTTATAACAACAGAGCCAAAATTCTGCACAGTGCCTCTGAAATGTTTGACATATTGCTCACAGTGTGGATGAAGCCCTGCATCTCTCTCTGACAAACAAAAGTTATCAATCCTGTTTTCCCTACACAGCACCTGTGGCTTTGAGAATGAACCTGCTCATACAGAGATATGAAAACAGAGTGAGATGGAGTCAGCTGGGTGGAGATTTGCACACCGGCAAAGATCAATACAGAATACAAAGTGGAATACAAAGATTTTATGCTATTTCAGGGAGACAAGAGCTGCCATAGTAAAGAGATTAGTCTAACAATATTAATCTTACAGTAACATAAGAAAATAAGAGGTTGTCATGCATCTAAAGCTGTCCTCTGTTTACCTTATTGCAGATTTCTCAGCACCTTTTCAGTCAATAAATATACATATGTATATATAGACAGTATATCCTGTGTACTGTTCCTGTGTGTTCATGCTAAAGCACCCCATCCTTGCAAACATTACACACAGCTTTACAAACATAATACAGCATGCTAGCCCCCAACAGCAACAATGAAGATGTATGTCTTTCTCAGTCGCAAACAAAACTAAATACACACTCAATCTTCCCTTTTTTCTAGCAGGCAAGGGCTCAGGGAATTAAATGACACACACACACAAACACACAAATACACACACACACACTTGAATCTCAATAACATGACAACCAAACGTCTCCTCTTCACTGTGGGGGAAATGGAGTATAAATCCGAGCTTGAATATAGAGTTTATAGTTTAATTCTGCGCGGCTGCCTCAGATATTTTTCTGTCTTTCAGAGTATCAGTATGGCAGCCGCTCGCTCTCCATGCGCTCAGTAAACATAATACACATGTACGGCCTTGTTTTAAGCAGTAATCTTTCAGAGGCAATTGGCCCTATCTGGCAGGCTGCCACATCTTATGCCACCCGGTAACAGCTTTCCCAGGCTTCTGATAGGCTAAGATGCCAGATGGCTAACGATGATGGATAGTTTATTTACTGAGCTGAAACAAGGTTGTACTGAAGGAAAAAAAAAAAAAAAACTATTTCTGCAGGCAAGGCTGCAATGTTGTTCCTAGTTTCCTTCAAATTGCGACCTTGCTGGTTTGATTTTCCTATGGTCTACGCTCTTGTCTCTACCTTAATTCATTTTCTCCTACATTTTATTGCATTGTATCATTGGTTGGTTTTCTATGGACTCCATATCTGTTCATGGCCTCGGCAGATGTTTCCCGTCATTCTCCTTTTCAATCAGCCTCCTTTTTACTTTTGTTTTTGGTTCCCAGTACCTGCAAATGTTTCACATGTTTTTTCGATCAGTTTTTCACTTATAATGCTTCCTCAGAAATGATTTGCACAAAAAAGTTTTAAACTCTAAATTAAAGTTAAAACTTTTAGACTTTGCAGTAGATTCTAGCCTGTTTTTTTTTTTTTTTTTATTTGGATGTTTGTTTGTCTGGGTTTTCCCTGTACAACAAGATCCTCATTACTGGTGAGAGTTATTACTTGTGTGTGCATGTATGGCTTCAAGTCTTTTAATAAGTTTTGGCCTTGGTAACACAGCTAAAATGACCTCTGCCCTATCCTCCTCCAGTTTTTATTGTTGGCCTAATGATGGAAGAAAGCTGGGGGAGCCTAAACTAGGAGGGATTCAAGGGTTTTTGCAGTATGTTAAACTGAAAGAGCAATAAATAAAGGAATTGACAAAAGCTTGGCTCCAAAGGTGTTACTGTTTACATTTGCATTTTGTTAAAGTCCTGCTCTCTGTTGGGGAGTGAAAGCTGCATTTGTCATTCACTTTATCTTGTTTTAGGTTGTTTCACTGCTAAAATCCTTAATTGAAATCCAGCGACAGAGGGCAACAGAGAGTGAGAGATTTAAGAGAGGGCAAAAGAAAGTGGGAGAGGACACAAAGTGGACAAAGTATACAAAGTTGGAAAGACTCTGATTGCATCTATGCTGGCTTAAGTTTAAAGGCTTCTGTTGGTTTTCTGGCGTATTAAGTCTCCTCTAATTTAATTAAAATAAAAAACACAAAAAAATATACACTTGTTTAAACTCATTGTGAATATGTGCTGCTGAAAATTGAAGAGAGGCTATTTCTTCAGCCTGTTGTCAACTGTCTGGTCCTTCACCTTCAAGCTGATACAGGCATAAAAAATCACCACATGAAGGCTGTAAAGGTTGTTGCTCATGCTCTGGTTTGCTGAAAACTCCTCACAGGAGCTGTAATATCAAACACACTGTTTGGTTTGGAAAACCATTAAAGGAGTGTTTTTGATTTTGCAGGCGTGCTGTTATTTGCCATCCTGCAACTGGCACGAGAGCCATGTGAAACAACTATACAGGAATACAAATACTCTCTGATGGTCTGGTTCCATTTTGTAGCTCATTAAAAGGCATCTGTGCTCATTTCAGTCTGTTTGAGCTGAAAACTTGACAAAACAGCTTCTTGTTTTTTTTTTTTTTGTTTTGTTTTGTTTTCATCCACAAAGTGTTTCCTAATAAATGTCATTAAACTTTTAGCCTGAGTTACAAAATATTTTTGTATGTTTGAAAATTTTCATGCTCAACCTTCAGACCCTCTCATGTTGCAAGTAAAAGGGATAATGGGTTTTTTAAATGGGGTTCCAGGAGTTAAGTATCACTAGTAAATGTACTAGCTACAATGGATACTGGTCAGCTCTGGAGAAGGGGTCATGTCTATCAAGTAATTTTGAGAGCAACTGCCATCATAAAGACTATCTGATGGCAAATCTAAAATACTGTATGTGGCAAACTTGACCACAGTAAACTGTAGCCTAGCTTACCTGTAGATTCTCCCGGCAGTTCCTTATTGCAAGGGTGAAGCTGATCAGCTGGTACTTTTACAAGGGACATATGACCAGCGTTGGGCATGTTATTTTAAATTAGTAACCTAGTTACAATTACTAGTTACTTCTTTCAAAAGTAACTCAGTAACTTTAAGTTACTCATTATTTTCAAGGTAAGTACTTACAAGGGAAAGTAACTAGTTTTTTTCCCTCTAAATTCTTATTAATGTGTTGCCTCCCTAACTGGATAGTCATGGAGGCTGCCAGTCCTCTGGCTTGCTTACATGTAAGTCCTATGATAGGTTGCATGTCTTCCACAACATACCTCGCAATCAGTCTATTTAACTGTGTCTGCATTATAGACTGTGCCACAGGCTTTGTAAAATCAAGCTTTCGTTGTTTGGCTGGAGTGGCTCCTCCTTCAGTGTCACCAGAGCTAACATTAGCAGCATCACCTGTGTTACCCTCAGGGTCTTTTTAAACTAGCTTGGTGGACACGTGTTGTTTCTGAAGATTTTTAATCAGAGAAGTTACTCGTCTTTGATGTGGATAGAGTTTTTGATAATGTGCAAATTTCCACCAGAGAAATCCCATGCCCAGACTGCCGTCGGCTCCACCATTGTTGTTTTCATTCATTTACCTGCACGTCGCTGCGTCATGTCTGCTTTACATCCACCATGGAAACTGTAGTCTTGAGTTATGCATATAAAGTAATGGGCCTGTTTAAAATGTAGTAATAATAAACGCATTGCTGATTGGACAAAGTAATGAGATATAGTACTTGTCACCGCAAAAGTAACATACTTGTGGTTACGCGTTACTTAATAACGTGTTAGTCCCAACACTACATATCACCCATACAAATCCACCTCAGAAATACTTGACTACGTCTAGAAAGGCACTTTTTTTACACCCCTGCAACAGGAATGAGGTAAACCAAGCCACTCCACCACTGTGGAGTGGCAGCAGCTGGATAATAGTTCTCACTCTCAGTCCCTGTCTCTCTTTGTCTCTTTTTTAGGGCCCGAGCGTAGCTGCTAAGCAGCTGCGAGAGCCCTCTTGTTCCTGATGGATTCTTCTTTTGTTATTATTATTATTATTAGGGCCCGAGCGTAGCTGCTAAGCAGCTGCGAGAGCCCTCTTGTTCCTGTAGTTTCCTTCTTTTGTTATTATTATTATTATTATTTTTCCTCCCCTTTGAACTGGAAAATGGCCCACTTCCCACTGGCGAAAACTCATGAAATTTGGCAGGACGACCGGGCCTGGTGAAAAATTTGATATTCCGAAGTCGCCCAAACAAGAAAATGCAAAATGGCTCCATAGCGCCCCCTAAGGTGAAAATTCACACTATTCACTGTCACGCCTGTACGCTTTGTCAAAATGACACAAAAATTGACACACACGTGTATCTCAATAAGATCTACAAAAAAGTCAGTGCGGGCGTATCTGTCAAATGTACGGTTAAAGGGTTATTTCGCATTTTTTGCCGATCCGCACACATTGGAATTTTGCTAACTCCTCCGAAGGCTTTCGTTCCACCGGCACCACATTTGCTCAGGCCAATCTACACCCCATGGCCATTAAAAGTTATTCAAATCATGACGCTGCACCCCACGGTTTAGGTTCTAGGGGGCGCCAAAGATAACCCTAAGATCCACATATTTAAAAGTCTTATAACTTTTTATTTTTGCCCTCACTGGCCTCCAAGTTTTCTAGGATGATGCAATGTCCAGCCATCAACACATTTGTGAAGGAATTTTTACTCCCCAAAAGAGCGCCCCCCATGGCAGGAGAAAAAAGTCCATTTTTTCTTGTCCCCTAAGGTGAAAATACACATTGTTGAGTGTAACACCTGTACGCTTTGGCAAAATGACACAAAAATTGACACACACATGTATCTCAATAAGATCTTCGAAAAAGTCAATGGCCACGTATCTGTAAAATGTACGGTTAAAGGGTTATTTCGCATTTTTTGCAGATTCGCACACATTGGAATTTGGCTAACTCCTCCTAAGGCTTTCGTCCCACTGACACCAAATTTGCTCAGGCCAATCTACACCCCATGGCCATTCAAAGTTGTAAAAATCATGACGCTGCACCCCACGGTTTACGTTCTAGGGGGCGCCAAAGATGACCCAAAAATCCACATTCTTAAAAGAATCCACATCCCCCCCCCTATGGCAGGAGAAAAAGTCAAGTTTTTCCTGCCCATCGCTCAATGGCTCAATCGCATCGCTCTCCAGGCAACACCGTAAGGAGGAGCAACCTGGCATTTCGATATATCATAGCTGTGTTTGTGCCCTCACTCATGGTCCAGACTTTTTTCAAATAGGACATGAAGTTTGTCTGCAGCGAGTGTTTTGGTAGAAACTGCGCCTCCCATTCATTATAATGGGAAATGACCACAGACAAGTGCGCACACCATCTTTGGTTCTTGAGTGTGACTCGATCGGGACGGGGAGGCGGTCGCACTGGGGGCGGCGCGACGCGGCTCGGGCCCGACAGTGCCCCACCGGGGCCCTAGTTAGGGCCCGAGCGTAGCTGCTAAGCAGCTGCGAGAGCCCTCTTGTTCCTGATGGATTCTTCTTTCGTTATTTTTCCTCCGCTTTAAACTGGAAAATGGCCCACTTCCCACTGGCGAAAACTCAGGAAATTTGGCAGGACGACCGGGCCTGGTGAAAAATTTGATATTCTGAAGTCGCCCAAACAAAAAAATGAAAAATGGCTCCATAGCGCCCCCTATGGTGAAAACTCACCTGACGCCTATACGCTTTGTCAAAATGACACAAAATTTGACACACATGTGTATCTCAATAAGATCTACAAAAAAGTCAGTGCGGGCGTATCTGTCAAATGTACGGTTAAAGGGCTATTTCGCATTTTTTGCCGATCCGCACACATTGGAATTTCGCTAACTCCTCCGAAGGCTTTCGTTCCACCGGCACCAAATTTGCTCAGGCTAATCTACACCCCATGGCCATTAAAAGTTGTACAAATCATGACGCTGCACCCCACGGTTTAGGTTCTAGGGGGCGCCAAAGATAACCCAAAAATCCACATTCTTAAAAGTCTTATAACTTTTTATTTTTGTCCTCACTGGCCTCCAAGTTTTCTAGGATGATGCAATGTCCAGCCATCAACACATTTGTGAAGGAATTTTTACTCCCCAAAAGAGCGCCCCCCCATGGCAGGACAAAAAAGTCAATTTTTTCTTGTCCCCTAACATGAAAATACACATTGTTGAGTGTCACGCCTGAACGCTTTGTCATGTTGACACAAAATTTGACAATCACCTGTATCTCAATAAGATCTACGAAAAAGTCAAGAGCGCGTATCTGTAAAATGTACGGTTAAAGGGCTATTTTGCATTTTTTGCCGATCCGCACACATTGGAATTTCGCTAACTCCTCCGAAGGCTTTCGTTCCACCGGCACCAAATTTGCTCAGGCCAATCTACACCCCATGGCCATTCAAAGTTGTACAAATCATGACGCTGCACCCCACGGTTTAGGTTCTAGGGGGCGCCAAAGATAACCCAAAAATCCACATTCTTAAAAGTCTTATAACTTTTTATTTTTGCCCTCACTGGCCTCCAAGTTTTCTAGGATGATGCAATGTCCAGCCATCAACACATTTGTGAAGGAATTTTTACTCCCCAAAAGAGCGCCCCCCCATGGCAGGACAAAAAAGTCAATTTTTTCTTGTCCCCTAAGGTGAAAATACACATTGTTGAGTGTCACGCCTGAACGCTTTGTCATGTTGACACAAAAATTGACAATCACGTGTATCTCAATAAGATCTACGAAAAAGTCAGAGAGCGCATATCTGTATAATGTACGGTAAAAGGGCTATTTTGCATTTTTTGCCGATTCGCACACATTGGAATGTGGCTAACTCCTCCTAAGGCTTTCGTCCCACTGACACCAAATTTGCTCAGGCCAATCTACACCCCATGGCCATTCAAAGTTGTAAAAATCATGACGCTGCACCCCACGGTTTACATTCTAGGGGGCGCAAAAGAGGACCCAAATATCCACATTTTTAAAAGTCTTATAACTTTTTATTTTTGTCCTCACTGGCCTCCAAGTTTTCTAGGATGATGCAATGTCCAGCCATCAACACATTTATGAAGGAATTTTTTCCCCCCAAAAGAGCGCCCCCCCATGGCAGGAGAAAAAGTCAAGTTTTCCCTGCCCATCGCTCAATGGTTCAAACGCATCGCTCTCTCGGCAAAACCGAAAGGAGGAGCAACTTGCCATTTGGATATATACTAGCTGTGTTTGTGCCCTCACTCATGGTCCAGACTTTTTTCAAAAAGGACATGGAGTTTGTCTGCAGCGAGCGTTTTGGTAGAAACTGCGCCTCCCATTCATTATAATGCTAAATGACCACAGACAAGTGCGCATACCATCTTTGGACCTTGAGTGTGACGCGATCGGGAGGGGTAGGCGGTCATGCTGGGGGCGGCGCGACACGGCTCGGGCCCGCCAGTGCCCCACCGGGGCCCTAGTTATTATTTTTCCTCCGCTTTAAACTGGAAAATGGCCCACTTCCCACTGGCGAAAACTCATGAAATTTGGCAGGACGACCGGGCCTGGTGAAAAATTCGATATTCTGAAGTCGCCCAAAGAATAAAATGCAAAATGGCTCCATAGCGCCCCCTAAGGTGGAAATTCACACTGTTGACTGTCACGCCTGTACGCTTTGCCATATTGACACAAAAATTGACACACACATGTATCTCAATAAGATCTATGAAAAAGTCAGTGCGGGCGTATCTGTCAAATGTACGGTTAAAGGGTTATTTCGCATTTTTTGCCGATCCGCACACATTGAAATTTCGCTAACTCCTCCGAAGGCTTTCGTTCCACCGGCACCACATTTGCTCAGGCCAATCTACACCCCATGGCCATCGAAAGTTGTACAAATCATGACGCTGCACCCCACGGTTTAGGTTCTAGGGGGCGCCAAAGATAACCAAAAAATCCACATTCTTAAAAGTCTTATAACTTTTTATTTTTTTTCTCACTGGCCTCCAAGTTCTCTAGGATGATGCAATGTCCAGCCATCAACACATTTGGCAAGGAATTTTTACTCCCCAAAAGAGCGCCCCCACATGGCAGGAGAAAAAAGTCCATTTTTTCTTGTCCCCTAAGGTGAAAATACACATTGTTGACTGTCACGCCTATACGCTTTGTCAAAATGACACAAAATTTGACACACACGTGTATCTCAATAAGATCTACGAAAAAGTCAATGGGCACGTATCTGTAAAATGTACGGTTAAAGGGCTATTTCGCATTTTTTGCCGATTCGCACACATTGGAATGTGGCTAACTCCTCCTAAGGCTTTCGTCCCACCAACACCAAATTTGCTCAAGCCGATCTACATCCCATGGCCATTCAAAGTTGTAGAAATCATGACGCTGCTCCCCACGGTTTACGTTCTAGGGGGCGCCAAAGATGACCCAAATATCCACATTCTTAAAAGAATCCACATCGCCCCCCCCCCCCCCCCCAAGGCAGGAGAAAAAGTCAAGTTAACCCTGCCCATCGGTCAATGGCTCAATCGCATCGCTCTCCCAGCAACACCGTAAGGAGGAGCAACTTGCCATTTGGATATATCCTAGCTGTGTTTGTGCCCTCACTCATGGTCCAGACTTTTTTCAAATAGGACATGTAGTTTGTCTGCAGCGAGTGTTTTGGTAGAAACTGCGCCTCCATTCATTATAATGGGAAATGACCACAGACAAGTGCGCACACCATCTTTGGACCTTGAGTGTGACGCGATCGGGAGGGGGAGGCGGTCGCGCTGGGGGCGGCGCGACGTGGCTCGGGCCCGACAGTGCCCCACCGGGGCCCTAGTTTTTTTTTTTATGATTTTTCCACTATACTTTTGTTATTTATGTGTGTGTTGTTGTCCAGCTGCTGCCAAAATGTGATAGGGGTGAAAAAAGAAGAGTTACCTTGATAACCAAAACCCTTTACACACACACACACACACACACACACACACACACACACTGGCACATCTTGGTGCAAACACAAAACACCAGGGGCCTAAGATAGTGACAAGACACCAGTAAAAATCTTCACACAATCTGCTGGGAGTAATATAAAAGCTCCAGTATAGCTACCTCTCTCTCTCTCTCTCACCCCCTCACACATACTCGGGCTAGCTCGCCCCCTCACACACAGCAGTCAGTGGGATTTAATTGGGTCCTTTCAGTTTACCACTGAGTTGACGGCTCAAAGCAATTACAGACACAGACAGTCCCCGGCACTCTACTGAGGAGCGCTTGATTTTCAGACAGCCACACCTGAGGGGTACTTGTCATCTATAACCTCAACAGCAGAGGGGTGCTTGTTTTGTTGACAAGTGCTGCTGTTGATCACTTGTTTTACAGAGCACTCTGTGAGGGGGCGCGTGTTTCCTTACATACAAGGTACACAGAAAAATTTTGTTCTGTGGTCCACTGCATCCACTGCAGCACAGGTGTGTTCAGTTAAAGGAAGCTTTTATTGACACGCAAAACAATTATCAGATTACTGTCCAAATAAAAGCCTTTTCTCAGGTGGATGTCAGAATGCTTGAGTTAAATTAGTACAAGAGCTGTCTGAACTTCAAAAGTAAAGGCTCTGAAATAGATTTGCAGTCTGAAATAACAAAATTTCCTTCTTTTCTATTATCTGTTTTAGGAATGGGCATTTTAAGAAAGTCCCTTGCTTGATTAATCATATAAATTAACGATCAATCATCGATTTAATTGAATATACGAAGAAACATATATTTCTTCATTGCTCACTCGTGCTTCCAACCTTCCTGGCTACTGTAATAACTGTTGTTTTTTTCACATTCATGATATGCTAAAATTTGTGGACATTTGTGGAGATAACTTAAGCCGAAACGGGTACTGTCCCCCGAAATTGGGGACATCTAGTCACCCTACAGTTCCTCCTTGCTAGCAAGGAGCTGATGGTAGGTTGAGACTGAGGACTCTATTTTTGTGCCCATCGGTGGTGGACGAAGGAACGCAGTGGTATTTTCATCTGGCAGAGCCTGACGCACAGCCAGTTTGGTATTTTTGTAGACTGAGGTGCACTGAGGTCCGCGAAGCTGGGCGGGGTGGTGCGGCAGGGGGAGGTGTCGACAGTATCAGCTGGCACAGTGACATTTTCGTGCTCGCCGCCAGCGGTGTATAAAGTGCACTGAAAGCTCGCCGATTCAAACCTGGTCAGCTTTCAGCGCAGGCTGAGCGCAGCTGGTCTAGTGGTATTTTGGTAGACCGGCGGCGTAGTGCCCACAAGTCACTGATGCCTCACAGGTTTCCACAGTGTCAGGCACATTTCAGTGCAATAAATAATCTACAATATTCTGAGTCAGAACATACATTTAGATCTATAGATATATTCAGATCTGTATCTGATCTGATGAGCACATTTGGCACGTGTTTAGACACTCAACCTGACCAAATTAAGACAGCTGAAACCGCATTAAATTAAATTAAATATCTAGTAAATAGACACACATGATGAAGTTAACAAGATATTTAAGACCTGACTTAGGCCGCGGCGGCGCCACACCGCCGGCGAGGCACGAAAATAGAGCCCTGAGAGGGCACGGAGGATTGATGAAGTCAGATGTATGCAGTTCAAGTGGTACATTATTGGGGTCGTTGTCGTGTTTTACCTGTACACGTTTGCAGCAAACCTCATCATTTTTCCTCTTCATATGGTCCCAAACCACACTTCATCTTGCTTTCTTCATTAAGGTGACCAGATTTCTGTAATGAAATCGTCCCCAGAAATTGGGGATGTCTGGTCACCTTCTTCTTCATGTTTTTTTTCCCGAGTTCTACGGAAGCCCGCTGATGCTGTTTCACTCCCCATGTAAAATGTCAAAACCCTTCTGCATTGTTTCAACACACACAGACACTGACTGGACAAAGAGGATATCCCTCCCAAACAACAGAGGTTGATCTTTGGTGGAACCAGCTAGAGGATGGACGCACACTATCAGCCCTTTTTAATAATGTTCGATTGATCAAAATTTTGCGTGATCCATGTAATTATTAACAATCAACTAATGGATCATTGATTAATCATGCCCATTCCTAATCTATTTAAATAGCCTAACCTCACTTCTTAAAAGTTATCAGTCACACAGGGTTGAACAATCCTATTCAAATGCATCATCGCTAAATTAATGAGTATGATTTGGAAATGCTGACATATTGATGACTGAGACAGGGTCATTCCTGCATCCAAACTAATATGATATGATATCCGAAACTGCATAAACTCAGCAAAGACAAGATAAAATGAGCTCAAAAGGGAGGAAAGGGTGTGAGGATTAGAATGAAAGGTTTTAAACAATTATTATAAGTCTGTTAAATGGTTGTATACCAGAACAATCTGTTCCCAAAGTTTTATTTTCACATTTCCCCCTCTAGTCATCTTCACACCCTTTTTCTGTTTGCTGCCCCTCAACAACAAAGACACACACTCACACACGCCTACCACACAGCCCTTCAACATCTTTAACACGCAATACTACAATCTGCCATCAGTTCCTGCTTGACTCACACTTGTATTCATGTCCTCAACGTAGTCTCGCTCTTGTCATGTCTCTTTTCACATTTCTCTCACTTGTTCCATATCACTTCAATAAATAAAGGAAATGGTTGTTGCAATTCTTTTACAAAATAAAGGGAGTCGTGCAGTTATTGTTCAAGACCTGTGAAAAGTATTCCTGAACTGTTTTGCATATAAAAATTATGAAAGTAATCATGAGTACAAGTTGTTTTTATTACTAAAATAACTTAAGGTGTAATAACAGGATTTGTTACATTGATTTATTTGAACAACAAAGGAACTGGTAATAGAATTTACTCAGAAGTTGGCTCAAGTTTCTGATCAGGATGCCTTCAGGGAACCTTTCTGGGTTTTAAAGCTAATCCGAGACCACAGGGAAGATCCAAAACTCCCAAGGAGGATTTTATTTCTCTCCTCTGGTCTAGGAACCCTCCCCTCCCCTTATAGGATCCTGAGGGGAAGGGAGGATTGTCGGTTCTTCTCAGCATGCTACCACTTTAACTCGACCTCAGATAAGCTTCAGCGAATTAAAGGATCAATGTAATGTTTGGGCTGTTTAATGCATGATACTTCAAAAGCTGTGTCTTAGGAGGATGATCAGAGTCAATCTGCTGTAACAAGAACAGTTCAGATTAAAATTATGTGAAGAGTCAATAGTAAGTCCGATATTTGCCTGTGTGAATTAACATTTACCTACTTAGGAACAAAAATGTATGAGAAATGTAATCAGGGTTAAGCGACAGGTGGAAATAGATCCACTTCTCTGTAAACCCAGAGGTGAGGAGGAGTCCATGAGTTTTTACTGACATATGCTTCCAGTAACTAAAAAAAGAAATAATAAAGAAACTCTACCATCAAAATGAAGTATAAGTGTGATCTTTGACCAGGCAGAGCTGAGGGGGTGCTTGATGTATAGAACGAGTTGGAAAAGAAGGCCTCTTGTTTTGCAAGGAGAACCCACAGAAGTGCACTTGTTTTCTTACAGCTCCCCTTTGAGAGGCTCTTAAGTTTTAGACAGGGATGGCTGAGGAGTGATCGCGGGCCACAATCACCGGTGAGGGACGCATGATTTATGTGCACACATCACTGAGAGGGCACTTGTTTATTTATGTATTTTGTATGTGGAGTGCGTAGGCCAGCCCTGTCGATAAACAGATACTCGAATCAAGGTTCGATTTTTAACAGCCGCCCCCTCAGAGACACTTGTCGCCTGTAACCTCTGTACAGTGGGGGGGCTTGTTTTGTTGACAGGCAGCACTCAGGAGTGCTTGTTCTGTGGAAAAGCACAGGTGAGAGGAGCTTGTTTTGGGGATAGGTACTGCTGAGGTATGCTTGTTATACAATCCACAATGACAAGAGGCAAATTTTGGGGAACAGGTGGCTCTGACAAGCACTTTTTCCAACAGACTATTGTTGAGTCAGCTGTCAGTTGTTTCTCTAAAGAGTGGTTACATTAAAAGCTGACAGCTAGAATTGTGGGGAATACTTCAAGAGTCCTAGTCTTCAAAATTGTGCATTTAAAGACCCACTCTGATAAAAATGATGTTTTTCTTATTGGCTACATGTTCATATGGCATTTTTTTGATGCTACAGGACAAATCATGTGATAAATACGTGTGGAATTGCATTCCTGGTTATGCATTCAAATCGCTGTGATTATCTGGCAGACCCAAACAGCAGGTTCAGATACAGCGAGATTTCCTGTGTCACAAGTCCAAGCTCCGAACCCCGAGCCCCACTTAGCAGGCCAGACTCGGAAAAGTAGAGCGGACGGTCACGGAACAAGCATGTGAATTAGCAGATTGCAATGCTCGTAAGAAAGCTTATGATGATTTTAACTTTCATCATGTCCCCAAAGACACTGGTGTTTGAGAGTTCAATAGCTCCTACGTTACCTGCTATTTCTACTACACCAACAATGAGAGGCTACAAGCTAGTGTGAAGAGGAGTGTGAAGAGGATTGTGCAGAGCAGCGCCGTCTCCACCCACGACTCAGAGGTGAATTGCTATTGAGCTACTGGAGCTCTGCAGAAGAAAAGCCCTTGAAAATAACACAGGTAACATGATTTTGGCCAAAAAATTAATAATCACAACTTTAAGACCATTGATAACAAGTGCATGCCCTTACCTGGGATATTCCTCTCTAACAATAAGCTGGCACTGCTGATGAAGAGAAATAGAGACTTCTCCTCATCTTGTGTTCTGTGCTTCATGGAGACGTGGCTAAATACACAGACACCGGACTGTGCCATCCAACTGGAGGGTTTGTGTACTCTCCGGTGGGAAAATAAAGGGTGGAGGAGTCTGCTTCTACATCAACAACGCCTGGTGCTCCGACGTGACAGTGATCTCCCAACACTGTTCTCCTTTTCTGGAATATCTCTTCATAAACTGCAAACCATTCTACTCTCCACGTGAGTTTGTCTCATTCATACTCTGTTCTGTTTACATTCCACCAAGTGTGGATGTGCATGAGGCCGAGCGCACACTTACGGAGAAGGTTATGAGCATAGAGAGGAATTTTCCGGACTCCTTATTTATAAAACTCAGTGATTTTAACAAAGGAAATTTCAGTCAGGAATTACCAAAATACAAACAGTTTGTAACATGCCCGACCAGAGAGGGGAACATGTTAGATCACTGTTACACTACAGTGAGTGTCGCCTATCACCCTGTGGCTTGCGCAGCTTTGGGACTCTCAGATCACGCCATGTTTCACCTGATCCCTGCGTACAGACAGAGACTAAAACTCTGTAAACCTGTAGTGAGGACATCCAAAGGGTGGACCAGTGAAGCTGTGGAGGAGCTTTGCACGTGCTTGGACACCACGGACTGGGATATGTTTAAGGCTTCTACAGTTTAGACGACTACACAGACACTGTGACGTCATATAATCATTTCTGTGAAGACAGCATCATCCCACAGTGTACCAGGGTGAAATATAACAACGACAAGCCCTGGTTTACATCAAAACTCCAGCAGCTCCATCAGCAGAAAGAGGTTTCATTCAGAGAAGATGACAGAGACCACTACAAATGTGCCAGGTACAGTTTTAGCAAGGAGGTGGCAAAGGCTAAAGCCAGGTACAATGCACGTCTGGAGCAAAGATTGTCTGCCAATGATCCTGCCTCAGTGTGGAGGGGGTTGAAAGAGATTACCAACTACAAGCCCAAAGCACCTCGTTCAACTGACAACTTGAAACTAGCTAACGACCTGAACGACTTCTACTCACGCTTTTAAATCACAGACTCACATCCCCTCACCCCCCACACAACTGGAAATTCAACCACTTTGGTCCTTCCCCTCTCCCCTTGCTGCCCTCTCAGTCCGGGAAGAGGAAGTAAACAGACTGTTTAAGCGGCTGAGTCAGCACAAGGCTGCTGGTCCGGACTGTGCCTATCCTGCCACTCTGAGACACTGCGCTGATGAGCTAGCTCCAGTCTTCACAGGGATCTTCAACACCTCCCTGGAGTCATGCCATGTTCCGGCCTGTTTCAAGTCCTCCATCATTGTTCCCGTCCCCAAGAAACCTCACGTAACTGGACTTAATGACTACAGGCCGGTGGCTCTTACGTCTGTAGTCATGAAGACTTTTAAATGCCTGGTTTTATACCACCTGAAGTCCATCACCAACCCCCTTCTGGACCCTCTGCAGTTTGCCTACAGAGCCAACAGGTCTCTAGACGATGCCATAAACCTGGGCCTGCTTTTCATCCTGCAGCAGCTGGACTCCCCCTACACTAGGATCCTGTTTGTGGACTTCAGCCCTGCATTCAATACCATCCATCCTTTCCCTGCTCCATGTGCCTGACTCCACCTGCAGGTGGATCACAGACTTTCTGACGGACCGGAGTCAGTGTGTGCGGCTGGGGAAGAATGTCTTGGACACTTGGGCTCTCAGCACAGGATCTCCACAGGGCTGTGTACTTTCCCCTCTGCTCTTCTCCCTGTACACCAACTGCTGCACCTCCAGCCACGACTCCGTAAAGCTCTTCAAGTTTGCTTATTACACCACCCTCATCAGACTCATTTCGGATGGAGATGAGTCTGCCTACAGGAGGAAGATGGACCGGCTGGTGACTTGGTTCAGCAGCAACAACCTAGAGCTCAATGCCCAGAAGACAGTGGAGATGATCGTGGACTTCAGGAAAGCCACAGCCCCCCTGCCCTCCCTCGAGCTCACCGACTCCCCCATCACCACTGTGGACTCTTGCTGCTTCCTTGGCACCACCATCACCCAGGACCTCAAGTGGGAGCCAACCATTAGCTCACTCATCAAGAAGGCCCAGCAGAGGATGTACTTTCTGTGGCAGCTGAGGAAAGCCAAGCTGCCGGTCCAGCTGATGGTGCAGTTCTACATGGCCATCATCGAGTCCATCCTCAGCTCCTCCATCATGGTGTGGTATGCCGGGGCCACTGCTAGGGACAGACACAGACTGCAGCGTATTGTGGGCTCTGCTGAGAAGGTGATCAGCTGTAGCCTTCCATCTCTCCATGATGTACGTCTCCAGGACTCAGGGCCGGGCAGGTCGGATCACAGCTGACCCTTCTCACCCTGCACATGGACTATTTGAGACACACCCCTCGGGCAGGAGGCTACGGTCCATTCGGACCAGAACCTCCCGCCATAAGAACAGTTTCTTCCCCTCTGCCATTGGACTCATGAACACTTTATAACTCAATCACTTTAACTCTGTCACTTTATCACTGGTCACTTTAGTTTAATGTACCTTGGATTTTTAATTGCACTCCTCCCATTGCACTGTTGTTCTGTATTGTGTAGTTGTACATAGCCTTTTATACTTTATATTTTTCTTGCTGCTCTTATTAGTTTTTACTGTAGTATTTTATATTACTCTCTGTTTACTGTTGCCCCATCATGCCGATACAAATTCCTAGTCTGTGAATCCTGTTCATCGATAATGGTAATAAAACCCCTTCTTCTGATTTTTCTGATTATGATGAGATGTCACCAGTAGCCATGCTGTTGCCTCCATTATTACAGGAAACAGCCTCTTACATAACCTTAAAAAAACATGAACACTTTCAGTTGGGTGGTCTAAGGTCGCATGTACCTGCTTAGGTCAGTATATTTTCGATGTAGAAAAATTGTTTCTTTTCCAAAAGCCTGTTTGCCGTAGCTTAAACTGCTTAAACCTAAATTGTTTGCCATGTTTTTCTCCATGCTCTGGTCATAAAGTTTAACTCCAGTCTCGCCTGCTTTCTTGGTGTTATTCATCTCCAGCTTCATGTTGTTTCAGCATCAATTAATGGCAGAACTTTATTTTAACCATTGGTTAGGTGTAAGTCATTTAAGTAACAACTTGACTTCAGTTTACCTGAGGCACCAGCTGACATCCAGTTATCATCTCTTTTATTTTCCAAGACAAAATGGATATACTTAAACCAGAGTTTAGCATGCATGCTAAGGGTGTTCCAACAAGGGAATCTCATGATTTGATTCGTTTCCACTATGGGAGCTTTGATTATAATAATTTTCTATTCGATTCTCGGTGCCTCGATTGTTCGATTTTTGCCAGTTTTAATGCTTTTTTCCATACAAGATTGATTTTGTCTTGATCTGTGGCTACATTTGTAAATAAATAGCCTATCAATTAACTCAGATTCTCTAAAACTACACTCAATAAGTAAATAAGGATTTTTGAACATTTGACTTGTATTTTTAAAAGACATGAAATATTTTATTTATGACTGTATGACTACCATATAAACATTTGCACTTTGACCTAAACTTAAACTAGTAAGTTTGGAGACAGTCTTCAGGACAGTCCTCTGTGTGGCGGGCACGACCTGAGGGGCGTTAACTTTCTGGTTACATGTTTTTTTGTTCTGGCCTTATTATTTATTTATTAAGCATTGATGTTAGTTAATTGATGCCGAAACGTCACGTGAAGCATTGCGATGCATCAACACATTGATGAATTGCACCCACCTCTAATGCATGCCATGATTAGGATGGACTCTGCAAGCACTCTGGTGTCTGGCTTGAAACGGCATATGAGCTCTCTCCTCACAGTGTCCATAAAGGGGAAGTAGCTGCCAGATTAGAGTCTTGGACTCTCAGCGTTAAGCAGGACTGGGTAGATGAACACTGACACTTCAATCACTGCAAAGTCCAAGACAACAACTCATTTGGTCGGGTAAAACAGTCCAGAGCATTACAACATGGAGATGTTTGTGTTTTATTAAAGCATCTCCTGCACAATACCTGTAGACAGTCCGTTGACGATTCTGCACTACTGGGTTTCTGTCCTCCTCGCACAGAGTAGCAGACAAACTTTAACCTGCCCTTGGAGGTGAGAGGATGAAACCAAACTGTCAGAAAGACAAATGTTGAACAAACCAAAAGGACATCATATATTGGAAGCTAAGCACAATGAATATAAGTGATGAAAGTACAGGAGAGGCCTTCAGACTGCATCTTCTTTGTTGTATTTCAAATTCATTGTTATCTCCGTCCTACCGTAGGGTTATTGCTCTTATGCTAATGAAATATTATTCCTAAAAAAAACTCTTCAGAATGGCACAAAAACTCTTGATCACATCACTTGCTCAGCTTTAAAGCAGTCTTGTCATCCTGTCATACAGATGAAGTGTTATCAATGATCATAGGCATTTTTCCCTTCAATGACAGATCCTTGGATCAAAAGCTCTTTAAAAAATCAAAGTAGTACATTGCTCAAAGCTCAGGCCAAAGGAATGAGCCTGCACATCATTTCATTAACTATGCTACCTGACCCTCTAATGGTACATTTAGAGTCACATTGTCATTTTCATTGGCCTCTCGTGGCCAAAGAAACCTTTTGTCCTTAAAATAACAGCTCTGTTTCACAAAGCTCAGAGGGTGTTACTGCAGCACAGGGAGTTATTGACACACTGTGGGCTCAGCCTCTGCAATGAAAAGCTTGTAATGTAAATGGATTATATCTTACTGTTATTAGCACAGAGAAGGGTTACCTTATTTCTATGGGAGATCCAAATGTGGTGCATTTGTTCTAAGGTGAAACACAAGGAAAATTCCTCCCCCAAAGGTTCGGTGTCCAGCACAATGGCTCATAGTCAGGGTTGATGACTGATGGTGGAAACGCTGACACTTGTGGGAAACAAAGTGGTGGCCTTACAGCAACAATCATTACCTTCCCACAGACTGGTCGAACCCCAGTGGAGGTTTTGTATTCTGTACTCACACTCACACACATACGGGAGTCATTTTCAGACATATAAAGGAAAGCTGTGTGCTCCACAAGCCCCAACCTGCCTGTCACATTGCTCTGAATGGTTCAAGGTCCCTGTGCACCCCTGTGTGGTGCACACCTTTAATGCCCGGACTTTCTTATAGCACTGTCCTCTGACTTCCCCTATACAGATGGTGGTTATTGAGTTAAAT
The DNA here is from genome assembly GCA_962446985.1 of Xyrichtys novacula. Classification (NCBI taxonomy): domain Eukaryota; kingdom Metazoa; phylum Chordata; class Actinopteri; order Labriformes; family Labridae; genus Xyrichtys; species Xyrichtys novacula. Next base: position 7,859,837 of record OY660874.1, read on the forward strand.
AATTTATCAGCCTGGGTCAACAAAAGGGTCTTTCTTTCTTCCTGCTGCTGGAGCGAAACTGATTTAACGTCTACACACAGGTACACATGCATGTGCACAGGCAAACACACACACACACACACACACATAGATAGATCAACAGGAAATAAGAAATAGAGGGATGCAGACTGAACAAACAGCGACTTTAAAAATTTGAGAGTGATATCACAGAAGACAAGGAAGAAAACATAGGGAGGCTGCTTGGAAGATATGAACTTTAACGTGCCATTTATTGAATGACAAGGTAGTCTTAAAAGCAGACAGATTACATTGAACAGCTGATTGCAGTGCAGTCTTTTATGATTCTCTCAGTCTGGAGCAGCAGCGTTTTGTGGGGAAAATGCATTACATCTAAAAACACTAAGGCACCAAAATAAATAAAGGCCTCCATCTGCAGCAATTTTACACACAAACCAAGGCATTGAAGGTCTACCCTAGTCTGCCTAAGGGTACTGTCAAGGGCAATAAATCGGACCAACAACACAGTACAGTACTGTCACACAGAAAACCATGGTTACAGTGACACAATCAAAATAAATCACAGGTCTTGATTTTGATCCAGATCACAAAAGGTTTCCTAAAATGAGCGTACCGTTATTTTTTTTTAACCAACTGGAGAGGAAGAGAGAAAATAAGACCTAAAAAAGAGATGTTGCCAGACATGTCCGCAGGACAACTAAAGGGAGCTAAGGGAGTACTTTTCTCGTTATGCAAAGAGACTTTCGATTAAAAAAAAAAAAAAAAAAGATTAATTAATTTTTTTATAATGCCATTTTTCAGCATAAAACATTTTAATATAAAAAGCAATCAGCATTAATGCAGATGGTCTCGTTTGCTTCTGGATATTATGAAAAGTCATCGGTATGAATTTCAGTCTATTCCAATAATTTCAAAAGACTCTTTATTTGGACATGTTGAACATTTGAAGAACCAGGGGTTAAATGATCCTCGGTGCTATCTAGAGCTGTAATCAACCAAAGAATTCTTGGTCGACTAAAACCCTGAAATTTTCGACCAAAAATCGACTAATCAGAGGGTGAGGGGGCTGACTCTGACGGCAAACCCCTCTGCGGCGGGGGACGATGCAGCTCGGCAGAGCGCAGCTCATCAGGGTGAAAATATACTCATATCAGCACAAGAAGGCAATCAAACACAAATATTATATTTAGCAAACCACCGGACGTTAATTAAAGTGGACCTTCTTCAATCTTCCTGTCTCCAGTCGGTCTCCAGTGGGTTGGGCGAATCCAAAATGATGAAGGGGGGGATTCTGAAAACACCTTGATTAGCACTTGGTACATTCCCCCTGATGAAATTAACCATAGACTGTAAATTGACGCAGAAAAAAATCAAGTTGACCAATCAGAATGTTGGTCTAACCAGCACATATCGACCAGTCGACTATGACTTCACAGCCTTAGTGCTATCAGCTAGTCTTATTGAATTATGATGGGTGTAACTTTTTTTATAGACATTGAATACATTGTTGTTTATTTTAATTTAAACAGTACACTACTTTTATTAAGTCCCACAGACTTTGAATCATAAACAGAAGTGTTGAAGAGTTGAAAAAATGCCAGCTGTGGTTTCACAACACAGCTGTATATCCTTCTGTGAAAAATGGCAAAATTCATATAAAATATTTTTGTACTTTACTGTAGTTTTTCCTCTCTGTCAGATTAGCCAGCCGCGTGCCCCTGATTGCACAACTTAAGAACGGTTTAAACAAGACAAACACTGCCATCCATCCATTTCCTCCTCTCACTGCTAACAGTCTTTACCCAGCAGCTGGGAAGTCCCTGTGCTGGAGACGGAGCTCTATTCATCTCACTCTCATTCACTTGCTCTTTCTCTCTGCGTGATATTTTTCACTCTTTTCCCCCCCTCTGTCTTCAGGGGTCCTCTTTTCATCTTGACCTCTCAGCCAGTTAATCTCAGGTCATTAGACAGCCATTTGTCATCTCCTGGACATGGAGGAGTGTAAGTCTGCTGGCCCGGCTCTCTCTCCACTTCAGATTCTTCACTCTCTCCTCTCCTGTCGCCTCTCCGCTGCTCTGCCAGCGGCCCTCAAGGCCCTGTGCGAGGTCCTTTTCATCTTTTCCCCTCTCTCGATTTCCCCAAAGTGCTGATGGACAGAAAACTACAAGCTAGGCCTGAGGGAAGGCTGTGAGGCAGGAGAGAAAGAATAGGAAAGGAGATACAGGGAGGAGAAAGAGAGAGTGGTGAAAAACTAAAAAGGGAAAGAGAGGCTAAGAGGGGGAAGCGAAAGAGAGAGAGGGTGCTTAAAAGGTAGCTCAAAAATATAAGTGATGAAATGTATGAGAAAGGGACAAGAGTGGAAAAGAACTGCAGGAAATGTGGGTCATATAGAAATACTGCAGTATGATTCAAAGGCAGTCTGATTCTTCTGTAAAGCTCTGAGTTTCAAACAAATCAACCCGACTTTTACTTCAGCTGTTAGTTTTTACTATTGCCATTAAATTTCTAAAGATGCCTTAAATCCACCCCATTTGACCCCATTCAACACAATAACGATAACAGGCATAAAAGCTGGTTTGCCAACAACAACTAAAGGCCCTATGAGGAGGATAATGCTGGTTATGATACAAACTGATCAAAAGTTTATGACCTAAAACAGCAAATAAGAACTTTTTACAACAGTGCTAGCAGGGTTTACTTTTAAAGCATGTTTCAGTGTAAAATAAAACAATACAAAGAGTTAACAAGACTGACAATTTCTCCATTTCAATCTTCAGTGCCTTCAGCTGCTGTCAGGAGGTAGGTGTCAGACCTGGAGACTGACACCAAGGAAGAGAAAAGAATATAACTTTTCCTACAGCAGATATTCATAGAGGGTGAAAAATTTAACTGTAGAAGACAGCAAGATAAGAACTTTCATGAGAAAGCATTACTTACACAAGCGCAGAGCCAGATCAGCCAATGCATATGCTGGGTCCGGAAGACACGGGTCTTTGGGGTTCTAAGAAACTGACCCCGCTGGACATGTTTGATTCTGTACTGTTTCCGAGATCCAGTTTGAAAGAGGAAATTGTCTCAGACTTGCAACTTAAATTTGTGTCATAATTGATCAACATCATTCCCTACAACCATCCCAGTTAAAGGGATATTCTGGCGTAAAATTAAGTTATGGTCAAACACACTGTAACACCGAGTTAGACACCCCCTTTCAGAGATGAATGTTGCCAACCGCTTGCTTCTCTAGTTATACCAACTTTAGTAATGACTGCACAATAGCAATACACAGCAGTCTAAGGAGCCACACAAAAACCTCAACCAAAAAACCACTCTATAGCTACAAATAATGCTCAGAACAGCACCTAACTTTATCAACAGTACATACAGGGTCCCAGCCATAGTACTAACCATCAAACATCTTTCTAACTTTGCCTAATTTCTTTAGCAAAGAGACCAAACTAGGGCTGGGGCGATTCGTCGACGTAATCAACTACAAAAATTTGTCGACGCAAAAAACAAGCGTCAACGCGTCGCACGATGACATAGATAATGACTACTTCAGGTAACGGTGGAGGCATAGACCTCAAAGGAGGTCCATCTAATGGGATCAATTTAAAAACCTACTTTAGCATGATCTATGAGCAGCTCTTCTTAATCAATGCATGTGTTCTTCCTGCCTTCTTGGTCACATTTCTAAGATCACACTGCTTTCATTCAAGGAGACATGCAGTAACCTGTCAATTAAATAACCCACCACAGGTGCAGCAACTCCCTTAGTGGACGCTGCATCATACGCCCTGCATCCCACATCTAATTCATTCACTTGAATGCAATACTGAAGCATCGGTTTTGTGCTTTTATTTGTAACTCGCTGATTAATCAGCTGTGTGATCGCCGATGATAGCTCGCTAATGCTAATACTCTGCGATCGCGAGCTCCGCTGCACATATGTATACTGATACCATACCTGCCGACACTTACATTTTTCCCGGGACTCTCCTGTATTTCAGACCTATCTCCCACCCACCTCCCGTATTGTCATTTCTTGCATCGTCCACGTTCATTCATGAATCGGATCACTATATTTGTCCAAAGTTTCCAGAAAACTGAAGATTGTCCTGTGTTTCTGCTGAGCCTCACAGACACTGGGTTGATACTTTACAAATTTACACTGCAGACCGGTAGTTCTTCTGAAGAAATGCTCATAAATGTTCTTCCTTGAGCTGCGTCACCCTGCTGTAGTCTGTAATGGACTGGCCAGAGGACCCGCTACAAGCAAGCAGCTGCTGGAAGAGAGCAGGTTTGACGGCTAGTGCTATGGCTAGGACCCTATGTGTACTGTTGATGAAGTTAGGTGCTCCTCTGAGCATTATTTGTGGCTATAGAGTGGCGTTTTGTTTGAGGTTTGTGTGTGGCTCTTCAGACCGCTGTGTATTGCTATCATGCGGTTGTTACCAAAGTTGGTATCACTAGAGAAGCAAGCAGTTGGGAACATTCATCTCTCGAGAGGGTGTCTAACTCTGTGTTACTGTGTGTTTGACCGTAAATTAATTTTACGCCTGAATATCCCTTTAAGTACCCCAGCCTTTACCCTCAGAGCCCTGCACCAGTGCACGTTTTGACCGCCAAAATCTACCACAACCCCAACACTCACCTGCAGGCTTTAACCAGGGGATCCAGGACATGACCACATCACTCCTCAATTTCCTCATGTTAAAATGGCGGGAGTGACAAAGTCTAAGCATAGACACTAAAAACAATGTTTTGGTGCCTCAATTAACATGTCAAACCATTCAAATATGAGATATCAGACTGAATTTAGCTTTATCAATCTGTCCCGCCATCTTTCACTCCATCCTCTCTTTGAACTTTTAAAACATACATGCATGTCTTCATGCTCTAATTGTTCCCTCAATATTTTTCCTAGGACAGGGTTGTGTGTGTGTGTGTGTGTGTTTGGTATTTGAGGGAGTTTAATGTCCACCCAAGTAATAAATTCTGGAGCAGCCAGCTAATAAATTATTCAATTAGAGGACTGCCATTTGGGTTGAGCAAAAAAGAGAGAAGGAAAGGACAGGGAGAGTGAGAGAGAGAAAGTGAGCGAGAGAGAGGTGGTGGTGAATGTAAAAAGCGTGGAAAACTGGAGGAAGAAAAAGAATAATCAGGAGGAGAAGCAGAGTGGAGTTCAGTGTCAAACTTAAGAGTTAAAATACATCCCATCCTGTCAACTGGTTTTATGACCTCAATATGAGAGAAATTGTGAGTAAAATTCATCTCTTTTTGAGCAATGATGTAAACAGTTAAAGCTCCTCCACATCCTCCAAGGACATTTGCAATGTTCCAATCATAGACTGTATATACAATGGACAACTTGGCTCTGCCTTCTGCTATTACATGAAATTTGAAGCTGAATTGCTCTTGGTATTTCCAGGATTTTCTCCACTTCTTGGAACCACCACTTGCATAGTAGCGTCATACACAATCAGTGGGAGAGTCGCAGAGAGTAGCTGTGATGACGCTTTGCTCAAACAGCATATCCCCCGGGTGATCTATGCAATCTTTGTACGCCAAGACAAGGACAGGAGTTCATACATCCTGAAGGAACTTCACATCTAAAGGAGTAAGAATACGATATACATACTTCATGGACCTTGAGTAGACTCTTAAGTAAAACCAGAGCTCATGAATCCCGTCATTGCTGGGAAGAGGGTGGTCTGGGTCAACTTGCTCAACTGCTGCCACTGCAACCCAATAAGCAGAAGAGAAAGGATAGATGGGCCATTTTCCATGACTTTATCAGACAGCAACCCTGGGGGAAGCGATCTTGTTGCTGATATTTTTCTTTTTTTTTTTTTTCTTTTAGCACATTGAGGCAGCAGTATTAATTTTGGCCTGTGTCATAACCATAGACTGTTTATACCATGGACAACTTTGCTCCATGTTTTGTCATTATACAATTTGAAGCAGAATTGCCCTTGGTATTCCTGGGATTTTCTTTTCTTCCTGGAACCACCACTTGAGCAGTAGCATTGTACCCATTTGGCGGGAGAGTCGCTGAAATGACTCGGCTCAAACAGCGTATCCCCCGGGTGAGCTACTCAATCTTTGTACACCCATAGGCTGTATCAAGTGTCAATCATAGAAAACATGGACCCCTTAATAACTTTTAAAAATGGAGCTGTACAGAAAAAAGAGGACTTGAGCACAAACTAGTCTTACAGTTACTACATGTCAACATCACAACCGGGGGGGGGGGTTATATTCTGTGGGATTAATTTCTTAAATTTGTCCTTAGCTCCACAGGGATTGCTGGAGGAGGCGGGATTTATGACCTATACTGAGGCCCATCACAAGAGGGTGCTGTTCTCAAGGTGGCTTCACCGAGTGAGGAGGCAGACAGCGTCCATTCTATATATCCTTGCAGGAGCTTTAACAAAGAAGAAATTTACCACCAAAATTTGTCCACTTTTGGCAGTGGCAAAGTCATTCAACAGATTAATTTTATCACATTTATTTAAAACAGTTACAGAAGACCCCAAAATTAGTATTGTTTTGACTAAGCAACTTATTGTATTTGTGCTCTGGATAAAGAATATTTTGTGATAGTTTTCGAGAGAAAGAATTTGTTATGAATAGGAATTTCCCCAAACTCTGCCAACTTTCTTGGAACCAGCCGAGCATACGGGAAAAGCTGTGGTGCAGCGACCATGACCTCATGTTCATTTTACCATGTCACGCAAAGAACCCCTGTCAAAATGTAGTCAAACTTTTTAAAACTGACAGTCAGCGCAGAAAATGTTGTTGAAGCCACGTTCAAGCTGTGTTGTGCTGGATCACCTTGGAAGCACAGCAGGTGTAGGATTTGAAGAGCAAATTTTGATACCTTTTGTAGAGCCATGTTCATTGTTTTTCTGTTCTAACCAGCCCCACAGGCACCTCAAATAATGAGATTCTGCAGTCGTTCTCTTCCTCTCAATTTTTCATACAGTGCTAACAAAACCAGCCCGAGCTGCCTTTTGTATAAATTTCTAGAAATTACCATGAGATCACGCTGCGCTGCTTAAGATCTCTCCAGCTGTGACTGGTTTCTCCGGGTTATTTGTTCACTATCTCAAAGTGACGCAGGAGCCTCTGCATTGTGTGTCGTGCTCTGGTTCTTCGAAAGCTGCGTTTCCCTGCACAGCGAAGCCAAATACAGAGCGCCTGTTGAAGAGGTAAAGGGAATGAAGGGGGAGAAAGAGAGAGAGAGAGAAAAAGAGAAGTGGGGGTGTTAAGAAAGGAGGTCTAACAGAGAGTGGAAAAGGTAGACAACTGAAACAAAACAGAAGGTGATATGAGAGATTGCATGGAGGAATGGGTTCATGCAATCTGTGAGAGGTCACACCTTCATCCCTCTTTTCATGTCTCTAAAGACAGACACATAAGCTGAGAGAAGGATGGAGAGGCATCGGTAAACGAGTGTGACAACTATCACCCTGTGTCCGTGTTCCAGTGGGTCTGGAGTGATTCACCTGTCAGTAACAATCTGTGATGGAGTTTGTGTTTGATTGTGTGTTTATCCTTGTGAACAGGCCACTATTAGGCGTTGTAAGTGTGTAAGGACTTACTGGAAATTGTCTGGTATACACACACACACACACACACACGCACAAACACACACACACACACACAGGCAGGCTTGATGTGACATCCAGTCTCAATTTTACCCTCTAGCTTTGGTGTCCATCAACGCAATATCCTCTTTTTGTGAGTGTGTGTCAGACTCATCGTGGCAGTGATGTTGGATGTGTGTGTGTAATATTTGTGCATCTGTAGGTGATAGCGGAGGTGGAATGAGGGCAGCGAGGAGGAGGAGGAGGAGGAGAAGGGATGAGGAGCTGACTGCAGCTTGACAGCGAAAAAAACACATCTGAAGGTGCGAGACAATTTAAAGGTTTTTCAGAAGCTCATAAGTCATTTTGAAACAGCCTGTGTGAGGCCGCATGGACACTCCATCTCGTCCCCACCGTCTTTTTTTCTGGGGTTTTTATTTTGTGTCCTACTATGTAACCAGGGAGTTTATTCTCAGTCACAACATGGAGTGTGGAAAGTGTCAGTTTAGTGGAAATATTGCCTAAAATATAAAAACACTCAAGTAGACAGTTAATTAAACAGAGATGCTGAAGGATACTGAGATGCTTGTCAAGCTAGATGTCTTCTCCGCCTGCTGCATTCAATAATTTATTCCCATTGTTTCAAATTAGTGTGTGTGTGTGTGTATTTGTTTGTGTGTGCTATCATGAATACACAATTAAAGCTGTTGTGAGGAACTTTTGGTTTTGTCAACTTTGGCGCCCCCTTTGGTCAAAGCAGTCTTTGCCTTTCTTATCCCTCATATGCTTGTGCGGTCATATCTGTAGGGCTGTAAAGTCCTATTTCAGTGGTCGACTTATTGGTCGATATGTCCTGAGTTGACCTATTCTGATTGGTCAACTCGATTTTTCTCCAAGTCAATTTACAATCTATGGTTAATTTCATCAGGAGGAACAAACCAAGTGCTAATAGGGGTGTTTTCAGAGCACCCCCATTTCACAGATAACAGCCTGTCTCAGAACACCCTCCTTGTTTTCACCTTTTTGGATTCGCCATACTCACTGGAGACCAGCTGGAGACAGGAAGATTGAAGAGCGTCCACGTTAATCAACGTCTGATGGCTTGCTGAATATATTATTTGTGTTCTTGTGCTGATATTAGTATATTTTCAGCCCGCCAAGCTGCGCTCTGCCGAGTCGCGTTGTTGTCCCCTGCCTTAGAAAGGTTTGCCGCCAGAGTTGGAAGCCCCCCCATTAGTCGATTCTTGGGCAAAAATTTCAGGGTTTCAGTCGACCAAGAATTTTTTTTGGTTGATTACAGCCCTCTATATCTGGCAGAATTTCTTAACCTGCTGGCCTTTGAAAATTGAGGGTTTTTTTTCCGTAGCTGCTTTGTGAAGTGAAATACCTCCAGTCCCCCAGCTCTCATCTCCTATTATCAAAACCTTTGACAAGTGACAAGCTCAAGCACATGACTTTTCTGTGTACTCTTGGCTAATCTGGTGGCTAGATCAAACAGCTTTGATCGGCAGTGTCACATTCATTAATTTAACTCAGCCAACAGGTTTTCATAAATGACTCCCTCAGTCATTTGTGAACTTAGGTCAGGGTGCAAGGAAGGAGTGTAATGTTTCAGTCCAGATGTGGATGTCATCTTTTAGCTGTCCCAGTAAGCTATGTAGAAGCCAACATCCACAAGCTACAGATCTGACAGGTGTGCACCTCAGTATAGTTAAGTTATGAGCCACGAGAGAGGTCCATCAAACCCTTTAGCCTGCAGAAACAATGGCTATAAGAAAAACAGTTGTATTGCTTTGATGTGCACATTTCACTAACCATCTTTAACTTGACTCTACTCTGCTTCTTGGAGGTGTTGACTCCATAATGCTGGCATATGTCCAACATCATGCGTGACTGCTTATGCATGCAATTGTGTAACAGAACTATGAAAGACCTTCACTGTGTTTCATGCTGATCTGTGTCTCGCTCTGCACTCCAGCTTTTGAGATTCTTACTCCACTGCAGTCACCATGCACACCGATATGAAGTAAACACCTGCATGCTTTCCACATCTTTATTGTATGAGGACATTAAATCAGTGCAAGCAGGCATAGCTCAATCAATTTACACGGAGAGTCTGAGTACAGGATGCGGTTTGACTTGCAGAAAGCTGTGTGTTTGTGTGTGTGCTTGTGCGCGTGCATGGGTGTTTTAAAGAGAGAGATCTAACTGGGGAGTTCTTACAGTTTGTATTGCGCTCATATCTTTGGGTGACTCCTTTATGAAGCAAAACTGATGCAACTACATCCCACCCCTCACAGCCGGGTATTGTTACACATGATCAAAAGCCTGCCCCCTCTCTCCTTTTCTTAACTACCTCTTTCTTTTCACCCACCTCCTCCCTCCTCTCAGTTCCTCTCTTTCTATTTCACTCACATTGATCTGGTTTATCCCTTTTACTTTTCCCCTCTCCCACCAGCTCTTTCTCAAACACTCCCACCCTCCCCACCTCCCTGACTGATGGTAATCTCCCTGTAGTATAGTATTGTCAGACTTTGATCAAAAGCCAGCCGCTCTCATTCACTTTCTTCTCTCAGACCTCAGTGCGCCTTCGCTAACACTCGGTAGACTTAATGAGTGCTCGATACACTCACACACGTTACACACATACTACACTACCTCACATTAACAGGTGACATGATTGCGCACACTGAGTCTAATAGAAGATGTGATGCAAGATAAAATGCTGACTTTACTTTCAAAGAGAATGAGGCAACAATTAGCGCTAACTTGCGGTGTTAATAATAGAGGATGTATCCAAACATCATTGTTTTCCTCTGTTGTCCTCCTGAAACCTTGTCTCATTAGTTTCACACAGCATCCTGGGTTGTAAGTGGACTCCATTTAAGATGTCGCAGCTGATATTGATATATATTAATCTACGTATTGCTAGATAAACACAGAGGGCTCTATTTTTGTGCATGCTGGCAGTGCGGCGGAGGGTGGCATGCCCCGTGCACTGGCATTTTCATGTGGCGGAGCCCAGTGCACAGCCAGTTTAGTATTTTCATAGACTGAGGTGCACCTAGCTCTGCTAAGCTGGGCGTGGTGGCGCGGTAGGGGGAGGCGTTGACAGAATCAGTTGGCGCAATGACATTTTCGTGCTTGCCGGTGGTGTAGGAAGTGTGCTGAAAGCTCGCTGATTCAAATCTGGTCAGCTTTCAGTGCAGGAGGAGCGCAGCTGGACTAGAGGTATTTTGGTAGACCGGCGGCATAGTGTCCACACGTCAACGATGCCTCACTGGCAAGTTTCCACGGTATCAGGCAGATTTCAGTGCAATAAATAATCAACAACAACTAATAATGTGACTCAGCACATACATTTATATCTATATAGATATATTCTGATCTATATCTGATCTGATGAGCGCGTTTGGCACGCGTTTGGACACACAACCTGACTGAATCAACACAGCTGAAACTGCATTAAATTAAATTAAATATCTAGTAAATAAACACACATGATGAAGTTAACAAGATATTTAATTTGTCTTCCTCCTTTTCTTTCTTCCTCTTCCTCTTAATTCTCGTGCAGCTCGACCTGGACACGTCTCTGTGTCCTCTCCCCGTCCTGCTGCTGCTGCAGCGGCTGAACAGATGATTTGTTACAGTGATCAGATGAGTTATTTACTTTAAGCCTACATGCAGATATTATAATATTCATTTTCGTGGGCCAAATTTTTTTTATATGCCAACATCTATGAAAGAAAGAGCCAGGCCACGGAGCGCGATGCGTCATTTACACGCAGATGGTTCTGATTTCAATGACATTATTGGAATTTATGTTGTAATCTGTGCGCACAACCCACCTTTGTCATGTGGGGTTTAAATATTTAAATATATGCAACTTTTTGTGAGTGTCTTTATTTGTGGAAAAGGGTGTTTATCTTACCAGTGGGTCCAACATTACACACACCAAATCCCTCTGTGTTTATTTCAGAAAGTGTGGAGGATGCCCTCTGCAGCACTTACAGTGACACTTGTTGAGGGGCTGCCTTCTGTCGTCGTGTGACATTGCTGCCTTTGACGAATTCACTAAAGTTGTAATACGCTTCACCGGTGGCGGATTTAAAAGTGAGGAGAGGAGCTGATATGATTGGTGAAAACAGGCGGCGGCCGTGTTAAACCCACTCCAGGCCATATCCTCTTCCTCTCTTTAACTTATGCCGCTGGGAGGAGCTGAGTTAGGTAGGGGGGATACTTACGCCGGGCTGCGCCGCTCACCAAAATACCAAAATGTGCTTGGGCACGCCTTGTTGGCACAGCAGACCTGACTTGCCGCCGGCGAGGCATGAAAATAGAGCCCAGAGTATCTTATTCAACACTAACCACACAGTCATCTTTGACTTGTCTTGGCTCATTCAGGTGCCTGGAGTTATTCAAGAAATTTCAAACTGTGTAAGAGTTCACTATAAGGCTTCCTGGATGTGGATTCCTGAGGTGTCAATAAACCTGCAGTATCACACACAGATTTAGACTCCAGACGAGCTCATTAACATGCTTAGGCACACACTCACAAGCAGAACATTAATTTGGAAAACGGTTGTTGAATATCCTCAGTTAAATGTGATGTTGGGATATTAATCTTCTCTGATCGTCTTTGAAAATCGATTGCCAACACAGTTTTCTTATTATTTCCCTGTGTGCTAACCTCACGTTTGATGTCACTGATGTTCAGTGCTCTGTAATTTATAAAGTTTGAGACCTCACCAACACAGTGTTGTTTTGCACAGTGCTGTTGGCACACAGGATCATTCACAACAATTGATTAGAATCAGCTTTCAATCTGCTCTGCTTTAGCACCATGGACAGCGCCACATTTGCCCAGTTTGTTATTTCCTGCACAAATGACAGTTTCACAGTATATTTCCAGTGTATTTTAGGCATTTTCACAGCACAAACGCCCACAGTAGGATGTACAGTAATTACATCCTACAATGTTGAACTAACTGCATACAAAGCCTCTACTGTGAGGCCTGTACTCCCCCAATGTACTGGCCTGATGCATCCTTCAATATAAGCACACTTGTCACCTCTCTAATAATTATCAGAACTACACTGCGGCATAGCAGTGAACGATGGTGAAAAAAACAAACAAAAAAAAAACAACCTTTTATTACAGCCCACGAACGACCAGTTATCCCACTGTTTCCTTTGCCCACTCTTGCTCATTTTTTCTGGTCATGTATTAAGAGGTGCCAAACGTAACACGAAACGTATTAACACCATCCTCTGGATCAATCTGGCCCAGTAGTAAGATAATAATATTAATAATAATAATAATAATAATAAGAAGAAGAAGAAGAAGAAGAAGCAGTCACAGTCTTCCTCTCTCAGTTAGAAAACTAATGGCTACATAAAGTTGTTTAATCTTGTTTGTAAAACGTGTCACTTCTTTTCTGAGTTGAAAAATTTGGTTCAATTTAGATTCTAACATTTCAGATTTATCAGTCTCATAGTTCTTAAAGACACTTTGGATTACAAGAGGCACACTTACTCTTATTGTGGTATTTTCCAAATGTCTTAATAGCTACTTGCTGTGAAATAAATGCAGTCCAAAGGCATTGTTAACAGAATGTATATGTGAGTATTTTTCAGTCTTCTCATTCTTGGCTTTCACTGTACTTTTGAATTAAGACCAAACTAAATATAGCTTCTTTTATCGACCTGCTACACCAGATTGGTGTAATACTGGCTGTGCATGTCCTTAAAATTTAACAAAATATATATGAGAGATACTGTACTCAGATGAATGGTAGGGGCAGCATAGAGGCTGAGAGAGTGACTCTGTTCACTGCATACAGTGTTGGCTCTCTCCTCTCCAGGAAGATGCATGGTGCAGTGTCAAGTTCTTTTAAAATCACTGTAATGACACAGCAGGTTGTTTATATAAACACAAGGTTGATCAGCAAGTGTATCTTTGGTCTCCAGATGAGATTAAGTGCTTTAACTCAAATGAAAGACATGCTAATGGTGTGTAATGCATTTAGGGTTTACAAGAACATTTTGTCAAGGGCCCAGTTTAAACTTTTTTAAAGAAATTTACAGAAATAATTCTCTTTAAAAATTTGCTGGTGCTAAAGCTGGTAGTCATGTATTCAGACTGTATGATTTTAATCTAAATGACAATCTTTTACCAAAACCGAGCCAAACCATTTTATGCCAAAAGTTGTTGCCACCTAAATTTTACGAAGTTTGAGGATGAACAAATTCACAAGTATTGATTTTTGCTAGAAGCAGGACTAGCACTTGTCATGTGACCTTATAGACCAAGCTGCTGTATTAGGTGAGTTGTCAGGTAGATTGCATTAATTTCGGTCTGTATTAAGACCAGAGCTCATTCACGTTAAATGCTTGAGGTTTAATTACAAGATACACCCAGTATCAGTATTACAAGATACATGTCCAGTATCCAGATGAGTATATTAACCCTGAAAATAGAGCAGTGATGTATTTAATATTCTCCTGTGTTGAAGTAAGTCATTGTATTTCAATTATTTCTGCCTGCAGGATTCACTTGGGTTTATCAGTGAGAGTCAGACCTCAAACTATTACTTTTAATCAATCTAACCCTGAGTGTGTAAGTGTGTATTGATTTGCCAGAGGTGGTTGACCCTGCACACACATACACACCGTGTAAACTGAATTCCAGCTGTGATTTGCACAGAATTTCAGACCCCCAACCTTCTTTTTCCTTTCGGGGGTTCTCTCAGAAATTGGGTTTTCTTTCTTTCTTTGTTTACTGCTTCTTTCCCTCCATTATTCTTTTTGTGTGTCTCTTTTCAGTGAGGGAAGTCAATTACACTTGACACTGAAAAGCCAGACAAACAAACCCCTGAACTGTATTTGTTTTTTTTTTTTCTAGTTAGATTCCATCTAACCAGTTTCTCACCCTAAGACTGAGATTCTCCCTCTGTGCCGGCTGCAGAATGAGTCACATCATCAAAAAGCTGTGGGTGTGTGTCATAGGGCATACAGTGTGTCTGGCATAGAAATTACACTCCAAAGCCTGGTAAATTACATTAGCAATTCTCTCTCTTGCTCTCCTTTATTTCTTTCATCAGGAAAAAGAGATCTACAAAAGGAGGAAGGATACATTTCTCATCTTGTCTGTTTTTATCCTGTGCATGTTCTGACATGATGCACAGGGGGAATTAGATAGCTCTTGAGTTTGTTTTAATCACTTCAATCATTGTGATTCATGGTTTGTTTGTGCTCTTACGGTGGCTGTTTAATGTCAGTGACGCAACACTGACATCAGCCCCGTCATCAACTGTCCTTCAACATGAAGAGGGTGGAGACCATAAATGTGACCAATTGACATGCATGCATGTAAAGAACAATAAACCTTGTTAGGGTTTAGTTAGGGTTTATTTAATATCGCTGTCTCCTGTTTTCTTAGTTAGATGGCTGATTTATTGAATTCTGGTTTCTTTACCACTTAGTTAGAATTATTTGTTTATTATTTGGGGGGCTGTGATTCTCCCTGAAGCCAATTTATACCAGTTTGTTGTCATTGTTGCTAATTATCAAAATATTGTAAATACATAGTCTTGTGAACTAACATTGGACTTGGGCAAAATGTGTCTTTTTTATGTTTCCCAGCCTCTAATAAGATAGCTCCTTGTACAAAACTCCCCAAGACTATTTTCCTTCCTTGCATAACCTGACAAGCTAACTGTTGACTAACACTGAGCTCCTATCTCTGCATACAGCCCAAGACAACATCAGGGTCTGGTCTGAATACTCTTGTTTGTTTCTGTCATGTATTTTCCTCAGTCTGAGTCTTAAACACGTCTTTGCATCATTTTCCTCTTGTGTCTAAATGCCATCTCTCTGTGCAGACCCATTTTGGGCCAACATGACAACAACATTGCATTATTATCTGAAGAAGTAAGAAGCACAACTGAAGGGAAACACGGATTGCCGCCACAGACAGTATCACAGAAATCTAAAAAATGTTGTCTTCATGTTGTTGGGTGCCAGAAAAGAAGCAGTAATAGTTGTGTCTCTGCTGCTTTTTTACTTTTTTGAATTGACAAAGTGCAGTACAGTGGTATTTTTATATTGTCTTTTCTGAGTCGTTTTGTTTTATACGGGACAGTGTATGGAAATGTGTATCTGTGCTGTCTTTTTGCATGTTTTTTAACTTACTGCAAATGAATTTCCTCACAAGGACAATAAATTCAACCTACTTACCTACCTACCTACCAGTGGTGATTGCTCTAAGACTGCAAGGGAAACTCAGCTTCCCTTAAAATGTCACCCCCCCAAAAAAAGAAAAAGTGGTGAAATACGTACTGCTGTGTGTTCATTTCATTAACTAAATACACACTAGAAAGCCTTCATCTTTTGTTCAGACACTATGATAAGAAGCTGATAATCACAGGTAACCGGCATAACTTCATTCTCATTCATCCTCGCAGCACCTCAGCGCCTCACACAGCCGGATACTCAGCTTCTGCTGACTTCAATGTGGAAGCTCACAGTGGGTTGTTCCAGCAGCGAAACTAGACACTCATTGGATAAATGCTGGGCTTTGTCCCGCCCATTGGACGCTCAGCGTCTCTGGAGTTCTATGACGCTGAGCTTCTGCAACCATGATTGGATGAGCTGTCTGAGGCGAAATCCTTTTTTGATTGACAGCTAAACAAGCAAATCAGCGTTCTTGAAGAATAAAACATCTACCAGAGCATTTTCCAAGTTATTCATTCCGTTGTTCTTAACTGCTCCAGAGACTTTACCGATCCTCAGCGACTTTTGTCTTTGTTAAAAACGACTGCAGTTGTGTTTGGCGACTCTGTTCTGTTACATACAAATAAACAAACACAATTATGATGTAGGCCAGAAAAATGAGCTTCCCTCCTTGAAAGACCAGCAGCCGCCACTGCTACCTACCTACCTACCTACCTACCTACCTACTTACTTATCTACCTTCCAACAAAACTTGCCAGCCAATGCAGGATTTTTATTCCCTCCAGCTAAGCGCCACCCACCCCAAAACATCATTTTTTTGTACTCCAAAAGAGCCTATACACTTCTGCCAACACTGTTTGTGCTCATACAGTGTATATAGAATGGATGCCGTCTGCCTCCTAGCTGGGTGAAGCCACCATGAGAACAGCACCCTCTGGTGATGGGCTGCAGTATAGGTCATAAATCCTGCCTGCAATCCAGCAATCTCTATGGGGCTGTGGACAAACTTTAAAAATTTATTACACAGAATATAAATTTTTCTCCCCCCTGCTTTCAATGTTGACATGTAGTTATTGTAAGACTGGTTTGTGCTCAAGTCCTCTTTTTTTTCTGTGCAGCTCCATTTTTTAAAAGTTATCAGAGGGTTCATGTTTTCTATGATTGACACTTGATGCAGCCTATGGGCGTACAAAGATTGCATAGTTCACCCAGGGGATACGCTGTTTGAGCAGAGCGCCATCACAGCGACTCTCCCGCCGAATGCGTACAACGCTACTGCACAAGTGGTGGTTCCAGGAAGCGGAGAAAATACTGGAAATACCAAGAGCAGTTTGGCTTCAAATTCGTATAATGACGGGAGGCGGAGCCAAGTTGTCCGTAAATTTACAGTCTATGCTTGTGCTCCATGCTGCAAATGCAAACAGCATACACTCACACTTTGTGCACAAGAGAGACTGTCCTTTTAGTGATCTACCTCTGTTGCAGCACTACACACTTAAGTATGAATCTTATAAACCTTAACCATCTTCTCATTTGCCACAGTTAAACTCGTCACTCATGACGGGAGCTCTTGTCTCCACCTGCAGCTGCTCACCTTTCAATATCTATTTGTCTTTAGTGTCCTTCAAACTTGTCGCTCACCATCATTATCAGTGTCAGTTCTCCACGACCATATCAGTATAACCTTCCTGTCCTCTGCTGTGGTTATATGAAACAGTGCCCAGTGGGAGAGTTTCAGCCCAGACTTGATCTACCATCAGGGCTGAGGAAGTCTCAGAGCTGCCAGTGTACACAGAGACTAACATCACTTTAAAACACATTTTTATTCCAGAATAAGTCAGTGATATTTCTTTGAAGGAGTGACTACATAACATTTTTACATTTGTATCCTATGGTAACGGAAAATTAAAGGATCTGCTGTGGATGAATTACAATATTTTTGTTTTTTTTGATGCAACATTAGCCAAATAAGAACAGTACTGTCATCAAGTTTCTTGTGTGGTCCCCAATTGGACAAAAATCATCTTGGTGTGAGGTTAAACTTTGTTTTGGTAATTTTGTTTCTGACATAAAAAATGACTTATATTTCAAACTGTCCGTCTGAGACCTTATTATGAAACAGCCCTCCCCTTTCAAGACTACTTTTCAAAAAAGAATAATTTCAAACTGTCTGTTTTTGTTTGTTTGTTTGTTTTCCA
Source organism: Xyrichtys novacula (assembly GCA_962446985.1). NCBI lineage: Eukaryota > Metazoa > Chordata > Actinopteri > Labriformes > Labridae > Xyrichtys > Xyrichtys novacula. Next base: position 7,877,877 of record OY660874.1, read on the forward strand.
ATAATCATTGGAAAACAGTTTAAGAAAAAGTAAGATGTAGTGTCGTATGTCCTTTCAAATTAAAAGAAACAAAAATTATCATCTTTTCACTGATTCCCACCCAAATCTTGAAAGGTGTATGCCAAAGAGTTTGTGCCTCAGCTGGAGTCCATGATTCAACACAGAACCCCCATGTGCTCTCTGGAGGATGACTCCACAGTGGGTTGTGGTGAGACCCATAAAAGCTCAGTGCGGAGGGGCTCCACACAGGGTATCAATGAGGAATCACAACCAGGATGGCAGGTTGTCACACTCATGATTTGCAGTCTCACAGAGAAAACACTGTTAATTTAAGATGAATAGAGTTTGCAGTTAAACTGCTGTTTTAAGTCGATAAAGAGGCAAGAATTTTTGCTGGTGACTCTGGAGATCTTGGTTATGCATGGGCCATTTAGTGAAAAATAAGAAATTGAAGATAACTGAAGTTTAAAATCACGAAATGACTTCAGTGTTGCTTATTTGAATCAAGTATAAAAAGTTAGTGAATAGTTTGTGTTCACCTTTTCTTCAGCTGAAGTTCTGCTGGAGCCAATCTGGCTATAAGTGAACTGCTATACTGTACATCGCACTAATTAGGCTGACTAAAGCAACAAGATTGGGTGAACATTTCCTATATTCACAAAAAGTAAGAAAATCTTCCAACAATCCCAGTTGGTCATTTTTTCTGTCCATTCACATTTACTGATTTCAAAACTAAACTAAAAAGAAAAACCTACTTGTTCATTTTTCAGGGCCACTTTGTAAGACTGTGAGGAGTGAGTGTTAAAAACAGAGAACATAGGTTTTTAATAGAGTGAAAAGAAATCCTACTTTGTGTGAATTTAAAAACACACATTTGCATTTGCATTCGGTTCAACAAAAGAGAGGATAGATTCCACTGACACAGACACAGCGAGCCCTCAGCTGCCGGCTGTCAGCAGAGTTAGAGTGGAAAAGTTAAAGACTGTTGGCATTAATCACAGCTTGTCCTTTGGCACAACTCACACACACAAATACACACACACACACACACACAGATGCACGTACACTGTTGGCTGTCATGTATCATAAGGGTGAAGACTTTAAGCGACATGAACTTTTCTGATATTTTGACACACAAAGGACAAACAATATACACTGATGACTGTACATGCACGCACAATCAAAGTGACATACAGAATCAGGGCCACTCTGATGGACACACACACACACACACACACACACACACACACACACACACACACACACACACACAGACGCACACAAAGACTGCTCTGTCATTCATTAGAAGTCCACTGGCAGCTCTTAGGAAGAACAAGTATGATGACTGCTGCCACTTGCATCCTAAACAGCCACAATACACACTTTGAGACACATTCACACACGCACACACACTGTATACCCTACTTAAACTGCCTCATGCACACAATAAAGCCTGCAGATGTCTGTCAAAACTGTCTTAAGGAGATGCCTGCGCACACACGGAAACTGGCAGAGATTGATGAGATGAGAGGAGGAAGCCGGTAAATGTGTGTGACATTGGAGATCACCTAGGAGATGGTGGGGCCACTTACACACACACACACACACACACACACACACACAAACACACACACAGATTGACAAGAACCAGAGCAGAGCCATGCCAAGGCAAATGAACCCGTCTGAAATGCAATTCCCATGGATGTATTAACTCACACATGCACACACATACACACATTTAGGAACAGGCCAGCTGAGCAGTCCCTGCTTTCTCATTACCTGCAGATGGATAGCTAGATGGATGGATAGATAACTGGAGGGAAGGGAGAAGAGAGGGACAGATGAATGTGATGAAAGGTGGCAACTGAAGACAAAAGGAAGAGGATGAAAGGAAGGACAAGATAGTAGAAAAGAAATGGATAAGGCAAGAAGGAAAGGGATGAAGGAAGGTAAAAATAGGGGGTTAGGGTGTGGGTATGTAGGGACCTACAGATGATAGAGAGAGGGAGGGATGAGATGATGATGTGAGATTGTGTTGAGAGCTATATTGGACAGAGCAGGGTGGCTGACTGTACGGCAGGCAAAATTAGTGTGACAGTGTGTGTGTGTGTGTGTGTGTGTGTGTGTGTGTGTGTGTGTGTGTGTGTGTGTGTGTGTGTGTGTGTGTGTGTGTGTGAGTGAGGTAAAAGAGGGAGAGGGAGAGGGAGCTTACTTGCTTTGGTAGGACATCAGCAGGCTCAATGGCAGCAGATGATGCTGGTGCAGTATCATATACAGTCCACTGATAGGGTGGGCACTGCAGGGAGAAGAGGAAGGTTAACCCACACGCTCAACTCTTAAAGGAGCATTATGTAAAATTCAAAGAATTGAAATGTTGGGTATAATGCACAAGTATATTCTCTTGCATGTTTAAACCATCCTGTTTTCTACAGTAGCTCTGAGTGGACAAACTGGCAGGAACCAAACATGTTTTGTTAATTACTAGGTCAGCTTTTTGCACAGTCTCATAACAATGTGGTGCTGAGATGCCAGAACATCGGACACTTGAACAAAATGCTCGGCTTTGTTTGATTTAATGCTCGTTATCTTCAGTATTTAAACCTCTGATCATGAATCTCTAGCATTGCCAACATTGTCTTAAACTAGCTCTCAGTGTTTGTCCCTTTAAGAAGGTGGGCAAAAACTATCAGTGCTGACTAGAATACAAATCAGGAACTAGTTAAAGTCAAAACCTATCTTTAGATCTCATACCTGCATCTAACTGGACTCATCATGGTTATCAAACACTTCCAAAATGTCCTCCACTCTCAGTGTTTCCATATCAAGGTGGGGACTACCCAGTGGTCTCTGCAGACCAAACAGTTTAAGTGCTGAATCCATGTGGTCAAATTCAAGCAACTCTCCATCCTAAATTTCATCTGGCCGTGTTTGGGTGCTTTGTTCACCAGAAAGGATCAGGGTAGGTGAGGGTGGAGTAGGTATAGTATGTTGAAGGTCAGCTTTATCAAATATAAATCCACTGTCTGGATTAAGAGCTGAACCAAGCTCTCCCCACGCTGTGTCTTGGATGAGTTCAAATAACGTTTGACCTGATGTGACCTGTAGGTCAGCATTAGTCTTCATAAAATAGTTGATGGCCGTCTGACCTGAAGCGACCTGTAGGTCAGCATTAGTCTTCATAAAATCATGGATGACCGTCTGACTGGAAGCGACCTGTAGGTCAGCATTAGCCAGTAGAACATCATTGATGGCCAGACCAAGAGTTGCCACAAACTCTTCCCACTCCATGTCTTGGAGGATCTAGTTGAATAAATTCTCGGTATCCATGTTGAAGGCAGTGACAGTTCTTCAGTCTCTGTTTATGATTTTTAAGCCGTGAAAAATTGATGCAAAATCAACTTCTCAAATGTGTAATACTGCTACAGATTATCTTTGATCTACTATCTCTTTCACTGAAGGTAAAATTTGCAAACAGGTCTTCTTACTCAGGTGTTTCTCACTCTCTGGTTTCTGATCTGGTTTTCTGACTGACATATAAGTTTCTGTAGAATTTGTATTAATGTCACACCGCCATTCTAATGGAACAGTTCATTCTCAGGTTCTATTCTCATGTGTTCCCGCAGGATTCCAGTGTGTGTGTGTGTGTGTGTGTGTGTGTGTGTGTGTGTGTGTGTGTGTGTGTGTGTGCGTGTGTGTGTGTTTGTGTTTGTGTGTGTGCGTGTTGCTTCCATAGTTGAAATTGGTGTCGGCAGGACCCCAAATGGCTGTTTTTCTGCCTGACAGAAGATAAGAGAGGAAAAAATATAAATAAACAGGAAGGTAGCAAGATCACAGGGGAGAAGAGAGAGAAAGGAGAGGAGATGAAGGTAGAGAGGAAGAGGAGGAGGGCAAAGGAGTAGGGGGGAGGAGGAAAGCAGGTTTTAAAGTTCCTGTAGGGATGCTTTGTATGAACAGAGATACATCCCTTAACTCTGCATAGGAAGAAACAACACACTGACAATAATAACTTCTTCCATTTTGAGCCAAGCTGCCACTAGGCCTTCAGTCATCTGCTCAGGGTCCAGAAAACCCAGACCAGACTGTGGTCTGCTCTTTCTGGAAAACCAGATAATTGTTTTAGCCTTGGTACAAAGTCATCAGCATATGAACAATTTACCTTCTGGTAGAGGATTGAAAAACTTGTCTGTAAACTTTAACAAAGCCTGCCAAAACAGTGAGTCTGTAACACTACAAATGTTGTTAAGAGTTGCATCCATAAATAACATCATGCCAATTCATGTCACATGTAAATGTCAAATAACTCAAATCACCCAGCAACGTGAGACCAATTAATACATGAAATATAAACAAGAATTAGAAGTTGTCAGTGTTGGGGTGGTTACTCATAAAAGTTATTTTTTACTAGTAACTAGTTACTTCTGTAAATTGTAATGAGATTACTTAACTAGTTACTGCACTTGAAAAGTAACTTCACCACTTACTACTTAGTTTCCGATTCTACATTTACTATGTAGAGGTACATGGACAAACATCATAGCCCAATCATCACTGAGCATAGTCCACATCGTTTTGTTTATTATATAAATGTCACCTGGGTATGGAGTGCATTTCACATGCACATTTTTGTCTTTTCGACTTATAGCGAAAGTAATGTGAGTATGGCCACTTGCCAAAAGCCCCTGTGTCGTCCACCTCCATTTCTTTCTCTCTTTTGCATTAGCAGCTATGTCACTCAAATTGAACTCTCCATAGGACTTTCAAAGGCCACGTGATTGTGCGATGCATCTTCACAGGCATTTTTTTGTTTAAATTCAAAAGGAAGGCTGCGAGACAGCGACACACTGAGAAAAAAACACCCCCCCAAAAAAATGAATCCCACAAAAGAAAAGACTGTCAGAACGTTCAGAGACAAGCTGGACAATGGTCCAAAGGCTCTATATCAAGAAAAAACAAAAAAGATTAAAATTGATCCTTGTAGCACCAAACCCCTGCCTATTGTCACAGACACACAAGCAGCACGCTTGCAAGAACCACTTCATCAGATCCGAACTTTGCACAAACACAGCTGATGTAACGCAGAAAGGCGCGTTCCTCTTGTTTCGCAAAGTAATTAAGTTACCGATATTTTTACTGTAGTGCGTTACTTTACTACATTACCCTCAAAAAGTAATATCGTTACTGTAATCCAACACTTTGTAGTGTGTACCCCCAACACTGAGAGTTATAAACTGAAGGTCCAACTAATCCATGAAAAAGCTATTAGCAGGTTGTCAGAGGAACATTGGGAGGCTTTCAGGGCTAAGTCTGCACCCCTCAAAAATACAGCCCTGCACAAGCCCTTAATCCCCACCAGTGATTGAAATTGAAGGCTTTTAACACAGGTGTGGTGCAGCGCGTCCCTGCAGCTTAAACTTTCAACTCTCAGGTTGAAAAGGACAGAAGCTGCCCCCTCACCTCCCGCTCGTCGCCAAGAGCAGCACCACTGACAATCAGTGAGAGGAAGCCCTGCTTGCACCCATCAGTCAGACAGAATGACTGTTCACTGACAGGTCTCAGGACCGGAGGCAGGTGTGCACAGAAGTGTTCAACTGACAGCCTGGAGATCTTTATCAGATGACCCAGCTTGACACAGCACCACTCTCAGGCAGGCTTAAACAGGGCTGAAAGTACAGAGCCCAAATTCTTTGTATTTTAATGGACTCTCTCACGCCAAGATAAACCTGACTCACTAGGAAAAACGTAGCATCCATCTGCTCAGCTTCAAATTTGAAACATTTGGACAGCACTGAAAAACTTTGGTAGCTTTATTGTGATAATTACTGTATTCCACAGCCAAGAAGTGGGCAGTTTAATGGTGGCCCTGTCCTTTGATATGTAGTTTGCATTGAAGGGCAATAATACAAAAACTTCTCTGAGTGCGATTGCTCTTTTCTCCAGAAAAGGTTCATTCCAGCCTTTTACATCTGCCTAAATGGACCCCTCATTTGGATGAGCACCTGAGAAGCTCATAGTTTTTTAGTAATTTAAGATCTTTCCTGCTGAAAACATACATTGCTTATGCAGATGAGGCATTATCATTTAGAGTCAAAGGATCTGTAAGTCCACTTTGCGTCTTTTAAGAAGAAGGTGAATAAATAAAAGAAGAAATACAGATAAAACAATGGTAATTTCAATTTGATTTAGTTGATTTATTGCCTTAACTTTTGCGTATTCATTCTTTTTAATTGCTTTATGACCCCTGTGGTAAGATCTGCCTTCCCTGTGAAACATCCTGCACCAAACACTCATTTTTAAAGTCTTCCAGTTAGATGTTTGAAGCCTAATAATTACAAAAATAAAAATAGTTTTTCATGGATTTAATTAGGACTCATTTTTGTTCAAAGGAGGAACATGTCATTATAGTTAATGCAACACTCACATTTTGAGCACCTTGCGTTCATGTCCAGATTTTGTGTGTGTTTTTTTTTTTCTGTCTGCTCAGTGGCGAGTGGAGAAGCATGTACAGACAGACTGGTGGTCTGTAATAGTGGGCAGGGGTCAAAGCAATCCCAAAATGCTTTGTGGCAAGAGTCACAAGTAAAGCTGGGCCACATTTTCTCTCTGTCAACTTCTCCATGGCTCCTGTCTCACCTTATAAGCTGACCTATGTCTGAGCACAAGTGGTACAGAGACACACACATACACACACCAAACCCCTCATGAAACTGTCTCAAGGAAACCCCTCTTACAATCACAGAACCTTTTCTACATGCTCACCACATGTTCATAGATGCCACTGTGTTCACAGTACTGATTTATAACCAAGTGGGTTGTTTCTTAAATGACAAAAACATCAAAATCTGTTAAAGCTCTGGAGCTTATTTCACTGAAGTCGCAGCCTTGCACGGTATTGATTTAAAACAAACAATAGAAAGAAAAAAAACAAACATCTAAAACTCAATCTTAAACTTACCTTTAAACCACATGTGTCTTCAAGCCATTTCAGGGATTCCTAAATTTTGAATTATGGGAGGTTTGATGGGTTTTGGATCCACTCCTTCATGCCCAGTTATTTTTGTACAGTAGTGATTTGACTGTCCTATTACATTCCTTTTTTCATCTTCCCATCAAGCTCAAACTTTGATCAGATATATTTTACAGTCGCCATCTTGGCCAACAGAAATAGTTTATTTCAGGGATATGAGCATTGTTAATTGTCAACAGCTGCACTTTTCCCTGTTCCAACAAAATCCATGTCAAACACGGAGGGCAGCCCAGGTACCTGCTGTCTAGACATGGATTTAACAAGGAGTGGGGAGCTCAGTTAACCTTTAAGGGGAAATAAATGTTTCTCCAGGAGATGGAGACCTTTGTTGTAGGAAATTTAAGCTGGTACGAAAGTGTAGAAAAACGCAATTTATTTGCTTGTTGGTCAGATTTGCTTCAAGCTCATTGGATTTAGCATTTCCAGATGGGTACAGTTTGCAGTTGCACCATCAGAAACCAGTAGTGAACATTATGGGGTGTCGTTTGTAAAGCTGCTCATGCTGAAAATAAAATGAACATGGAACTTACAAATATACTAAATAGTTCAATTGAAATGTTAAATGTTGCTTCTAAATGTTAAAATCTAAATCTTCATGTCTCGGGTGAAACTCAATATTTCACTAATATGCAAATTCAAAATGCAGGTAACCAGAAGTACCAAAATAAAAGCTGGAGGAGGTAAGAGGATGTTTAAAGTGTAAAATAATGAATAAAAAACTATCTTATCTGAAGACACTCTTGGATATAAATTATAGTGATAATAACTACCTAAAACAACAAACTCGCTTGGAGAGAGTTTATTTGATGAGTACCTTGAGTTTTTAGTGTCACTTTGGTGTGGGACTTATGACCTGACTGAGATTTTGACTGAACATTTAGATTCAGTATTTAGATTTATAAATGTGCTCAAAAGTGACTTCCAAAATTTCACACCACTTTTTAAACACGGCTTGAAGCTAAATGTGACAAAATGTCGCTGTTATTTTCAGCATGAGCAGCTTTCCAAACAGCACCCCATGGAACATTACTGAGATTACAATGTGAAGTTTATGGTCTTTAGCAGTTTAGTACCTCTTTATTCCAACCTAATTTCCACCAACAATTTCAAGATACTGAGTCTATACGAAGTTTTTGCTAACTATTTTCATGTTTAAGGATGAGTTATGTCCTCTACAAACCTTATCAGTTCCCATTCAGATTTGGCGTGGGATTTAGATGAGTGGGTAAAATCCAGATAGAATTTGTTTAATTAAACTGAATTAATCGTCACTTTGCAGGTTTCTGCCATTCACTGCAATAAAAATCTATGATTGTAAAAGGAGACAGCTGAGAATGGGGAGCAAACACCACACATTTGAGAAAGCACCAAGATACTTTTGCTCTGTTATCCAGATTGATTTTGTCTCAACAGCTATTCTCCACCTCTGCTGAAAGCAACACAAGCCACCTTTAAAAAACAGACATCCATATGTAACAGCTGTAAGGCATCAGGAAAAAGAGCAGGAGAAATTGGCGCTTTCCCACTCTTTCAGCAGTGGGTAGATTGCCCTTCACAGTCTAATGAGTTCTGAAGGAGTTGAGCATAAAATGGAGGGAGAGACATTCACAGGCCAGCAGACTGACTCATAAATAACACACCTGAGAGCAGAGGATGGGGGAGGAGGAGAGATGAAGGGAGGGGGCAGAGATAAGGCACCAAATTTATACATTCATGCAAAGAAAAAGATAGTGAAAGCATCTTGCAGGGTCCTAAGAAGAACGAGGGAACAAAAAACACTTTAATGATAGGGGAAAAAAAGCAGCTTAGTCGTGTTGGTCAGTGTACTCAAAAATGCATAAAAAAAGAGGAAAGCAGATACTCAAAAAAACTTTATTCAAGGTTTAGAAGACAGACAAGAAATTGAAAATATCTGAGAATTTCTGAGAATATCTGACGATTTTACAGCTGAAATACACTCACAGTCAAGGTAAGTCAACTTAATTTGGAATTCCACAGGTCTTCTACAAAACTGTAGCGCTATAACCCACTTTTCATTATTCTATGAGCTTTGTGGCCTCCATACTCAAGGGAGATACTTTGTCTTTTACCAGTGCCACAAGGTTTTCTTCCAGGTATATTTTGTTGTTTTGTTCATTTATTTTCAATCAAAATATATTTTTAAGTTACAGTTGAGCCTTTGCCTTATCTTGACCTGCCTAAAGCGGGCTTACAGAAACATCGTAATAAAAGTCTGGGATGTTTTAAAGTTTTTGAAAACACAAACTTTGCGGTTGTATGGAAGCAAACACCACACAGCCGCTATTAAACCATTTAATTAGCATAAGCTTTGATGCCCATGGATGTTGTATATTATCTCTTGTTGCCTTTTGCAGCTAATTCCAATTGATTTTTTTAAGGCAGATATTGAGTGTCAGCAGAGGGAGAGTTGCTCTGGTAGGAAATAGGAAAAGTTTAAACTGCAGAGGATTTATCATCGCATTCATAATTTTGAGAGTAAATGGAAGCCCTGTGACCTAAGTAAGGACATACTTTGCCATACTAACTAATTTGACTTATTTTTTCACTGCAGTCTTTATAACTCATTCTGTGATCAATCACAGTCACATTCTTTGGATATTGTACATAAAAGCTTTCTTTTGTTGCTTTTCCACCAAGTGTCTAGCTTTGGTTTGGTACAGTAGAGTTTGATATGATATGGTTGATATGGTTAACCATGTTTTTTCACAGGTTAGTTTGATTTTTGGCACAACGTTTACAGCGTTACAGCCATTTAGACCATCGGCATGAGCAGCACATCTTTGCCCAATTTGTAGCCGCAAGCTACATGGATCTGAGCCAAAACTGCACAGAGAACTGATAAGCAGAGGGCAGCATTCACTCAGTATCAGTTATGTCTGTGCCAAAGGCATGAAATATATACTATGGTTATACTATCAGAGTGCTTTAAAAGGTGAAAACCAATCTTTCTTTTTTTTTTTTTTCTGTCAGGAGCCTCCCTTTGTTTTCACTCCTCATAAAGTTGTGTCTGTGGCTATCACATCATTAAAAGTAACTTGCACAACTCTTTATTTGAGCTTGTGGTGACAGTATGTTGGGGGAAAAAATGTGTTCGTCACAGTTGCAGGTGAGCTTTGTTAATTAAATAACACTAGATTATAGGAAATGTTTTATAATGTTTTTATCTCTTGTGATCTCTCTTCCTTTATTTCCATCTCTGTATCACTCTCACTGCTCAGCTGGGATCTGTGTGTGTAAATTCAACACCTGTTTAAAAACCTCAGCTATATAATACCTGAAAGAATTAAACATACATAAGATCAAGTTATAGGTGATTAAGGTGAATTAGCTTACTGGTGTACATATTCAGTTAAAGCTGAAATAATGTGGAGGAGGACAGACAGATGGAGAGATCTTTGTAAACGCACACACACATCCACACACTTAGTTATATCCAAATAAATAAAGCTGTGTGCATACAGGGTGAACAGGGACAGAATGAGAGACAGGGGAGCGGTGAAATTTCCATAAGTGGTTTGTCTACATGGATGCACGCTAATGCATGTTCTACTGCATGAACACAGAGGGGGACAGAGAGACAGACAGACTGAGGTTGAGCATGGAAATGGCCTTGAATATACGGGTTAGTTTGCATATAGCCAGAAGGGTTGAGAGTCACTGAAGCAGATGGAGCAGCAGACAGCAGGACGGACTGAGAAGAAACCTGCTGCTGCATACAAACACTGCGGGGAAAACAAGGAAAGAAATGAAGCTGGTCACACTTTAAACTGAAATTCAAACTTTTTTTTGTATTTGATGACAAATGTTCTCTGAAAATCACTTTTTTTTTACAAAAGCAAAACCTTCAAAGTAAGTATCATTCTGGTTAGACTGAGATGGTTTTTGGGTAACATTAACCCAACCTTGCATTGAGCAGTAAGCTCAGCAGAGAGTCAGACAAGATCTAGTCTTCTTTCATACATCTTGTCCTGCAAGAGGCCAAACAAGCATTCAGAGTGAAAAAAGTGCAGTTCTAATATCAGTTGTAGGCTAGAAAGCTAAAAGGCTGCAATCTTGCTCAATACAATGTCACTCTGGTTCTCTGGCAGCCTGCAAGCTGCTGTCAATCACAGACACTGACACCACCCCAGAGACAATCTCAACGAAAATCACTGTTTCTGGAATTTCCCAATGACCTTCAACCCTGCTGTCCATTCAAAATCATATTGTTTTGCTGCAAAAAGAGATTACTTAATGTGATTTCAGATTGATTTTTTGTCATTTGTACTCAATATACAGTGGCACAATAGAGCTAGAGGAAAGGCAGAGCTCTGTCAGTCATCTTGCTGCTATTTAACGATCACTGCAGCGAATGTGTTTATCCTTTAACTTCCTGAAACAGTTTTCTCCCCTTAACCACTGTCAGAGTGATGGCTTTGACATGTCAATTTTGATCTTCTTGACAGTAAACATTTGCTGAACATGCTTAAAGCAGGCGTACAGCTTGTGCTGTCTGTAAACGCAGTTAGAAGGGCTCTTCTTTTTTTACAACACAATTACACAGAGTAGGTTGCTCAGATGTGTACCCTGTGATAATTGTGCCAATCACTGAAAATAGTGCATGTTTTTTCACAGTGTTTAGATTTCCTTTGACACCTTTTTTGAAACAGGCTCCACAAATAGGCAGACCAAAGGCAGCACCCTCTGGTGATGGGCTGCAGTATAGGTCATAAATCCCGCCTCCTCCAAGAATACCTATGGAGCTGTGGACAAACTTTAAAAATTAATCACACAGAATATAAATTTTTCTCCCCCCTGCTGGCGATGTTGACATGTAGTTACTGCAAGACTGGTTTGTGCTCAAGTCCTCTTTTTTTCTGTACAGCTTCATTTTTGAAAGTTATTACGGGATTCATGTTTTCTATAATTGACACTTGATACAGCCTATGGGTGTACCAAGATTGCGTAGCTCACCTGGGGGATACGCTGTTTGAGCCGAGCGTCATCATAGCGACTCTCCTGCTGAATGCGTACAACGCTACTGCACAAGTGGTGGTTCTCACTCAACTCAACTCAACTCAACTTTATTTGTTAAGCACTTTAAAACAACCACAGCTGTACAAAGTGCTGTACATAACTAGACAAAACAACAAGATAAAAACCAATCAAAAAACAATTAAAACAATGGATAAAATAAAAGCAGAATTAAATGTATAGTTTCAATGTTTTTAAAAACTAATTTAAAAACATAGAAACAAATAACTAAAAACAAACCATAAAACACTAAAACAGGAGCCGAGTCTCATGGAGGGTTAAAAGCCAATGAATAAAAATGGGTTTTAAGACGACTTTTAAAAATGGACAGTGTGGGGGCTTCTCTAATTTGGAGGGGTAGCTCGTTCCATAAAATTGGGGCTGCAACAGAAAAAGATCTATCCCCTCTGAGCTTCCGTTTGGACCTCGGCACCTGCAGGAGCAGCTGATCAGCTGACCTGAGGCACCGAGCAGGGGTGTAGGGGTGGAGAAGCTCAGAGAGGTAAGATGGAGCCAGACCATTTAAAGATTTAAAAACAAATAAAAGAATCTTAAAATGAACTCTAAAATGCACGGGTAACCAGTGGAGGGAGGCCAGGATGTACTTACGTACTCCAGTTAAGAGCCGGGCAGCTGCGTTTTGAACTAACTGGAGACGTGAGAGGGAGGACTGGCTGACTCCAAAATAAAGTGCGTTACAGTAATCCAGCCGAGATGTAACAAAGGCATGGATTACTGTTTCAAAGTGCTTACGTGAAAGAAAAGGCTTTGCCTTCGCCAGCTGCCTAATATGATAAAAACTGGATTTCACTACGGAGCTAATTTGCCTATCAAATTTAAAATCACTGTCCATCTTAAAACCCAAATTTGAGACGGTTGGCTTTAAATAATCTGCTAAAATACCCAAGTCTACAGGAGGGGTTTCACAAGGGCCACTGAGACCAAAGACCATCACTTCCGTTTTTTTTTCATTGAAATTTAAGAAATTCAAAGCCATCCAGGCTTTGATGTCTTCAAGACATGCCAGAAGTGGAGTGAGGGAGAAAGCATTTCTCTTGTTAAGTGGCACATATATCTGACTGTCATCAGCGTAACAATGAAATGAAATGCCATGCTTTCTCAAGATGGATCCCAGGGGCAGCAAATATAAAGAAAAGAGCAGGGGCCCTAAAATCGACCCTTGTGGAACCCCATACGGCAGTGGAGCAGAGCTGGACTTTGTATCTCCAAGGCTCACACTCATTGTTCTGTCTGTTAAATATGACTTGAACCACTCTAGTGCAGTACCACGGACACCTATAAGGTAGCTTAGCCGAGCCACCAGAGTGTTGTGGTCCACTGTGTCGAAGGCTGCTGTTAGGTCTAACAGAACAAGAACAACATAATCACCAGAGTCATTTGCCTGGAGGATGTCATTAAAAACTCTTATTAAAGCAGACTCCGTGCTGTGGCGAGTTTTAAAACCAGACTGGAAGACCTCCAAGACACCATGCTCATCCAGAAAGAACTTTAGCTGGACATGAACAACTTTCTCTAAAATCTTTGAAATAAAAGGAAGTTTGGAGATGGGCCTAAAATTGGCCAGCACACTGCAATCAAGGCCTGGTTTTTTGAGTAGAGGCTGCACCACTGCATGTTTAAAACCTGGCGGAACAACACCAGAGGACAGACTGCTGTTTATGATAGCCAGAACAGACTGACCTATGCAGGGGAAAACCTCTTTAAACAGCCTGGGAGGGACAACATCACAGGGAGAACCAGCAGGCTTAATATGGCCAACCAGCTCTTCTAAATATGACAAAGACACAGGCTCAAACCTGTCAAGAACTGCCGAACAAGGAACAGGCACAGAGGGGTCGGATGCAGGAGCAGAGATGAGAGACCTGACAGTCACAACCTTTTCAATAAAAAAGTACATAAAATTATTGCACATTCTCACAGATGCCTCTAAGCAGGCTGGCTGTGGGGCGTTAAGAACAGCATCGATACATTTAAACAACACACGTGGGTTTTGATGATTTAACTCCACCAAGTTTGCCAGATATTGTCTTTTGCTCTCTTTAACAGTTCTCTGGTAGCTGTTAAAAGAGTTCTTCAGTATTTGGAAGGAAACCTGCAGCTTGTCCTTCTTCCACCTTCGCTCAGCTTTGCGGCACTCTCGTCTGGCTGCGCGAGTTTCATCATTGAACCAGGGTTCCAATTTAGCCCTTGGCCGAACAGTTTTTAAAGGAGCCACAGAGTCCAGAATGTTTTCACAGGAGGAATGAAACCAGGAGCTGAGCACCTCTGTGTTCGCAGAGGAAGGGCAGACACAGAGCTGTTCAAAAGCCACAGAGAAGCGACCGGCAGTGGAGGGGTTAATAATCCGGCGTCTCTGAGCAGGGGCGCCAGATTTAACCTCAGAGCAAGAAAGGTACACCTCAAACAATACAGGCCTGTGATCAGAAAAAACATCATCACATATCACCAGGTTAGACACGGTAAACCATGACACAGTACGAGGTCCAGTAAATGCCCGTGCTCGTGTGTGGCACCCGACACACACTGCACCAAATTAAAAGAGTCAATAAGGCTTACAAAGTCCTTCACCAACGGCTTTTCTGGACAACACAGGTGAATATTAAAATCCCCAAGAATAAGGACACGATCATAGTTCGGCATAATTTCAGCCAGTAGACCAGAGAAATCATTCAAAAACTCCTTATTGTATTTGGGGGGGCGATAAATGACCGCGCACAGCACCGGGTCAGACCGACCCACCTCAAATAAAGACACTTCAAAGCTGGAATAAGAGGATGATACAGTGCGCTGCTTGCATTTAAAGCCATTCTTATATACTGTTGCTGTTCCTCCACCACGACCCGACGTCCGCGGGTAGTTAAAGTAAGAGCAGTCGGGAGGTAAAAGTTCGGCCAGAGCGCTGGACTCACCCGCACCGATCCAAGTCTCTGTCACACAGAGGAAATCCAGGGCACGAGAGCTGAAGAAATCCCTCAGGATAAAAGTTTTATTCACCAGGGATCTGGCGTTTACCAGGCAGATCCTGGCGGGTGTTGGGGCCTGCAGTCCGGTGGGTCGGGGAGCCGGGCGCAGCGATCTGAGGAGCCGATGGACCACCCCGCGCTGTGACAGCCGAAGAGGGCAGAGGAAGCGGGGTTCGGGTCCCTCAGCTGAGCCGATGAGAGGTACCAGACAGACGCCGACCGGGTCCAGAAAGCGACGAGGCACAAAGACATGAGGGGATAATCCATGTCCTGTCCGGAAAATGGACGAAGATTGTGACAGCCGAAGCTTTAGCTTCACCAGCCGACCGCCGCGTCTGCCGCGACGACGAGGACGCCTCCGGCGAGGAGGCAGGGCCGGCACCCGGCACAGGTGAGGTGGAATCCCCGCCAACAGCGGGGGCAGACTGTCTTTGCCATCCCGATCAAAACCACGCAAATCTGCGACTTTTTGTTTGAGTAATAGAAGAGACTGGCGATCATAAACCAACAGAGACTCGATTTGTTTAGTGCCAATGGTTAAAAACAACAGAAAAAACAAACATTGCAGTAGCAGTAGACGTAGCAGACGGCCAGCCACACACACCGGCGCCATCTTTACAACAAACACGCTCGTGCTGAGGATATTCTCCAGGAAGTGGAGAATATCCCAGAAACACCAAGAGCAATTTGGCTCAACAGAGGGCGGAGCCAAGTTGTCCATAGTACATACAGCCTATGGCAATACTGAGCTGGATGGAATCAGAGTTCTTGTTTGTCTTGTATGTGCACTGCAAATGTGGTAGTTCTTCTGCCTTAGCGTCTTGGTCTGATTGCTCTCCATTAAATAATAATCATAAATGTTCTTCCTTGAGCTGTGAAACTCCACTGCACTTGGTGATCGACTTATCAGGGCTCCCCCACAAACAAGCGGCTGCTGGAGGAGAGTGGGTGAGTTGTGTTTAGTCTCTTTGCTAAAGAAAACCAGGCGAAGCTAAAAAAAGATGTTTCATGGCTAGTATTATGGCTGGGACCTTATATGTACTGTTGATGAAGTTAGGTGCTGTTCTGAGCATTATTTGTGGCTATAGAGTGACTTTTTGGTTGAGGTTCGCACATGGAGATGTAGACCACTGTGTATTGCTATCATGCAGTTGTTGCTGAAGTTGGTATAACCAAAGAAGCAAGCTGTCGGCAACATTCATCTCTCGAGAGGGTGTCTAACTTGGTGTTATGGTGTGTTTGACCATAACTTAAATTTACACTGGAGTATCCCTTTAAGAGGCAGAAAAGATTAGATGAATGCAGCTGAAATACAACAGGAATACGTTGTTGTGCTGACATTTAAATTTGACTTATCTTTCAGCTTCTCGTAAAAGCTGTTGAGTTCACATGTTGTGAAATGTCATTCTGTTCTTGAAATGGAAATTCCTGCTTGTTTATTGATTGAGAATAACACTTGGAGTTTTATCATTTAATGTTGTTAGTGGATTCTGTCCACTGAAGAGCTTTGTTGAACATATTCTGTTTTAAAAAGCAAATTTTACACCTGAATTAGGAGAAAACCCCAGATTCACTTTTGTGATATAAACAGTGGTCATCCTGGTTTGACAGAGTTTAATACAGATGTTGTCCAACAGCCCCAAATTTATTTAGAAACTACTACCTGAGGAGTAAGAAACTACTACCTGAGGACTAAACATAAACCAAAATGGTATGCATACATCCTATTCTCTGATGTTATTAGCATTATTAATTTAGAGGTAACTTAATCACCACGTAGAAGGTGCTGTTAAAAGAGAAAAACCCCATATCCATATAACTCTCTGTTATTACCTCATATTGTAAATGAAAGAGGCAGTTTTTGTAACTTCCTATAATGGTGTCAGCACACCTATATAAAAATAATGAAAGGTTTACCAGCCTCATAATCATCCCTTTTTTCCTTTCATCATGAGTGAAAGAAAGCAGTTAATGACCTCTTCCACTTCTTTCCGTTTTCCCATTCCCCTTTACTGTCAGGAACACACAAAAGGTCAAGAAAAAGAGAAGAAGAGAGAGCCTGCACTCAAATGCGTTTCTTTTCTGCTCTCCCTACATCAACACAAAAGGCCTGTATGACATGAATGAAGGCCTGAGCTGAGAGGAAAAGGTTGAAATGGCTCCAGAGAAAAAAAAAAAAAAAAGGGAGAAATTCAGGAGGGGGGGGGGGAGACACTTAAGCCGACTTGTGGCTTTTCAAGTTTTTTGACCTGAAAAAGCTGTAATTTGTGAGGAGAAATATTTGGGTTTTTGTAATCAAAGTGGAGGAACACAATAGTGCAGGTTTTCTGGGACCAAGTTCGATGCTCATGTACACTTTATCCTCATTTTTGACAGAAACTTTGAGCAAATTGTTGTTTAACTTTAGACCTACCATGACTAGTCGAGAGTTTCAGACCATCTAAATTCTTCTAAGCTACAAATGTTAACAAATTCAGTAGTCTCTATGGAACTCACTGTTTGAGAAAGTGAAACTGCACCTAAAATTTGAATTTAAATCTGCTGTATGCATAACAACAGTGGGTTGTTAAGCTCCGATAATGGCTCCAACAGCCACTGGACGCCTCTAAAATAGTTTTTGTTTTTAATTTCAGAACTATTTTGGTCACTTTTTTTTCCCTTTGTTTGACAGGACAACTCAAAAAAGACAGGACGTGGCTGGAAGAAGGTGGGGAAGAAATGTGTCAAAAGGTCAAGGCAGGAGTTGAACTTGAGCTTTGTAGATGCCTGTGTTAAACCAGAACCTCAATCCTGACATTTTCTTGATCAAGCACTGTTTTGTCAGGAATTTGTAGTTCATACATGCACCACACAAAGGAACATTTAATCTTACATATATGCTCTCATAAATCCAAATACTTCTTACGGTGAAGGAGAGGGTTGTGTTTACAGGAAGAGATTACTTTCTGTCATAGAGACTGTTCCTGTATTAACATTTCAGAAACTCAAATATTAGCAATCATCTTATATATTGCACATTCACCTTACAAGTCAAGATGTAAATGTTAAAAAAAATAAAAAATAAGCAGTGATTAGTTGTGGGGAGTAAAATTGTCTGGCCATGCCTTCATTACCTTCAAATAGGATGTAGATCTAGACTTGTCAAGTGAATCTGACTAATGTGAAATGAAATATTCTGACAAGGAGATTTAAAATGTATAATCTTAGATTTGAGTTTGCAGCATATAAGGATAGTTTTACAATCAAGCCTTAAACATACAGGATCCATATTGAGCATCAGCGTCGCGTGTCGCGCAGCAAGTAGGTTACCATTCTTATCAGTGCAGCATCACACACAGGTCGATAACAGCTCCGCCTCAGAAGCGTGTCAAGCACGGCTCCGCTAAAGATACGCACCAATTTTACCAATCTATTTTTGCTGCTCTACGCTTCAAACACGTGTCAATCTACACAGACAAGATCGCTCTAGCATGAAAACTGTGCATGTCATCTGGTAAATTTCAAAATAAAACATCATATGCGAACTCCCAACTGTGTATCAGTTAGTTTAGGTGAGAAATACTTGAGAAATACTAACAAAGAACAATCCGATGGTCAATACAACACAATACAAAACAATATAATACAACCTTTTTACTTTTTTATATACACATATATATCTTTTGCTCTCATGTGGAACAATATGTTCACATGTACAGGAAAAGAATCTTAATACAAAATTAATACAAACCGAAGGTTCCTCACAGGGGCTTTAAAGGGAAGTGCTGTTCTGTATAGAGAATAGACTGTTCTGAACTGTGTCAAGCAAATAGGTCAAACAGGTTGTGTTGGGTGGTGGGGTGGGCAGGGTCGACAGGGACGATGGGAAGCTTTCACTGACCAGCTGACTGCACAAGAGGGAGGAAAAAGAGGAGACATCAGAGGTGGCAGGGGGAAGGTTTGCAGGCTTTACTGTAAGTGGGTCATATACAGTGGTAGATTGACAGGAAGCAGCAGGAGTGACGGGGAAGGGTGGGGAGGTGAAGTGATAGGCAGGGGTTCTCGTGGCTATAAGAGGAGTGTCATGGGAAGGAGGGGAGAGGCTGATAGGAAATGACTCGAGGGTTGAATGCAAGGAGAGGAGAGGGAAAGGTGACAAGAGTGGATGAGGGTGAGAGAGTAAGGAAAATGACAGAAAGGGGCTGTGGGGGGTGAGAGGGGGTGAAGAGGAGGAAGAGGCTTAAGGGAAGGAGACAGGGAGATAGTGTAGCAGGTGGGGGGATTACTAGAGTTCAGGAGGAAAGGTCACAGGAAAAAAGGTCAGTGGGAGAGAAAGTGTAAGCAGTGACACCGAGTGTGATGGAGGGGGAGAGAAGGAGGGGAGTTCCAGCTCCAGCTGTGATACGCTCACCTCCTGTGATCTCCCTGTCTCTATCACCTACCAGGTATGTGTGTGTGTGTGTGTGTGTGTGTGTGTGTGTGTGTGTGTGTGTGTGTGTGTGTGTGTGTGTGTGTGTGTGTGTGTGTGTGTGTGTGTGTCTGTGTTGGGACTTCCTTTTCTCAACTCTGGTGTGTGCTGGCGAGCAGTGCGGGAGCATCAGACGGAAACAGAGGCCTCCCAGGACGCTTGCCCTATTGTAGCACTGAGGGTTTTCAGGCAGTGTAGAGCTCCAAGGCCTCTCCCAGAGTGATGGGCCTCCAAAGCAACCTTTCCATCAGGCCGCCTGTCAGTCAGCGTTATCTCTTCCTACTGACGCCAAGAGGAACACTCACACAGCTAGTGAGAGTCTTTTATGTTGCTCAGCCTGGTGCTTGTAAAAAATCTGTCTTCCTTTCTCTTGTTATTTCTGGAGCCCCATCAAAGCAAACATAGATGTCTAGAGAGTATTACAACACTCTCAAATGGGGTGAGACATAATAGACATATCTGGCTGAGGTTTGGCACAGTTGGCATTCAACCAGAAATACAGTATTACCTCAGCATGAGCCAGATGTGGCACTGATGGCTTAATTTCTCTGGGCGAAAATGAGGCAATGACTCAGTAAGGAGGCAATAGGTTGTATTTTTACATATTTTTTTGATTATAAGATGCTTTATGTTTGATATTAGAATCTCAGCCTGAGCCAACTCAAAGAGGTCCATTCAAACCTTAGATGGACCTCTTTTGTTTTCGTGAATTAAGGTATGATTCAAAGGTGCTTGGGCTAGGCAGTCCAACTCCACTTTTGATAGCCTAAAATGTTAAAGCACAATGCTACACGGTGTGCCATTCGCCTCCTTAATGAATAATGCATGTGTTTTTAGCATAATCAATCAGTGTAATTTTTAACTACCTTTAAAGCCTGGTACATCTTCATTGAACACATATTTGGCAAGCAAAGCAAGTCAAGGAGGCCAAAAGCTCTCTGCCAAGGAATGGGGGGTATTATAATTTTATTGCTAATTATTATTGACTGTTTTATACGTCGCTTTGTTTAGAGTAGGGTGACCATATTCTAAATCCCCAAAAAGGGGACTACACAAAGGCAGATTTACAGAGTCATGCGAGTTTTTTGGGTCAGGTGGAGTGCTTTTTACATGCTTCTAACTCAGTTAGTCCATGTGACACAAACTTAGAACTTCCATACAAAACCCCAGACATTTGAAGGATTTTATAATCTCCCCAGACAAGGCCGGACAGCACCCCAAAAAGAGGACATGTCGGGGTAAAAGAGGACATGTCCGGGTAAAAGAGGACATAAGGTCACCCTAGTTTATAGAATATCAGAAAATGCTTTCTTGAATGCCCTTCAGATGCAAAATTTTTATTTTTTTCTCTGATAAATGGTTTGTCCAACAGCAGCATTTAAAGTCCCACTCTGATTAATCTTTTTTTATTATTTTTTATTTTTTCACCATTTAATAAAGTTCTTCGTATTCTTATTTTAAGTGTTCGTAGTGGTTTTTAAATGGGGTAGCCTAACATTGCTGGTGCAACAGAAGTGGCAGGTAACATAGAATCTATTCAACTCTTGAACGAAGCCTGCCTCCTCCATTGTTACAGATGAGATATGGCTTGAACTGGAAAACAGTGTTCACTGCTTAAAAAAAAGATAGATTCTTCCTTTAAATGTTTATTTGAAGACTTCAAAAATACTAATATAGGAAGATACTGTAATATACAATCAAAGCTACACTTACGGCCTTATTTTAAAAGGTTGATCAGACTATTGTATCATGTGTCATAGAGAATTACAATACTTGTCACTGGCTGCCATTGGTGTTACAGTAGACCTGCTACAAGCATTGAACTTTCCATAACCATGAGAGTCTACTTTGAATCAACACACGAAACTGCTCTGATGTGGACTTTGATGTTCTGGGTAACCTTTTCTAACATTCAATTAAATGCTCACACAATCACAAATACAATATAAACATGCTGACGTTTAGGTAATGAACCACAGCATAATAACTTTTCTCCTATACTAGATTCCTGAGAAATTACAGTTTAGAAAAACAACACAAAACTACTGCTTTTCTCTCTTCATTTCTTTATCTCTTTGCAACCCCCAACCTCTCTCTTTGACTCCACTCTTTTCCCAGCACTCCCCAGTTTTACTTTCTCTTAATGCACTTTTGTTTCACTTGTTTTTTCCCCACTTGCATTGCTGTGTGTGAAGTATTAAGTATTTATTGATATGCAGGTGTGAAACTTATGGGTGTTTACATGTGTATAGATTATGTGCAAATGCATATATTACATTCAAATATACTGCAGGTGCAAGAATGAATGTGTGTTTGTATGAGTGTGTGTGTATGTGTGCGTCTGTGCATGCATGTGTGTGTGTTTGTGTGTTTGGTGTGACCTATTATATCCACAGCTGTCTCTGGGAGCAAAGAGCTGACTGCTGCATACAAATGATGTCAAAGGGCACAGAACATGCCCAGCAATGCTGATTAAAGCTGACGTTTCAAAGATAAGCTTGATTATTTCTGCCACTTACTAAAGGTAGCATAAATGCTGCTGCTTTATTATGAAATGCAGCCAGGAGAGAGAACTCTGTACAATAGATCTGTGTTTGATTAATTCAGACCAGAAAAAAACAAGCTTTTGTTCTGTGTTTGCTTTGCTGGTGTGGACTCCTAATAGAGCAGCTTTGTAGAGCTTCACTTTCACTGTATTACCTTAAACTTGGTGCATGACAAGTGAAAGTAATATATACTGCTTAAAAATGGCCATTGTTGTTCTAGTTCTATGCCTATAAGTTATCATCCTTTGTACTTTCCTTACTCGGTTTGTGAATTTAAAGGAGCACCTTTTATTTCACAGACAGAGTGGGTTTCAGGCTTTCCTGTGATCACCTTTACTGACCTATCAAACATACTAAATCTGTCTGTACATTTGTTGTTCAGTTCTCACCTTGATCTTATGTTTGGTTTGCTCTGGTTTCCACTATACTGTATTTAGCTGTTTAATTATCTGATTTCTTTTTCCTTTAACTTTGTTATTTATATTTTTTCGTATTTGTGCATGTGCTTTGAAATCTAAAAAAAGAAAAAATGTGCAAAAATGTGCCTTTTCTATGCAAATTGTAATGCTTTTAACTAGGGCTGTTATGCATCAGTATTGCCGACGACCATCTTAAATACTGATCATCAATCATACTAAAAATAAGTGAGTTCATAGCAGGGGCTCTTCATGTTGCCCCATCTCATAAAACAGAGAAGAGATGAAGATGAAGCAGCAAAGTGTGAGAACACTCAAAGCAGCTCGCTAAGAGGTGAATAGGTAGTTTGAAAACTGAAATTTCATGTATTATGTAAAAACTGAGTGCAACGAATGACCTCTTTGGTTACTAAGTAATTAAACCATAGACTGTATATACCATGGATAGCTCTGCCTCCCGTCATTATATGACTTTGAAGCCAAATTGCTTTCTGTATTTCCGGGATTTTCTCCACTCCCTGGAACCACCACTTCCTCAGTAGCGTTGTTTGCTTTTGGCGGCAGAGTCGCTGTGATGACACTTGGCTCAAACAGGGTACCCCCAGGGTGAGCTACGCAATCTTCATATGCCCATAGGCTGTATCAAGCATCAATCATAGAAAACATGAACCCCTTAATAACTTTTAAAAATGGAGCTGTACAGAAAAAAGCGGACTTGAGTACAAACTAGTCTTACAATAACTACATGTCAACATCGCAAGCATGGAGTAGAAAAATGTATATTCTGTATAATACATTTCTAAAGTTTGTCCACAGCTCCATAGGGATTGCTGAAGGAAGCGGGATTCATGACCTATACTGCAGCCCGTCACCAGAGG
Organism: Xyrichtys novacula; assembly: GCA_962446985.1. Lineage (NCBI taxonomy): Eukaryota > Metazoa > Chordata > Actinopteri > Labriformes > Labridae > Xyrichtys > Xyrichtys novacula. The sequence goes on from OY660874.1 coordinate 7,901,206, forward strand.
GTGCAGTTCTTGCAGTGGCTTTACCCAGCAAGGAGGCAGACGGCGTCAATTCTATATACAGTCTATGAATTAAACATTTTAAATGTTTTCATTCAGCTCTGTAACTTACGATCTACCAGTAGTAACTTATAATTCAGGATAAAAGCATAGTTTGATAAACCTAGACACAAGAAGAAAAAAAATCAAAACAAAGGCATGACAAACAATGTCATGGCAATGGCTTATACAGTATAAAAAAGTTTCAGCCAGGAATAAATCCTAAATTGAAAAAATGATAGCATGCAAGCTAACTGTGTTTATTAGTAAAATGTATGAACTTATAAAATCTGGAATATATATTTTTTGTTGGTTTACCCTTGTCTTGCATTTTTTTTTCAGTTTTACGTTCTGTGATATGTCAAAGTCCAAGTTTCGGGATAATATCATTACCATGATATTTTATGGCCCTTATAATCGAGAAGTGAAAATCTGATATCATGTCAGCCCTGTTGCCCACATTGTTGTAGGGTACATTGTGTTGCTTAATTGTGCAAAACCAAATGGGCTTTATGACAGCAAAGTGAGACACTGACACATAAAGTATACATACGACTGTATTAGTATTTTGGATAAAGTTTTTATTTAGTTTGCTAAATTACATCACACAATTGCTGTATAAGTAGTGAATGATAGTCTTGATTGTTTTTTGTAACGGATTGTGGGGTCTGCATCAATGCAGTGACAGCAGATAATCAATTGTGCATGTTGTTTGTGCACCTCAGAGTACAGTACATAATGTTTGTGTGTCAGATGCCCTGCAAAACTGACAGCAGAGGAGCAGCAGATGCATGCTGTAAACACCGCAAAGGTATAAGCTCTGCATATATCATATCTTTCTATAACACAGGGTGGGGGTTCAAACATCTACAACTACTCTTCAAACGGTAAATCCAGGGGGTGAAAGGTGGGTGGGGGGTATTATGTTTCAAAAAATGTTGTACGGATGTTGCTGTATTCGCTGTAGGCCTACTTCAATCAAACGTTCTTCACAACAACAAAAAACGGAAATACATGTGTAACTGGCACACAGTAGGTGCTTTGAACCCTGATCCTCATGAGACTGTTCACCGTTTGGGACATACTATATCTCCCTGCAAACACTTAAGCACAATCAAGACTGTTCAACATAGCTGTGGGCAAAATATACCTTTTTGTTATGGCCCACAATGTGCTTAATATTCTTTTTTCTTTTCTTTTTTTAAAAAAAAAAAGGATAACAAACTCACTATGCTGAATGGCACTGTTTCCATATATCCTCTGTAAATGCTTTTCTTTGTTATCAGTATAGTGAAGAAAGAAGTGAAGTGGTGCAGGTGTGTGTAGATAGAAGAACAAAGCCTAATGAGCAGATTTAAGTTAACAGAATGATAACAAAGTAGAGATTTATGTTGAGCTGTGAAAACAACCTCCTGTGAACAGAGTGCTGATTGAAATATGAGAAAATTACTTTGCAAGCCACAACAAGCAGTAAACCATAACGTTCATAATTTATATGTGATTAGAGTAAAGAAAAGTCATGTTGTTACGCCCCACCCGAAGGCGGCCCTTTGGGGCTAACAACTATCCTCACCTTTTGACCCATTAAATTAACAAAACACCTTTAAAAGTGTAACTTATTGTGATTTATTGTGACCAAATAACAAATTTACAAACTAAACACAAAGAACCCACAACACAAATGAGAGGCAGCAGGGCAGCAGTTCCCCAACAAATGCCTCTCCAGACTGCAGGCAGCTCATGGTCTTTAAAGGCCCAGCACTAGGTGAGTCCAATTGTCTCTCAGTGACTTCAACTGGGCAGCTATGGGGAGACTAAAGGGGAAAAACACACACAAAACAAACACACAGCCGTAACAATGTGGATGACAACTTTCTTCCATAACAATTTAATATTTCAGATATTGGAGGGTGAGCGAGCTTAAAGGGATATTCTGGCTTAAAATTAAGTTTTGGTCAAACACACCATTACACCGAGTTAGACAGCCCCTCGAGAGATCAATGTTGCCGACTGCTTGCTTCTCTACTTTTACCAACTTCAGCAATGATCAAACAATAGCAATACACAGCGGTCTACATCTCCATGCGCAAACCTCAACCAAAAAGCCACAAATAATGCTCAGAACAACACCTAACTTCATCAACAGTACATATAGGGTCCCAGCTATAGTACTAGCCATGAACCATCTTTTTAGCTTTGCCTGGTTTCTTAAGCAAAGAGACCAAACATAACTCACCCACTCTCGTCCAGCAGCCGCTTGTTTGTGGGGGAGCCCTGACGAGTCGATCACAGAGTGCAGCAGAGTTTTGCAGCTGATGCAAAAACATGAATGATCATTACGTCATGGAAATGCAATCAGACTGAGATGCTAAGGCAAAAGAACAACCGGGCCTGGAGTGCAAAATAAGTTTTATGATGACTATTACTTCATGTAAATGATCTGCTGCACTCGGTGATCCACTTGCTATTGTGAGGTTGTTACCATAGTTGATATAACCTGAGAAACAAGCAGTCGGCAACATTCATCTCTCTAAGGGGGTGTCCAACTTGATGTGTTTGACCATAACTTAAATTTATGCTGGAATATCCCTTTAAGTCTTACATTTAACTGCATAAGATAAAATGTATTCTGATGGAATTTATTTCCATCAGCTGCAGTTTTATGACATTTATGCTGTCATTTCATCTATGGCAGTCCCTGAATAATAAAAAAAGGATTTCAAATTGATCTAAATTGTACCAATGTGCTTTCCAAATTGACTTGAAAATACTTTTGTTTGTCAGAAGCAAGTAGGGTAAGTTTTATTCTTCAGAAGCTTAACTAGTGAATGATCAGGAAAAACACCAGTCGTTCTTTGTCTACAGAGGGTACAGAGGTGTTTTTTATGCAGTTCATACCTTGTATTGCAGAAAATACGCACTCAAATTTTGAAAAACACTAAAATTGCAGTCACAGCATGCAGAGTTATCAGAGTGTGTATAGTCACTGGTTGTACTCTCATGGAAACTTTTCAAGTTCACAGTCATATTCCCATGTCCTCGGGTCCCCTTCCATCTTTGCACTTGAAAAGCAGATGCCTTTAGCCTTTCTTTGTCTGTCACTCTAAGCCACCAAATCGATGCAATCACCTTGTTTCCTTCAATGGGCTTTCCACCCAGATCTCCACCTGCAGCTAATTCCAATGTCAGCCACTTACTGCTCCTCTCTGTCCAGACCCTTTGTTCACCTGTCAGTTCATCAACTTTACAATATTCCTTCGTGCCGTGGCTTCCAGCTTAATTCATGTTTGTTGTCTGAATCCTGTCCTCTCTGCCTTTCTCCTTGATATTCTTTCAGCTTTGAAAACATCAATCTTTTTTTCTGCATTTGGGTCCTCTTGTCAACCTTACCACACTTGCCAAACAGATTAGTTTAGCTTTGAATTTTTTTGCAGGTACCGTATAATCTACTTCCAAATGTATTTCCCTCCAGGAGTTAGCTAGGGCTGCTGTTTTCTACCCTGTAAGACTCTCTCGACTATTTACAACGGTGACAACAGACAGGGTGACCAAAATCCTGAAAATACGCCTCGAGATGTGATAGATCAGGTTTTCTCTTCAATAACTTAAGCCACAGCTCATAAAACAGGCTTGAAGTGCCACCGGCAGCAGATGCCCTCAGGTGAACATGTAATGAAATAGCTTTTTTTCCCCCTTCTGAAATAGGCTCAAATTCACAACCTGAAAAGACCATAACCTGAAGTCATCTCCCTACCAGCATGGTGTAGATTTTTAATAAAACGGTGTTATGGCACCATGGATACCACAAGCCCACAGGTGTACACCCACTTGGAGGACTCAAACCCACATAACACAAAGCGCCCTAACCCACAGGGCCCCTGCCTTCATTGCCACAAACCTTGGATCATAAATAAAGCATCTTTGTTGCACTGCAGGTATCGCAAACCCAGAGGTGCACACCTGCTCCGAGGACTCGAACCCATGGCCAGATGCACAGGTTGAACCTTAACCCACAGAGCCACTGTGCTCCTCCACAGCTGAATGTGGGCTTTTTTAATAAAGCAGCCTTACAGCACCACAGGTACCAGAGGCCCTCAGGTAAACAGCTAATGAAATCCCTCTCTCCCTCTCGGACTAAATCATCCAAATAGCAAGCGGCACCTCAGGCACAGAGGCAGACGGATGGCAGAGAACCAGGGAGAGGCAGAGAGCAGGGGGGAGAGAGAGGTAGAGGGGGAACGTAAGGAGGATGGGATGGAGGGGTGAGAGTGATGGAGGGAAACAGTATGAAGAGGTTTAGGGGGGGATTAGAGGGAAAGAGAGAGTGAAAGTGAAAGATAAGGGCTAGAGCCTGAATGTGTTTGTGTACTGTTGCAGGGTATTGTAAGGCACAGTGGAATAGTAACATTATATTGTAAACCTGAAACATATCAAGAGCTATAAATCACTACATTAACTAAGCCAGCTCCTGAGAAAGCAGCAGCTGTCTGACTGCTGTTATGAATCAAGCCCTAAAGGTGAGATAAATTTCTCTCCACTTGTTATTGCAACTTCATCTTGAACCATTTACTGCACCCTCCACTTCATGCTCTCCCAAATATGCAGACCTGTTTGCATGGAGAGGGAAATGTCGCCTTTAATGGGCCATTACTGTACCTCAATGTGAGTCTTTTTTTAACAGGGCAAGATTTTCAAACTATCTATGTACAGCAGAGCTTTGTGAGCTCTAATAGAGGACTGCAGCATGACACACTCCACTAGAGACGAAGGGAACAATGGAAACACGAGTGTCAAAGCGTGTCTTTACAACGGGCACACTGGTAAGGTGGTTTTTACATGGTTATTTGGATATATAAAGTCAATCTGGCAAATGGGTTTAGCTCTGGGGAAGGCTGTGTTGGTTTCTTGTGGGTGGCCAGGTCATGTCTTGCAGATCAGCCTTTGCCATATAAGAGGCTGGTACTCCAGAACAAGTGTGACGAGATGCAGAGCTGTCCCATGAAGATACCTTCCAGCCATAAAACACAAACCTTTAAATAAAAAACAGAAGTGTATGAGTGTAACAGGGTTGCAACTCTATGAAGCTTGCAAAAAGGGATATTCCAGCATAAAACTAAGTTAGGGGCAAACACACCATAACACTGAGTTAGACACCCCCTCGGGAGATGAATGATGTCGACAGCTTGCTTCTCTAGTTATACCAACTTCAGCAATGACCGCACGATAGCAATAAACAGCAACCTACGTCTCCATGCACAACCTCAACCAAAAAGCCACTCTATAGCGACAAATTAATGCTCAGAACAGCACCTAACTTCATTAACAGTACATATAGGGTCCCAGTTGGGTACAGTGGATCATTTCCTCAAAGTAACAACCATCATTATAATCATTTTGTACTGCAGACGTGGTAGCTCTCCTTAGCATCTCAGTCTGATTGCATTTCCATGACTCAATGATCATTCATGTTCTTCCTTGAGCTGCGAGACTCCACTGGGCTTCCCCACAAACAAGCAGCTGCTGGAAGAAAGTGGGTGAGTTGTGTTTGCTAAAGAAACCAGGCAAAACTAAAAAGATGTTTGGTGGCTAGTAATATCGCTGGGACTCTATATGTACTGTTGATGAAGTAAGGTGCTGTTCTGAGCTTTATGTTTGGCTTAGAGTGGCTCTTTGGTTGAGGTTTGTGTGTGGAGTCATTTAGTAAGTCATTTAGTAACGACCTCTGTGTATTGCTATTGTGCGGTCATTACTAAAGTCGGTGTAACTGGAGAAGCAAAGGGTTGGCAATATTTAACTTTCGAGGAGGTGTCTAACTCGGTGTAACAGTGTGTTTGATCATACCTTAAATTTACGATGGAATATCCCTTTAATTACTGAGGTCATTGCACAAGGCTTTCTTAACTAGTTCATCTGTCCTTTTGGCACAGCAGAATGACGCTGCCCTACTCGATAGTTTAACATGGCCACAACATAGGGGGTGGGCTCTGCTCTTGACCATGCTGAAATAAGAGTTTCTTAAGACACCAGTGTGAGAATCATGACGCTTTTTTTTTTTAATCTGAAAAACCATGTCAAGCTATTAAAGTGGGATCAGAAAGGTTTTCCAAGTGTTTCTATCAGCATGAGAGGGAATGAAAACCTGGCAGCTATCAGTTGTTGTCTTGCTTTGAATGTACCAGTCTGACTTTCTACATCAAGAAAAGAAAAATAATTCAGGTATATCTTTTGTGAAATACTTCTTTTATTTCTTATTATCAAAACCAGTGTTTGTAGATCTGACTATGTAAACTAAGTCATTATAATGAATCCTGACTGGTTCTGTAGTTTGAAAATACAATCCTTTCTTTCAAAGAGCTCAGTAAAATACTCCTCTCATATATGATTTTTCAAATGTGCTTTCATTAGGAAGCTAAACCTGTTGCTTTCACTGTGAGTTTTGTTTGACGTTATTTCATAGTGCTTTTTTCTAAATCTTGATTTGATATGAAACGAGTCAGCACTTTTAGGCTGTTTAAAGTCCTGCAGTGTCAAAAGAGACAGAATTGACATGAAAAACCAAACAAATATTGCACATTTATTTCTACTAAACTCCTAAAATAACACTGCTGAATCCTGCTGGCGGCTGGCCTTTTACTCGCCAGTGGGCTGTATATACACATTTTCTGTTTTGTGGTTTGCTTTTCTCAGTTGAAAACAGTGATAGGAGTTTAAGTGTTGAGTTTTGTCCAAACAGTGGACAGGCAGGGAGCTGGCTGCACAGCAGAAACCTCATCTTCCTCACTGGATGCCAATTCCACTGCTCACTGCCGTTTACTGGTGCCCCATAGACTGCAGGTTGGGGGTTATTGTGGTTTTGAGTCCACATCTCTTCCCATTTTGTTCTCAGTTTGGTTCTTCCTCACCAATAAACACTTTTGATTTCTGACCTTTTGCTCTGGTCTTGTTTTTGTTTGACACTGGATATTTCTTGTTTTTGTTTGGTTCAGCAGCACACTAGCTGCAGGCTTCGTGTGATGCTGAATAATTACAGTAGAGAAAAAATCAGCTCTACAGCAGTGAAAGGTTCAGTGTAGAAAGAAACACTGGAGCTGAGGGAGCTGAGAGTTGGACAGAAACTAGCTGCTTATTTGAGGAGGCTCTTTTTTTTAATCTCATATTAACATTTACTTTTTGTCTACAAACAGATTCACTTCCAAGAAAGTCAAGGTCTGACCCCACACTTACAGTTTGATTGTGTTTGTTCTTGTCTGCTTTGTTTTTTAATTGTTTGCTCGGTTGCAAACAGTAGAAGCAGAGTTTGCTGGGTTGGATGTCTAAAAAGTCAAAACAAGAGGGCTAAAGAAACAAACTATTAAATCCTGTAAAAGAAACACTGTGCTAAAAAAGCCAGCCGGACACTTTGAATTTAGCTGCTCAGTTTATGCCTAAATATAGTTTTCTCCCTCTATTAATGAGTACTGTAGCCTCCCAAGTATGCATGTGTGTTTGATCCTATTTGTTTGTTTGTTAATGAGCAAGAAATATGAAAAAAATATTTCCTTTTAGTCAGGCAGGAACTTAAGTCGCTAATTTTTTAGAAGTCTGACCTTTCTCTGACCTGTGGTATTTTTCTCAAAGAAATTATTTGTAAGTCAGCCTGTATATAAAGAAGTCTAGAGGAAAGCACAACAACTTTCTTCTTTGGTGTCACCTCTATTCAAATACGTCATCACAGACGATCAAGAGGAGAGAATAATACTTGCAAGTCTACCTAGCTTAGCTCACAGATAGAAAGCAACTATTTTAAGTGACAAAGGCTTCCCCAAAGGCAGCATCAATTGAAAAAAAAAAAAAAAAATGTTGACCTTTACCCACAATTTTTCCAATTCCTGGAATTTTCTCATCATTTGCAACATGTCATAGGAAACCACAGGAAGCAGAAATACGTTTTGCATCTTTATGTTGCTGTCCATCTCACTCCAGACTGAAGGCAAGTGTGTTTACAACAACCTAAATTATGAAGCAAGTATTTTCTCACCTGTTATTTCATTTTTTCATTCAATTAGTTTTCTCCCACACTAGGGGTCTCCTCAACTTTTTAAAGTCCCACTCCGTTTTTTTTTTTAATACTTAAAGTGTGATCAGTGGTCTTTTAATTGTGATTATAAAGTTTTCAGCCAAAATTACATTCCTCTGTAATTTTCAAGGGCTTTTCTTCTGTACAGCTGTAGTAGCTCATTAGCAATTCACCTCTGAGTCATGGGCGGAGACAGTGCTGCTTTGCACACTCCTCTTCGCGTTAGTTTGCAGCCTAACATTGCCGGTGTAGTAGAATTGGCAGGTAACATGGGAGCTATTCAGCTCTTGGACTCTAGTGTCTCTAGGGACATGATGAAATTTAATATTAAAATTATCTTTCTTATGAGAATTGCAATCCACTAGCACACATACTTATTCTGCAATCGTGCCTTTTACTTTTCCAAGTCTGGCCTGCATAGTGGGGCTCAGGGAGCAGTGTTTGGATTTGCTACATAGGAAATCTCACTGTATCTGAGTCTGCTGTTTCGGTCTGCCAGAAATTCACAGTGATTTGAATGCAGGAATACTCAAAAATGTAATTCCGCACTTATTATCTACATGATATGTCCTGTAGCATCAGAAAAATGCCATGTGAACATGTAGACAATACGAAAAGCATGATTTTCTTTGGAGTGGGTCTTTAAGGAATTCTCCACTCTAACGGTTTAAAAAAGGGTTTGAATCTAAAAAATCTAAAAATGAATCTATTAAATCCTCTCCAACTGGCAATCAGACAAATACACTCTACCATGCTTCCAACAGTGACTGGCTGATGGAACGATACAAGACAGTGTGGCGTTGTCAAGTATAAAGATGTCTCTGTTTCTCTGAAATATTGCTTCAAAATATGTTGTTGTGCCAGCACATTTTAAACAGATGTCAACAACTACTAGCTAGTTTTAAGTATGATTTTTCAGCGAACACAAAACTCTCTTGCAAATAGGTTTCTTGTTTTTTGTCTCAGAGAAGGCCAAAGTGAAGCCTCAGCATAGTTAAACAGATGACCAGGCACTAGATGGGGATGTAACAAACCAAAAAATTGTGGCGGATTTAAACACTGCTCAGAGGGGTAGCTGGAAGTTGAAGCACCCTTTTTGAGTGACTCGACTGTTGGCACAGACGATACTTTTGATAAGGTTAGAAGGAACATGGCTTTGAAAGCTACAAAAATAAGGTTTATAAGTTGTGAACTATTAAACTACTTGTGTAAAAAAACAGAATTTGCAATGTTCACACATCTTTTAATTTGGAAAGTCTCTGATTGTTTCTTCAGATTTAACGTCAATTCCTGTACCAACATACCTTACATGCTAACCTGCGTGTGTGTGCGTGCATTTTAGGGGGTAAAGTAGTAGAAGACAAGTTTACATTTCTGGTTCAAGCCTGGTCCATATAAGTAAAAAGGCTCAAATCTGCTGTTGGAGTAGTAACATATCTTCCTGCAGGCACACCTGACTCCTAAAGAGAATGATTCGTCAAATTCATGTTATGCCTAAAACTCACCAGTTACCAAGGCTATTAAGACACCTTGGACTGGGCTTAGCTTGTGCACTACTTAAATAGGACAATGTGTCCAGACACATCCTGACTAACTCTGCACCATGCATTTGGACATTGATTTTAAAGATGTAAAGCAATGTCCAAATGCATGGTGCAGAGTTAATCAGGATGTGTTGTTGAATGCCTGTTGTCTAATGTTGCTTTTTGTTTAAAAAAAAAAAAAAACTAATTGGAAGAAAAGGAAAAACATGCAGTCTTACTCCTCAGATAGCAAATGCATTGGTCAAATCTTAAACTAACTTTGGCATTATGCATAGAAATCCTGAATTACTGTGTTTGTTGTGTGTGTTTGAAAGACTCTGTGTTTGTACAGTGATAACAGCTCCCCAAACATAGTTTAGAATTAGTAGCTTTAAAATTTAGCAACTAAATAATAAGTGTGACCTCTTTCACTCTGACACCAAGTGCAATTAAGGGGAGAAATAGTCCCACTCCTTCCATGTAGGGACCGTTTATTGGCTCACAACCCACTTTGTTTACTGACCCATCGTATAAGAACCCTTTTAGCAGAGAATAAGAAAACCAGACAAGGCCTTGGCGTGTGAGTGTGATGTTGGCAGCACACCAGGAATGAAGGCTTCACTTGATGTCACTTTAATCTACACTTTTTATTCCTTACAATGTCTGCTTTGTTCAGCTGAGGAGCCAGTTCTTCAAAGCCCTTTCACTGTTGAGCAGGCCCACACAAACTTTATCCATTTGGCTTTATATTTAAGTGCAAACAGATAAGATCTGCAAGTATAAATCCCACTGCAGAGAGGAGAAAAAAACTTGAGCGGCCTTATGGAGAGGATGCATACGCAGACAGAAAATTGTCTTCGAGCTGAAGTGCATTAAAGATTCTGTAATAGTTTTCCTTGAATGCTGACAGTTCATTATTCAGAGAATATAAAAATGTGAAGGAGTTGGGGAACTCTATCTCTGTCTATGAATCATTCATAGGGAAGGACTTGTCTGCTTGTTTCTGCTGCTCTTTATTTTTTATAAGATCAATTATGCTCGTTTTCATTATGTGTTATCTTCTTCTTCGTGTGTTTTGCAATTTTTGCAAGAGGAATATATTTCAAACTAGCACAAACTTGTTGTCCTAATATATGAAAATGAATTTCACGGTCTTGTTCAAGAATGAGACTGGATGAAAATACCAGGCTCACTGCCATTAATATTTTACAGCCATCAACTGACCTCTTGTCTGACTCTAATAATGTAAGCCTGCAACTGGACACTGGCTTGACCAACACAGTCCTCTCCTCCTCCTTTATCTGAGGTAGGACTGGGCAATCATGATTAATGATTGTGATAAATTTCAGGTCAATCACGGTGATCAGCTGTGAGCATTCTCACTCGTGACAACAGCCAATCAGAGTCAAGCTTTGAGATGAGATGAGATGAGATCCAATTTATTGTCAATGTACAGTACAAGTACAGTACAGTGAAAAGTATTTTCGCATCTCACCAGAGTGCAGAGTAAACATGTCAGTGCTAGAAATTGAATAAATAATTATGTGTATTATAGCGATAAATGATAAATAAATGCATTCAATACTGTCAGATTAATATTGCACGTAGCCCATATTGCACAGAAGTGCTAGACTAAGGTCCAGGTCCAGTGACCATATTGCACATGTCCACAGGATGAGTTAAGATACAGCAGGAACGTGGGTGGGTGGGTGGAAGGGGAGGGGGGGCTATTACTGGAGGGGGGAGAGGACTGGATGAGGAGTTTAGGGTTTCCTGCTCACTTTAGTATGCTGCTGGAGAAGTAAACAGGGGAAGTAAACAGAAAGTAAACAAACGTGGAGCTAAACACAGAGCTGAGGGCAACAAAATAGATGTTACCCATGACTTTGAGTCATCCTCTGAAGATGCCATCGTTGAGAAGAAAAGTTATTCAATGTCAGTTTTGTGATGGTTAGGGTATCTCCAAAGTGACGTCGAGCAATTCAGCCGATATGCAAGGTATGTCGGAGCCCTCAAAAACCGGCAACACAAAACTGGCAATTTAAAAAAAAAAAGAAAGTGATAGTAATCGAGATCTGTAAGTGTAGCAATTTTCAGTATGACATTTATACTTATTATTTAAAAGATAAAATCATTTCTAAGGGCAAACTTGAGTAAAATTTTTAAAAGTTATTTACAGTGCAATACGTGGAATATGATGAGCTTGTTATTATAGCCGATACAAGGTTTTTCTCATCCTGAAGTATTTCCTCTGACACATCTAGTCTCATTTTTAGCACTAATCATTCAAAAACTGTGAGGATATTGTGGCCTGATGTTATTTACTTATTTCTTACAGTTAGCAATGAACACTAGGACACTAAGATAATCTCTTTTCTTTTTCTGTGGAGGAGAGGCAGTGATTAACAGATAGTAGGGGACAATGAAATACGTTTACCTGAACATCAGTCTCCCCAAAACCTGGGATAGAAGGAAGCTGAAGGCTTAGCTATGATAGCAGAGTCTTGGCAGCAAATCACAGCTAACGTGCTACCACACTAAAATGTAGTTTATTATGCTTTCAACGCCTTGTTTTGTTTACACACCCCATCCAATCATAAAATGCACTCAGCTTCTGACCTCTCTTGCACAGTGTGGTTTTGTTCTTCCATCAATTTAACTGGCGCTCCTCTTTGTGCAAACAGATTGAAAACCAATGTCTTAATTTACTGAGGAAAATAAGTCTTTGCAGCTTCAAAGAGAAGGGAAGAAAACGACTTTGTAATCTGTGTAACTCAGAGATTTCAGGGAAGTTAACTGCTTTGTCCATTAGGGGCATCTGTTCCTCATTGGTAGACTTGGTTGTTCCTTGATTGGAAGGTTTGTGGTCCAGGTCCTGCAGTCCACATAGCATGTCCTTGGACGGTAACAGCGATGTGTGTGAATGGGATTAGTCAATACTGATGGGTACTTTACATAGCAACCTCTGTGGTCAGTGAATAAATGTTACCTTCAGTCACCTGTCTGAGTAGTAACATGTCAAATAGACCCTTTAAGGGTTAAGAAACAGTATATCTGGGGTGGGCAGGGCTTAGCTAAAGGAAAAACAAAAATCCTGGCAGATTGGCCAACCTGTATGCTCTCATTAAGTGAATGGATGATTTGCAGGACAAACTAAAGGAATGCAAGTCCTCAGTTGCCTTTGTGTTTGTGGTTGATTACTATGGCAATCACACAAAGAATGACAACAAATATACAGTTTTCTCTGGTTTATTTAGCTAATAAAAACCAGAAATCCAACGTTCTTCTTAATGCTTCCCCAGTTTTAGATCATAATCCTTAATAAACATAAAGTCGTACATCCAGGAAATACACAATATATGAATTGTGTACTGCATGTGAATAACTTAGTTGACCACCCCCATCCAGTCCTATTGTCTTTTCACGATAAACCAAAGTTTTCTGGGGTATGTGTCTGCCTCCAGTGTGACTTTTTTGCCTCCATCTAATGCTGTTTTAAAAATAATGCACCAACATGTTGAACATTTTAACCAGTATGAATGTGTAGAGAAAGGCAAGGTGTAACCACATGTCCTTTGGTGGACTTATTAATTCAAACATTTAGCTGATGAGGACTTAAATATTCTGACCAGTAGATGGTAGGGTTTAAAAACAGAGCTGAAACCAAAGGAGGCTCACTCTTAATTGCCAGGGAAAAAATATATTGAATGAAATAATCATTTTTCCTAAAGGTGAAACATTTGAGAAGAACTTCTAAAGGTCAGGCTAAACCTGTGTGGTCTCAGTCAGGGGCTACAACCTTCAAAGGGCCGATGTAATTTCTGGTTGTGCTACAGCATCGAAGGCTGTACCACTTCAATGGCTTCTTCCCATACGGCTGACAAATCTTTTCTTTTTCATCTGGGCCTCCAAGGTCGTACAGGGTGTGTCCTTCACAGCTCAACCTATCCTGAGATCTAATATAAGTCAATTTAAACAAGATGACAGACTTCAAACTGCTGATAAATACACTATGGCATGTATTTAGGGGTTTCATCTCTATTAAAATAGCTTGTGATCCAGACGTCAAAACCATAAGGAACCTTGAATCTTCAAATCATCTTTCAGCTGATAGGTTAAATTACAGGTATTAATTGTTTTAGTTGGCTTTGGTACAACTTTATGTTGCTGCATGACAGGAGTGGGGCTAAGTAATGAAGGGGTATGGGATGGTACAGGCTACAAAGGCTGGATGTCCTCTCACTTGGGTCCTTTGAAGGATGCAACCCCTGACTGGTGCGCAATTTAAGGGAGTCTGACCATGTGTTTGTCTTTATGTGGGGGAAGTAACTTTGCGATCGGAGAGACTGATCAATTAATTCAAACCAAAAGAACCTTTTCAAGAGTAGAAGAGTATTGGATGAAACATGATTGGCTACATGAAATTTTACTCTGCTGACAAAATGCAGTGTTATCACAGTCTAACAAAGTCTCGCAAACATCACAGGGAAGTTCTATAGAGTCAAAACCAATCGACAAAAGTCTCTTGTGATGTGATCCAAAAACAGTCTCTATGCTTCTCTACAAAGTAAGATATTATTTCACAGTGTGCCGCCAAAAATTAGGCAGACATCCGCACAAAAAAGTGTGTCATTATGACCCGAGAAACAGCAGGCTCTAACACCACAGCAGGAGATTTCACAGTTTACTTCTTCCTCTGGTTAAAGATGGTAATCAGAGAAAATCAGCTCCTACAGTTTTTACTTTGGATGAAAACCAGTTTACTTGCAGGTCTAGATGACACATGGATGGTGAAGAACAAGGGAAATAAAGGGCAAAACTGCCTTGAAAAGTACATAACAAAAAATATGCTTAGAAAATGTCCTTGCTAAACAGAAAAAGCTTTTTTGGCAAAGCAGAAAGCTTTCTGCTCCATGCAGCACAATATGATGTGACAAACGACAAAGCTGGTTTCTTTTCCCGGAACAAAACAGGCCAGAGCAGAGGAGTGCAACAGAAAAAAAACCCGGGGCTTCCAGGAAAAAGCCCATCGCTATCCCAGGAAACTACGCCTAGAGCATCGGTACAGCAGAAGCCCGAGAAAGCTGCCCTGCAGCACTGCTCTCCGGATGCCAGCGAGTAATGTGCCACCTGTTTTAAGCCACAATTTCGACATCCGCGAGCAGAGCGCTCTGCTTCCCTGCTCCAACCAAAGCCTTTATCCACAGGAAGCCACAAGCTTAGAGTGACCACCAAGGACGAGCTCTCAGGCCTCTCACACCACAGAAACAGATTACACTCACACTCTTCCTCTTTACAAGTCTCCTCACTGCTATGGTTTCTTTTTGTTTTTTAAGATCTGTGTTTCGATCATCTTCCAACAAGCTGTGCAATGGCTTTGTGCACAGCTGGTTTGCTGGGGCTTAAAGAATCACCCACGTCCGGCATGCTCAGAGGAGCAACCCTTACATCTTTATCTTCTTCTCTTGAAAGTCTTGCTGTCAATTTAGCTTGTGTCTTCTATCTCTATTATCTCAGCAAATAACACAGTGTTTTTGTGTTTTGCTTCATCACACAGATACAATGAGGATAAAACGCTTTTCTTCTCAGACTGTTAAAGCTATCCTCCTCTCCTCTCCTCTCCTCTCCTTCCTTTCTTCTTGTGTTTCTCTCCTCTGTCATCTCCAAATAAGCCCTGTTTGTGATATGAAAGCAACAAATAAGCAAACACTAATCTAGCTCTGTAAATAAAAATCAAATGGAAATATTATCACAGGAGTTGCCACATCTGCTCTAATCTCTTCTCATGCCGACCTCTTTCGCTCATTCCTCGGTGCTCTCCCATTTCTCCTCTTTCATCTCCACACCTCTTCTCCTTTCCTCCTTCCTTTATTCCCTTTTCTCAGTAGGATGACTATCGGCAAAATCGAGCCGGGCAGGATTAGTTGTAATTCTGTGTCTGTTGCTGCCAGTGCTGCTTATTTCAACCCGCCGCTGTAGGTGAAAAGAAGAAAGGTTCAGGGAGGGAGACAAAGGAAAGGAGAAGAAAAGAGGATGAAGGAGATAGAGATACAGATGATGGAGTGAGAGGGGGATTTAGGGATGGAGGTGAGGATGAAGGTAGAGTGGGAAACAAAACAGACCGCACCCCACTGTCAGCCACGATGTCCAGACTGTCCGTGCCCCGACATTTCCCCCTTGTCTCAGCAAAATCTCAGACCTCCCGCTGAACTTCCTCCTTCTCCCCATCACACACAAACTTACCCACACAACACAACAAGGAGATTTAAACACCAAGGGCAAAACCTCTAAACTTACATGACCTACAGAGTTGGATCAGGACATCGTGGCTGGCTAGATGGAAAGATGTCATTAGTGTCTGTAAAAGGTGAAATACAAGACGGAGAAAAATCGAGAAAACGTACCCACTTATTGAGTTACTTTGACTGAAGGTCACACAGTCTACATCAGCAAAACTTTATTTTTAGCTACCTGTCAAACTCACAAATCATCAAACACAATAACTGTACTAACTTTAATGTCTGAAAGTGGGAAATAAACGCTCTTTTACATCTCTGCTCCATAATGATGGGGTGATGGCTGCCTCCACCTTTGGAGGTAGCATTGGTGTGTAATTAGGGGAAGGCAATAGCAGTGTTTAGTATTGTAGCAGACAGGGTGGAACAGAGCCGTGCACGAGCTCCTGCTCTGTGTCGACTCATGTCAAGCACTTCCACATTGTCATAATGGGATCACACATTGATATTGCATCGTAGGGGAACTTGTTTTTTAGTCATGTACTGACAGCAGAACTTCATTGTGGTGCTGTTGCAGAATTGCTCGGTGAAAGCAGCTATTAAGGATAATCCACTGATCATGTGAGCAAAAACTGGTGAGCAAAATCCAGTCAGGCTTAAAAGTAAAAAAAGTCAATGTAGAGATCATTCATGACCAATGTTCTGTTGACCTGTATAACAAAACCAGCTGAAATGCTTTTTACCTCTTATCCATCTGCAATAATTATTACTGTCTCCATGCACCAAGCACGAGTAAAATCATTTGCACAGCTGAATTACGTGTTAAGTCAATGCAAAGACGCGATGAGACGCTCGAACTACTCTGGTGGTGCGAATGACGGAAATTGGGCAGGAGCTGAAAATGTCTCAACTTAAGCGGATATTCGCGTTGCAATAACCAATCAGCATGAAGGTTGCCGGGTGACATATGAAAACAGACGGTTGTTCACTGGTATATGAAATGGAGGACAAACTGATCGTGTCGATGTGTGGGTGCCCAGAATTGTGTAATACCTTTTCTTTCAATTACTGAAACCAGAATAAAAAGGAGCCATCTTAGAGGCAAATGAGTGAGGAGGTTGGATTACCTGGTAAATTGTGGAAAACCTTCGTCTATCACTTGATCCCGCCGGTTGAATTGGCAGGGATTACCATTGAAATTACTGTTGGCGCGCAAATGAAGCAAGTAAATACTATTCATTTACCTGTCTAGATTTGTGCAAATCTATCAAGTAGATGATTTTACTTACGCTCGGTGCAGGCGCTCCATTAGCAGCTATTATTAATGGAATTATTTCAATTTGGCTATGTCGAAGCAGCAACCTCCAGTCTTGAGAGATGAAGCTGATGTGGAAGTTAAAAAAACTGGCCTTTGTTAAGTGTTTATGATAATGGATTGTAAACGAGCTATCATCCTTTTATGTCATATTTAATTATTTTACATGAGTTTATACAGTTTTAACCCTTTTATCAATAAACTGGTATGTTGTTCTCGTGTCATCTATCCTGGAAGCAGAAACCATCTGGCAATAACTGTCTGTGCTGTTTTACTGAATGTTGAAGTATCTCATCTTTTCTGATTTAGGATAAAAGATCTCATGGTTTTTCATCAACTGGTGCTGTCAGGGGACAAATGTTGACACCACAAAGGCAAATGTTAATGACACATGAGACAATAAAGACAGCTTTGAAATGAGCTGGATGAAGATGTGCTAAAAAAATAAAAAATTCAAAGAATATTGTCCCAGACTCTCACTCTATTCACATTTATTTGTCACGCCGTCTCACACTGCCAGAGAAATCCTACTGCAAAGACGACTGCTGCTAACCAGAGTGACCAGCAGACTCCGGCTGGCTGCATTATCTTTGGCAGCTCTGGGTGAGAAAAATGGATCAGAAAACAACCAATGGCACAGCCTGAAGCAGGAGGAAATGTTGGCACCTTGCAGCCGGCAGTAAGAGGAAAAGCCAAGCTCAAACAAACCGCTGTGTCAACAAGGAAATACTATAAAAACTCAACTGGATGGTGGACAAAGGGAGGCTGGAGACATGGGGTCAGCAGTGGTGCTTTTGTTTTGAAAACACTGTGGAGATGAGAGAGAACTGTGGGCAAGAAAATCTGAAAACAAGAACAATTATGATGAACTAATGAGTACCATGAAATCAACAACATGGAAATAAATTTGCAGATTGTTGCAGCAATAGACCATCACAACTTCATAGGCACACATCACCTACACTTCTCCAACAAGGCCACAGACAGACTGCATACCTCAGAATCATTTGCTGTACAGAATCCTCACACAACATAGAATCAGGTCCATCAATCCATTTTTCTGTGAGGTGCACATCCAGTCATTTTTGCCAGTAAAAAGCTTTTAGTGAATGAAAACTTGACTCTTTATTCCTGATGTCCAGCCAAACTGTGTGTTTGTTGCTACCATCAACCTGCTCTATTAGCCAACCAGCTGGCATGTTGCTTATGGGAGCTGCTGCTGCTGCTGCTGCTGAATCTCCATCCTGAGTCACCGCATTGTCCTGAGCAGAGCCCTTATTCTCAGACTGACAGAGACCCCAGCTTGCCTGTCAATGAGCAACAAGCTACAATCCATGTTAGCTCAGTTCAACTGTCTCTGTCATGGTCCTGATTTGGCTTTTTAGATGTGAATCCAAGTCATAAAGTGTTGGACTTCTCTTTCTCTCTGGCGGGGGGTGAGCCCACTGAGTGTGAACCCTGGATGAATATGGTCAACTGCTGTCAAAGAGTATGACGGGGTTACGTTAGAGAATAATTTTTTAGACCACTCACAATAGTGCCACAGGCTTCCCTGAAGCAGTAGTTTGTCTCATTTGTGAAAAAAAAAAAAAGCATTTACTTTTTTATCTGACCAAATAATCAACATAAGTCATCTCAAAAATGGAGAAGTTGAACAGTAGAAGTTAAAGGTTTGGTCTACATTTTGAAGTGAATGTTTACTGTTTTGTCTCTTATTGCTCTAAGTTCTCTACTTAATGAACTGGCGAAACTGTAAAAGCATCTTCATGGTTTTTGAGGGCAAGGGTCTTTTAATTAACTGTCTCCATTTACAGTGTAGTGACCATAGACTGTACGGACAACTCGGTTCTGCCTTCCATCATTGTATAAATTTGAAGCTGAATTGCTCTCAGTATTTCTGGGATTTTCCCCACTTTCTGGAATCACCACTTACGCAGTAGCATTGTACGCATTCTGCAGGAGAGTTGCTGAGAGTTGCTGTGATGACACTCTACTCAAACTGCGTATCCTCCGGTTGAGCTATGCAATCTTCAAATGTCCACAGACTGTATCAAGTGTCAATCATAGAAAACATGAATCCTCTAATAACTTTTAAAAATGGAGCTGCTCAGAAAAAAAAGACTTCAGCACAAACCAGTCTTACAGTAACTACATGTCAACATCGCAATCGGGGGTAGAAAAAATTGTATTCTGTGTTATAACTTCCTAAAGTTTGCCCACAGCTCCATAGGGATTGCTGGAGGAGGTGGGATTTATGACCTATACTGCAGCCGGTCACCAGAGGGTGCTGTTCTCGCTGTGGCTACACCCAGTGAGGAGGAAGATGGCGTCCATTCTATATACATTCTATGGCAGTAACTTTACAGAATGTATCAAACAGTGTAGCTAATGCAGAAACTGAAGCTACATAATCACCTATTTCTAAAAATATCACTCACATGATCCAGACATACAGTATTTAGAGGGCTAAGAAGTTCAGTCTGTCATGACAGTGGTTCCCAAAATAAGACGAGGAAAACTTGAGGTCTTCGCTGAGGTTTCAGACTGCCTTCAGCAACTTTTATTGAAAACACAGAAGATGGGATTTCCCTCATGACACTGTATGTGACCATGTTATTGATACTTTTGGGGTTTTATGCTCTGGGGGACACTAACATTTTTTTAGTGTGTTGTGTTTTATAAGCAGTGGTAATGTAATTAAATAAATTCTTTTTATGCACTTTAGTATATTTTAAGAAAACCCCCTACTTATGCTCCACTAAATCTCTAATTATGTCATAATATCAGATATTACCTCCGAATTATTGTGTTCATAAAATATCACAATAACAAGATTAACATATTTTTGAAAACTTGAAGATAAAAAAAAAAGAACAACACAGTTAAGGGTTAAGCATCACATTACTTCATAAACTTGACAAACACAGGCATTTACCTCTGGAGCAAACAGCGTCCCATAAAATATTGCTTGTCATGCTTTTATTTTGAAATGGTATCATAATTAATGCATGAAGAGAGCACAAGCAATTCTATGAGTGTTTATGTGTGTATGAGCCCATATTTATAGATTTATTAGTGCACTGTGAGATGATATTCAAGAATAATACACAGTTTTATAGCTGTTTGTTTAGTTTTTGTTGATATCAGTGTCCACAATACTGCAAACAGGATTAGGAGCTTTTAATAATTGATCAATTTACCTCTCTATATATTATTTATCTGCAGCTTGTGTATATTGCAAACAATAGAGTTGGAAAAACAATCTGAACACAGTGTGTTTTTCCTCTCATACAATTGTTTTCATTTAACTAAACCAATAAGGTGATTAAGAAATAAAAGGAGGAGGTTCAACTGAAGTTAGAGAACCGACAGAGCTGGGTGTGTGGAGAGAAGGAGCAAAAGAAAAAAAAAGTAAAAACAGGGAGAAACAGGAGGAATCTGGTCTTGCCAGGAATGCAGAGATGGTGGAATAAGAAAGAGACACTGCAAGACATGAACAAAAAGACTGAGGTGAGAGGGAAGGAGAAATGAAAAATAAAGGTATAGAAGGGGCAGTGCAGGCACGGCTGGCCGGGTCTGCGGTTTGTTAAATAGCTTTTTGATGGAATTGGTAAAGCAGTGAAGCCTGTGACACCGTTAGCTGGCACACCACAGAGAGGGTGAGAGAGAAAGTGATGAAGAGGTCAAGAGACAGAGAGAGAAACAAAAAAAAAGAAGGATTGATAGAAAGAAAGAAGTATGGATGCAGTTAGGAGGTATAGAGAACCAAGAAAAAATCAGGGGAAGTGAAAGTGAAGGAAGAAAAGATTAAAATGTTGATTTATGTATTTTACTGTGGAGTCATCCTGCCCTCCAGAGGACGTCAGTGTTATAGCAGCTCTGCTGCAACCTACCACAGACTCTGAGTCTGTTGTTGAGCTTTTCCTGCTGGTATTGAGAAAGATGTAGTTTCATTACATTTTTTTGGTGGTCATTTTGATTTAGACACTTTGATACTGGATTTCTTCTGTTTTTGTCCCTCTGATTGCTTTAGCTGTATCTTCATTCATTCATGTTGCACCTTTAAAAACAGAGATTTGTCATTATAGGCAGGACAACTCTGATCTATTCTTGTCTAAAGAAGTCAGATACTGACAATATGTGCCAGCTCTCATACTTACGGTCCAATCACCATTTGTTTTCTTCTTGTTGTTAATGTTATCCTCTTCCTCAGAGCTGCTGTGGTGCATGTTTCACATTAAGGGCTCTATTTTCATGTCCGCCGGCGTCGCAGCGGAGGGTGGCGGACCCCACGTAGTGGTATTTTCATCTTGCGAAGCCTGGAGTACAGCTAGTTTGGTATTTTAATGGACCTAGGCACACCAAGATCCACCAAGCTGGGCGTGGTGGCGTGGCAGGGGGAGGTGTCGACAGAATCAGCTTACGCAGTGACATTGTCGTGCTCGCCGCTGGCTTATAAAGTGCGCTGAAAGCTCGCCGATTCAAACCTGGTCAGCTTTCAGCACAGGCGGAGCGCAGCTGGTCTAGTGATATTTTGGTAGACCGGCGACGTCAGGCACATTTCAGTGCAATAAATAATCATCAACAACTAATAATCTGAGTCAGCACATGCATTTAGATCTATATAGATATATTCTGATCTATATCTGATCTGATGAGCGCGTTTGACACTCAACCTGACCAAATCAACACAGCTGAAACCGCATTAAATTAAATTAAATATCTAGTAAATAAACACACATGATGAAGTTAACAAGATATGTAATTCGTCTCCCTCCTTTTCTTTCTTCCTCTTCCTCTTATTTCTCGCGCAGCTCGACCTGGACATGTCTCTGTGTCCTCTCCCCGTCCTGCTGCTGCTGCTGCTGCGGCGGCGGCGGCGGCAGCTGAACAGATGATTTATTTTAGTGATCAGATGAGTTATTTACTTTAAGCCGACATACGGATATTATAATATTCAGTTTTGTGGGCCAAATTTATTTTATATGCCAACATCTATGAAAGAAAGAGCCAGGCCACAGAGCGCGATGCGTCATTTACGCACAGATGGTTCCAATTTTAATGCCATTTTTGGAGTTTATGTTGTGATCTGTGCGCACAACCCACCTTTGTCACGTGAGGTTTGAATATGTGCAACTTTATGTGAGTGTCTTTATTTGTGTAAAAGGGTGTTTGTCTTACCAGTGGGTCCAACATTACAGACACCAAATCCATCTGTGCTCATATGAGAGAGTGTGAAGGACGCCCTCTGCAGCATTTACAGCGACACTAGTTGAGGAGCTGCCTTCTGTTGCCATCGTGTGGCATTGCTGTCTTCAGACATCTCTTGATCTCTTTGACTACTTCACAAAAATTGTAATATGCCTCACCGGTGGCGGATTTAAAGGCGAGGAGAGGAGCTGATGTGATTGGTGAAAACAGGTCTCAGCTGTGTTAAACCCACTCCACACCCTCTCTCATCCTCCCTACGACTTACGCTGCTGGGAGGAGCTCGGTTAGGGAGGGGGGATACTTATGCCACTCACCGAAATACCAAATTGTGCTTGGGAATACATTGTTGGCATGGCGGACCTGACTTACGCCACGCATGCGCTGTGTCACTGGCGAGGCATAAAAAAAGAGCCCTAAATCTGACAGTATTTCATCATCATCATCACAGTTGTACCACAGACTGTATAAAACATGGTTGTTGTCTCAGTTAATTTCTGAACAGGTGTTATGACTCAAAACCTGTTTTCTGATCCATGCAGCAAAGTGAATAATTATGCTGTAATAATAGGCATTAAAGCCAGGGTAAAATTGGACTGCCAGGGCTTTGGACCCGGCCTCATTTTTTTCCTGCCTCAGCTTCATTTCTCAACATCAGAGGTTTCTGTTTGAGTTGCAAATATTTTTGACTGGGATTTCTAAAAATGCTAGTCATATAGGAGCTTTATTTGCCAAGAAACCACTACATTTAATCCTAGAGTTGCAGCCACCATTGTCTCTAAGATTCCATGGCATAGAGACACACAAAGAATGAGTTCCTACAACAACAACAAAAAAACCCAAAACAAACAGAAAAAAAACAGAAACATACAAAGCTTTTACATCTGTTTTATGTCAGCTGTGATTTAACACCTGTCAACTTTTTAAAAGAAAAACACCCTTGTCTGTATTTCTCACAGGATCAGCAGAAAACAAACTTGGTGTCAAACAGTGAAAAAAAAAAAAAAAGAAGCTTGATTAACTTCAATGCCGCAAGAAGTTTCTCCTCTGCATGAAAAAGGAACATCAGAAGAAACATAAATCTATAAAAATGCCAAAAAGATGTGTATAACAGTAAATAAAATAGCAAATCTAATAAGTTCACTCTTATTTGATTTGAAAGGGCCCTAAATGCAGCATTGCCGCATACAAACTAGCTTCCTGCGGTTTGTAACCCACTATGACACATACACATTACCCAGTACACAAAATCATTCACAACTTCATACATACTCAAGCCTCTGCTCTCTGCTGCTCAGAAGGGTAAACTTTGATTTCACCCTGAAATGCTCCTGACAAAATAACACATCACGGCATCAAAGAGCTCTAACGAAAGTCTCTTTCTGTGAGTTTTTCCCTTTCCCCTCTTCTTCTCTGCTCCAGATCGATTGGTTTCTTTAAAGACGGATTGTGAGAAGAAAACAGAACGGCTCAATCCATCATCCTGTCTGCTAGAGGCCCTGTTGCCATAAACAATACATTACTGGTGGTATATCTGAAAGCACCCGTAGGAGTCTGGCACAGTTCAAAGCTGTAACCACAAACAAACAGAATGAAACCATACGACTTATTTCAGATAATTCGCCTCTGTGAACGCTTCCTCTGCTTCTCCAGTTAGAACCACTCTGAGGAAATGAGTATACTGTGTGCGTTTATCTCACACTTGTAATGTGGAACAAGAGGAGGCTTAGTCAGCATTCATGATTCAGCGTGTGCATGTGAAGAACAGGCTGCTGTGCCTCTGCTTCGTCACTTGAAGAGGGAGAAGAACAAACAGAGACAGATGAGGGGTAGAGGATTACAGCTCTGCAGAGTACCTAGATTTCAAAGCTTTGATGTCGAGACAAGGAGGCAGGGTTTTTACACAGAAGTCTGATTTTTAAGACTTACAGTAGCTCAGGGTCAGAGTAGGACTCATTTGCAGTCAGGGAGTTTCATCGCTCAGTCCAACCCACTTTGGTTAACACGTCCACTCTGGACACAAATGTTTAACACGAACATATCTGGGAACATCCCCTATTTACTGTAGCACATAGGATTACAGTTTATTGTAAGATACAAAAAACTTAAACTTGTTAAAGAAAAAATGCCCCCATACACCAGAATTATGAAATAAAAAAAGCGAAATAATGAAATACTAGTCATCTATGGGAGCTGAACTTTTAGTTTTTATTTTATATTTATAATTTACTACCTAGTTTTTATGATTGTCTTTTACTTATAACTTACTGTGTTTTCCCTTTTTCATTAAGACTCACTTTTACAGTTTCACAAGTCCTTCCTTCTTTTCCACCAACCCTTTTGTTATCATGATCATTATTTTTATTTTATTTATTTTGTTTGTTTGTTTGTTTTTATCAGTATTAAAAGGATATTCCAGTGTAAAATTAAGTTAGGGTCAAACAGACCGTAACATTGAGTTAGACACCCCCTCGAGAGATAAATGTTGCCGACTGCTCGCTTCTACCAACTTTAGTAATGAACGCACAATAGCAATAGGCTACACAGTGGTCTACGTCTCCACGTGCAAACCTCGATCAAAAAGCCACTCTATAGCCACAAATAAAGCTCAGAACAGCACCTAACTTCATCAACAGTACATATAGGGTCCCAGCCACAGTACTAGCCACCAAACATCTTTTTAGCTTTGCCTGGTTTCTTTAGCAAAGAGGCCAAACACAACTCACCCACTCTCCTCCAGCAGCTGCTTGTTTGTGGGGCAGCACTGATGAGTCGATCATCGAGTGCAGCGGATTGTTTCCTTGACATCATAATCATCATAATAATCATTTTGCACTGCAGATGCAGTAGTTCTTCTGCCTTCACGTCTCGGTCTGATTGCATTTCCATGAAGTGATAATCATAAATGTTCTTCCTTGAGCTACGAAACTCCACTGCACTTGGTGATCGACTCATCAGGGACATGCTCCATGTCTGGTCATTAGTTTTCTGAAATTGAACAGTCTTTCCAATCACACCAGCACTCCACAAGGTTTATGTCCCTATTATTATACCATCACCTTGTGTCAGCAGATCTGAAACAATAGACTTTTGGTCTCTTCTGGACAGCCACCCCAGAGTTTGTTTGTCTGTGTGCATCCTATTGGTTTTACAGACTCTTATGTTAGAGACTAATAACGTGATATTCTTGCTTTTTTCTGTTTTTGTTTTTTTTTTATGACAAAATTTTCTCTTTTATTTGCATATTTATGTTGAAACAGGCACATGCCCTCTACTCTTTTATATTGTACCTTTGTGCAGCTGTGAGTCCAGCTTGTAGGGCTGCAGGTGTCCTCTACAGTTCATGTTTGGCACAAATTATGCTTCCTCCTCTACTGCAGTTATTGTAGCTCTACATGCAGGCAATGACTTTGAGACTTCATACATTTTGTAATGAAATAATGACAACATTTTCTCAAAACAGAAAATAATCTCAAATCTAAAGTAATTCATTAAAGACACAGAATAAAAACACCTCCAAAATAACACATAAAAATTGAACTATTCTAATATATTCTAGCTAAAGAGTTCCTTAGGAATATGAACTAACTAAACAGAGAACAGATGAAAGAAAGTGTGAATAAAACAATAATCCCCAAATCTATGCAGAAGTCATAACATCACCAATCATAAACATTTCTGCAAAGACTTACCAACTTACAAACTTAATGAAACCTGATTTACATAAATAGAAGAACTGTTTGCTTTATGTTCAGGTGTCAGGAGGTTCATTCTAATGTTTGTTGTTGATGATGATTTTACCATTATTATTATTATTTTTTTGCCTTTTGTTATACAAATAAAATCATGTAATTGTCTTGTATGTCTATCTTAAACAAATGCCACTCCAGCTTCACTGTGAAAGCCCTTCAGTGGTTCTTTTCATTACACTTTGTTATAGAGACTAATACTTAACAACAGATGTAGTAAACAACCATTTACAGAGCTTGAACTTAGTTTTCTTTACCCAAACAGGCGTGATTGCATTCCACTGAATGTTGGTAGAAAAGCCTCTCTGTTTCTTTTGTGTTGTAGGATTTTGTGGTGACAGTACTGTTTCAAACATTTAACACGAGAAAAATGGCTTTCAAAGACAAATGTACTTTCGACCTTATGTACAAACATTAAAAATGTTTTCAGCAGCCGTGAAGGGACGTGCTAAGGTTTGTAGAAGGTCAGCATAGGAGTGGGAGTGGGAATAAAGTGGAAGTGACTGCCTCAGGCCTCAGATGGAAGAAGGAGGCAGACTGAAAAAAAAAAACCCTTTTAGGCAGGCCTGTGATGTTGAGGTTGAGGTTAGTGCTGCCCCTTTTTGTTAAAATGGTTAGGGGTTCAAATCCAGAGCAAGGAAAGTATGCGGTTGTGGCATGGACAGTGCTAAAGGAGGCAATGAAGGGTAACCAGATAGGAGGAGAAGGGAGGAGGAAGAGGAAGAGGAAGAGGAAGATGAAGAGGTAAAGTAAGGGATGCAGGAGGAAAAATCAATCATAACAATCATCTACGACTCTGAGGGTAGACAGGGTCCTGCAGCCAGCCTCATGTGGACACTCAAGAAACTGCAGGTTTCACCATTGGAGGATGTAGATGGTTTTCAACAATCTTATAATGTTTGGTCACCTTTAAAATTGAGTTCAAGTGTTGTGGTTTCATCTTGGACAGGTATTTATCTGAGCTATCTGTCTGTACATGATGAATCTTTAAGCTTGCTTTTACACCCTGCTCCTGGCTAAGGAGTGTAATATTGGCAGAACATTATCCTGTAGTGCATTTAACTCTTAAAGCCACAAGTTCTGTGGACCTCCTCTCAGTCACAGTTTTATGGCTGTTTTTATGTACCTTCAGAGTGTGTTTAAGCGCACTGACTTGCAACACAGTTAGAAATGAGGCGTATCGATATTTTGAGCTTGATGTGGAATGATGGGTGCTGTCATGAACTCATAGAGGAGATGTGTTTGAACAAGTCATTAGGTAAAGGCTTAGATTATCTGACTGATGGAGTGTACAGTATATTGGATTCAAAGCCTGGATGAACTGACAGTCAGATCGTTGTCCTCCTCCTTTTACTCTTGTGTGGGTTTTTTTCCCCCTGGCTCACAAGCTGCCATGTCAGTTTGTTATTCTGTGGTGTTATTTTATAGTTTTATAACTCAGTATGGGTGAAATATATTTAGTTTGTTTAGTTTTATCCACCTGGTCCTTGTTCAACATGTTTGTGTGAAGTCGATTTTGGCTCCCCCTGTGGTTAGGGATGGGAATTGAGAAGTGGTTCTTGTTGAGAACCAGTTCCAAATGGTTCAATCTATCAACATTGTTTACATTTTATCTTAACGATTCCCTTGACAATCCTTTACTTCTGGGTGCCTTGAAGAACGATCTCGTGAAAGCCAGTCTGTGCAAACTAGAACAGAGACTTTGAGGTAATAAACATGGCGAACAGTAAGTAAATGCTGTAAAAATAGTTGATTTGATTTTTTTTGGACTCTCACTGAAGGTGACATACATCTATTTCTGTTATCAGAGACTCATTAAAATTTTGAGTTAATGATGAAAACCTATAGTCTACTATTTTTAAATCAAAGAAAGGCATTGATATGGGAATTATTAAAGAATTGAATCGATAAGCGGAATCAATAATGGCATCGATATCAATAAAGTCTTATCAATTCCTATCAGTACCTGTGGTCAAAACAGGATGTTGTGCTAAACTGGTTTTACAGTCAAAAGCATTTCCCTCTGAAATTCTTTGATATGGAGAAAGGAGAATTCAAAAGCTCTTTTGGCAGCATGCTTATAAACACATCTATGGGTACCAATCCTGCAGCAGCAGCTTGGGGAATTAATAATAAAGATAAGAGAGAAGTAATTGATGTTCTCCATGATTGTCTTTTTTGCCATTATGGCATTAGAAGGTGCCAATATCCGTTCCATTATTTTTCTAAGGCTTAAAAACACTTCAAATGGTACCCAAGAAATGTATGTATTTAATTTTTATGATAAACAGCATATATACTTACTTCTTGTAGTCACAGCTTGTGTTTTTAGATCTTTTTTTTCTTTAAGTAGATGAGACAGTTTGTAGTTTGTGACCAGGGACTTTGTTTGACACTGACATATGAAATACTGTATGTTTTATTTCTTATTGTATTACTGACATGGCTCTAAAATTCCTTTGGTAGACTGAGGTCGGCAGACTCCCTCTTCCTTTTTCTTTCTTTTTTTTTTTTTTTTTGCAGAAGCACAGAAATAAAGATGAATTTATGGGCTCTGAAATACTTTTACATATTCTTGTTATTGCACAAAAAAATTCCTATTAGCAGAGCCTGCCTGATCTCAGTAATCCTGTGTGCCCAACATGGGAAAATCATTTGTTTTTGTCAAATTTTTAATGCGTCTATATTGTACATTTTCATTTCATATCATTGGATTAAGTAACGCTCTGCTTAATGTCAATCACCTGACATGTACAGAGAGAATGAAAAGAAATAATCCCCTCGACCGTCCAAACTCTGTCACATCCTAGCTTTCATAATAAGCCCAGCAAGAGAAAACGTACAAGTTATTTTTCCTTTTGAGAAAAAGAAGCTTCATTTACCTCTTTTATGCAGTCTGTTATTTTCGACCCGATCTTAGACTTCATGTTAAACTAGATTTGCTACCTCCAACACATTGTCATGAATGGTGTCAACTTTTTGTCTGAAATGTGCTTAAACTTGACCAGCTTTTCTGAAACTTCACAACGGTAATCTTTTGCGCTCTTTAGCAAATTATTTCTGTGTAGTTGTTGTCAAGAATACATGTTTGTTTAAATGTGTTTTGGGGCGTTCATACCAAGTGCAAATAAAATAATTTGCGTGAGTGAATTACATGTTAAGTCAATGCAAAGACAATTAGAGGCTCTTTCTACTCTGGCGGTGCAAATGACAAGAAACGCATCTAGATATGCGCAAATGAAGCAAGTGGATGATTTTATTAGCACTTGGTTTGAACACACGGTTATTGATGAAGAGAATCAAACTCATGAACAGGCAAAGGTAAACGAAAGAAAAAAAAACTATGTACTGTGGTGATAAGTGAACATTTGAATCCTCCTGTAAGTGTAACCTAGGTTTTGCATGTAGTGCTCATTGGGAGCTAATTGTTGCCTCTTGGGAAGTGTAAAAATCTAATTAAATGAGTTTAGCAGGAGCTCATTTTGCATATTTAGTCAAAACCAATCTATCCTCGCTGCTTGAAACTGATGACTTGAAAGAAACTCTTTTAGCTAAGTTAACACACTATCCCATTTCACCAGCCACCCACACACACACACACACACACACACACACACACACACACACACACACACACACACACACACACACACACACACACACGCAGAGAGTAACTACTTCAACTTTATGTGTGTGTCTGTACTATATAATAGTCCATTAGTGTGCAGTAAAAACACAAATTAGTTGAGATGAAGAAACAGACCCACTGGGGTTCAGAGCTAATATACAGTCATAAAACACACAAACACTCACGTGCAGCGTGTATCAATACAGACATTTCACTCGGAGACAACTGAGTCTTTGTAAAATATGTTAAGCATTCAGTTTGCTTTCAGGACTCCTCTGTGTTAGTCGTGAGTGAGAGCAAGGTTTGGTAAATTTAATGTGTATTTTTGATGTGTGCTGTTTGAGTTTGTCCGTGCAGAGCTTTGGCTAGTGGTGAAAGGGAAAATGGAGAGTAAAGCGTTGATTCCAGACAGAGGAGAGACAGGTGGCAGGGAAAGGAGAGAAGTCACACAGGTCATTAAATGCTCTTTTCGCTCTCTGGAGCAAAAATGGCAGATGATTATTCATCTCTTCTTTAAACACAGACACACAGTGAAAAAAAAAAACAGCACACAAAGAAATGTCATGAGGGTAATATTCTGTTTAAATTGCAGAGGATGGAGGGAGAGAGAAAAAAAAGTAATTTCTGTGATTTTTGACATCTCCATCAGAGTTAAGCACAGGAAAGAGCTGCTCCTCACCACAAGGCCATAGGAGGTCGGTCTGGTTGATTGTGTTTGGGAGTCACTGCTGGTGTCTTCATGCATATGTTACCCTCAGATAACAGCTGAAACGCCTCAATCTGTAGTTGAAAATGATGGCCTGCAGAGAGGACAGAAATGTCAGCAGGGCTCAGTGGTAAGCTGTCAGAGCAGCCTTTTCCAGATCCTCAGCGTGAGTTGGTATTTTTACTATTGTCAAGTGTTTGTAGAGAGTGTGTTTGCGTTTCTTTGTCAGTATCTATATGAAGAGCTTTGTCTATTTCTACAAACAAAGACTTAGCAATCACAATATTTGAAAATGTTCTGGGGCTTTTTGTTTCACTTTTGGCGACAGGGTCTTGGTCTTGAATGTATTTCATTGCACCAACCATCACTGCTTCCAACTCCAGTTGCCTATCTCCTCTCGCTGTCTTCCCATACACCACCTCCTGATTGAGGTATCTTAGACTGAATACACCACTTTCTATACCTAACTAGTCCAAATTGTGAGGAGTTGTAGCAGTGTTTCGGTAACAACTGTTGACACTGTTTGATATCACTAGTATTACATCAACGTTTACAATAATGATATTGTGCCAACCCTAGAGTATTATTGGTTTAAATATTTTCTATTAAAATGGCTGTCTACCTTCAACAGAGATGAAACCGTGAACCATAAAACCAAATCTGCTTAAATATGCTGAAATAAAACTAGTCTAATTCTTGAATTTCTGGTGAAACAGCCTGCGAGCTACAGATAAAGTTTAAGTGATACACTCAGTTTAAAACTGGCAAATTGTTTCTATGAAAGCATCTTCATATTCAGGAATAAAATACTAGCAATTACATTGCCACCCGTAATGTTGTTCTAATAAAGACTTTTATTTTTGTTAGAATAAAACTCTGTTATTGTGTGTTTTCTGGACCATCTCCAGTCCTGCCTCCAAGAATATTTCCACCGTTAGTGTTTGCTGCAGAGAAAGATGTTAAAAACAATGAAGAAAAAGCTTTGACAGCTCAATTTCTCTCCGCAGCAAACAGGTGACGGCTGCCTGCATGCACCTATCGACCTGTGCTGCTCTCCCGGAGCCACAATAGATCACTGGGCATTGCAATAGACTTGTGGGGAGTCATCTTGTGCCCATTGCTTTGATTGCTTGTTGTTTTTTTTCCAAAAGTGATTCCAGCTGGAAACTGAAAAGAAACTCACACAGATAAAAAAAAAAAAAAAAACTTTTGGTGTGTTGCAGAAAGTATGAGCAGCGATGCCACCAGACCAGAAGAACATGCACATGAGAGGAGGCCCTTTTTGCTAGTATAGGGATTCTAGTCATGGGGAAAAATCAAGTATATTCTGTTATGCATAACCAAGCTAACTGATTTTATCATTCATTTGAAGGATGAATCTCCAGATTAGTACAGGAAAAAAGGGAAAAAGGAAAACAGTATTTTTTTTACGATCTTTTCTACTCCCTGTTAATGAAGGCTCTCATTCAAAGCAATGGAAAACATTTAAGTCACAACCCTGCAGCATACGCCTACTTGCAGGTCATGAACTCTGTCTGAAAAACAAACTGTATTCAAAATAATAATAATAATTAATAAATAAATAAAGGAAAGAAAATCCAATCTTTTCTTGTTTGCCAAAATGCACTGAATTTGCATTGACTTAGTGAGACCCCTGGAGTTGATTGATCAAGTCAAAATGAAACCTCCTGGTGAGTGGCAGAGCCCCTCAGGGTCTCTCTGTAGAAGTCCTCCAGCCCCCAATCTTTCTCCACAAACAGCAGCTATCATCACAAAGATCAAATCGCAAAGACAACCGAGTGTGAAGAGAAGAAAACAAACGCAGTGTTTCATTTTTCAGCGTTAAGAAGATAATGATAGGAAG
This sequence comes from Xyrichtys novacula, assembly GCA_962446985.1. Classification (NCBI taxonomy): domain Eukaryota; kingdom Metazoa; phylum Chordata; class Actinopteri; order Labriformes; family Labridae; genus Xyrichtys; species Xyrichtys novacula. Next base: position 7,933,527 of record OY660874.1, read on the forward strand.
GAATAAGAAGACATATCTCTCACTCTGTCTTTATTTTTATGTCTGTTTTCCTCGCCAGAGCTGTTTTTGAGATTACCAACTCACTGTATGTGTGTGTGTGTGCTAGTGTGTGTGTGCAGGTGTTTGTGTTGTGTATGTGCGCATCCATCCCTTTCATCCCTCTGCTATTACCACTAACTACTCCAGGCCACAGTAGTTCAGGTATTGATTTTTCTCCTTGTTCGTTCTGTCTCTCTGTCCCCTCAAAAACACTCCCTTGAGAGGGTGTGTGAGTGTGCGTGAGTGTTTTTGCCTTCATACATTTGTCTTTGTGTGGACCAATTTCAGTTTAAGAGTGGCTGTGCTTTTTAAGAAGCAAAACTGAACTTTGTTCTCTGAACAGCCACTTTTGGCCAAACAGTTCAGTTAATTTAAAACTCATTCATGTCCTGTAATAGAAATATAAATGGTTGTCTGTATTTGTTAGTAAATTAAAGGAGAACGAGAGGAGTGATCTACTCAATCTACTTTCCTGTGTCCCCAATAATTTGCACACATTAAAATCACTGTGCTGGCTTCAAGCTATATTAGGCAACATTATGTAAAGAGCATAAAGAAGATCAAATAATATAAAGAGAAAGAGGGGAAGGGGATAAATAGGGTGGAAGACATGATAGACTGAAAAGGAAAAACAGATGGACAAACAGGTTTCTGTGGAAGTCTGTTTTATTTTAGCAAGACAGCTGTTGTAACACAAACTGGCCAGAAAGTGGCAACAGAGAACAATCAAGCTACCTACCTCTATCTATCTATCTATCTATCTATCTATCTATCTATCTATCTATCTATCTATCTATCTATCTATCTATCTATCTATCTATCTATCTATCTATTAAACATAGTTAAACAAAAAAAAAAAATAATAATAATACTTATGAGATTTAGCTTGTAACAAACAACGGCTAACAGAGAAGGCAGGTTCAGTCAAAGCTGCAATTTTATACAGCAGACCGTCCATCATGGCAAATTGCTTTTTAACATGAGTCCAGTTCTGTCCATCAAAGAGAGAAAAAAAAATCAAGGGGGGTTTCATTAGCACTACACCATCCTATGTTACACCAAGTGAACTGTCTACCAAAGTCCTATTCAAGAGTATGCTCTAGATATGCTCTAAAAAGCGTCTTTACCTTTGCAGTGAGTTGGCGCCACAAGGATAAAAAATGATGAAATTATGGGTTGACATAATAGTCTTACATTTGTGAATTTTTAAATGACACAGTAGCTGCATCTTACCCGATTTAGTTAAAGAAAGAGCTGATGCAGTCACAGCGACATGATGTTACAGTAAATGGTAGGATATGTTGTTGGATTGTCAGAAACACTCTGTGGCACAAGGATATCACAGGATACAGGATATCAGCAACCCCATCTGCCACATTGTAAATTAGCCTACCATGAACCTGGAACAACAATACTTTGTGGAATCTCAGTATTATCAAACTACACAAAACTGCACACAAGCCCAAGATTGTAATAAAATAGGGCAAGATGATGAGTTAAAAGAACTGTTAACGGCAATAACTTGTTTGCATATCTCCTAGAATTATTGGGAAATATACTATAGATAGCTTTTGATATAGAGTTAACCTGTAACAAACGCCAAAGTGCTTGGTGGTACTCTCAGCTGTAGTACCCACAGTGTCCTCTGGAGGAAAGTAAAGGGCCAACAACCCGTTCTGCTACACACAGAGACTAGCCGAAGAAGAAAAAGGGCAGTCGTCAGGGAGTGGAGGGAACTTTGACAACACAAGTGTGAATGAATGTACTTTATTTGTTTTTTTTTACTGAGTTTGGAGTATAAACGTCCATGAATTCGCAACGTTTTGAGTTCAAACAGTGGATATTGTTGTAGTGTGTACTTTCGCTGTTTTTCGGTCGTTGCTCGCTGACGCTTAACGAAAGGTTTGTGTCAGTGTGTTTTTTTTAAACTTTCAGAGCTTTTACGGAACATTATATAAAACTTACCGTGAATTTAGCTCACTGTGTATGACACTCAAAAATCCTCTGTGTAGCTGATAGTAGTCATATTATGTGTTAAATATATATCTCGTTGTCAGGTCCTGCATTGGTTTGTGGTTTGTTGCTCGGTAGTGTACTGTAAATAAATGTTACCGTAATGTTTGTGACAGCGGAAAGTTCAAACCTGTCGTTAAGTTGTAAGATTCTTATTGAATGATTAATATGCCGAAATGTCAAGTAGCTCATGGCTGCTAAAAGTTTTATTTAAAGGGTTTGATTCGTCCCTTAAATTTGACTGTTCAGGTGCTTTAGCTAAATAAACGTTTTTCATCAGAGTGTTTGAGTACCTGTGCAGTGGTTTATATCCAAACACCGGCTGTGTTTTGTTGTACTTTTCAGGTAAAACACATGTACCACCTCAAAATCTGACTAATATAAGCTTATGTAAGTCAAATAAATTCTTTATTCTGAATTTGGTGAATTGCTTTGAATGTTTGCTCTGTTTTTGCTTTGTCCCAGGAAACTCATGAGTGGAGAGGAATCTGGGAGAGGCTCAGGAAGAGGAGGAAGAGGAGGTGGGGGAGGTAATGGCAGATGGAGAGGAGGTGGTGGATGGAGAGGAGGCAGGGGAGGATGGAGAGGAGGTGGTGGTGGGTGGAGGGGAGGTAGAGGAGGATGGAGAGGAGGAGGTGGTGGTGGTGGTGGTGGAGGAGGATGGAGAGGAGGAGGAGGTGGTGGAGGAGGATGGAGAGGTGGGGGTGGTGCTCCAGGAGGAGGATCAGGAAGCAACAGAAGAGGTGAGCTCTATTTGTTTTCTCCCATTTTATCTATCAAGTAGTTAGGTTAAAAAAGTTATTTTCTGACATTTTATGAGGGGAAAAAAACACTGATGGCATCCAATGTCCTTACAAAATGTTATAAATGAAAGTTAAACTAAACCCAGGAACTTTCCAAAATATTTAAATAATATATAATCCTTTCTGCATCTTCAGTCCCTGTCCAGACTACCTTGGACAGACTGTGTCCATACAAAGGATGGACACTGTACTTCACAGAAGGTACTTGTGTGCGTTTAAATCTCTGTTTTACCTGATGTTAATGTGTATCGATGTCATAATGAAATAGAGGTCTAGATGATTTGGCTTTTTTGTGTTTGTAAAGTATATACCTTATATTTCTTTACAGGCTTCATTGAGAGCTCACCAAGTGTGGAAAAGATCAAAGTGTTTGAGAAATATTTCACCTCCAGGATTAATCTCTATGATAAGGTCAGTCTATCTGTCTACATGAGTATTCTCCTGTTAAATAATCTTTGGGTCATCATCCTTTATTGTAGCCAATCTGTTTGTATCCAGGATGAGATAGAGCGTCAAGGCAGTGTTCTGGTGGATTACGCAGACCTAACTGGAGACAAGGCTGTATGTGGAAAGTTACCTGATCTGACCACAGAACTAAGGGAGCAGCCAGAACTTTTACTCAACTGTTTAGGATTGGCTATTCACCAGGTATACACACACAAACTGTTTCTCCCACACACTTGTGCATCAAGTTAAATTGTTTCAAAACCATTTTTCATTTTTAAAGACTCAGTTTTTGAGGTAAAACTGCCTGATACAGTGCTCTTAACTGGTTTTGACTGCTGACATTTTGAAAGCTTCAAGTAAAAGGGAAATGATATTAAAAAAAAACTCACTTGTGAGGTTATTGTCTCAGAGGAAGTATGTAGACCAGGTATTTTGTTTTATATTGATACTCATAAAGCTTATTGAAGCACACTGTTTCTTTGAAAGATAAGAGTTATATTTTGGGCATAAATTTCCCTGCTGTCTATCACTCTGAGCACTCCTCTAGATTTAAAGCTAGTAACCTAAAACTATGAAGTGAGAAGGAAAATCAAAGAAGCTCCAGTCAAGTACAAAATGAGACAGTGTGTTTTTGTCCGTGTGTGTGTGTTTTAGGTGTTGACGGTAGATTTGGAGAAGCAGGCTGCTGAACTCGAAGGGGAAGAACTTCCTGTCGCTGCACCAATCATTAACATCCCTCACATTAGCGCGAGGTAGGCATACAGTTCAAGCACAGTGTTCAACAACTGACCTGAAGGAAGCTAACTGCATTCCTGCAAATCATCCACAGGCTGTATAACTATGAACCCCTGACTCCATTGAGGATGCTGCGTGCCAGCGTGTTCGGGCGGTTGGTGTGTGTGAGGGGAACGGTGGTCAGGGTGAGCAACATCAGACCTCTGTGTACCAGGATGGCCTTTAAGTGTGTGGGCTGTTCAAATATACTGTCTCTGCCGCTGCAGCACGGGAAATATGCAACACCTACCAAGGTAAGTACACAAACTACTTTTGTCTAACAACATCTGTTATGGGCTATAATATTTAATAAGGCTGGGCGATATGGCCTCAGATCAATATCACAATATATTTAGCAGTTCACCTCGATAACAATAAAAGGACGATAACTACTCCACAAGCTGCTCACCCCCACCTACATTAACTTTGTCAACTTCAGCTGCCGCTTCAGTTGCTACAACTTTTGAACCGTCCTCCATCTCCTCACCTGTCTTTCCTCTTTGTTACGGACTGGATGAGGTGGAGTCACATCTCCAACATAGGACAGCGTCTTAAAGGGACATGAGACCATAGCCTACCCACACACATCCAAAAACAACTTTTATTTTTTAATTTTTTTGACACCGGATATACCAATATGGGCAAAATGATGTTGGTTATTGTCGTAAATTGGTAAATTTACGGTTAATCGCCCAGCCATTATATTGAGTACACAACACAAGTATTACTGTGCTCTGATGTGCTGGGTTTTTCCTGTAATCAAATTACAATTCATCTACCCCAGCCTAATTAATTACGCTTTAAGTTGGGCCAGTCATGCCCATGGTTGCACTTGGTAAGAAAGATACCACCTCAGCCTCATCCTAAACTAGGACAGCCCTACCATGCATACAGTTTTCTTTAACTGCACACACAAAAGCTTCTATAGGTATCATTATTTTGATTTATAGAAACAGTCTAAAATTGATGTCATGCGTGTCTTTTATATCTAGTGCATTCAGCCTGAGTGTCGCACTCGAACATTCCTCCCCTGTAGAAGTTCTCCTCTCACTCAGACCGTAGACTGGCAGATCATCAAGTAAGTGTGTCTTTGATTATAATTGACTCTCAGCTTAGAAAACTGGGGTGAGGCTGAAGTGTTTTACTTGTGAAAGTACAAGGCCAATTAGGCCGATTATGTATAAACTGCACTGTATCTGAACAGATAAATTGATCATATGTTGACTAGGCCAATTCACATGTACTGTGTTGAGAAGCAAAAAGAGCCTTTAATAATTTGTCCAGCAGAGTGTGCTCTAACTTCACCTTTATCAGTGCTATTGTCAATAGTGTGCTCGTATTGGAGTGGGCAGTTTAATAAGTTCCCCACATTCTAACTTATTCTTTCCATGCAACTTCTGAAAATATTCCTTTTCTCCGTCAGGGTGCAGGAGACGATGGGTGGGGAGCAGAGGGAGGCAGGAAGAATCCCACGCACCGTGGAGTGTCACCTGACCTCAGATCTGTGTGACAGCTGCGTCCCAGGAGACACAGTTACAGTGACAGGGATAGTCCGAGTCACCAACGATGGTGCAAACCCACTCACTCACACACAGTCATACATTCTACCTATCATGGGGGAGTTCAGTTTGATATTGAAATGATTATTTGTTTTTAGGAACTACACGGGGGAACAAGGACCAGTGCATGTTTCTCCTCTTCCTTGATGCCTCTTCAGTCAGTAATACTAAAGGTAAGGGAGCTTCTATATTTGGTATTAGCTGTATCAGTTTAATACAAACCAGCCATGTTGATATTTGATAAGAGAGATAAATCTCTTATAACCTCTTGATCAAAAGGTAAGCAGTCAAAGTCAGGTCAAGGATCAGGAGGATCTTCAGAGGATCGCTCAGGAGGGGAGGAGTTCAGTCTAAAGGAGCTGTATGCCATTCAGGAGATTCAGTCACAGCCTGACCTGCTAAGACTCATAGTACAGTAAGAGATGGACTACCTTCTCCTGAATATTTTTGCTGTTTAAAAAAAAAGGCCCTGCATTATCTTCCTCTGAAATTTTTTGAATGATGTAGTCTAGAGTTGAAACCAGTGGTTCTCAAGTCCAGTCCTCGAGGCCCAGTCCTGCATGTTTTGGATGTTTCCCTGCTCCAACACACCTGATTCAAATGATTAGCTCGTTATCAAGCTCTGTAATGGCTTAATAACGAGCTGATCATTTGAATCAGGTGTGTTGGAGCAGGGAAACATCCAAAACATGCAGGACTGTGGGCCTCGAGGACTGGACTTGAGAACCACTGGTTTAAGCAACAGGGACTGCTGTAAAACTAGATGAAAAATAGAGTTTTTTATACAAAAACACTCAATTGTCTTACATTCAGCTCTTTCAGTACTTTTTAGTCCGTGCTTTCTCATCCCAAACTATTAAACACTCTGATCTAACTTTATTTTGCAGCTCATTGTGTCCTGCAATCTATGGCCACCTGGTGAGTTCTTTGATGCTCTTCACTTGTAACTAGATTAATAGCACCTACAGCATCTTCATCCCAGACTACAAAGGTGTGCTTATGATTTGTTTGAATGCAGTGAAAACAGCATATTTTCTGGCATCTCTCAGTTTATTTATTATCACTACTGTCAAATTATGACAAAGTATTAGGGCCACATAAAAAAAAAAAAAGATTTCGAGATTAAAATTGTTAATTTACAAAAATAAAGCCATTAGTAACAAGAATAAAGTCATAATAAAGTCCTTATATTCTAACCTGTCGCTTAAGATGACAGTTGTTGAAATGAGAGCCATGGAGCATTTTGTAAAAATGTACTTCAATATAGGTTTCTCAAACAAGGAGACACTTAATCTTTCGGCATATCAGCATCACATTATCATAAGTATCACAATGATTTTATTACGACTTTATTCTTGTTAGTAATGACTTTATTCTCATTAATAATGACTTTATTCTTGTAAATTAACAACTTTAATCTCGGTCTTATTTTTATTTTTTTCTTAATGTAGCCCTAATACTCTGCCGTAGTCAAATCCTCCTTAAGCATAGAATGTTAAATTTTGACAGTTTTATTATATATTCATCTGCTCAGTTGTTTTTTCAAGTTAATTCTCAATACTGCCCCTCCACCTCTGAAAGGATTTGTTCAACTCTGCTCTGAGCAGATGTGCCTCTAGAGGGAAGTGTTGCTTTCTGAAATGAGATTCTGCCTGTGTGCAATATGCCCGTTCGGTAATAGCCATGGGAGAGAGGAATAAGCTCCAGAAAGATTAGAAAATAGGCACACATTTTGAAACCTAATGTTTAGAAATTTGTCATTTTCATGGTTTTGTATCATACACTATTGTTGTGATAGTGTGCGTGTGTTAATGTGTGTGAGAGTGTGGCTATTGGTGTGCTCTTTGTGCATGCAGGGAGGCTTAGACGAATGATGTAGAGAAAGTTGGCAATAATGTCAATCTGATTTTATGATGTCTTATTAATATTTTTTTACGGCTTTATTGTATGTTTCATTCTGTAATGCTCGTGTGTCTACCTGCCCAGAGACTGCAGAGGGAATCAGTTAAACCTGGTGCAATGCATCTTTTCCCATTATCTGACATTAATGTTTGTTTTACATGGTCCCTGACAAACTAAACAAAAGACGAACTAACTTTTGTGTTTCTGTGTGTCCCCAGCTTGTGAAAGCTGCTCTAGCCTTGGCATTGTTTGGAGGCCGACAGAAGAACACAGATAAGAACAGCGTCCCGGTTAGAGGGGACCCACACATCCTGATGGTGGGAGACCCTGGACTGGGAAAGAGTCAGATGTTACAGGTAACACAGAAAACACTGAAACCTTTGATGGATCATTAAAGAGGCAGCCAGCAGTGTGATCTTGTCACTCCTTGGCCTAAGTTTTGATGTATTTTAGTATTTTCAGCAGTCGTATGTTGAAATGAGAAGCAGCCTCAGCATATGTATGAATGTAAATTGAGTGCTCAAATTAGATTTCTAATCCTGTGTGTAGGCAGTGTGCAACGTGGCTCCTAGAGGAATCTATGTATGCGGCAACAGCACAAGCACCACAGGTATATTATCCAAAGAAATGCTCCTATTTATCATCTGTTATTTGCAAATACAGATGTACACATTTTTTCCGTAACATTCTGTTAGATTTCAACATTTTAATGCTGATTTGTTTATTTGTTTATGTTTTTGCAGGACTAACAGTGACACTGTCCCGAGATGCAGGAACAGGGGATTTTGCCCTTGAAGGTGGAGCCTTGGTGCTGGCTGACCAAGGTAGCAGAGAGAGAAAACACTGGCTGAAAAAGAGAATTAGTGCCTGTCATATCTGCATCCATCATTGGTCTTTCTCCCTGTCTTCATCTTCTAGTCTTGCTTACTTTTTAGGTCTGTGCTGCATTGATGAGTTTGATAAGTTGGGCAGCCAGCAGCAGGCTCTTCTTGAAGCCATGGAGCAGCAGTCTGTGAGCCTGGCAAAAGCTGGAATAGTTTCCTCTCTTCCTGCCAGAGCATCAGTTGTGGCAGCTGCAAACCCCATTGGAGGGCATTACAACCGAGGAAAGACTGTTTCTGAAAACCTGAAGTAAGTTCACTAAACAACAAAAAAACAAAATAAAAAGCTGCAAGAGGATATCGCTGTAAGAGTAAATATACTGTACATCTGATACAAATCAAATTTTACATTTGTGCATTCTTACCTTCAGAATGGGTTCGGCTCTTCTCTCTCGGTTTGACGTCGTTTTCCTCCTTCTGGACATCCCGGATGAGTCACATGATCGCCACCTGTCAGAGCACGTCATGGCAAACAGGGCGGGAAAAGGCCGAACCAGCAGCGCTATGGTTACCAGGACTAACAGTGAATCAGCAATGTCTGTCTTACTTGAACACTCAGATATGCCGCTTTCGGAACGTTTGCAGGTATAAGGAGGAGCACACACCAAAATAGATTGACAGTGGGACTATTACACCACCCTTTTTATGCAATATATATATGTGTGTGTGTGTCTTTGTCAAGCTCCCTGCAGGTGAAAACATCGACCCCATTCCAGCATGTTTGTTAAGGAAGTATATCAGCTATGCTAGACAGTATGTCCATCCCACCCTGTCCCCTGAGGCTGCACAGATCCTTCAGGACTTCTACTTGTCACTGAGATCACAGGCTCACTCTGCTGATGCAACACCCATCACCACACGACAACTCGAGTCTTTAATCAGACTATCTGAGGTAGGTTTCTGTTCATCTGTTACGTGATTTCTTTCTGCTATAGTTTCAGGCTACAGCAAACTACAGAAGTGTATCTTTCAACTCAAAGAACCTGTTTGTCCACTTCCATCCCAGTGTTTGTATTAAATCGGGTGTTTTTGTACAGGCAAGAGCCAGGCTGGATCTTAGAGAGACCGCTACCAAGAGTGATGCTGAGGATGTGGTGGAGATCATGAAACACAGGTGCCATTACAGGAGTCTTTGGTTGCTACGGGGATCACCTACATAGATTATTTTTTTTTTTTTGGACAAATGTAACTTATTTTCTCAGTTAGCCCGTAAGAAAATCATTTTATCTTACCTTGTGCCCAGGGTTTGACATTTGACGTCTGATATTTGAGGAGAGGAACTTTAGGTTTATTGGTGTTCTCACCAATGAAAGATGCATGTTTGTGTTCAGTCAACTTTAGACCCTCAAAAGTAAATGGTGGATCTGATCGTTCATTTTAAAGGATTTAGAAAAGACTCTTAAAATCTATTGCAGAAGTACGATAGAAATGCTTTTCAGGAGAAAAATCCAGCATATATCCCATTTTATGCAGCACCAGCTTTGTAATATTATATTTTTTCTCCCTTCTTTGTGTGCGCGTGTGTGTGCTTGTTTTGCAGTCTGGCTGATACATACTCAGATGGTCTCGGCAATCTGGACTTTGAGCGCTCCCAGCTGGGGTCAGGCATGAGTCAACGCAGCTCTGGGAAACGTTTGGTCAATGCTCTGCACATGCATGCACAGAGAACCAATCAGAAGCAGTTTGACCTTCAGATGATTCGATCTGTAGCCGACAAACTGAACATCAAGGTAGAAGCAGTTAGAGGCATTTAATACCACCATTTGTTACCGTCTGTGTGTTTGTCTAAATTGTTGTGCCCAAAAAGTTAAGACAGCGAATTAAAAACAAGGTAAAAAAGGTTACATGTTAATTCTAAAGAAGGAAAAGATATTTTGGTGAGATTTCTACAAAGTCAAATATCTCCCAGCTCTCCACTAACTCAATATTTGAGTCTTTGCTGAACATTTTTTCCTTAAAATCAGAACAACGGTATCAGTGTTTGATAACTTATTCATTCTTTGGTTCATTTCCTCCAGGTGATGGATTTTGAAGGTCTGGTGAGTTCCCTGAATGAACAGGGGTATCTGCTGAAAAAAGGGGCAAAGCTGTACCAGCTGCAGACTGTCTAACAAAACACTGCAACAGACTTCCTGCAGACCTGACTACAAGGTCAGTGTCAGAATATAAAAAGGCACTGAATGATTCAGAATATAGATACTGAAAGAATTCTTCTAATTTTATAAAGTATTTTCTTGCAGAATAATTTATCGGAATGTAAGGTTGTATTTACATACACATTTTTGCCAAGGAGGGATTTTGTACTTTAAAAATATAATACTCTGAAAATAAACTGTATTGTCAATGCATCTATTTTTGTTTTGTAATAAAAAGTACATGTATATGATGTTTATGTCATAATTAATGGTGTAAAGTGGCTTTGTAAAAATATATGCCACATCAGATAACACTGGATAAACTTAAATGGATATCCCGGCATAAAATTAAGTTGAGGTCAAACACTATGAGACCAAGTTAGACACCCCCTTGAGAGATGAATGTCACCGACTGCTTGCTTCTCTAGTTATACCAACTTCAGCAACGACCGATAGCAATACACAGTGGTCTACATCTCCACACACAAACCTCAACCAAAAAGCCACTCTATATCCACAAATAATGCTCAGAACAGCACCTAACTTCATCAACAGTACATATTGGGTCCCAGCCATAGTACGAGCCATCAAACATCTTTTTAGCTTTGCCTAATTTCTTTAGCAAAGAGACCAAACACAAATCACCCACTCTCCTCCAGCTGCTGCTTGTTTGTAGCGAGACCTCGACCAGTCCATTACGGACTGCAGCGGGGTGACGCAGCTCAAGGAAGAATATTTATGATAGTTTCTTCATCATTTCCTTGAAGTAATAATCATTTTGCACTGCAGACGCAGTAGTTCTCAATCTGATTGCATTTCCATAAAGAAATGATTAGGTTTGCACGTGGAGACAGACCGCTGTGTATTGCTATCCTGCGGTCGTTACTAAAGTTGGCATAACTAAAGAAGCAAGCGGTCGGCAACATTTATCTCTCGAGGGGCTGTCCTAATCAGTGTTACTGTGTGTTTGACCCTAACTTAATTTCATGCCTGATTCCCTTTAAATACTGGGTAATGCAGAAAAGTTTTTGTTTCCAAAAAAAAAAAAAAGAGACATTTTCGACCTCACAGTGCTTAGCTGCTAAGATGTGTTATAAATCTGTCAATACATTGAAATCACTCTGTCAGATATTGATTTGAGGATCTGCTTCAAACTACTTCAGTATACTTCAGTATTAATTGTGAAAAGCTACTTTAAAAATCCATCAAATTGCAATAATTCTGTAATTTTATCTAATTACTTCCCTTAATGTCTAGTATTATAAAGACTGAACATTATTAATAAAGTAATATATCATAAATTTTAGGCTTTTGTTATCAGACTGAAATAAGAAAGGGGCGTAAAATTAATCAATACCACATCTATTTATTTATTTATTATAATTATTTTTGTCAGACTTTATTTAGCAGTTTTCCATTAACAGACATACAACTTCCAAACATAGACCCCCTCCCCAAGGTTTTGAACAAAAAATAAATTGAACAGAAAAATACAAAAACAAAAATACAAAAAATAGTGAGACAGTGGCCTCTTCTCATAAGTTCAGACAATAAATGTTTTGATTAATTGGTTCAATTAATCTTTAACACCATAGATCAACATAAATGCACACGTTTTCACTCCTCCTTTCTCAATAACAAACTTTTTTATTTTTTTATTTATTTATTTTTTTGAATGCTTACCTTTATTTGTCGATCACAAACAGCTGATTATTCTGCCATTTCTGAAATGTGTGTAAAATCAGCTTAAATGGGTTTGTTGATGTCAGAACTCCCCTCCTTCAAAATAAAAGCCATAAGGGCAAAAAGCCACATAGCTGATTTTACGACATCGAATGCGGTATCAGTTTACGGCAACATGGCAGCCTACTGGCTTGGACTGAGTATCAGTCGGCTCTGACAATAAGAACCTGGATCTTCATGATGAAAAGGTGGACGGACAGATCCGGACCAGCAGGTCGATAACAGAGGGCTTGTGAAGATGATGATGTGTTTCCAGAGGATTTCCACGCCGCTGTACCGGAGCGCAGCAAACGCTCGTGGTCTGACGTCCGCGGGTGTGTGCGGGCTCCAGCCTGCGTCATGGCGGCACAGACACACACCTGTTACCGAGTACGCAAAGGTGAAACACACCCCGGTCAGTGGCTCGTGGCTGCTCAGACTCAAAGGGACGGACAGCCCGGTCTCGTGTTGGAGCGGGATCCTACAGCAGGTCAATGCAACGCCCTGGCACGCGCACGGATCACGCACTGTACCCGTGTACAGGGGAGGTCATGAGAGGTCGGTGGCCAGTTTCCGGTCCTTACTGTCACCCACAGCTCGTGGGCTCTGCAGTGGAAAGAGCAAGGAGACACCGGAAAGCCCACCGGCAGCGGAGCAGAATGAACCGAGCACGGTACCGGGACATGGACTGTTCAAGTTCAAAGAGCTGGTGAGGACACAGACATGTTTCACTGTGCTACTCTCTTACCTGCAGGAATGATAATACTCTACTACTATAAATAACTTACCAATTTAAATCTTGAGATATTAAATGTTTTCAGAATATTCATATCCTAGTCCAAATAGATGTCCTGTCTTTGACTCATAATTACACAGTCAAACTCTCACAGGATTGTAAGTATTCAATGTGAAATAGGCGAACAGCTGTTAAAGTTTTTTCTGATCATTTACAGCTACAGTGACAACTATAATCATGTTTACATAAAATCTTTTCCAGATATAAACTAGTGGGCAGAGATGTCATAAATAAAATGAAGGAAGAGTATCATCTTTCCATCTGAAATTCAAAAAATGTGCAGACCTGACAACTAGACAGACAGGCATGTGTTTTAGCTAAAATTAGTACATTGGAAGAGGCTCAGTATGGTTGCACAGACATTTAGCAGGTTGTTTACAGCTATCTTAGAGAAGTTTTGATGTATTATTGTTCATATATGGGTCAATGGCGTAACAGTTTTTTTCCCATCTTTACTTAAATTCAAAAAGGCTAGAATTCACAAATAAACTCATCAATTACTTGGATACATTCTCTTTTTGAAGACTTAGTCTAAAATGTCTAGATTTTACTCCATTTGGAGAGAATATTCAGGGAATAATGGGAAAAATGTCAATATGGTGTAACAATAAAAACTCTGTAACTGGTCTGTGTCACTTGGTGTAACCAGTATTTTTCATTAAAAAAATAGAATATTTGAGAAAATGCATGGGGAATGGAATTTACTCCTCTACTGCAACGCACTAACATATATCTTAACAGTTTCTACATGATTTGTCAAATGTTATTTAGAAAATTCCAGCTGTTTTCAGCATTTCTCCTGCTCTATATTGCAAAAATGCATCTAATTTTTTTGTGTAAAAAAATCCTGACAAAATGTATTTTCAACTGATGTATTATGATGAAGTAACTATTTTTAAATACACTTGGTGGAAATAAGTATTAAATATTTCCCCTTTTGTTATGGTTACACCACTAGACATTTTCAAGGGAAATCCATCATTCATTTTGTAAAAAAAAAAGGTGTAAATTATGCTATTTGAAATTATATGAAACTAACAGAGATACAAAATATAAATCTTTGCAAACCTAATTCAAACTTAAAAACAATTTATTAAAATATGTTTGAATTACTCATGATGCAAACCCTTATTTGTCACTGACACAAATACCCTTTTATAGCCAGACCACATGGGCTTAGATAACATCATGAGTTTAAATAGTCCAGGATCAGAGTATATTGAAGTTTTGTTTATTATTATGGAACAAAAGAAAAATAACACAGAAACTAAAAAGAGTATTTTACCCTCTTTTTCAGGCTTTTAAGGAAAAAAAACTCCATCTAAAACACATCAAACTTTTGCAGCTTTTTCATTCTTTTCTCATCTCAACACAAAACAATTTCAGGGTTAAGGTTAGCCCTAAAACAACTCCCTCAAGAGTTGCTGAAGAAGTTTTTTTTTTTTAAGCCCAAAAGAAACTGTGACTGAAATCACACAACTCTCAAAGTCTGTTTTTTTAACTGGAATAGTTTTGAATCAGCCAACGTAAGTTGCTAGAGGAAGACTACCAGATCTAAACTGTGCAACTAAGGATCTTTGGTTTCTAGATGAGCCAAGTTGTTAAATATAGCTCAGGGACAAAGATGTTTGATTTACCTTTGGTTCACACAGTACATTTTTAAACTAATATGACAGTATTTTCAGAGATCTTTATTTGTGATAAAGGTGAGGGGCTGCTACACACTGCTTGAATGAGTTGTTAGTATGACTAGGCTGATTTTAGTTATGTGTTGATATATGTTCTTATGTATATGTCTTCAAGTACTAAAAGTTATGCATATATGTTCAGTAAATATTTTGCATTTTACTTATGAGACTTTGTTTTTTATTTCCTGCAGTATGAGAACCCATGGACCATCCCCAATTTTCTGTGTGTGTGTCGGATCGTACTGGCTCCCTTCTTGGGTCACTTGATCATCGAGCAGCACTTTCACCTGAGCCTTGCTCTCTTTATACTGGCTGGAGCCACTGACCTGGTAAAGCACGCTTTTGCTAAGACACTTGTTGCACATTTTTTTTCATGTAGAGCTGCAGAATTATGACCCACTGCAGTGCAGGATGACTGTACTGTCATCATTACTGCCATATAATTATCACAACTATATAATTAATATTACTGTAATACTACTGTTGGCTCATCTTCAATGTCGTCACCTTTTGTTAAAACCTCCTAGTTTCTGTATTTGTATCTGTAGACCTTATAATATAAAACTGTCCTCAAATATTACTAACATATTTTACCCTTGGGGTCAATCTGATCCCAGGTATCTTTGCCCCCAGAAAATGATTTACATGCAATTGTTGACCAAGATTTTGGTCAGGCACTTTGTTTATTTGTTGAGTTCATAAATAACCCTGTAACAATGAAACCTATCAGTGGGTTGACCTTTCCTGTAGCGCCACCATCAGGTCGAACTTTCAGTTTTAGAGTTCGTGTATCTTGAAAATCTTTCCTCCAACATTTTTCTTGTCTGGGGCGCACATTCATGACTCTCCCAGACTGAACCATATTGATTATTTTGCATGAATTACCCATGTTCCTGCGGGAATACCCCACCCTACACAGCACAGGAAATACAGTATCAGTCCTGTACTTTTACATGTGTGAGTGCAGTAGGTCACCCCTACACACACACACACACCTTTAGGTCCATGGTGCAGGAAAGTTCTCTTGAGAATATTGTTTCCCTCTCTTCCATGTCACGGTAGCACCAAAAATGGAAAATTATGGTCCCTCTACTGACTTCAACAACAAGGTAGACGTGCTGCTGAGTGTGTCTCACCAGACACACAGTCCGCCTGTTGAAGATGTTCATTTTTCAAGCTTTTCATATAACCATCAAATATTGTATTTGAGATGATCATTTAGGAGTTATTTGTAGTTGTGAAGACTGTGGCGTGATCAACTTGCAAGCCTACAGTGGCTTCCTCATTTTGGCAGGAGTTCACAAGTCAAGTTGTTTACCACATGTCCACACCACGAGAAGTGTCAAAGTTCCCCACCTCTCTGTTATGTATCAACTCAAAAGTAATCATTCTGCACCAGCCGGTATGGGGATGTTAGGTCAAACACGCAGACAAGGAAGTTTTACACAGCCAAAACAGCTTGGGGTCACATTGACCCCAGAGGAACAAAAATGCATGCAATATGTGTACAGCAGATTAAAAATATAGCATGATAATTGTATGCTTGATCAGTTGTCCCCATCAAATCAGGAAAAGTCACGAAATATGAAGCAAAAAAAACAGTCAAGTATTATTTTTTGAATGATAAACATTAGATGGGGTCAAATTGACCCCAAGGATAATCGGAGGGTTAAATGCATCTCTTAAATTTTCACGTCTCTTTCCTCTGTCTCTATAACACAGTTGGACGGTTACATCGCCAGAACATGGCCGACTCAAAAGTCTGCATTGGGGAGCGCTCTGGACCCATTGGCTGATAAGATTCTCATCAGTATTTTATATCTAAGCCTCACCTATGCTGAGCTTATACCAGGTACTGACCTTTAAATGCATCTGTGGTATGCGACAGTCTAACAGTAATTTCAAAGCATTACAGACAAGCTAATTGGTTGTTTTATTTCAGCTCTACTGACGGCTCTGGTAATATCCAGAGACATCGGTTTGATCGCTGCTGTCTTCTGGGTCAGATACAAGACTGTACCTCCACCTGTAAGACACATTTCAGTCCATACAAGAAACTTTTTCAGAATGTTTTAGTTAATAGGACTTGAACACTGAGACTGTAAGTCTCAATATTTGGTGTAAAACTTTTAAGAAGAAGGAAATAACATTAAATGTCATGAGGTTTCAAATGACTGAATTAAGCCTACTTAAAAGTGCTTCTTTTTTTTCACCAGGTGACCCTTAGTAAGTTTTTTAATCCCTGCTACACGACAGCTCAGCTCAAACCCACACTCTTCAGCAAGGTAAGACACACACACTCAAACCACCCCCACACTCTCAGTGATCCTTCACTTTGAACATTTGGTACATTTCTGCACTGAAGTGAAATTTAGCATCAATGAATTCTGAAATCCAGCAAAGACGAGCGACAGTTTAGCAATTGACCCTCCCACCTGACCTCGTAAGTGCATCATAAGTGAGGGAGTGTATGCTCATGTGTTTCAGTAGAGTGACTTTGAGAGGGTGGTCTGAGCTGATGGAATGGATTTCTTTTTTAATGGATGCCTTCAAAATCTACCTCATTGGATCTGTTATTTGCACTGTTACCTAAACCAATAGACTAGGATGAACAAAGTAGGGCTGCATGATTAATCAATTTTAATCGGAATCTGATTATTTGATCATGATGATGATTTTAAAAAAATTAAAATCGTCAAATCGATTTTCCTGTCTATCATGTCTTGCACCTCCAGGCCACCGTAGGGTCCCCCTTCCTGCAAGAGCACTCCCCAGTTCCCACACACACCAGTGTAAACAAACATGGTGTTTGCAAAAGAAGGCAATAATTTCGTGGCTAAATAGGGCAAGAGCAAGTCAGGCGTGAGGAATTGGTACAGCCCTGCAGTTTAAGACAAAGAAAAAGTCTGTCTGAAGCGGTATCAGTACGTCCACACAGAAATGAATTTAAGAGTAAACGCAAAAGTTTTTCGGCGTTTTATCTACATGGAAATGGTGTTTTGGGTGACTGTAAACGCTACTTTTTGAAAGTGGGTCAGAGAGTGCATAAATCTGTAAACGACTACCATTTCATCTCTGTGTGGATTTCTATTTGCATCTCTCTTGAAATGATGATGTTACACACAGCGTAACTCAGCGTAACACCTGCACGTGTCCAGCCAAGATAACCTTAATGTGCATGCTCCAAATCATGCAAAGTGTATTTTATTATTTCATTCATCCTCCCAATATCCAAATTTCACTGTTATTAAGTTGTAGAGTTTTTGTTTAAGCAGAAAAAAAGAAATTTGAACTTCTTAAATGTAAAACAATCTTTATTATTTTTCAAACAGACCCTCAGGTTGTTAGATCATTCGTGTGACTGTGACTATACTCTTTTTCAATTACACTTAAAAGCCATGATGATGATAAACTAATTTTTTACATAATCCATATTTTCAGCTTATTTATGGATACTTTCATACACTGAGTCTGAGCGTACATGAAAAAGTTATCTCTGATACATGGATGCAAAAATGTGATCTGCAAAAACAATCATTAAAATTCACTGTCAAAATGTTTTTTAATGGCTAAACCACAAACGCTGCATAATTTACTTTGATATTTCTGTCAGATACAGTCCTGGAAGAAGTGGATGGCAGGACTATCATTTTTACTTGCCTGTGTTGTTTTTTCGTACTTTGGAAGCAGCCAAAAGTGTCATCGCTTGCTCTGCGTGTTTCCCCCAAAATAATGAGCCAAACTTCATTTACCCTGAGACCTGTGTTGGTTCTTTTTCATAATGTGTTTCTCTGACTTTGTGTTTTATTTATTTTGTTATTTTTGCCAGGTGAACACAGCCATCCAGCTCCTTCTGGTTGCAGCCTCTCTGGCTGCTCCAGTCTTCCAGTATACAGACAGTGTTCTGCTGCAGTGCTTATGGTAAATCACTTACATTATTTATATTACACATGATGATACACAGCTCTCATCTACTTGTTTTCAATATATATAATCCCCTTTCCTTTTCACTGAAGTGGAACCAAAAGTGCAGGCTGTACCGAGAGGTGACTGATTTGCAATGTTTCATCAGACTCAAGTACATAAATGCCGCTTTTCTCCTGCTGTGTTTGGATCAAGCATATTGACTCATTTCTGTCTACGACTCTGTGTGAGTCAAACAATAGAGATCCAACTCAGGGCCAGTGTGTCACAGTCACAGTGACCTACATGTTTGAGACATATAATATTTCACAGTCTG
Organism: Xyrichtys novacula; assembly: GCA_962446985.1. Taxonomy (NCBI): domain Eukaryota; kingdom Metazoa; phylum Chordata; class Actinopteri; order Labriformes; family Labridae; genus Xyrichtys; species Xyrichtys novacula. The sequence continues at coordinate 7,952,526 of OY660874.1, forward strand.
TTGCAGTAATCTACACAACATGCCAACTCGGTAGCTCTAAGTTTTGTGACAATAACTTAAAGGAGTGTAACCAACTTTGAAGCAGAAGTGTCTTCTCAGAAGTCAGCGGGAGTTCAGGTTCAGATGAGACTCATTAGTCTAACAGCCAAAGTTAAACACGAGGTAAAACTAAAAGCACAAAATGATAGATGATATAAATCAGTCCACATCCATCAAGTAAGTGCAGTGTTTCCCCTACATTCATTCAGCAGCGGCGACTTGTTTTGAGTCATCAATGAGCGCATCAAATCCTGTCGGACCCTTTTCCATTAATGTGAAGGGTAACCTTCAAGCTTACACGGTCTATATATCAAGTAGCGCGGGTAACGTAATGTAATGTGAACGTAACAGCATAACTCCATGAGTGAAAATTAACCCCCCCCCCCCCCCCCAACACAGAAGCGCCGCTGCCAAAAAAAAAAAAACTCTAGGGGAAACACTGAAGTGTAATGTGTATTTGTTTATCCAACTTACACACATTAAACATTAATGTGGCAATTTAAAATCATTTGTATATATGTGTAAATATTTATTGATTAGTGTAGAATTATCTGATTGAAGATTCCAGTGAAATATTTCTGTACATTATGTTTGAATTGGTAAATGATGCTGTCAAACCATCTGATTGGTCACAATCATTAATGACAAATAACTGCTTCAATTTGGAAAGTTAATATCATCTTGTATTGTTTTGCAGGTATGTTACCGCGGTGACTACAGCAGCTTCAGGCTACAGTTATTGGCACTACGGCCGCAAGACTGTTCGGGTGCTTAACACCAAATCACCATGACAACCATACCAGAAAATGCCCAGAGAGCAGAACAAAAGCAGTGAACAGCTGTGGCAAAGACACTAATCAACTGCAGCAAAAAAGGGTGAGACAGAAAGATGGATGAATAAACCAAGTAGCCGTGACAACTGTTTTATGAACCGTTGTGGCAGTGAGGCATGGGAGCCAACCATGGCCGCCCGCAGATGAATGCCGAATAGAAGCCCTACCCATGAACGGATCGTGGACCTGAGATGCATATTCACACAGACAGTAAATACGAATATAGGCCATCCATCCACCCACTTACCCACACTCACAACCACTCAAACATACGTGTCAAAACATGTCAAGTATTTGTCGAGTGATCTGGCAAGAGCTTCTATTTTTGTCTCAGATTTCCAATCAAGAGGTTACAATGTCCGCCAAATCATCGTCACATGATTTTCAGTTTTGTAAAAAAAAACAAACGATGATTTATGATTAAAAGAGAAAATCTGCCTTGTTTGTTTCACTCTTTGTGTGTATGAATATCTGGGTTTGATTTATTGAGATGCAAGTCTGTCTTTTCTTCCAGAAACAAAACACAGGTTTAATCTTCCGAGACAAAAATCTTGACTGTTAATCCAGTCGGGTTCAGAATCGAGGATTATAAGAATGGAGATATAGACGCAACAGAATGCTGCTGGTGTTGCATAGGAGCAGACCCTTGAAGATTGCAGCTTCTGAAGACTAAACCTCATGTCAGATCATACCTAGCAAATAAAATTCATGAAAAAGAGCAGCATATTTTGTTGCACTGACAGCCTGACCTTGTAATCATGGCCTATAAATGGTCCCAAATAGACAGAATCAAAGTACAGCCATAAAAGAATGAATGCTATTCTCTCTTTCTGTCTGAGCAGTTTATATGTCTCATTCAGCTTCTATCTTAAGCCTCTGATCGAGCCGCTGCGCTCTGAGTTTATTATTAACAGATACACAAGTGCTCTTTTCAAGTTCTTTCAGCATCATGATCAAGCTAACCAGCCCGAGGTTATTTGGAGACACCAGCTTCCACTGAACTGTTCCATCTAAGCTCCTCTGGCTCTCCCGCTTCTTTTCACACCTAAGAAAACTGGCTCTTTGTGGGTGACATGGCAGGGAAACCTTTTCTACTCCTCCACTTATTTGGCAGCATTTTTCTGCACCACTTGGGTAATGCGGTTTCATTACCGACTGTGAGCCGATGACTGTAGGGCTTCAGCGAGTTGTTTCTCATGGCCTGTGTGGGATGTCTGCTCATTATCTCTTCGCTGAATAATTTACAGGGTCTCATTCTAAAAAGAGTTATCCATCAGTGGGAACAAATTGATACCTACACTCATTATATGACTGTTAAAAGATGCTTTGAATTCATATTTGAAAACAGATTGAAAGAGTGGAATTTAAAAGCACTGGGTGGTGCTCCAAAAGACTATTAAAGGCCATGATGAGTAGAACTTTTTTATTACTTGTCCTTCAAATTAAAACTTGAAATGTTAACATTTTTATACTTCTTAAACCCTAAGTATTTCATGTTTGTGAACTCTTGCATTTTAATTATAGTTGTAAATTTGGAATTGCTCCTTGGGGGATGAATAAAGGAATATCTTTTCTTATGATTGTTAAATATGGATATAAGTTTTGATTCAATGTCAAAGTAAAAAAATATGTATATATATATATATATAGTTTGTTTAATTTCAATTCAATCAAATAGAAATTAAAAGTAAAAAAGAACTTGAGTGGTACATAAGCATCTATTATACTCAGAGATAACAGGTCTTGATGATTTTCGGGCCTCTTTAGGAAGTCCCCAGGAAGTCATTTTTAGGAAATATTCATGATTTATATTAATTATAGATAACTGTTTGATAACCTAACTTTGCTCTGTTTGTATCAATGCTCTTTCCTGTTTATTATTTAAAAAATAAACAAATAAAAGAAATTCTAGTGACACTATAGGATTTCAGCCCAGAAAAAAACTCCTCCGTTGTTGCAATTTCACAGGAAGGATTTTTACGTGGACACTGAGACTGTCTTTGTTCAAGCACATGTTAGAACTTCACCCGCAGGCAGCATTAGAAGACAATAATATATATGATAACATAGCATTTAAAGCCCCCATGCTTCAGATGGTGTGTCTGTAGTAGGTAAAAACTCAGACTGGAAACTAAATCTGAACTACTCTAATTTCTCCACAGAGCATCTTCAGTCTGCTGAGGGCATTTCATGTCAGCCTCTGTGAGGCCTTTCTCTGCCACTAGATGGAAGAACCAGATTGCAACTCTTGAGATGTTTTCATAAATCCTAATTCAGGTTCACCTTAATTTTCATCTTCATCAGTGTTTTACTGCAAAGAGGGATACAGCAACAGTCTCAGCAAAAAAATAACACTAAATGTAATGCTAGATAATAAAGAAAAAATGTCATTGAATGAAATTCATGTAGTAATGTGTAATAGATTTATGCTTCATATCACTTCCACCAAGTAAATTCTTTTTTTCTCAGAACAGTTAACACCAACACACTGAATTGCCAGGAGGCTAGAATGGTTGCATAGAAAATGTAGTGGTGAAAGACAAACCTAAAAAGTGCATAACCATGTGACTAATAATACCTACCTTAACGAAATTAAAGTCATTTAGCAAAAAGAGGATCAGCTAACTTCTGAATAATTAATTTGTAAATGAACCACTGAGCAAATATTATTTAGCCTCATTAGAAAATCTGCATACTTTAAACATGATGAGTAAGAGTGCAAATGTCAGCTCCGGGCAGTATCAGAACATCAGCTCTGCTGTCAGTCAGTGTTACATAATGTGCATTATTGGCTCACTTAAAATTACAAATTATTAAGAGAAGCAAAAAAATAGACACAATTCCTTTACCACAAACAAAGAGGCTGTTTTAATAAATTAGAAGAAGCTCCAGATATAAATCAAGTTAAGTTTATAAAGTTTAATCTCAAAAGTAAAAACATAAGGCTATGATTGAAGGCTGCTATGAGAAGCAGTAACAGTAAAGTAGTGATACAGATGATTTAGTGATGAGGCAAAAGCAGCCAAATGTGCCTTCACACTTCACAGCCCAGCTTTTCAGAACCCACAGACTCGCTGAATCACTGTAACAAGGACAAACTTTGGGTCTGTTTGCTTTTGTCAGTTCGGCCCGCCAGCTAACATTCGCTGTTGCTGTCAGCCGAGCATCAGGTCACTCTTTCTCCTAGAGAGCTAAATAAAGCATAACAGCATGTCAGGATGTTCTCTTTGGTATGTGTTCCTTGTTTCTCAGACATGACAATAATAAATTAAGAAGCTTTGTCAAAATGCCCACATTACAACTAAAACGCTTCAATCACTGTAGTTATCCTCTGACTATGAGATTAAAATGCTTCATATTGTGTAGAAGCCATCCTTTTTGCTTGGCAGCCTTTTTTTTTTCCTTCGGTGAAATATTAAATCTTTCTTTTTCTTGGCACCTTCATTACATTTAAGGTATGATTGACACGAGCCACAGTCCGCCCCCCCCACCCCCAGGATTCATCACAGCTAACACACAAGTGTTATCTGGCACCAGTTTGTTGAGATTCACATCACAAATACCCGACATAAATACCCACATACTGGCAGTCGTCATACTTTGTAAACAGCATTAAGCTGCTCTTACAGCAAATGTCAAAGGTAGAAAATAGGTAGGTGGGTAAGTGTAAGATGACGGACCTTGTTCATTCAAAGAAAACTGCTCAGGGGTGCAGAGCCCAAAAAGTTCAACCTCGAGATATAAACATAATTCATCTGTATAACTATCATCTCTTAAATTCTGATGTTTTCAGTGGAAAATCAGTTCCCTCTTCAAGTATACTGTGTTGCAAGCCAACTTGGACTACATCTCAACCACTTCTTGCTCTGAGCTTGTAATATTATCCAAGTGACTTGTGAGGGTGGTTGCCATCTCAGAAATAGTTGAGGTGTGTAACAGATTCATGAATCAAGGTTAAGGCCACACTCAGAGAGGCAGTGAGCTCAGTTGTCAAACTTTACCTGGATTTCTTTCGTGAGGTTGTCAGTATTGTGTTAAATTTCTAAATTCACAGTGCTAACCTAATTCTGACTTAAACAGACTGTGCATCACAACATAAATAGATTTCTTAATAACTTATTAGAAGTTGACAAAGTTCGAGGATGTGTTGCCCCACGTCTTTCCTATATTATAAAGTCTTTGTGTGCCTCTAGCCCAGTTCAAAGGCTTTACATATATTTTCATTTGTTGAACTGGGTGATCTCCCCCTCAGGAAAAAGTGGTGAACCAACCTCTATTTTAATCTCAGGAAACTTAGAGAGGCTTCTTTTGGGGGAAGACTGCAATTAAAAGCAGTCTTTGGAAAGGCGCTTATCAGAGCGGCGAGGGAGGCGATACTGCTGCCACAACATCCGGATGCACTTGACATGTCTGTGGCTACAACAAGTAAACATGAAGACATTTCCAGTTTCTGTGCAGCTCTGTAGGATGGCTGCCTTTGAAATGTGCAGGCAGCTCAGGGGTATGACTGAACACGTCGTAGGCACAGACTCTCTGAGCTGCCAGAGGTTCTGAGCCAAACTTCACTTCAAACTTGACTGGTTATGAAACCCACTGAATCAGAGTCCTTATAGTCCTTACAGCAGGCCTACACACGCACATGCACACGCAGGAGCACCAATACAAATCTATATAGGTGCTATAGCCGTGCACACACACACTCACACAAGCACGGGCTCACACACACGGATACTTACGTCTTTTCTGGTCCTGAAATAGCACTCAGCCTCCCACTCTCCCTTATATAAGCTCCCAGCACAGAGATCTGCTGGTGAAGACTGGGGTGTGTGCAAGTGTGTATGTGTGTGTTTTTGAGTGCATGTGCCTGTTTATGTGTGTGCACCTCTGTCTGTGTGAGTGCCAGTGTGTGGGCAGTAGGAGTGTCTTGAGTCTTGTGTTTAAGTATATGTGCGGAAACATCGGAATATGTTTCTGTCAGTGGGTTTTTGCCGGTGGTTTGTTCATGAAATTAGAGGACAAGATCTCGATGGAAAAATACAATATTAGACTAAATAGTAAAGTTTTATTATTTCTTAGTGTTGGACTTTTATAGAAGAATACTCCTTAGGCCTAACCACAGGCCAGTTACTGCCACTTCCCTAGTTATTAATAACCAGTGATGTGCTAGTTACTGAAAAATAATAACTAGTTACAGTTACTAGTTACTTTGAAAAAAAAGTAACTTAGTAACTCAGTTGATGAAACCAAAAAGTAATGTGTTACTGAGAACGTAACTTTTTAGTTACTGTAAAACGATCGTCCAATGTTCCCAATACATAAAGATGGATTGATTGAGTTCCCCTCCAGCCCTCATTTCAATTCTGTACAGATGCTGAATAAAACAAACTGTTGATTAAAACAACCCTTTCAGTTCATTTACATCCACATCACTGAATCTAATCTGAATATGACCCGTCGTACACCAACACAAACCTTGACACAAACGCCAAAATTTAACCATTGGGCTCTTGGAATTTTAGCCTGATATCACTAAAATAAGATCCAAATAAACAATTAAACATACCGTGCTGTTGTTTTATCAAGTTCCGCCAGGCTATGGCTCAGTCTTTCGAACTCCAATCGCTGCTGCTTGGGTGGAGTGGGTGTGTGCTCACTGCTGTGACTCTTAGTCTTGGATGCTGCATTACTTTAGCTGCTAACTTTGTTGAAGCATGCCGCTTCTCTAGGTGCTTCAGTAGATTGCTGCTGCTGTTGTTTGCTGGATTTTCACAGTTTACATGTTACCGAAGTGATGTTTTTCCCTTTGCTCGAGTTGAAAATAATGGGAGTATCTCCATGAGGAGAAACTTATCTTCCCCTTCTTGCTGTGCCCTGACCTGTCCAGTCCTCTTCATGGCACGTTTGGTTATGTGTGTGACGCCAGAGGGTGAGAAGTGCTTTGTTTTTCCAATTCAATTAAACTGTATTGACTGCTAAAATGTTATGGGAACTCTGTGCCATTGTAAAACCTCACCAAAAGGAACAGAGTAACGCAGCGTTTGGTAACGGAAACGGAGTTACTGAATTTAAAAAAATCAACGCGTACATTATTAATTACTGAATAAAACAACAGTGTTACATAACGGCGTTACTAATGACGCATTATTACCCAACACTGTTAATGACACTCTTCGGATCAGATCAAAGAAAAAAAACTGCAGCCCTCTTTGTTGATTGAAGTAAACTGATTCAGTTCACGATTCTTTGCTTTTGAGCCAAATAAACTAGGTCTGATGAAAACAGCTCCAAGTGGTTGCAAAATTACCTCTCAGACATGCTTGAGTGTGTAAATATTGGTAATGCTCAGTCCTCTTTTCTTAGCGTTACAAAGGGAGTTTCTCAAGGTTCAGTTCTTTGAACTAGGTTGTTCCCAATTTATATAAATAACATTACAAATTCACTGAGCAACTGTTATTTCCATCTTTATGCTGATGACACTGTCCTTTACACTTATGCCAGTTCCACCCATGCAGCAATCTGCAGCATGCGTTTCATAAACTCCTAAACCACCTACATAACCGGGAACTAGTGGTAAATTGTGTAAAGACTGGGTGAATGTTATTTTCAAATGCATGGCATGTTGGTTCTGTATACAACACAGTGATTGAGAGAGTACATCATTATGAATATCTCAGCATCTGGATTGATCAAAACCTTTCTTTTAAAATGTACATCCACAATCTTTTGGCGAAACCGAAGCACCAACTGGGCAACCTTGTTAGAAATGAATCTCTCCCCCCACTAATTCAATAGAAATAAAAAATATTGAGGCTGTTTTTCTTTCTGTCATGCATTAAAGAGATGTCATTTATGGAAGGGCAACAAACACAACTCTTAAGCCTTTGGATGCAGTGTTTCCTGCCCTCTTAAGTAAAGAGGGGAGATCAGCATTTGTACCAATTAATCAACAAAGCATTGTTGAAAAAACTCCCCATTATCTCTCAGATTTGCTGTCAACATGCACATTTCCATTCCATTCACTCTACAAGTTCCCACGATTCACACAGAGCTGGGGAGATCTGCTTTTATTTTCTATATTCCAAAAACTTGGAATTTACTCCCAAAAAATGTAAGAAGTCCTCACTTATACAGCTGATGCAATCCCAAGTTTTAATTTCAGATTTTATTGATCGTAGCTGTTTTTGCTTTTAATATTTTTATTGAGCCTACTGTTTTTATTATTTCATTAGTAACATTTTAGGTATATCATTTTGAATTCTTGCCTTTTATCTCTTGATTTTTGAACCGCATGTTGTAGTCCTCTTCCTTTTCACGGCTACCCTCAGATCTTCTCCAATTATTCATTTGAAACTGCCTTCACATATACCAAGGATTGACATAACAAAAGATAATAATAATAAACAAATTTTGAATGAAAAAGAGGGTTTATAGCAGAGTGACTTTGTTCAGAAAATGTGTGACTTAAGCATGTTCTGCACATTAAATTTAACTCTGCATAACTATTTTAAGGCCTTCATTACACAGCATAGTTTGTTTTTCTCTTTTTGCTGTAAAATGATTCAAAGTAGTTCCTATAAGCAGCAGGTGTTAAATGCATTGCTTATACACCAGTGAACAACTTAAATTTTAGAAATCCAAAGGACAAAAAAAAAAAAAAAAAAAAATCTGGAAATTTCATGATCTGCAGCCTCCATGATGTCAAATAAACAGGTACAGTTCGATCTGTTTACGGCACAGTCACAGTCAGCCTACAGACAGGTGACTGGGTTGATGCCTGGCAGCAAATGAAAAACTACAACATGTTTTTTAAAAACCACTGTGCTGTGCCTCAACTTGAACACTTTGCAAGTGTTCATGAAGCGTTCTGAAGTGTTCTGTTAGAAAGTAGGTTAGATTTCTGTCTTGGACTTATTATGTTGATATATTCTGAGTTGTCTTTTACTCAGAGGGGTCTTTTCTTACTGTAAAGGTGTCAAATACAGCAAGAAAGATTTTTATATTACAGTTGGACAGCTAAAATACAAAAACTATTTGTAGTTATCTGTTAGAAATTAGGAATAGATTAATTACACCCTGGCCTAACTGACTCTCTGTCTATTTCTAATTCTAATCAATAAAACACTTAAATTTGTACCTTGGCAATAAAATCTGAGTAAATAATAAGGTAAGAAAATTCAGGAGAATAATTTCTTCCCTAAATGTTCCTTGAATCGTCAGTATTTAGTGATAAACCTGTTCTTTGCACATTTCAGCGTAAAATCAGATTGTGAACTCTATTCATTTGAGACAAAACCTCCCACCCCCACTGTGGGAGCTCCACAAAACCCGAGTCTTATCTCACCTAAGAGCAGCATAGAGCACCTTAACTGCTCTTTTGTGCTCACAGCCATAAAATTGTTCCATGCTTCAGCAGTTCAGGAAAATATGTGTTGTTTTAGTGCTAACAGTCCTTGTTTGTTATCTGGACTGAACAGAATTTGTTTTTGACCTGCAAATGTGTTTGATATTTGTCTTTAATTATGATGGTGATGTCTGAGGCGAAGACAACCCACATGTACCTCTCTGGTGCAGTGCCAAGTTTGTATTAAACATACTAATTTTGCATTTTCACCAATATCACTGGCTCTGGCTCTGACTAACAGTATCAAGCACAAACTCACAGTGTCATGGCAACGTGAGTCTCTGCACGTGTCTTTTTATGCATTAATGTGTGAGTGTGTAGGAGGCTGCAGGCTGGTAAAGTGGGCCTTGGAAGACTGGATCTCAAATACGTGACGCATTATATTTGTGTGTAAGATAACGTGAGGGTCATGGGGTCAATCTGTGACATTGGAAGAATGCCACATGTTTATGTGTCTTGTTAAATGAACATACAGAAATCAATACATTCCTGCATCATCTCTGCTTGCTATAGTGTGTGGGCGTGTGTATTGAGGCAAACAGCTTTGCGGTTGGTTGGCATCTTTGTGTGTATTTAAATGCAAATAGCATGGAAGGGTCTCTTATTGATCCAAAAAGGTGATGAGAAGAAAAACAAGAGCAGTAGCTTTTACAGAATTGATCAAAATGAACAATCACTAAACAGGCAGGAGTCGTAGCAGTCTTCTAATCATCTGGATAATACACTGTGCCACACTTCTCTGCTTCCATTTATTCACATAGGGGTATTTGAGGTCATTTTTTTGCCTGTGCTCAGTCATAAGTTGCATATCTTTAAATTTGGACTCCCATTCAGACAGAATAAGCAAGTAGAAAATCTGATTAAGCTCTTAGAAGTTTTCTTGGGGATGATCTGTCATCATCATCAATAAGAACATTCAAAAGGACAACTGAACAGTCTGCAGTAAACACACAGGGTGAGAAACTAATGAAGCAGTTTTATTCTATAGACTGTAAATGTACATGTACTGTACATGGACACAGACTTTGTGTCGACTCTTGTGGGTTTCTGGATAGACACTATGAAGCCCAAGAGTGGAAGGCATCATATTGGAAGTAGTGATACAACCTAACTTTCAGTCAACCCAAAGACGGGTAGAGAACCAGAGGTGTGGAGGGCTTGTAGACTCCAGGTAATTGGCTATAACAAACACACCTGTCGGTCAACTCAGCCATGCCCCTTGTTATGAGGTTTGATGTCCAACCCTTACCCTTCATACTATCTCAGCATTTGCCCCCCTCCCCCCTTGGTGCGGGCAAATTAACAAATAAGCTATATACCCAAAACTGAGGAACCTATGAGGATTCTTTGGCCTTTTAATTTTGGCCCTAAGTGGACATTTTAGAAACTGTAGGTTTTTGCGTTCTGGCATCTGATTTGTTTTCCAACATCTGAGGTTTCTACTAAAAGCTTCTGCGAGGAACTTTTTGTTTTAGTTCTTTTTATTTCAGTGCTATTTATATTTCAAACTTCACATGTTTAAACAGTGTTTTCTGACAAAAAAAAAAAAAATCTCTTCCTGCTTTTCACAATCAAACGTGTACTTTAGTGTAAGTTTTTTATGTTTAAATTGTAAAAGCAAGGATGTTTCCTCAGCTTCTAGGCTAACAACTGCTCACAACAATTTCAGGCATTAAATCTATGAGTTACAAATCATCAGTCTTGGTCGTAAGACTCTTCTTTGTATTTGTATTGCATAAAAAGTATATGTTAAAGGCATTGTCGATGATTGGAGCGATTGGTAAATATTGTGAACCTTGTTTATAGGGCGATCATGCTCCTATAGTGCATCTCCACAAAGTGAAGAGAAAAAGAAGGAAAAAATCTGTTAACCCTAGCAGGTGCAGGGCTGCAAAAAAACATTGACCAATAGGACAGCTCCTATTGGTCAATCTTCTGCTCCGCCTCTCCATCCAATCACCTTGCTGTATTCAACACACCCCTCTCCTGTGTTTCCAACTTGTCCCCTCCCACTCTCTTGGCCCTCCTCAGGGCTCTGGGCGGCTAAAAGTAGCGTAGCAGCTTAGCTACAGAAGCCGTAATGGAGACGGATAGAAAAAAACACTTCTGCTTGCCCCACCACCAAAAGTGGGAAGAAAATGCAGCTGATAGAAGAAAGGGCAGAGATGAAGAGGAAATGTGACTAAGCGAGGAATCTAACTCGAATAAACATCGGATCATCCTTCGAGCGGTGGAGAAAGCTCTGCCTGGATTGGGGCCTAAAAACAGATGCCCAGACAGCAGAGTTTTTGGTGAACCAGTGATTTTTGCCTTTTATTGTGGCATATTTTACATAAATAACTCTTTTTAGTGTCTGCAATATCAACAGGGTAGCTGTCCAGGCAGCTGCAGCGTTTAATGCCAGCTCTGCTTCTCCAATCAACTGCTTCTCCAATCGTCAACCATGCCTTTAAGTTTTGGGCTATTTCACAAACCTGAAAAAATTTTTCACAGGAGCTTGAACTTAGTCACCCATAAATATAACCTATCAATTTTAATTATTCCAATAAGAAGAGAATTTCAGTAAGTCTGAAGGTGAGACTGATACTGATCACATCGCTTTTTACAACTGTTCGCACTGTTGTTGGAAGTTATCAGATCAGTTTTTGGTTTTTTTTCTCAAACACCAGGGACCAATCTGTATTGGTTTCTGTGATCAGTATCTCTATATGCTGATGACACCACTATCTTACACTAGGAGCATTTCTTCCAGCACCCATCTTCTTGCCCTCTCTACCATTGTGTGATTCAGATGTGCTGCAGAGCTTGCACTGGATATGTACTGTTTATTTTGCAGATGCTATTAGATGCACGAGTTTTACTCAGGTGCTCTCCTGCTTTGCATTTACTCTGGATCTATGCTGTGAGTTTGAGTTTGATTTTGAGCTATGTAACTGGTCCTTTGACACAGAGCCTTCAGACTGACAAGTCTCTGTAAAGTTCTTGTTGATGTTCCATTTTGGTTTGACTGTGTGCTTTCCTGACTTGTGTGATACTTGATTTAAACTTTTTAAATTCTGACTCTTGACAGTGAGCATACATGCTTATTAAACATATAGAAATGAGAAACATAACAAAGTCATTATCTACTCAGGTTAAACTCTGAACAACAGGGTTATTTCTAGTGACACAGACAGCATCTGCATGTTTGCTACATAAGCAGAGTAACTCCTGGCTGTATTCAGATGATTCTCCAGACATAGTCTTGAGTTTGAAGATGGAAACATCTTGCTTAAAACCTTATACTGGATTATCCACAGATGGCACAGTGCACAGGTTTCAACAGAACCACTTTCAACAGTTAATATTTTCCTTTGAGTTTTGTTGAGTCTGTAGGTAATCATTAGTTGCATCCCTGCAACAGAGAATGATTCATCGGTGAGCAGGGTTTGTTTTTGGCACAGACAACCTCATGAGGTGAAACAATAGAGAGTTTTGTTTTGTTCTTGTTATTTTTAACAACATTTAATTGTGTTCGGGCATCTATTTCACCTTCTTCTCACGTGTTTTTCTGGGAATGGTTATAAGAGGAATATTCACAAATGTAAGTATTGTTGAACACAAAACACAGGAGAAAACAATCCAGGAATCAGTGTCCTATTATTAAAAAACCCAGTAATGTTTTAAACAGTCTTAAATCTTTATCGGGCATACAGTATACTTATTCATGTTCTTTTCTCTTGGATTTTGCATGCTCCACAAAAGCCAGTATCAGATTCTGTGTTTTCATAGACATGGGCATGTTACTGCTTGTTTGTCATTGACAAGATTTTTAAAATTTATTCTTTCTCTGCTTGTGTTGCTCACTTTCCTCCTTTCTCTGCTATTTTAAGTCCTGTTTGTAAATCTAATTCCAACCAATGCTTTTTTGGGGACACAATATCACAGCCAGTGAGTGGATGTTCCTGTGTATATTTTTGGTCTTTCATAATTTGTGTGTGGCCTTAGAAGTTGGTGGAGGACAAAAAAGACAAAAATCACCTTTTAAAAAACCTTACCTTTCCAAACCTGTGAAAGAGTAAGGCATTTTTCTTTCACGTTTTGATATTCATAGGCATGGGCTTTGCAGATAAATCTGCTTTCAAACCAACATCAAGTTGTGCCCCTTCAGAATTTGGCTGGCTACTCTCTGATTAATGAAACTAAAGCACATACAGAAAAGTTTTTTTCATGGTACCTGAATTTGCACTGTTTTAAATCTTTTCTATATTTTTCATTACACTTACACTGTGTGTAACTGTAACAAATACTCCAATAGCTGTTGATTTGCAGAGTGAGCTGTTTGTGTAAAGATGTTATTTTTGATTGATTTAAAAAGAAGACACCAAAAGACTGTATAAAAACAAAATTCAGTAAAAAGCCCATGCTTAGTCCCACTGTATTTAAGCATTACATTGTCATCTCAGTGCTCAAAGAGGAGTATAATCACAGCATTTTCTATATATGGATTGTGTTGATATATAAAGAGGTTCTGCCAGTTGATGACAGGAGCTGCTGGCATGTAGAAGGTGGCTTCAGGACACCAGAGCTAACTGTCAGGCCAGGTTTTGTGGGCCTAATTTGAAACACCAGTAAGGAAAATATTGGCAAAGATTGGCACAAAAAAAGGTGCCAAATAATCGAGGTTTCTAGATCAGGTGTTTCTTAATGCTGTATTCCAGTTACCCCGGAAGTTGGAGCTGGGAATGACGTTACACCAGAGTTGACGATGTTCCAGTAGACAAGTCGGAAAGCCAAGATGGACACCTACTGTAAGCCGATGTTAGCTGTTGTTAACAATTGCCAGCTGTTTTCAGGCATTGTCAGTTGTTGTTAGCGGTTGTCAGGTGTTGTTACTTGTTGTTGTTAGCTATACCAATTGTAAACAACACATAACACAGTATTTTACTCTTACAAAACACCATAGTACAGTGTCCACCGCACAACATATATACCACTTATTTAATTTCACAAAAACAAAACAGAAGTGCTAATAAATAATACACTACAAAAGCTTTAATTCTTACTCCCTACTGTTGATGCACTGCGCTGCCATCTTGTATTATGATGCTGTCGTCAAGTCTGGGTTGGTGAGGATCATCCAACTTTTTGGGTCGGAAATCTGACTTTAGGGGGGCATTTCAGATGAATTTCCAACTCGGAGCTCTGAAATCCTGACTTTGGAGTACAACTGGAACGTAGCATAAGCTATCTGCAAATATTCCAACCAACCAAGCTTCACTAGAGTGAGGCCTCTTCTTTCCGAGACACCACAGCCTTCAGGAAAGTCACAAAGAGTCACAAAAGAGAGCATTGACCTTATTGCTTGAACTCACGAACTCATCCCCAAATACAAACAATGGCAGACATCTTCTTCATTGCCCCTTACTAGCAGCTGGATAACAATTTGAGTCAACCAGCTGGAAATCCAATGTTTCAACAGTAAAACTTCTTTGGGCACATACGATCATCACCTTGGCATTAGCAGGATTTTTGGACTTGCAGTGCCACTGGATAAACTCACTGACTGGGCCAAGAAAAAGAAATGAGAAAAGTATCAGGAACTGGTTGTAGGGGGCAAGAGCAGAGGCTGGAAGGTGCACTATGACGGTTGCATCTTTGCTGAACACTTGATCAGCAAAACCCTTACCTGATTGGGCATCTTAGGTGCTGCAACAATAAGGCTATTCAATCCAAAAACAAAGAGGACAACTGCTCGGTTGCCTAGGTGAAGGTATATGATGTAGAAAGACCATAAAACACGTTGTGACCCAGGATCACATCTCTAATGATGCATCACAGTGCATCTGGGAGATGCATTTTACACAGTAAAGCTTTGGAATGACCAAAATTTACTCACTTAAATTATTAAATCTGAAACCTGGGGCTTTGAAAATCTTTTCAAAAATTCAAAGTCCTGCTTGTATTGTAACCAGAGAACGTAAAAAGATGTACCCACTGAGATGTCTCATTGACTGCATATTAAAAAAATCCCTGTTGTTTTGCATCTTTGTTAGATTTACGTTGGTTGTCTGATGCCACAAGTGACCAAGTTTTTAAAAAAGGGTAGGACTGAGACCTACACTGTTCAGTAGAAGGTTGTATTTTTCTCTGCTTGCTGTAGTTTCAGGCGATCACAGCATGAAGTAATGTGGCGTGATTTTTCTCTCCACAGATCCAAATTATGCAGCCAATGACAACCTAAAGATTTAGCCCCCAGTCCACCAACCCTAAAGAGATCCAGTGACTGGCACAGAGCCCTGACCTCAACACCAGTGCTGACAGCAGTCCGGGCCTCTTCACCCAACACTAGTGCCAAATCTCACTAATGCTGACCAAGAGCAAATCCCTGTCACCAGCTCCCAAAAATCTGATGGAAAATCTAAAAGTAGAGCTGTGGAGGCTCTTAAAGCAGTACATTAAAACACATGATGCATAAAAAAAAACCAGGTATGGTGTATGGATAAAATTTCTGGTGTCCACATACTTTTGGCAACGTAATGTGTATTCGAAAGTGGCCTCATTTGACCGAAATCCTGGTTCAGTTTGAATCACCCAGCACTAAAACACCTACTCTCTTTCCCTTTTCTCCCACCAGCTCTTTATTCTCTGTCCTCCTCTTTTCCCTCCTTCCTCTACCTCTCTTTTCATTTCACTCCATCTCTCCCACTCTCTCCTTTCTTTCTCTCTATCTCTCCCTGTCGCTGCCGCACTCCCTCTCTTATCCCTCCCCCATCTGTGGGAAGCTGCCGTTGTGCGCATGTCGCCGATGAGTCAATTTGTGGAGGCAGTGCACGCACCAACACACACACACACACCCATGCACACAGAAACACACACACACATATCCTGTCTCCCACGAAGGCATCTGTTTCAGTCTGTCTCTCTGTGAGATGCAGCATCAACAGAGGAGAGAGGGGGAGACACACAGGAGGAGGGAAGGAGAAGAGAGGAGGGAGGAATAAGAAAAGAGAGAAAGGAGGAAGAAGAGACAGAGCAGAAGAGAAGAGGAGAGAAAAAGAAGGACTGATACTAAAAAAGAGTGAACTGAGAGGAAAAAAGGACAACAAGTGCAGCCAAGAATCTAAGGAGGAGAGGATGCTGCTGCCTGACTTCTGAGGAGTTTGGGCTCGGACATCATAGAGATGCAGCATCCAAGTGTCTCAGCCTGAGCACCTCTGGTTTCTGTGTGTGCGAGAGAGTGTTTATGTGTGTGAAGCCATGGCGGGTGCTCAGCCAGGGGTCCATGCATTGAAACTCCAGCCTCCCTCTGTGTCCAACACACTGAGGAACGGAAGCAACTTCATTAAATGGGACGAGGTAAGGAGATCAAGGTTCACCGTTTGGGTGGGTTTTAAACCCATGCAGTGTTGTGGTTCTTTTCTTAAGTTTTTGATGTGAGCACATTCTGTATTTCCACAATGATGGAATATTATAATTGTTCCACGCTGACTTAAAATCCTTTTGACTAGAATCAAAAGGAGGAAGACTGCCATGTTGTCAGATGTGTTTATAATTCATTTGTCAATTGAGATTTGGCAGTAAGTACCTGTTGATGAGATGCCAGCATGACAGAAGGTAGCCCATTGTGTGTAATAGAAGAACACAATAGTGAGTACTTTCTCCTTGGCCACCTGTTGGCACGAGACCAATTAGTATCTATTTACTGTGCTGCATGTGTGTGTGTTTTTTGTGTAAGCATCTAATTGTGCATCAAACTCTTCTGATGCTGTATTGATCTCAGTCAAACATATAATTGTCGGTGTTTCTGAAGTTGTGTGTACGTGTGAGTGCTGGTATGCTGAAGTATTGTCCCTGACTATGAGAAACGTGCTGATCGGTTGCCATGGTAACTGGCATGGTTACCACTGCTTAAACAGATATAGAGTGTGTTTGAGGGAATGGATGTTTGTTTGGCTCTGTGTGTTTGACTGTGTGCGTTTGGGTGTGTGCATATGAATGATTATTATACAATCTACTGAACAATATAATTTAATGAGTTGTACACACAGGAGAACTCATCCAACACACTGTTTATTCACCAGGATTGGACCTTGTCTGTGTCTGTGTATGTGTGTGTGTGTGAGTCTGTTTTGATATTTGAATTTCTTCAGCATGTAGAGCTGAGCTTTATGAAAAATAGAAGCAGTTGCTATGCCAACGAGTGACAACCAGGGATCTAGTTAACCATCTTCTGAGCATTTTTGTTAAGTTTCAGATCTTTCCAATGCTGGCTGCTCTTTCATTAGGAGCCCAGTTAAGACAGCGGACTTCATTTAGGTACTCAGAATAAAAAATATATACACAAGCACTGATGTCTGAGCAAATATTTAAACACTATGCTCTGTTTCTCACAGCAGTTTCAGGAGTGTAGGATAAAGGAACAACTGGAATCCTATACCTGGTGACACTCCATGATAAAGTAGTCTTTACGGGAAGTTGCTGTTTTTTTAAGTCACAGTAATTAAGCCAATTCAAGCAATCACAGTCTCATCATACACATTTGGCCAATCACTGCAGATTTGACCAGACACAGCTTTTCACTCCTAGGCCTACCACCAAGACGACAGATCTTTGATTCTCAAAAAGTGTAATAATGTGTTTCAGTACAATTATTATTTCAGGGGGCTTCTTTTTTGTTTCTAGGCTTGTAGCTTTGTTGACCATACTGGAGCTTGAACAAGATCATACATCTTCCAGCTTCTAACTACAGGGGCCAAATACTGTACTTATTGATTAATGTTACAGTCCTCTGTCAAGCCGCACCATTTTTTGTTTAAAATTACTATTGCCAGGAGAGTTTGACCCAGACTTTGAATCTAGTAATGAAAATGACATGGTAGGGATTGGAGGGAAAGGGGATGTCAAGCAAGATTTTCTTCCATCTCTGGTGACCTGAGGAGGGGTTATTTGTGGCTGCCCTGAGATGCCTTCAGCTAGCACGAACTGAACTGCTAAAGGAGCTTCCTAGCCAATTCGCCCATGTACTTAGAGCTTGACACCCTGCGGAGTCAGTTAATTTTGACGCTAGCCACATGGCTAAACTGGAGGGCACTGCCCTCAATAACAGCAGAATTCCTGCAGGGATTGGCCCCAAGCATTCTGCTACCACCCCTGGTGTAAGAATCAAAGACCAACTTGCTGTAAATCTCTTTGATTTAATAATTTTAATGTTACCAACTGTGATGAAACTGCACCACTTTTTAAACCTCAGTCTTATGCCCTGGGTCTGATAACTTAAGTCTCGTATTTATAGCCCAACACCAGGTAGAGTCAGTTGATAGTGCTGCTAGCTACACAGCGCAGATCAAAGTCCAATGTTAGCTACGCTTAGAAGATGTTTCTTCAGCAAAGCTTTCTGTCCATCAGAAAATATTTCTCAGTCAAAGCTGAGTGGGTTTCATTTACATGTTAGTGAAGTTGTGTTATGCGTCAAAGACATCTGAGTATTGTTATACATGTTATACATGATCTGCTCCCCAGGCATTAATTGTTGTGTAGACTTAAAATATTCAAACGTAGTGTCTGGTCATCTTCAGTCTAAAATAGACTGAGCGCCCCTACAGGCTTGGAGCCATTGAGCTGTGCAGCCTTGCAGTGTTTTTTTTTTTTTGTTTGTTTTCATTTGTTTTTGTTTTCTCTTTGTTTCATCTGTTTATTTGTAGTTAAAGCAGCTGTTAACACTTTTGATGCATGTTAATACATGATCTACTTAGCAAGATTTTTTTTTCTTAGCTGAAAACATTATGCTGCCACAGCCACATCTTGATGCCTTGATCTTGATTATCTTGATTGAAATAGATTAAACTTCCATCTACTGTTGGAGAAAACAGGCGAGGCAGTTACCCCAAACTTCTCTCTCATAAGCGCATCCGGTGGAATCCAAGTGGATTCCACGCCAAACAGGATATATGACACTTCCAGGGCATTTGGGTCTGACCGGAGTTCATTCTCAGTTGAACATGCCCAGAATATCCCTAAAGGGAGGCACCTTAGGTGTATCCTTATCAGCTGCCTGAACCACCTCACTGGTTCGTTTTAATTCAAAGGAGTAGCAGCTCCACTCTGAGCTCCCTCCAAGATGTCCAAGCTCCAAGCTCAATCTCCAAGGTTGAGCTCAGTCATTCAAAGAAAAATAATTCCTGCCATTTATATTCATATTTTTATCCACAATTTGGTCACTATCCACAGTTCATGAACATAAGTGAAGGCTAGCACCAAGACCAACCAGAGAATCGAAAGCTTTCATCATGAAACTCGGATGAAACACCAATATTTACCCAAATCTATATCAAAATATCTGTTTTTCTCACAATGCATCACTCAAGAATACCCCTATTCGGGGACAAGACCCCAAGATACCCCAACTTCTTCACTTGGGGAAGGACTCGCTCCTCATCCAGAGGGATCAATCCACCATTTGTCATTTTGGACTTAAACTGCAATTGCAAAAATACTTTAACATTGAATATTTTAGGCCATAAAAACAACCACAGAAAAAACTTTCTGTCTTCTTAAAAATGTAGCTATTTTTAACTATTGAAGAAGTTAATTAAAAGAAAACCCTCCACCAGCACAGCAGAAATCCTAAGCACCGGTACAAAATATATTTTAGGCTCTTTCCACAGCTAACAAAAAGCTTTTTAAGTCACGCATTGGCTGTTTCCTTAAAATGGAGGATATG